>OY282594.1:12364851-13694116 GCA_958298965.1 Chrysolina haemoptera
ACGAAAATTCATGGGATGTCATGGGAAAAATGCATTTTGAAGAGTACTTTGCATGTAATGAAATTAAAAGAAAAATCCAAAGTGGTTTTGGAGATATTGGGGAAGAACTGATTTTTTTGTTGAATTTCAACATCCTGTATCTCATACATAAAGCGGTTGCGGGCCTATGTTCATGTGAATAATTTTTTTAAAAATCATTCAAGGATTATCAGCCTTTGAGATCAGCATTCAATTATGAAGCTTATGAAACAACCTGAATATTCGAACCGACTGATCAGCTCCGTTCTAAAGGCCGATTCAGATAAATGGGTGCCCACCAAAGGTTTTTGACCCCGCGTGATAAATTTCTCCAGTATTAATAAAATTAATACTTCTGAACCAAAGAAAATATGACGTTTTGAACGTATGTGAACTGTCTTGCAGATTACAGGCACAAGGTAAAATATATATGCTTGTAAATTGCACATGCTTCAAAAACCCTTCATGGGCAATTTACAATCATATATTTTCAACCCTTGTGCCTGTAAACTGCAAGAGAGTTCACATACGTTCCTTTTACTTGCGTTTCTATCAAAAAGTCACATTTCTTTTGGTTCAGAAGAATTAACTTTCTTAATACTCTTGGAATTTAACATGCGGGGTCGAACCCTGGGTGAGCACCCTTATATCGGAATCAGCCTTAATACATGAGTGACTGACCTACATAACTTTAATTGATATACATTAAGAGGCCATGAGCGCGATCATATTTTTGCCGTTTTGTAGGGTAAAAAAGTCGATAACTCAAAAATGGTTCGTCGTATCAATTTCAAACAAGGACATGCTTCTAGAGGACGTTTGATTCTACATTACTATGTCTGCGGCAGCACCTCAAGATACTTTCCATAGATAGTCGAGGTAGCTGCAGAGGTATTTCTTTTCCATTAAAATTTGAAGCAATCTTTATCCCATCGAAGTGAATTTGGTATCAAAAGAAAGGTAAAACGTTGATCTATGTACGTGCTGTAATGTTTTTTTGAAATTATTTTTTCATCTACCCATAAAATTGCTTCAAAGTAACTTCATTTTTGGGACATTTTTGAGATTTTTTTTGTGAAACAGTGGTTTGAAAATTCAATTTCCATTACAGCACGTACGTAGAATTAAATGTCCTGTAGGAGCTAGTCCTTGTTTGAAATCGATACGACGAACCGTTTTCAAGTGATCAATTGACTTCTTTATCCTAAAAAGCATCCAAATATGATCGCGCTCATGGCATCTTAAAGAAGTTGTTTAACAATTTTCAGTTTCAATAAATTCATTGTGTTACCAAGGTAAATGCTACATCTTTGATGTCGCTCCATTGTCACCTGTTCTACGATACGCTTGACTGACCAGAGTATAATAATAATAACAATAATAATCGTCTTTATTATTCCCCAAAAAAAAATACATTGGTATATATATACAAAGAAAAATGTTTTTTGGAAATAAAGGGCGAAGTTTATTTTTTGATGTGCTAACACAACAAAAAATACTCTTCCATGTTTGTGTATACATCGACAAAAACTGATTAACAGAAAACGAGCTTGAATAAACTCACAGAAAATTTTCGACTCTGGCTTTCCGTCTATTACTGCGTATCAGTGTTAGTACTTACATGTTTGACCTTCATAGAACAAATTGCAGAATCGTGTTAGGCAAGAGTTTTTCTAAAACAAATCGTAATAACCCATTAGTTGCCTGAGTTGGTACTGGTTAACTGGCTCACGGTGATTTTGGGTTCGAAATTCGATGTTAACATGCTTTAGAATGATTTAATGACCACTTCGCAGAAATTACACATCATGTTCCACTTGAATTAGAATACACACCTGTTTTATCTATTATACGATGTTACCTTGAAATTACTATTCAAACATCAGAAAGCAATGTTACTGAGAAATTAAACTACAGCTTGGCAAATCTATAAAGGAATATCGATAAACGTATGATATGCGCGAATTAGAAAGTATTCGAGCGATAAAGAGGGTAGTATAAATTGTATAGTTTATCCAATCTCACTGTAATACCGGATTAACATTTCAACGCCTCTTTGAACGTACTTGCCGACCATAGGCGGAGATATTTTCTCTTACTTGGGTATAACTTTGCGTATTGCTTGCTGTATAGAAATTTGCGAATATAATGTGTGTTGTTCTTATAATGAATAGAATTAAAGGATTGCGCGTGTATGGGTACGGGACGTTGCTCGTAACTTATTGACAAGTTATCTGACACACCGAAAACAAGTCGTTCCAAAAAATAGAATAAGAAAACATCAGGAAACATTGTTAATTTATTTGCTGGTACGGCTTTCTTATATACACATCAAAGTCGTGGCAAGACTCAATCATCATAATCCTCCGAATCACCCATGTTTATGATTACTGGTTGAATGGATGGCAAAAGTAAATATTCACGTTCTTTTGAAATCACATGTAAAATGCATTCTGTCCAAAGATCTTTATATTCCTCTCCTAAGATTCTCCTAACATTTTCTACTACTTCTCCGCTTAGATTTGGACATTGATTGGATTCTCTCAATTTGTTTTTTATAAATGCCCAAACCAATTCAATGGGGTTGAAAACACAATAATATGGAGGTAACCTCAGAAGCGTATGACCAGAATGTTTACAAAGTTCGTCAATAATATATTCTTTTTCAAAATTTTCATTTTTAATTATACGTAGTAATACCTCCTCCGTGGCTTTTTGGGGAATATTCAATTTTTTATGAGCCATAAATTCCAAAATGTCTCTTTTTTTTGTTGCTTTCGTCGGTATTTTTATCTTTTGACGCGAGTGGTATGACGCATTATCCATACAATAACAGAATTTGGTGGTATATTTGGTAATAATTGTTCACTGAACCATTTTTCGAATAAAGTTGCAGTCATATCCTCATGATAATCTGCATTTTTTTATTTGTTTTGCTGACAACAGCAACGCGTTCGATACAAAACCATTTTCACTACCCGCGTGTACAATAATTATACGTTTTCCCCTGGAACATGGTGCTTGGAGACAACAGTTTTGGAAGTTATCTACCCATCCATACCGAATCACATCATGACTATCGAACCAAGTCTCGTCAAGATATACTATATGTCTCTTCGATTCCCGATGTTCTTTTATTTGTCGCAAGTAATCTTGCCTTTGCAGAACGAGCCGGGGTGATTCCATTATTGCCATTCGCTGATTTAGTTTTTTGTGTTTGAAACCACAGTCTAAAAGAATTTGGCGTAGTGTTTCCTGCGACTTATATGTATACTCAGGATAATCAGATAATTTGTTTTTGATTGATTTCAAGGTAGGTACTTCGTTTCGTTCATAGAAATCATAAACTTGCCTTCGAAGAAACTCTTTTGTGGCCTCATCAACTTTGTTTAATATCTGATCTTCTAGTTTTCTTTTACGATCATGATCTACAACATCCCCTTGTTTAACCACTTTGTAAATGGTTGAATGCCCCAAACTGGTGAGATGAGATATCCTTCCGAAAATTTCATTGTCACATTTGTCGTTCATTTCCTTTTTAAGATTTTTATATATATTTAGAACAAGTCTTTGGGTCTGAACATGAAGATCTTTGTTTTTAAATTCCCATTGTTCATCCGGTTGTGAATCTTGTTCCTCACGTTCTCCGAATTGTTCAGGTTGTGAGTCTTGTTCCTCACGTTCTTCGAGTGGTCGCCAAAATGCCATGTTGCAACACTAAATACGCAAACGTTTATACTAAAACTTTAATGTTGATTTTAACACTTTTAGTTTAAAAAACCGCGGTATATGTTTTTCAAATACAATGGATTCTTCAAGCAGAAGTATACTGAGTATACAGTTTTATACCTGTTTTCGGATAACTCTATGATAACAAATAGTGTTTGTCAATAATTAATTACATTTACCTATTTATTACCTATTTATTACTAACTAATTGTTAAGGAATAACATTCTATATCAATGTTTGACGTAAACCTAATATTTTCATAAAATATTTACCATTATGTTTTTAAACACAAATTATACCCCAAGATACGCCACTGAAAGGTGGCTGGTCAGAATTTTAAATCCCTTAACAATGGCCTTACAATGGCCTAATTCGACAAATAGATATTGTACGAGGTGGAACAGTTGCTTGCACGTTTTCCTAAACCTTCTACATCAAAATTTGCACGAGCCTCCTTGTATGGATTTATTTATTTTTTATTATTGAGCTGAAGAAAGTCATATTATACTGAGTTTGGATAAACTATACAGTCAGTTAGAATGTATACTGAGATCTTCTGCTACCGCGTGTCGATAGGCGTGCCGATTTCATATTTCTTGCTAGATTTGCCAAGCTGTACCTATTTGATGATTATTTGAAAAGTAAGAGAAAATGGAATAGATCAACTGATTCACAGAGTACACGTTACTAAGGCAGCAATATCGGTTGGTGTAGTTTGCTGATAAACACATATTGTTTACATGTGGTAATTCAAATCTAATAAAAGAAACGACATACAGAGTGTCGCAATTCTCATGGAAACACCCCCGTAACTGCAGGGGGTGTGTTCAGTTTTGAAAAACTAATTCATGACCGTTAGATGTATAAGCAATAAGTCTAAATCTTGTTATGGGGTTATTCTGAGTGAAATACATCAAATGTCGGAGGCGATGGAAATAACGATTTTTGCGAAAAATCATACAATATAGACTCAAATTTCAACGGATTCTCAATAAGGGCATAAAATTCAGTACCAATATGTATTGGGTCGTATTTAACCAAGCACCAAAGTAATATTAATATGAATTCCAAATATTTATCTTGTGTCACCAAATCATAGTTGATCACCGAAATTTAATAACCAAATTATTTATTATTGAGCCCCAAAGTATGAATTTTGAAGTTTATTTATATATTTCAGCAACTAATTATTGTTCACATCATAAATCTTATTTGAACACTTAATATTTGAACACCAAAATTAACCTAGCTTGCGAATTAGTTTTTAGCTCGCGCTTGACACACACACCTAACCTGAGCAAGATAATCTAGCTTGCGAGTGGAAAATGCGTAAGAGATTATTTAATGATTTTGGTGTTTATGTATTACATTAGGTACTACTTTAATATTTATGCCAACTTTTTAACGTTTCAGATGCCCATAAATTCTATTTCTGGTTGAGGTTTTTTGGTACTCGTTTATTACTTTTGGTGGTCAAATATTATTTTGGAGACAGGGTATAAAACTTGGCACGTAATGTTGTAGCACAATTATTACTTTGGTGCTCATTTTAAATATACCCATATGTATTTTTGTAATTTCGTTTCAATATGGGGACTTTTGGTTACATTTTGTCAAAATGCTAAATACTAGTGTGAATATGAAAATAAATGGTTCAGATTTATTCGTAATTCATTCAAAATTACCTTTCTGCGACAACTTTGATATTATAAAAAATTTCTGTACCTATCAGAATCACTCCTTTTTTTGCAGATTCTGGGGAAATAAATATTGAAATTTAATGAATTTGATCGAAAGGCGGTCTGACTGAGAATTTAATCTGAACCATCAGTCGATACTCGTGTTATGCAATTCAGTATAAATATAGCTGTTGCCCTATGCTCGTATTCAGTGTAGTTTATCATATTGAATGAATGAAGATCCCTACAAAATTACAAAAAGAGTTTTATATAACACATTGCAAAATGGCCAGGTTTTTGCACACCACATGTCTGATGAAAAAACTATCATTGCAACTTGTTATATAAATAGCTATTTTGATCTTGTAGGGATTTTCCTACAATAACATTTCGAATTAAGATTCTCTTGAATTACTGTTCAGTTTTGTAATAATTTGACAAAAACTTGGAGTCCATTGGAAAAAAATCAATTTTCAGAAAAGAAATTCTGGGTTCCGGTCCCATTATTATTGTACGGCAGTCGGTACTTCGGTACTAGGAGATTATTATTTCATAATCTACTTACGTGAGGAACGTCGTACAAGAATATTTTTCAGAAAAAATTATTAAGATTATTATTATAGTTACTTTCACCGCCCAGAATTGACGACATAGTGCCTAAACTTATTTTTTCATATAGCTGCATCGTTCTGACAGTTTCATGCTGGGTCATTTGACCCCTTCAAAATGTAATATGGGTTTGTAGTCTATAGATTTGATGTCCTGATTTCGAATCGAATAAAGGGAATAAACTCCGAGGGTAGAATTCTCACTTCATTTTAGGCTGGAAGCTCCAATAAACATATACCCTAAAATGAGTATTAAACGAGTAACAGGGTGTTGAAAGTGACACAAAAAAATATATTTTCCAGAATTACTCCATAACGGCTTAAATTTTCTCGATGAAATTTGGTATGTCACTTAACAGCATCCAGTTTCATATTTCAAGGCAAATCATGTGTTTGTTACTCTGAACAGGGGCGTACGGCAGGTGGGTACCCCTATTCGCCCCTCCCAACTTTCACGCCACTGGATCAATATCGATTTCGTCTTCTTTTTCTTAATCCCCAATATTTTCTATAGAAAAAACGGTTTCGTTTCACAAATATCAACGGTTTTCGAGATATTTGAAGTTGAGTAACTCGGTTAATACTCATTTTAGGGTATATGTTTATTGAAACTTTCAGCCTTGAAATGAAGTGAGGATTCTACCCTCGGAGTTTGTCCCCTTTATTCTGGGACACCCTGTAAAGTGAGTTTCAAAAATTTGCAACATATGGAAAACTTTTTCATTATCGATTTGCCAGAAAATATTATTCTTCATAAAAATTAGTGCCTTTGCAGAATACTTCTATATTAGTTGTAAAAATTTCGAATTTCCGAAAAGTGTACAGAGGGGAAAAAATAGAATTTTGAACAAGAGTAAACTGCGCTGGCTGTGATTCCAAATTTTAATATTGTTTTCAATTCTGAACAACCTCCTTGAATGAACTTTTTGATAATGTCAATAATAAGGGGTATTTTACACTTAATTAAAATTTTTATTTTATGTTCCCCCTGTACACCGTTTAGAAATTTTAAATTTTGTCAACTGTTCTGCAAGTATTTTGCAATGCACTTCATAAGAGGTATGTTTCATCAATTAACCAGAACGGTGAAGGTCAACCTCTCTTCGGCTCTTAGACTAAGGGTTGATTGAGAATTTCATTTTAAATAATGCTACGCCCACCCTGTATCCAACAATATTTTTTATCAAAAACCTTCCAACTTTGACACCCCGTATCTCGAAAACTAGCTGTAGGATTGAGTTGCGTCCTTGGAAACTTTCGATCAGCTTGACTTTAACTACATCATATAAACAATTCATCGAATTTCACTGGTACCCATTTTCCATAAGAATGATGCGGGGTTCTTTCATTTCATAGTGATGAAACTATTCGTTTCTTCACAAAAAACAAGCTGTTTGAATTACCCTTTACTGAGAAATTTGACAACATTATTGTATACAAATTTTGAAGCATCTCTGCCAAACAAGAAATCCAGGTGACCCCATAACTTATCCGGGATCAACAATTTAGCTCTAGGATTAGGAAGTTCTTTGTAAAGCACTTCGACATCTTCCATCGCAGTTAACCAGTCATTCTGAGAGTATATAATGTACACGGGCGCAGTAATTTTCTTCAAATCATATATTGGCGGTGAGCTTTGGCCATACGTCCTTATGTTACCCAAGTTGCCGTAGTCATATTGACAGAAATTTTTGGACGATATTTCCTGAACAAAATGCATAATTGCTTTCGCTGAATTTCCTGCTGGAAGGTGTTCTAGAGGAACGCGCGATAAATCCATTTGCTGGGGGTTGTAGCCAACTGCCATATGAATAATACTATTGCAGAGAACAATTCCTACCGCCGTTGAACATATAACATTGGCTATCTTCACCAAAACGCCACCAGTTGGAAGAATTTCGTACAAACCTGCTTGTTTCAGTAAGTTGTTTAGGGGCTTCTCCACAACTGCCATGATACGCAGTACAGGGCTCTGCAAACGACCCACAAAACCTACCGGGGCTAAACCCACGAGCGTTTTGATTTTTTTGTTATACTCTGGTTTGCTTGAAGCCATCACGTAAAAAACTGTTACTCCCTGAGAGTGGCCAATGTAGTATATACCGTCGGCGTTGGTTTTCTCTAAAATGTGATCTATAATCGTTGGTATGTCGATGATACCCATTTCGTGCCATGTGAAATCCCAGAATTCGGCATCAGTATCAGGGTTGAAGCTGGTGTGATTTCGCGAATATTTGTTACCTCTTGTGTTGCCCATCCAAACATCATAACCTTCGTCAGCCAAAATGTACGCCAACGAATTTTCGGCCCCATTTTGCACCCAGTCAGCAGAGGAACTGAAACCACCGTGTTGAAGATACGCTATATTGCCGTTTTTCTTTCCCGATCTGCCTTGGGGTATTCTATGAATGTTCAAAATATAGCCATCAGCTGTTGTGATGTAAATACTTTCCACCGGGTATTTTTCAGCTGCTATTATCTGAGGCGTAGACATCCAATGAACTTCTGAGGACGTTTGGTAAACATTTTCAGGAACCGAAGCACTTTCTCCAAAAATAAATCGTGAGATCACATAAAGAACTATTTCAACGTTTATTTTCATTGCTATTTCAACTGGAGTTACAATACTAAATGAATTGTATTTATATTATAGATCTAATCAATTCAATTATTCAAAATAATTAGCTAGTATCAAACTTGTTCAACAGCTTTTGAGTCAGTAATTTCAAAACTATAATGGTGTTCAGAGGTAATAATTCAATCGATTGGCAAGCAAATAGGCCTTGTCGCTTGAAAGGTAGGAACCTTGGATAGAATCCGGTATTTATTATTTTTCGTTGAGGTTTCGCACTGCACTGTTTGGAACCTTTGGTGTAGTAATAAATATACTGGAGTTTTATCCCAACATCAAACCGCTAGTTTTTGATACCTCTACACGTGTTGTTCATAGTATTGGTGAAATTAATGAGTTTTCGATCTCAAGCGCAGAACGCAACATTGTCAAAAATTCAAATAGGTCAAAAAAATTACGAAATTTTCTGCCTATCTTCAGTGTTGGCACTTTTAACCCTGAAGGACTATTTTGACAATACTATGTACTTCGGATGTTTTCAAAGTAGACTGACTTTTCCACAATCTGAAACAAAAACCTCACCGAAGACCAAATACTTTTCGAATTATCGATTTTTAAAATGTATCGTCTTTTTTCAGCAAAATCTAATAAGTTTTTTACATTTCATCCAGTCCAAGATCCTGCACAATTTTGAAAAGTTATAACAAGATCGTATGAAGAGCCGCTAGATGACGGTGAACATCAATACTCAAAAGTGTGAATAATTAGAAGTAGTGAACGGGATAATAGTTATTTATGGTACTAGTGTGTTATGTTGAAAATAAGTCACGCGAGAAAGATTTATAATTCTAAAGTGACTTAGGAAACATAACACATGAGTGGCATACAATGTTTTATCCAACACATGACAGTTATGACCCATTATTAATGTCATTTTAGACAAGTAAACTATCAAATAACACACCAGTGAGTTATAATCCATAACTCACTAGTGACTTATGGATTATAACTCACTAGTGTGTTATTTGATAGTTTACTTCTCTAAAATGACATTAATAATGACAGTCATAACTATCATGTGTTGGATAAAATTATTAAAAAATAGTTCGGAATCAAAACACTCAAATCAAAAACTATGTGTCACATAGTGTAACGATTCCTACCCTAACCGGTCCTGACGGAAAACATCACACAAATTATTGCTGGTTGCCTTATCATCAAAGGGCAAAGAACCGGCACAGTAGCCCAGGCTAAAAGACTCAGTGATGAAATGTTTTTGACGCCGGAAAAAGAAGAGGGGATAGAATAAAGTCCAGCACAGAATTGATACTGGAGATGCCCGACCAATCCGTCAATCAGCCAGAAGACTCCCTCTTGCCAAGAAGGAAAAGGCAGACAAATTGTCAGTGATATGGGGAGAGAAGGGGTAATTGACTGACAGCCCCTGGTCTTCTCCAGTAATACTGGTGAAGAAGAAAGTCGGATCAACACGATTCTACGTAGATTACCGACAACTCAACAATGTGACAAAAAATACAGCTACCCACTACCGGGAATAGATAACACCCTGGACACACTGGCCAACTCTACAATCTTCTTAACCCAAGAATTGAAGAGCGGATATTGGCAGGTAGAACTGGCTTCCACCGTCGGCTCAGGGCTCTGGCGATTCACCCACATAAGATTAATGGAAACGGTGTTAAAGGAACTCTCCTGGAAGACGTGACTGGTTCACCTCGACATCATCGTAGTCGGCAGAACGTTCGAAGACTACGTGAGAAATCTGGAGGTGGTATTTCTGCATCTGAGGAACTCCGGATTGGAACTGAGCCCTAATTAATGCCACCTGTTTCAGAAGGAAGTCCAGTACCTTGGCCACATTGTCTCTGGAAAAGGAGTAGCGGTGGGCGACCAGAAAATTAAAGCTGTTAAAGACTGGCCTATGACCAAAGATATCCACCAGCTTCGGAGTTTTCTTGACCTGTGTACCTACTACCGTAGATACGTGTTAGGGTTTGCTAACCATTGACCAGGCTCACGAAAGGACAGACAAAGTTCCAGTGGTCCGAAGAATGCCAAGATTCGTTCAGGAAGCTGAAGGGGACATTAATCAAGGCGCCAATTCTAAACTATCCCCTTCCGAACGGAAAATTCATTCCAGCAACGTGTGATTTGGAGCTATCCCTGTCTCAGATCCAGGATGGACAGAAGAAAAAGTAATCGGTTTCTTCAGCGAGACCCTTAATAAACCTGTGTCACCCGACGGGAGCTGCTGGCTGTTAACAAAGGAGTGGAGCACTTCAACAAGTATGTGTATGGCAGAAGATTCTTATTGAGAACTGACCATGCCGCTCTCAAGTGGCTTCTATAGTTCAAAAATCCTGAGGGTCAAGTGGCACGTTGGATTGAGAGACTCCAAGAATCCGACTTCGAAATTGAACATCGAGCAGGGACCAGCCATAGGAATGTAGATGCCTTGTCGCGAAGGCCATGACCAGGTTACTGCTTACATTGAACAACGGCAGCAGATGATAACTGGAATGAAAACAAGATCCAGAAACACCAAGAGAAAGATCCAGATCTTGGCTTGGTTATCGGCTGGAAGAAGAGTAACCGACGACCGACATGGCAGGATGTACTGGGCCCAATGGAACTCCCTTACCCTGGCCAACGAAGTTCTAGAGCGTGTGTTGGAGTCCCAGGATCGTGGGGAAGAAATACGTCAGACAGCTGTACCCAGAAGCAAAAGACCGGTAGTGCTTCAAAGAATTGATGATGGGGTCGCCGGAGGACATTCAGGAGTGACAAAGACTCTCCAGACTGTGAGACAAGTAAATTTTATTTAGGCGAAAAAAGGAAACCGCCAGATGTCGCTGTATGAACCAATATGGCTACCGATGAGGGTGAACAACATTTAATTTTGTCTGATCTAATCTTTACGTAGACATTTGCGTCCGTGGAAATTGAATACAGACATTATGTGAGGAGTAACTATTTAGTCTGATCTAATTAGAACGAACCAACCTTACGTAGACATTTGAGTGCGTAGAAATTTATTATCCGCAATTCAGAATCGTTTTCAGGTTGAACTCAATCCAATCTTTATACCTGATATAACTGATCAAGAGGTGGCCGCAATCGAGAAGCCACGCTGACTTTCAACTGAATAATAATTCTGGAGTGGGTACTATATGAGCTCATTAATGAAATAGTGTCATTAAGGACAATTGGAAAATAAAAATTGTACAGTATCGGAAACTTTTCATCTGGGGTATAGACAGAAATCTACGCGAGCAACAAGGAACGGAATGATATGATAATACCACATAAATAAAAGAGACGCAGTACTGCGCGCCTCTCCTGTCACATCGCACGACAAATTAACAGCTCAGTCGATATCCCTTCCTCGAGCGAGTAGAGGAGACATTGTAATGCTATCTCAACATACAGCAAGGTTTTCTTTACGCTCTCATAAACCACCATACCCCAGATGAAAACTTTCCGATACTGTATACATACAATTGAATTTTAAAAATGTTTTATTTGAATAATACAGTTCCTCGTCACTTAAAGTCAAAGCAGAAACTCAATTGCTTGACTTCCTTCTTTGCATTTCTGAAGTAAGTTTCTGTTCCACTTTCTCCGGATCGACTTGGACCTGCAATTATCATTAATACTCTTACTAATATTTTATTGTAGTATGGAATGAGTACAAGACAATGAATACACATTCAACATAAGGAAAGTATTCCTTATCTGTGAATAATTAAAAGGCAAATTTATATTCGAGAAAATAAACGATTAAAAAATAAAAAATGTTTCTGTAAACAAATTCTCATGCATGAATCATTAAACTGACATGTAAAAAATTATATTTAGTGCTCAAAGAACATAAAACTTTGAAGTTTTAATTCAAGAAATTGATGCTTACTTTAAGTAAGTTTATAGCTCATGAGGATGCTAACTTTGTTGGCGAAATGCACGTCGAGTGAAAGTTATGTGGTTTTGGTGTTTTGGGTGGGCTTCTATTTCTTGAATTGTATTCACACCGAAGGATCCAAATATTCATTTTCGATTTGAAGTTTTAGTTTATTCCCAAAAGCTTGAGGCGTGAAATGTCATAATACTCGAAATAACTAAAAAAATTAATATTTTTCATATTTTAATTTTATAGTTTGTTTGTACATATGTTTATAAAATATGACCAACATTTTATTTTTGCCCGTAATTTTCCGTAACCGTGACCCAGGGTTAAACCGCCTAACGTTCATTATCGGGTTTTGGCTTCGTTTTCTAAAAACAGGGTGTTAAAATTTTTCATTGCACAAAAACTTTGACCGCATGTATCTCACAAGAAACGACAGATCCGAAATCATTCAAACTCATACATTTTTCCAACAACCCACTATAACATATTTGAAACTTTAGTCGATTTGACCGAGAGCCAATTTCTTATTTATTTTCATTCTGGGTCCTTTTTAAAAACAAACGAACAAAGCAAGTTAAATGATCGCGTATTGTTACAAATAAAGGTGAAAAGTGCAAGTGATATCCAGTAATTCAATTATCGAAATTTCTTACCGTTTCATTGAGACTACTGAATTTGTTATTATTTTCAGATTTTCCCAAGTTTTCTAAATATTTTTGCCTCAAATATAAAACTGTGTCGATGTGAGTTTTATGTTTAACAGCCAAGTCTAATGCCCTGAAACAGGAAAAAATTGATGAACTCACAAAACATGAAAATAGTTTTAAATAATTTCCAGTATACAATATTTCGAATCTATTAGTCTACCATATATTGAAAAAGGTTTACTCCTAAGAAAACCAAAAAATTATTATTTGACTATCTGACTGTAATTAACGATTCACTTGGCTTGTGCCGCTACATATTCCGCCTTTCCTAACAGGTAAAGAAATCGTCTGCTTGTCATCAAATATCATTATTGGTATTGCCCAAGTCGCCATAATATAGTTTTCGAATTTCTCCAGGTCATGGTCAAGGATGGGAGGCGTTTGAAAACCAGTCAGTTTGTGACTGATCCGGAAACTGTCTGCTAGTTTTATATTTTGGTAGATATGGTCCAGTACATACTTTCTGCCAAGTTTGATCCGTGAACGAGGTCAAGGTCCAAAGTTATACCCAAAAACCGATATTTTCGAGTTTCGCCCATTATGATAGGTCCGGAAACCGCTCAAAACTTTTGGGCTGTGTTGAGGCTTACTAGAGGTATGAGAAAATACTTCCAGAAGACACGCAGCTGGTCAAGGGCCATTTTGGCAGCACTTTGAAATGGCCGAAAAATCGCTAAATTCTACATATTCTGTTATACATAAAAAATAAGCTATGAAAATGTCTGCTGTATTTTTGTTTATATAACTATATGTATAACGAACGAAAAAAAACAAACAACAGAAGTTTTTAGTTGAAAATACATTTTTTCAGTACAGAAAACCAGCTCAAGGTTTCAGATTTGAATTCGTCCATGAAAATTTATTACTCGAGGAGTATACAGTCATTTTACACTTGAAGAGCATGTAGTAGGGTGCTTATTAATAGTGCGTAAAACTAGCGCCGTCGTGCTCGAAAAATCGCGCGTGTTTGAAAGACGTTTTTATCCACTCATACTTTAATGTATTATTTTCTACGATAGATTTTGTTTATAAAATACTGGATTACAATTTTTAGAACTAAAGTGTTTATAAACTGTCAAAAGAAGTGACGTTCGTTTGCTGATTCAAGTGCCAAGAAGTGAGATTAACTGTCATTAGTGTCAAACATCCAACAATTTGTTTTTAGTATATTTCCATCGGGTCGCATCATAATATTCATTTGTTTCATTTTCATCTCTAGAGTGGGAAACTATCACATTGTAGGGTATCCTGTTGAAAAATTATCATTTTCATATACATGTGTAGAAAGACCATATTAAATTTCTCACCTAGTCCAGTTGTGTGAGGAGATATTCATATAAATAGCTTGGAAAACCAATCCGTTGTGTAGCAGAATCGATTCAGCCTCTTGAGTTCTTCCTCCAAGCAAAGCCAATTGACATTTCTGTTCAGCTTTGGACGACAACGACTTCATCGAGAACAAATCATAAATCATGTATTTTTCAAGTTCAACACAGATCGTTCCAGTGATAAGATGAGCTACAAATCATGATCGATAAATATTTTCCTCATATTTCATGAACCAATTGAATTTAGAAAAAGAATAATTTATGCTAAAATGGAAAATTTGCTAAATTTGATGTGAAATAATGAGGTCAACTCTATACAGTGTGTAACACTTCTCATGGAAACACCCTCGTATCTTCCGTAATTTTCGACGCAGAATCATGAAATTTTCAGGATCGATAGATACACTAGAAATGAACACACTGTACAAAAAGGGTCAACCTACGTGATATAAACTGTACGCCAGCAGCGATGGAACCACCCATTTTTACGATAAAACATACTAGGGGGCAAAATTCGCTCAAAATTCTTTCAGATTCGTGATCAGCACCCCCAAATTACTATAAATACACCTGTCTCCTGAAAAATATTCAGTCCTGAAAAATTCAAATTTGTTTCACTTCTCATGGAAACCCTCGTATCTTCCGTAATTTTTGACGCAGAATCATAAAATTTTCAGGATCGATAGATACACTAACTAGAAATGAACTCACTGCACAAAAAGGGTCAACCTACGTGATATACACTGCACGCCAGCAGCGATGGAACCACTCATTTTTACGGTAAAACATACTAGGGGGCAAAATTGGCTTGAAATTCCTTCAGATTCGTGATCTACTATAAATACAGCTATCCACTGAACAATTTTCGGTCTTGAAAAAATTCGAATTTGTTACACTTCTCATGGAAACGCCCCCGTATCTTCCGTAATTTTCGACGTAAAACTATGATTATCAATAATAATAAATTTTTCTGCTTGGACCAGAATATGTTTTTATAACTTTGAACTTGGATTCCAGCAATATCAAATTTCAAATGAATTACGGATAGTTCGTGAAAAATATCTATTTTCAGTAATGCCTAAGATGATAATGAAATAATTTTTTTCGGCACACGTAACAGGAAGGTTGGTTGAATTATTGCATTTTAAATGACAATATCTTATCTAATTCTTCCGCTACTATTAAATATTTTTAGTCTCCTTCTAATATTTCTCTCCTCAGTTTCCCTATGTATTATCTTGAAATGTTTAGGGTTGTTCTTGTATACTTTGTTTTTCAATGTGAATCAACCTGAACCATCCAAAAAATCATATTTTTCTCCACATTCACAAAAACTCTTTGAACGCCTCGGAAAATAAATTTTCCAAGGAATGAACTTATAATTTCTTTGTTTAGATTTTGATTTGGTTCCATCGCTGCTGGTGGCGTGCAGTGTATATCACGTAGGTTGACCCTTTTTGTACAGTGATTTCATTTCTAGTGTATCCATCGATCCTGAAAATTTCATGATTCAGCGTCAAAAATTACGGAAGATACGAGGGTGTTTCCATGAGAAGTGAAACAAATTTGAATTTTTCAGGACTGAAAAGTTTTCAGGAGACAGGTGTATTTATAGTAATTTGGGTGTGCTGATCACGAATCTGAAAGAATTTTGAGCGAATTTTGCCCCCTAGTATGTTTTATCGTAAAAATGGGTGGTTCCATCGCTGCTGGCGTGCAGTGTATATCACGTAGGTTGACCCTTTTTGTACAGTGATTTCATTTCTAGTGTATCTATCTATCCTGAAAATTTCATGATTCTGCGTCAAAAATTACGGAAGATACGAGGGTGTTTCCATGAGAAGTGTAACACACTGTATAGCTAACGAAACATAGTTTTTCTGTAAGACTTGTAAATCAGTCAGAACGTCTGATTTAAATGAAATAATGGAGAAAACTACATTTGTCATTTGTCTAACTTTCAGTTAGTTGAAGCTTATTTGTTATGACCGATTTTGGTTCGGTTCTGAATGGTTGAGAAAATATTCTGATTGGTTGGCCTACCAATTCAACCAATCAGAACATTTTCGTACCATCGTATCGTCGGATATTTTATTTATAAGATGCAGTAAAACTCAAAGTCATCTCCCATTTAATATAACAACCAGATGTTGTATTGGTAGAACTATCAAAAAATATTGATCAGTTCAATTGTATCGTAGTAGTACATGTTTCGATTGGAATTCCAATTTAATTCCAATTTAATTTATTGAAGTTTCAATTCAACAATTTTTTCTCCATAATTTATACTTAGCTGATGATGAACCTATATAGGTCCGAAACATGTACTACTACGATACAATTGAACTGATCAATATTTTTTGATAGTTCTACTAATATAACATCTGGTTGTTATATTAAATTGTGGAGATGACTTTGAGTTTTACTGCATCTTAAATCTATACCACTCCACTTCGAGACACTATGGACGTCTACCACAGGTGGATATTTTATTCATGAAAATCCGGCCTAATCCAATACATACGTTGTCTTTTCGTCTTATCAACAAAAGCTCTTTCTGATGTCTATCTTACAGAAATATTTTTTTTTTGAATTATCATGTCAGTTCAAGTTTTATTCCCCAATATTTTTGAGACCACTCCGTTCATGTTCACACGCTCTACTCAGTATCTCAAGCACTTTCAGATTCATCGCGCCTTGACATTATTAAATGCATCATACGTGATTTTTCTCCCGAACAACGTGTAAAATAAATGTTTGATAGTTAAGGTAAGTGAAATTAACGTTTTGTCGGAATCCTCAATGACGAATATTAAAATGTCGTAAATGAAGGGTAATGACCCCACGAGTCAAAGTTGTACTATCAACCTTCAATTTTTTTTTAAGCCAAGTATATTTGCATTGTTAATTTATTTACTTGGCGACCACTTTGGAATGTCCCAGCATCTAGTACTTGTATATCACTTGTTTAAGAACCCACCAACGTGACAGTATACACAGTGTAATTTAACCTCATGCTAAATTATAAAAACATTTTATGAAAAACTATATTTGGTTTTAATCCGCCGCCATTTTGGGAACTCCTGTCTTACGAACTTCAGCTGAACGAATCAGAGCCGTAAGACACATGCACTGGCTATTGCAGTATGGATTTTTCTAGAGAGGGTCTTGCACGCGTATCATTGTTTGCTAACTTATGGCATACGTATGCAATATCACTGTAATGAAAAAAACAAACCTCATAATATCCAACATAGTAGAGGTCAGTCAACCAGTAGAAGATGGAAGCGCGCTTTTGGTGTTTCTGAGGAAAAGTTTTTTGGCAAACGCTACTTCAACTTCGCGATATGCACGAGAACATGTCTCGGTCAGAATTCATTTTTGGTTTTATTGAAAATACGCAAGTGTTCACCGAAGAATAAAAAACGGCAGAGAAAACTTACTTTGATGTGCTGCAAGAAAAACACTTTTTCGTGATGATTAATGTTTGCGTATGCTTCTTCGGCTATATCAATGGTTTCAGAGTTTGATTGTGTCGCTAAAACAGCTAAACATGCCCATGCTGTTTCATTATTTGTCGTTCGACAAAGATTAAGCGCCTCTGTCCATTGATTATCTTGTGTATACCTGAAAAAAAATCGAATTCAGCTCTCAAATTTAATATATGATTGGATCCAAAGCTACTTGGTTCTCTATAGCAATTTTTTTTCGTTAGGTATATTTGTGAAATTGTCTTATTAATACTGTTGGTGTATGGAAAATATCTTGAATTGTTATCATTGGAACGATGTTATCTGATATATTAACGTTGGAATAGAATTAGTTATAGGAACTTAGTAGATTTAAAGGTGCAAACTACATTTATAGCAACGTATGTGAGACAGGTAAAAAGAAAGAAGTTGTTACTACAGGGAACTTCAAAGAGCGACAGTTCTTAGGAATTTTTTTTCTCGAATCAAAATGAAAATGTAGTTTTTCATCATACAAAATAGTTATTTATGATAGAAGTTCATAGAGTAGGACATTTTTATATGAGCGTGAAATTTATTGAATGGGTTGCAGCCAAATTCAATAAAATAAGTGAGTAGGAAACCACAATTTTCGGAAAATAAAAAATTTAGCTGAAGAACAAGAGAAGAAAAAATTCATTGGTGATCACCATATGCACTTGCAGTAAACAGAACTAGCTGAAAGAGTTATGAATCATGACTTCAAAACAGCAGAAGAAGACGAAAATACCGTGGCTATAACTTTAGAAATGCACAAAACTTTTTCATTGCCCAGTAATGATCACTATAAGGCAGTTTGCTCAAACTATTCGACCGTGACCAACGGGTTTAACCGAATTGAAGGAGAAGCTGGCAATAGATTTATGATTGATGAAGTTCATTGATAGCGATATTACTAATTCTATGGAAAATTTTATTGCGGCGTCTAGGTTCCTAATTGTTAATAGCACCTATAACAATCCTGAAGAATACCAAAAAAAACATGAAAGTAGGAAAAAAATACAACCTACGGTTACAGATCACATTTTTAACCTTTTAAAATGATTGTGGCCGGATGGAAAGCTGTTGCTAAACTAAACCTGAAAGATTCAATAACCTATATGCATTAAATGCTGGTGCATTTTATTCATTTTACACGAATTGACGGTTACAATAGAGAAACTGAATTTCAACCAGAAGAAATTCCTTGAATTAACATTAAGCAACAGAAAACCAACTTATTTCTCTTTATTTATAACTAAGTTTCAAGTAATTTTTTCGCTCGGAATATTTCATTTTCATGTTTCATTAAAAAGCAAATTTTATACATAAAAACTTATGTTTGGTAATAAATTATTTTGGTTAAAGGTCAATATTGTTTTTCTTGATTATCAAAACATGTGTGATGCTTGTTGGTTCTTTGTTGCATAATTGGGTCCAATTGCGAGAACATATGCAAGAACTACGCCGAACACCCGGTATGTAGCATGGTTCCAAGAAAACATTCATATACAAAGATTTGCTACAACAGAGTTCGTGGTTTCACGACCTGATACCCCTAAGTATCTGCTGCAGGAGGCATACGAAAGTATTTTGCATCAAGGAATACATTTCGTGTGGAAAATATTGGTATTTTTGGCTGGGTTTGCTAGTAGAAAATGGATCAAATCTCAAAATAATTTTCTGATTGACTGTTAAATTTCTGTCGTGATATCAGACTGTTTGTATTGATAATTGCAATAGTTTTTCAAATGACATAATCAGAACTGTTCATTACTTATTATATATCTTATTATTATATCTTACTTGTGAATCAATGTTGGGAAGGGCGAAACAGGAACGTTTAAGAGCGATCCATCAGCTCTCCTCACTGATACGGAGTTTCCCACAAAATCATGGATTCTTGGAGTACGGCCCAACTCGGGAGAATCGTACTGCAAAGAACAAAGTTTCAGCAGTTTCACGTTGAAGCAAGCTGTTGGGCAATACCAGACGATTAACTGAGTGTCTTGGATGGCCGCCATGATATTTTCATTCGCGTTCCATTGGAACGATTCAATTTTCCTTCCTAGAATTCAATCAAATTTTTTATACGAATACTGTTTTGATGTTCATCAGTCAACATACCCAATTTGGAAAACACTTTATTTGTACTCCTAGCCTGTACCAAGTACATATCCCCTGTTTTATCTAGAACTGCAAGTTTTCTACTAGTCAACTCCCCCCACTGGTCCAAGGATATTTGAACAATTTGCATGGAATGCTGAATTGAAGTTGATTCAGTTGACGATCGATTGTTCGATATATCAATGAAATGAATTGCTAAAAAAAACTGTTAGAGGATGCGCGGACATCCGAAGAAATAATGACTCACTCTTAGCATCGATGGTATCTCTAGCAGCCAGAGTATCAGGCGATAAAGTTATGTAAGAGCCTCTTAAATAGTCCAGTCTCATATTCGGCCATCTTGGCGATGCTATCAGGCGACCTTGGTAGTTATAAATGCCTACTGTGCTTTTTTCAACCAATAACATATGCCTGTGGAAACAAAATTTTCAATTTTCCTACTTTGTTCTGTACTGAACGGTACATCGAAGGGTTAATAAATAATGAGTAGAACTGAAGGTACAGTAATAATAATAATACTAATAATAATAATAAACGGATACATAAATTTTTTACGTTATTAGCCATTTTCAAGAAAAATTCTGAAACATGTTGATTTATGTTTTTGAAAAGACCCTCTTCCACCCCTGTCAAAGTGACAGCCACCCACTCAATTTTTTTAAATGATATAGGGGGTCAAGTGAAACCTAATTTCAAAGGGTATTCAATGGTCTATACAGCCATCTCTGTTTGTTTCAATTCCGTTCACACGTCATGAAATTTGTTTCTCTCAAAATGTTAAAAAGTGTCACGTATACTATTAAATTCCCTGTATATTTAATCCATCGATATATAGGGACTTTAATAGTATACGTGATATATTTAACATTTCGAAAATTTCTTTCTTAACGATGCATGAACTTGACTTGAACTCAACCCTTTAGTTTATTTCAAAGATTGGGGTGAAGGGGGCGGGTGACCGTCATTTTGACGGGGGTGGAAGAGGGGCAATTTTTTGGAAAACATAAATCGACGTGTTTGGGGTTTTTCTTGAAAATGGATAATGACGTAGAAAATGAATTTATCCGTTACTTTAGGACCTTACTGTATTATGAAATTACAATAATCCGTTTTGCCCTTTTCGCGTCTAACTCGTCAACCGTTGAAAATATCAAAAAAGTATCACACAATAGAATGCTTGACATATTTCCAACAAGACAGACACCCACTAATTTTTCGGTATTAACAATAATTAACGAGAAAATCGATGTCGAAATGTTGTCAACCGAATTGGTTTTGAAGGTGATAAAAAATACTTGCAGTATTTTTAATCGTCATCCTCGATTGGAAACATAAAGAATAAAAAAATAATGAAAGTAATATTTTTAGAGCCCTTACTTCTCACAAAGCAGTAACAGAATTACAGATCCATCTTTCAAATCGAATATGGCAGGAGTGTTCCAATTACTCGTGTTATAGATGTAACACTGACTCGGCGTTGTCAATACCAAATGGTTGTACCGCAGTGCCAACTGAATCACTCTCTCAGGAAGTTCCAGGTGTTCATTTGTTTCATCCAAAACGTTTTGAACAGTTACAAGTTTTTTTTCGCCCACCACTGCTGTGAAGTTCATAAATTGTACTTCTCTTCCAACTACATGGGCAAATAGGACTTGCCCATTTGCGCATGCGCCCGCTAGTTGGGTTCCATCTGCGGACCAAGCCATTTTATATATACATCCGGTTTTGGGCTTCTCCAGTGACCTAGACCACTGAAAAAGATTGCATCGAAACCCTTGTTAGACAAGAACAAACAAATATTTAGAGTAACTTGAATGACAGTGTTGTTTAATTTTCATTATCAATGTATGTTATTGTGAAATGAACATTGCATGAAAATGATATTTATTCGACAAATCATAGAAGGACTATAATAATTTATATATGAAGTATTACTTTATCATATACATTGATTGAAAGTATTTGGTGCGCAAGTCAGAGATCTGTACACCACAGAATAACCATCTTTCTTGCTTTAGATTTAGATGGCTGCGAAATGTAAGCACCAACAACCTAACCATGTGTAAGCATTCGAAATCGATGTGAAAAATTAAAGTTGCGATTTATTTTTTTATCATGTATTATCATGTTGCTCTGCACCTGAAATGCACTGAACAAGTCAGTGCCCCGAGTAGCTCACTTTTTCTTGGTGAAGAGCAGCAACAATGTGAGGCAACCAATCGTTGCTTCACATAGGTCCTCCATGTCATGAGAGCTGGCAGGAGGAATAAACTCAACCGATGAATTAACAAAAAACATACACCACCGGATAGAAACAAAGTTTACTAGTAACAACATAAAAGAGGACCTTTCCATATAATCCAGAAACTTTGTCGCCTAAAGGTATGGGGTAGTATGCGTCAAATCCGGCAGTTCTGATTTTTTGCAGACTTGTTTATGATGAATAATCCAAGTTTGTGACCACGAGCGCCAAACACAACTTTGTCAAAAATCGAAAAAAGTGCGAAAAAATCGTTTTTTTTTCTTCAAATTTTGGCGATTACAACCCTACAGGACTAGTTTTTGAAAAAACTTTCAATGTAATGCAAAACATGCATTTCTGAACATTACGATGGCCATCGAAGACTTGCTATCAAGGCAAATTGAAGCAATTTTGTGCATTGGGACGGTTCATGCAATTACAGAGGAACCGAAGCTATACTAGCCTTGGCATGGTTGAAAGAAAAATTTGACATGCCGATCGCTTTGCTAATGATGACAAAAACGAAGTTATATCGCTAAATAGATATGGTGCTAGTGATACAAACAAAACCGGTCCTGGCGAAAGTGAGAGCGGATCTGGTTGCGAAATAAAGCATTCTAATGAATTGGCATAACGTCAAGTCAGATATATAGTGATAGTCATCGTGCTGCTACATTTGTGAGGAATCTGAACACTTAGCCAAAGATGAAGTTCACAGACGGCCTGTAAAAAGTGATCCTCCAAAGATGGCCCTGGCCTCAGTAATGGATACGAAATGTTCACTGACTATAAAACCGCACGGAAGTTAGCCACAACTATCTTGTCAAATTACGAAACATCAGCAAAATGTTTTTGAAATGGGGTTCATCAACTTACAACAGCGACTTCGGAAATCCGACATGTTCAGAACGAAAATAGTGGCCATCCATCACGCCCCTGGGGGCTTTTGCTCCTTGTCGAAAGCAAACTGCGAGAGTAGTGGTCAGTATATACACCTAAAGAAAAAAGCACTCATGAGCTGATTCTTGACACCCGGACTAAAAAAGAAACACCACGCAAGACTATGAAAACAATCCAGACATAGGTCTGCAACGGGCTAGGCAATTTCAGACACATTTGAATAGAATTACGAAGACTTCTGATGCGACTTGCAACTAGTGCAAAGCTATAGATACCCCTACGCATTGACTCGTTAGCTGCCCCATAGTTGGCGACCCGAAAATACTTAGAGGATAGAATCAAACAAAAACTATAACCAGATCCTAGCATTGGGAGCGGACTTGGAGACTCTCAAATAGGGACTTAGTCATTTTGGTGTTATACGGCCCCTGTAAATGAGGTTTAGGCATACTTTTGTGGAACAAGTGCAATAAAGCCCATTTGTAGACAAAAACAGAAAAGCCCAACGCTAGGTACTCTCCCAAACAGTTGGTGTCTAATACACTTACAAATATTTGAAATGTCCCCAAGTAAGGTCCATGTAGCTCAGTGGTTGAGACTTTCGCGTTCGAAACCGTTCGGCTAGGTTCGAATCCTTAGCGACTACAGATTTTTATCTGATGGCCTGAGAAAGTGATAGGAATCGCACGTTAAAAGGTGAGACATCGTTAATCGTTGGCTGGTACAAGTTTCGACTTTTAGGGGACGACAGCTGGTCAACGGAAAAAACAATTTTAACAACAACAACAACAATTCTGTATCCAATTTCAAGAGGCGTGTTAGTTCACTTCAATAACAGTGGTGGAGGTGCTACCTCTCCTAAGCCTTCCTCTTTTTCATTTAATCATGTGAGTTAGGTATATTGATATTGTGCGAGGGGAAGTGAACTGGATACATTGGAGATATCAAAAGTGGAACCATTCATGTACTTACTCCTGAAGAATCACATAACCTCAATGTATTGAAAGATCCGATAGCAAAAATGTCGCCTGCTGGAGACCACGAGATAGATGTTATGTGGTTGTCGTGTAAACTGCTGGAAAACATTTGACGGCCTTGGTTGTCCCAAACCCTATATTTGCAGTCTTCTCCGCCGGAAACAATCAGATCTGAGGCAGCGCTCCAAGCAAGACAGAGAACTAGAGCTTCGTGAGCTTTCCACTGAAAGAGTAAATGATATAAGTAAGAACGTTTCACTTCAATAAATTGATTTTTGATATTTTTTTTCGAAATACTGAGGAAGGTAATCGAAGTTCGGCTTTGCCGACTTTTGGGCTGACTGGCAACTATGTTCAGCGAAACAAGCGGCAATGAAAATTGTGTTAAGAATGCGACCGCAGCTCAAAATGTAAATAACAGAGTCTAGCCGTACTATGTCATTGGTATTTCCAGCAATTTTGATACCGACTTTGGCTATATCTATTGAAAATTGTCAAAATTTTACCTTCAATTTTTATCTAGTACATAATGAATGAAATGATTATTATCAGGTAATAATATATGATCAATAAAGTAACGAGTGTTTTTTCTGTATCTGAGATCTGCGTTTATCGAAAAAATATTGTGTGTAATTCGAGCACAAAGTATTTGCCGCTCCCCAAAGATACTTTCTTTGTCGTGCGGCAATCCATCACTTTGCGCTCTAAATACAAAAATAGCTATTTCTAGATGACATGTCCAATCGACTGAGACCAAAATCATAATTTTCGGTGGTCTAGGTCTGATTTTTGACATAATGGCACTCGTGAACCAGACTATATTTCGATTTTCAACTCCACCTCTAACTAACGTAGCAACAAAAAAGTCCGATATCCTCTGACCACCAGATTAACGAAGAGTCCTTTGTACATGTAAATTTCGACTCGAACTATCATAATCCAACCCAACACTGAAATTCTAAGCTCCTGAGCCTTCTGGGACACCCCAAATCTCATTGAATCTGCACACAGAGCCGTTGACCCTCTTACCCTGAGCGGTTTGGTGTTTGGCGCCAGCTGCTTCACTATGAGACACTTCCCTTGCGTATACGCGATGGCCTGGCTGTCCGGCGACCATGAAGCCCCGTATACGGAACTTTCGCTGGAGACGACGGTACTTCGCAGCATCCCGCTGCGGGACCAAATCTTGATGAGGCCGTCTTCGCCGGCTGAAATGAATAGTATTTGAATATTATAGTTATCTATTAAACAAGGGAAAAAAGTATCAGATTTTTGCTCGAGGTTGTGTTGTCTTCCGACGCGAAGCGGAGGAAGACAAAAATCATTATTTTTCCCGTGTATGATAGCCTTTTTTTTGCTGTGACGGGAAATACGACGATTTAATAGTGAAAAAAATCAAATGTCTACGGCTTAAGACCTTTCGGTTCGCGAGATGTTTCATATTTTCTCTTATGAACACCATTTAATCTACATATACAAACACGGTTCATAAACGCATCGATAGGATTGTGGCTTACTACGCCATAGGTACGTGGTTCAAAGTGATAGTAGTGCACCTTTTTCTGTTTATCAGCTTTTTTCGAACTTACAGTACAGGAGCCGAAGAGAGGTCGATCTTCACCGTTCTGTTTAACGGATGAAACATACTTCTTATGTTCTTATGAAGTTTCATAAATAGATAAATATGCCTAACATGGGTTGCCTATCGAAATGTGGTCCAGACTATATACAGTGAGTTTCACAAACGGTGTACAGAGGGCAACAAAAAATATAATGTCGATCAAGAGTACACTACGCTGGCTGTGACTCCAAATTTTAATACTGTTTTCAATTCTGAACAACCTCCTTGAATGAACTTTTTGATAATGTCAATAATAAGGGGTATTTTACACTTGATCGAAATATCTATTTTTGTACACCATTTGGAAATTTGAAATTTTGATAACTTTCATGCAAGTATTCTGCAATGCACTAATTTTTATGAAGAATAAAATTTTCTGACAAATTGATAATAAAAAAGTTTTCCATATGGTGCAAATTTTTGAAACTCACTGTATATAGTCTGGATCACATTTTGATAGGCAACTCATTCAGGCGTATTCGTTCATATGAAACATGATAAGAAGTATGTTTCATCCATTAAACAACGGTGAAGGACGACCTCTCTTCGGCTCTTAGACTATTAGGAATAAAGGCCGGTTAGGTTAGTAGTGTGCAGGTTGAGTGATGAAGGTAGGAGGTTCGGTTAGAGCCCCGAGCTGAACAACGGATACGTGCGAGCTCAGCTTTTGCAAAAGCAGATATCAACCTTTACCTATGTGCGTTTATCAAGGCTTCTTTCAGCTTCTTAAATGACTCTTGGCATTCCACTGGTACTGAGTCTGTCATTCGGTCGGTCTGTTCGGTGTTTTAGCGATGTTGGCAAACCCAAGCACGTATCGACGGTAGTAGGTGCACAAGCCAAAAAAACTCCCTAGCTGGTGGATGTCTTTTGGAATAAGCCAGTCTGCGACAGCTTTGATTTTCTGGTCGTCCACCGCTACTCTTTTCCCAGAGACAATGTGGCCAAGGTTGGACTTCCTTCTGAGTCCTTTCAACACAGTCTCCATGAATCTTTCAAAGGTGGCTGGAGCGTTAGAAAGGCCGAATGGTTTAACTGTGAACTGCCACAATCCGGAGCTGATAGTGAAGGCTGTTTTCTCTCTATCCTCTGGGGTCAGTTCTACCTGCCAATATCTGCGCTTCAAAACTAAAGTCGAGAAAACTGTTGAGCTAGCTAAGGTGTCCAGAGTATCGTCTATTCTCGGGAGAGGGTAACTGTCCTTTTTTCACGTTTTTGAGTTGACGATAGTCTACGCAGAAGCGTGTCGATCCGTCTTTCGTCTTCATCAGTACCACTGGAGAAAACCAAGGGCTGTCGGACGGTTCAATTATTCCTTCTATTCCCATATCATTGACAATTTTGTCAGCTTCTTTCTTCTTGGCAAGAGGGAGTCTTCTGGATGATTGACGGATTGGTCAAGCATCCCCAGTATTAATTTTGTGTTGGACCACCTTTGTTCTACCTCATTTTCATTGACCGATATCAAAGATGTCCTGATACTCTTGGAGTAATTCCCTCAATTTATACTGCTGAGCTGGTCCTATGTCCTTCGATGAAGTGATGAATAACGTCTTCAGTTCTGCTGGAAAGTTGCTATCTTGGCTAACAGTACTGCGTATACTGCTGACCACAGAGGGAATAGACGAGCAGTGTCCCAAAACAGTTCCCCTCTTCAGGTCCCTGGGTAATAATTGACATTCATTACCCTTACTGGCACAAATTCATCAACACGCAGAAAGGTCTCTTCTAGTGCGATTCCTCGTCCAATTTTCTCATCATGAAGCTCGGGCTAGAACATCACCACGCTCCCACGGCTCGTTCCGCCATCCATGCGAGCAACCAGAATGGTTTCAGCCCTCTCAGGTACGCCTACTTCTTCTGCCAACAGGACACGAATCATTTCTTCACTTCACTCATGAAGTCCAGGTCTTCTTCGTTTACACGCAGGCTGCCAACTTTGAAATTCAGCTCGAACTCGTTTGAATTCATGATGTCCATTCCAATGATTGCAGCGTCCTCAATCTCGACTATCAATGCCCGATGTTTTAGTTTCGTGTTGCCCAAAATCAGCTCAATAAATAGTTCACCATACACAATGGCTGGTTGCCGAATTGCTGTGCGTTAATTCCATTTCGACGGTTCAATTCTGGCCAATGTTGTTGCAAATTAAGGTCCAAGAATAGTCCTACATACAGTGGATTATAATTCATTGGGCTGGGGCAGGACGACTCTAATGTTGTCCGACCTACTCTGTCACTGAAGAGTGGCAAGAACCGCGAAACGCTTCTGCAGGTGGTATTGTTATTTCAGGAGGCTGGCTCATCTGAATATGGTCTCACTGGTTTGCAAAATTTCGCAGAACCTCTCCTGTCCACGTCTAGATTTGTTTCCATGTAAGTATCCGTATGTTCAAAATTGTTTCACTCTGTAACGCCTCTATATCGAAAATATTTAAAGAAAAATGATTTATATTCATGGAAACTTTTGATACTATATCAAGACTCAAGTGAAGTTGAAACGTATTTACAACATATATGTCAGTTTCATCGGGGAAGATGTGCGAAATCCCTTCTGATTTGATTCGTCAGTTTTCAGTCCGTCATCAAATAAATGATATTTCAGGTAATATATTTAAGCAAATCTTACCCTACGTATCTACCCCATCTGGCATATTTGCCACATCCTCTAATATCACGTAAACATCCTCTAACCGTCCTACTCGACTCGATGGTTTCAACTACTTCCTCACTCCATGATTGAATTCACTGGTCCTATCGCTGATATGCTCACCCTAAGGTTTACCTTCATCTTATGATATAATCAGTTTTCCTTCTTAACGTAAACGTTTTGTCATGTCTGGTGGGAAACTTGGAATAATTCCGAATGTGATGTTCAATCCCGCGTGAAATTGTCTTGTTTTGCTTCGAAACTATTGCGACATTCATTTTGGTTATGAGATGGAAGACGAGGGTTCATTACCGTTGTCAAGAAGGCTTTATTCGTTCTGTCATTTGGGAAATCTGACAATATATTGTACTTGATGTAATTCAAGGATTGTCCTATGTAAACTGCTCGTATAAATATCGATTATTGAAAACCCCCCAACTGACTGAAATAGTTCACCAATAAGGTGTTTTTTTGAAATGAAATGTATTCCTTGAAAAATAAAATAAAAAACAAATGGAACCTCGGAAACGATTACGATTCAGAACTTCGAATTTGTTACTGTGATGCATGGCGGATATGTATCCAAGGAAATACTGTATGAAACTCGAGAGTGAAGTGTATTTTTACTATTGTCTCTCTTGAATAACCAACCCACTGACTGGCACGTCATCTGTCGGTTTAAACATGGCTCCTAGCAAAATGTGTTCCAAAATCAGTTTTCGGATCAGATTTGAAGGCACTAATTGTTGCTTCTTTCAATATACATAGATACAAGGGTGGGAGGTTTAGCATTACTTCTACTGCTGCAGTAGGGCTTCTAAATATCACCCTTGTGATTCCTAGAAGAACTAGCCACTTCACTTTCAGCAGGTCATCAGATCAGATCAGTTTTCATATCAGATTTCCTACTTTTGACGTCACTGTCTGGCTCAGTCTGAAGGCAATAATTGTTGCTTCTTTCAATATACATAGATGCAACGGTGGGAGGTTTAGAATTACTTCTACTGCTATAGTAGGGCTGCTAAATATTACCCTTGTGATTCCTAGAAGAACTATGCACTTCACTTTCTGAAGGTCATCAGATCAGATCAGTTTTCAGATCAGATTTCATGCTTCTGACGTCACTGTCTGGCTCAGTCTGAAGGCAATAATTGTTACTTCTTTCAATATACATAGATGCAACGGTGGGAGGTTTAGAATTACTTCTACTGGTATAGTAGGGCTTCTAAATATCACCCTTGTGATTCCTAGAAGAACTAGCCACTTCACTTTCTGCAGGTCATCGTGTACCGTTCAATGTGACCAACAGATAAATATTTGTTTCAGACCTCATACCCTACCAAAGCTTGTTCAGATAGGAAAGTTTTGTTAATTTGGCTTTTCCATTTATTGTTTTTGGTCGATTATAACGCCCGTAATTCAATCTATTTGTCATTCAGAGCTGAGGTTTCAAATTTGTACTTTCGCCTCCTATTGAATGAAACTAGCACTGTTGAGTTATGGTGAAATTTGAGCCCCTTCTTTGAGCACCAGCTTCTGATTGTGGTTAGAGCTATTTGCATGTGGTTGGAAATTATTCTGTCATTTCTGCCCGTGATGGTGACGATCAGGTCATTGGCTTGACCTTGAGTCGTCAAAGTGGTGTCGTGTAGTTCCACTATCAGGACTTATGATAGAACTTTCCCTCGGGAACAACCTTCTTCAACTGTCATTCTGACTGTCTCCACCTAAGGAGTTGCCACAATGATTCTGGTTTCCAGCCTTATGGAGAGGTATTATCAAAAGCAACATCTATGTCGATGAAGACACAAAGAGCTATTTCTTTTGCCAAGATTTCCGTTGTTCTCAACCAGGCATTTAGATAAGTCTATTATTTTTTCCAGTGCTTTCAGGAGAAAGAAGGTGAAACTGATGGGACGCTGAGACATTGGTTCGTCATTCCGTTGTTTTTTCCAGTATTTGGTATGAACGCCACCAGAGTCTATTTCCAAGCTTGCGGTTTGTAATCGTAAATAAAGTTGGCCTTGAATAGTCTCTTCAAGGTAGTGTTGCAGTAAGACAGGAAATAATCCATCTTTTTCTGTTGACTTAAATGATGTAGGGCTTTTGATAGTCCATTTGATACTTTGAGTGATAAGATTTTCCTAACAAGTCCTCCGCACAACTAGTTTCAGGTGAGCATTTAAGTATTTTTAGTTATGTAATTTGTCTACATGCTCTTCTGTCCTTTATTGTACTCAGAAATACCTGTTTATGTAGTCTTCCCAGTGTCACATACTCTTAGCTCTACTGTCTTCTGAGTTTTTCTGAAATATTGCTGATTCCTCAGTCCAAAGCTACTTTTTTGCAGTTGTCTCGAAGCTCTGCCGAGTTACTCGATTAGTTCGATGGATAATTGTTGGTTCTACGTTTGCCCCCCAAGATGTTCCTTGTAAACATTCCAGTTCGTTAGTTTTGGCACCGTGTATCCCTCAAAGCGTGTCTTATCATAATTAGCTTTTTAGAACTTCAGTTCGAAAAAATATTTTTTCTACATTCATGCAAAAAGCGAAACTTTATTGAACTATATTTAGTGGAAAAAGAAGTTCTTTATTGCACTAGTGCAATAAAGTTTTTATTGCACTCATCTGTCATTCAACTTCAACGTGCCGTCATCATGATAAACATAACATTCAAACCCACTACATATTTAGCAGATATTCTGTGAAATTGGCAATACCATTAAAACAGTTACATATTTTATATTAATGTTAGCAGCCAGATTTAATAGTTATTTATGCAACAAGTGCAAAAAGTAGGTATTAGGCCTCGTTAACAAATTGCATTTTCTAGTAATTTCATAGTCCATTATATAATGAATATGATGAAACATGCAACTATTTAAAACGTAATACAATCTCACAGAAAATGTGCTAAATTTGGCGTCGATTTGAAAGTTTATGTCTGTCATGATGACAGAACGCTATAGTAGAATGACAGATGAGTGCAATAAAGTCTTTATTGCACTCAGTGCAATAAAGAGACAGTTTTTCCACTAAATATAGTTCAATAAAGTTTTCTTTTTTGCATGAACGTAGAAAAACAAACAAAATGCCTTCCCGAGAATAACTGTATAATCAAAACTGATCCGCTTTGTTCTAAACCGTCTACCTGCATAGAGCAAACTGTCTGTACTATGACCATACATCTCGAGATAACACGCGTCAAAAATTAGTCCTGCCAATTATAGAATTCAAACTTTTAAAATGATTATTATTAATGGAAAAACAGATGATGGTGATCTGTTTCAATGCAAATCGATAGTAATAATTAATCAGTTGCGCTTTTCATTTTCCTACACCTAGTGCCGGACCTTAATAAATCATGTTTTGCTATTTACATGAAGGTAGAAAAAATTTTGTATGCAACTCGTGCAAACATTTTTTATTGAACTTGGCGTGTGCGACAATTTCACGTCGAGTGCAATAAACACCTACTTTTTGCATAAATAACTATTAACACGCGCTTGCGTAAAGTAGCACTTTTCCTCACACATTTGCGTGCGTAAAGTTACACCTTTCCGGCCGCCGTATGGAAAAGTGAAACTACTCAAAAATCAAATTGGTAGTTTTTTCTTTCAAGTTGAATTGAAAATTATTGAATAATTTTTAATATATTTATTATTTTTGTTTTGTGATATGACGCTCGTAAGAAAGATTTTGTTGCTATCACATGCGCAAATTGGTTTTTCCGCACGCAAAAACTTCGTTCGTCTAAACACTTTGCGGACTTGTTAAAAAAATTACTATATCCGCACGGCGTGCAAAAAAGTTACACTTTGCGCACGCTGGCTGATTTTTTTTTATTTCAACAAGCAAATGCGCCTAGTCCCTGATTTCAGTATTGCTTTTTTGATAATGCCGCAGAACTTTTCTACTAACCATTGGTCGTAGGTTGATCTCAAGACAACTGAGAATATTTCATGGCAATAATAATTCAATGAATTGACAGTTTGTTAGAGATTTTGCTATGTGAATTACACCCTAAAATAAATAAAATTCCATTTTGCAACCATTTTGTAGATACTAGGAATTGGTGATTATCATTTGAAAGTTTATTTCTTAATTATATATTCTGATGTTGATCACGTAAACAAATTAGGTTAACACAATAAACATAAGATACCTGTCAGTAATCCCGTTCCGTCATTGCCCCACTGTCCAACCAAAATAGCTCCCTTGTGGGCTTCCACTGAACGCTCAATTTTACCCGCTCTGTTCATGATGTGGAATTTTCCGTCTACGGACGTGATCAGTATCAGGTCGCCATGCTTGCCCAATGTACCACCCACCCTGGGCAGAAATTGCATGTCAGTGGGGTACAGATCAGCAGCAAGCTGTGTGATCTTCGTCGATTGGTTGGTTGAAACTGACCATGATAGCAGTTGACTGTCATCACTGAAAAAAATTAATGAATAGTATAAATCAGAAAAATAAATGAAATAATGATATATTCAAGTATCGATATCGGGAGTTTTCAAATAAAAGACTTTTTTCTACGACCGTGCGTTTTTACCCACTTTCCCGAATTGATTAGAAAACATTTTTGCCATAAAATATTGTAACATGCATGGCGTTTTGAAATAAAATGTCTCTGTTTCAAAGTATGTTACAGATTCTGAGTGGTGAGTACTCAATTTCTGTACTGAATATAAATTAGTTACCTACTTTGTTCATCTTTCTGGATTGTCGGTACAAAAACGGAACATGATCAAATTATTAAAATATAAGGAAAATGAAGAAACACATCAATAATATAAGAAAATTGCACAACATTTTTTTTATTACACCACAACTATTGACTTTTAAATGGTTTTTAGATTTTTTTTGGAAAAAATTATACAATTTTAGTAGTGTTATTTTTTCAATAAAACTTGATATTCCACTTCGAGTATGGGCTATTACTTTCGTATTGCATACAAAAGTTTAATAAAATTCCTTAAAATTCAATTAGCAATCACAACCACCATGTCCTTGGAATGTTGACAGTGTTGACACGAGAAAGAGGACGCCATCTCTGGAGTCGATTACAAAAGTAGACCACTAATTCATTTGTTTTGTCTTCAAAAAATTCTAGACAAAATCTAATCAGTCGGTACACCAGGGTTTTTAGATATCTTAATTGTTACTAACCCACATGTATTTCGAGAAAGGCAGTTTTGAGGTAACTGGAATTTAAATTTTTTGCTGCAATAAAAAATGACGGTGTGCTTGTAGTAGTGCATTTTTATGATGAAAATTTGAATGGCAACCTTATTGGTGACCAAATATTTTTCATTTATTTTAGGTCAGAGATATCTCGAAATGTTAGAAAATCATTTACATCCACTAGATTTTAACTGGAAGCAGCTGTGGTACCACCACAACGGAGCCCCTACTCATAACATTGCACCTGTGAATAATTTTTCGATGGCCTCGTTGTTCACCCGATATCACTCAATTAAACTTTTTTATTTGGGGTCGTAAAAAAAAAATTATTTTCTATGCTGCTTCCATCTTAAATGGGTTCACTGCATCTATAAATTAATGAGTGTTTTGAATTCCTTGGCCCCAAAAACATATAATTTGACACCAAGATCAAGTTTTTAGGTTGAGCGGTTTCCAAAGTACAGTTGTGTGCATAAAAAAGTCGTACAGCAGTTAAAAGCTATTGTGAGCCGGACTTGTCAATCTTAATTAAATTATCGACTTTGACAAGTCAAAATTCAAACAAATTTTGTCAGTGACGCGCTTTCAGAAGTTTTTTTGCTCAATCAGATAGTGCAATACAACGCAATCAATGCAATGCCTTGAACGACCAATCAAATATTTGCATCCGCCATTTTACAAACTGGCGTCCAGAAGAGAGGGTCCAACTTTGTAATTTTACATCTTTTACTAAATGCGCCTGTTCACTATTACACTAAAATAAAGAATATTTTCAAGTTTTTCTCTAAATTATTATTATTAACTCATATTTGAATGAGACCTTCCCTCAAACTAATACTAATACAAGGATATTTCCCTCATGCTAAAAATAACGAACCACCTCCGTAGTATCATCAAACTTTATTTATTTTATAATTTTATTACTTTTTTCTATACTATTATTATAAATTTTTTGAACTTTTGAACTTGCATACAAAGACCATTCACAGGATTGTTTTAAATTGCTGGAATAAACACACGGTCAGTATCTATCATTCGCACAAAACATTTAATTAAATGAAACAAATTACAATATCTCAAATGAGAACCGAAATTAAACAGAGTACACCGTCAACATATATCAGTGTTACATTACTTCCATCTTTCAAAAAGTTTTGGTCACACTCAGTGCCACAACTTTTCCATAACAAACTTTCCAAAACGAAGCTAAACCAAAATAACTGAAATCTCTGCAGTCATATCAAATTATCAATCACCTATAACTATTCCTTTGAAAAAGTATAGGTACGCCCATGCCTTTTTTCGTTTCGTGACAGCGACAAAATTATTGATTGGGACCGGTATAACCTATTCATTCAAAATAAATCGATCTGTTCGGGCAAAACCCGGTCCTGTTCAATGTGTGGGGTAATAATACGGTAATAGTCATGGATAATATGCTTATGTAGGTATCCTAAATCTCAATTCATAAAGTTTATCAAAATCTTAAAAAAATTGACAAAATTTCACTGTTTATTCGAACTTTAAACAACAAAAACAAGTATTGTCGACTTCGATGCTATTTGAGAATGATGCTGCTCGTTGTGGAAACAACCTTAATTCACATGCTGATCTTAGGGCTACTGGTACCTCGTACCGTTCTAATGACTGGATTCGCGGTACAAATGTCGAACGTTTTGACTTAGTTTGACTGCACTATTTCGGAAAGTTTATGTGGGGATTCTACTCGCCCCAGAAATTATATTTATTCCATTTTGTTCTTGTTATCACTCGCGAAAATTTTAGTTTGTTCGCGGTGCTGCGTGAACCACCCTCTAGATTTTCCATTTTCGGGAAATCGGTAGGTATATTCCGATGGCGGCTGTGTTAACAACATCTCGCTACAGCTGTCCATCCTCATGGTACATTGCTCCCATCTGTTTCCACAATATTGCAAAATTACGCTGGGTCAATGCGCAAAAATAAAAATACAAAATTACGCAGAGTCTACGCAAAAATGAAGGAAAACTACGCTGGGTCTATGCAAAAATAAAATCCAAATTTACGCTGAGTCAACGCCTACAAATATATACAAATTACGTTGTGTTCTAAGACAACACTTAGTACAGCTACGCTGGGTCTATAACCACAAAGCAAATAATCGAGTTCTCTATATAGTCCCATACGTCTGGTTATCCCCTTACCCTGCTCAACTGATTTGACTAGCTGTATGTCCCCTATAGCTTTCAACGGCTTTGCTTCTTTACGCAGGCTATGGCTTCCTTGGGTACTGAGCCTTTGGGGCTGGTCTCTCATTGGACCCTCTTTATATCCAAAACCTCTGCTTTCCTGGACAGAGTTTGGCTCCTTTTCGGTACCGAGCCCTTGAGTCTGGTTGTACACTCCCCGCATTAATCATCCCTCTCAGCCGAAATCTGCAGATTCGGGAATACATCTTTCATCAGACCCTCTTCGTTACGTGGTCTCTTCATTGACCTTCCCAGGCAACGTCAGCTTCTCTGCTTGCTTAGCAGGCTTGGGTAGCATGTAGCCTGATATAATTGCCAGTTCACTAAAATGTTGACTTCATGAGTGATTTGGGTGTGCCCAATTCGTGATTAAGATCTCCAATTACCTGTTTGTATGAGTCTGTATGCACTCATCCTCGCCTCTCCCATGACTGTGATGTCCAAAGGTGGAAGAATTATGATGATTTACATGGCAGCGGTCGGAGTTCTGTTCATAGCGCTCAAAATACACAGACAGGCGAGCCTCTGAAGTTAACCAAGGTACAGCGAGCCGTATGTGATTCTGGGTCGTATGATCACGGTTCATAGCCCGTTTATAACTTTCGGTTTCAGTCTCCATGTTCTCCCAAAAGATCTTCTGCACATCAAGAATGATGATTTGCTTTTGTTGATTACATATTGCAAATGCATGTTGCAGGTTAGTTTCTTTTCCAAAAACAGCCCTAAGGATTTGACAGTACACCATAAAAAAAAATTAAAATCAAAGATGGCTGCCTCCACAAAATGGCCGATAACATATTTTTTCCAACCCCTTCCATATGGGTATCAAATAAAAGGACTTGACTGGTAGAATAAAGTTCACCATCAAACAATTACAAATCTATGTGGCTTCGGAAACAAAATGGCGGATCATAGAGTTTAGACAGTAAATACATTGAAACTGAAATCTAGATATCTAATCAAAACAAAGAACTCTGTCAACTTCAAAACCGTTCAAATTATTTTTTTACTCATTTTATCTGAAATATAATTCATTCGAACTAAATTCGAGTGAGCTGCGAGAGTAATGATAATCTCTTGATTGTCAGAATTTCTTTATCAAAACTATTTCTAGGTGTATTTGCAAAAATACCTCATATTTAAATTATTTGGATATAAATGATCCGAGTAATAGTAACTCTTCTGCTTGGTCGTGAAATATAATAATTTTGCAAAGTTTTACAAATTTTTCTGTACCATTGATCAGTACTAATACCGGCTCTGTGTCTTATAATATTAGAAGAGTTAATAAGCAACTGCAATTATATCATATCCTGTTATCTTTTTGAATTCTCCGATTTGTGACGAATTGAATCAGCTAAGATTGATTTGATCAGGCAGTGATCACATGGTAATACAAAAATAATAAATTCAAAATTAAGACGAAGTTTGAAAGTTTCTTTCATCATTCCATACTAAAATTGACAACCCATCAGTTGAATGCAATATGAAAGCTTTTATTTTTGGTATTATTTTTATATGTTTAATTTCGATTATTTGTGAATGTAAAGGTGAGGCGATGAACGTGACGCTGAAGGGGAGTAAAGATATAGGTACGTACTTGATAAACATGAACGTCATTCTACTCAGAAACATAGGAACTTGTAAATACCGAGAATTTCTATCTTTGTTCTTATGAATTCATTTAACCTCAGTGATAACCCAAGACCTCTTCCAATGGCTTGTCAGAAGCACTTTCACCGGTTTGGTGATGTTACTTTTATTTATTGAATAGTGTGTGTTTGGCTGATTTGATATGATTGTTGTAGTAAACAAATTTGTTAGGCCCGAAGGAATTGATAACAGATACCCAAATAATACAAAAATAAAAATTAATATTTGCAATAATTGAATACCCATATGCATACACGAAACTAAACAAAAGGTAATCAAATAGAATAGAATATAATAGAATAAAATAGAATAGATTATTCTTTTATTCGTCAATAAAAAATAATATAAAGATATACAGTGAGTTTCAAAAAGTTTGCACCATATGCGAAACTTTTTTATTATTCATTTGTCAGAAAATTTTATTTCAATAAAAGTTGGTGCTTCGCGTAAAACTCGTATTTGAGTTATCATAATTCTGAATTTCCAAACGGTGTACAGGGGAGAAGCACCAACTTTTATGAAGGATAAAATTTTCTTACGAATGCATAATAAAAAAGTTTTCCATATGGTGCAAACTTTTTGAAACTCACTGTATAATATCGTAACATTGAAGACAAATAGTGAAATGAACACATACAGTTTGGAGCACATAAGTAACCCAATTTTAAAATGTATATAATAATACCTAATATAAAATATACAGGGTGTTTCCGGAATTGGAGAAATAAATAAAATGGGAAGTAAAAGATGATATAACAAAACGAAATGAACGAATACTTTTTTGTAGAAAAAAAAAAATAAATTTCGGAGATATTGAATTTGAAAGTTTTCAATACGTTGTTTGGTTATCACTGACAATCCCACTCATGCATAATAATTCCCATTGGCGAGTACAAAAATATCGGCTATCGGCTAAATAGGAAGGAACAGAAATGCAAGTGGATAAAAATATCGGATAAATTACGTTACCATAGCAACGCTAGCATTTACTGTTCGTTCATCAAGCATTGCGCGTTGCATCAGTTTGACAATTGTAACTGTCAAAAACAGAATTGAATAGCAAATAATATTCCAGTAAGTTTGTCGAGATTTGGATTTGGTTCTTTCTAAACATTATTCTTCTACTTATTGTTCTTTTAGTTTCTTAAATGAAGTTTAATCGAATTGAATGTTCTATTCATGGGATTGTCTTAACAAATACTACGCGAGCTCAGATCTAGCGGGATATTTTTTACGGTGGTTTTCTCATACTTACTTTCATATAGGTAATTTAGCTCGATCTGTTCTGACAAATCGCTCGAGCTACGCTCTCGTGATTTTGTCAGAACAGCTCTCGTTAAATTGCCAATGAAAGTAAGTATTCGAAAACAACCACAACAAATATCCGGCTAAATCCGAGCTCTTGTGGTATTACACCCGATAAGAGGTCTGCGGCCTGCGCAAACTGCACTGAAACACTGCCAGCGGCCAGACACGCTGTGGCTTGAATAATCAAACCAGTACCTCCCAAACAAAGGTAACTGCAAGCGATTTCATAAAATTTCATAAAATTTCATAAAAGGACACCGCACACTTCAAAAGTGGCCCTCTGTCGAATCGACTGAATTTTTGATATGTTGTAGTCCAAGTTATTCCGAACAAAAAGTCCAATAGGCATACATTTTTCTATAGGCTAGTTTTGACGCTAGAGGGCATTGAAAATTCTAATTTTTTCTCTATTCTTAAACAACAAAAAACGTTACCCTGAATGATTTTCACTATTCTGAGTCATTTAGGTCTAAGCATTCATCAATATAAAATAATATTAACAGTATTTTTATTGGTGTCATTACAGATGGTCAATTATACAGTGTGTTCTATCTGGTATGGTCAAACTAATACTTCAATTGATAATGAAACTCGAGGAGGATATAATAAAAATAGGTCTAATTCATTTTGATAGGGTTGTGTCGAATTATTATGTGAATATATCCGATTATTTTATCGATGCTCAAGGAGTGTGATGGAGAAACTCCTCCTGGCGGGTCAACCACGCCTCCATTCGCACATTTAGCATAAGTAGAATATGGAGAAAATGATGCGCTATAACTCAATATATTATATGTTACATTTGACGTACTTTTTGAACCTGGTATCGTTGACCCTAATGAAAAACCGTCGACTAAATCCTAATAATAATTTACAGGGTGTTTCATTTGGGAAAATTTCAATACGATAAAGAAACTGACATTGTAGTTGACCAAAGTTGTTATTTAATAGTATTTCAATGACGGAATTTTACTCTCATACTCCATAGACCTGGAATATCAAAACGTTCGTCAAATTCTAATAAAATGTTTCTCAAATTCTACCTATCATCTTGTAAATGAGATTGGAGTTCATTCATTTCATGGGTTTCTTCGCCGTCCATTGTATTCAACCTCATAACATTCGAATCTCTCTGCGAAATTATACGCCATATTCAACTTGACATTGGCATGAAGTCACAAACAATTAAAACTTTGCTAGAAAAGCCATCTTCAGATTTTTGTTTCTGCAGTGAAGGAATGCAATGTTTGCATATTATCCAGTACCCCATTCTCAAAAATGAGTTATTGCCTCATATACAGGGCGATACGATAAAAATGGGGTTGGGTGGTGGAACCCATCATTTTAAAATAAAATATTAGTTATATATAACATCTAAGTAACCTTCATTCACCTCTCTACTACTATTGATTGTCTCTGAATCAGTTGGATGTTACGAGTTTTTGGTCCAAATAAGTCAATTTTCAGATACATCATACCCTGACGTTACAATGGTAGATTTAGAAGAAAAAAAAATCCTAAGGCCATTTCATTTACATATTTTTTTCGTATTCTTTCTCATGCCTTCAAATTATGCAGGATGGTCAAAAAATATTTTTTATTACGAAACTTTTCGAATTTAGCTTTCGCTTTCTTTTAAAACGAACACTCGGTATATTTTTCGACTATATGTGATGTAGTATATGGTGTAGAATAGGATTCATAAAATTTTTTTGATTGTAGATCCCTGAGGCGATTTGTAACCATTTTCGAATTATTGAACTTTAAAAATTGTAAGTAGCTGGAACACACTGTATAATTGACCATACATAACAACTCCAAAGAACAATACTTAAATAACATCTCGTATTAATGAATGTTTACATCTTGATTACTCATTATACTAATGTCCAGGATAACGTTTTGTGTTGTACAACAATGGAGAAAAAATTAAGGTTTTCATGGGCCTCTAGGGCCAAAACTAGCCTGAAGAAAAAGTTGTGCCCATTGGACTTTTTGTTTGGAATGACTTTCCCTATTAAATTGTGCGGTGTCCTTATACTATTGATAACGATCGGCCATACCGATTGAATCGTCATGTTCAAAGGAACCTTTCAGACAAAGTCCGAGATGAAAGTAATCAATTCACACCATTGTCTGAAATAATCGAGCTTTATCTTGAACCAAGTCCGAAAAGTGTACCGGAGAGTTTCAAATGAATGAAACGAAAAATTTCGACCATGTCGAATTCCCCATCTCTCCACACTATCCCACAAAGTGGAAAATTTGAAGAGACTATCTGTCAGAAAACAACTACTTCCCCTTGCTTACATTGAATTACATCTGACTTCAATTTGAGCAATATTTCTCCAAGAGGACACAATTGCAGTAAATAATTGAATATTATCCTCTATTGGTTGGGAATGACCAGCCAACACTTCCCGTAGTCCGAGCCACCGAGGAGTGCTCCTTGTTTTTGAGTTTTGGGTGTTATCGTTCATGGGGTGGGCTAAGATAACTATGTAGTCTGACCTATACTTGCATTGATAGGTGGTAAACAAAACGTGAAACATGTCATATCTGTAGGTGGTCATTTCCAACCAATGGAGGATAATATTCAATTCTTCATGGCAATTAGCGCTTGAAATTGTGTCCTCTTTGAGGAACATCACACAGATTTATGTCAGATGTCATACAATGTTCGTAGAGGAAAGCAGTTATTTTCTGGCAGTTATTAGCCTCAAATTTTGTGGGATAGTGTATTTTAAACTTTCAAAACGAACTTTAATATTTAATTTCTTGTTTGAACGGTCACGCCTATCGATACTGGTAAAACATGTTCTCGATGAGCTAGCGGTAGAGCTTTCGATTGCGTTGCTATCGGGAGATGTTTCTAGAATTATGAGAACGTTAGCGATGCTAGTTGGAAACTTCGCGTATTATTCTATCTGAGTTGCAATAAAGTTTAGGAATTTTTAATTGAAAGTTATTGTAAGTGAACTTTGTACATAAGCTGTATAAGAATTACTTTTTTGGTATTTTGCAGATTACAAGGGTAATAGGACAGAAATTCATCGAAAGAGAACTGTGATTAAGAAACACAACCGTGGTTCAAGATTTCACATACAAGAAATCGAAGAAATAATAACTCCTGACTCACCTCCAATGCGAGTGGTGGTAGATGCACCTCCAAATAAACCTATCAGAGAATGACTGTTTTAACAAATAGGACTATCATCCATCTCATGTAACCACAGGACTTGTGATGGAGTCAGTATCAACGAAGTACTTACGAAGCATCAGCTAGTCATTTGAGTAGGATGATCTGTGAGTCGATCCTAGTTCCTGAAGTGGACCTTCTTTGGGATTCTCGCATAATTTTATGTATCGCTAAACCTCTAAAGTAGGACTGGGTGTCATCAATAACTTTTTCATCTCCAATTTTGTGAATTTTACAGAAACGAAAAATTTGCCAATGAAATTCTTTTCATAATTATTACAAATTTTTATGTTATCTCAGAGTTCACTGGAAGCAACTTATAGGAGAGAAGCGTGTTTCTAAAATATCATCCAAAATATACCAGGTTATATTTATGAACGCAAATTAATCGTTTTTATTTCGTTTTCTTGATACACCTGTCCGTTTTTCTTGGGTCCCGTAAGGATGTTTGTACTGACTGTTTTGTCTACAGAACAGGATCAAGGAAAGTGCATATAGGAGACTTAGAAGAAGTTGAACAGACATCACCATATTCTGGAACGGGACCGGAACATTGCCGACACCAAATTCATTCTTCATATATTTATCCAACACCTGACACTGTCATTATTGATGTCATTTTAGACAAGTAAACTAACAAATAACACACTAGTGTGTTATAATCCATAACTCACGTTTATATTTGAAACTTTTATTAATTATTATCTCAAAGAAAAAAACGATTTTTTCCACTTGTTAGATAAAACATTGTATGCCACTCGTGTGTTATGTTTCCTTATTTTCAACATAACAAACTAGTACCATAAATAACTATTATAAGATACGTTCCTACCATACGAATGTCATGCAAACAATATCAGCTCGTTCGTTCGTTTTGGTCCAAACACGAAATGCCATGAAATGTCAATTAACAATGACAGAAACAAATTTTGTTTGCATGTCGAATGCGAAATACTTTCGTGTTCTCGAATGGTTGTTTTGCTTCGCTGAAGCTCAGCAAAATAACTTCCATTATCGAACGCAAAAGTATCATTTCGCATTCTACATACAAAAATATCTAGTTTCGTTATTTGATTCCCCAGAATCTGCAGAAGATGGAAAGGAGTGATTCTGATAGGTAGCGAAAATGTTTCCAATAATATTAAAGCTGCCGCAGAAAGGTAATTTCGAATGTATTGCCGAATAAATCTGAACCAACGATTTTCTCTGAACCAACGATTTTCATATTCGCACTTGTATCGATATGAAATCTCATATTCACACTTGTGCAAATATGACTGTCATTTTGATATTCAAAATGTAAAAAATTACAAAAATCAAATTATGTGGACCAGCTAATAGAGCACTGTCAGTGACGTAATACGACAGTTGCAGAACAATGTCATAGGTGGACAAACAAACCAAACGGAACAAAAACAAACGCATTGAACCCATTTTCCATAAGGCTACGTGAATAACTTAATAATGTCTGTGAAGTTTATAAAATCGCAATTATCCACTAACACCCACAAAAAACGAATTTTCATTTCATCAGATGTCAAATGCCATGTTTACCCCCCCCCCCATGACCTTCATGTTGTTACGTCAGCTGATAGTGCTCTATTCTTATATTATGAACTTGTTTTTGTCGTGGATTTGATATATTTCAGATGAGAGTGCGTTTTTGGTACGAGAAAAGAGTAAGAGTCTGTTTGAAAGACAAACAGACCAAATCTGCTATAGAAAATGTCTGTCTTGAAAGAAATATAATAATCCAGTCGAGGCGAGGATCGATGTAGGACCACCAAACTTGGTATGCTATTAGTTGAAACCATGCAAAACAAGAAATAAAACAATAGAACAATACATTTCTTTCGTTTAAAAATGAATAGATACATTTTTTATGTAATCTTGGAAAGACATGGTTTATCAAAAACAAAATTTGAAAAGATTAAAAATAGTTCAATTCTCCATAAAAATGGCTCACGCTTACCCGCCGCTAAGTCTGCTAAAAATGATAATGAAACGAAAAAAAAGGGTATATTGTTTCTGAAGACTCCTACCTTTTCATGCACATATATTGGGTGTTATGAATAAAAGCTAGCAAAAGCTTTTACTATAGGTTTGTCTCTCTCATTAATTAATAAAATGGATTGGTCTGTTTCAAGAAATATGAGTAAAAGCATATGCTTAAGGTTTATTCATTAGACCCAATATGTGAGTATTTGATTACCAAAATTTGTTTCGTACTAATTCACAGAGATGTTTGCGGAGGATCAGAATATATCATGAATAATGTAGTAAATATTGGATAAAAATAAAAAAAGTAAATTACTGTCGTTCTTGCTGATAGCATTCCAATATTCTTCTACGAAAAAATATTTTAGTATAATCCCTATATAATCATACATATACATATTTTCACTTATAATACCAAATTTCGTTGTGGTCTCTAGTACTTTTCTAGTTATGCCCTGCCAAATCTTGAAACTCGACCATTTTCAAACACGAATATTTCATTAAAAAATTACACAAAGTACCTCATTCTTTTTGTCTACTCTTTTTTCAGACGCTAATCAACTGATATTTCACAAGTACAACACACCAGAAACAACCATTTTCATACAAAAATTCGACGTTCTTATAACCATAAACATAACCTAGATTGTCGATGATTTTTGTTCTTTTGGGTGTTTTTGGTATTTTGGTTCCCTGAATAGCCAACTATTCAGATTCAAATATGAAGAAACTGAGTAAATAAATGAAGGGAAAGTTATTTGCAGGGAACCAACTTACTGTAGGTTACTGTAGGTAGTGTAGGTTATGTTTGTGCTTACAAGAAGTTTGTAAAACTGTTGTTTTGGTGCTAATATTTGTGAAATATCAGATGATTAAGTGTAAAAAAAGGAATTTTGTGTGTTTTTTCATAAAAAAATTGTGTTTGACAATTGTCGATTTTCAATGTTCAGAAGGGCATAACTCGAAAAGTAAAGAGCGCTACGAATGTGTTTCAGATTTGTGTTAAGGAGATCCAACTACTTAAATAACACCAATTTTTGTTCAATTCCAAGGTGGAGCCCGATAAAATCACCTCTCAATTGAATACATATGAAAATATACGGCTTACCCAGCAGAATAAACTTCTTGGATACTGCTCCAACCAACACAAGTCACAGGAGCTCTATGAGATGGTTTTTCAGCAAGTGATATCTTGAATTTCATTATTCAGAGCAAACATATAAATAAAACTGTGTGATACTTAAAAATTGTCAACACACGTCAACGATAATGAAACGGTTTTGTTTGTATTGATGTTATCCTAGCAACTGCAAAGACCTCTGTCAGATATATTTCAGTTCCTAACTTCAGTTCAATTCCACCGCGCGAAGAAGTTATTGTATGTTGTATTGTTTTTAAGAATATTCATATATTAATGAGGGGGGGAGAACTTATATTCACTATTTTATTGGGTGTGTCAATAAAATGCAGATGCCTTTTGTGTGGAATTGTTTTCTGATTTTGTGATATCTTCACAGAATGCGGTTATTACAAAATGAAAATCACCTTCGAATGGATATTTTAACATATTTCTAATAATTTTGTGATTGGGCTCATGCTAAAGATGAAGTTTTTTGTTTACATCATATCGAAAAAATCCAGAGTAGTAGAGTGAAACCAGCCTAGCTTTAGACGTGAAAGCGTGCTGCGCACTTGTCACTGCGCACAGGCATGCACTCAACATGATCGAACGCGCAATTTAAAATCTATCGCTAGATTGGTTTCACTGTAGATCAATTGTTTTTAAACTCGTTCTCTATATTTAAGTACGTGATAAATAGCCACCATGATATTCTTATTCATTATTATATATTTATTTTTTTGTGTTTTGGCATCGACTGTTGTGGTCATTAGCCATGTGTTCTGGGAGGATGTGTTACTAACTCCATACGCCACTTTAGGAGCAGCACTGTCAACTTTTAACGCCACAGTGAATCGTGCAGGATTGTTTCCAGTCAGCTTCAGAAAAATGAAAAAAGCTCGTCCCGGCGGGGAACCGAAGCCGGGACCTCTCGGTCACCAGGCTCGTGCGCTAACTACTGCGCTAATCCTCGTCCATGCTCGTTTCGTTTATTATTAAATTCTGAATATATGGATATTTATATTTTATACGATGGCTGAAATATAAATTAAGAAAATCATAACGTGAATGAATTCATAATAAATAAGTGTAGTGTATCAATACTCATTTTGAATAAAATAAAATATATGGCTGCGGAAGCTAAAATGACTTTTGATCTGAATAATAGTGATAGCGCGTCCGACTAGAAATTGAGAAGCCCCAAGTCGTAAGGATTGTACACGGGGTGAAAGAGGCAGCTCAACGTGGAGTCAACACAGTCATGGTCTTGCTGGACATGAAAAAATCCTTTGAATCAGTATGGGTAGATGGTCTTATCTCTGAAATGCTGTTGGCAGACATGACCTCATACATGGTAAGTCTATTAAATTCTTACCTTGTTGGGAGAACTTTTATGGTGCGAGTAAACAACACTCGCTCCGCTGAGTTTCCGATCGAGGCAGGTGTCCCGCAGGGTTCAAGTTTATCACCACACTTGTACTCTCCAAATACGTATGACTTTCCTTAGTTCGAGAGAAAGGATCCATATCCTTTCTCTCGCCGTGCCCATGCACGGCGGTATACGCAGATGATACCGCCATTTTTGCCCATTCCTTCTCGAGCGTCGCTGCCCAATACAGGATCCAAGTTCACTTGGATAGGAAGGTCATACCCTATTTGGCGGAGAACAAGATAGTGGTGAATCCGGCGAAGTCGGAGACCATCAACTTTACTTAAAAGTATACATACTCAAAACTTTATAGGAAGTTTGATGATCAACGGCGAAGCTGTCGAAAACGTGAACACTGCGAGGTACCTGGACAAGCGTCTTAATTTCGGCAGGCATATGACCTTGGCTATTCAGAGGGCTAGAGGGCTAAACTGGTCTTATCGGGATTTTTCAAAAACCATTTTGTAGGTTTTTTCATTCTCTACAAACGGTCTTTTATGAGTAAAGCCATTCGTCCAGTATCTTTTGAGATATTTACAAAAAACCAAAAAAAGGACCCTTTTTTTTAATAATCATTGTTTAAACAATTGCACAAAAAAAATTTTGAGTTGCAATTTGGATTTTAGTTATTTATAAAGTATCCCCGAAGTCATGGCGCAAGTCGCTTACTATTAGAATTAATTTGCAAAACAGGCTTTATTTTTGTTATATTGGTTGGACTAAAAGTTATGCACTAATTCTATTGAAAAATAATCAAGAAATTGAGTTACACTATCAATCAACCAGCTTGTGCAGACATGCTTAATCTGCATAAAATGATCGATTTTCAATTTGCTTATCTGCAGCTCCTTCAACATGACTTCTCGTTGGAGATCTCATTCTCATTCGTAATTTTGATAAATTCCACGTCGAACCAAAACCGACTAACAGGACCATGCGTAGCCCTTATCCAAACAATTCCACTGGGTCGGTTTCGGTCGCGGTCGTATAAATAAGACGACGCAGATGAGACCGTCCTGGGACCGATGCGAAAGTGTTAAATGGGATTAAGAGGGTCCAGTCTTGCGGGACACAATAGGCGCTCGGAAATTCAACTTGAGAATGGTTAGCAGAGGCTGAGTTAGACAGAAATGTGTACATTTGTGCTTTGTATATTTTCCAGAAATAGTACATGATATTGATTCATATATAAGGGCGATTGTCAGTGTTTGTAGAGAACCTACGCATTCAGTTTGAAGTTCTAAAATGTATGCAGTGTGACTCATATAAAATGGAAGCATCTTTACGAACCAATTTTTTTCAACCGATTGGAATAATTTTTTCTATTGGATAGACCTTCAAAAAGTCCACTAGGCCACCAAATTTCCTTTTCAAGGTCAAAACTCTAAAAAAATTATTAGCGATTTTTTTAGAAAAAAACTGACTACAGCTCTGGATTCACAAAATTTTTAAATTATTTTTTCTACATTTATGCAAAAAGGAAAACTTTATTGAACTATATTTAGTGGAAAAAGAAGTTCTTTATTGCACTAGTGCAATAAAGTTCTTATTGCACTCATCTGTCATTCAATTTCAACGTGCTGTCATCATGACATACATAATTGTTCAAACCCACTACATATTTAGCAGATATTCTGTGAGATTCGCAATACGTTTTAAACAGTTACATATTTTATATCATTTTGTATTAATGTTAGCAGCCGGAGCTAAACAAACAATGTCTTCCCGAAAAAAACTGCATAATCAAAACTGATCCGCTTTGTTCTAAACCCTTTTACCTGCATAGAGCAAACTGTCTGTACTATGACCACACCTCGTGATAACATACGCGCTAACGGCTACTATGATTTTGATTTTTATAATGCAACTGTGGTTATAGAAACGACAGTCAAAAATTGATTGTTAGTAATCTGTTTCAATGCAAATCGATAGTGATAATCAATTATTTAAGTTGTGCTTTTCATTTTCCAGCACCTAGTACCGTACCTTAATAAATAATTTTTTGCTTTTTGCATGAACGAAGAATAAATGTTGTATGCAACTCGTGCAAAAATTGTTTATTGCACTCAACGTGTTGTCCAACTCGGCCTAATGGCCTCGTCGGACAATTTCTCGTCGAGTGCAATAAACACTTACTTTTAGCACTTGTTGCATAAATAACTATTTATAGAGGAATACAATTTGAAAATTTTGCCGTTAATTGCACCCACCTGTTCAATTTCAGAAATTTTGTTGAAATTCTGACTACACCACTAGATTCAGAAAGTTTCATAATATCACTGAGCAGCTTTTCCTTGCAATCTGTTCATAAATAAAAAAATTACAGGATAAGAAAATTTGAAAAGTATATTGTTATTTCAGGAAAATTTTATTTGATATCTTATATAAAATTCAGTACAGATATATTTCGGAACTTCATAAATCCAGTGGTGTAGTCGGAATATTGATATAATATCTGAAATTGAAGTAGTGGGTTGATTTAACAATTTTTATTCCCATATAACTTTTTTATCGATAGACGGCATTTCTACATAATGGTCACCTAAAGCATTTGAAAATGTCATGAAGTGGTGTATTCAACTTGTTGGATCAACTTTATTATTCAGATGAGGTATTGCTACTTTAAGTTCATCTATATAAGCATCGGAAAAAAGGTCGTTTTACTGATAATAATAATAATAATATAAATTTTTGGATCTCGGAAACGGCACACTGTATATGGCCGTAGGTAAAGTATAGTACGTAATGCGTGTTGCTAAGCAATTACGCACTCATGGAATTTTTCCATTCGTGCGTAATATGCCTTTTACAACACTTGTTACGTAATATACTGTTGAACGACAATTTTTTAAACAATTATCATTATTGCGCAAATATTTTAATCCGTTCTTGTGAATAGCAATACTAGCTCTCTGAGAGGACTTCGTTGTTATTTGGATCTGTCATTGTTGTAGCATAACATTTTATGTTGCCTGGCAACAAACGTTGTAAAAGGGTGCACAATTTTATGCTTATCTGTAAATTAATGGTATTTTGATACTGATATATTGTTATACCTTAGGCACACAAAATATACAAAAAAGTAGACTTTTTGACAGTTGTACAAAAAAAGTTTTGTCCATCGGTACAAACATTGTGAAGGGATCGCCCTGTAATGAATTCAAGTTCTATTTACAGCGCAGTTCTTTTGTTTTCCTTTCTTTAAATCTGTCACTCTCACGCACCCTTTTGATCTATCAATTTCCTCATTAATTTGATACAGTGAGTGCTTGGTAAGGGGGGTGTAAATCCGTATATATTTGAGAAGATAAAATATTATGCTAATACTCGAGGAAGTACTCCCATACACCACTGCCATATATCAAAGCATATTGAAAATCGAAATTACGTCGGATATCAGTTGTCAGGGCCCGTCAGTCGAGAGCTTGAATTCAATAAACATGCCCTTCTGGCAACGTCCTCTTCTTTCAATGGGCCACAAATGGGACTATTGTGAGCGCCTGTTGTATAATATGGTCGAAATGATTTATCTTGTAGAGATTCTGCGGTGTCGATCGAGGATTTTCGAAGTGTCTTTCATGTATGTGTTATACAGGGGCTTTCTTGAACAGATTCACTCTTTCAGTTCTATAATTAGACCATCAGATAATGACATATTTTGCTGACTCATTTTCTCGTTTCAGGGATTTTAACCACTGAAAAAAAATTCCCAAAATTTTCCGGCCGGAAAATTTACTTAAACAGCTGATTGGCTTATGGGAGTTTTCTGTCGGGTTCCTAACGATATCAGACTTCATTCTGTCGATTGCCATAAGCGAGAAAATGCGTCAGCGACCGAGTGTTCTTTTACAAGATGGCTCCCTTATTTTCACCCTTTAAGGACATTCAAAACTTATGGCTTTGGTTTTTCACTATTAGATTGTTCCTACCTGTTAATGTGTCAAAATGACATAAATGAGAGATTGAAAAAAAAAAAATTATTTTTTTTACACAAAAAAAAATAATTTTCCATATGCCTAGCACACGTCCGAGCTAAATTTTCATTTTATGAGCTAAACACTGACATAATTTTCAGTGGTTAAAATCCCTGAAACGAGAAAATGAGTCAGGAAAATATGTCATTATCTGATGGTCTAAATCTTTAAAATGAAAATTTTCAATGAATAGATGTTCGGAAAATTAATCTGGGAATAAGGTTTTAAGTCTCACAGTTACGATTTATGAGAAATCTCTTATTTGGATATGTTTGCAATTCTTGCAGCTTCCCAAATATGTAACCATCATTATTCATGGAACCATATCCTTAGCACAGGCCGGTTGATGAGTATATCGTTCTGTAATGATTTGAGACTGAATGTGTGATAATCATTTTGAAAGATTATATACAGGTTGATAGAAAATGGTTTGTAAAACCGTAGGGTGTATAAGTGATTGAAATCTTGCAAGTTTTTTTATGAAAGAAAATCAATTGAGGTGGAATATAAAATTTCGAGAAACAGAAAAATAAACAACGTTTCAGAACAGTTAGTTCTCAACAAAATGAGGCTACAAATTTTGAATTGACATTTTAGATGATATTATTGACGTAAATTAGGTGAAAAAGTGTTTCTGCACATTGGCGTAAAACCCAAAAATTAATTTTTGTTCGAAAATATGAATAGGATATTCATAAAATCTATTGTGGAATCATCTGCAACTGAAAGACAAACTTTAGTCGCTATTTTCGATCGTTCAAGATAACCTCTTGGGAGGTATTCATGTTGAAAAGGGGAACATTCTCCATGAAAATTGAAAAATGAAAAATGTGATTTATTTGTAATATCTATTAAAAGAAAACAACTACTACTAAAGCCGCGCTGGACATTGAACTACATCTGATAGATATTGTGAAAAGACTCAAACTGAAAAGAAAAAAATCTGAAAGTGAAAATTCGCATTTTCATTCACTTGATTTTTTTAAATTTTCTTTAGTTTTCATTAAATAAGATAGGGAGACTGTTATTAAAAAGAATCCCTCACAGAAATCGTTCACTTCATTGAAGCAAGGTTCGCTTCTCTCGCATTTTAATCCCCAATACATTTTGGTCGACGAAAATCTATTTCGATTTGCCAAGTTCATCAGGGATATTGATAAAAAAAGGAAAATCAGTCTCTTCAAAAGCAATTAAACACATCAAGAATGGAATTGTTGGAAATATTTCTTCTGCGGTAACAATTTGAAAGTTATTTTTTGACATAGACCTGCCATGGGCATTGCATTTTGATTTTTGTTAGAAAATATGAATAGATTATTCATAAAATCTATTGTGGAATCATCTGATTTTGACATATTTGTCACGTGACCACCAATATGGCGCTAATTTTGGAAAAATAATTTTTAATGGGCAAAAGACGCAGATTCTTTATTTGGTCTTGAATAACTTTTGGAAACCATTATACGTAAATTTATTCAATAATCGAAATATAATTAAATAGGTCTTTTCCCAAATGCTGGTTTTCACTATGAGTCTTGCTGTTGCAATGGTCCATATCTTACAAAGTTCGTTCAATTTTTTTATCACTGTTTGAACTTTAAGAGTCACAATGGACCAATTTTTCAAAATATAATTCATTTGGCAGAAATAAAAAGCAGAACTTTCTTAGGAAATTGTGGAAATGGAAAAAAATATTATTTTTTTTTTGTTTTTTATAAAACTTCAATCCGTTCGTGACCATTGGTATATTATGATACTTGGAGTTCGAAAAGTTATAAAAAAAATACGAAGTTGTACGCTGCCACAGCAATGGTCAAAGTGGAAACCATTTTTTCAAATTTTGCCTAAGCATTAAAATACAAACATGATAAATTCAATTTCATTGATTAAATAAAAAAAATGTTTTTCCGTTAATCAGCTGTCGAACGAAGGATTAACGAGGTCTGACCTTTGAACGTGCGATTTCTAGCACTTTCTCGGGTTATCAGAAAAAAATGTGTAGTCGCTAGGATTTGAACTTGTACGACCAGCCACATCGATGGCTTTGAACGCGAAGGTCTTAACCACTGAGATACCTGACCCTCAATATGCGCCTTCTTCAGATAATTTTTATATATTTATATTCAAAAATAACTGTTTGCCCATTTGTACTTAATTTCCCAAAATTGCCGCCATATTGGTCGGTCTCGTGGCCTATATCAAACTCGATTCTTCGTTTTTCCATATACAGAAACGAACCCCTGCTAAGAGTTTTCTGTAACTGTGATACAAACATTTCTCCTAAATGTTGCAAACATGATGGCCCACAATGTAAATATATGAGTGGGTAGGTATATCTTACGAAAAACTGGTATGATTTTATGGCGACGCTTGCGGACTTTACTAGAACGATATTCGATTCACTGTTGAAGAGTATTTCAGAAATGCAGTCGAACTCATGATATTTTCCTTTTGGTCGAATCATTCGCGAGCTAGTCATATCGTATGAACCCAACTACTAATCTAACCCAAAGACTACTCAAGAATTACTACCCAATGACAGGACTAACCGTCATATACCAGGACGAATATTCACCAAAAACAATTCACAAATGCTGTCCGTAATTGTTCTGAATACTGCCTTCTATAACCTTTAATTGATCAGAGATAAATAGATGTGGACTGTAAACACTGATTTCTTTATTTTAAAAGTACAACAATAGAGTAAGTGCGTTAACGCTTGGGCTTACTACAGAATAATGCTGCCTTCCGTTTTTGCGGTGTTGCCACTAGTAATGTTTCTTCTCTAACATATCGCCCGCCTTGAACAGATACAGTTCAACAGAACAACAAACTAAAAAATATTCAAATTCTAATAAACTCATGAATGTTACTGCATAAATTATAAATCTTGTACACTTTAGTCTGGTAATACACATATTTTTGTCACCGGTCTTCGGAAAATTCCATCACGAGTTTGTACCTCCACAACACGGGTAACTCCGTCAGGACCAGGATAAAGTTCATTTATTCTAGCTAGCTGCCAGGGGTGCTATTCTCGAGTTTGTACGTATGCGATTTCGATATACTGTTTCATACCAATACACTTGGAATATGTATGTTCTTCTCTCTTTTTCGTATACGATTTGAAATCGAACGGTTCGAGAATAGACCCCCAGTTGTTGACGAATTTAGTGTCGTCTTGGACCAACACTAACGCTCCTTCCTGCAACATCTCGGGAAATTTCGTCTTCCACTTGCATCTAGTCTGCAACTCCGAAAGATCCTCTTTTTGCCACCGGTTCCAGAAGTGTTGAACTACACGTTGGAGACGTTGGTATCGTTTTAATCGATTTTCGGGCACCTCTACATAGGATCGCTCGGGTATGGTGCTAAAGGGTCGTCCAATTAGGAAGTGTCCTGGAGTCAGTGGGTTTAGGTCTGTAGGATCATAAGGGAGAGATAAGACGGGAGTTCAGTACACTCTCTATCTGTGCAATTATGGTCAGAAAATCCTCATATGTATAGGAATTTTCCCCTACCACCCTTTTTAAATGATCACCACGGATCCAACATAATGTTATGGCCTAATCGGTAATGTTTCTTCCCTAACAGTAATATTGATACAGGAAAAGTAGCAATATAAGCACTAGGAATTGCCATTTTGTAATCCTACATTGGGTAAAACAAATCGAACATATTTCAAATCAATCGGGTGATTAGAAGTGGTCTACAAAATTTGACCGTGACAGTTTTTTCAACAGAGTGAGTTAATTAATATAAGCATAGTAAAAACAAGGTTTTCATTTTCCAAATCTTTTCTGCTACAAAAAAAAAAAATCAATATCAAATTACGAAATCTGATGAAAAGATTCAGAATAACGCCGAATATCGGAAGTACCGAAGCACCTCTCCTGTTCTTCATTTCGAGTTCTGATAACACTTAATTCAACAGAAAATAATCATCTCTGAAAGGAGTTGTAGAATAGTTCATGAAAACTGCGATGAAAGGAAGAATTCGCTGTAACACAGAAATCTTCATGGTAGGGAATATTTCCGATCGTTACATTACTTTCATACTTGATTACTAGATGGCAATACCGATATTGATGTTATATTTTGTTTTCATATGAATTCAAAACATCAACAATGGAGGAAGAAATAAATGGATGCTAATGAATGTCAATTTTGGAAGATTCTGAGACGTCTTACACTTTGTTTCATATTTCATATTTCATAAGTGGAAATGTGTTGAAAATGTCACTGAAAGTTGCTTGAAAGTGTGTTTGTGGCAGAATCGAGGAGCGGTAGTGGGGAAATTGCATTTTTCAAATCGCCGCGCGGTTATACTCTCCTCTCCTCGATAGTTCCTGCAGTACTGATACTCGCCTATGCCATGAACACACTTTCAAGCGTTTAGGGCAATGCGAGGGAGGAACTTTAGAGATACATGAGATTCTAGAACTCTTTATGAGACAAAAATCATAAAAAATATTAAAACATGTTTTGTTGCGTAGATGGCTGCGAGTTCCAAAAACATAAATATTGTTTTTAATCCCGAACAACTTTTCAAACTAAACTTTTTCCATAGTATCCAAAATAAGGATAGTTTAATCCTGATCAAAATTCCTATCTTTTGTTATCACTTGTACACCTTTTAGCAATTTTGAATATTGATAATTTCAATTAAAGTTTTTCACAGAGCACCAATTTTCTGAACAAATTGATAATGAAAATGTTTTCCGTAAGTTGCAAACTTTTTGAAAGTTACTGTATATTCCTATTAATTTCAAAAAATCATTTAAAATTCAGTCACTTTACAGCAATAATCCGATTTTTTTACATTACTAGTTAGCTCTACCATAGAATCCCGGAAGGATCAGTAAAACTATCTAGGGCATGTTCCAAAAGTCGACGATTATGTATTTTTTGTCAAAATTCATAAATCCAGGATAGTGACGAGGTTTTTAATTATGGTCTGATTTTCTTCAAAATTGATATGATGGCGGACGAGTAAATATTTAGATGGCGTCCTCATTGAAGAGCCAGATTGCTCAAAACTCACAGGAAACGGTCCTTCTAGTAACCATCCGTTCTCTGAAATCCATAAATAAATGCGTACTACCTAAAAAGCACAAAATAAAATAATGAAAAAAACTTTTTAAAGGCAAGCTTTTATTCAAATGCGCTAAAAAGTAATAAATAATTTATTTAGATGTGTAATGTATGTTACTCTGTACGATTCCAAAGGTTGCAGCTTTCGTATTCGACCCGAAAACTTTGAGTGCCAAGCTTTTGCTATTTTTTACACTTTAGCTCGTTTCAATAAAAGCTACATAGTCTTTAAAAAGTTCTTTTGTTATTTTCAGTTGTCACTTCAATTGAAAAACGTTACCTTAAAACAACAATGGAAAAAGTAGGTTTGAAGTGCGAATAGCACCTAATCGAATTGCGTAACTTGCTACGCTCGTTCTACAAACATTCCGTCCGTAATTGATACATCCACTTTTCACACTAATATCATAAATTACTATAACGATACTTATATCGTAAACATCTATTACATATTGACAATAATGTAAACAACATAACAACAGACAGTCATAAAATAACAAGTATAGTTGAATCACCTGCAAATCTGATCATAACTCTGAAGCTCTTCAGTTATGACGCAGCAACCCAAAGGTACATCAAACTATTTCAACGAATCAAGCTAGAAAAACACCCCAATCTAGCCGACTGCAATTACGAGCTTTACACGCAGTCATTGTTCACTTTGCTTCTGGAGCAGATTTTGGCCACTATTACACCTTAGCCAAAGATAAAACGGGCTGGTACAAATTTGATGACAATTGCGTGAATAAAATTACTTCTTTGGAACTGGACCTTTTGGAGCCTTCGAAGACACCATACATCCTATTTTACCGTAGAGCAGATTGTCACAATTCGTCGGACCTCTTTAGACGTTCTCTATCAACGAATTCCAACTCTTCAGATGATGTGGTGTTGCAGGTTTTTCCGGGTTTCCCTGAAGCTTTGAAAGCGAATGCGCAACCAATACCATTTAAGCCGCCCCGGAGCGCCGATCAATCATTTTGATGAAAAGGGGAACATTCTCCATGAAAATTGAAAAATGAAAAATGTGATTTATTTGTAATATCTAACAGAAAACAACTACTTCCCCGGCACAAGCCACGCTGGACATTGAACTACATCTGATAGATATTGTGAAAAGAATCTAAATGAAAAGGAAAGAAAAAATCTGAAAGTGAAAATTCGCATTTTCATAAAGATAACTGATTTTTTTAATTCTCTATAGTTTTCATTGAAAAAATCATTAAATGAATTAGATAAGGAGAATGTTATCTTGAACGATGGAAAATGGCGACTAAAGTTTGTTTTTCAATCGCAGATGATTCCACAACAGATTTTATGAATATACTATTCATATTTTCGAACTGAAATCATTTTGATGTTTTTACTTTGTTCTTGTAAGTTTCACTATGTTAATAAAAACCCATTACTGAACTGACAAATAATCATTTCAATTTTCTGATTAATTTTGAAAAAACATCAGATGAATGCCTTTCGTGAATACCCCTGTATTCAGCAGGACATACTTCGTCATCCCCAATTCTCTAAATGTAATATCCCTCACTCCCCTTCACAGTGCTCAATGTAACAATACACTACAACTCATTAAGCTGCCAACAATGGCATGGGTCGCCCGGGGTGGTCAGGGGTGGGCTTAAGAACCTGGCCTGCGATAAGTGTATAAAACCTCGTTCCGGCAATTTAATAATGTTTCCGGAGTGTTCTCCAGATTAAATTTTCACCGGAAGGGAAATCGTGATGCACTTACTGAATTTCCAAGAAAGCAGTTGGCAAAACTGTAAGGGTAGTGGGGCATATGAATGATGAATGGTGTCAAGGAAGGTGAGAGTTTATTATTATTCTCAGGCTATGTTGAGACAAAAATATTACGATCCATGTGTATTCAAGATGTATGGAAATTATATCGAACAAATGAAGGATGTAAATGTTGACCAGAGTATTCGGGCAATGAAACAGTGCAGAAAACGACTTATTAACGGAGTTTAATGAACGGTAAAAACTTTACAATACGAACGATAAAAAGTAAAGTTTCTATCTATCAAATATATTTTTAATGACTGACTGCTTCGTATAGGTATAGTCCAGGATATCTTTATAGAAGTCGTGTCTAGCTGTAATAGTAAAGGAGTTTCTCCATCTCTAACACTTTCCCTCGAGTCACGGCAACATTTTCATTGAGACTCCAGGCCTAACATTTCTACGCAAATGTTGTTCTTCGGTCGAGGTAAACTTTCAGTTAATATATCGGCGACCATTTGTTCAGTAGAAGTATGAAGCAATTGCATTTGTTTTTCTCTGAGTGCTTCACGAATAAAGTGATGTCATATGTCTATATGCTTGCTCCTTGCATGGAAAGTGGGATTTTGTGCAAGCATTATAGCGCTACGATTGTCGTTGTTTACTGTGACATTTTCCAAGTTTTTAAAGTCTATTTCGAGTAAAAATCTTCGTAAGTATATGGCTTCTTTGGCAGCTTCGGTCAATCCCATATACTCAGCTTCGGTGGATGAAAGTGCAACAGTTTGCTGTTTCTTTGATTCCCAAGATAACGGTCTTCCAGCAAATATTAACGAATATCCTGTATAGAAACGTTTATCATTGAGATTGTTTCCCCAATCCGCATCGACAAATCCTTTCAATGGTTCATAGTCTGGTTTAAAACTCTTTTGTGACTTCGATGACATTACTTCTAAGAAATGAATCGTACTTCGCACCATCTTCGGAAATCTCTGAAATATGGCTAAGCATGTCCTGTTGAAGAACTGGGTCACAAGTGATCTGCCATCTCGTTCCAGGACAGTTCTTGAAACTCATCAACAGTGGCCGGGAGATTACTTCGATTTTTCCTTACCTCAATTTTCTTAGTAGTGAGCTGTCTTTGAATGTAACTTTTCTGAGTGAGCGTTTCCTTCTCAATGTCACCCTTAAAGATGTTTGACTTAAATGATGTCTTAGCATTTGAAGGCATTTGGTATCGTAGCTGTTTTATATTAGATATTTCTCTCTTCTAATCATTGATAATCCACACTCAAAAGATATGAACCAAGAATATACTAGTAATATTCAGCCACCAGAATGCATTCAGAAGTTACTGGATACACAAACACAAAAAAAATCTTGAATGGAAGGAAAACATAAATACCAAGGATCTGGTATTCGACATAAAAAGCCACTCGGCTCCAACTGAGCCAAGAATATGAGCGAATTCATTAATCATTGTAGTGGAAAATACACACCCGATCCGAAAATGTGCTACTGAAGTTTACTGCCTTGCAGTCAAAACGTTTGGTGGTTTTACCCAAAGAAAACCACAACAAACCTATTAGAACACAACTATTACATTTTCCTATAAGCTCCTTGAGTTCCTTCACAGTTCGAAACTATATTGATGTACTATTATCCTCATTCAGAGGATCGAATGAAATTTTCAAATATTTGGTTGTGAGGGATTAAAATAAAATTCTAGAATTTTCATAATTATTTTACATTAAAAAAATTTTTTAAACTAGTTCTATAAGAACATCATCATCTCCAACTGTATCTCCTGGGTGTATGTTTACGCTCCTAATTTTTCCTGTAGTTTGGGCTACCATTGAATTCTGCATTTTCATCGCCTCTGTGGAAGAAAACGAAATGAATAAACAATAACACTTCCACAAATGAAAACAACAAAGACAAGAAAAAATACTGGACAGTTTGGCAAATTGGTGGTCGGTGGTTTGGCGGTCTAAGGCGCAGGCCGTTCAGAACTTCAGTATAGCGGTAGTCGGTTCGAGTCCGATGTAGGTACGAGGGATTTTTCCTCAAGTACCCAATATCGGAATCGATAGATGACCACAGTCCTTGTTGAAAGCAAGTGTATTGTGTGTTGTCTAGATGCCAATCTCGGCTAGTGTTAGCTTGGAGTGCACGCCGGCCACCCGAGGTGGTGCTGTAGGTTTTCCGGGTTTCCTGCAGCTGAAAAGTGAATACGCCACCAAAAATCAGTAAGTCGCCCCGGAGCGCCACGGCAAATAATAATAATAGCCGTCCTCTACCCGCACAGGCCATGCCTTTGGGTACACTCTACGAGTGTTTATGAGGGAGTATTATTATTATTATTATTATTATTATTATTATTATTTATTCATTGTTGCTGTATCCTCTCCATCAGAATATTTTACCATAAGATCGTCAAGTATACCATCAGTATAGTCTGTTATGAGATCAAGCCATGAAAAGTTCTATTTCGGTAAAATTTATTGAAAAAACCATTCAATCCAGTATGATTTTTCCTAGTAATTTCTTAGTAAATGTGATCGTTTTCTCAGAAAACGTGATTGAACATTAAATTTTAGGTTCACGCTTACTCGCCGCTGAAAATTCTGGTGGAGCCAAATATTTGATTGGTCATAACTTGGAGAAGGAAAAGGAAGAGTTCATAGCTTTTTTGAAGACTTCTACCTTCTCATGAAAATATAATATTCGAGTATTTGAGTACCTGAAATGTATTTTGTCGCACTTCACGGAGATGTTTGTGGATGATCCGAAAATCATGAAAAATTTAGTAAATATGGAACTGGAGCAGGAATCAGTACCCTCTTTGGACCATATGCAACTATTTTAGACTAGTGAGACAAGTCTCACTTATACATGCCAAAATAATCCTGGTAGTTTCTTCAGTAAATGTAGAAAATAATCGCTCATACACATCCTATATAAAAAATAAAGTATGTGATTTCAAGCTTGAGGTTTGCACTTCATAACAGTGTTATTAAACACGGATGATATGAATAAGCGATTATTTCCAACATTTACTGAAGAGAATGCCGGTTTTATGGGTAAGTTGAATATGAGGCAGGAGTAAAACAAAGTTTTTATTTTAGCATGTATAAGAGGGATCTGTCACACTACTTTAAAATTGTTGCTTATGCCAAGAGGGTATAGGTTGCTGCTTCAGTATAATAATTCCATATTTACTGAATTATTCATGATTTTGGAATCATTCTCAAACATCTCCGTGAAATGCGACAAAACACATTTTAGTTAAATACTCACATATTATATTTGCATGAGAAGGTAGGAGTCTTCAGAAACGATATGAACTTCTCCTTTTCCTTCTCCGATCATTTTTAGGAGAGTTATGACCAATCAAATATTCGGCTCTGCCAGAACTTTCAGCGGCGGTAAGAGTGAACCTGAAATTTGATGTCGGCGTTCAATCACGTTTTCTGAGAAAATTAGCGCATTTCATAAGAAATTACTTGGAATAATTTTTGTGGAAAATTGAATTATTTTTCACCTTGTTGAGTTGTTTTATCGATAAATTATATACTTTCAAGATTACAGCAAGAATCTATTTATTTATTTTTAAACGAAAAAAAAAATTGTTGAACAATTTTTTTTCTTGTTTATTATGATTCCAACAACTAGCATACCAAGTTTGGTGATGCTACAATCGATCCTCGTCTCAAAACCCAATCGTACTGGATTATAAGTCAGTTTTCATTTGGTGACACTACCTGAGGACTAGAACTGAAAATTCTTGATGACATCAAGCTTATGCTAATTTTAAATGTTGTTCTAGAACATCTATACACATGAAATTTAATAATCACTAGTTATAATATGAAAAACAGCATTCACCTATGACACACAATTCCTGTCCTTCTGCTACCATATCACCAACATTGCAAGCAACTGACTTCACTAATCCTGGCATTGGCGATCTCACTTGTTTTGAAACATCAAATTTGAGTTTTTCAGGCATCAAATGAAGGTAATCGGCTGATCTTTGAGATAAGATGTATAGTTTGTATATGGTGCCCTGATATCTACGGAGCATAAAATATAAATATTCAGAAAAAAAATCAATAGTGATAATAGCATGTCGGACAGTAATAAAAATGGGATATAATTAAAAATTTAAGAAAGTGTTTTACATGGGTATGGTTTGCATTATTTTTGAAGGTAAAATAAATCATGTTCCGTCCTGATTGATATATATTTCATTATACTTGTTGATTTTCAATTGATTCACCAAACTTGAATTAATTCCCCCATATATTTAACACAAGGATGGTACCGCCACTGTCTAAACCCTCACCTCTGGTAGTGAACAAAAACATAGAATTTTTCCTGGTAGTTTCTCTCTTGTTTTGTGTTTGTGTAAAAGAAAACCACTGGAAACTCCAAATTTCCACGCCAGAAAAGGAAGTTAGAAGTCCTAGCTAGGCAGCGAATAAGTTCCCATAAGCTCCATGAGAAGTCATTTTGGGTAAGTGGCTATTTTTTACCATTCTTGTGGTTACATTATACAAATTTACATTCCATTGCATTAGTCTCACACAAATCATGTAGAAATATTTTTTAGATTCAAAGATTTTAGCACAAATGGGGAAAAAAATAACAAAAGAAAGGAAATTTTCACCAAAGTTGTTTTTCAGTGCTCATTTAAACTATAAAAGTTTGCCCCCTCGTACAAGTCCGACAATATTGTTAAAAAAATATTATATACAATTGTGGTTATTTGTTTGTAGAGAAAAAATGCAAAAGAGTCGCAAAATGGGGAAAACAAAAAAAGACCATTCTTTATCTTTTTCCAAGTTTGCGACCATTTTTCATAGAAAGAAACGTTTCATTACGTTCGCTACTCTTTTAGATTTCTTCGACCAAGTTTTCAACAAAACTATGAAAAAAAATGGATTCACTTTAATGCCTTACTTGGAATTGGTCTCAAAATTGGGGAACGATGAAAGATGACATTTTCTTTGTTTACGCCATTTTGCGACGCTTTTGAATTTTTTCTATAGAATAATAGAATTACTTGTGATTCATATTCAACAACGTTGGCGGTCTTGTCTTGCCTGGCGAATTTGTAGTTGTATTGAGTACTTGAATACAAGTTTTGTGAAAGTTTCCTTTTTTTAGAATTTTTTCCCCTTTTTCATTTTAAATGTTGAAAGTAAACGTAAAGTAAGATTGCAACTTTTTGAATACAGAAAGGGTACCAGCACCATTTTGCAAAATGTTTGCCTTCAATCCTCACAATAATGTCGATTGTCTGCTGTTTTGTTCAGTCTCAAACCGAATGTTTGAGGAACTTCCATGAAATGTTTCAATCAGTTTGTGTTTCATTTCCAACTGATATTTACTAGAAACTTTTTATATATAATAAAATGGGTACTCACATTATATGATAATATCCACTAGCATTTTTAGACAGCAACTGTATAATTGTCTCTTCATCATTTACTTTCATTTCCAATAAAGGTGAGGCTAAATTTATAGAACTCTTATCAATCTTGAATTTTTTTCCACTGATCTCTACGTTGAAGTGTCCGTCATTCTGAGTAACTTTGAGTTTGCACTTTTCCTCCATCATTTCAATATACAGATTCCACGAGTGAAGAGTATTTCCATAAATTTTGTGTTTGGGTACATTAATAAAGTTTCGACTCCGCAGTTCGTTCGTTGCAAAAACTGTAGAGGCCATGGCTAAAAGTTTATGTTTGTCGTCTTCTTTTAGCTGGAGACCTAATGAAAATAATAAATGAAATAATGCAAGCGATATAGCAAAAATGTTATTACAACCTTACACAAAATCCAATAAAAATGATTTTTGGTACACGGGCAGTTTTTGAAGAATACTTTAAGAAAAAAGATTCTGCACCGAATACCTATGGAAGCGTGGAAAATTCCCGGGAATGCTCGGAAAATCAATAACTTGGAAGAGGTTGGAAATTTTTTTCAACAAAAAGTAGGTGAAATAATGATCTTTGATAAATAAACTATGCAATATTATTAATTTCTTACGCTTTCTTATCGAATCAGCTCGACAAGCTGAGTTTGCACAAAGATTCAGCAGGTCAAATTTCAGCAAATCAGATATAACATTCATTCCCAATTCTGTACCCGCTGTTTTTTATTTCCTGAAATTCTCCAGAATGATAGAAACTGATGAATGAAAACTTTGTTATCGGAGGTTTTTAAATACATATTCTGAATGTACAGGGCATTGGCAATAAAATTACCAGTACTCTTTTTCAGAAATTTCCACTTTGATATTTTTACGTCGATTGTAAAATGAAGAATGAGCAAACTTAAAAACAACAAAATTTGACATTTTATCTCTGTTGACAGGTACTAAAATATGACTTTTCATGAAATAACTTCCTGGTTTTTTCCCGGACATATACATATTGCAAAAGCTGATGTTCAGCTCAACCCAACCTCCACCTTCATCTCTCATCTTGCACACTGCTAACCTAGCCGGCCTTTATTTCTAAGTTCGGAAAAAGCTGATAAAATGAAAAAGCCTAACTGTCGCTTTGAACCATGTACCTTTGGCGTTTTTTTTTTAAATAAATAGGGGTTTTATTATAAATTCCAGCATTTTACATTTCACACATAATAACAAGTCACCGAAGTATTTCATTTTACATAACCTAGGGGGTTAGAGGGGGGATGGAACACGGGCGCAAAAGTAGCAACTCCTCTGCCTCCGGTCAGGGGAGCAGAAGAGCGCCTTGCCAAAGCGAACGTAGTGCCCTAGCGAGAGGGCGCTGTAGTCCGCCCGCGCTGATGTTAACGCTAAGCCAGGCTTTTTCATTATGTAGCGAGGAGAACAAGATTCTGATGTACAAGCAGATGGTGCGCCCAGCGTTGTTATACGCCTGCCCAGCATTCTGCAATATGTTCGACAAACAGTGGAAACGATTCGACGTAATGCAGAATAAACTACTCCGTATCATCCTTAATAAGGATAGCTACACTCGCCTGGATGTGTTGCGAGCGCTTGCGGGCGTCGACTCCATCCCGACATATGCAAAGCAAGTAGCTTATAAGTTCTATAAGTACTTTCTCCCCAGGAGTCCGCTGACCAGAGACCTTACAAGGCTTAGGATCCATGATAATGAACCCCGCAAACACGGTGGGGTTCTTTATCAAGCGTAGACCTCTTCCATGAGCGCTGGGAAGAACCGGTGGCTTAGGAAATCCAAGTTTTACATAAACGACCAGTATCAAGATCCGGTTTTCTGCTGATAGCCTTTTCCGGAGCGACTCCCACACTAACTGACACCGAACAAACCAATCTCTCGCAGTGTCTGCATGGAATCGAGACATCAACCACTCATAAGCGATGCAGGAGGCGTCGTAACTCCAATACAACTGTGTGATTTCGTACGGCCGACGACCCGCACAACATCTGCAGGGGTGGAACCAGCGCCCTCCTATGAGGACCCTAGGTTCGTCCTTAGGCGAAGTGCGCAGCCCCCGTGTCGGAAACGACAGGGAGCTGTCGTGCACATCCGCTGTCCTTCCTGTCCTTCCACCTCTATCCCCCGGGGTTGAGCACGAAGACAGGAAGTGTGTTACCGTAATGAGATAGCATAACAACAGAATTGTAACTTATATGATATACACGCCTCCTGCAAAGCTAATGCGTGTTGTTCATATTTTATTCAATGTAGATAGGCCTTGTTGCAGTTTATAAGGTTGTTTGTTTGAATGCTAACCCCAGAAAAGGCTGAGGCAAAAACCCGGGTAGAGATTCTTCATATTTCAGTCCCACTTTCGACATGGTTCCTTACGGAACAGGTTCTTTCCTTCTTTCGTGAAAGATATGCTAACCTAGCCGGCCTCTATTTCTAAGTTCGGAAAAAGCTGATAAATTGAAAAAAAGATGCCTAACTGTCGCTTTGAACCACGTACCTATGGCGTAGTATGCCACAATCCTATCGATGTGGCTACGATCTGTGTTTGTATATGTAGATGAAATCGTTGTTCATAAGAGAAAATTTGAAAAATCTCGCGAATCGAAAGGTCTTAAGCCGTAGACATTTGATTTTTTCACTATTAAATCGTCGTTTTTTCCGTCACAGAAAAAAATACTGTATTATATACTTGTATAATAAATTATTATTATTATTTTAAGTTTTTTATTTTACCAAAATACCTTTTTTCTTACTCTCAATAATTCTTTCAATATATGTTGATAAAGTAAATATTATTATACCATATGATATGATGTTAGGTTATTAATCTAAGAACATGTGTCAACAAATACAAAACAAGTAGTCTAGAGTAGATAGTTTCTAATTTGAAGTAAACAAGATTAATAGATAATTTCAGATAGGTAGAATGGCAGGCCAATTCAAATTGACAAAAAGTGCAATTAACCACTCAGATAATCAGAGGTACATATAGAATCAGAGTAGAGTTAACTAGTGTAGTTATAGCTCTTGAGAATGCTAACTTTGTTGGCAAAACGTGCGTTGAGTGAAAGTGACGCAATTTTGGTATTTCTTGATTTTTATCACCACTAAAGGTTCCACATATTCATTTTCGATGTGAAATCTTACCGATGAAAATTCAAATTGAATAGGATTCAGATGGAGGGAAAATTTTTCCATTCTTCCAAGTATATCTAGAAGCTCTTCAACGAGGAATAGTGTAAATGAAACTATTTTTCTTATATACCAACCTTTGAATCCATCCGGATATACTTCAGGCAGGTAATTCGTACTGATATCTCCTTCATTGAACCGACGCTCAGTCAAAATGTCTCTCAAAAGTGGAATATTATGTGTGACTCCCCTTATTACATACGAATCTAAAGCTTTGATACTCTTCTCTATTGCTTCTTTCCTGTTTTTACCGTGGCAAACCAGCTTACAAATCATTGGATCATAGTATACGCTAATTTCACTTCCTTCTTCGATACCACTGTCACATCTGACCCCTTCAACACTAGTGGGTTCGATATATTTGTAGAGTCTACCTGAAAAAATAAATTTGAAATGCTGATGCGATGATTTTTTCATTGTTACCATTATTTCTAATTGAATTTCTTGTACAATTCCAATCATACTCCAGGGGAGTCAGCCTGGTGAAAGACACATGTCCATTTAAGTAGGAACCACTGACGACAGAATAATACAATAGACCCCAGAGCAGGTCTCAGTGTTAAAGGGACACCCTCACGGGTAAGCCCTGCATATCTGGCTCGTCAGCTTCAAACCAACTAACCAACGAATCGAGTCAGTCGAAATAAATATTCCCGAATTCGCTAAGTATTCTATCCAGTATATTACCCAGATGGAAAATATTTGATACCAATCATAATTTGTGACGATATATATTTGTTAACTGTAGTGTATAGTTTGAGAAAAGTTTCATATTACACAAGAAAAAAAAAATAATCAATAAAAAAAAGACTTTACTGCTGTTCAAAGTAATTTCAGATTTCGTTTCTACTTCTTGAAAAGACTGGATCGAGGTGTCCTTGAATGTATCAAAACTTCAAGATTTTCAATCCGTGTCCATACTCGTGCAAGGTAACACACGTTAATAGGCAAGGACGTCTTTACTAGTTCGCAAAAGTCTCTCTTCAGAAGGTTGCTCGTAAGGGTGCAGTAAGTTGACGGAAATAACAATTTTAATAACAATATCATCTTCAAACGGTTAAGACTTTCGCGGCCGAATTGTTTCCCAAAGTGCGTGGCTAACTTCCTCAGAGGTTTGCAAATCTTCAATATTTCACCAATGAATCAATGAGTCAGTGGCTAATTTGTTCAGAGGTTCGTAAATCTTCAATATTTCACCAATGAGTCAGTGGCTGACTTGTTCATATGTTCATCTACGATATTTCACCAACGAGTCAGTGGCTAACTTCCTCAGACGTTTGTAAATCTTCAATATTTCACCAATGAGTCAGAGGTTTGTACATCTTCAATATTTCACCAATGAGTCAGTGGCTGACTTGTTCATCTACGATATTTCACCAACGAGTCAGTGGCTAACTTCCTCAGACGTTTGTAAATCTTCAATATTTCACCAATGAGTCAGAGGTTTGTACATCTTCAATATTTCACCAATGAGTCAGTGGCTGATTTGTTCAGAGGTTTGTACATCTGCGATATTTCACCAACGAGTCAGTGGCTAACTTCCTCAGAGGTTTGTAAATCTTCAATATTTGACCAATGAGTCAGTGGCTAACTTGTTCAGAGGTTTGTACATCTTCGATATAAACCTCTGAAGAAGTTTGCCATTCATGCTAACGAAACGTTAGGAAACAATCCTAAAGAACGACGGCCTTTAAACTCGTTTAATAATAGTGATAGTCAATATCATCAGTACTTTACATCATCTAGCACCTTTGATTTGGATGTTACTGACCTATACTGGGTAGTCCAAAATTTTTGTACGGATCCTCAGCATATACTCTACTCTCGATCGCCCATCCATTAATACTGATATCTTGCTGCCGAATGTTCAACTTGTGGCCTTTGGCCACCCTTATCATCTGTTGAACCAAGTCCACTCCTGTGATGCACTCAGTTATAGGGTGTTCCACTTGTAATCTTGTGTTCATTTCGAGAAAATAGAAATTTTGTTTTTCGTCCACCAGAAATTCAACTGTTCCTGCTGAGGAGTAGCCAAGCTTTTTACAGAGGGAAACTGCTTGTTCGCCCATAGCTATTCGAGTATCTTTGTTGAGGAATATGCTGGAACATATCATAAATGGTCATGTCAGAAGAGATTTTATAACCATTATTCCAATTCAATGAGGAATGAGGATCACAAAGATCCTTCATAGCCCAATGAAAAATGAAATGATAGCTACCATGATAAAACAAAAAAAAAAAAAAAGGAAAAAAAATCTATTTACACAGTTCTCGTCAAAGTTCATGAAATATTTTACTTTCAGTTCATATTTGATCAAGTCAAGAGCTGCATCTATTGTCATTACCCGCGCGGTAACCCTATAGCAATAGAAAAGATATGAGGTCTCCCATTTATCAAATATAAATGACCTCAAAGTATATGGAATGGAATTCGAAATTGACAAATATGCCACGGTTTCTCTTAAAAGGGTTCGATACAAGGAAAATAGTGGGGATGTTCAGCTCGTAGTAGGAAGCATCCTACATAATCTTGTTGTTGGAGAGACGCATACCTTGGGGTACAATGAGACGTCTCCCAAAAGGTAACCACAGTTAAAAACTATTCCAAAACTGTCAAGTGAGAACAGACTTGCTGCAACTAATATGCTTGCCATTCCAACACTTCTTCACCCCTATGAACTGGTGAAATAGACTCAATATAAGAGCAGCGATACCTCGACATAAAAACTTGCAAAATGATGCACCTTCATACATAGCAGTTCGTATTCTAAATCTTCCGTTCCACGATTATACTTCCCCGGACTAAATGGAATCAGTGGATATTCCATTTTGAAGTGTCTTCCTAAAAAAATGGTATTGAATGTATATTGCATGTAGCCATCGGGAGTTTGAGTCCCTCCGTTGCATGGGTCGTGGCCATGGAAAAGCAAGGATTGGAGCAAAAGCTCACAAAAAAGCTGCAGGGATTGAGGTGCACTTGCTGCTCTATAAATAGGGCATTGCATGGAGTCTTCGTCAACAACATATATGTATAACTTTGGCTCATCTGAAAAGTTGACCTTTGCCTTCATCAGGTCTAGTGGGCTGAAATCGAAGACTGAAAATTCCACTATGGCCTGCAGAGATGGTATCTTCAACGTCCTATAGAGGTCTCCGATAGTAGATGCAGATTATGCGATTGTGCGGAATCTGAGCCAGCCATCGAGTGAAAGTTCAGAGCTATAAATCATCATAACGCATGATGACATTGGTTTGAGACAGCAAGATCTTTCAAGGAACTCTAGAGCTACCGTTCACGACTTCGAATATAAATAACACGCGGCAGCGGAATAATGAAAAACATTCCGCTGCAGCTTGTCATTCGCAAATCCGTCCCTCTGGTGAACAGGGATTTCTGGCATATTTAGGTAAAATTTCCGATTGAGGCTATCGCACTAGGGTAATGTAGGCCTTATCCTGGGCTGGCATAACAAATAAATATTCTATTCACGCAGTTGCAATTTTCAAAATAGCATAACAACTGGTTTTGTGTTTTTCTCTGAATTTCGTATGATATTCCCAGAAATGATAAGAACGAACGGATGAGGTGGGTATTTGGATTAGAATTTTATGATATTCATCCATAAATAGATTGAATCAACAAATTAAAAGCCAAGGCTGTTGATACAGTTATCAGCAGATGCACTTATACATTGGGTAAGAGATATATCTAATCTTCTTTTGTAATAAGTATTTTGTACTTATTTTGTAAACAGTAATCAAGCTATTCAAAAACATTTATATTTTATTTAAATATTTTTAAGTGATGCATCCTACTTCAGTACACTTACTACATAGGGACTTTTTGAGACTGGTTAGTTTTACAAGCTTTTATTCCACTTGCCGTGTTAGTATATGGTCGAATCCTGTGTTAGTTTTTTTAAATATTGATTTTACACTAGTTCCGCCCTCAGAGTAATAAAAGACATAGAGATGCCCTGTCTATACTTTTACAAATACCTGTTTTGAAGTGAACGTTAACTATCCTTTTCTATACAATTTGTTGGTGAGGGGGGTGACGGGTTGTTAAATGTTATGGACACTTTGTTTACTTTCAGAGTAAGAAGGTCCATAATACAAACGAAGAATGACAAAACTTGATCCGAATGAAATGAGCGGGCATGCACGAATCTACCCGAATGCATACGGACTTAACATGGATAAGGCCCTCGCTTGTAAACAAACAAAGTTATGTTGACTTCAAGACAAGGATAAACAAGGCATCTCTATGGTGTTTTATTACTCTGAGATTCCGCCCAACCAATAGGCCAGATGCATATTTTTTTTAAATTGTTCTATCGATTATAACTTCACTCAAATACTGGAAAAATGAGATATTTTCCAAAAATATCGATAATTGACAAGAATGAAAATGATTTGGAAAATTGTGTCAATTCAGCCGGTAGTCCTTTGGCAGGAGTATATGACGTCAAAGTACATGTCAACAAATATTATTCAAAGTGAACAGAGTTTCTGGAGGTGTACAGTATAATCATTGCTTAATAAGCAATGATGACATGAGAACACATTTTGTTGACATGGACGTCATACTAAGGCGCCGTTTCACCTAGTTTAAATTTGTTTGGCATTTTGAAATATGGAATATTCAGAACTTTAAAAAGTAACAGTTCAATGAAACGACATATAAATGATTTTTTGATGTATGCAACTTCGTTGAAAATGCAAAAAAATATCGATCAAAGGGAAGGGGGACTCGAACCTCCATTTTTCTGGTAAAAAGTAGCAGAAACCAGCGAAAATGAAATCGGTCAAAGGACTTCCTACTTCTTGATAAAAGTTGGAAAAACTCGTAAACATTGTGAAAACATCGAAGAGTCGCATAGTTTTATTGCAAGAAATGTTATCGCCCTGCTCCTTGGAGGCCAGATAAAGAGTGCGCAAGACGTGAAGAATTGCTGCAAAAACTAGTGAAAATAAAATCGGTATTGACCGTAAAAATATTGAACAGCCAAATAATTTCAATTTAAAATAATCTCACCCCCATTCCACGTGAAGGTTAGATAGAAAACGCGGATGAATTCGAAAAAAAAAAAAAAACTCTATGATTTTGGGAAGAAAAATTACGACAAAAAATGTCGGTTGGGGGCAGAACGAGAAGATCTATATCTTCTCGCCGTATTGAAGATCAATGTGTCAGCATCTTCTGTAGCCTGTTTTACTGTGGAATCAGAAATATAAAATTTCTTCTTTAGCATCAAAGTCGAACGAATTTTAATCCTGCAAGAAAATCATACAATGTAATATAAAAGTTCTGGAAACAATTGGTATTTACTGAAACGAGTAAAAATTTATCGATTTTGCGAATTGTAGAAATTTGCTGAACTTGGCTCCGTTGTAACTAGTGAACTATTCATCTGATTTGAAAAACCTTTTTCGAAAAAGTTGCAAAAAATGTAATGTTTTATGATTTTTATGATAAATATTTTTGTCCTAGATGGCACTGGAGAGAAGGCATTCTAGGTTTTTGGTACCATATTTTCAATAAAGCGACATTAATAAGGACAACAAATTGTATGAATTTACTGAATTAGAACTTTCCTTGGCCATTTATAGTGAAAGTCAACTTTTATGACTTCATTGCCTTTACTTAACATTGACAGAGTCCTGTAGAAACCCTTTACTATCTGATCTATGCGAAAACAAACCAGAAAAAGATGACAGTGATCAATACCTATACAGACGACCCTTCTACCAGTACAACAATAACAACTCTTGAGAAGTTTGACTTCAGCAGAACCTTTTGCGACGCCAAATTATACGTTATTGCATTTTACCTTGGTGCTTCCTCAATCACTTTTTGATTTCTTCTTTGAATACTGCATTCTCTTTCATTGAGATAGATAACATTTCCGTGTTTGTCACCTAATACTTGGATTTCTATGTGCCTAGGTTTATCTATGAACTTTTCTACTAGCATTCTGCTGTCTCCAAAACTGGATTGAGCTTCTTGGGTTGATAATTTGAACCCTTCCCTGAAAAAAAAAAACAATTATCGGTAAACCAATTTGTCTTCTCACCATGTCATATGTTTATTGTTAATGAATGGAACAATTTGAGTCTGTTCCGTCTTCACCTCTCTTTTTGTAAAATTTGTATATATATATATATATATGGAAACTGGAAGTTCGGGTTGAACCGCGTCTAGAATTTGTTGAAATTCGACGTTTCGGCTCCGATTTTGGAGCCATTTTCAAGAAAAAAGGATAAGATGATTGAAAGGGTGTGAAGTTAGATTCTACACTGAGGTCTCAATCTGCCTACTCCTCAGGTATCATCAGGATTTTGTAACTTGACGCCGGGGTCTCAATCTGCCTACTCCCCAGGTCTCGTCACTTGTTCTCTCTAAGGTCTCAATCTGCCTACTCCGTCGAGAGAACTGTTCTCTCAGATTGAGACCTCAGTGTAGAATCTAACTGCACACCCTTTCAATCATTTTATCCTTTTTTCTTGAAAATGGCTCCAAAATCGGATCCGAAACGTCGAATTTCAACAAATTCTAGACGCGGTTCAACCCGAACTTCCAGTATATATATATACTGTGTTTGTCTTAGATTTCCCCTATTCCCCTATTCGCGAACCTGACTGTGTATTCCTGAGCTCGAGGTGCGCGCGCTTGCCACCATGCAGCGAGAGACCAACGACTCTCAGTCAACACGTCGTCGTTCGTGTCATGTTCGAAAAAACTCCCTAGAAAGCTCAAAACGCGAGACCTCCAGTCTTTCGTTGGAAAAGGTGCGTTAATGCGTTAACTTGTGACCTGGGGAGACATAGCTGGCTGGGATCCCTTTCACCCAATATATTGAAAAAATATGGGCGAAATAAATAAGAATGCGATTGGGAAGCTGAGATGTACAACCCAATTCAATTTCAAAAGTTTTCACAAATACCGTGTTCCCGATAAAGATGGATTTTCTTTCCTCTTATAATTGCACAAGTGGTTTCTATTTTATCGGGTAAATTTTGGGTTGTTTAATGAGAAACTGTTTTCTAGCAATTCGACTTGAATAACCTTCGGTGTCGTGTTTTTAGGTTGACAGTTATTCGAGTCAAATTGCTAAAGGAAACAGTTTAGAATTTGAACAACACAAATTTACCCGATATCAATACAAACCTGGAGTGTAATTTGGCAGGACAATTTAATTAATAAGAAATTCAGAATCATAGCAATGTCAAACTATTCATTTTGGCAACCAAAACCGCGATAATTGATAATCAAATGAATAAGTGAAAAAACCACTAGTGTATTTGTCGCTGTAAAAGTTAAAGCTAACTTTTGCCGCTGTCAAAGTGACAATTGCACTGTGGCATATGCTATTTTTTATACATGAATCAAATTGTCAGTGAAAAGACATTTGGCAGAAATATTATTTGACAGAAAGCCCCAGTTCGTTACTTTCAATTCAGAAGTTGAGTAGATAGGATTTTCCCAAACTGAATTATTTAAAAACTACACACTGAAACATCTTCGAGTATTTTCTATAGAACACTAATTTCACCTTGCGTCTTCATCGTTTCTCGCAATCCTCATTCCTTTTCCACCACCACCTGCCGATGCTTTTATCATAACCGGATATCCGATATTCCTGGAGATTTCGACACAGTGGTCGGCATCCTCAACTATCCCATCGAATCCTGGAATAGTGTGCACTCCGGCTGCCATGGCCAATCTTTTGGACTCCAGTTTATCACCCATTCCTGTTATGGCCCTAGCTGATGGTCCTATAAAAGCAACGCTTTCCTGTTCCTACAAAGAAAGAAATTTTATGGATGGGACGGAGTTTAAAGTGTTGGGGGACAATAGTAATGAGGTTTTTGATGAAGGTTTTCGGTGTGATTACCTTGTAATGATTTCTATCTAGTCATTGTAGGCGTAATTCAGAAATTCAGAACTATTATTGATTTTTGTATGTTTATCAGTTGCAACGTTCGAATGCATCTCAACAAATTGTATGATGATAAGTTATAAGTTCATATAAATGGTGATGGGAAATTTGGCCCCAGCAGGTAGCAGATTAAATTACAAAACTTTATATCCTTTTATCGGTAGGTACATTCTCTCCCAGTAAATGAATAATATAAATATCTGACATGTCTAGGTGAGATTAGTTCGTTCTGGTTTGATCAGACTATATCATTACTCGTGGCACAATGTATCTATTGAATTTCCACGCACTCAAATGTCTACGTAAGATTAATTACTCTTGGTTATTTTATTCAATAAAATTTTGCACAGGACAGTTTCTGGAAAAACAAGATTTGGGATCAAATTTCACCAACCCCTCTGTCTTTGGGATGGAATTTTCCTGTTCCTATATGAATTGACATTCGGTGTATCACAAGGATCAGTTATTTTTCTAATTTATTTACTTAAATATGGATGACTCAGATGAATGCACATAAAGTAAAGGAGTTTGGTTATCCATACAAAGAAGTATGTTGACAGCAATTCAGCCATAAAAAACTAAAAACTGATATTGAGAAGCCTTCAGGCTATGCCAATCATTATTAGGATTCAGAACAAAAGAGAAAGATAAACTTCCATTGAAAGATACATTACTCTGCCAAGAAAAGAGATTTTGGTGTCTCTAAAAGAGGCTCTTCATACCCAAGCAAACGCTAATTGATGATTTTGACAGGAATCCGAGAATTAAATGTTATTCTAATCAACAATGGGCAAAGAGCAGGTAGAAAAACTGGAAACGTGTAATTAAGCATAACAGAACTCATCAACAGGTAGTTAAGATTACCACAGTATCTAACGATTGTCAACCTTTGGAAACTGAGGCTAAAAGTAGTTGAACCGTTGTGAACAAAACAAATCATAAGACGATAGAAGTCTTAAATAAGTGTTCTCTTGAATACATTTATTTTCCAAAAGATATATATGGGAATAGTCACAAATTGTTACTAAGAAGCAAAAAATGTATCTAAAGTGTAAAAAGTATTACTTAATAAATAGGTTTTCAAATTAATCTCAAAAAGTGATACATTATCAGATTCTCTTACGTCTTTTGTTATTCTATAAAAAAAACCTAGAATGTGGGGAGTTTTAGACGAAACAAAGTATTTACACGTGAACATGTAAATTTCCTTATTTATGATGAACTTATGTCTATTTGTAAATATATTCAAGCACATTTCGAAAATGAGAATACCAACAATTATTAAAATTTGGAGATTTGCAAAAATTGGTCTGCAAGAATCCTTCTTGCTGAATTGAAGATAATTCTTAACATACGTTTTTGCAGATCAAGTGCTCTAGTGGAAGTACTCCAAAATCACACTCCGTAGCGTAACCGAGAGGCGACTTGGGAATGATATAAAACTAATAATGGTTCTTGTTTTAGAATGTGTTTCAAGTTCCTGAACATGTAACAGATATAGTTCAGTTTGGAGATTAAGTTGAGACATTGTTCCTTCCAATTTCAAACCTTCATCCACCAACACACCTAGAATTTCAACAGAATTGGTTGGTCCGATAGATGTATTATCTACACGTACATTCGGTGTTGTACATTCTGTTAAAGTGAAGAGAGTTTGTCTACAATCTTCAAACGAAAACAACTTTGTTCTTCCCTGTTTGCTGGTTTTTGCCGTGAATAGAGTTTTAAATTGTAGTTGCCTCTTAGGAGAGACGTTGCTTCATCCATTGGTAAGTATTTATCTCTCCGTCATCAAGATGATGTATGCTGTGTGTAGGATGCTTTCGTCTGCTAGCTGAACATCCGTATTCTTTGCATCGTCTTCTTTTGAAATGAACCTTGGCATATTTGTCAATCCCGAATTGTTATCCGACAGAATGCGTTTACTCTTCCACCACCCTTGTCAACTGATGTTGATCCTGTTTACCTTTGAATTCATTTTGGTGAAACAAATGAGTGACCGTATACCTTTGGTTGCTAGGGATGCCGCAGTTGTACCCACGGGTTTTCCTGAGTATTTCGAGCTATCTCTCTGAAACATGCTACTTCTGAATGTTATCTGCTTTGTTGTACTGTGGCATCAGTTGTGAAATGCATATCACTATTTGTTCGGGTACCGCAAGACATCTGAACAAATGCATAGTGACCTCAAAGTTGTATCAAACCAGCCATCAACCGCATTCTTTGATCCTCTCTGCTCATATATCCGTTATTATTATTTACACTGTAGAATTTCGAAATGAGGGACCAAGATCGAGTACCGTTCTTGATATAAAAAAGAAATGAACGAATAAAAGTATAGTCTGGACGTATCCAAATCTCAAAGTCCAAGTTGTCCTGGTTGCGCACAACTGATTATTTGTATCATACTATATATATATATATATATATATATATATATATATATATATATAAAGTAGAAAACCATAGAATGGCTTCGTGAGGGGAATAATAAATACAAAGCAGAAAATTATACCGTACTGAAGAGGTCTAATGAGTCCGAAACGGATCCGTCTACGGTTGCATTATGAGGGTTGACCTACTAATTTTCTCCTATATATATATATATATATATATACATTATATTATTAGCTCTTGCACTGAGCATGTTTCTCAATGAAGATAAACCGAGAGATTAACATGCTCGTCATCTTTTATTGTTGTTGTTAATATTGTTTGTATGTTTTATTGTTTATGATCACTGTATAATTTGCTATTCATTCTTTGAAACTGTAAATGCAATGTGTTCGCGAAATACGATAACATACTGAATGTTGACGTACGCTGTTATCATGAGATTATTGAGAATCAGAATTTGGAGGAGAGTTCAAGAAAATTAGAACGTTTCTTCAAAACAATAAATATCATGAGATGACATCTTGTATCATCAAGAGATCCGACTTACTCCCCGTATCAATTGTAGCTATGTTGCTGTGTATACTGGAAACAGATCAACACAGGAAAGCAATTAGATAATTTTCAACGAGATCCACGTATCCGTATCCATTGCCGCTGTGCTGCTGTGTATACAGAATACAGATTACCACAAAAAAACCACCAGATTATTTATAACAAGATTAAAGGCATTGGACAAATTCACAAGCTGCTTCAAGATGTAGAAACATCCCGTAAATCTCGATTGGAGAGAAGAGGGTTCCAATCTAAGCAAAGCCTCAACAGAAGTGTTATGAATATAAAACCCCAATGAGGAAGATGTGGATATATGTCAACCAATCGTCAAAATGGAAGAATCTCAACCAACATCAGCTGGAATAAAAGCAGAAGATATTACGGTCATCAAATCAGTAAAGATAGTACTGTATAGACGAACTCTTGGACCGCCTTTGATAATGTATGCAATGCTGTAAACTAAACGTCAGGTCGATAACATCTCGATCATCGACAACAAGCAGGAAAACAACCCTCAGCTTAGAACTTATCATGTACTATGTATGTTTTTTGAAACAACGTCCTTCGATAAATCCAGACTTGGAAGAGTTCTGGAAATAAACGAAGTAAATGGGTGAAAAATCTCTACAAACCAAACCAGCCCTGTCTACAGATAACTTATGCGTACTAGACCAATCTCCTTCCAGTAGTTGGACTTTTCACAATCGCTGATTGTAAAGTTGTAGTTGTTATGATCAATCAGCGAGTCAACCAGTACCTTATATAATAGTAGTGGAAAGTTAAATTCTTACCAGTATTCCAACAAAATCAGCATTCTCGGATAGAAATCCATATCCAGGGTGAACAGCGTCAGCATTGGTGAGTCTGATGGCCTCCATAATTTTTCCTTTGTCTAGGTAGGATTCAGATGCAGGCGACTCTCCTATAAAAACCCCTTCGTCCGCCATCTTTACATGCATCTGAAATAATAAATAACTTACGTTTCACATAGTAGCTCAGGAGACCTTCATGAGAGGGTTTACTCAACGTGTTAAGTAGATAGTTCAAAACTAGGAAATTGATGTTTCACTCGGTGTTTCATTTGAACTTCGAAAAATGAATGAAAGTCAGAATATGACGATATTATAAGTTTTTCAACTCAGCAAAAAAAAATAGTTCCTTTCACGAAATCTTGGAAAAGCATTTGCTCAAAAATTATTCATACTTCATATAAACGGCACCAGGTGATCTCTGGTGATAGAAGCCGTATTCTGACCTCAATGTTGGCAAGTTTTACCATTGTCTTTAAGATGAAAATTATCTGGGTATGGTCTAATTTTTCTTAGAGGGATTGGGTATTGTTGAGCATATACTATATTCTTGGACTGTAGACAGTATTCTACGTCGAAATGCACATTTTTCAACACATTGCAAATAGGAGGTAAGCCCACACGGATATTGTTTATGGTAGCCCAACGGTGGACTTTGGACTTGCCATAAACTGGCGTAGGACTAGTGTAAGCAATTCTGGTAGAACAGAAATAGTGAAACTGTTCTGGATGCCAGGGCGCAAAGAAATACCACAGAATGAGAAATCTGGCGATGTTGCTATAAGCAAGGAACAATCACTTTTGGTCCACTAACCACACGGTGCAATGAGAATACGAAACAACAGATGAGCATACTACAAAAATATTGAAAAAACTTGAAAAACAAAGTAACTTTCTCCAGAAGATTATCATTCTTTAGCGGAGAGTACACATGATGAACTTGAGATTAATGACACATACACAACAAATGAAGAACCTACAATTTGGACCTCTTTGATACCCTAGACAAAGTATCGAAGTCAGGTGACTTGCAAAATATGAAAATATTGGAATACTTTGGTCATATGAACAAGATTGAAAGTTATTTCAGGCATTTCACCTTAAAGTATTGAGCAAGCTTCAAATAAATACAAAGCTGTATTATTATCTAGTTCACTACGTTTTTCTGGGTTCAGAGCTAATCGATTCTACCTGACGATTGGTCTGTGGCAGATATTTCTTCATCTGTAGGCCACGATGGAAAATCGCTAAGCGCCCAGAAATATTCAGTGTTGTCTATTCTAATCGAATAGATTGGTGAAAGGAGTTATTGAGAGGAAAATAAACGGATACGTGTTGAATACTTACTGACTGAGAATCAGCCACAGAATAAACTGCAACTGTCTTGATTCCCATCTTTTTGGCAGTCTTTATAACTCTACATGCTATCTCTCCTCTGTTTGCTATCAATATTTTATTGAAAGTTGGTTCTGTCAAATTGATTGGGTCCAACGTATATATGCTTCTCCTTTGGAATCCATTTTGGAGGATTGATGGAAAATATTTGATCTGAAAATAAGATTGGATTGATACTTTTTTCGAAAAAATAGAGTTCAGAGAAAAGTGATATAATATTCACTGTTTACGAAATAATCTCTTGGAACGGTTGATAGATGAAACGCGGGTCTTAACAGAAGTCCCAACAGTATAGGCCAGTAGAAATAGACAATCAATTCATAATAATTCCAAAAGTTTTCAAACTTTGGTCGAGTGAATGGTATATCAAGAAAGCAATAAATATCAGTTTGCAACCTGTTTGCAACCATTGTCAAAATGGCAATTCACTTGCATTTTGCTGTGTACTAGTTGAGAAAATTCCAGAAGTTCTGTAAACTTGGAGTAGTATTGAATATATTATTTCATAATCACGAATTGAGTTTGCAACCAATTCAACTATACGGAATATTTTTTTTATCGACCTATAATGTTTTTCTTTGATATACCATGAAAAGAAATGCCAAAAGTTCTGCAAACTTGACGGATACATCGTATAAATATTCTGAATAGTTGTGCAGATTTGCAACCATTTACGTTCAAAAATCTAATTTTAAATTATTTAGATTGGAATTCTTAAGATAGACTCGTCAACGTGAGAAAAAAAATCCAGATACAATGCTAGTTTCAATAATTCGTAGGAAGCGTATAAGGCAGTCAAAGGACCGATCATTCAAAATTATTACGAGAAATTTGAAGAGGAATTTTGAAAGCTACGTTGATTTCACTTGACTTTTATGACGAGATTGAATTTCTTGATGAATCGGCTCATGTCGTTTCCACTCAAAAACGAGAGATTCAAAACTGGGGATGAGTTGAGCAGTTACTCTGTGGACTTGGTAAACAAACTGATTAGGAAACATAAATTTAAGAGATCTTTTCTTAACTATACGAATCTTCAAACAGAGGAAACCCCTTATAAATATATCGTTATTCCATACGAACCTTGAGTTACTCGAGGTTTCGACAGCATTTTTAGAACCCTCAATATGAAGGTGGTATACAAGACTTCATATAAACTGCAACAAATTTTGGTTACTCCCAAAGATAAGACGGAAGAAAAAGAAAAGTCGGGGATTTATGATATTAGCTATAAGGACTGCGAGACGAATTATGTGGGCCAGACCCGTAGGGCCATGAAAGTACGGTTCCGAGAGCATATTGCTCATATCCGTTTTTCGATACCAGAAAAATCAAGTGTGGCTCAACATGCTTTGGACTCCCACCACCGATTTGATAACACATAGTTTTGGTGTTTTGTGTAGCTTCTATTTCTTGAAAATACCGTACCTACGTTTTTCACTAGGCACTTTTATGGTAATCATTTCGTACGCAAGATGAAGATTTGGTAAATATTTTTCTCACTGTTACTTCGAAGGTACTGCAGCAAAAAAGTCTTATTATGAGCTTCGATGTTCAGTTTTGTTTTTGTGCATTCATTTCTCGCATTCAGGTATAAAAAATTTCGATTTATTTCTAAAAAACGTTTCAAGTATTGAGAATTGTAATCAATTATTCATTTATTACACGTCAAGACTCATTTGCTTGGGCATATGTTTGAGTATAACTAGAAGTAAGCACGTTACAGTTTGTGAGTTCGTGGATACTCTTCAGTTTCAGTTTCTTACTATTCAGAACAAGTATTGCTGAAAATGACTACCTAATCTCCATTTGCTTAGGTGAACATGGTATTTGTGGTCAATTCATATTCAAAATAATTGTCAAGGTAAAATTGTGTACAAACATTGTTTAATGTTATGCTGAAACAAGACCAGGTAGTCTTTTATTTCCAGTCATAATTTCTGAAATACCCTGTATAGCACTTTTGAACATACGTTGCATTTATTGAAGCCGCTAAAACACTTTTCCAACAAGAATTTGGGAACCTTCACAACCATTTTCAGGCTTTCTGCTGTAACAATCACTTTCACAGTCTAAAATAAACAAAACATATCACAGCCAACACTAAACTATCTCACACGTTATTATTATCAACACGTTTGTTTAAAAAAAAATCGAAAATTAATTCAAATGCTATTTTGCGATAAGTTTTTTTATCGCAATGCCAATATAATTATAACTCGTTACTGAATTAGTGAAAATAACAAGTATAATATTATGGTACTTCTCACACCCGAGTTAATAACCTTCGATGGTGTAACACTTTGAAACTGGTACCTTCGCCTAGTCAGCGCGGTACTCAGATGACAACTAAATCATTTAAACAAAAATAACCAAACTATAGATTTTGACCTTGGTACTCCATCATGAGATGGATAAGGGGCAAGCGGTATTTTATCTGAATCTCATTTGTTAAATAATCTTACCCAATGTAATGGGCGTCCTCCAACCGCAAAAAGGTAACCAGACTGAGTAGCATACTGATATTTTTTCAGTGGCGTAGATAAACGGATTTTGTGTAGGTGATAGTCTCAGCGAGATTTCTGCACTTCAATGACCATCGACCAAATAAATAACTCTTAATAAATGACAAGAACAAAACCAAATGATGAATAGTTAAAATTAAATCAAATGAATGTTCGGATAATTGCAATTATTATAATGTATTCAATGATATTGAGTATTTTAGTCAAACCTTCGCGAACCATCTTACTTTACAATCACCATCTTATCAATCTTACAGCTAGTACAAAATATATTGTTTCGATATGTTAGCGAATCGAACACTGAAAAATCTGTGGTTTCGAGATAAATGGACGATATGTGCGAATAGTTAATGAATTAGCGGACAAGAGCAAAATAGTTATGGAGTGAGAAGGAATCAATTTTATTCGATATCATGGTTTATCCTTTGGTCATAACGTACTTGGTGAAAAGAGGAACATTCTCCATCAAAATTAAAAAATGAAAAATGTGATTTATTTGTAATATCTAACAGAAAACAACTACTTCCCCGGCACAAGCCACGCTGGACATTGAACTACATCTGATATCAATCCTCCTGAAGACCTTGGCAAAGCGAAATAGATTTTTGTCGACCAAAATGTATTGGGGATTAAATGTGAGAGAAGCAAACCTTGCTTCAATGAAATGAACGATTTCTGTGAGTGATATTTTTTTTAATAACATTCTCCTTATCTAATTCATTTAATGATTTTTTTCAAGGAAAACTAGAAAGAATTTAAAAAGTCAGCTATCTGAATGAAAATGCAAATTTTCAATTTCAGATTTTTTCTTTCCTTTTCAGTTAGAGTCTTTTCACAATATCTATTAGATGTAGTTCAATGTCCAGCGTGGCTTGTGCCGGGGAAGTAGTTGTTTTCTGTTAGATATTACAAATAAATCACATTTTTCATTTTTCAATTTTCATGGAGAATGTTCCTCTTTTCAACATGAATACCTCCCAAGAGGTTATCTTGAACGATGGAAAATAGCGACTAAAGTTTGTCTTTCAGTCGCAGATGATTCCACAATAGATTTTATGAATTTCCTATTCATATTTTCGAACTAAAATCAAAGTACTTGGTGAAGTTCATATGCAGTTTGTAGCAGAGTTGGAAAGGTATCTACTTTTCTTTGGCGAATGTCTGGATACTTTCTTACTGCCAAGTACTCGTTGGAAAAATTTTGCGTTCTTGCGGTCAAACACGATATACTCGAAGCAGTAGAGAAATTCATGTGCGGTAAATACCTATACATAATAATTAACGATCTAAATCTTATTACGAGTACAATCTGGGTGCTCGCATTTTTCTACTCGTTTTCGTAGGTCACTTCTATTCATATCGTAGCAGGAGTACCTTTTTGTCACTTAATGATCAGTGTAGCTCGCAATTATTTTAATCAGGGACATGATTACGACAATCCATTTGTCTGGAGTTACAAATTAGGGGTCAATTCCTAAACACTATATTTGAAAACATACCTCACCCTGTAACTTGAAAACGGAAAGAAATATTGATGATTAGGGCGTGGTTTAGAGGGGAACACTTTTACTAATGTAGGGGTACTTTTTTAAAATTTGTTTATTTATGATCGTACAAACAATTACAATACAGATATATTACATATAATAATAATAATATATGAACCAGACAGGACAAGGTTTTTTCTTTTCAGATATGAAAGTATGAATGATTGGATTCTGCTGCCGGCCACAAAAAAAGTAGAAAACCATAGAATGGCTTCGTTAGGGGAATAATAAATACAAAGGAGAAAACTAGTGGGTAAACCTTCATAATGCAACCGTAGACGGATCCGTTTCGGACTCATTAGACCTCTTCAGTACGGTAAGCCAAGTGTAAAGTTGTTCTGACTTTAACCACAAATGTGTTGCTGGCTCCTGTGGTTGGCTCCTATATTTGTGTGATCTTGCGTTCAAGTGTTGCACAACTTTACACTTGGCTATACCGTACTGTAGAGGTCTAATGAGTCCAAAACGAATCCGTCTATAATTACATTATGAGGGTTTACCCACTAATTTTCTCCTTTATATATATATATAATATATATATATATATATAATATATATATATATATATTAATTTCGATTGAACGACTGAAAGTTGGTATCAACGGAGGGGAATAACGGGGATCTTCAGTCAGGATACGGTTAACGAATTAAAAAATCTTCATAACTAAGGAACCAAGCTTTCGTTTCAATTTTGAAACTTCTTCAGGGTCCTAAAACACATGATGGCAAATACACATTACTGTAAGTATTACCATCAAAATTTCAAATGATTTGAATTTATCATCATCTATTTTAGGACCCTGAAGAATTTTCAAAATTGAAACGAAAGCTTGGTGCATTAGTAATAAAGATTTTGTAATTTGTTAACCGTATCCTGACTGAAGATCCCCGCGTTATCCCCCTCCGTTGATACAATTTTCAGTCGTTAAATCAAAATTAATAAATATATTACAGTACAATATTAATTACGAATATAGATATGGAGACATTTCAAAAGTAAGGATTTGGTACATCATATTATATTGTAAATGTAAATGCCTCTTTGTGCCAAGAAAGCATATTTTTAGATTTTTTACAAAATTATTGTATATTGTGATCCTTTTTATTTCCAGAGGCAGGAAATTAAACAATCGTGGAACTGTATAACAACGTTGACCGATTTTCTTTCGAGGCAAATAGTGTCCTAAAATGCTCTGACTTCCTTTTCGTATGGTATGTATGTTCTAGTTTGGAAACGTATGATTCATGTTTGCAAACAAAGCATGTTACTTTGAAAAAATAATGTTGTCGAATATCTTTGATTTGGAATATAAAGATTCAGAAGAGTATCGATTTTCTTTGTCGAGCATAATTGTTAGGAATGTTCTTTGAAGCACTTCTAGATTCTTCCTATTCCAGGACACTCCCCTTTTGTGGATATAAATCCTTCAAGAAGCATATAATTGAGTGCAGAAGGCTTCGTTTGTCTGCGCATAATGTTCTGCGCAGCCCGAAAACTTTCGAATAATTGGTCTTGAAGGCTCGAATGATTTTGCTGCTCAGCCAAGGTTCTCCCAAGATGTTTCAACATATCACTATGGGAAACAATTATTATTATTATTTTCATCATTAATAACTATAATAATATGAACCCAGAATGAAAATGAGTATGTAAATGTAGTGATCAAGAATTAACAGTTTTTTCCATATACCAATTGATGAAATTTGACCAAGTCATCGAAACAATTCAATACCTCAGATTTATAAACGGACAATATGGGGCTAAGGTAGTTATAATATATTTTTCTTCGTTTTCCTAATTTTGAAGTTGCAGTCATTTCTTATTTATGTTGTTATATAAGATTGACTAAGAAACAACGATGATGAATACATATTCGAAGTTCGAAGTTCGAAGTATTCTTGTTATAAGCTTACCCAATGAAAAATGAATTATGTTGCAACTGACCTATTACATCAGTAATAACGGGCAATCACTGTAATGATTCCATCATCAGCTATCGACCCTTTTCAGACAACACCGCCTGGTCTTCTTCAATCAATTTTTCAAGCCCAATAACTCTAAGGCAACGGCAGCAATAACCAATTAATAACCTCCCATTATTTGTGATCGTCCCGCGCACAAACACTCACATATCGCCATTCTGCTGGATAACTCTAATCCCTGAATAATAATTGTCCCCATTTGGAAAGACATAGCCAACCCAAAATGGGGGTTAGGAATTTGGGATAAGTTATGCGAGTCGAATGCGGATTATATTGAACGAAGCAATTTTCTGGTTCGAATGTGTGAGAATCAGGAGAGTAAACTGATCAGCTGAAAGCGAGGAACAGATCTGGAAACATGCCTGTATCAATTCGTATGACTAAGTTTTGAGAATTGAGATTTTTTGCATGGTGCATCTGACATTGGAATAAACCAACTTACCCTCATTATACTCAAAGTGAATGAAGATTATTATTATTGTTATTATTGATAACATTCCGCAGAGTTTGCCGTATACGTACCTCCAAATAGTCCAATAAATAGGAGTTATATCACAGGAGTATCTAAGAGAGAAAATCTGTACTGATCCTTGGTTGGTTTCTGTAAAGAATAATTATCCATGTCTTTGTGTTCTTATTAATTTTTCTTTCTGGACCCATTTTTAATTTTTAAGGACTTTCTGATCGCCTGGCCTTCTGAATGTATACTTGTCCGGATAGTATTTCAGCAGACGAACTCAGATTTTTCATTAATCGGTAGGTAATCGATCAGCCTAGTGATACAGTATGTCCACAAAGTAGCCCCCCTGTTACCTTTTGAACGGATGGGGATTTTCGATATTTTCTGTTGGTGAAATGGTTTTTCATAAGCTACTTTCTGGCACAAAACTAAATCATCTATTTTTTAAAATGGCGTCTGGCCACCATTTGGAATTATTTTTTTAACTGGCATGATAGGTCGAGTAACACCTTATTTGAAATGTCTTTCATATCGATCCTGCCATTATTCAGAATTTGTTCAGTTTTCAAGAAAATGTTAGGTAACTATTCGTTGAAATTATTCACAGTTTCCAATTTTTGTTATTTGTATTCACATTCAAATTCTAATTATTAGTTATTAGCTTATTTCTAAATATATATTTTCAGGTGGAGCTCATTGTTGCCTTATAATTGGATTACATTATAAAGTTCGTTATTTATTATGTATACCATTTCATTCATACTGTCACATGTTTCTACAGTCCTGAATACTTTCCACAATCTCATGTATGGACATTATGAAAAGTAAGTGGCTAAGCATTTTCCCTTAGGGTACTCCAAACCCCGATAACCTCACAAGCGCGAATCTGAGGAGGTTTGAAGATCAAATGTCCTGATGTTCAGATCTGCATGAGAGCCTTAGATGTTATTAAGCCACCATCTGAGATCATCATTAACTCCACCTGTAATGACCACTACTGCATCATAATTTCCCCCTTGCCTTTTCAACGATAGATATAGCCAGTCATAAGTGAATGCCAGACAGATAGGTACTACATATCCTAGTTATCAATCTTGGAAGCTGTCACGATTTCCTTATGTTCAGGTAGATGCATCGACATTTCCACATTGTCGAATTTGAATCCCAGATAAATACGTTCTTGATTGGGTTTGCTTTCCTTGAAATTTATCAAGAAGCCCAGAGAAATCAACAATTCCTTAACGAGTTCTGTATTCAATGAGCATTTCTGTGGGAAATTTCCGAAAATCAAGAAGTCGTCTAAATAGTTAATGAGCACCATTATTCCCTTACACATCAATTCATATTTAAGTAAATACATAAGGAGCAGTTGATAAACCAAAAGGAATGCAAGTAAATTCAAATAAGCTTCCTGCAGAATAAAATCTTTAGAATTTTCCAAAGCTATTTTCAATGGGCACCAAAAAATATGCATCTTTCAAATCCAGAGAGCATATTTAGCAATCTTTTACTAATAGATGTTTGTCGGAGAGTATTTTTTTTTTATTTTGAAATGAGCTACAGTAATGAATTCATTGAGTGTTTTCAGATTGAGTACACATTTGTAACTTCCTCTAGATGTTGGTACTAGGAAATACGAGAATAAAAATTAATAAAAGAGGGCTTAGCCTTAGAAAAAAAGGGTTAGCATTCATGTCCTGGGGGATGCTGCGCGATGACTGAACTGCCTTACATCGTTCGTTGAAATCAGATCCCAATAGAAAAGTATCAGAAAGCTATCTTTCTCAGTGTGGGATTGAGGGAGGGCAGTATTTCATGTCGCCCATGCTTGGATATCAGCAAATGCACCTCAAAAAAGAACTTAGCTGCATCTACTAAAGTTGGAGCCATCTTGGAGTTGAAGGCTCGTAGAGGGTCTTCAATAAGCAATAAGTTAAGACCTGAACCCAAGGCACTGAGTCCCCTTCCCAATTTGTCTTGCAAATTCTCTAGAAATTTGTCAGTTTTCATTTCCTGGGGAGTAGGAATTGCTTGTAGTTCAGAGTTGGGCTGAGGAGCGTTCAGATTAACACAATTCTGAGATACTTCCCAGTTTTCCATCGGACCCTCTCGAATATCCTTCTCTAGTCCTTTTAGAGGTAACATAATATCTGCATGAAGTGGAATTCCTGCAGGGACACTTGCTGAAGGGTCTGCTCCCAAGATTTGGATAGCTACAGGGAGTTGATTGTCATTGTCATTAGGAGTTTTATTGGTATGTTCATTTTCTGGAAGGTGTTTCTGATTGGTTCTGTTCTCTAATGGTTAGAGGCACGCCTTCCAACACTTTATCTTCACTGATGTAAGAATGTCTGTCACCGGTGTCCGCATCAGAATCACCTAAATTCAAAAAACTTATGTTGAGCTGAAAACTATCAAATTCTTGTCGCTACTGATGATATAAACCAGTTTGCCGTCAAGTGAACGGTAAACTGCTGGTTTCTCCAAATAGGATAACCTAAATTGGGATAAATCAGCTTGGACAAAAAACATACAAATTAAGTTGTATCGTTATGGATGATAGTCCACACACTGCCTTTGAAAAATGTGATATTTCCGCTGGATGTATGAAACGATCCAATTGCAACAGCTGACTAGTTTATTTTTTTCTGATACACAGAAACAGAATAGAAGCATAGCAAGTGGTTACAGTAAATTGAAGTAATCGTCGTTTTGGCGAACGGAATTGTTATGGCTGGTGATCAGACTAACCGTAATGCTGCTATGTATCTCTTTTCGAGGCTGTATTTTCTTCAGCTTCGGCAGTAATTGATGAGTGTTCGATGGTTTCATTTGGGTAATTGTGGTTGTTGTGGGTTGACCACAGTAAAATACGATCGATTTCAAGTGGAAAACGAGCATAATAAAATATTTATTCAGTAATTGTTTTGGACGCACGAAAGAAGGAATCCAGTAATGTTTGGAAACATCCTGAGAGTGAAGTGATATAGAAAATCAGTTTCAGCACTTTTTAGTTCATTGAAATATGTGTACTGATCCTCCTGATGGATACATGTCGGACAGATCAAAGGTCCATTAAAAAAACATTGAAAAATTGGCATAAACATATTCAATATGACCTGTGAAATTTGTAATTTTTTTATTTTTTAACTTTGTATCAAAACTCCCTATATGTGGGAGGTATGAGACGGGCATAAGGGGGGAATGATACATAATTCTGGAATTACAGTTTTTATTGCCATTTTTGTTGTAATACATTTCAATAAAGTTGTCGAACTTTGTGAAGTCTACGGGAAAACTTAACTTGCGGTTGACCCTTGCAGTACCTCCTACACTGCAGGGATGATGTAATTTCACAGCATCATCAGCAGATACTATTGAAACATCTTAACGGCTGGAAAAACGGAATGGTAACCAGGTTGTGTACGCCTCATGAATTTAACAAGGTAGTCTCCATTCGGTTCAATGTCTCGGACCTGCCCAACATAATATTTATGGGATTTGTTTGTTAAAAATTTCACTAGAATAAAATCATCTTTTACAACCATTCCATTGGCAAAACTTTCTTCAGCTAGGTCTTCTGTAAATTTGGTTTCTATATCGGTTAATTCGGAAGAGCCTGTAGATGAAATCGTTGAGAAACATTCAGAATCAGAATCATTTGAACACCATTTTTGCTTTTTTTTAATGACGTTTTTTTACGGTTGAGAAAACCCTTTTCTTTGTGGTATTTGCGTCTTTTTGCAGAATCTTCTTTTATTTCTACCATGTTTGGCGTGTTCGTAAGAATTTTTGTTTTGACAGGTTTTCGTTTACTTTTTATTTTTCGAGATGAAGCGCTTGGATACGGATGTACTTCCTCTGGAGTCTTCAAAGATGTGATAGTATTTCTTGGCGGGGTAGAGTTGGTTGCTTCTTCTATATCTGTCCTTTATGAAGTTGATGGTTCAGCGATATCTTCGTCTCTGTTACCCGGGTCATTGGGGACATTGTTCTGATCTTAATTGCAGATTTTCTATATAGGGATTAGGTCTGTCAGTCACAGATGCAGAAGCAAAGTCAGCATCGGAAAATATGTTCGGATTGTAGGGACAAATACTCGTATGTTCAAATCCCTTTGTAATGTTTAAAGGAGTGAAAGCCCTTTGATGAGCTGGACCTGCAAGTGTTGGTATATTTTCCAAATTTATTGTCTTTCCAGGATTATCAACCATAAATGAGTCAGACTCCTGATTGAAATAGGTCTTGAACGGTCCATAAACAGACACATCCAGCGGTTGTAGCTTATGGCTGGTGTGTGGTGGCAAAGTAAGGAGAATTATTCCATCATTCTTGCAAATGTCAAGCCCATTCGGAGACATATGACTTATATGGTTATCTAAAATGTGCAGAACTTTGTTGTCCAAGGAACATTTGGCAAATTTGATAAAATGCGTGAGATATTTCTCGAAATTCTTCTCAGTCATCCAACCACTGGCATGTGCTACAGCTGAAGATCCTGGGCAGGCACCTACAGTCATATAATCCTGAACATTTCGCCTAGGAAAGATGAAAAAAGGTGGCACTGAATTGCCCGTAGCATTGACAGCACAACAAATAGTGACAGTAGTTCCTCGCTCTGCTGAAGTAACTTTTGCTACTTGTTTTTGCCCCTTTTTCGCAATAATTTTTCGTGGTTTGTGAGATGTTTGAACACCCGTTTCATCACAGTTGTGACTTGCAGAAGGTTCGAAGCTGTGGCAGACCATTACTTCACGAAGCAACTTGAAAAACTCTGCCACTGTGTGTTTGTTGAATGCGGTGGACCGGCTTAAACTTGTCGCTTCTGGAGTTCTCAATGACAAAGAATTATTACGGGCCATGAAACCTCGCAACCAATCACGCAAGGCAGCTTTTTTATTTGCCCAAGCTGCAGGTGATACTCCATTTACTAATGCAAAGGAGTAGGCAAGTTCGCGGGTTTCTTTCGTAGTTAGTCCATAATTCATATTTGCTGCTGTGACCAAATATTCTCCGAGTAACTTCTTCTGTTCTTTATTAAAAATTTGTGCAGTGTTGTAATTTGGCTGGTATGATTCGGATTCCTCATTCCTTTTGAATCTTTCCACATATCTCTTTAAAATCATCTTATCAATTCCGTATATTTTTGCAGTTGTGCGTAGCTCACTACCATCGACAACCTTCCTAACTGCTAGTTTCATCCGTTCAGGTGACACGGGAATTCTTTCAGTCTTTCTTTTCCACTTGAAAGGCATTTTCTGTAAAAAACTCACGGCTGAACTTTGGTTTACTGGAAATCTGATATGGAAAAAACAATTGAACGTCACGATTGTGGGCCCTCAGCCAATTGTAACGGCACCATTTTTGTTTTGCGGAAATGCGCTGTTGCCAAGTTGACCTCTTCGGATTACTGGAAATCTGATATAAAAAAAACTATTGAACGTCGCTATTGTGGACCCCCAACTAATTCTAGTGGTACTATTTTTGTTTTGCGGAAATGCGCTGTTGCCAAGTTTGACTGACTTGCAAGCTAGGTTAGCTTGCTCAGATTAGGTTTGTGTTTCAATTGCGAACGAAAAACTAATTCATGCATTCTCGACTGACTCGCAAGCTAGGTTAGCTTGCTCAGGTTAGGTTTGTGTGTCAATCGCGAGCGAAAAACGATTTCATGAATTCTCGACTGACTCGCAAGCTAGGTTAGCTTGTTCAGGTTGGATTTGTGTGTCAATCGCGAGCGAAAAACGATTTCATGCATTGCTCAGGTTAGATTTGTGTGTCAATCGCGAGCGAAAAACGATTTCATGAATTCACGACTGACTCGCAAGCTAGGTTAGCTTGTTCAGGTTAGATTTGTGTGTCAATCGCGAGCGAAAAACGATTTCATGAATTCTCGACTGACTCGCAAGCTAGGTTAGCTTGCTCAGATTAGGTTTGTGTGTCAATTGCGAGCGAAAAACGATTTCATGCATTGCTCAGGTTAGATTTGTGTGTCAATCGCGAGCGAAAAACGATTTCATGAATTCACGACTGACTCGCAAGCTAGGTTAGCTTGTTCAGGTTAGATTTGTGTGTCAATCGCGAGCGAAAAACGATTTCATGAATTCTCGACTGACTCGCAAGCTAGGTTAGCTTGCTCAGATTAGGTTTGTGTGTCAATTGCGAGCGAAAAACGATTTCATGCATTGCTCAGGTTAGGTTTGTGTGTCAATGACTGACCGACACCGAACACATAACCTAACATTCCAATACTTTGAATACCTGAATATACAGAAGAATCAGTACTCTTTTCATCACCCAACTCAATTTTCAAAACATATCATTACAGTTTTTAAAAAATGTTTTGCCATACCTTGCCTCATTTACAATGAATCTCTTGAAATTGATTTTCACTCACATACAAACCACCTTTCACGAAATATTTTTTGATTTGCAAGATAGCTGGCATGTCGTTTTGCACTATCTTGCGCATGGCTGATGTCATACATATTAAGGCTGATTTCAACTATGTATCAACCCTCCTTCAGTATCAACCCTCCCCACGTTCCCCACATTGCGGTGCTCTAGACAGTTGAGTAAGTTTAAGAGCGAGACTATTATCCTGAGGCTATTGTGGTGCTGGATTCCTTAGATTATTACAGAAAAGTCACTGTGAACTGAATCAATTTTGTTTTCTATAAATCTTAATGACCTCTTGGCAAAAAATAATAAGTCAAGCTTGTCTGGAGCTGTTTCGATGATAGACACGCCAGTTTTCAAGAAGCTATCTTGAAATGTTGATGAATTGTTGAATAATATGAAACCTATATGTCCGTATTTATATAAATTTACTTTCATGGTCTTGGAGAATTATGTCGGAATTGAATCTGTATGAATACAATGAATGTCAAAAAGGTGGAAGTATGTGTTCATTTGAAAATCTAACACTCATTATAATCGGACAGGTCAATTTTATCCTCAGGCAGTCAAGTCTTATCACTATAATCAGTAGCATCCCCAATATGAAACTCTTGTGACTATGAGAATCGGTTACTGTCATAAGCAATACCAAATTAGTGGGTTTATAAGACTGTAAATAACATTTTGTATTATTTATATCAATACAAATTAGTTATTTCATTATATTTTATTATTATTTTGAATTTTTCTTTTTTTTAAATGACGTCCAAATTGTTCTTGTACTCTTTGAAGTTTTACTCCTGATATCACTACCCCATCTGTTATCAGTTATATGAGATATTTGATGTTCAATAGTGATAATTCAGGACATCTTGCAGGCCATTCTCCTTCTCCATACAGCCAATTCCGCACAGGTCCAGTACTGATTTGTTGATGAGACGTATGAGTGACTTGACAACACCATTTTTATGTTGCATTTGCCTTTTTGAATGACTCCATAATGAAAAAAAAAAAAATAGTTCCAATTTGTTGAAAAATGTATGTTTTATAAGGGTGCTTCCATTTAAATATTTTAATATTGTTAAATCGATTATCAATATGGGCTATGTGTGTTTGACTTCTTTCATCAATTTCACCAAGTTCAAAATTCCATCATAAAACATCAGTTACACCAGTTATTTCAGTTAGTTTTTTTCCTTGTAAGGAATAAGACTGAGGAATAATAGTGAGTAAATCATGTGAGACCTGTTGAATTTTGCTGATACAAAATTTAATTTTTTATGTTTTTATTTTATAATATAATCTACTCATTACTCACGACTAAACGCTCTAAACGACTGCTATGCTAACGTCATAATTGTGATTTACCATCGACGAAAATAAAAGGTTGCACCGTAAGAGGAAAATTTTGCTAGAACTATCCTTTTTTATAATTTTTTCAGCTGCCATATGCTCTTATTTTCTTCATCACTAAAGATATCGAATCTGTTCAGAGAACATTTCTAAAATATTTAGTATTTCGTGAGGACCATAATTATCCAGCTGGAGGACTAGATAATAGTATTTATTTAAATAGATTTGATTTTATCTCTTTGGCAAACAGGCGAATTATCGCTGCTGTTTCATTTCTTTACAATTTAGAGTTTAGAGTCCAGACGTAGTGTTACATTGCATGTCAGTAATTCACATACCAATATCACTTTTCAAAGTCCTATAACTATTATGTGCCAAAACTTTAATCGTATTTCTGGAATATGCGATATTGATTTCGACTCATTAAAATCGATAACCACATTAGTACTGAATGAATTGTCTGATCACTGACTTGTATTTTTAGCCTAAGTATTGTGAGGTCAAAGTTTGGGTTTTCACTGTCATGTCTGGTGGAGCTTGTGTGGTGGTGACTGGAATCAGTTTTCGTCCATTTGTCTACCGCATCATTGTTCCTTGATTTGTCGGTGTATGCCCTACCTTTCACTTGTCTGTCTTTGTGTAACATATTTTAATACATATTTCTGTTTTTTATTTGTCCGCCTATATTTCATCTTTATATAAATATTGTTAATGTTCCAATTACTTTTTTCACCATTGATTATGTAATACTATGTAATTTTTGTATATTTTTCTATACAAGTGGGTTTGTGTACCTGTTGGAAATAAATGGTTTATTATTATTACTATTAATAATAATAATAATAAATGATTTTATTGAGTAGACATACAGAGCATAATACATAAATAAAATTATGTCGATATGACACTCAAATGGCAGAGTTCAATTCCACGATTAGATCGCTTATTGCTCTTCCACTCAACCATGAAAAGGAGCTCATTCTTTGTGAGGAATGGGCTCCAACTTGAGTATAGATCGCACACTTACAAGACTAAACATTAAATATACATATGTACATGAACTAGTAGAAAAATATGTATAAAAAGATAAGTATAATCAAACCTTAGGACTAATTGTATTCAACTTGTGTACAGATCGCACACTTACAAGAATAAACATTAAATATACATATGTACATGAACTGAGAAAAAATATTTATATAAAAAGATAGGTATAATCAAACCTCAATAGTAAGTAATTGTAAGCTGAATTGCACGCATCAAAATACATAATCAGGATTTTCGATCAGAAATTTCTTCAACTGAATCTTAAATTTAGAAAGACTACAACTATTGAATTCAAATGGAAAATTATTATATATGTTAGCAATTTGGAATGAGAATGAAGACCGATAGAGAGTAGTTCTATGAGTAGGTATTGTCAACTTGGCTTTGTGTCGAAGATTTAAATTGTGTACGTCCGTCCTATAATGTATCTTCCGATGAAGGTATTTTGGTTTTTTCATGGTTATTAGTTTTTTTAAAAATAAGGCGGAATGTAAAAGCCTCCTTTCCTTAGTTCTGAGCCACCCCCTATTCCTGAGACTCTCCGAAACATGATCTCGTCTGCGCAAGCCACATATGAATCGAACACATGTATTTTGTAGTTTCTGAATTCTGTAACTATCTGCGCAAGTGAGTGAAGGACCATATACCACATCTGCATAGTTGAGGTGTGACAGTACTATAGCTTCACACAGGGTAATTCGAAGTTTTTTACTGAGAAGTTTTCGATTAGCATAAAGCTTTTTCAAATTGCAAAATCCGTTACGCACAATTTTACTCACATGTGATGAAAATTTAAGTGAACTATCGATAATGACACCCAAATTGACAGCACTCTCACTCACCGGGATTTGCGTGTTATCGACTTCGATGTTGATAAGTTCCAAGCATCTTTTTTGAGAAATCGCACTGCCGAAGAGAAGAACCTTGGATTTTGAAGGATTTATCGTTAGGCAAAATTCATTTGAAAACGTAGTTAAACAATTGAGATCTTCGTTTATGAGGTCACATGCAACATTAATGTTATCTTCTTTGAAAGATAAGTATATTTGGGTGTCGTCAGCATAGAAGTGAGAATTGCAATGTTTGAGACATTTATAAAACTCATGCGTGTATAGTATAAAGAGCAACGGACCAAGTATTGAGCCTTGGGGGACCCCATTAGTCAATGTTAAGAATGGAGAAGATGTATTGTTTAACCGGACCGATTGAGATCGGTTCATTATTCATTATTATCACTAAAGCATTTAAAATCGCTCTATGTTTTTCGACAATAGCTTGAAGGATTTTTTGTATTTTTCAGTAGAATCAGCACATTCCAGAAAAGTCTCAATACTGGTTTTTTCATTTAATCTTGAACGTATTATTTCCAGGAAGACAAATTAAACAAAAGTAATTCGTCATCACTACCCTGAGGTGCTGTCGGGAGAAGATAAATCCTGGGTCTGTCAATAAGTTCTAGTCCCCTTCAAATCAACACCCTGCAGCCCTTCCGAAGTTACAAGGCTTATCTCAAAAGTGCATTCCCAAAGAGACCGATAGAATTCAAATAAAGAGCGACAAGGGGTGCACAGAATACGATGTGATGTGGCCAAGAAAATGTACGTCCCTTTGAACATTCCTGTCTGCTTCAATGAGAATGAGAATCAGTTGGAGAAATACCAAAGGATATTTATGTCACACTTCATCAATTATTTAAATATTCTGAAATATTATTTTATATCTGATTTAAACAAATTATCTTTCAATGTATTTGAAATTCCTGTCAGATGTGAATTATAATGAACATGTTTGTCAAGTTTGGATACTTGAATTAATTTCAAAATCACTGTCCTGATCTTGCACAAGTCCATTGAATTTAGTTATCATGATTTTCTAGAACGGTGAATAGTCTTATAGCTGGTACACTAATTGAGTAATACTTTTTATCAAATCACCTCTATAATCAAAACTTAAATCTTCACATATATAACTTTCAATGATACCAAATGGGTAATGAAAATTCAAAACTTCATGAATTTTCGAGAGTGATACACTAAGGCTTCATGATGCCGTGGTGATCGAGATGGTAGAGCGTTCGCTTCTCAACCAAATCAATTGTAGGGGCGTAGGTTCAAATTCCAGATCGTTCACCGGTCCCATGTAAAAAATGGAATGAATACATTCTTCAATTTCTACGAAAATGGTTTCTTTCGACTATTTCAATCATCCTGAAGTATAGTACAGGAAATAAATATAAACTACACACTGATCAGATATTTCAATGTTAAGATCCATGCCTTTGATTTGTTCACTGGTTGTCAACAACCTGATAGGTTAGTGAAGCTAAACGACGCTGGTTTTGAGCCCCAAATCATTCAAATATCATAGATTCACGTTAGGAAATGCCATTAGCAATTATAGGAATATGTATCTGTAATGTATTTTAAATCAATCAAATCAAATGTATTAATTTCATTCATTGGTTTTCATGATTTCCCCTGTAGTTCACAATTTCACTAATTAGTAACAATTATAATGGAAAACATGTAGTTGAAAATATTATTTGTATATATACAGTGACCGCCAAGAAGTATGTACTATATGGGAAAAAAGTTTATTATTAGATTATTGGAAAAAATATTCTTCGGAAAAGTTTGCGCATGTCCGATAACCTAAAAATCGATTTTGACAGATGTCACGTGATCGCTGGTATGGCGGAAAATTGAAAAAAATTACTATAAAAAGGCAAAAAGTGGGATAAAACCTACTTCCCGGACGGTTGCCGAAAAAGGTACTTTGCGCGAACACACGCAAGCTTTTATCCTACAAAAAAAAAAACGTCATAATTTCCAGAAAAAAAAACTACAATTTTGTATTTCACAAAATTTTGCGTATAATTGATAGTGTTCGAAGAAAAGGCGATTTTTCGCTAAATTGCGAAAATGATTTTCTCTCTTCAAGATCAATTTCTTTCAAAAATAAGTGCTTGAAAATGGTCAAACGTATTATAAGAACATAATTGAAATGAATTGTAGGTTGAAGAGAGGGTGAGATTTTCCCAACGAAAAAATAGGAATCGACATTATTCTCTTCATACCTCGATTAGTTTTGATGCTAGGAATTTTGCTCTCTATAGGTTTTTCGATTAAATGCATATTTTTCCAGTTATTCGCGAAAAATGATCTGAAAACGTGTTTTTTTTCGCCTGAAAACCGACATATCACTCGCGAATAAGTCGAAAGGTATTGACTTTCAGAAAAAAATTCATGTAACAAAAGTTGCTTAGAATTAGTGAATTTATCGATTTCCGCACTAATTCTCAATGAAATATTTTTTACCCCCAAGAAGAAGTGGTATCCATTCCCAAGGAAAATGCAACCCTCGGCACAGGGTAGACTTCGAAATAGATGGTAAGCAGAACCTAAATCCAAATTTTTATGAAAATAGGTGCTGTATGGGATAAACACACGGGAAAATGGTCATTGATTGGACTATAGGTAGTTGAATAATTCATGACTTTACTTGAAATACTTACAAATTCGAATCTCGTATCCCGTATGAATATCCTGTGTTATCCAAGCAATGCATTTTTCAATTCCACTTCAGTCACGAGTCCCCAACAAAAGACCGTTTTCTGCAGTAATAAGCTTTATGCAGGCGAGCGCATTTCTGAATGGCCACAGTTTTAATCAAATCGGGAAATTTTGGGACAAAACACCATTTATGTAACGACTAGGTCCCCACTGATTAGGAAAGTTCCTTGTTACTGTTTTCTCATGTAAATTGTTGCACTTTCAGGACAAGGTATGGGAGAACATGCGTGAATAACTAGTTTGAAATGGTATTTTGTTTATTCGAAGAACTAAGGTGTGGAGTGGATGGAAGTGCATGTATTGCACATCGCTGATCCTATCGAAAAATCTAAATCACTTCCTCACAGGAAAACAAGAATTTCAGTTTCCAACGGGATGAGCCTTCTTTGGAGATGTTCCAGTTGAATTTTTTCGAATCGTCACACAACAGGAAAATTAACATCATTCTTGTCAATGGAGAAGAAATATATGGGCGTGTATACAATGTCTTAATTTTCATACTTTGAATAGACTAATGCTCTGAAGATTGAATTTGGATTTATGAAACACACAGAACATTTTCGGCACAATGGAGAGAAAAGCAGTTTAGTAGTGCTGGCGGCATTTTTCTAAATGGACTCTTAAGCCCTCATCATGTGATGCTCAAAATCATAGATCTTTGGATACTGTACACAAAAAAATATGGCTGATGATACAATTTTTTTTGTTGAAAAATTATAGCATATTGTATCTCCTAGTATATACCAATCCAAACTTTTATGTTTTGTGGATGTCGGCTGTGATTTTCTCGTACAAGATTTTATAATTGTTCCACTTGTATATACTTTATATTCTCTTTTTTATCCTAGGTGAGATGGCACGCATGTGAATTTTGTCGGTGTCATTCAAGGCAAGTGACAACAGAAAATAATGGTTCAATAGTGACTACTACCTGGACTCGATATAACTAGCTAAATTTTCATTATCCCTCCGTAACGACAATAAAGAAAAACCTTGTTCCAATATCAATACTCATCGAATCGATTCATGTCACACTGCATTTAAGGCAAATTATATCTTGCCCTTATATTTCCATTTTTTCAGTCAAAAAGTCGCAGGTTTAATTTTGGCCAAAAAAACAGCCAGGTGAAGGTTTTTTGGAATTTTGTTGATCAAAATCGAACTGCTTTGTTAAATACACTTTGCAAAAGTGGTGTACAAAATTGCTGAGGGTTTGAGACAAATATTTTGTAAAAAGTAAAATGCGAGACAGTTGTATTAAAATATTAGTGATGTTTATATGCGACTTCTTATGCACATACTCCAAACAACAAGATACAGGTACAGAATATCAAAGTAAAGAAGCCCAGAATTTTGAATTACGCAGTTCAAATTGAAATTTAGGGTCGTCTCTATGTGTCTAGTAACGTATCTTCGCACAGTTGCAAAATTAAAATTTCGAAAATATGGATATCGAAACAGTATGTTCAAGAAAAAATTTGAGCATAATCCTGACCTTTTGAAAAACATATGTATTAATGATTATTTTTGAACAGTCATGTTAACAGGCAAAATTGTTATTATTGGTACGATGAGAATCCGCGTATCACATCCAATCCAAAAAAGTATTGTATGGCTGGCATTTCGGGAAATCAATTTGTTGAACCTATTTTTCTCAACCAAAACACCATATGTGATATTTTGTTGAGTTTGCTTTAAAACACAATAGAGCCACAATTACATGAAACTCATTTTCACCTTCAACTGGTTGGTACTCCACACCATCACGTCCGCTGAACCAAGCAGTGGTTTGATCAATATTACCAGCAAGAATGGAATGGTCGCAAAGGAAGAATCGAGTGGCCACTGCAATCACCAGATTGAACACCGATAGATTTCTTTTCAATGGGGAATATTAAATCAGTCGTTTATAAAACTGGGCACGCATGTATCCGAATCGGCCTTCAGAGGCAACTGGGAAGCAGACTATCCTGCTCCAGAAGGGACATACACACAATTTCACAGCGCATAACCCTTACGTTAACTTTCCGTTGAACTGAAAGAGGAGTTTGGATGCTGGGAATTTGAGTTCCAGAACAAAGACCAGGGTAAATGCTAGTGAGCCTTTTGCAAAGGAAAGCTCAACACCTCGAATTTTACGTGAAATATTAAAAATTGGTAATGGAACTTTTTCCTCACCGGACAATGCGTATCACCTCGAAAAAATTGACATATTAAAGATTATCAATTACCGCCACTGCAAGACCTTCGCTGAACATTTGCTTTGCGAATGATGAGTACTTTTCTGCAAGAAACTTGAGTTCCGTGAAGGGGACTTTTCAACTCCATCATCAGACATCAGGGAATCAGCTCTCAGAAAACAGATAAACTTTACGGAAATCCAAAATTTAGATAGATTGAATAAAAGATCTACGTAATTGGTCGAAGTGCTTGCGAGACCACATAGCCTGACCTTTTAAAAAACATATGTTTTAATAATTATTTTTGAACAGTCATGTCAACAGACAAAATTGTCATTATAAGTACAATGAGAATCCGCGTATGGTAGAGCGGATCACATCCAATCCAAAAAATATTGTATGGGCTAGCATTTTGGGAAATAAAATTGTTAAACCTGTTTTTCTCAATCAAAACCCCACATGTGATATTTTGTTTGCTTCAAAACACAATAGAGCCGTTGAATGTTCAAGCATTGGAAGATCAAATAGATGGCTATAGCCGCAATTACATGAAAATTGTCTTCACCTTCAACTGGTTGGTGCTCACGTCCGGTGAACCAAGCAGTGGTTTGATCAATATTACCCGTAAGAATGGATTGGTCGCAGAGCAAGACTCGAGTGGCCACGGCAATCACCAGATTGAACACCGATGGATTTCTTTTCATTAGGAAATAATAAATCAGTCGTTCATAAAACTGAACCAGCAAATCTAATGAATTAACAACTTTATCCACTGTGAAATGTGCTTTAACCAAGTGTTTACGCACTGACGTAGAAAAACATATTCAGATGAAGTTTTCCAATGAATATCTCTAATTACTTTTTCTAGGTTTGTAGGAATGTAGGCTTTCACGGCTGGCGTCAATGCGAATTTTCACTTTCAGATTTCTTCTTTTGTTTTCAGTTAGAGTCTTTTCACAATATCTATCAGATCAATGTCCAGTGTGGCTTGTGCCGGGAAAGTAGTTATTTTCTGTTAGATATTACAAATAAATCACATCTTTCATTTTTGAATTTTCGTGGAGAATGTTCCCCTTTTCATTACAAATAAATTATATTACGAATATTTCCTTTATTTTAAATGGAAATAAATCATATTACTTCTCCTGTCTCTATTCGAATTTGAGACAGCGCCAATGTAGGTCATTGTAATTAACGAATACCTATCAATCGAAACTTTTCCTCGGAGTCGAATCGCTCCTTTAGAGCAAATCCTTGCGGCCTCAGCAACGACCAGATCTACCTTGTGAAATAAACTTATTTCCGAGTTGAAACCCTGATTTTAAGCCCTGTTAGTTTATCCGAGAACCCAGAGAAGGATTTCTTAGAATTAGAAAAGTTTTTAATCCTAGGCCAATGTTCTACAACTTCATTAATGTCCTTCGGTTGAGACTTAATCCTTAAGGAGCTGTCAATTGTGATACCGACTTGGGATTTCGAAGAGAATCGCATAAATTCACGGAAATTTAGTAGACCAGTTACTTGTTTTCTACAAGAGAAAGGACCCCCATGAAACAATAATCGGATTGTGGTCACAGAATAGTTATAGAATTTGAATGATACATTCAAGGATAGTTTAAGTGTCGTGTTTCGAGTGCAAAGTTATCAGGACCGTGAGAAAACTGAGAAAACTCTCTGTTCAGTACGCTATGTTTTTTTCATTTGTAACATAGTCGTTTCACCAAACCGAACAACGTTTGAAAAGAGTACATGAAATTATTGATGGAATAAAATGAATGATTTCGAAAAAGTTGAAATACTCTCCTCAGCACACAACTCCACAAAGTGAAAAATATAAGCCAAATATGCTCATTGAATTATATTCTGACATCCATTTTTGCAATGTTCCTTACAATTGTAAGTACTAATGGTAATGAAATGATGAATCCTAGAGTCATATTGTTCCACCAAACGATAATATTCACAGCTTTATCGTCGTCAACTACGAATGGAGCCGCGACTAAAGTTTTAATAATACTATTTGATAAAATCTAGTGAGTTACATGGGGGTAAAATTAATAAGTGTGGGAACGGGATCCGCCTTCGCTTCAATAGTAGAAATACAAAGTTGCTGCAACGAATATGCTTGCCCTTCCGATACTACTCTACTCCGTTGGAGTGATGAAATGGATCCAAGAGGAGCTGCGACAACTCGACGTAAAAACTCGCAAAAGGATCTTGCATTCTAAATCGTCCGTTCCAAGGTTGTATTTTCCTAGACAGGCCGTGGACTTTTGAGTTTGAATGTCTACATAAAAGAATGATACTAGACAGAGCCTGTAAAGTTATCAGGAGTTCAGATCCTCTTCTATGCATGGTCCGTGGCCATGAAAAAGCAGTGATCGGAGCAGCACGGGCAGCCGGTGACACCCAAACTCTGTCACCGAGTAGGAGCTTATTCAGCAAAAAGCTCACATTGAAGCTGCGGAGACCGAGGTCCCACTGCAGCTTCATGATGATAAGCCAATGCAAGGTATCTCCTTCAAGAACATCGAGCTTATCCAAAAATTCGACCTACGCATTCCTCAGATCAAGTTGGCTGAAGTCGGAGACCGAGAGATTCATAACACTCTGGTCTACCGTATTCACGTAATGGGTACTACTGGTACTACTTCTAGATGCAGAGCGTGTCGTGGATCGCCTGACACCATAATGCATTTGCTGTCTGTGTGTCAAGCTTATGCGGTCTCAGCCGATATCCACAGGCATAACGAGGTGCTACGAGTGTTGTACTACCTTCTACGACAATCGTTCGGTATAGACGAGACAATGCTCCGGGGGACATTGAATCCGTTGTGGAGAATGAGAAGTGCCGAATCTATTGGAACTACGCATTCTCCACCATCAGGAAATAAGCATGATGTAGTCTTCCTCGACCATCAACGTAGGACGGTGTTCGTCATAGAGTTTTCGGCTTCTGGTGAAACGAACATCGTCTGAAAAGAGGAGGAAAAACGGACTAAATATCGAGATTTACTCTTCGAACTCCGCAGGCTCTGCCCAAACCATTCAGTTGAAGTGGTGGTTCGATTATGGGTGTCTTTGGTGGAATGATGAACACGCCGCTCTTCTAAAAATCATATTGGCTTGCCGTGATGCGGTAGAAATCTTAGCCGGATGAATGCAGAAGGCTGTCATCCTTGATTCACTCCGTCTACTCACGCACAGGATTCCCGCTCACCCCACGGACGTGGGGAGTGACTATCTGGGTAAATGACACCAGCGTGCCCTCCGGATATGTCGAAGCTCCAGAGATAGGGTCCGACTGGAATGATCCAAATGAATGGAAAAAAATTATAATTATATTAAAAATGTTATCTACCCGTGGTTTTGTGTCCCAGTTCAAAGTCCAATGGCATTAAGCCATTGTTTTTGTTTTATATTTTCTTGTTTAGGGAAGCAATAGAATGATATTCAACTGGTAATACCAAAATTTTCAACTAATAAAAATTCTACATATCTAACCTATGGAGAGGCAAGTCTAAGCAATTCGAGCCTACCAGAGGATTTATTACTTTCCCGTAATAAACACGCACTACTTTCAACTTTATAGGTTACTCTGGAAACGTATTTTAATGTGTATCTCAATCAGTAGTGCATAATATTGATTCGACACCTGCATATCAAAATAATTTCAGACAACCAGACTCCAACTGCCTGGCAGATCGTTGAAAAACTTTATCGAATACACTCGTACAAAACTCTGCCAATCGAAGCGTGTTTCTTTCGAATTCATTTCATAAGCATGAATCTCACTTCTTTCAGTGTGACCCTCTCGAAGGGCGTTCATGCCGTTCATGTTTCAGTTCCAAACGTAAAAAAGTTTTAATAAGTGGAGTTGTTAATCCAACAAAATTCAATTAGAACGCGAAAAAAGTTTTCCATTCTTTTCGTTTCCCTCTTCAGAATCAGGATTATTCAAAATCAATTTTCAACCAAAATTCACGTTCCAATAGGTTTCAATACTGTTTCAATCATTCCAGTGGAGACATATCTCTGACTGAAATGTTACGAGGGATGTGATCTGCTCGGAGTATTTTTATCATCAATACAAATCTGACGATATAAAAGATAAATAAATGAAATAATGAATATATTCATGTAGAGATGGTTCAAATTTCGATTGGTGAATGATTTTTGGAAATTATCAACTCTCGCCAACTAATTAATACTTTAAAGGATAAATTATAACATACCATTCCTCGCTAAAATCGAGAAAACTGAAAACTAAAATCAGTTCTTTCAATTTTAGTTCGAAAATATGAATAGGACATTCATAAAATCTGTTGTGGAATCATCTGCGACTCAAAGACAAACTTTAGTCGCTATTTTCCATCGTTCAAGATAACCTCTTGGGAGGTATTCATGTTGAAAAGGGGAATATTCTCCATGAAAATTGAAAAATGAAAAATATGACTTATTTGTAATATCTAACAGAAAACAACTACTTCCTCGGCACAAGCCACGCTGGACATTGAACTACATCTGGGAAAGAAAATCATTAAATAAATTAGATAAGAGGTTCGCTTCTCTCGCATTTAATCCCCAATACATTTTGGTCGACAAAAATCTATTTCGCTTTGCCAAGCTCTTCAGGAGGATTGATATCGGATTGGTACATTGCCAGATTGCCAGAACATATTTATTTCCACTTTATTGACCTGCCAAAATTTCGACGGATTGAATTGTAATGCCATATGAAACTGGTGGCAACTGGAAACATTTTTAGGACGCCAGAGAAACCAATTTGTGGTTGAACTTGCCATAGTTTGATTCATTAAAACTACACTGAAAAAAATGTGGTACGTTATATCAATAAATGCCGTTTTTTACCTCTCCGTTCATTGGCATAATACATTTTTCATCGTGGCAATGAATAAATATTCACTGACTTTTGTAGGTATTTATTGATACAACGAATTCAAGTTTATTGAGATCAAAGATGATCGTTTCTTACATTTATGAACAGTTTTCGTTGCTCCTGCGGAAAAGTTTATTGAGGTGAGCAAAGGGGTACACTGAGATCAATGATGATCTAATTTCAGACCTATGAACATATTTCGTTACGGCTTTGAAAAATATTATTGAAATGAAGAAAAAAGTACATTGGAACAATGTATATTATTTCATGAAAAAAATGTGGTACATAATATCAATGAATACCGTTTATTACCTTTCCGTTCATTGGCACAATTAACTTTTCATAGTGATAATGATAAAACATTCACTGATATACGAAGGTATTTATTGATACAATGAATCCAAGTTTATCGAAATCAATGATAATCTATTTTCAAATCTACACACAGGTTTTATTGCGGCTATGGAAAGATCATAGAAGGTGTAACGAAGTTACTAAGCCCCAGTTTTGTTAGGCAGGTAGAAGCAACATTTTCCTCCTATTCTATAACTCCGTAATTAATATGTTCATGAATATAATAATAAGCCTTATGTCGAACCAAGCCATCTCGTGTTTAAATATACTCATAAATTTTGCCGGCATCTGTTCAGCCGAATCCTCGCATAGAAATCTCCGTTGCTGGCAAGTTAGCTTTAGCTAGTAGTACACAGCGCCTCCACTAGAGGGACCACTCCGCACGACTTCGTTGTTTGCACAGAGCCGGTTAACTTAAGCAGACAGAAGCGATCGTTGAAGCATCTTCTCAGGTAGCACAGACTACAGAGACATCCGAAGAGCTCCAAAAGGAGCCAGCCGAAATAAAAGATAACTTGGAGATACGCCTTCCAATCAGGATTGCGATGTTCTGATGAATGCATGTTAATTATTTTGCATATCTTTCGGAAACTCACTGTATGCTCAATATCAGTGAGAGGCCTTCATTGCATTAACGAATGTTATGCAATGATTGAATAAATACCACTTATTCCCATGATAAACAAAATAATTAGTTCAATGTGTGAAAGCATCAAGAGAATAAACTGAAAAATAGATTTAATGTATATCAATTATTGAATCAAGGAATAACCGATACTTAATAATCACCGTTCATTGGATTGATGAAAAATATCCATCGTCGAACTAATCTGAATCATTAAATCAATCATACAATATTTATTCGAAGAACGAACAATAATAATTAATCTGATGAATACAGTTTCATCAGTTGAACGAATACAATTCATTGCGTGGGTGATCACTCTTTAGTCGTTTGATGAATGGAATTCATTACCATAACGAACTTATTTAATGTACTTGATCCTGATATCAATGAAAGCATTCATTGATATTATTAAGATCCGTATTTATTGTATGGATAACCAGTGGTACATTGACATAACGATTGCGTTCATTGGACCAATATTGATAAAAATATTCATTGAGTCTATGAACTTTTTCATGGTATTCAAGTACCAATTTTTTCAGTGCAGCTTATTAAAAAAAATCGTTTCCTAAAAATATTGGCCACTACTCATTTCAATCACTTTGGTATTCCCGAAATTCAGGCAGTTTCCTCTAGAATCCCTTTACTTACAGAATGACACGTGAAGCAGTCGGAAGACTGAAAAAGAGTTATCTTAAATCTTCTAATGCGTTGAATCAAAACAGAAAATTTATGTGGGCGTTTTATGCCATCCTTACTTCCACTTGTATACGACGAATCGGTGACACTAGACAGCTCAAATTGGTCAAATATATTTGTACCATACTGAAGAACGATTTGAAAAATTTGAACGCAACATTACTTCATTAGAGCAGTACTGAATATTCGAGTTCCATTATTTTCCAAAAATTCTTAATTATTTTTTTCAACAAATCGATGAAATGCCTGACTGTGCATCAATTCATTAAGAGGTCCTCTTGAAATCGTCCAATCCCCAATATGAGGCAGGTCAATAAAGTGAAATTAAAAATTTTCTGGTAATCTGGCAATGTACCAAAATTCGGCAATATCCACAATGAAATCCATCCAAGAAAACAGAAACGATCGTCTGAATCATGACGATTAAGTCGTCAATTTTACGTCAAAAGGTGACATCCGCTTTTGATATTCATACTGTGGAAATATCTGGATGTGGAAAAAAATCCGCTGGCACAAAATACGTAACTCTGGCACGTCTTCCTTGTCGGCTTTGCCGAATGACCTGGAAAAAACTTGGTAAGTTACTCCGTAGAAATTTAATTAGTATTTTTTCCAATACCTCAAATTGTGCAGTTTTTAATTGCTGTTAAATGTCGAAAGTAGGCTATTTTTGAACAGGGTGCAATTTTTTCCCATATGTAAGACTACACATTTTTGTGAATTGTTCTATTTTATATAATTTATTTTTCGTCTTTTTTTCATCTTTTTCCCAATTTGCCCAATCTTCAGATAATAAGAGTAATATATTTCGTAACAGGAAATAAATGAGAAGTCGATTGAGGTGGGAATTTCCACGAGCATCGCGAATTTTCAGGGGTAATATAATAAGTAGTATGATTATTACCAATAATTTTTTGGAATATTAATGAATTGCAATCCCAAAGCTGAAAATACAACGAGTCCGCAGGACGATCACTCATATTGATAAATAAAGATAACTAGTCAAAACAGATAAGATTGACGTTTATAATTTAAATCATTATTTTCACTTGAACAGATAAAAAAATAAAAACTAAGCAGGTTTACAAGCTATATTTTCACTGTAGTTCCGATTCTATTGGCTGAATTTCAAAATTTGATATCCACTGATTGGTTGTTAAGCAAGTAAATATATTGTCATTCCATGGAAACGTAGCAAATATTAATTTTGTCATTCTTGTTCAAATATAGTTATTATTGCTACAACAATATGAGAATATTTTTATAATTACTGATGGAGACACTAAACTGGAGACACTAAACTTGTCGGTTCATGCTGTCACTTTCTTGGCCATCATAATATAATAATTGCTAAACAAATATCACTTTTCAACATTATGATAAGAAAGTTATATGTGGATAGACCAGTTATGCAGCTCGTGGAAAGGAACTTGAAGTTCTCTTCAAGTTGGTAGCAAATAATAAATCCTACTTCCCTATGAAGAATATTCCAAGTAGGTACCTTATGGCGGTAACATTATTAGTTAACTGTTCGCTATCCAGTCGGAATCAAAATAAATCACTTTTCTTGAAGAAACTTTATTATTTTAGGTACGAATTTAGGAGACGCGATTCTAACCTCAGGAAAGTTATGGAAAGTTTTCAAAATCTTGATTTTAAAAGTCGTTCATATCGCGGAACTTAACAAAAGATTTATATCCACTTACAAAGTTAACTTCAATTCAACTCCAAAGACCTCGACGATGCATCTGACAGTCTGTGGAAGACATTATCTGATACCTGTTTCTGATATTAGAAGGGTTGAATTCCTTTAGAATGATATTTGTATATAAGGACTAGTGAGTTATTACCCACATCCTCTTCAGTGGTGGTCTGCTCAATATGCTGGAATATTCAGAATTTGAGATTAATGAAATGGTCACCATTTATTCTCACCGATCATTCAAAAAATATGCATAATTTTTGTACCGCCTAAAGGGTACCCAAGGAAAACATTAATTTCTCGAAAAAAACCCAATCTTCTTATTTTCCACTCGTCTATAGCTTGTGTTTATTTTTTTCACTGAAATCTTGACAATGTTTCCGCTCGTGGCTTGAATCAGTGTAACGTAGCACTGCTAAGACAATTTTCATAATTTATAAAGTTTCTATCAGGTCGAACAAGAAATATATATATTTGAAGGAATCGTAAACGTATACAGCTATGCCATTTAAATGTAAACAGATGCGCACGCAAACACCAATTGATACATTCCAAAAGAAAAATCTGTTGTTTTCATTTACAGGCGGAAACCGAAAGTCAAAACGTCGAAACAAGTAAGAAAATAGTGTGAAAGAAGCATGCCTGAAACACGATTCTGAATGTTTACAGAGTGAGCGTATAGCCAATTGTGCAGAACTAATCATCACTGTTTTGTACGGAAGCGTAGAAGGGCCATTATTTTTTTTTTTATTTTTCCCCCTAATTACTAAATTCCGAGTTGCAACTCGGAAAATTACTAAATTCCGAGTTTTAACTCCGATAAAATTCCGAGTTGCAACTCGGAATTTAGTAATTTTCCGAGTTGCAACTCGGAATTTTATAATTTTCCGAGTTGCAACTCGGAATTTAGTAATTTTCTGAGTTGCAACTCGGAATTTAGTAATTTTCCGAGTTGCAACTCGGAATTTAGTAATTTTCCGAGTTGCAACTCAGAATTTAGTAATTTTTCGAGTTGCAACTCGGAATTTAGTAATTTTCCGAGTTGCAACTCGGAATTTAGTAATTTTCCGAGTTGCAACTCGGAATTTAGTAATTTTCCGAGTTGCAACTCGGAATTAGGGAGAAAAAATAAATAAAAAAGTAATGGCCCTTCTACGCTTCCGTAGTTTTGAACCGGTTTTTTATGAAATTTTTTGACATTGAAGTAACTGAAATTCGAAAAGTTAAAGATACATTTCAACATACTCGTTCAATATCATTCGAATTTTAGATAAACCAATTTATAGAGTATATAGGCGTTATTTGTTATTTAGGTAGCCATGTCGGTTGTTGTGGTTTGTTTATATACAGATATTGATCTTTTTTGGTAATTAATCTCATGAAGAAACGCGATATAGAAACTTTTGAGAACCAAATAGTGATCACCAGAGAAAAAGATGAATATTCTGAGGCATCCGATAGAACAGAAGGAGCGGAATTGGCAATGCATAGCTTTCTTAACTTGCTTATATCAGCTTCACCTGTATATCTATATATATATTTATCTATTTATGTAGATAACGGAATATTTTAACGTGATTTTAACCCACTTCTGGACGTCCGAATGATTTGGAATTTGACAGTTGTTCACAATTCCGATGACAATGCATCATGACCATTTTGAAGGATGAAAAAACAAAATGGCGTCGTCAAGATGTCAATGTCCGATTCGATTCAAAATAGGTATGTGAGGGTTTTCCGGGTCAGATATTGGGAATTTTTGTCAAAATTCATAAAATCAAGACGGCGGCTCCAAGCCTATAAGCATTTAAAAAGATGGTGGTTATTATTTTCTGATAAATTGAATACTTTCTAATATCAATGAAATAGTCTTTTCCATTGCATGCAAGGAAACAGTTTCTAAATATTTTCTCAAAAATGGATGGAGAAAAATGAAAAGACAAAATGATTGCATTTTTTATTTCCTAATCTAAACAGAAATTAATCAATAGGAAAACACTTGGATTGTTTGGGGCGCAACTGTAATTGCTAATTCCATTATCAGTACGTTAGAAGATGAGCATGCCATTTTTCATCAGAATAAGCCGAAAGGTTTTTAAGTGATGAATAAAAAATTGATTTTTTTCTGAAAAATTCGACACACGGTATCTTGAATATGAATCAAGTTGAGATACACATGCTTGTATGAAGGAAACATTTTATATTCACCTAAAAACCGAAACTGAAGGTTTGGTAGTTTTACCCTGGGTTTCCCTGTATAGGAACAATTTTAAAAATTACAAATAAATGTTTTATTCTAAAATGTATTAAGCTTTTTTTTTTTATGAATATTTTTAGATATTTTCCGTAAAGTTATCGGCGAAAACGGGATTTTTTCACCCAAAGCTTCTATTCGTTTTCATGAAGAATAGAACCTTTACCTACTTAAATTCAACGGAGGAAAATTCATAAGTATAAGTATATACTGAGCATAATTAATACTTTACTTTAGCGACTGTTATGAGATATAGGTCGATCAGATATGAATGAAAACGTTGAGTTTTGAACCGTTGAACTTGACTTAATTTTTCTATATACAATTCTATATACTTATACATTCGTTTCATGTTCTAGTTGGTGGACACTCCCACTGCTCAACACAGATAAATAAATCCACATTTTTAATTATTAATGTCATTAGATCTTATTCACAAGATATAATTTTCGCTGTCTCCACCCATGACTTGAGAAACTTTAAACTTTCATAATTTCCCTTGAATTTGTTCTGGCCACTGTTACTCGGCTCAGTGGCAAACTTTTCAGTTTTTGTCGATCTTGTATTTTCAGGGGTAATATAATAAGTGGTATGATTAATACCGATAATTTTTTGGAATATTAATGTATTGCAATCCCAAAGCTGAAAATACGAGTCCGCAAGGCGAGTTGTATTTTCTTGCATTGGGATTGCCAATGAATTGATATTCCAAAAAATTATAGGTTTTTAATCATACCACGAATTATATTTAGGACGACAATATATCGATTCGAAATGAAGCAAAATCGTGTCACCTGGTGATTGATGCTTTACTTCTAGCCGTATTCAACGGAATACTCTTTTCCATGGCCTCATCTATGATACCAATGGACATTTGTTCCCAAAGATCCCTCATATTGATGAATAAAGATAACCAGTCAAAACACATACTTACATTTGACGTTTATGATTTAAATCATTATTTTCACTTGACAGATAGTAAAACAAAAACTAAGCAGGTTTATCACCGTGAAAATACAGCGACAAGCTATATTTTCACTGTAGTTCCGATTCTATTGGCTGAATTTCAAAATTTGAAATCCACTGATTGGTTGTTAAGCAAGGAAATATATTGCCAATAGAGTATGAACACAAGCTATAGCATCGACTGCTATGGTCATTAGCCACGTGTTCTGGATAGGCCTTGTTACTAACTCCATACGCCACCTTAGGAGCAGCACTGTTAATTATTAACGCAACAGGGAATCATGGAGGATTGTTTCCAGCCGGCGACATAATATATACATATATTTGAATAGAAATACCTACACTAGCAAGATAATGAGTTAATCGATAACAGCTGAACGTTTGAAACTACCGATCGATATGATTACTTGTATTTCAGAATTCCATCGTCTTAACGGTCTTTAGCCCCAAAAATAAGAAACTTATATCGCTAGATGGCAGTGCCTGTTCGACCGAATGAATAAATTCAAACTCCGCCCATTTCTAGCTTGTCGCCTTTTCGTGCGGTACAGGACCGAATTAAATAATTCGGTGATTGTTTTTCCTATTCGCTTTCGTGGTAATATGGACATTTGCACGATCATTTCAGATTAAATATTGCGCTCCAGTCACAGAATGAATCGAAAATTGAAAGCAAAATGAAAAAACTGAAAAACTGTAGAAGATGGCGCGTTAAAAAGAGTTGGTATAATTGATAGACGAGCAGAAACTATTTCGAAGATGTTTTGAATGAGAATTTGGGGAAGCAAAGTGTACCGCAAAAATATATACCAGTGGTCTCGTCTAGAATATTGGATAAAAGGTAATGATATGCATCAGCATAAATATACAGTGCTTAATGGTTAAAAAATTTCTACTTTTTTTCATTGTTTCACTACGTTTCAATTGCTTGAATCTGCAATCGTCCTCTAAAAAATGAAAGAAGTAGAAATCTTTCAACCATTAAGACGATGGAAGTCGGAAATGCAAGTAAATAAGTTACTACATCGTCTTCAACTTTCAAACAAATACCGGTAGATAATCAGACAATTCTCCCCCAGGATGAGGAAAGAGGAGTTACACAACACTCCACCGAACATTTCCAGAAGAGAACCATCATCGTCGATTCTAATTTGTAAGTTTGCAACTTGAAGACACAGTCAATTTCCATCGGAGGTTTCAAAGGAACTTGATTGAACCATTGACACGGCAAGAAAGTTTAAAACTATCCATTTTGTGTAATTTCCGTCTTGGGAAAACTGGAAAAATACGAAAAAGATGTTAGGTATGTAGCTCGAGTTTTATGCCGGGCAAACTCTATAGGTTTACGAGGGAGAGTAAGGTAAATGTGACACTGTCCCTAAGCCTAACATGTTTCATTATTCAGACAAAATTAAGCAATATTCTGTCCATGTTCTTAATATATTCAATTATTTTGGTTGGTACAAGTGTTATCTATCAAGTTTCTATACTCTCAGATAGATATTATAACACTGAATTGATATTTTTGACAGAATATTTCCACGGAAGGGTATGATTAGGCGTGCTTTTCAAATATAATCATTAAGGTCCTACTTGAAAGAAAATAGCAGATAAAAAAGTAAATTACTTATTTTTTGTAGTTCAATTGTACTGATTACTATAATTGATAAGTATAACTGTTGTTTTTGTTGCGAATTTTTAAATGGCTACTGGCTAATGGGTACTGGCTAGTAAACAAAATTGATTGAGCCAATGCCTGACACCTGTGTCAGCTATAGGGTTTTCATGAAATCGGTGAAAATTATGCTCTATTTGATGGTATATTAAAGAGCATTATCCATTATATATATAGTGCTTCCAATACCTGACCAACGGTTCAGCTATTGGAATATTTAGGGTCAGCTACTGGTAATTTTTTAGTTTATTGATATGCCAGTCGTTTTGCGTTAAGAAGTTTTTAGTAAAAGAACCCTTGTCATCGGCAGTTTCTGATGAGAAGGGAAACAATATTTTAAGAAGAAAGAAGAAGAACGTACAAGAAAAGAGCAAGAGTAAGCTGAAAAAAACGAAAGAGAGAAGAAATTAAATTGAACAAAGAACGACAAAAAAAAAATGCAAATACCAAAGGAGGTGAGAACTGTGATGAACAGTCTTTAGATAGTGAGGACCACACTTCTATTGAAGACAACTTGAAAGAAGAAGATTTTGTTATTGTTATATACGATTGCAAATACTATCCAGGAAGGGTGAAACAAATTAATAATCTTGAAAATACATACTTGGTTAAAGTGATGGAACAGTGGTTTGAATTACAAGTGGCCAGAAAAAGAGGATATTTTATGGTATGCAGTGGTTGAAGTGGTATGCAAAATTAATTAATACAAAAGCAAGTTATGTTGTTCGTGCCATGGCATTGTATTCTTCTCAAATAAGGGATTTTTTTTAATTTTATTTTTATTTCTTTTTGACAAAAATTAAATATCTGCTTGCTTGGCATGATGAAAAATACTACATTCATGTCAAATTCTGAAAGTAATAAAAAAATAAATAAAAAATAAAAACGAAAATATTGGTTTTTTGTATTTCACTGAGCAGTTTCGAGGTTATGTGAAAAATTTGTGAAAACCAAAGTTGTAGATTTTTTAATTATTAACAACTTTTAAATTCAACTTTTTCTGATAAAATACGTATTCACGCTGCAAATCATGAAAAACCGATTTCACCGCCTATAATCCCCCCCCCCCCCCTACTCGACTGCAAGCATTTATATGTTGAATTTTTGTCCCCACATTAGTTAAACCTTTTTCTACACTTTACAACCTAGTTTACCCTGCACGGAATTTTTCAATCAAAAAAAGGTAATTCACATGGCCTACTAGATACATGTTGTGTTATTAATATGTTATATATTTCAAATAAAATAAGTTTCACCATTAACATTACATAATTTGCCAATTTGAAATGAAATTTGATAGCAGAATGGTAACATTCCCTTCGTTGAGATTGAAGAAATATTCTACAACACTATGCAATCTGAATTCATTCAATTGCACCTCTAGAAATAAGAAAGAAATTATTCTATTCTGACACTATTGTAGCAATAATATCGTTAGCCTTAACTGTCATCATAGTGAGAAGATGTGAACTGGAGTGTTAAAGTAATTGTTTGTCAGGTTTCCATTTGATAATATTTGAAATGTTTCAGGAAAAAAAAGCAATTTATCTGCCAATGATGAGAGACAAGAGGTCTTGAAATATTTACCTATCTTGGAATCACCCAAATCGATCAATAAACTCTTGACAATTGCTCTTCAGAAAATGATTTTTCCTGTTTCAAAAAATCTCTATTAAGTCACTTCACTTGTAAGATATAATTTCCCCTTTCGTTGGTTAAATTGAATCCCCTCAGGTGGCTTCTGTCAATATTTTTTTGATATAAACAAAATAAAATGAAATGAAGCCGAGGCTAAACGAAATTGTTCGACAAATACCCAACCAGCAACAACACAATAACGAAACAAATCACGAATAAGAACGATGATTGACGAAGATCGGATAGTAGAACTACTACTGAAACATCTTGTGAGGGGTAACAAAAACCCTAGTAACCTCTCATTAATTATCGGATACTGGTCGATACCAAGGACCTTGTCTATAGTCCTTGGGCCGATACAACGACCTATTTAATTATTAACTGATGGTCAAAAACAAATCGGTTGGTCACCGACTGCGAACAACCCGCCCTTGGGATGACTAAATCTCCAGCGTTGACAAGAATTTCTGCATCAGCCCCGGTAGATTTTCCATGCACTTGCAATGCAGACGTAGACTAGGCGAACGCGACTACCGTTCTATTGAAAAACACGTTTTCTATTACTCTGGCTCCCCATTGAATAAAAAAGAAGTGGACTGAAATATCTTTCAACTACTTAACGCGTTGCCAACCAACTTTGCAGGGCTTTTCAAAGAAATCACATGAGTAATTTGATGAATTGGAAGTTTGAGTAACGAAGTTTTGCTGGTCTCCAATAGAAAAAGCGAACGTGACCCGAATGATGTAGTATTAGGAGTGAAAAAAATTCTTCATTCGACTTGAACGGATTTGTTACTATTATCAACCAAAAATACGTAAATTATACCCTTTCTTTCATGAATTATCAAAATGATTAAACTTGCTCTTAGGGCAGTTTCATAGAAATTTTAAACGAAGTCTTTCAATAAATGATATTTTGCTAATTCCGATTTTTATTTCTCTTCGGCTGACAGAACTTTATATTCTAAAAGAACTTAACAAAAAAAAAAACAAAAAAACAGCACAACGTGGGAAAACAATTTGGTGGGATCACAGAACTCAAAGAACCTAGAATGCTAATGTAAGCCGCAGGAATTAGTGAAAAGCGAAACCACTTGTATGCATTTAGTTACTACGGATCATGCGCAAATCATCAACATCATTGCCAGTTCATGTACTTATATAATAATCTAATATTAATCTAACAATGCTTTTATGATTTATATACGTACCTACAGTGTACAGTCCCATAATAACAGCCAAAATTCGTCAATAATCAGTTGCTCAAGTTAATAAAGTTCACTTCTTGTCTAATATAATCGAAACAAATATCGACAATAAGTGGAGCACATAAACTGATGATACGAACTAAGATTTTCCAAAATATCAGTTGGCAACACTGTGTGTGTAATTCGTCTGAAGATATTCAAGTTCAGACTCTCAGACTCAGAGCCGGCCTTGTCTCTTTGTAGAATTCATGGCAAAATGGGATAGTACTCAATGATGATTAGCAATAAGTATACCTACTGAAACTGATGGTACGTTCGGAAACATGAGTTTGGCTATGAGATTCATAGGTAACACTGCGAAGTATTTCGTGTAGAATCATATACCTAGCCAATAATCTAACATATACAATTCACCATTAGTAGAGAATAGTGGTTATTTTCTATTGAAGACATGCCAATCAATATACGCTCTTGTCTAAAATCCATTCTAATCCAGTACGATTGGGTTTTGAGACCAGAATCGATTGTAGCACCACCGAACGTGGTATGCTAGTTGTTGGAACCATGATGAACACGAAAAAAAAAATGTTTACCAAAATTCCCGGGGTGGAACATATTTTATTATTCGTTTATAAATAAATAAATAGATTTTTATTGTTATCTGATTAATAATAATATGATTTATCGAACAAACCATTCAACAGGGTGAGAGACAATTCAATTCTCCACAGGAACGATTCTTAGTAATTTTTTATGAAATGCGCCCGTTTTCTCAGAAAACGTGATTGAACGCCGACATCAAAATTCAGGTTCACCCTTATCCGCTGCTGAAAGTTCTGGCGGAGCCGAATATTTGAATGGTCATAACTCTGCTAAAAATGATTGGAGAACGAAAAGGAAAAGTTCATATCTTTTCTGAAGACTCCTATCTTCTCATGCAAATACAATATGCTGCGAGTATTTGTGTACATAAAATGTGTTTTATCGCACTTCACGGAGATGTTTGCGGATGATCCAAATATCATGAATAATTTAGTAAATATGGAATTATTATACTAAAGCAGAAACCAATACCCTCTTTGGACTATATGTAACAATTTTAAAGTAGTGTGACAGGTCCCACTTATAAATGCCAAAAAAAAACTTTGTTTTAGTCCTGCCTCATTCACTAAATGTTAAAAATAATCGCTTATTCATATCCTGCATACCTATATATATATATATATTTAATAACACTATTATGAAGTGCAAACCTCAAGCTTGAAATCACATACTTCATTTTTTATGTAGGATGTGTATGAGCGATTATTTTCAACATTTACTGAAGAAATTGCCGGGATTATGGGTGAGTTGAAAACTGATGCAGGAGTAAAACCCAGTTTTTTCTTTGGTATGTATAAGTGAAACTTGTCTCACTCGTCTTAAATCGTTGCATATGGTCCAAAGAGGGTACTGATTCCTGCTCCAGTATAATTATTTCATATCAACTAAAATATCCATGATTTCGGATCCTCCGTGAATATCGTAGAAGGGTTATGTGAAGTGGGACAAAACACATTTTGGGTACTCAGATACTCACATGTTATATTTGCATGAGGAAGTAGAAGTCTTCAGGAACGATATGCACTTTTTTTTCCCTTCTACTATAATTTTTAGCAAAGCAAAACTTGCAGTGGCGGGTTAGCGCGAGTATGAAATGTGACGTCGGCGTTAAACCACGTTTTCTGAGAAAACAAGCGTATTTCATAAGGTATTACTGAAAATCATTCTTGTGGAGAATTGAATTATCTCTCAACCTATCGAAATCGATTTTTGATAAATCTTATATTTTCTGAAATAAAATAAAATATATTTTTTTAAATGCAAATTTTTTTTGGTTCCAGCCCTGATTTTTTGGTAAACAATTTTTTTTTTAATAAGACATGATGTCGAAATGTTTCAGAGTGCTAAAATTCATTCTTCACTTTTTGCTGGAGTTTGTCTGTCGTTACTGGATTATTCATATTTCCAAACATTCGGGAACACATTTTCAAATAAGGTTATTTTGATATTAAGTATCCAATTATTGAATTTTGTTGGCAATGCTGCGTAAAAGGGAGGAAATACACAACCAGTCTGCTAATTGAAACAAAACCCTCGGGGAATGATATAATCATGTATAATTGATTTATTGTTTAATTCACATTGCAACTAATGGAAAAAAATTCTGTCATATGCCGAATTGAAATTACTGCAGAATTCATAAGCAAAGTATAGCAGTATCGAATCAGAAGATTTCTTTGATGATATTTAAAAAAGAATAATTTTTTGAATATGATACATGTTTTCTACCGAATGAAATTACTCCAATACTTATCTGGTTTCATAATGACATTGAAAAAACTTAACGTTGCAAAATGTATAAAAAAAATTCCATTTTTAGAGTGTTTTTTTTTGTGGAAGTTGTCACCTTCGCTCGGGAAACTCGGGAAACAAATTTGTCTTCTTTGCTTCAAATTACCAAGTAAGATAATAGGACAACGTACAAGAGAAAAATAACCTATTTTTCTTAAACCAGTATAAACTAGACCATTTTAATTCCGTTAATTCGAAATGCTGAAAAAAAATCGTTTTGAATAATTGAAAGGGAAAGAGAATAAACGTTTTGACAGGTGTATATCATTCTCCAAAATAAAGTCACGATTTTTTATCAAAATGAAATTTGAGGACCTAGCGTGATGTTACTTGTCGAGTGTCGTGTAATGAAGGAAACATTCAGCTTACGAATATAATTTTTATTTTGAAGAATTGAAAGAACACTACTGAAAAAAAGTGGGGTAGATTCCCAGAAAATGACAGAAGTGGAAAGTTTTCGATTCGTTTGCGATAAAGGAATGGGTGGGAATGAAAATCAATAAAACGATAACTATTTTCTCAACAAACTTTCATATTCCGGGATTTTCTCGAGGGAATCAGAAAGTATTCTTATTTTAATCCATTGTTAAATTTTCCCCCCTAGCTATTCGACTAGGTTGAGATTATAAATGGAAAAAAGAACCAGAAGGTTCAAACTTTCCCCATAAGCTGTGCACTTTGCTATGGCATTTTATCTGTGCCTGGTGACCTGCAGCGACCAATTTTGTACTAACAATTTTTTCAACGACTTCTGCCAATTGGTTGAGGCTTCACGAGCGACCCTCAGAAGTCTTCGAAATACTTGTGTGAACTAGGGAAGACGTAGCCCTTACCTCTTAACGTGTGTTTTGTGGTAAAATTTGAAACTACTTCCCTACGATTGATTTTTAGATCAGAAGCAAACGCTCTACCCTGACGACCACCACGCCCAACCAACACTCTCCGTACTTCCAATGAATCAGATATGATGGAAAGTAATGAAGTTTCAGTGAAGATTTTGAAAAATAATAAAAAAATGCAATCAAGACCTTTTGTCAGAAAAGCTGCCTAGTGCCTAGTGACTCTAGAATATAATAGAATATAATGAGCAACCGCTGGAGACCTTACAGTATGGATGGGCTCCTGGAATACTTAGACCAACATTTTCATTGATAATTATCGAACGTGCTTAGGATCGCACGTTGAACAGCAAGACCCACGTCATTCTTCGCTTGCACGTGCCGCCCGGAACACTTTTTGAGGTTTGCTGGTAAGGGTGTAGCCGGATAGCGGAAAGAACAATGAAACAACCATCTATTGGGCAAAGCCTTCCCAATCGACATACTGAATAAATAGCTTTCATGCCAATGGCTACTCCACATTTTTTCGACTATTTACGATATGGAAGATATAGACTTCAATGCCAAAATATTCAGTTTTTTGTGAGAGTGGATTCAGCTTGGTGGAAGAAGCTGCGATTTGAATACGGGTCATCAGAGTGAGAGGCAAACGCTCTAGTACTACGGCTACTTCACGTAGACCTTGTATCTTCCTAGTACTCTGATTCACTCGGAAAGAAATATCGAATAACGAGAGGAAGGTATTTTCCTTGAAATTTTGTTGCCCTATGAATAACCTCTTACGCAGTATGAAATTCATTTTCATCTGACAAAAATGATGAAATATCTTTGAGTAAAGGAGACTGATGAACTTCAGGAACTTTAGTCCCTAGACAATAATTATAGTCAGGGAGCCCAAGCGGGGATTTTGCGTTTTACGCGTCAGAAAACCATATAAGGCGAAACCTTGCCCTGTAAAGTACACCCACTAAATATGAATATAGGGACGCGCGCCGATCAGATTAATAAAAAAAATCGACCCTTAACAACTCGAGCGCGTCAAATTGAGACAAGATAAGTTAATTACTTGCAGAAAAGTTTACATTTCAATAATCTGACGATTTGATCGTGACATAAGGAAATGGGTGAGTCACAAAGTTGTAAAAAAAACATATCGAAATATTCAAGCGCGATTATAATTTTTTTTTTCGAAAGAAATCCTCTGAGGATTATAGAACAAATGTAATCTGACGAATTTCACAAGGCGATGTTGCTAAAACCATCTATACATAGTGACGGGTAATGAATGAATTAATGGAAAATAATCGATAATTCGATTATCGTAATTATTCGATATATCTCGAGAACTTGGCCAGAATCATTCGAATGATCAGATCATTCACATTTTCCATAGAAGTTTAATATTTTTTTTTACGTACGACATTGAACCACTTGATTGCCCCCTATTTTACCAAAGTGTTACCACACAAAATCGACTTGTTTGCACCGGAAACAGCGAATCGATATCGAAATATTTTGAGTAATCCGTAAAGCAAAGGGGTAGCTTAGTTTATAGGTTAAATTTAGAAGAATTGTAGAATTTAATGGTATCAATACAAACATTCAAAGTGATCTTCATGTTATTGAAAAATCTATTAGTGTGATCGAAAGTTAATTCAGAAAAACTATCTGTACCTAAAAATAGTGTGACTTTATTATTGTAATCTTTTTTATCTAAAATAACAATGCAATTACCTTTGTCAGCTTAAGTGACAACCAGTTGATTCTCAGATATTTTTTTGGAAATATTTTTGGAAATTTCAATATCACAATTGAATTTGGACTATTATTAAGTAATGAGAAATCATTGTTGAGAGATTTCACTTCTAATTTAATCTTTATTAGGAAAATTATGTGTCTCAATGACACACTTTTTTTATTTTTTACTTTTATTAAAGTTTCTCTCAATAATTATCCCTCTCCATGTGAGTAATATTACACTGTATTAGATTACTGATAGTTATATTGTTCTCCTTTTATTGTAGAATTTAAACTTAGCTGATGATGAACTTATGTAGGTTCGAAACTATAATGCCGTTGAACTGATCGATAGTTTTGGATCGTTCTACCATCACATAACATTTGGTTGTTATATTAAATTGTGGAGATGACTGAGTTTTTCTGCATCGTAAATCTCCACTTTGAGACACAATGGACTTCTACCACAAGTTCATTATTTCCTACGATCTATCATACTTTTTCTGATTATAACATGATTTTTCCTTTTTGCGTGAGCCTGTAAATGAGAAAAAAGTGGAGATATTTCCAGAGAATTTTTCCATCACATCTGAAAAGCAAATACAAGATAAAAACATTTTAATAAGCTGACAGTCAACGTACAACTCTCCCATTCAACACGAAAAATTGGCTTTTATGCAAAGCTCGCTGAGACCCAGAGCATTATCTATACCTCACCTTCAAGAAGGGCAATAATAAGACTGCGTCTGAACTCACGAATCTCTATGCAAACTATGCAAAGTCAACATAGCCGACTTTGTTCACAAACTAGGAAAAAGTAATAGGGCTATGAATAATTTATGTAATTGCAAATCAGCTTATTTCATTCTATCAGAAAGAATGTCATTTGTCATGTATTTGCCTAAAAAGGAGCCACTCAATTTTCGTTGCAGTGATGAAGTTAGAGGTTTTATTGATGTTAATCGATTGTGATTATAATAAAATTATTACTTCCTCATAAACACTCGTAGAGTGTTCCCAAAGGCATGGCATTTGCGGTGGCGATCCATGGAAAATTTGCCTAGTCTACTTGGATGACGTCATATTAATCTGAATAATTTGGAAGAAGTATTTTTGAGGTTAGAAAATGCTAACCTGCAACTGAACCCAAAGAAGTGTTATTTATTTCAAAAAGAAGTTAATTTTTTAGGCCATGTCATCTCGGCCGAAGGAATTAAGACCGATCCTGCTAAAATCGAGGCTGTTAAGAGTTGGCCACGTCCTAGAGATAAACATGAAGTAAGAAGTTTTCTGGGGCTATGTACCTACTACAGGAAGTTTGTTCAAGACTTTGGTAGAATTGCCAAGCCACTCCACCGCTTAACTGAGAAAAACGTTCAGTTTGATTGGAGCCCTGATTGCCAACAGTCGTTTACTGAACTGAAGAAGAAATTGACAACTGCGCCTATTTTGGCTTACCCACGAGAACAAGGCACTTTCATTTTGGACTGTGATGCGTCTCAGCAAGGCATTGGATCAGTTTTATCCCAAGAACAGGATGGCGAAGAGAAAGTAATAGCCTACTTTAGTAAAACTCTGGGCAAAGCCGAAAGGAATGACTGTGTTACAAGAAAGGAGCTTCTATCGATAATCAAAGCCATTGAACATTTCCATAACTTCAAAGTCAATTTTTACAATGATGAACATTGCAAGAAAATTCTGCAAGTTACCACCGTAAGATCGAGTCTGAAGAATCTGATTTATGGACCACAGAAGATATGAGGAAGAATCAGAAGAAAGACAACAATTTAAAGTTAGCCCTAAGTTGGCTAAAAAATGGAGTTAGACCTGAGTGGCAGGTAGTATCCAAGTTTGGTGCAGTTGCCAAGGGATACTGGACTCAATGGGATTCCCTATGTCTTCGTGATGGCATATTGCATCGCAAATGGGAGAGCTCAGATGGAGCAACTGTGGAGTACCAACTGGTCCTGCCGAAGGCATTTACTAAAGATGTGCTCGAGCAACTTCATAGTAGTCGTGCAGGTGGACACTTCGGAATCAAGAGGACCCTTGCTAGAATTCGAGAACGATTCTATTGGGTGAATTGTCGTCGTGATGTAGAAGAATGGTGCATAAGATGGGACCTATGTTCTTCAAAGAAGGGACCCAAAACCAGAAGTCGAGGGAAAATGGCGCAGTATCTTTCTGGTGAACCATTCGAAAGAGTAGCAGTTGACATTCTTGGGCCGTTTCCTGTTCCCGAGCAAGGAAATAAATACTTGATGGTAGCCATGGACTATTTCTCCAAGTGGCCTGAAGTTGTGCCCATTCCAAACCAGGAAGCAAAGACCGTTGCAAAAGCCTTCATAGAAAATGTAATAGCCAGACATGGAGTCCCACTAGAACTGTGGTGACTTAGACTTAAAGTTAGATCGATTGGTAAGCTTTAGACATCGGGATTGGCAAGCAACTCGCTTGCAAGTCATGTGGTCGCCTATCGGTATCGTTTCCAATGCCAGCAGAATCAATCAATAATAGAAATGATAATGTACCGACACTATTTTTCATTGTTTTTTGAAGTTTGCTTCTGAGTACGATTCCACACTCAACCTCTCTTCACTTTTTGTCTTTTTTTATCTGTTCTGCTATGGGTACTGAAACGGAGATGGGGGTACCTATATGTGATGAACCTCTTCAAAAATCAACTATGTGTTGAGAGTAATTGCTGATATCAGAAAAAGATAAACACTCCCATCCACAATTTTTTTCTCTCTGTTATTTCAATAATATTAGACTGGCAGCTTCAAGCTTGAAGTTTTGAACATGAAAGTGCATGCGTTGAGTCGAGGCGTCAAAACTTGACATTTCCAATTGTTGAAACAGTGTAACGTGTGGACTGCAATGCAGAAAGTGATATACCTAGTCATCAATAATAGTGGTCATTAAATATCTGAAATTACGGAAATTTTTTTGAGAGGGTTAATGTTGGACGAAGAATACATTCAACGTTTCTTTGGGTGAGTACAACGCATCATCGAATATGTTGATTGGTGAATAATTTATCTATTTATTCAACTATACACCCGTGAATCAGGAGGACCAATTGGTATACCTACCAACCTATCACAAAAACTATATTTTAATGATATATGATTTAATGTTGTTGTTACTACGCGTGCGTGAACATTATTATAATTCAGTTTTATGAGACGAGATCACTAGTTTTATATGAAGAGATTACCAGCTTCATACGGCGAGGCTGCTACATTCATATGACAATATTACAGGCTTGATATGACAATATACTCAGAATAATGTGACGAAATCTTACCTTCATATGATAGGTATACTGGGTTGAAAGGACGAGCTATCAAATCTTGGGGACCTAATTATATTCGACCAGATTCTCATTTTCACATGTCCAGGTTACTACATTGGTAGAACGGGGTTTTTAGCTCCATTTGCCAAGAGCATCTGATCGTCTGGGATTGGTTGTTTGGGAATATATGCGGACTCGTTGTATGTTCAGCTTTGGGATTGCAATTCATTAATATTCCAAAAAATTATCGGTAATAATCATACCACTTATTATATTACCCCTGAAAATATAGATAGACAAGATATTCTCATATGAAATATTATCAATCGTGTGTTACGTTTAACACCCATTTGCCTAGGACGGTTCTTTCTAGAAATTCAAATAGAAACCATCTTTTCCTTATTTCTCACGAAATAATTCGAATATAACAGACTCCCTTTCATGCAAATAGAAGACACAAAAAAACTTCAACAAATATGACGTTGTATATCGTCGAAAATATGTACACGTCGATTCTGTTTTAATAATTTCAAACAAAAACCTTTTATTTTGCCCATTTCACCACAATAAAATATGATTTACGACAATATTTATTGGCTATTATCTTTGTGGTTGAAACGAATGAAGAGGTCACGATACCAGTGAACTTGTGATTATTGTGCCAGTTAGAGTAGAGCTCCGGTTCCTTTCATGCAGTTGTTTTCCTAATCACTTCAAGATCGGCGGTTTATCAATGATTTAACATAAATTGATAGTAGGAGATTGTCACGAAAAATTGAGAAATTGAACTCCCTACGTTTCGAAATTACTGAATGAAAATCTTTATTGAATTAATGAACCAAATAATAACGATATAAAAAAAATCCGGGGGTCGCCTAAATAGATTGGGTTGCGCAGTAGTTTTTACAGCTGCAGAGAAACCCAAAAAAACCGCAAGCTCTGATTGAAAACAGTCTGAAGTTTCTGCATTTGTTGTAACATAAAAACAAGTTTTTTCCTTCCAAAAGATTTTGTATTGAATAAGTGATAGACTGTGATTTATCACCAAGAGGGCAATCAAGAAAATTAATGGAATTGCAAGTATCCCAAAACTTCGGATCGGTCTTGCTGTCTTGACGAAAAACTAATCAGCCCTAAAGAATTCATTACATAATAAAATATGGACAAAACAAAAAAAAAAACCTATCGGAAAACTGAAGCTGTTTGAGAATATATTTCAGTTCGAAGAATCACTGCGATGTTATTGCCTATTATTGCTCGTATGTCCTAAAATTCTATGTTATGAATAGAGCTTGTAAAATGCTGGAACATGAAATATTCCCCTACACTGAGAAAATAAAAAGATTTTCTTTTTACCAAATGAATGCCGATTGCGTTTCATTGAACAAATTACATATTACTTACTGATTACTTTTATGAGTGCTCAATATCACGACAAATCTATTGCATATCACATCCAAATGATGATTATTTCAATTATTATTGACTACTTCATCAGCTGAAATGTTCAATAACAGGTTATTATCAAATATCTTTCCTGTAGTGGTATTAGGTTCAGGGTGAATATAACTCATCCAAAATTTTTATCACTACAAATGATAGTACGTATGAGATTACTTCCTGTGATATCATATAACAACATATACGTATGAAATACTCATTTAGTGAAGTTCAGCAACGAAAACGAAATACCTGGTTTGATTTTATTTGTGACCTAATTGATAGCTTTTAGACCGGGAGATGGTGACACAAAATTTCCAGTAATTTGTACCAAGTATGGCGACCCTTCAGAGGTGTAATTTCGTAATGGTGTAAAGGAAAGTGATAGTCGTAGCACTGGTACTGGAGGCTCAATTGCGTGGGCGTTAGTCGAACTTGTAGGATAAATTACGAGTGTCGAACGATTTGTTACACAGAAATTTTTATATTTTCCAATAGTCGATGAAAAAAGAAGTAGGCGGTAGCGTTATGCCAAACTTCTACGATGTGATTAACAGCCCGCAATACCGACGAGAACACATTAATAAAAAAAAACAATTCAATCATTTGTACCAGCCTATTTTGTTCACAGCTAATCATCGTCGAGTAGCCATTCACGAAAATCATCATGCCATACTTTTCTGACGGTTCCAAATGGCCGCCATACCACCGCAAATGAGTAATTTTTTTTCTGCAAAAAGCTTTGTTCCAGAATAAAATTAAGATTTTTAGAAATAGATATCATATTTGCCATACTTCTAGTAGGGAAAAAAAGTGGTGCCATACTTGAAAAACTTTTTTATTCGACTTGTTTTCAAAATACGACTGTACATTCATTACATAAAATCATTTTTTACAGTATGGCATCATTGTATTCGGTTTGTTTGGATATAAATCACCGAATAGACGTTTATGAGATGATAATGGAAGTCACATTGCGATTTACTTTTGGGATCTTAAACATAAATGTAAAGCCCACTACCATTTCTGAGACCATTCTGTATTGGGTGGGAGATTCGTAAGAACAAATTACACAAAAAACAAAATTGATAATCTTTGTTGATTTTATGTTAGTTATTTATTACTAGCTATATCATATCAAATAAATAATAATAAATAATTTTGAATTCCGTTGTCTTACAATTCGAAGCCCCATGAGAACAACACCGGTGGACTATATTGCAACCAATAAATTTAATATCATGTTATGGAATACACGATAATTTCAGCTCAAGATTATGAAAACCCGAATCAAAACCGATTTCTTGGAAACTGAAGAATGGATTCCCTAATGAACAACGTCCTGTTATAATATTATTACTCACGATTATACATCGAATGGCCCTAATGGGCCAGTTTTTGATTAAAATAATAATAGAAACACGAAACGACTTTTCGACGAAGCAAATCATTTCCATGGAGATGTCCTTTGTGCCAAATTTCCAGTTTAATTGGAACACTTCGAATGTCTATATTTCCTAGGGATATTTTAATTACGCCGCAATAATTTTAATTTCCGCTTCGTCTCTTAACAGAGAACCGACTATTATTTACGACGCCTAGATATTTTTATTAAAATCGTTGACATGGTTGGAAGTGCAGGAATGAACATTGGCGTCTCAGTTATTTCACCTGGAATTCACTGCGAGAATTAGGGATAGAATTATTCCTTCGTGAAAGGCGATGACAATGTCTGTGATAGGATTAAACGAGAAACAAGGTGATACTATTGTTGCACTGAAATACGAAGCTATAGTCTTAGAGCAAATGATGTATTTTGTCACGTTTTTTTGAGGAATTATATTTTTCAAGTAGATATTTTATTATTTTATGAAAAAAATATCTTAAAATCTTATCTTATAAATCAATTTTGGACTAATCATTCCAGAAAATGAGCCAATAAAATTGGAATATGCATAATTTTGATCTCTCCGACCCGTTTGTAAGACAACTCAAATATAAATGAGGAGAGAATTTTGTATAAAAGTGTATTATTTTTGGTGAGGAAGCTTCGTAAAGTACTGCCGGATTGAAAGCAACTCTCGATGTTGTATTTGTTTCCGATCCTAATGATCTTCTCGGAGATACCCCTGATGTAGGGAAGGACAAGAACGGGGTTTTGTGGTCGTTTTTCGACCGTCTTGGTCCTTTTGAGTTGTTTCTGAACTTTCCCTATGTGTGTGTCTTCTTCCTGTAAACAGAGGTGAGGATAGCAGTGTCTTTTCTTTCAGATTTCACATCGAGAAAAGACAAGGTACTGTCAGTTTCCTTTTTTATCGTGAATCCGGCAGTACTTTACGAAACTTACTGACCAAGACGGAACCAGAGAACAAAACAGAATCCAGCAAAACGAGATCCTATGCGAATGTGGAGATTCCTATATCGGAGAGACCAAGCGGCCATTATCTGTAAGAATAGCTGAACACAAAAAGTGGACTCAACTGTGGGAAACATCTAAATCGGGAATTTCCGACCACGCATGGACAGAACCCATCGAATTCTTTGGGACGAAGCGCAAATTTATTGAAACCGCCTATATCGAAGTCAATGGTGCCTTCAGGGAAAGCACGTGCGCCACAAAACCACGCGTAATTACAACGCAATTACCGTAATTACCGGCAGACCTATAAAACATCGTGTAGATTCTAAATTTGTCAGTATTCACCTGAAGACTATTGCAGATTCAAGCAAATGAAACGTAGGGAAAAATTGAAAGAAGTAGAAATCTTTTAACCATTAAGACGATGGTCCGACTCTCAAGAAATGATACCATACATTTCTGGAGCATTGTATATCACGTGAAATCTTTCCCTTATGTCAAACAATTTTATCCGAACTCACTAAGCTCATAAGATGGCGTCCGTAGTGTTCCCCCATAGTCCCACACCTGCCTACAAGTTTCGAATTTCCCAAACACACGCAACATCTCGCTCTTATTAGAACTGACCCAAAAGTAAGCTCCTTATTTCAACCTATCACACAAATGCTGTGTGCCAGACTTTGAGATATCTTGCAGCACGTAGCATTATGTGAAATGAGGTGAAAAAAATTCTGAATTCGTTCTGCTTGTTTCTTCATGAATTTTTCATCAAACGTTTTTCGCAGGTAGAGAATACGCGTAGGCGAAAAAGGCGAGATTATTTCTCTGAAAAATTTAACTTTATAGAAGCTTGGAATCTGAGATTTCGAATAACACTCGTCTGAATAATCGTTGATCGTTTCTTTCCGATATAGAAAAAATATTTCTTTCCACTATGATGTATTTATTTTTATGAAAGCATCAAAAGTTATTACTGAAAATTTTTCATATCTCGAAAAAAAAAAATTGTGTCTGGACTTGGCCTGAAAAAATTCGTTGGGACTTGGCAAATATTTTCGTTTAGACGAATTTGAATATGTCCGTATTATACATACAATATAATGTAAAATACAAACGAAACATGAAATAAAACTACGGATAATCTGATAGGTCTTCCTGCTCATAGAAGAAAAAAGGCATTTTGCTCATGAGGGATTAAGATGAAATAAGGGTTATACATGAGACATTATATTTATGCCACGTGCTCGCGGATGTCTACAGTAGGCTATGTAGTGTCCGCTGTAGGTAGTTCCAGTATGATGTAGTTATTGTTATGAAAGCACCAAATTGTCAAAAACTAAACTGGATATGGGAAAATGTGTACAAAGAGTATATTTGTACTCGATCAGGTCAACAAAAAGTTATTGCTAAAAATTTATTAAAATAAATCGATAATGAATAAAAATACACTTTCAAAAAAAATCAAAACATATGTTATATACATCTGAGCAAAATGAATTACTCAAAACAGAAGATATTTTCAACAAGAACTTTTCTTTTTTTTTTTTTCAATGTCCCCTTCCCTCATTCCCTTTCCCAACGGATACGGAATCTTCAGTCTCTTTTAGAGTAGTTGACACCTTTGATTGTTCTTCAGCTTGTGTGAAATTCAGTTTGAATCAAAATTCTTCATTGGGTCAGAAGTGTACTGCAGAAATCAATACTGTACTATACTATAGTAGGTATACTTGTTTTGAGCATCACATTATTCAATTTCACATGTGTATGTTAAAAATGATTCAATACTGACCTAATATATGTTCCATTTCACCTTCACACACCTCGTCACTTCAATAAAGATATGTCAACAAGTAAAAATGATCAAATAACAGACAGAAGTCATGAGTATCCAAAAAAATATAATAATGGCGGACCAACACCGAAATAAACAACAGCTAACTACATCACGATGACTGTCCTCTTCATTCTAGTGTGGAAGGGGTCGCAGCCAATGAATTGAGTTGTTATGACGTATTCACCGAACATAACCGCATAGAACGTACAGTCCAGTATTCTACCTTCGGTATACGTCCGTCAACGTACAATTATGGACATTTTCAAATAATCCAGTTTTCTATATTCAATGGCGGGCGTACAAAAACCGTAGGTACATATTGGACGTACAGATGAAGTCCATTATTCTACATTCGGTGTACATCCGTGAACGTAAAATTATGGAAGTTTCCAATTGATTCAATTTTGTTCATCCAATGGACATACAAAATAGTAACATATTGAACGTACAGATCGAATTACATACAGTTGATTGACGTAACAAGTTGATCCAGTACTATTCGTCCAATGGACGTACACATATGTATAATAAGTAACATTTGGTTTATTGGTCCATTATTGTACATTATTCAATGTACATCCAAAATCTTTCTCCTATTGATGTTTCATAGTGGAGACGTACAATACGAATTATACAAAACACATCTAGGATAGAACATCCAGTGGACATCCCTGGTCGTTTGGATCAATCACATACGTAAACTGGACGTCCATTGTATGTCGTGTGCTATATATGGGTAGTTCATCTATTGGATGTACATAGACGTACCAATTCCTGATATCCTATGGACGTACAAAAATGTACAATTACTGATAAATCAAGTTGGTCCAATAATTTTTCTGAATGTACAAATTGGATCCGATTCTGTAGACCCTATGGATGTTCAGCAATGTACATTTATTTATTGTTCCAACATTGTACATCCAGTGTATATACAATAACGTACAATTTCTGAAAGTAAAAATTAGATCCAGTTCTGTACATCCCAAATGCGTTCAATAAGGTCTGATATTTGAAGTCCAATGGACATCCATAAGACGTCCAATTATGAAACGTACAGGGCATGTCCAAAATTGCACATCTACTGGAAGTCTATATCAGGTCCGTGGACGTTTGGACTTCATTGTCGTGTGCTGTATGGGTTGTTTAAATGATTTATTTGGTCAGTTCGGACGAAATTGTCCCGAAATGACTCATATTTTGTCAACAGTACTGAATAATCATAGCTGATATGACAGAAATTTCACAGCAACGGACTTATTACTGAGAAGTCTATACGTGGTTGAGAAATTTCGGATAAATTGTGAAACCTTGTATTATTCTCTTGTACGTAAAAGGCCTACTTCACCCGTGTAAATACTTTCAGTTATACCATTCTATTGTGTTCTTAATTATTCTATTTACTTTTATATTTATTTCTGACTCACCCATTTTTATCTATGTACTGTACCGAGCTCACATATCTACATTTTAACATTTTAACTTTATTATATGTATATGCGTATATAGGTGTGTGACTGATTGTTTTATTCATTTATTACTATTATTCATTACATAACATTTTCATAGTTTTACTCACGATATTTTAGAGCACATTTTTGTATATTTAATGTAATTAACGTGAATATAGCTTATTATTATTAATTCATTGCTACAATAAGTAAAAAATTTACACCCATTTCTTAATAACTATTGTTATCAGAAATACAGTATTTTTTTCAAAGTAACTTTATAACATTATGAAAGGGTATATTTATATGCTTATATGATTTCTATGCAAGGACTAGCATGAACAATCAAACAGTTTAAAACTGGTATCAGACTATTCATGAACCTTTTTGTATTTATACATTCTATATTACAAAAAAAAAACTTTTAAAATTACAATGAAGAAAAAACAAACAATAGAACAAAGAAAGAATCCATTCAATTTCGATTTCTTTTTTGCAGGAAATATTTTTTTATTTTGATTTTGAATTCAGTGATATTGGAAAGTTATTTCACAAAGTATTCACGTCGCCGATTGGGACTCGAAAACACTCGTGGTATTATAACAAAAAATGGTTAATGCTCATATAAACACATTTACATTTTCCGTAATTATCCCATCCCAATTTGTTTTTTTCGTCAACTGGCTGCGAGCTGAGGAAGATGAGGCCTTACGTTTTAAAGTGTGATGCCATGCACGGACGAGAGATTCCGTTCAAGTACGTCAGTCATCCATCCGAATAATGGCCGCAGTCAGCGTTGCTTGACTTCTATCTACAATACTCGACTCCTGTCAGCTACATCTGTCTTCTCGATGATATCCTCAAGGAAAAGTAGCGAATAAATTTGGACAAACAAAAAAGAAATAAACACTTTATAAGAGAAAAACTGTACAAGACGATTACATATTGTCTTTGAGACTGGAACTACTGCTTAATCTTTACCAAAGTTATACCTAGCATAGTTTCTACTAACAACTGAAGGAGTACTTTTTGGTTTTTCCGTACTGGCCACGTTTTTTGTTAGAACATTAACTGCATCATATTCCCCTTCTTTTTTCAGTTCATCAACAGGCTTGGTCAAGACTTTGTCAATAATACCGAAGGATAAAGCTTCCAGCGGAGACATAAAATGATCTCGTTCCAAAGAAAATTCGACTTTTTCCAGTGGCTGCCCGGTGTGCTTGACGTAGAGAAGATTGATCTGTTTTTTGAGTTTGAGAATTTCTTCTGCTTGAATTTGGATGTCCGTGGCTTGGCCAGTAACACCCCCCGAAGGTTGATGTATCATGATTCGGGAGTTTGGCAGCGAGTTTCTCATGCCTTTGGTGCCTGCGGAAAAATGAAAAGAATTGTTATGGATTGGATGGACATTTTCATGAAATTATTGGTGAACTGAAGTGACCAGTCGCCATGAATGTTTGATACAATTGGAGAGTTTAGCATAAGGTCACGACCCCTACCGGGAAATATTTGAACCTCTTTGTCAAGGATAGTTAGGTAAGTTAGGTTATGTTTTCCTGCATGAACTTGACCTGCTTTGTATAAAAAAAAACACTCGTTTTCAACAATGAAAAGTTAAACACAATTTAAATTGAACGAAACAAGAAATAACAATGATTGATATTTCAAATTTCAAACATCATATTATGACAAACAAAACTGACAAATGACAAATGTAAACAAAGTCCTTGACAAAGCCGCCATTTTGCACCCAATTGCACCCAATTGCACCCAAATATATCGACGATCTTGGATGTATTTTTTCGGAAGGTGAAAAAATATGACTAACTAGACTAGACTACTTACTTATTAAAGTTTAATTCTCTTTCAAATTTGAATAAAGTATTAAAAATCTCAAAAGTTGAAATAAAGTTGAAAAATTGTTATTTCCATCAACCAGCTGCCCCCTTAGGAGCAATTTACGAGAGACTTGAAGATGCAGCCCTTACCTTTCAAAGTGTGATGCCATGCACAAAATCAGTGGGTGCGGCGATTCGAACCCGCGTACCTTTTGATAGCAATAAATAAAGAGAGGTTTCAATGTGAATTAACACGTTGACTGCCACGGAGGTAGTATACAACCGCTCATACTTTTTTGCCATTTTGCCCGGGCCGTCGTATTCGACCGCTACTACACTCACATATGTATTTGGGTTCTGTGTGCCAACGGTAGTGTCTAGCATCGTTTCAAGGACAGTGTAGGAACGCCATGGCATAGAAGGTATGCTCAAACATACGAACATTTTCACCAATTACAGTTGAAAATATTTCCCTGAATGATAAGCCAACAACATCAAGAGGAACAATATCTGAAGGATACAGGGTGTTAAGAAAACCATTAAAATTATGAAATATTTCGGAAATAGCATTTTGAACTGGTTTTAATGCGGGATTTTATCGATTGTGGATAAGGTGATTTGGAAAAGTAGGTTGGATATGTTTTTCTCTTGAAAAAAAGAGTTTATATTATATTTTTTATACAAGGCGAAACAGAATAGTAAGTTGAACTCAGTTTTTGACAATTGAATTTATTTTCAATTCTTGCTATATTAATTACAATTATTTTTTTTATAAACAAAGTCAAACACCAATCATCTTTCTGACACTCTTATAAATCACTACTTATCACCACAGTACCCTACAATGGAAAGGAGCAATAAAATTACATATACTGAATACTAGGCAACTCCAACTACGCAAGTTCTGACATGCAAAAAAACGACCGACAACACGACCGCCTGGCAAATATGATCATGACGACTTCGCCTTGGCGGGCGTACACGACCGCTGTACCTTTTTTTCAAAATATTTGCTTATTATCCAAAATTAGCTACAATGAGCTAGCTATCACATAGTTTTTAGGACACTAACAGTGAAGGTTTTTCATACTTGTCACCAGAAATTATTTTTTTCGAATTTCAGCCGGTAGTCAACCTGTTTGCACATTTTTATATTTGATAGATGATGACATGTCACTAAACATCAAAAAACCATTATTCATAACCCAACGGGCTGGGGGAAAGGATGGAATGACGGGCGGAATAGTAGCAGCTCCTCTGCCCCCGGTCAGGAGAGCCATGGCAAGCAAGTGGCACACAACCTGTGCGCCACCAAGACCCATTGCCACTTTCTGCATAAGTCTTTGTTTTCGATTGAAATACTTATGATGTAATGAAACTTTGTGGTACTATTGATAATTCATTCAGAATTGAGGCACTAAGCAAATATGCCCGGTGATGGAACTTTTACTTTTTCCGTAATTCAAGTTATCTGATTATAAAACTATACATTTGAAAACTTGGTTGAACAACCTAACTATAAGAGTGGCCATTTTCATAATTGTAATGTATCCTTTGACAACAACCAAAGGTAATAAATATGTAGAAGATTTGCCTTAAATCCAAGGTTTTCAAATTTGTATCCTATATGTGGCAACTGAACCAGCGACTATTTTACAGCTCGTGATAATTCATGGTTACTCTACCGGAGAATAGTTAAATATAATTCAAACCTGACGGAATTATGCTCATTGCAGTTTCCAAGTATTTCTTTGTTCTTCAATTTTTTTTTTCACTGATACCAGAAGTGCACAATGTTCCAAATCGAAAACATTTTTTTTTCTAGGCATTAAATAGATCACGACAATCACGACCGCACTGGCCATAATACTGATATTCCATCTAAATATGAATAGTTGTGACCCGCAGGGATCAACATCATGGTGGTACCCTTCATACCAGAAGAACAAAAGTACGAACAACCAGATGCCTTACACAGGTAGAGGAGAGTTTAATAGATTTTTCGTAGAGTCTGTCCCAAGAGAGATGTATACTGGTTTACCTGCCCGCTGAAAACCTCAGAAGGGCAGATTCAAACCCATCACCAAAGAGAAAACTTACCCCCGTCTTTTACCACAACACCACCCCTGCGGTAGAATAATAGTTTTATTGTTTTTAATTAGGCACCATGATGTTAATACGTTTGCTGTCTTCAGGCTGATAAAGAAGGGTTGAAAAACGGAGATATTCGGGTCAATTCTGATGAAAATGATAAGATTGTTCAGAGAGAAAATGATCACACGATTACGCGGTTTCATATGAGTATCATCGATGTGACGAAATTTAATAAATCATCCCTTAATACTCGAACAACTTATGAGCTATAAAACCTATAAATGAAATCTATGTATATACTCGGGAAAATGGGTAAACAAATATTTGTTTCCAATAAACTTGTGATCATAATTCAATTCTTGACATGATTTGTTTGAGTATTCAACCTTCTACCTTATGGGAGGTTAAATACCCAAACAAATCATGTCAAGAATCGAATTTCCTTCAAAAAATTGAACATCGGTAAGATTCCGTTTATCAGGCGCCACAAGCTATGAGAATTTTTTTTTTGTACTTACGTATTTTGGTCTCCCGAACAAAAAATCAAAAACAAATTTTTGGCGGTCCATGGCCATTTCGGAGATATGGCCAATTTTTGGATTTTGCCAGGCATTTTCTAGAAACGCGAAAAAAAACACTCAATCTCCTTCTTCTCACCAGCCCGATATACACATCCTGCTTCCTCCGTCCCACGCTTTAGTGAATTGTATATTGTATGTATGGTTGGTAAAACTGAAATCAATTATTGCCAACTTTTCAGATTTATTGATAGCTGCGTTTTTTTATGTGATGATATGTGACAGTTCTGGATCCAATCGCATTAACCAGGAAATATTGGATCTGTGTGCAGTTAGGTCGGGACGTAATAACGACGACGAGCGCAGTGAGCACCTATTTTAACCTACGTTTTAGGTTAGGTTGGGTTAGATAGGTTAGGCAGTTTACGTAAGGTATGTAAAGTAGGGTAGGTTAGGTGGATGAGTTATGTTATTTTTCCTTCTTTTGCCTTAAAAGATTGGATATGTGTCAAGTTAGTTAGGTACGTTGTAAGGGTGAGCGAAGCGAGCCTAACCTAATCTGAAAAGTAAATAAAAGAAGACGCTCGCTGCACTCACCATCATTAGGCTTGCTTTGCTCGTCCTTATTACGTCTCGGATCCAAACTTTTAAGGCAAAAGAAGGGAAAACAACCTAACCCACCCACCTAACATTACCTACCCTTCCTAACCCAACCTACCTAACCCAACCTACTTAAACCAATCTACTTAAACCAACCTAACCTAACATATAAATAAAAATAGGTGCTCGCTGCGCTTTCCGTTGATAGGCTCGCTTCGCTCGCTCATTAGGCCGGATTTTCATGCATATGATATCGGACGATCCGGTGGTACAAAAATGTTCTTTTTGGTTAATAAGATCATTTTCGTACCATCGGATCGTCGGATATCGTCTGCATGAAAATCCGGCCTTCCGGCCTGACCTAACTGCACATTTTTTTTTCAGTTCAATGTGATTGGAACTAGAGCTGTCACATGTAATTCTGTTACTATCGTAGGAGACCAAAAAACCGCAGCTATTATTCGCTCACATTCAAATCAGAAAAGTTGGCAATCATTGATTTCAGTTCTACCAACCATACATACAATATACAATTCACTAATAATTATCTGTCATATTCGCTAGCTTATTGTCTCTGACATATTAAAAAAAACACTTTTTTTTAAGTGCAGTTTTCAATGAAAAAAAAAAGCGTGAGACGGAGGAAGCAGGATGTGTATATCGGCTGCTGAAAAGAAGGAGACTTATTTAGTGTTTTTTTCGTGGTAGGAACGTCTTTAGAAAATGCCAGTCAAAATCCGTATCTCCGAAATTACTTGAGACCGCCGAAAATTTCATTTGGAACCAAAATACGCAAGCACCAAAAAATTTTTTTTTGATAGCTTGTGGCGCCCGATAAACGAAATTTTACCGAACTTTCAATCAATAATTCAGTTATTCCACCTACCTGCTGCTAAAAGCAAAGAAGCCATACTGCACGCCTGTCCAACACACCAGGTAGATATAGGTGGCATGAGATACTGCATTGTATCATATATCCCCAATCCGGATGTTATAACCCCTCCTGGAGAATTTATATACATGTGAATTGGTCGTGTGGAAGATTCCGCTTGAAGAAAAAGTAACTGGGCAATGACAAGAGAACTGGTGATATCGTTGATAGGCCCCATCAAGCAGATTATCCTTTCTTTGAGCAGTCTTGAATATATATCGTAGGCCCTCTCTCCTCTTCCTGACTGTTCAACAACTATAGGAATGTGGTGAAACGCTGGCACTGTTGACATTGTGAATGGTGCGGTGTTAGGTTTGTTTTTGACTGCCCTTTGAAGTTGGGCCATGAAACCTTTAGAGAACATGTTGTTTTACTGGAATTTGGTAGGTTGGTCGGAATTGTCAGAGAATTTGATTACCTGAAAACGTCAAAATGACAAGATTACTTTAACCAAAAGCCCGCTTCGGTAAGATACAGAAATACTCATAGATCAATCAAGAAACCAGGCAGACTTTTGTGCAAACATTTTTTTTGGAGCAAAAGTAATCAGAAACAAGGTTGTGGAACACAAAATAATCTCCAAACTAGTTTATGACTGTAGCAACATGTGCCTATCATATAAAACTCGTATATAGGTACCAATTCGTATCAATACTTACTTAAAAAAATAGCAAGTACCAAAACACCAAAACGCGTGTCGAATGGAAACTGTGTCCACAGACAAGAAACTGTGGTGAATATAATTTCTTGCAAAAACTTCATAGTATATCCTGATGAATATGAAATTTTTTTTAAATAACTTCACAGTCGTGTGAAATAATCCGGAAAGGTGAGTTCAATGGGTTACACTTTGAAATTAAAAAAGCGGTGTTACTTACGTAGTTTGATCTCCTACACACACATTTTGTGGCTCTCTCCAGTAATAATTTTCGAGTTATCCCCTTCTGAATCTTGAAAATCGATCATTTTCAATTTCAACAAGTTTTTTCCATTAGAAAATCACACAAAATGCGTCCTTCGTCTCTTCTGACCCATCTTCAGACACTAATCAACTGATATTTCACAAATGCAAGCATCAAAAACAAAAGTTTTAAACAAAAATTCGACCCATTTGAAAACAATAAACGAGAGCTACAATGTTGGTAATATTTGTCCTTTTGATAAGTTGCTTACCTGCAATATGCGCCGTTGACTATTTGAATTCAAATATCAGCAAATAACTGAACAAATAAATGAAGGAAAAGTTATTTGCAGAGACCAACTCACCTAAACGAACAGAAATTAGCAACATGTAGGTTATGATTATGTTTAAAAGAAGGTCGATTTTTGTTGGATAACTATTGTTTTGGTGCTTGTATTCGCGAAATCAGTTGGATAGCATCTAAAAAAAAGAAGAGAAAATGATCGACTTTCAATATTCAGAAGCGCATAACTTGAGAGCGCCATGAAATTTTCAGATTCGTGTCCTGGAGATCAAACTATGTAAGTAAGTAATTCTTATTTTTTTAATTTCAATGAGTAGCCTGATAAACTTACCTTTACCCATAATTATATCAAACCCAGTATCATGACGATCTCTAACTAATAATGGAAACATAAAGGTACTGGGTATCCCATTTAAAAATATCACCAAATCTACTCAGTGGTGTATAACGTATGGTGCAAAAATTGGCATTCGGAGAAAAAAAACTACCTATCCCAGGATTTGTCCAAAACGTCCTCATATTACGTATTCACTGTATGCCACAACTGGGATGGCAACTCCACGAACAGTGTTCCTTTCATTGGGAATCAGAATACCTCGATGAAATTCAGGACGACCAAGAACCTGGTGGTGTATTTTTCTCAGGACCATTCAGGCCCAGAAAAAAAAAATCTTAAAAAGCGTGTGTGAAAACAATTCAATACGAACAAAAATCAAATTATACATTTTCCGCATGTATACACGCAGAAAAAAACTTGGTTAAATCAACAAAATATCATTCAACTCGAATAAATAAAAGTGTCAGTATCCCACAATTAAATATCAATTCAAATGAAACAAATATTGTCATTGATTTGTCTCTCTGAAATCCTTTTAGATTTAATGCAATTTGCTTTCAATTGATTATATGTTTTGTTCATAGAAAATCTTGTTTTTTCTTTTCGAAAACATAAGATGTTTCAGTCGATCATATTATTTGATATTTCAACATTACCTTTTAGAATTTTGATTTGAATTTGATTCCAACCAACAAAATATTTTGTTAACTCATTCAGTTCATCGTTTGATTGAACAAAATATTTCTTGAAGTGGAAACTACACAAATCAAAATGAACGAAATATTTTTTTGAATCAATACCTTCAATCTCTTCGATTTGCTAAAGGGATTTTTGAATTTACAAATTATCTTATAGAATGAAAATATTTTGGTAATTCATAGAACAAAATATCCGTTTGAGTGAATGTTATTCCATTACCCTTCTGACAAAATATATTAATTCGATTTACGAATGTTTGTTTAAACTCATTAATTATGTTAGTAGATCGAAAAAAAAGTTTTATAAAAGAAAACATAGTTTGAATTGATTTGAAAGAATATTTTGTCAACTGAAATATTCAGAAATGATTTCAAATATAAAATTTATTCCAATTAATCATACAGGTCCATTCAAATCCCGATCCATCTTTCATGAATATCTCGAAAACCGTGAGAGGGTCATTTGAATTTCCGCAAATTTTGTATTTTGAAGCTCTTTAACAAGACGTCCACCAATCAAACACAGGCATTTAGTTTAAGGAGATTCAAGAGAGTGAAGATTATGGATATTTTTCACGAATACAGAGTATATCTTGAATGATAATTAATTTCAGGAGGTAATTTCTTGTCATATTTTATGGAAAAAAGTTTATCGTGTCCTAACTTGCTTCGTTTCCGAGTAACGGGGTGTCAACTGCGACGCCACTGGAATTAAAATAAAAAATCTGATTTCACGAAAAGAAACCCCTTGGTACTACTAACAAACAAACGAGATTTAATCGAAATCTACCAAAAAAAATTTTAGTAGATCATGAAAATCCGATTTTTTATTTTTGACACTCCGTTACTCGGAAACGAAGCAAGTTAGGACACACGTTTATATGAACTTTCGTTCATAAAATATGACAAGGAATCACCACCTGTATATCTGCTGAAGCAAAAAAGCTTGAGATGAATTTGGAGGTTTTTAACAGAGCTTCAAAACACAATTTTGTGGTAACTTTGTCCCTGTGTCTTAACAGTTTTCGAGATGCAAAAGACTCGATTTTGAATAGGCCCTCCACTAGTCGATCCTGAAAAATAAAAATCACGAATATATCATAACTATATTCCTCAAACGAGCTAAATGGTTGATTAGTTAAAAAATTAATTATAAGATTTCTGTTCATCCAGATACATCCATGACTACGAATGAAAATTATTCAAATTAAATAGTAAGGTATAAAGATTTTGAAGATCTCTTGGAAAAACCTTCCTAGGTAACCAAGACAGGATATGAATGAAATGTAAAATACATTTGAACAAATAATTTATTCATCTCAATTTGAACAGTAACAAAAAATAAAATATATAATTCTTTTGTATATTATATATAAAACTACCATCATATCATAATCAATTCATTTAATTCTTTACATAATAAATTATCCTTTGCCTTTATATTTGTCTCATCACCACAAAAGCTTGGTCTTCCTTCCTCAGAGCTTCAGTAGATGTTTTCCTTTGTCCAAGAGATGGTATGAGTTTTTTCAACTTATTATCGTCCAGCTTTTTGGCAATTTCCAATGTTATGTCATTTTCTGAAAAATTCATTATGACTGTGAAAAATCGAAAATTGACCTGAATGGTAAAGAAATTGTAATGTGAGATAAGTACATAATTTAATTCAGACTGAAATAAATTGAAAAAATATATTTATTAAAATAGAACCATATTTAAAAAAAATTGATGATGAAGTTGATGTTGGTTGATCGACAAATGTCGGATAATAAAACTGAAATTGTCATGAGAATGCTTATGAAAAGTGACTGTGAAGAAGTGGTTCAGTTCTGGCGATACCACCAAAAGATAAAAAAAAAAGAATGGAATACTTGAGAATTATAATACTTAAGGCACTAAAAAAAGGTAATCAAAAGATTCAAAAGACAAACTAAAATAACAGATAAAAGCTGACCTAGACCACTAAAAATTATGAATTTGGTCTCAATCTATTCGAAAGGCATCTAGAAAAAATGTTAAACTTGAAAATTAGGGCCGGCAAAAACTGCAAAAGTTATAAACAATTAAGTCAAGAAGAATATTTTGTTTTTTGCAAAATATTTTAAAAACTATTTGAGATATCCAAAATTCAGGCTTTTCTTGAAAGAATTTAGAAAAGATCCTCGTTAAAAGAAGTGAGAATTTTTTAAATTATTTTCATCGGGGATTACGTTCCCAAAGAACGTTTAAAAAAATCTTATTAGCAATAAGGATAATAAAGAGAATTGAAAAAAAATCTGTTTGCTAAATTTACGTTTTTCATTTCTCAATGCCGTGGATTGTTAATACAAAAGTGAAAAAACAAAAATTAAAAAAATCTAGATTTTTTGTTTAGAAATAATCAGGGATTTATGTTAACTTTCAATAGGTAAAAATTAACCAATTAACAAAAGTATATTCGTTGAATCTATTTTCAATAATTTCCGTTGCAGAATGAGAAACATGATTTCAATTACTTTGGTACTGGTATTTAAGCTCATTAGTTATATTATGTGAGATGGAAACAAAAATAAGTACCTAATTCGAATTCTGAAATAACTTCACTAACCTGTTGCCCTAGAACCGCCATGATGTTTGAAATGAATCTCATTGATAGTTTTATAGAAACCTTATTATCTTAATACTTTACTTACCAGCTTTCAAATTCTTCAAGGAGCCAAACAATATTATTTTGGTCACTATTATTATAATTAATAGTCACAAACACTAAAAACACAATTGAAAAGAAACCTTGAACTCCGATACAACGCTACTGACGTTATCCATCAACCATCATCCTTCTACATTTTCGACGCGGACGCGGGTTGCTAACTGTGCCAATACCATGTGATTGTTGCGCTTGCGTGTGGTGTCGCAATGGTAAATTTGACAAAATATTTTGAAAGGACAATTCGATGTATGTTGAATTAATTTCGTATTACTTGCGTGAACAAATTTGTGTTTTCAATGAAATCTTTCTGGTATTCACGAGGAAAACATATTTTGTTCCGTCAAATCAATTTTTGCTGAAGTATTTCTCTAATTATTTGTTCAGACAGAATATGGTTTTGAAAGAAATTATTATTTTCTGTCTTGTCAATCAATCAATAATGTTCATGGGACCTTCTATGGTTGTTTACATGAAACCATATTATAAATTTAAATTAAACAAACTTCGGATTGAATTCACAAAGTACTGAATCAATTCTTTTTGTTCAACCAAATCATTAAATTTTGAGGTAATTCACTAGTTAGTTGGTTGAACATAATATCTTTTAAGCGAAATATTTGTGATAGTCATAACGATTCACATATAATGTCGAACCAATTCTGATACACATGTCCAATACACAAAAAAGTATTCGACCGAAGTATATATTTTCTCATAATAACAAAATATTTGAGTAAAATATTTTGTTCGTTCAGGAAATGCTGCTAGTCTATTCAAGCTTGTTTTTGCTGCAGATGCAAATAATTTTTTTCATTCAACAATAAACTCTTAACAAAAAGAAAGTGATTGTAGCAACAAAATTGTTTTTACCGTGTATCCTACATATATGAGTCGGTACGTGGTAAACACCCATTCTATATGAGAACTTGACAGAAAAAATAACTCTGGCAATTAACTAATTTTTATAAACTTTGAAAATACTAGAAATGGAAAATGAAATCCAGAATCGCGCAAAGATATAGGTACTGGAAAAGGATACTTTTTAACGAGTCATATGACACCTGTTTCTGCACCCTGTATATTACAACTATGAATCTTCCACAATATAATTTTTCTTAGTCAATAGAAGAATCCTGGTTTTCACTAACACATAATTTAATTCGAACCAACTGACTTTAAAAAGTTATGGAAAGTTATATTAGAAAACACTAATATAATATAAAAAGTACCTTTTATTAAAATACAATCACCAGAAAACCTACAGGTTTTTTAACGCTTTTCAAATTGTAACAAAATTTTACCCTACCTAATTTTATTTTTTATATCAAGCTAAGCATATTACTTACTACAGAACAATATTTTTTGAAGTTTGTAGAAAAAATGTTGTACTTGCACTGCACTGTTTGAAACCTTTGGTGTAGTTATGAATATACTTACTGGAGTTTTATTCCAACACGAAAATAGCGGTTTGGTGTTGGGTAAAACTCAATTAGTATTTGTCTTACTAGGGAAGAAAGTGCCACTTTTTCTCCAGGATTTAGTTTAGTAGGAACATCCAAGGGAGGAAAAGGCACTTTACTCCCATGTAATACATATGATTTTTCCTCCTACCCACTTAATGAACCTTTTTTTGTAAATTTAAAACGCATCTCAACTGCTTTTCTCTAAAACAGACCTATACTTGCATGGTGGAAAGTATAGAAAATACAGTCGTGTTCATCTGAGAATCTGCGTCTTGGGCTTGTAATCCGAAGGTCCCGGGTTCAGTTCCTTGCAATTGCACCTTTTTTTTTAAGAAAATTTATTCACATCCTTCAATATTCTCAAGGTATTCCAGCAATTCGAGGTAGAACAGCAATTTATATGAAAAAGGATCTTCTCGAAAAAAGACACGTGATATGTGCCAGAGTGGTCTCGAGAGTTTCTTTTTAAAATTATCTAAAAGAGCAAGGTCCCAACTTCAAAATGCATGTGGTTGCTATTTCCGGGGATACCTTTGTGACTGGAATTTGAACTTGAAACATTTGGTACATATTGGAGAAAAAGTTCGTATCTCTTGCGTACGCTTGTGCGCAAATTACATTTTCTCACAAGTATTTCTTTTGCGATAGCTATTTTTCCTAAACTTACGCAAAAGCAATTGTTTTTCCAACATTTACCAACCCAGAATTGTTAGTATAACCTTTGGTCAACTTTTCACGCCAAAGAATCTCAAACTTTATATTCAGCATCCTTCAAAAACCCATAGAGAATATACCTGCATGATTCTGTGTCCAATTATTTGTTCAAACAATTTATGATTATTGAATTATTTAAAAAGCTTTGAATTTTCTATGGGTAGTAAAAGTTGTGAGCCGGACGATTGCAATTACAAGTTGAGTTTCGCTTGATGATCTCCAGCTATATTGTAGCCCCAAACGGACCATTCTATAACAGTAAATTGTTAATAACACTTGACCATCAACCACTTTCTAGGTAGTATAAACTCAAAATCATCTACCCAAAAAACATGAAAGGCATATAATTCCAGCTCAAGACTTCAAAAATCTATGAACTTCAAGCAGCGCCGTGAGAAGTAGCACCCCCCCCCCCCTAGCTACGGACCTGGTCAGAACTCTTGGATTCAACATGCCGTTTCTTCTACCTCACTTGTGAAGTACAGTGAACGAAGTATTATGATTTTTTTTTTTCGTTATTTCTTTTTTAAAGGACAATACACATTTTTCAGCCTTGAGAGGCGTTTTTCACCCCCTTACCGACACCCATGACCAACGATTTTGGTATTTTCAGTTTTTGGGTACATCTTTACCAAATTTCAGCAACTTTGGGCACGGTTAGGGGTAGGGGGCTATTAATTTTGGTCTCTAACAACTGGAGTAAACCTCATTTTACCCGACATTCGGAACGTTTGTCACTTCCTATTCTAACCAACAAATTATTTCAAAGGAATGGCTGCTTATTCTGATAAAGTTTAATACATACCGAACACTTTTCACTTCACTCAGCACTCTGTTATGAAAGGCTCTTGAAACGAAACATTTTTCAAGTCAATGACGGTATATAAAAAAATATAAAGTCATATTTTCACTATAAATGTGCAACGCGTCTGACAGTTCAACTCTCCTGACTCTCCGGTCGCCGCTCTCCGTCGCCGTTGTTCGCTGTTCCCTACAACTGTTACACACGTTATAGTCTGGGAATTGTGAGGAGTTTTCTAGACTTGGAGCTGGTGCGGTAACCTGAGGAATGAAAGGTTTGAATTTTAATTATTAAATTAACATGTATTTGAACAAACAGTTTTTCTCCAGAGCTTTGACGAGATGAAATTAGTATGAATCTGCAGAAATAGGATTCAGCAAAACGAGTAATTTTCAATCGATTATTTTCGAACTTTCGAAAGAATTAAATAAATAAATGAAACAACTCAATTATCAGTTTGATACTTCGGAGCAACTGGCAAAGATTTGAGCTGGGTGAATCTATTTTGCAGGTCTGCAGGCATGTCACTAACAATTTTGTATGGGTATTTTGTCTACGTAAGATTAGTCAGGTCAGGTTAGGTTTTGTTAATATTTCACACATATTGCTTACAATTTTGTATGCTTATTCTGTCTACATAAGGTAAGTCAGGTCAGGTTGGTTTGGCTAATAATTCACTCATTTTCAACTCAGTATCACTAACAATTTTATATGGTTATTTGGGAATTATTAGCCCAACCTTACTTGACCTGACTAACCTTATGTAGATAGAATAACCATAGAAAATTGTTAGTGACCTGCATACCTATAAAATGACCTGCAGACCTGTAAAATAGTTACACCCATTTGATTCTATAACACGAATATTCATACACCGATGATATACCGAGTGACCAAGAGGTGAGGTACGCTTTCCAATTATTTATAATATGACGCTAGTACTGATCATTTACCACTTCCGGTTCAACCGGAAGAGACCCCACACTTTTTTTAAATGACACTGTACCGAAAATGGATGTTTGGAATTTTTGGTGTGACTACAATTCAAGAAATAGAAGCTACCCAAAACACCAAAACTACGTCATTTTCACTCGATGCGCGTTTCGCGCGTTTCAAATAAGCGTATAGCTGCATAGTGCATAGGAAAGTAATGAAAAAGTATATCCAATGTTTATTAAGTAATAAATTGGCCTTGGACGTAAGAAAAAGTGCTTGGTCTTACACGAGCTGAGAGGGACATTACCCGAATAGTTCAACATTTTTCAGAAACATAGGAGACTAACAAATACGAGTAGAGCATACGGCACCGAAAGCAGAACAAAATCTTCAATAAAAAAAAAATAGAAAACACGTCGATTTTCAATTGGGGAACATATTTCTAGCATAACCTCAACTGTCAAACCTCCCTCTCCACCCCTTGCTATATATATATATAATATATTATTGGGTAGCGGAAATAGTTAGGAATTATTGGGCATTACACGGGAAAGGGAGGACATTACACGGGAAAGGGAGGTATTACTCGAGCATTACATGGGTATTACAGAAGTTATTCAGAAGTTAGAGAACAATTACTGCACCATAATAAATCGTTGAAGGGCAAAAAAAAACGAAAAATTAGAGAGCAGTGGCGGAAATCAGAATTGTGCAATGAAAAAAAAAACACGATTTTATATTTTTATTAGTTTTCTGACGGGCATTACTGGCATTACTTGGTGGCATTACTCGGCAACTACTTGGGTATTACTCGGGAATACTTGGGTATTAGAGGCACTACTTACGATTTTTGGGAAGTACTGTACACAATTTCCTCAGCGGTTTCCCCTCCATACAGTAAGGACCTAAAGTCCGTCGCCCCAGCCGTAACTTCTTTATTTTGCATATAACAAAAATATTTTAAATAGGTACATAAGTAGAAGGGTTTCATTCGATCTCTCTAATGGTTTAGGCTTCATTTATACAGAGTGTCTCAAGAAAGCGCAGCGACTTGGAAGTTAATTTTTTTGAATAGAATACCCTGTATTTCATTGCATGATCTGTTAGGGACGATCATAAGGAATCCAACAATACCAAGTTTGATGCTTGTATCTCCACAGACTACAGAGATATCGCCTATTATTTGATTCGTAAGCTTATTGTGCGTGAGAGAGAATTTATCGAATCGCTAGAAAAAGTTTCTCTCTCCCTCTCATTAGGCTTATGGACAAAAAAAACATTTTTGAAAATTTACAAGTATCACAAACAAATATAAAATCTAGTGAGAATTGCAGTAAGTAATGAATTCGCCGAGGTTATAGCAGTTTGCTATTAAACAAGCCTTGAGTTTTTTTTGAAATGTTTGATAGATTCGATAGATTTGATATCCGTGGGTAGCATTTTATACAGCTGAATACCGGCTCCGTCCGGGGATTTCTTGAAGTAATTGTGGTTATGTTTTCTACTATAAATTTTATTATTATTTCTTGTCGGGTACGGATACACATCACAATATTTGATATAGTTTGCAATATTTTGACGAACATATAGTATTATTTTGAAAATAAATATCCCGACTAGAATTAGAATTATGTTTGATTCGAAGGTTTCTCTTTTGTCAGGGGTTGTGGTAAGATCTAGTCAGGTAAATCATTTTCTTTGTTTAAATTGGTTCAAAAACTTGTTACCATGCACTTTGTTTCGTATTGTTTTGTACCATTTGACTATTTTTAAATTGAATTATCCTACCATCGTAACCAATATTTTTCGGCATGTTGTGACCTGTTCAAAATCAAGGACACTTTCAGCTTCGGTCAGATATTCTTAAAGTCCCATACAACCAATAAAGCAATTCTTGAAAATTCATCTCCTTCATAGTGTTGCACTCTGACGAAACCAGTTCATCCCTGAATTGGCCAAAGCGCCTGGACTATGAAGAATAACACAGAGCGGTTATTCAGGCGCAGATTCGATCGTGTTTACAATACCGCTACCGTTACTGTCGACTCTGGTAGTTGCGTCTGTAATCTATTTATTTTGTCAGAATGATTTGAAGTGATTCCAAAATGGGTGAATTTACAATCTGAGGATTTCGAGCTTGATTATACTCAAGTTTTCAGAGTGTAGTTTCTCTCTCCTCTCAACATTCTGTACGAACACCTAAACAGTAGTTGTTATTCATCATCTTTATCAAGCAAAGTTTTCGGGGACCAAGTGAAAATATTTGAAAATATACCAGGTGATTCTTAACTTATACGTAATAAACTTGGGAAAGTATAGCTGAAGCCAAATAATGATTAATAGGTGAAGAAAATTAATGAGTAAAACATTGTAGTTGCGAAGTTACCAATTATTCATTTCGAATAAAATAATTGAATTTCATAAAATTGACATTGCATCTAGTGATGTAATATTCCGTCCTATTATATTAACTGTTCGAAGTTATTTTCATTTAGCTCTCCCAAATCAGGTTGAAGTCGAATTTCCTCAACGGCAGCATTCTTGTTGATTTCGAAAAGCTTTTTCCGTGTTAACAAACACCATACTTTCTATCTGACCTCCAAAATTGAAGTAAAACTGATTAGGGTCAGGATATCGAGGAGGCCACCCAATTCAAAATAAATTGGTATTTTCGGCTCATACCGTATTGATTTATTCCAAAGAAACAATCATAATATATTTTTGTTATATTTATTTGTAGTTCTGTTGATTGAGAAATCCAAAATCAAGCACAAGGTCATAGGATAAGTCTGGTGAGAACCTTCCCAACCCCAAAAGAATCAACTGGATGCCCCAAAAAGGGGAGCCAACCAAACAGAGGTTTTTTTAAGAAACTTTCAAATTGTTGATTTCATTTAAGTTTAATAAAATAATCAATGTGCTAACCCTGTAGTAATGTTATTCAAAACGAGGAAATGCAGATAAACTGGCAGAAAGTCTAATGAGAACAAATACCTAGAGTTTGATTTTGTATTTCCTAATTTAATTTTGATTTAAACCTTGGGTTTTGTTATTTTGGAGCTTGAGTTCACTGAACTAAGTTCTCATCTTTCTATCAGTTTATCTGCATTCCCTGGTTTTGATTAACATTACAAGGTTTTCAATTTAATAATTTTCTTAAAATTAACAATTTGAAAAAGTCTTGAAAGAATCTCTGTTTGGTTGGCTCTCCTTTTTGGGGCATCCAGTTAATTCTTTTGGGATTGGGAAGGTTGTCATAACACTTACCCTATGACCTTGACCTTTATTTTGGATTTCCCAATCAGCAGAACTACAAATAAATATAACAATAATAATTCACTATTGTTTCTTTGGTATACTTGATCACGCCTGATGATTGCAAGTTCTCATTATACTGAAAAACTGTCAGATCTCTGTGTTTGCTATCTTTAGAAGCTTGTTTCATGATTCTTTTTTACTAGTTTCATGTTGAATTCACTCACACGATCTTGATGGAGTCATTTTGGGCCATCGTGACATATATCTGAATTTTAGCATGCAATGCTGAAAACTCTAAGACTCTTTGATTTGACACACTATTCTCAAGATTATATGCGAAGTAAAACGTTCGTGTACGGTTATCATCAAAAATTTATTATAAACGCAAAAACACGATATTTTTGGATTTCGCTATAATCGTGGAGTTTTGATATAACTGTTAGATACGAACCAATGTAACAGCCATAGGGTTCTGACAAAATTCAACATATTTTTAATTCAGTGCTCTCTGGTGTGGATAAAATGAAAACGTTTTGTCATTATCACTGAAATACAAATGTTTTAGTCTGATCAAGCTATTCATAAGAAAATAATTTGATATTTTTATACATAGCTATTTTCAATTTCCTTATATTATCTCTTTAAACTTTGCTAGTGTGTGTAAAATTTAATTCTGAGCAACTTTTTCGATTAACATTTTTCTATATCATGCCATTTTACCCCACTTTTTGCTTTTTCATAGTAATTTTTTTCAATTTGCCGCCATACCAGCGATCACGTGACATCAAAATCATTTTTTTTTATCGTACATGCAAAAAGTTTTCCCCAGTTTTTTTTCCAATATTCTCATAAAAAAACTTTTTCCCATATGGTACATACTTTTTGGCGGTCACTGTATATTGGAAATAATTGACAAGATCAGGAAACACGCGAAAATTCACAAAGTGACATAGGTTGGCAAGTTTTTGTGTTTTTATGGGATGAATGAAAAAATCAATGACAACAAAATTGTCTAGAATTACCAACACACCTTCTTCGTAAACTTAGAATGGTAGAAATTCCGATAGTGTTTTTATGGAAAGAACGAAAAAAGCATTGACAACGAAATTCTCTAGAATCACCAACAGACCTCATTCGTAAACTCAGCATAGTAGAAATTACAGAAGAAAATTTTCTGCTCCGAAAATCACAGAGATTCAAAGGTCTATATCATGCCAGACGAGAGTATTCCACAACGTATCCCTCTCATTCAATTAATCCCACTTATTCTATTATCCTCCAGCCCTCGTACATGCCGTTGATCCTGAATGTATGCGTATCACGTAACAAAACCGACTAGCGTTCGTGCACATATTTTTTAGAGCGAGTCTTTCTCCGGAGCCAGCAGGATAATGCAGGACACGCAAGACTGGGCACGCAGCACGCATGAACATCTAGCGCCGCGGGTAACTCCTGTCTGTACCTTTCAGGAGTTTCAAATTTTATTTCAGGGTCTTGCGGTATCTCGAACTGTCAACGCCAGGACGATAAGGCCCTCGACGATTCAGGGGGAAACGTCTGATCCCTAGTAGCGGCTGACCTGTCTGCAGCTAGCGACGCCGACGTGCTGTATATTCTTTTTTGACTCGCGTGGAGTAAAGTTTTGTAAAAAGATAACTAACGATATGAATATCAAGAAAGGATACATTTCGTTGAAGACGTTCCATTGTTATAAATATGATAATCAGGTTCTCTTAGAAATAATGTGACACAAACCCTAAATACTTTGTGAGTATGTTGGACTAACTATTGCTCACCTCGTTTGTCACCAGAGTTTTATTACCGATAAATACAAGTTGGGTGACAATTGTTTGCGTTCATGGAAAGTTCATTCGACACCAACTCTATTTACTTTAACTTTCATTTAATGTAAAAATAATTTATTTTTGCAATTTTCTGATTTACTGATGAAAGATAAGAAATGGAGAAATACTGGGTCTGATTGTCCATGTCCAGGAACCCCGCATTCTGACACAACCGAAAGATAAATTTTTTTGTTTCAATTTCCAAATTCAACATAGTTTTTCATTTCTTTTGCAGTGGAGAGTACACTGTATGATTTTCTTTTATTGATCGTACTCACCCTGTATGTATATATGATGTTTTGAGTTGAAATGTTGACAAATTTTATTATCTTGTTACCCATATGAGTTATTTCGTGACTTATCCTAGATGTTTTTTAAAATGGACTGAAAAACTCTTTATCCATTATTTATCTCTATTACTCTATTGAAGAATCTTCACAATGTAACAAGTAGGTGAGAGCTAAGAAATGACTATGAATATAATTGTCCAGGGAACACATAAGTATATGAAAAATTATTAAATTATTAAATTTGTTATTCATTCGTTTTATCATTAGGAATTTCACAAGAGTCACTCAAATAGTTCACGCTTTTGTCATTACCAAGAAAATTTGTAGAATATCACTTTTACAGAACTCGTTATCTTTGCGAATTTTTGGAGAATCTGAAAAAAAAAAACATTTATCGTGGATATGATTGCATTCAATTTTTGATGCTGATATGTGTTTATTTGCTGGAACGCCAGGCGTTTGGTAGATCACGAAGTTTCATAGAAAACGTGGTCGATATAATTCTCATCTGTTAGGCATTCAACAATGTTTTCGCAAAAACTGAAAAAGAGGAGTTTTGGTTTCATGAGTTGTTGGCTAAGAGTGTGAAACTGCTATGTCCATTTTGGCTAACTTCACAGGAGAGCAAAAAACTTAATAAAATTATTGTTTATACCTACTTCTTCATAAACCGGTGCAATTTCTTAGTATGTACTGACCTTACTTTTGTTAATTTTGGCAAGAACATGCTATTACCGGTGAATATAATTTGTTTTTTTCTCATATTTTTCTTTATTAGAAACCTTTTTTTTTCTCAGGGAATTTCGGACAGAAAATCTGTCCATAAAATGTGGCGTGCAAAAATTATACCGTCCATAAGACATACTGGTTTAAATTTCGATGAATCTATACTAAATATACTAACAATTCATTCGATACAATACGTCTTACAACAAAAAGTAATGAAAAAATACACAAGGCAACTTAACCGTGGCTCTCTGGTTGTTACCCAGTAGGAAACTAACACATATTTTACGGAGTTAGCAGAAATGCGCATTCAATTTCGAGCAGCAGAGAGCAGATATTCATGCCATTCATATTCATTTAGACAATCGTTTGGCCCAAAATACGCAAAATGAGAAAAAATTGTTATAGCCGACGAACTGTTGAAAAGTACTAAAAATTGCATATGAAGACAACAATGTTTTTTTTTTCTAATCACTTAACTGAAATGGCATAGCATACGGATATGTACCTTGAAAAATGATCGATGTATGCAGATTCACAATAAGTATTTACCGATACATCTCAGTAATTAAAAACCAGCCATAGAGTAGGTCTCCGTCTGCCAATTGAAACTGTGATGATACCTTAAGAGATATCAGCTTGAAAAATTTCAAATTTTGTTGTTTCAATATAAGTTCGTAGATGGAGTACGTGAGAACGCGAGTTGATATACTCCCCGAGAATTATATAGCTATTATTATACGCTCGTTGAAGAAAATACTTTTTTTACAACTGTCAATAAAAATAAAGTTTTTAATCCATTGACATATGAACTAAAAACTGACGTTTTCACAAAATCACTTTTAACACTAGTGTTAAAAGTAAAATGACAGATAAGATACTCAGTGATAGATCTCTCTAATAGAAACACTTCAATCAGATATTATAATCAGAACACCTATACTCAAGAGAAATAATTTATAAAGTTCGCCGTTTGGCCGTTTGTGCAATTGGTAATACTAATTCCTTTTAAAGTTACAAACGAAGTAGTATGCACCCCAACTGTAGAAGGTCCTTCATTACTGAAAAATAATGACATTCATAAATAAAGTGCGTTGGGGTTTATTATAGTTGGAGCCACTTTGTAATCCAAAGATCGTGTGTTCGAATCCTCATGGATATTATTTTTTTTTACTAGCAGTAACTGTTATGCAAAAAAATTTATATGATACATTTGTTAAAAGTGATTTTATTTTGCTCGTTGGGTTGCTCCACTCGCTAACGCTCGTTTCGCAATATTCCCCACTCAAAAAATAAAATGACACTTTTAACACTTGTATCACAAAAAACTATTATTTCATAGGGAGTAGACATGTAGTTCACCCTGTAGAAAAAAGTACAAATGTCTATCCCCTGCATATTCAATGAACATAGCACCCCTCCAATTCCAGTTTCACGCTTGCTCCTCGTTAGTTTTACTTCAGTTGAAATGTATGGATGTAGTTAAGGGCGGAAGCGAAACGAGACAAACCGACAGTTTTAATCCTCCCTTTATTCAGCCCGATCCATACGATGGATGTTTCCCATGAAATTTGGTATCCAATTAGAAGTTCAGGCCTCTTAGCTATGGAAAAAAGACCATCGCAGAAATGAGTATATTTCTCGACAATCGACAATTCGGTTAGTTTGCTATAAATACAGAATTACTTGAACTGTTATTATTTTTTTTCTACTTTTCCTTTTGGAAAACAAAAATTTCCATTCTTTTTTAATCCTTGAATATTCTCTTGTTCGACATTAAACGGATTCCACCGTTTTTGAATATTAGATCTACTTCTTCTGAATTGATAAGTTATTTAAAATAATCCAGTACGATTGGGTTTTGAGAAAAGAATCGATTGTATCACCACCAAACTTGGTTTGGTGGTGATTTACCAGAATTCCAGGGGTGGAACATATATTTTTTTCTTTTAAAAATATATAAATAGATTTTTGCTGTAATCTTTGAAAGTATGTGATTTATCGGAAAAACAATTCAATTTTCCAAAAAAATTATTCCTAGTAATTTCTTATGAAATGCGCTCGTTTTCTCAGAAAACGTGATTGAACGCCGACATCAAATTTCAGGTTTACCCTTACCGCCGCTGAAAGTTCTGGCGGAGCCGAATATTTGATTGGTCATAACTCTGCTAAAAATGATCGGAGAAGGACAAGGAAAAGTTTTTATCGTTTCCGGAGACTCCTACCTTCTCATGCAAATATAATATGCGAGTATTTGAGTACCTGAAAGTTGCTTTGTCGCACTTCACGGAGATATTTGCGGCAACCCATACCATCTTTGGACTATATACAACAATTTTAAAGTAGTGTCACAGGTCCCACTTATACATGCCAAAAAAAACTTTGTTTTAGTCCTGCCTCATTTTCAACTTACCCATAAAGTCGGCATTCTCTTCACTAAATGTTGAAAATAATCGCCTATTCATATCCTGTATATATATATTTAATAACACTATTGTGAAGTGCAAACCTCAAGCTTGAAATCACATACTCCATTTATTATGTAGGATGTGTATGAGCGATTATTTTCAACATTTACTGAAGAAATTACTGGGATTATGGATGAGTTGAAAACTGAGGCAGGAGTAAAATCCACTTTTTTCTTTGGCATGTATATGATTTATTAGGCACAAACTGATCTATGGAGTGCAACTAACCCATCGAGCTCACTCCTCACAACCATATACCTTCACATGTCGAATATCTCTTTCCCAAGATTCGTTTTTCCAGTTAACGCCAGAACTTTGGAACTTGCTGCCTCAGGACGTGTTCCCAGATATATACAGCCTCCAGAAATTCAAAAAGAACACCAATATCTAATTTATTTCTATCGGCTACCACGATGTTCTCTGAACAATACAGGATTTTCCTTTTCGTGGAACCATAACCTAAGGAACTACAGAATCATTGCACTTCTATCTGTTATCTCGAAGTTCATAGAAATAGCTATCAACATCGAGTCCATAAAATAGGAAAATATGAAATGGTCGACAATTAATAATAATGGTGTCTGTCGCTATAGACAGGTTTGATACTACAACAATAATGAGAAAGCAATAGAATATCATGATAGTTAAAATAATGGAACAAAAGCAATAACCATCAGTGAAACAAATGGGATATTTTGAAAGAAAATAATTGAATGGAAAAATTGAGATACAGGAACTAGCCGACCAAAAGATCGATTAATGTATGGATAACTGATCTATACAAACCCCATCTTGCTTTTTATGAATATACCGGGTGTCAACGTATTTTTTTAGACAAGCCATAGTTTACAATGTTTAAAAAGATCTTTACTTGGCAGGGATATTGGATTGGATAATTGAAAAATTATTCAATATTTCATGCTTCCCTATCGCTTTAGGTGTCACCGTCGGGAATTTCAAAAAAAAAGTCCTATATATTTTTAATTTTTTTTATTCGAAGGACGATTTTAAGTACGATTTTATGGTTTTGAAACAAAAAATGAGCACAAGTAATTTTTCTGAAAAACTTTTATTTTTGAATCTACCCATGCACTTCAAGCAATGTGATATCATTTTGAAACTTTCAATACCACTATTTCTTAAAAGAGTTATTTTTTTTCAAATGAGAACATCTTTTAGGCAGGTATTTGTTAGATACTAATGTTCAATTATATAATTAAACAAGCCAACGCCTCCAACTGAAATAAATTAAAAAAAAATGAGGTATATTTATTTGCGGCCACATTTGCATTGGCAGATTTATTACATCACGCACAGAAAAAAAATAGATTTAATTTTATATATAAATGATGAATATACGCCATGAACGTATAAATGTAACAAAATGATACCTGTTCACACCTGGCGGAGAAGAGTTTGTGGACAAGCGCGGGCACCCAGCACTGTCGAAGTTCTTACATACATACTCACAAACATAGCTGTGAATTGGATTATATTTTATTTAAAAAACAAGTGAATTAAATTTTTTGCAGAAAATCAATTATTATTATTTTAAGAGGCATCCTAGTAAAAATATATTCTCCTATTCTCCTATTCATAAATATATGTATATTGAAATTAGATTTTCATCAGGGTGGCCGGTAGCTTGGCGGTCTAAGGCGCAGGCCGTTCGAAACTTCAGTATAGAGGTAGTCGGTTCGAGCCCGATGTATGTACGAGGGATTTTTTCTCAAGTACTCAATATCGGAATCGATGGACGACCACAGTTCTTGTTGAAAGCAAGTGTATTGTGTGTTGTCTACATGCCAACCTCGTCTAGTACTAGCTTGGAGTGCACGCCGGCCACCCGAGGTGGTGCTGTAAGTTTTCCGGGTTTTCGTGCAGCTGAAAAGTGAATACACCACAAAAAATCAGTAAGTCGCCCCGGAGCGCCACGGCAAATAATAATAATAGCCGTCCTCTACCCGCACAGGCTATGCCTTTGGATACACTCTACGAGTGTTTATGAGGAAGTATTATTATTATTATTATTATTATTATTTTTTCCTAGAACGATATTCCAGTCAGGCCCTGTCTCCTCTTTTCGGACGATGTTCGTTTCACCAGGAGCCGAAAACTCCATGACGAAAATCGTCTTACTCTGATGGTCGAGGAGGACTACATCAGGCTTATTGGCTTGTATTTGGCTGAGGGTGGGGAATGAGTAGTTCCAATATATTCGGCACATCTCATTCTCCATAACGGACTCAATATCTCCCGGAGCATAAGGCAACACCGGTGTCTCGTCTATATCGTACGAGTGTCGTAGATGGTAGTACAACACTCGTAGAGCCGCGTAATGCCTGTGGATATAGGCTGAGACCGCATATGCTGGACATGCTGAAAGCAAATCAATAAGTGTCTCAGGCGCCCCACGACACGCTCTGTACCCATCACGCGGATACGGTAGACCAGGGTGTTGAAGACACCATCCTGGCAAGTCATTATGAATCCCTCGGTCTCCGACTTCAGCTCACTTGACCTGAGGAAAGCAAAGGTCAAGTTTTTGGATAAGCCAAGGTCTTCAATGTTCTTGAAGAAGATCCCATGCATTGGCTTATCCTTGTGCAGCTGCAGGAGGAACTCAGTCTCCGCAGTTTTGATGTGAGCTTTTTGCTGAACGGGTTCCAACTCAGTGACAGAGTTTTGTTTGCCCGTTCAGTGTCGAATACGAGACCAAGTTCATCAGCTACCCGGATTGCTGCCTTGAAAAGAAATGCTCCAATCCCTGCTTTTTCATGGTCGCGGACCATGCAGAGAAGGGGATCTGAACTCCTGATGACTTTACAGGCTCCATCCAGCACCATTCTGTTATGTTATGTTATTATTATTATTATTATTATTAAATACGTGATGAACGTTTATAGGGTGTATTTTAAATGATATCATTAATTTCAGGAGGTGATTCCTCGTCATATAAAAAAAAAGTTCATACAAACGTGTGTCCTAACGTGCTTCGTTTCCGAATAACAGACAATCAACTGCGACGCCACTGAAAATCAAAATAAAAATCTAATTTGGTGAAAAGAAACCCTCTATTACTACTGAGAAACACACGAAGTTATTACTGAAAAAAATGATTTTTTATCAAACTTTTGACACCCGGTACTCGAAAACGAAGAAACTATATGAACTTTTTTCCTCAAAATATGATAAGGAATCACCATCTGAAATGAATGACATCATTTAAGATACACCCTGTACAGTAATCTTACAGTCGGATCCCGTGCTAAAAGAATATTCAATGGGATTCATGGAATCAGCTGTTTTGACTACGAGAAGAAGTATGTGGGTATAAATGGAAGGGCCATGAATGGACGGTTCAGCGACCACCGATTTTCTGTTAGATCAGTTAGAAGGGTTCATGGCGAAAGACTTCCTGATTCATTCGAGAATTTGGAAAATGCGAAATGTGAATGTGAAATAAATGCATAAAAGGGGTCTTCCGTATATCTCATCGTTCAAGTTTACAATACAAGGTTTGTCCTATTCATTGAATCCAAAATTAGTAGTTGGAAAATCGATTTGAAGCAGGTGAATTGAAGTAGAATAGAAGAGTGTGAGCAACAAGTCAGGTAAGTAGTATAAAGAGGATTTTGGTGTCGTAAGTAGCTTTGTAAGTTTTGAGTTTCTGAAGATGCCAACTTTGTTGGCGAAACGCACGTGAAATCGACGTAGTTTTGATGTTTGTACATAGTAAAAAATAATTGAGTGCGTTAAATTTTAATCATTGGGTTACACAATAGAAAACTACACCAAAATATCATGGACTCATCAATTATACCAGGCACTTGATAACATGTTGTGAATTTTGCTAAAATAAGTGAACATTAATGTAATTTCGGTGATTTTTTGAATTTGTGAAATATCAATCAAGAAAAACACCAAAAATTCACAATGAAAAGGGTTTTACGGTGCTCTTATACACCGTCATGCAAAAATTACACCGATTTACATGAAATTGAAACCATAGTAATGGATACTTGATAAAATGGTGAACAATTTGCTAGAATGAGAGAATGTGAATCTGATTATGGTGTTATTTACAATTTCTGAATAGTCTATTCAGGAATGACACCAGAAATAAACGACAATTTCATCAGGTAAACGATAATGTGGTGTTAATTTTGAACAAATTATCAGACATGATTGTAGTCGAAATATTACTCCGAGTTTATGAGAAGTAAATTCAAGAAAAACACCAAGATGTTGTAATGAAACAAAATTTACGGTGCCATTTCCACTTCCTTTTGAATGAAATAACAATTGAGTTTGAATAAAACTCGGGTTGTGATGAATCCTACCTAAATGAAATATTAACAAAGACAATAATGTGGCAATCTAGTAAAATTCACCAAGTTCAGTGTCATGTCGTCCTGTGATCTGCATGCATCCATTCGAAATTATTATCAGTAGAATGCTCCATTGTTAGCAGTTCATCATTACCCGATGATACCCAGCACCACCACTAGAGGGCCCACTCTACAGGACATCGTTGTTTGCATAAAGCATATGAGTTTAAGATACGAACGCGACGTTATAGACGTTATAGCATGTTTCAGACAGCACAAAGAAATCTGAATAGCTCAGAAATGAGGAAGCCGAAATAAAGGAAAATACCGAGACCGCCGTCCAGTACAGGTTGAGCAGTTCTTGGGCCAACCGCCAGAGGCTTTTAGTGTCGTTAATTCACACCGTACTGTGTACTGTTTCAAGGTAAACACTGATTGGTGTTATTTAATAATAAATAAACCAGAAGAGGTGTTTTATTACACCAAGATAACAAAAAAAAACACCGAATTGTATTATGTACCGGTATGAAAATACAGTGTTTGACATATTCAAAGTATGAATGTATTCATGGAACTGGTGTTAAATTTCATCTGTTTTTTATGTATGTACACGATATCAGTGTTTAGGAACACTCACTACTATTGTGGATTAATTAAACTTATTTTGTTTCCACATGAAGAGGTGCTATGCAGTATCTTCTAAACCATTCAAATGGACAATTAACACCACGATGGTGTTTTTAAAGACATTTTTCAGCTGTGACATCTGATCATTTCGAATTCTATAAACATCATGTATAGTATTTTATGTTACACCATAGAACGGTGTGAAAAACGTTGGTGCTATTTTTGACTATAATTATCAGGACCTATATGGACACCGAATGGTGTTATCTGGTGTTGTCTGGTGTTATTTTTTTTTTTCAGTGTAGTTTTGACTTGTCGAGTACACTGAAAAATTTAAATAAAAAAAAAAAAATTGTAGCACACTTTTATGTAAAAAAGTCCCTACTTTTTTGGGTTTTATTTTTTCACCGCTCTGTTTCTTTCTATTCTGTTTGCGCAAGACTCCACTAACAAGAAAAGTTCACCGTTTGATAGGTCATTCAACATTAAATTTGGGAAATTTTGATTGTATTCTCCAATAAGATTATAATTCACTACTCCTGTATGGAAATGCTTTGCAATCACCAATGCCCCTCCTCTTGACTTCAATGCAAACTTAACGCAAGCAATCATTACAATTCGTTTAACCCGTGAAGTTTTCCTCGTTTGTGAATCGAGGGTTTTTGTGAGGTTCCAGAGGGTGAGGGATTGAGAGGATTAGGTCACGTGCCACACGCTATTCCGAGATTAGTTTTATTATGGAATTCTATTGTTCCCGGAGTGAAATGGCATTAAATACATGTCGATGGTTGTTGTATTTTTTGTTGCCATCCCTTTGTTTCTGGATGTTTTCATGAAGAGCAGATTGATCTGACAGGGAAGTAAAAAGATATTTGAATTCAGGAAAGTTCGTAGCAAAGCGTAACGTTTATATTCTGGTTCTGAAAATATAATATTATTATTATTATTATTATTAGTATTTTTATTATTATTATTATTAGTATTTTATTTATTATTATTATTATTAGAATTCTAACTGAGATTCTTGAGATCAGATGATATCGATCAGTCACTCTATCAGTTATACATAGAAAAATTACCTACTTTCCGGACGATTTTCTTTGAGAATGTTTTCTTTGATGAAACGAAAGAACACTCTTTTGTCTTATTTCCACTAGATTTTTATTGTTACGACCGGTTTCGGGTGTTATCCCATTATCAAGTATAAAAACTAAGGTTAGTTTTTATACTTGAACTTGACTTGAAAAACTAACCTTAGTTTTTATACTTGATAATGGGATAAAACCCGAAACCGGTCGTAACAATAAAAATCTAGTGGAAATAAGACAAAAGAGTGTTCTTTCGTTTCATCAAAGTGATCATGAATTTCCACAAAATAAACAAGTCATCAATCACACAAATTTTGAGAATGTATCACTTCCCAGACTAGTTCGGGAAGTACGTTCTTTCCGGACTAGTCCGAGAAATGCTCAAATTTTAATATAAATATATTTAACATAGTGAAACTAACAAGAAAAAAATAAAAACATCAAAATGATTGATCAGCGCTCCGGGGCGGCTTGAATGGTATTGGTGGCGCATTCGCTTTCAGAGCTGCAGGGAAACCCGGAAAAACCTGCAACACCACATCATCCGAAGAGTTGGAATTTCTTGATAGAGAACATCTAAAAAGGTCCGACGAATTGTGACAATCTGCTCTACGGTAAAATAGGATGTATGATGTCTTCGAAGGCTCCAAAAGGTCCAGTTCCAAAGAAGGTATTCTATTTACGCAATTGTCATCAAATTTGTACCAGCCCGTTTTATCTTTGGCTAAGGTGTAATAGTGGCCAAAATCTGCTCCAGAACCAAAGTGAACAATGACTGCGTAAAGCTCGTAATTGCAGTCGGCTAGATTGGGGTGTTCTTCTAGCTTGATTCGTTGAAATAGTTTGATGCATCTTTGGGTTGCTGAGTCATAACTGAAGAGCTTCAGAGTTATGATCAGATTTGCAGGTGTTTCAACTATACTTGTTATTTTATGACTGTCTGTTGTTATGGCACAGCTTTGACAGTACAGTTGACTATCTCCTGTTAGGTATTCTGGTCTCAGGTGATGAATGAGCAGATTCTGTATGGGCTGAATTTCTGAAACATTGGGAAAATGGAGCTCTAATTCAAAAAAGTCATTGAAGATCCTGCTATTCATTCTGCATTTGCTACAACATGAAACTGTGACGATCCTTCCTCCAAAAGCTTTTTGTACTGAAGAAGCGATAGGTTGTAATTCCTCACCATCAGGGCATTCAAAAATATCGACTGAATTATTCTCCTGCTCATGAAGTGTACTCAGCAGGTATCCTAAAAATTCGGAACTGTCTTGTTGTCCTGACGAAAATTAAAATGTTCGAAATTTTCTTCTACCAAGAAATATAATAAATAAATGTATCTCGATTTGTTATTCTACACGGTTGCCGAAAAAATTGTGTACGGAACACGTCCGAAAACAGTTTTTTTGGACTCGCTACGCTCGTCCTAGAACCTTGTCTACTCGCCCAAAAAAAAAAAACAGTGTTTTCCGGACTTACGTAAATTACTATTTCTCTATCCCTCTACCTTGCGTCATGAAGGGGAGGCTGTTGTACCAGGATAATGGTGTACCTAGAGCTTTTCAAATATCTGGATTTTGCAGCCACCTAGCGGGCTCTCCATGAATTTTATCCAGCATTATGATTCACTTAGTGTTTTGAGCGAAACAGGTGTTTATTGTGTTTTTTACAAATAGTGATACATTTTTGTTTCTGATTCAAAGTCAAGTTTTGTATTACATTTTAGTGTTATCAACACCCTAGTAGGTATGCAAGGATTTTCCTATGAAGAATATATAGATAACCTATTTTTCGGAGGGTAGAATGTTTACTGCGGTTCAGCGGTTTGGTCTGGAAAGCTGTATTTGATAGTTGTTTATTATTATAAAATTAGTTTTTTTCGAATCATTCCAGTTTTTGGAAAAAACCCCTCGAAACCAGAACTTGTGCGAGCAAGGGAGATCAGTGATTTTTTGCCGGTATAAAGAAAATCCCTTTCAGGAAGGTTATCAGCTTTATATCTCAAGGTCTACTGTGAGAGTCTGCTGTCTCCCCATCAGGCATACTCACTGAAAAATTCACCCCCATTTATTCCGACTCTTACTTCCGGTGACACTTAAGCCTGCTGACCTACTCAGCCTTAACTGATGAAAACTGTATAATTCTGGATCGCCAGTTGGTTGTTTCGAAGGTTAACTGTCTTTTGCGGTCTGGTGCACAGTATATGTTTCCTTCCTTCTAGATCCTTATTGCACAATCTGCATGTGAGGTCCTATTGTACAGTCCTATCTTATTCAAGTGCTCTCTGACTGGTACATCAGTCACAAGCCCTGCCTGTTACAACTTCCACTTCCTCTCTGTCGAGTTCTAATAAAACGGTAGTTTTTTATAACACGTTCCTTCGATGTACTCCTTCCCATATTCATTTCCTGATAAATAATTTTTGTGGTTCTCCAGGATTCAGTCTTCCACAGATCTCCGTGCTGTACGTTTTAGTATTCCGGTAGTCTGTTTAGTATCTGGATCTTTTCCGACCCTTTCCTAACAAGTTCGTTGCCTGCAATTCCCGGTCTCTAGATTATCTTAACGCTGTTTCGGTCTGTCCGTGTTTTCAGTTCCTTTTCACATTCCCATACCAGTCGGAATGTCACTTCCTGACTTAAGTGCGGTATGACTATCTGACATTCTGTGGATCTGCTCATCTTCTATAGCTCTATGATTGTTATCCTTCACGCATTGCAGTATTCTCTATACATCTGCTAGAAAAACAGAGTTGTGTTTGCCGAATGAGTAGCTAGGGTCAGTTTTAAGTTTTTTTAATATACCCCTGTATGTGCACTTTTTCAGTACTGCATCAATTTGTGTACCAGATCTTCTCATCCAGATCTGTAATTCTCCATTCAGTTTCATCTGGTATCCATTGATATGCTGAATGTGTTGGCGAAAGAGTACAGTTTCGAAATGTGATCTGTTCTCACGTCTAACTCGTCTTTGGTCACTATTCTCACGATGTTCATGTGTCCTGGCCTAATGTGAAAGTTTTCCAGTTTGTTTTGTATTCTGACGACACCAAGTCTTGCCTTTCTCGCTGGACTACCAAGTGAAGGGGAGGCAATTACAGTAGTGTCTCTAGAGTTGTAGTAGACGTTAATTTGATGCTACCTGTGGTATCAAGAAGTCTCTGAACCTTGTTGAGTCTTATTGTAGTCCGTCTTTGTTGGGCCTTAGGTCACTAAACCAGAGAAGCAAATGTTATTGCAGGCTGTACCACCATGTTATACAACCAGTAGGGAATGTCTGATATGAGACCTCATTTTTTTCGAAAGTATCGTCTGGCTGGAAATAACAAGGTATACGCGTTTTCAGTTAACTTTTCCAGAGGATGGTTTTAGGTTATTTTCGGGTCTAGAACCATCCCCTTTTTCTGTGGAGTTCGACTGAATTTTACTGAGGTGGTTTTGAGGGGGCTGATATTCAGACCCTTTGAATTAGTCCATTTTTTTACCAGTTCTTGAATACGATCTCTAACCTTGGTGTCATATTCTCCTTGTGCTGAGACTGTTATGTCCTGGAGATTCCCCAGTAGTCTATCAACGACCAGGTTCCAAAGAATGGAGAGGGAACTCTTCCCTGCTGGCATCCTCTGGCGATCCGAGCCAGAGAATGCCAACCATCATCGTACCTTGTTGCAAACATTTAGACTGCATTCAAGCATGGAGAAAATATATTTCTATAATGAAAAAATGAATTGAAATATATCTTTGATGAGTTTATTACTTCTGAATGACCAATGTCCAAAGGTTCTCGATTTTCTTGGGCCCTTGTGCAAAACAGCTTTTTTTAAATTTATTGTTGAGTGATTATAAAAGAAAAAATGTTTCAGTGATGTACAAAAAGGTTTGAAAAACAGCTGAGGAAAATAAACATTTCATGGCAAAAATCACAGAGTCCAAGGTAGAATAGTCTCCCCTACCTGGTAGGTAACTCAAATATTTCAATTTATTGAATTCAATCGGAAAAAAGTTTTACGGATACCAGGAAAGTTAATGAAAAGCGTAATGTGAATGTCTACCTCTCAACGAATATTTTCTCATAAACATATCCGTCACCATCCACCAAGTGAACTCCGTGCTACGCTTATTCAATCCGCCTGAATCGTCGAAGCTTAACCGAAATAAATTTTCCACCGTCGCCGTTCGATTCGGTTCAGTATAAAAACATAAATAGGCGTCTGAATAGAATAGAGGATTTGAATGACTTAACCAAAACTCATACTGAATGCAATTCGCGCACTTCAAAGGGAACAACTGGAAAATATCAAAAGGCAAATAGAAAGCGGCATTTTTCGCATATATCGTCAGAGGAATACGGAAAACATAGGGAGCGAATTCGATGAAAATGAGACAACTCAACGTTTGAGCCAACTGTCGGTTGAGTGGAAATGCTGTGTGTGATTGAAGGATTCCACGGAATTCTACGAATGCATTGAAAGCACAGGAGCTGTGTTTGATTTTTGAAAATATTTAAGGGTATGTATACCAATTTATGAACGAAGGAAGATAAGCGACAAATGAGTTAGTTTAGGTGCACAACTGAACACTAGAATACCCACTTAAATAAAACACAAAAAGTCAATTTCCTATACTGGTATGTTATCCAACACAAAGTGTTATTGATATCACATTATGTGCAATATTCCAGTTCATCAAAAACACTATACTGAACTTTTAACATCACTATTATATTATATGGTCCGCAGCACGTGCCTATACGTTTCTCCTCGACTCGCACTGTCCCCCACCACTCGACCGCTCACGTGCGGTCGGCCGTGTGGTCGGCCGTTTTCCCTCATGTTCTCACTAGTTTTTAACACACTTAAACGTGTTTTATCGAAAAATCAGAATAGATATTTTGTTACCGTTCACGTCTACTTTCCAAATCTATTTTTTAAATTTCAATCGGACGACCTCAAACGCATTCAGCTCTCCGCGAAAATATAAAAAAAAATTCAAATGAGGATTGTGCGGAAACTGTTAACCCGACGGAATCCAGGTGTTGCACACATAAACTGCACGTCAATAGCTACTATCGTGCAAAGTTTCAGCTCTTAATATTTATATATATTTATATATATTTCTCCGGTTTCAATTATCTGTTCGGATCTTTGGCCCGTCATTCTCTTTGGAATTCAATCCTCTACAGTTCATCCATTTGCACCGTTAACACTGCTTCAATAGTTTTTTTCTACGATCATGCAAAAAACAAAACTTTATTGAACTATATTTGGTGGAAAAACTGTCTCTTTATTCTACTACAGCGTTCTGTCATCATGACAGACATAAACTTTCAAATCGACGCCAAATTTAGCCCGTTTTCTGTGAGATTGTATTACGTTTTAAATAGTTGCATGTTTCATCATATTCATTATATATATATATATATATATATATATATATATATATATATATATATATATGAAATTACTAGAAAATGCAATTTGTTAAAAATAAAATTATTTCCATCGAATATCATCTGAATTACACAAAATATTTTTTAATTACTTTTTGCAGATAGATTTAAACAAATAATGTCTTCCTTACAGTTTAGTGCCACCTAAATGAAACATTTTCTGGTTTTTGCATGAACGTAGAAAAAATATTGTATGAAACTCGTGCAAAAAGAGTTTATTGCACTCGGCCTGATGGCCTCGTTGGATAATTTCACGTCGAGTGCAATAAACACCTACTTTTTGCACTTGTTGTATAAATGACTATTATTTTACAATAAAAAAACTAAAACAAACGCGATTTTTTGTTTGTTTATCGTTGATAAATTTAAAAATGGCATTTTCGAGTAGAGGACGTGGTGGGAATGAACTACGGACTGTCCTGCACGGGATGGCACAGGCGTCTTCCAGGTAGCCTTTTTGTCCAAAACAGCAATCATTTTTGGCTCTATTGCTTGGCCTAATCCTGAACCGTTAGTCATAGTCAATAATCACCAGTACTTGTTCTGATTCGTGGGCATCTATAGCCAGGAATCTCCAAGGGGCTGTTGAAAATTCATGTTTGTTCAGAGGTGCTGGCTTCAAAAAACAGTGACGACAAGTTTCGACAGTTTCTTCCGCGTGGAGATCACCGACTATATTTTCGCATGGAACTTCCTCTTTCCTGGAGGAATTCATCATGCGGGGTCAAAAACCCTGAGAGGGCACCCATGTATCTGAATCGGCCTTTATACCGCATTCAAAACATGTCTTTGTTGTTGTTACAAAGATACCAGTGAATGATCAAATTCGAAAGTTGTGCCTAGGGGTCTTACAGGTCGCAGACGTAAATCAATTATTTTCCCATTTTTACTAGGTTTTGTATCTGTTGAATGGGTATTCAATTTCAAACCATTTTTAGTCATCCAATGATCCAATTGATTTGAAATATTCGGCAAGTGTTGATTATTCTGGAGACAATACTTGATTACTTTAGGGATCAGAGATATTAAGTGCTTGCGAGTTCTTTAGTGTGCTCCCGAGCACTTTTCACGAGCACTGAACACTAAGTTTTTTTATGAAGTGATTATAGTACTGAGCACTGAGCACTGATTTAAAAAAATGCTCGAGAACACAGTGCTCATGATCACAAAAGGGCTTTGAATGCTTAGATAAGTACTGAGCACAGTTCTTGGCACACCTCTGTTTTCTATAGCAGATAATAATAATAGTAATAGTGTCTACATTACAGAATGGTCTGGATGGAGCCTGTAAAGTCATCAGGAGATCGGATCCCCTTCTCGGCATGGTCCGCGACCATGAAAAAGCAGGGATTGGAGCATATTCAAGGCAGCTGATGAACTTGGTCTCGTATTCGACACTGAACGGGCAAACTCAAACTCTGTCACTCGTTCAGCAAAAAGCTCACATCAAAGCTGCGGAGACTGAGGTACTTCTGCAGCTGCACAAGCTTGACCTTTGCTTTCCTCAGGTCAAGTGAGCTGAAGTCGGAGACCGAGGGATTCATAATGGCTTGCCAGGATGGTGTCTCCAACACCCTTGTCTACCGTAGCCGCGTGATGAGTATAGATAAAGATGTAGAGCGTGTCGTGGGGCGCCTGAAACCCTTGCCATGAAAGAGTAATGGCTATCAGAGGGTAGGTGCGCTTGAAGGTAATGTGCTTACCGAAATTTAGACCCTTGTCCAGTTGCACTCCTAGGTATCTCGCAGTGTTCACGTTCTCAACAGCTTCGCCATTGATCGTCAACTTCCTATGAATCTTTGAGTATGTGTACTTCTTAGTGAAGTAGACGGTCTCTGACTTCGCCGGATTCACCACTATCTTGTTCTCTGCCAAATAGAGTACGACTTTCCTATCCAAGTAAACTTGGATCCTGTATTGGGCAGCGACGCTCGAGAAGGAATGAGCAAAAATGGCGATATCATCTGCATATACCGCCGAGCCCATATCCAATCTCTCGCACTGAGCAAAATCGTACGTATTTGAGAGTACAAGTGTGGTGATGAACTTGAACCCTGCGGGACACCTGCCTCGACCGGAAACTCAGCGGAGCGAGTGTTGTTTACTCTCACCACAAAAGTTCTCCCAATAAGGTAAGAATTGATCAATCTTACCATGTATGAGGGCATGCCTGCCAACAGCAATTTAGAGATAAGACCTTCAACCCATACGGAGTCAAAGGCTTTTTTCATTTCCAGCAGGACCATGACTGTGTTGAGTCCACGTTGAGCTGCCTCTTTCACCCCGTGTACAATTCTTACGACTTGAGAGGTGGTACTATGACCTTTTCTAAAGCCAAATTGCACATCGGGGATCATTTTGAGTTTCTCCTCGAGATTCAACAACCGTCTCAAGAGGATCTTCTCTACCACCTTGGCGATCACACTCAAGAGTGAGATAATTTTATGGCCATCCTTACCCTGTTTCAGAATGGGTATCACCAGTGCCTTCTTCAGACAATCTGTATAATACCCCCATTTGATAATGGCGTTTATCAGGTGGATAAGCTGTCCAGCCCAGGTGCCTTATTCGTCGGAAGCCTTTTTATGACTTTCGTCAGTTCCTCATAGTTTGTCATTACTTTGACAAGCCCAAGTTGCTAGCCATTGCACCACCGCAGATTATCAGATGGACATGACTGTATTGTCTATACTTTCCATCATGCAAGTATAGGTCCGTTTTAGACAAAAGCAGTTGAGATGCGTTTTGAATTTACAAAAAAAGGTTCATTAAGTGGGTAGAAGAAAAAATCTCATGTATCACATAGGAGTAAAGTGGCTTTTTCCTCCCTAGTAATACAAATAGCTATTATTTCGGTGAACTGTTTGTTCGGTGAATTTCTATTTCGGTGAATTGATTTTAGGCGAATTGTATTGGGTGATTTGGATTCACTCACTTTACTTTCAAGAAAATACGAGGGTATGGCTGCTAAAAGTGGGACACACTGTATAAAACGATTAATGAATTTGAGACGTTGTTTTCGCAAATTTACTCACAAATTAATATACCCCCAAGTCAAACAGTCAGAATATAAGAAATTTGTAATGTTAACCTATTATGGAAGAAGTACAAAGACTATTGCGAGATTATTTAGAAAAAATAAGGTAGAAGTAGCATTCAGGCCTTATGCCAGGTTATCCAATTTCCTTTTCAATGCCAAAGATAAAACAGACAAAATGGAAAAATCTGGAGTTTATAAGCTAAAGTGTCCGGAGTGTAACAGTGTTTATGTGGGACAATGTAGAAGACCTATTTCAAAAAGGTATGCCGAGCACAAAAGGTCCTTCAGACTAGGAAAAAACGATTCTACATTTTCAAACCACTCCTTGGAATGCAAGCACAAATTTCCAAATCTTAACGATACCGAAATTTTGCACTACGCTGGCAAGGGTTGGAAAATGAATTATTTAGAATCATTAGAAATTTATAAACATAAATATTGGGGTTGTAATCTATTGAACGACCAGGTAGATTTAGTATATTCGCCAGTATTTAATGCAGCCCTTCCACATTGTTGATCATAAACACATTTCCATCAGGTATAAGGATATAATTAGGGGTTAAATTGTTATTTGTAAGAGACGCCAGGTATCTGTGGCCAGGTATAAAAGGCGTGTATTGATATAGTCAATTATCAGTTTGAATTATAGTTTTGAAAATGTCCATATGGGACGAAATTGCAGTAACTAAAGGTTATAAAAATATAAAGTGGTACAAAAACATAGAAATTTACTTTTCCCATTTTCCTACATTGCTACTTACATTCTCTTGAAGGGAAGTACCACTGTACCTATATTTAACCTATTTAACAGTTGGTATCAGTAGATCATCAAAGTTACTTCCATGACCGCATGCGCAGTAGCGACGTTTTGAGCAAGCCCACATGTAGATCGCCGAAGTCGAGCTGCGCTATCTTACCGCATGCCGGGTGTTATCTTACCGCAAGCCCAGTGCTCGAATAATAAATAAAAAGAATAATGATTGTGAATGAAGAAATTCGAGTTGTTAAAGTGATATAATAATAATGATGTTTAGAAAAATAGGAAAAATGGCGGGTAACGGGAGTGTAACGTTTCAAGGTGCGATTCCAATGAGAAACGTATACAGGGTGTTTGAAAATATATGATTTAAGAGAAAAATCAACAGGGTGTCTCAAAACACTCATCAATTGAGAGAGAAAAAACAACAGGGTGTTTCAAAATACATCAATTAAGAGAAAAAACAGCAGGGTGTGCCAAAATACATTGGAAAAATGAATCATCGCTTCATTGGGGGCATGCAGCGATTCAGAAGTTTTCGTTTTAGGTATATAGGGTGTATCAAAATGGATCATTTAAGAAAAAATATATACCAGGTGTACCAACGTGCCAGTTGAGACAAAAAATATATACAGGGTGTCTCATAAACGTGCATCGTGATGGGGGGCGGTCATTTGAGGAAAAAAAATATATACCAGGTGTACCAACATGTCACTTGGGGCAAAAAAAATATATACCAGGTGTACAAACATGTCAGTTGAGGCAAAAAAAAAAATATATACAGGGTGTCTCATAAACGTGCATCGTGACGGGGTCCAACATTTTTAAAGTGCGAATATACAGGGTGTCTCATAAACGTGCGTCGTGACGGGGTCCGACATTTTTAAAGTGCGATTTGGAGTAAAGTTGTCGTTCAAAATTTTAGTCATTTTTCCGAACGAGAAACATGCATAAATGCGACCACAATATGCATTTTTCTCGTTCCAAATTTTACGTGTTTTTTGGGATGAGAAAACGAACATTTTTAGCAACTTTGAAATGATGAATCCCCCATAAGAAATACATGTAAAAGTGTATTTTCCGCGTTCGTTATTTTAGCTGTTTTTCGGAACGAGAAAACGTACCAAAATGTGCTCAAAAAAAGCGTTTTCCGTAATAGAAATTCTGTGCGAGGTTCGGTACGAAAACACGCCTTTTTTGATCACATTTTTGCGTGTTTTATTGAACTCCAACTGCAGTTTTAAATATAACCGCATGGGGAATGAAGTTTCAGCATGATTTAACAGATTTTCATTAGTTTCAGTTAAATTTTTATATGAATGAATTATTAGGTACACAATCAGCTCCGAAGTTTTTTTTTGCCAATTGTGAAAGAATACTGAATTCGTTCAACGCCTGTCCTCTCAATCCGCATTTCCAACTCTCTGATAACTGGCCTACGGCTTACTCCCACCGGTTGAGTGAAATCATGTGACACAAATTTCAATAAAACTTTCCTAACTGAATTCCAACTTAGTTCAAAATGAAAAATTGGAGATCAAAAAGTTTTTTTTCAATTGAGGCGAGCAAGTTCTTTATGTTAACTTCTTTGGAGGTCCTAAACGAGCACCACTTTCCTTTTGTGGACTTTCATGAATAGAATTCAACCAGAAGAGTCTGGGGACGCGAAAACTTTTTTGTATTTTCGAGAATTAGATTGTTGGGAGTTTCCTACGCATTCACTATTTGTCGAAGTTGTATATTGAAAAAATATATAACGAAGGTAGTTTGTTTCTGAGATTTTTCTCAAAAGGTTTCAATTTCGTGTCTTCAAGTTGACACTAGCATAATGAATATTATCATACACTGAGACGAGTTCATCATTCCAATAAAGCGCTCATTACCTACACTTTTGGTGTAGTAATGAATATACTGGAGTTTCATCCTGATACCAAACCATGATGTTATTTAGCATATACATTCAATTCAACATTCAGACAATAATTGGTATGAATAAGGACAACTTCCTAGCAAACATATCTGTAACACGACATTTCTGAGATGTCGCAGTGAGGTAACAGTGCGATATCACGAACGTTGCATCGCTGCGTTATGAAGAAGCAAACACATACGTAACATGACATCGCTGCGATGTACGGAAGCAAATAATCTGGGACTTGTCATGTCTAAGATGTCGCAAGTCCGATTTCACATATTTTATATCGCCGCAATGATGTTATCCTTATATGTTTTTTGCGATGTCATCAATGAACGCCATTGCGCATGCGCATGAGAGTCATAATTACTTTTATTGTATTTTTTGTTTGAATTTGGTTTTGGATAATTTTTTAATGCATTTTTGGAAATAATGAAATATTCCCAATCTATGTTGAGTTCAGAATACCTCATTCTGAAGGCGAGCAGATAATAATGGAATATTTCAGAGAATGAAGAAATTATTGAATTCAATTCCTACCGGATATATATATATTGCTCTATAATAATCCTCATTTTGCTTACAACGTTATTATGAATTTTATCATTCTCAAAATCATAAGTTTCTGAATTTATTTCTTTATTTTGCATCTCAAACGTAACTTAAACTCAAGCATACCTAAGCAAAAACTGATTGTTGCGTCAAATCAAAATGCAAGAGGAGGCCTTGGAAGGAGTTGGTGTAAACATCGAGGCTTTAGTCCAACCATTAACTAAAAGACAACGTCTCTAATGCTTTGGCTCTAGGTAGCTCCGAATCTCCAGCACCGGCATATGGTGCATGTCTAAATAAAACGCTAGACGCTGCTAATGTGGTTATTCAATTATACATCATCTATCGTTCGATTGTATTTTGGAAATCCGAAAATTTTCAAAATAGAACTCTTGTCTATGTTTTCTACCAATTCCGTTTTGTATCGTGCGTACTATTGAATGGATTGTATTCGGCCAATTTGAACTGATTATTATCAAAAATGTCTAAGTTATTTCCAAAAAATATTGAAAAAAAATCTCAAAAACCAAGCCGTTTAGGACATATGTTTATATGAACTTTTCGCCCTGGAAACTTTAAGAAAATCACCTCCCGGAGTCTGTCAACGTATATTATATATATATATATATATATATATATATATATATATATATATTTAAATTGAGATATTCTCAACCTGATGAGTGAGAATATCCTTGGGGGTGCAGTCAGGAATAAAAGGTCTCGTTGAAGTAACACTTTTTTAAATAGTCAAGCTTTCAAAATTTTAATTTTTTTCATCAAGACACCTGAAAATATCAATGGTGTAAACGTAACACTAAAAATATGAAGATATGAAAAACAACTTACTAACGTGAGGATAGTTTGAAGAAAATAGCATGTGCCTTTCGCTTGGTCATTGTATACACAATAGGTTTTACGGAGAAGATATGAAAAATATGCACTGATTTGTAAAATCGGAAAAATTAAAAAGTGACACAGTGTATATTTTGTCTCGATCGAGAGAAAAGCAAACGTAATACATTAAAACTGAAATCTCGTTGGAGATTTCCTCAGATTAAAACATTTTTAAACACAAATCAACAATGTCACATGTAACCGGCTCCAGCACAGAAACAGGAAGACAAAGGACACAATGAAAAGAGAAAGATAAGCTAAAAAGTCAGCTGTCAACCACTTGTCACTTGTGATGTGCACTGACTCCATGCAACTGTAGCTGAGTTCGGCTTGCTCACTCTTTTGACTCTATTCACTCGGTAAGCACCATATGCGTTCGGGTATAATGAAAAGAGTCCAAGGAGTGCGAATTTCAGCGTTCGGGTTTTGTGACGGGAGTGGATAGAAGTGACTCCAAAAGTATCACCTCTCTGGTTTTAACCTAAAAATGTTATGCAGTTCGAGCAAGGTCAAGTCGAAGCACCGATAAATCATTATTTGAAAATAGGTGATCAATTGTGTTAGTAGATATACACTTTGATATACAGGTTCTCTTTATTATCAAAAAAGTCGTTCGGGAACTTCGGACACAGAAAACCGCGGTGCTTCAAAATTTGCCACCTGTCTTTATCCACTTTAGCTCCACTCTCACTCCGCTCCAACTCCTTATAACCAATCCAAACTCACCTTGTGATAGAGATGTTTGTTCTATGGGAGATAAAGTGAGTGCCCTCTATGGGGGATTATATGTACTAATTAAAGAGTTTACATTTGGATTCGAAAATGATGGATTTGATTCTAATTTAAGAATATAATTGTAAATGACAGATAAATTTGCAACATCAGACCTTTTGTCATACTGTTAGGCTCATTGTTAATATAAACCATCTCTAGAAAAAATGGTTTATGGTCTATGGGGGATTATATGTATACTAATTAAAGAGTTTACATTTGAATTTGAAAATGATGGATTTGATTCTAATTTAAGAATATACATACAAATATACATATACTAGCAGTATGAATACGGACATGTAATTATCAATATTAATATTATACTTCGTCCAAAACAAACAAACAAACAAACAAACAAACTATCGCCATGAGTCTACATACGAATCCTCTGTGGACGTTTCCGGTTGACAACCTCATTAACGTTTCCGATTAAGCAAAGGGCTATGACTCATCCATATTCGCTAGGAAGAACACATTGCCCTATAATCCCTTCGGAACGCACAGGTGTGCCGTGTCGCAGACCAAACCCAACCGCACACATACGGATCTAATGAAATAATCGCAATAGCTCAAGATTAATATTCGGGTCAGTTCGCATGGACTATCGCAGCCCTTCGTACCGTGAAAACAGAAAAACTACCGGAAAGGGATGTCCTTGTAGCTAGGGAGCTGCTACGAGTTTTGCGTTCAGCTATGGTGTAGTAAAAGTGGAAAAATTGGTTCGTTACACGGAGAGATTTATTTTTCTCGTTTTCACGATAACAAAGGGGAAAGTATGTAGAATTCAGAGAACATCGTGAGAACCAAGGACAAACTGAATGTTGAAAATTGCAGAATAAAACCTCCCCAAGGAATAAAATAGAAATTTATGTATCAAGTGAGTAGAGTGATGCTTTTTTTTTACGAGTAGGAAATGTTGCGGCATTCCTACGAGTAAAAAAAAAAACACTTTACTCACGAGTTTCAAACAGTATTTTTTCTACATCTGTTAAAAAAAATAACCAATTCATATTTTTGCGAATATGAAATGAATTTGGCATATTTTTATCGATTCATTATTCGAACAAAGTTCGAAGAGTATGCCGGAGAGTTGAGTTTCAAACAAATGAAACGAATAATTTCGACAGAGTCGAAATCCCTTTCTCTTCACACTATCCCGCAAAATGGAAAATTTGAAGCGAATATTAAAATAACATATTCATCGAGGTCAATATTATTATTATAAATGTTGACTTGTCTATTGAATAACTAGTCCATCGAAGTTACTTTTAATTTTCTTAAATTTGTATTCAAAATAAATAAACAATCCTCGTGAAGCAACGAATACCTTTTTTCTCTTTGAACTATGTCAAGGAAATCTCATATTTGCACTATCCACGATTTTCTCCGTTCAATCTTCAGCACTTTCCATTTCTACCCAAATTAAATTTATAGTTATCAAGAATTCGTTATGTGGATATTCTGGATAGATGCTCAATTTCACAAATGTCATTAATTATTGTTGTCAATTATAGTCTGGTTCCAAAATTGTAGATAGTGACTCATCGTACATTTTCAAGTTTTTACGGGATTTGAAAGTGCGCGGGGGGATATGAGAATGTGGCAAACTAAAACTTCATTTAAAACCTAGCTGATTTCTGCTCCATTTTTTTGCTCCTGCTTATCATGAATTATGAACCGTACAACCTATGAGTCACTATCTACAATTCAGGAACTAGACTATAGTTTCTGACGGCCAAACAACCATAGCTACCTTGGATTACCTAGTGTAGATTAGGTCCAATAGTTCCTTAGAGGTATATGCTATTATTTTGAATATACTCGCAGCGATAGTTTGGAATTTTGATAATACTTATGTAATAGTAAGAATGCTAAGAATAAGAATTGATGGAGAATAAGTTATTTCGACTAGTTTCAATTACATGTTCGAAAGCAAACCATTTACTAAAAGACACAGTCAATCGCACTTGATGGAAAGATCAGTTTTTGAATATAATGAATATGTGCATAACGTTGCAATGCGTCAATGCATCTGAGTACCTGATCACGAGGTCATCCAGGGAAATGAGAGGAGCGCAGATGCCCTAGCAAGAGCGGGAGCAGCAACAACTCTCATTGGACCAGAACCAGCTTGCGGAATCCCGTTTGGGGATATCAAGCTGGAAAGAAATAAGTAGATGAACAACGAGAGAACGAAGGAGTTCAAAGTTCAGCACTGTAAATTTTAATGATATGGTACTGTGAATCTGCCGGAATTTGGGGACCCCGCCCATCGAATTCCTCACAGCGAACATCCTATCAAATTTTTATTTCTAAGTCCAATGCTGAGTATTAAAATGAAAAAAGTTATTGTGAATGAAGGATCCACCGCCCACCGAGGTTCGTCACAGCGAACATCCTATCGAATTTTGTATACGCTATTGTAAATTTACCGAAATTAATGGAGTTTTTCATTTTTCATCAGGAGTAGTCTTCATCATTCTGTGAATCTTGACATTACCCGAATAAATCTCTTGTAATTTGGCATAATTCCGAAGAGGACCCTGTACATATCTTCTGTGATTTGGACCCAAAACGGACATTTTTGATACGTTACTGGTGAATGTACAGAATTGAGGATCCCCTAGTTGAACATCACAGATGTAGACCCTGTACATCATGTCTTCATAATTTGGCGAAATTTCAGACAGTTCCCTGTACATCATATTTTTCATATTCTATCAGTTGAAGTAATTTTGTGAGGTCTCTTTGTATACATTAAGATAATAAGGAATATACATCATATTTCGTTAGGATAGTTACAAATTGTTTCGCTTCTCTCATTTTTAAATAATAGTGGATTTGGTTTTCTGAAAAATGGGTGTATGTTGAATGATTGAATAATTAATTCATTGCATCAGCTATATACATGTTCAGTAGGAATAATTATCGCGAAAGGTCAGCAATGCATTCATTAATGAATAATTGTACGTATGTAACTGAATGCATTTGTTGCATCAATCATTGAATGTAGAAAGTTGTTAGGAGGAATGTAGTGGGATTTAGAATAGTATATAAAATGGGGAAATATCGTTTACAGATCAAAAGTATTTCAGTATTTGTTCTCCACAGCAGTTGAAATTAATGGTAAGTTTTACTTTATTAATAAATTCATGTTTCCTATCCTACATACAAATCCCATCACCTCATCTCATTAAACAGTAGTTTCGTTCAATTTTTCTCATTTGAGCCTTCTTTCAGATTATAAGTACAAAAAAAATTCGTGAGTAATTAATTTTATTTTCATTCCAATAACATTTGAACTAAGCATTGCTTTTGCAGAAATACAGATGAGGAGGGCTATTGGTCGTCTTCTTCTGAAGAGATCGACTTTACGTGAGTTTAAAATTCGGTTGTCATATAAATTTATTGATACCAAACTTTCTAGATTAAATTTTGATAATGCTACGTATAATTTTTGTCCTGAGTGGTGGGGTTTCTGTGCTTGCACAGGAAACGAAGATGCCACCAGCAACACCACCATCAACACCACCACCACCACTACCACTACTACCACTACCACTACCACCACCACCACCAAGAGCACTGAACCCAAAGCACCACTTCCTCAAAAAAATAAACAAATAAAAAGTATAAAATTCTGTGTGTGTTTTTTTCATGTTACAGATGGATCTGAAAGCGTTAAATTTGTTAAGATTATCTTTGGAGACAGATATATTCTGCAATAGATGCAATACATTCAAAAGTATATTTGACAAAATATTGAAAAACAAAACTATCAACAACATTGCATTGCTACGTAAATATAAAAAGGAATATCGCAGCAATCGGAGCATACAGAAGGATACCACAAAGATGGAATAATTTTGTAGTATATTTCAACAAAATTCCATATCTGTTCTAGAGACAAAACCAGCTATCAAATTGCAAGATTTGATCATAGGTGATCCTCAAAAAATATACACAGCGAAAGTAGTACAAACAAGATTTGGGGAAACAATTCTCATAGCATTGGAGAAAAACGTAATTTTTTTGCTGCAACGAGTAGCAAACCAATATAAACCACTCGTATCTCATTTCTCAAAGGGAAAGTACGCAATTATATTCAAAGGGAACACAGACGTTGGCAAACCTCAACCTGCTGCATCATTTGAAATTGTTGAATTGTAAAGGTGAGAGTTACTTTTTTTATCAATAATTAGTGATACATTATGGATGCATTTAGGGGAACATTATCTAAAATTGATGAAACATTGAAATTGATCAAAGAAAATTCAATCGAAAGACATGCAATCGAAGCAATTATTCAACATATTAGAATGTGTAATAAAGCTTTGAAGAACTTGAAACTCAAAGTAGGTGAGAAGAGTAATATTATAACGAAAATTGGTCAATTGAAACGATTGAAATGTTTAATTATGATAAAAAATAAAAATGTGGCTTCAAAGAAGGAACGTAAGATGTTTATCCTTGTTTCAATAACAGAGTAAAGACAGGTGTCATCATCATTGTGAAACATGAAGAAATAAAAGCATTTTTAGCTGACGGATTCAGCTTGTTTAAAAAAAATTATTAACAAAATTCTAAAGAAAATGCCAGTTCTCAAAGTGAATACCACTCTTTGGGGTGATTTTGTGAAACAATATAGTGAAGAAGATGTAATTAGTCAAATATATTTTGTTACACCGAATGTAATTTTAGATAAGGGAACGGATCTGGTTGAGAAAATATTATTGATAACATCTTGAATAAACTATCAGAATTTTCCGAAGAATCAAGCGGATGGGCGTTACAAAAAATTGTATTGTTGGAAGTTGCTATAAACAAATTTGAAATCGGTAATGGAACATCTTATATTAAGCTTCCATTACAAATTGCAAGAAAACAAGCATGTATTAATATTAAAAATAACTCTTGACTTGATTTTTTGGGTTTATGACCTTCCACAATCTGAAAATGAAAAAATTTCAATCCAAAGAAATCTGTACAAGTGCAGAAGGGCAAATTAATTGCTGTCTTGAAAGAAATTAATTTTTGTCAGTAACGTACCCTACACTGAATTTGCCTATCTGAAAAAATGAGATCGAATTAACAAATGAAAATTGTTAACGTTTCGATAACGGAGGCAGATACAGCCTCCGAAACGTCAACAATTTTCAAAAAAAGAGAAGTATTCTTTGTTAATTTGATCTCATTTTTTCAGATAGGCATATTCAGTGAACGGGAACGTTACCGACAAAAATTAATTTCTTTCAAGACAGCAGTCTTGTGAACGCAGTAACTTATCAGGCAAATCAATTAATTTTCCCTTCTACACATGTACAGATTTCTTTGAATTAAAATTTTTTCATTTTCAGATTGTGGAAGGTCATAAACCCAAAAAATCATGTCAAGAATCAGATTTCCTCCACAAACTCAAACTTTCAATCAATATTAAAAATAATGATGATGCATGCTTTTTTTGGGCCAAAGTTAGTGCTTTATACCCACCTACAGGAGATTATCGATATACAAAATCATATCCACCATACAATCTTGTATTGAATACTGAAGGTTTAGAAATGCCCATGAAATTGAATCAAATCAATAAATTTGAGAAACTGAATAATATTTCTGTAAATGTTTATGCTTTGGAATTGAACGTTACCGACAAAAGTTCCTTTCATCCACTGAAATGGGTTAAAAACCATCATCAATCTCTCTAGGAGAGTGCCTCAGGCAATAATCATGGAGAAATGATGAAGGAGCCAACCGACCACCTATCAAGACACCTTCTTGAACTGAGCCAAGACTCTCTCAGGAAGGTGGTAGGACTGTTGACAGGCCACTGCCACCTGAGAAAATACCTGCATACGTTGGGTATATATCGAAAGTCCACACTATGCAGGTTTTGTGATGAGGATGATGGAACAGCCTTCCACGCATGAGGATGGATATTTTCAGACACTGCGGTGTAGAAGATATCATCCCGCAGGAAAACTTCGTGAGGAATCTACAAGACTTCATCAGGAGATCCGGAGTACTCACGAGATAGACCTGACAGAAAGGTTATATATTGAACTACCAGCATTTCAGCCGTTGGCCAGCCCCACCCTTTGATAATAATAATAATAATAGTAATACCTACCCTCATAAAACTTAAAATTTTTCAACCGATTGGAATTATTTTTTATCTTGAGGTAAACATTCAAAAAGTCCACTAGCACATCAAATGTCATGAATAAATCTTCAATTCCAATTAATCTTCTTTTTCGGGGTCGAAAATTCAAAAAAAATTATTATCGATTTTTTAAGAAAAAAATTGATTACTGGATTTACGAGGTTAACAAATGATGAATATGTGAATAACGTTGCAATGCTTCAATCAATAAAAAAATTATAGGGGATTAAAATTTGAGAAATATGCAGTTTAATCAACCAAATCTATTGTTAATAAAAAAATTAGATGAAATGACATTCCATTAACAATTTATGATTTTCTTATACAGTGGTTTATTTTTGATAACAGTCCTGAAACTGAATTGGAGGGTTGATTGAACGGCATATTTTTCAAACTTCATTCCCTTATAACTTTTTTATTGTTTGACGCATTTCAACGTAATTCACATATAAACCATTCGAAAAAGTCGTAAATTCAGTGGTGTATTCAGATTTTTCTCAAAAAATATCCCTAGTGAATTTTTTAGATTTTTTACCTTAAAAAATAAGATGAGTTGGCTCTGGAAATGGAGATTTATTCATGTAATTTAGTAAAAATCATTCGAATCGTTTTGAAAAATGTAAGTTTTATACGGGTGCTTCTATCCTAAATGGGTCACACTGTTTTTTATATTGTGCCGTTTTATTTGTTTCTTATAATATCAGTTTGTTTTCAGTTTCTCACAGTTTCAGTTTATTTTTTGCATCATCTTTTTCACATTTTTTACTTTTTTATATTATCCACCAATTTTTCTTTACTAAGTGTCAGGGTGCTATTTCAGGCACAAAATTATATCATTCTTTGTTAAAATTATATTCTATTATTTTCTTCGCAGCCGTTCCACACAATCTCAAATCTGGATCATTGGAATCGTAATCATGATTCCTAACCAAATGTGGAAAAATATACTTGGTGTACCATTAAAACGACCTAAGTATTTTTTACTCAAATACATATAACCCTATCTGTTTTTGGTAGAGTTAAAAAATTAACCAATCCGAGAAGAAAAACTACGTACACGAGGATTTTTCTAAAATATTTTCATACCCAGAAATAATGAATTGTATCATTTTACACTTTACCTACCACCAATACGTAATATAAAACATTACGATACTGAAATGAGTTTCGTAATGAGATACTTTACCGAACTAGTGCGGTAAAGTAAAATTCATTTGTTTCTCTTTTTAAATGTCAGTCTATTTAATGTAAAAGGATAACAAGAACTAATTTATTATAAATTTGAGTATGTATCCCGAGATTTATCAGGTAATAGGATTTGAATTTTTTAAATTGTAGCGGATTCTATATCTGAATCTATTCTCTAATGGTATGAACTAATGTCGATGGAATTTTACCAAATTGAAATGAACGTGTCAAAGTTGACAGTTCGCAGAATAAATCAACAATGGGCGCACCGCTTGCTTGTTGCATTCTAATAACATTAATTCAAGGCATATTGACTAATTTCGAGTAAATAATTAACATTATTGGTAGTAGGTAAAATATTGTACAATATTTGTATCGTAAATTCATATTACGATAATCGATGGGTTCCATCTCATATCGTAATATGAATCTTTACGATACTTTTATCGTAAATATCTATTATGGGCACACAGAGTGTTAAAATGATTGGCAACGGACCTGATATAATGAGAATGTGTGATCCTTCAAATGTGAACATTCCACAACATGTTTGTATGTCTCTCGGCCCATTATATGTCAGGTCGGTTCGCATGGACTACCGCAGCCCTTTTCACCACACAAATAGAACGAAACCGCCATAGAGGCCATCTGTAGGGCTTGTGATTGGAGGTGCGTAAAGCGGAACTTTTTACTGCCGCGTTTTTCTTTTGAGTGATTGTAAAAGCAGAACACAGTGCTTTTTCTTTCTTTTCGCTACAAAAACTCTGTGCAATTACGTGTGAGGGGGTAATGGAGAGTGAGGCGGTGGTTGAAGTCGTTAACCGACTGCCATTTGTTACGTTTCGGCCGGGAGTACGGAGTGTCCACAGTTGAGTGAATTTACATCACAGAAATTGTATTGGAGGTATACCATGAAATTTCGCTTCCCACTGGACTGGACTTCGAAATTAATTCAGCTGAACGAGATCCAAAAATCCTGCCTTTGAATCGATTATCAAAGCATTAAAGCATTGATTAATGAAATATACTGAGTTTATGACAAAGAACTTGAAGCGGTAGTACTGAATGGTGAAGGATACAAATTTTCAATGACTTTCAATAACAACAACTCAAAAAATAATATTTTAAAAAACTAAAGAACATGCACGCTTTACTTCCCATTGACTAAAAATTAAAAAATAATTGACAATTTCTCAAATGTAAGAAAAGCGTGGGTGCTTTCGATCTATATTCTCATATTTTTCATTTTAATTTAACAATACTGACCGTTCAAAAGTTCAAGAGAACTCAAGCACCCCACGCTTTTGTTACATTTGAGAAATGAAATTGTCAATTATTTTTCACTTTTCAGTCCATGGGAAGTAAAGCGTATTCTTTACTTTTTTTAAACTTTAATTTTTTTCTTACTAAAATATCAAAATCTCCGACCCCGAAAACCATACCAATTTTGAATCGAATCTGACCATAATCACAATACTCGTTCATCATCTTGGGCCGCCATCTTGAATTCATAAATTTTACGAAAAATTTATAATCTATGATTTTTGACAGAAAATTCTAAATATACGACCTGAAAAAACCTCAAATACCAATTTTGAATCGAATCTGACCATAATCACAAATTTCGTCCTCCATCTTGGAGCCGCCATTTTGAATTCATGAATTTTGATAAAAAAATCATAATCTCTAACTCCGAAAACCCTTATGTACCAATTTTGAATGAAATCGGACCATTATCACAAATCTCGTCCGCCATCTTGGAGCCACCATTTTGTTTATTTATAACAAAAAAAAGTCATATTGCATTGTCACCGGAACTATGAACACATGCCAAATTTCAAATCATTCGGACGTCTGGAAATGGGTGAAAATCACACCCTAAGGAGTCACAAAAAATACAAACATAGAAGTGAAGCTAATATAAAGCGTGTAAAAAGAGGCATACATTAATTATAGAAACTATGAAATACTCCAGAATATTTCAGTTTACATTAAAAAATGATTCAGTACTCAGAGGCGAAGAAAAGGAAAATTGAAATAATTTTAAAATATTCATGATTTGCAAATTCAGGCAAACATTTTTCATTATAGAGTGAGTTCCAAAGGTTCCCTGCTCGTTGAAAGACGGACATAAGCAAGTTTCAAGGCTGGCAACAAGGGAGATGAGAAGATGTCTGGTTGGTATGAAATTTACGAAAACGTAGAGGGATCACAACAATCTCATTTTTCAACTTCCGACTTATCAACTCGGAATTTCATAATTCGAAATTTCGGAATTTCGACTTTGTATCTCAGAATTTAAGAATTTTGACTTAGTATCTTGGAATTCCGATTTAGTGTCTCAAAATTCAAAAATTTACACTTTTTATCTCGGAATTTCATAATTTTGACTTGGTAGGTATCTCGGAATACCGAATAATCACTCAGCAATAATTGTGAAACAGTCGAAAGAATTCTGTTGGAAATATAACATAAACTTCTGTCATCTTTCAGATATTTTTGCAAAGATCGTCACTTTGTAGAAACGGCATTGCTTGAACTATTTGAGATAAATAGCAGGTCTGATTTCAATGTGGAACCAAATGCAGGTTGATGTCGGAATTTCTGTCCATTACCTGTCATTGTCTCATTACCTGTCATTGTATCATTACCTGTCATTGTCGCATTACCTGTCATTGTCTCATTACATGTCAGTGCCTGTCGGGTTGAATCTGATCACAGGATCTATCTTGGTGACGAATCTGAAAGCTCTTCAGTAATATTAAATGATAGAATATGTATATGTATGTATTTTAAGACAGAGCAGAGACCTATTGCCCATATATTTATTCAAAATGAAGATTGTTGCTCATACATCTAGGGATGTAGTTCTTTTCTGCTGGATATATGCCATAAAATCTAATCAAGAGTATAATCAACGCTGGAAGGATTATTTCAAGAGTTTCACAGATACTGGTTCATTATTACCTCTCGGAACAAATAACAGGAAGATTTTTCTAATAATGAATAATAGATTATATAACCAAATCGTACGTGGCATCACACGTAAAATGATAAGGGTTGCATCTTCCCTAGCTTGCACAAGTCTCTCGAGGACTTCTGAGGGTTGCTTGTAAAGGGGCAGCCGGTTGATGGAATTAAACAATATCAAAAATCTGCAAACAAACCTATGAAATAGGTGATTTGTCGGTCAATAACAACAGAGAACACCTAGTGTTCCTTACGAGGTCTGAATCATATATTTGTGACACTTGGCACAACAGGTAATGACTGCCTAAGTTTTATTATAAAAAATTCGTTTATTCTCATCAGCGATATTTCACTAACAAAATCGAACTTTTATTGACATCAACTATATCAGTATGAGCTTGATTTCTCTACCTTTCCTACGGAATCAGTCAAAAATGGTTTTCTCAGAAGTAATTTTGTAACAGTCGAGTCGATTTCTATTTCCCAGCTATCTCTTCTTCTTTCATGATGTTCCTTCCCGTTTGATGTTAAATATAAAAAATTGTGCCTTTATTTATCAGGAAAGCATAAAAATACAATAATAATCAAACCAGTTCGTTCGCCAAATCATACTGAGCGCATCCACCAAATATTGACGGGTTTTAAAATTGGTAATTTCGAACAGGAAACACTGGCTGAATTTTTTCATAGAATTTTATTCATAGCTATTAAACGAATGAAACCAACGCGTTTGGCTTCACTGAATAGTAAACTATGAATTTGGAAAGGTGATGTGAATTAATTAATTTCTGTTATAATTGATATTCTCATAACCTACACAATTTTCCCATGAAATGGAAACATGGAAAATTAAAATGATTCAAATAGTATGCTTGGAGAACTGTATAGTGTTCAAGTAGTTATTAATTCAGTCAACGAAAGCTTCAAAATGGGTTTAGATAGATTTTTGTGCGCTCTTGAATTTTGAGACAAAATCCCCGCAGTCTGCAAGGAGAGATAACTACAGGGCATAGCAAAAGGTGCCACTTTTTGTTATTTCTCGCTTATATTTCTAGAATGGTTGGTCTTGAATAAAATTGAAGTTGACACAATTTTGCAGCTAAAAATTTCCATCCATTGTCTTCTTATCCTCAACAGTTATCTAATTATAAGCTTTTGAAAATCGTAATTTTTTCGAAAAGTCAGTTGCATACCACGTTTTCAGTACATTTAGAGCAAACCATTATAGAGATATAAACAAAAAATCAAAAAATATACATTTCGCTACGATATGTAGCTTTCCTCACAGACCCTATGATTTGATTTACATTCACCTTCAAGACCTCCTTTATTAAACTATATTATACAGTATCGGAAAGTTTTCATCTGGGGTATGGTGGATTTATGAGAGCGTAAAGGATAGCTTGCTATATGTTGAGAGAGTATTACAATTTCTCCTCGACTCACTGGAGAAACGGATATCGACGTGCGGTGTGTCGCATTGCCACGTGGTCCGTTAATGCGTCGGGTAGGGTACCAGGAGAGGCGCACAGTAGTGCGTCTCTGTTGTTTATGTGGTATCATTATATCATTGCGTTCCTTGTTGGTCGCCTAGCTTTCTGTCTATACCCCATATAAATTATTTCCGATGCTGTATAGTTTTGAAAATAAGTTTATTACCTGCGTATGCGGCAAAACTTGTAGATGTGGCGAATCCGCCAAAAATTTAGACCAAAAATCAGGTGGAGCTGTGTCGGGCACATGGCCTATATAGAGGTATTTTGCCAATCTAGGCGGTCAAAAGTCCTGACCATGGAATGCATTATAGGTGAAAAAAATAATCACTTGTTAAACTTGGAAAGTAGGGGAGTAATAAAATAAAACCTACACTCGTGGGCGTCTGCTGACCACAGCATAAGCCAGAACCTGATCAAATCTGAAAGGGTACGTTCTCAATGAATCTGGTTCGGGGTTTATTTTGAAGAAAGGAATAATGGATCTTGGTAACATAGGTAAGAACGAACACATTTTTGGTAACTTTTACTTCCTTGTGGTTAAGGTGTTAAGAGCGTTTGCCCTCACCCAGGCGGCTCATGTTCGATCCCCACCGCCGTCACGGAGCTAAAGTGGTTCGGAATCCAACTCTAGGTACCGGGTCTCGCACAAGCTCTGCTTTTGAGGGATTTTCTCGGAAAACCTGGGAGATTCGAACAATATTTTTTCTCACCAATAAAGCTATTTTTGTCGTTGTGTTAAATAGTAGTAAATGTCTGAATTTTAATTTTCATTTTAGTTCGAAAATATGAATAGGACATTCATAAAATCTGTTGTGGAATCATCTGAGACTGAAAGACAAACTTTAGTCGCTATTTTCCATCGTTCAAGATAACCTTTCAGGAGGTATTCATGTTGAAAAGGGGAACATTCTCCATGAAAATTGAAAAATGAAAAATGTGATTTATTTGTGATATCTAACAGAAAACAACTACTTCCCCGGCACAAGCCACGCTGGACATTGAACTACATCTGATAGATATTGTGAAAAGACTCTAACTGAAAAGGAAAGAAAAAATCTGAAAATGAAAATTCGCATTTTCATTCAGATAGCTGATTTTTTTAATTCTCTCTAGTTTTCATTGAAAAAAATCATTGAATAAATTAGATAAGGAGAATGTTATAAATAAATAGATCGCATTATCACATAAATAGTTAGTGACGAGGGTTGAGCAATATTAAACAATTTTTCGATGTCAAGGGGAGTCAGTCTACGAGGGTATCATGAGGAATGGGATCAATTGAACCGTTCAAATCAAAAGAGACTGATATAACGATATATATCGAGAGAATGGAACAGTAATTCATTATTCAAGAAATTATATTCAATTGAAGGCTATTGCCAAATATTGCCAATTTGGTCCATTCCTGGAAGATGCCTTACGAGATAAATTAGTTTGTGGTGGTAGTTACTGTCCGGGAGAAATTTACCTTTTACAGAAGCTTGTCAAATATTCTAAGGAATGGAACTTGGAGCAAAATTAATAGAAATGGATTCGTTTAACAAAGTTGAGAGTCGGTATATGTCAAAATCTAGATAGTCACTATAGAAGCAGACTAATAATGTGAGAGATGTCTACGACTCCATATGAACGAGACAAAATTCCAAGCATTACAATGAAGTGTTTTTTTTTCATATCATAAAATGGGACATACTGTGAAGCAGTCTCTTTTGAAGAATCATATCAACTTTCGTTTGTAAAAGGAAAATTTTGTAGATGAAAACCCAGGAGGCAAAATGAAGAAGAAGCAGTTCAGGGAGTTACTTTCACTGTAGAGAAAATTGAAGAAGTCAGTCATTCGAATAATGCTAAAACTGCTCTTCAGATTATAGAAATAATATTTAGGGAAGAATACTAATTTCTTTGCAACTATGTAATTACTTGGATTAAGATATTATTTTTATTATGGCTTTAAGTGTCAGTATTAGTGAATAAGAAAGGCCTGGTATAAAATGAAAGTGTGTTGATTTATTCAGTTATCAGTTTGAAATATAGTTTGATAATACCCATATAAGACGAAACTGCAGTAACACAAGTGTTACAAATATAAAATGGTATAAAAACAGAGAAATTTCCATTCCTCATTATTCATGATGATCTCCTAGCACGTAGTGACGACTATATCCATCAATTTATTAAAACTGATGTGCCAAGCCATATAATCGTTTGATCGTCCTGTTCTTTAATATGACGTTCCGCTAATATCGTCAAAGAAAATTGGCAACATTCACCAATTTTAGTGCTAACTAGAATTTTCGTTATGAGTTGATTTCTTATGTTGAATATACGCCTAATTATAGTACGCACTTGTCAAGTATATACATATAGCTGTGAGTCCACGATATAGTCTCGTTTCTTCCCAAAATATCAATCGTAGGCCTTCATTTATTTCAACGAAAACCACTCAATGATCCCAATGTTAATCGAGTCTCCATTCAAACTTTCTCAATAAAATAACCAGAGATGAGTGGATTGCAGTTTTATTAGAAACAGTTAATTTTCAGAGAGGGCAGTTATTGCTCTTGTCACGATAATCTGTGTAGTTTCGGAAACCGCAAGAAATTCCTTGGGAGAAATCCAGAAGCACCGATTGTAATTCACCAGGAGCAATAATTGTTCCTAATGGTTACAGAAGAAACTTTGAATGACTTCGTGATAGTTATTCGATTAACAAGTAATATTCTACGGAGTATACGAAATGAAACAAGTAGAATTGTTTTGCAGTAGTACTGTGACCGTCAAAAAGTATGTACCATATGGGAAAAAAGTTTATTATTAGAGTATTCGGAAAAAGATTCTTGGGAAAAGTTTGTGCATGTCCGATAATCTAAAAATATATTTTGACATATGTCACGTGATCGCTGGTATGGCGGCAAATTGAAAAAAATTACTGTGAACAGGCAAAAAATCGAGTAAAGTGGCAAGATATCGAAAAAAGTAATTTGAAAAAGTTGCTAAGAATTTAATTTTAACATATACAAAGTTTGACAAAATAATGTGAGAAAATTGAAAATATCAATTTTTTAAAAATATTTTCCTAGCTTTATAAAAATATCAAATTATTTTCTTATGAATAGTTTTACCATACTGAAATATCGATGATAATTGTACAGGAACATTTCACTTCGCACATAATCTTAAAATTAGTGCGTCAAATTAAAGAGGCTAGAGCTTTCAACATTGCAAGCGAAATGAAATGCTCTGGCACGATTAACTTGTTTATAATCTGCAAAACATCATGTTTCTGGAGTGTCATGTCATCACAATGGTCATGGAATTCTGATATAACTGTTAGATACGAACCAATGTAACAGCCATGGTTTTGACAAAATCCAATTCTTTTGATTTAGTGCTTACTGATGTGCAGAAAATAAGAAAATTTTGTCATTCTCATTAAAACACAAATGTTTCAGTATGGTCAAACTATTCATAAGATAATAATTTGATATTTTCATACAGTTAGGAAAATAGCCATTTTCAATTTTATCTCATTATTTCTCTATATATGTGTATAAAATTTAATTCTAAGCAACTTTTTGAAATATTTTTTTTTGATATCTTGCCATTTTACCCCATTTTTTGCCTTTTTATAGTAATTTTTTTCAATTTGCTTCCATACCAGTGATCACGTGACATGTGTCAAAATCGATTTTTAGGTTATCGGATATGCACAAAGGTTTCCCAAGGATATTTTTACGATTACTTCAATAATAAACTTTTTTCCCATATGGTACATACTTTTTGGCGGTCACTGTATGTGTGCCTAGTCTCTTGTATCAAATCTAATTGAAAACCAATACTCGAATCAGGAAGAAATACGAAGGATAGTCACATTAAATGATTTTTAATTATATCAATATATTGCGTTCCTTTTTTTTATTAAACTGTTCTCTAGTTGGCAAAAAATATTCTAATACGAATTCAACTACCTGATTTCTCACCAGCAATGCTCCAAAGACAATCGAATGCGTAACGTAAATCAAAACAGAGTAATTTGGTATAATTAGGAAAGTTTCCAAAAGTTCTAATTGTCTTTTTTGTTTGATTGGAGTTGTGCGTGAGAAGTTGGGAGGATCGCGGAAACGCCCAAGAATCGGTTGGAAGATCATTTGGAATTCACTAAAAAGACAAATATGGTGTTTTATCATTCTTGGAATTCACGAAAGAGAATGACTGAAATGAAAAGTTATGAATGAGTTGCATATTTATTTGATGTGTGTCTTGGTTAATTGAAACTTTTCAGCGAAACTTTTTCTACATATCTGAAAGGAGTTACATGGAAATACAGGGGCATCTGGGTAGACAAAAAAAAAAAAAAGAGTGGACAACACGATTTGTATAATGGCTATATTTTTTGATGCAATGTAGCTGCAAACACACATCAATCAATATGAAAATAATACTGTATAATTTGGCTTCATTCGAAGAAAAATTACAGATTATAAAACATCCAAATCTGACAGTAACTAACAACATGAAAAGTACATCGAGTAACAGCTGAAAGAAAAATATACTAAAGGTAATCTGATGATTGGTAAAATATATTTAATGTTTTACTTCAACAATATTGACATAAAGCAGTGAATGATTTAATAAGGTGTGCATGAGTTTCTGCTGAAATGACCGCTGTTTTGGAGCCGTTAGGTACCAGCAGGAATGACAGTAAATGTCCAGACGGTTTGTCTATCATTCCTTGGAAACAATGCAAATCACTTGTTTGGGACTACTTATACCTGCGTTGACAGTATGTCACCATCACATATTCCAACTACATCAGCCATTGCTGGTTCAGCAGCTGCAGCTGGTGAAAAACTGAAGACCTCCAAAATATGAAAACTTGGACAAGAACAACATTTTTATCCTTTTGGTAATGAGACGCTTGGTATTTTCGACCCTAAAGCAATCTAACATCAAACTTTCAGTGTGTTAAAATTAAATTCATAGTTCAACTAGTTCTCATTTTTTTCATTGCGAATTCAAAATGAAAAATCCGTGGAATCCGTTTTCAGCGGGCCACTTTGTATAATCAATAAGTGGAGCTACAAGCGGTAATATTTCATAGCGGCACTAATTCTCCTAACGCACCCCTTCAAATTCCATTTTCCGGCAATCCTCTCGCGTTGTCTTCGAACTCCGTTTCCATGTTAAGTTCGTCGGCCTTATCGCATAATTTAAACTCCACAATTAAACAAATAAATCAAGACACATATCTGGCAGTTCCGAACCAATATCAGATAATGTGGCGGTTTCTCCAGGGAGCAAAACCTCGCAATTGTTTGGTATGCCAGGAACGCAAATGAAAAAGAAGCCGGGAAATTTCAATTCTCCGCGTGCTACTCGAATAACAGGAATTAATGGAGATATTGAAAAGAGAGACGTGAAATGATTGAATTTATTATATTCCCCGCAAAGAAGAAGAACAAATGACAATTCTATTTCATTTTACGAGTTCATATATTATTTATTTGTTTATTGCGAAGTTTAGATATTGAGCCAGTAGCTACGTTTAATTAATATCCAATATTAAAACCAGAATGATGTCAAATCAACATTTCCTTGGTCGAAAATATTCGAGTGTTCTTATAAATCTGAGTAGAATAAGGAACTTGTCGGGTCACCTGATCTCATATGCAGATGATGCCGCCCTGATATACACTGGACACTCCTGGTCAACAGTAAATGCAACAGCAGAAAACGGCATGAAGAATATAAAACAATGGCTGGATGCCAACCTCTTGAGCCTGAATATAACAAAAACTAAATTTATCACCTTTACCTTGCTAAATAGTGAACAACCCACAAAGGAAAACATAAAGATACATAAAAAACTGCACCCTAAATGAAACATGTTCCTGTCCCGTTATCCAAAAAACAAACAAAATTAAATACCTAGGGGTAATCCTTGACCATCACTTTAGGTGGAATAAACGTGCATATATTTATCAAAAAAATTGAGACTAGTTACCCACAAATTCTTTACACTGAGGGATATGTTATCAAGAAAAAACTTATTGATGGGGAGGATTATTCTATGCTAACTTGAACTGCCTTCAAACTTTACAGAATTCCATTATGAAAATATTGTTAAATAAAACAAAAACTTTCTCTACAACCTGACTCTATGAAGAATCCACACTTTTAAATATAATTCCTAAGGTTGTTTTATATGGATTTACAATAATGAGCAACACTACCAATCAGACATTATCAGAAAATCTCACACACAAAGATTCATCACTTACTTTGCTCCAAAACTTTGAACGTCCTACCGATGGAATATAAAATAAATCACTAAAATAAAAATATATAAACCTTCTATAAAAACTTTCATTCTGGAAAACCAATCACTCTTTGAAGAAATCATTTGAAATGAAACACATTACATTTCCATTGAGAACATTAAAACAAAACATACAATATGAAATACCGAAAGACAGAAAATGTATTACTCTGTACGACACGATTAAATAAAATATACAAGTCTATTTCAGGTTTCTTAAGATTTATAGTATAGTAGAATTTTTAAACTATATTGTAAACTACTTTTATTGAAGATCTGTTAATATTGAATTGAATTGGGTAAATTGAATTGAATAAATGAAAAAAAAAACAACCTTCGAATTGCTTGATCTCAGACCTTCACCTGAAAAACCAACATTCGATTTCAGTGCGATATGCGAAGATGATATAAAGGCCGCCATGAACAAGATATCTTCGAAAGCAGTTGGATGCGACAAAATTGAAATAGAATTAATCAGACCAATGGTACACCAAATTCTACCAATTCTTGTTCAACCTTCCACTTCTTACCGTAGTTTTTCCCACCTTATGGAAACAAGCTAAAATTATCCCCATTCCAAAAGTGGAGCATGCCTTCAATCCTTAAGATCTTTGCTCGATATCAATACTTTCGTTAGAGAAATTTTTGTAAAAAAACTTCTCATTCCCAGATACCTTTCTACGTAAACCATTGAAGCATTCATAATAGTTACCACAGCTGACAGCGTTCACCAAAATTAATGACGACATAACTAACGCCGGCTCCATATATTGGGGCCAATGTTTGGACCAACTAACTCCCAATTTGAGGGATACCGTCGTCCAACGTTGGCGCCAATCCTATTTCGCCTCGTCTGCCCGATGATTCATATACAGTCTATCATAAAGTTGCCCCCCCACTGTTAACTTTTGAAGGGGGTGGAATTTTTCTTTCTTTGGTTGAATGGTAGTCCATACGCTGCTTTTTGAGTGATACCTCATTCGAATTGTCTTTCAATTCCCCATAGAGCAGCAAAATTCTAAACAAAAATATTGATCCTTAACAAATACAGTACATTATTTTAAAACTCCCATAAGAGGATCCTTTCGAATAAATGGCTATTAAAGAGATTTAGTGCAATGATAAAATATTTTTTGGTTTCTGCAAGAGCTTCCTGTCATTCAAAATGGTAGATGGGTGCCATATCAGAAAAAATTAATATAAGTAGATAAGTAGTGCCATACTTTTATTGAATCTCAACAAATCTTAGAAATCATGTGCCATATGCAATTCTGAGGAACAAAGAACATTTGTAGATATCAAAAAATATTTTTTCATTTCAATTGAACTCGTTTTAAAATTTTATCATTGCGCCGCACATCTTAGGTGTGTACGGATATATTTTTTCTAGAGTGATATTGGAGGTAACGAAGCACCTGTCCGTAATGAAACTACGTAGCTGGGAGCGCCAATAAGGTAAATAGGTCCTAATCGTGGTTTCGGTTTTGCGTAAAAACTAATTTTTTGTACAACTGACATTAAAAATGACGTTTTTAATTCATTGACACATGAACTAAAAACTGACGTTTTCACAAAATCACTTTTAACACTAGTGTTAAAAGTACTTTTAACACTAGTGTTAAAAGTAAAATGACAGATGAGATGATGGATACTCAGTAATATAGATCTCTCTAATAGAAACACTTCAATCAGATATTATAATCAGAACACCTACTGAAGAGGAATCGTTTATAAAAGTTCACACATGTATTTGGTCGTTTGCGCAATTGATAATACTAATTCCTTTTGAAGTTACAAACGAAGTAGTATTTAGTCCAACTGTAGAATGTCCTTCATCACTGACAAATAATGACATTCATAAATAAAGTGCGTTGGGGTTTATTATATTTGAGGTATCTGTCAGTCAGCCTTGTAATCCAAAGATCGTGTGTTCGAATCCTTATGGATCTTATTTTTTTTTTGTTTTTTTCTTACTAGCAGTAACTGTTGAACAAAAAATTTTGTATGATATATTTGTTAAAAGTGATTTTATTTTGCTCGTGGGGTTGCTCCACTCGCTAACGCTCGTTTCGCAATATTTCCCACTCACAAAATAAAATGCCACTTTTAACACTTGTATCATAAATAACTATTATAAAAAAAAATCTTTTTTTGATTCTGTAATCTCCTTAGGAATGCGGAAACCTACACATTTTTTTCATTTGTCAAACCATACAATTATTCTTTCTTCAGAATCATCAAAACCAAACATCAATGAATTTCCCGCATTCTTACAAACAAATTGAATCAATTGTACCAACAAAATTTTCGTACATTTTCGTCTGAAATTATGCAGTGGTATACAAAATCGAAGGACAATTCGATTGAGGTATGCCATTTAAAAAAATCATTCAAAATGGCACCTGGTCGCCATTCTGAAAGGTAGACATTTTTTATTACTGGGAAAAAGTAGTTTATGAACTACTATTTGACCAAAACAAATTTCAAAAGAAAATTCCACTCCGTTCAAAAGTTAACAGGGTGGGGGGTTACTTTATGGACACACTGTATGTCTCGGTCAAGACTAACGTTATTATTGCTACAACAGAGTTAGAAATGTTAGAATATCCATTCTTCAACAAGTGATGGAATGAAATACACGCAAAATGCATAAGACAGCAAGTGTTGTAGAATATTTGATCAAAATATCAAGATCGAGAATGTTATACAATTCTGTTATCAAATTATGCAAATTCTGTAACAGTTGTAGAGAAACATATTTTCTATAATGAAATATTTATGCCGTCATGAGTTATCAGAATATATCTTAATATATTCGATATTTCAACCTTATAGGTATACAACTTTTCTCGCAGAGGGACGCAGAACCTAATTTTCTGTATGAAGAATGATGCAATCAAGTGAATGGGCGACATAAAGATGTATCTGGATAGAGAGGGGTTCTAAAATAACATCTCTTTTGGTGTCAGTAACAAATTACCACAGTAGTATGCAGCTGATGAAAGTGTTTTGATGAAAAATGTTATTTTTATTTAGTTCGCTCACATTGAAGAGAGAAATTGACAATTAATTTCTTTTGAAAAAAGACAAGAAAAACATTACAAAGGAAATAATCTCCAAATTGAGATATTGGACGCCTGTGGTGTCACACAATGAGATCAAGATTTCCCCTCTACCACATAAGTAATTTAAGTTCTAGATGCTTATATCGATAACCAAGTTATCTTTATCGGATATTTAAGTCTTTGATGTGAATAAGACGGGTCTGATTATGTAGTTTTAGTTTATTAATACCTACCGATAAAGATAATTTGGTTATCGAAATACGCCTCCAGGACTTCCATTACTTGTGAAGTGAATTAGAAATTTTTTTTTCTCAATTTTCCCAAAGAATTAATCTCATTTAGGAAACAAATGTTTTTTTTTTCTGGAAAATGACAGTTTCGTCATTTTCCAAAAGCTTCAGGTCAATTCTAAGTCTAACGGCAGCATGCATAGTCGTTCTCGAGCAACTGTCCAGAGGTACGCCGTTAGCTGGCCTATGCATTTTAAATTGTGAAGCGAACAGCGCATCTCTGGAGAGTCGCTCGAAAATGACTATGCATGCGGCCGTAATAGTCGTAGAATCCTTATTTATATGAACAAGTGACGATTCAATCCCCACAAACTTTTATTCAACACCACGACATGTTTCTCTAACACAGTAGCTTCCTCAAGTGACTATTCAATTGGCTGAGAACATTCATTTATATACCACAATAATAATAGCTGCATTAATAAAGTTAGTTCCACAATAAAACTAGTAGAAAATTATACTTCTCAGGGGAAAACAATAATATTATGAGATTAAAATCAACATAGTAATTATACTGGCTTAATTAAAAAAATAACAATAACGTAGAAGATTGATTAAGAATACAATGGAAATAAGTTCAAGAAAAATTTCAACAATGGTGAGTTATTCAAATCAAATTGGTCGTTGAGTAGTGAGTTTGAATAAACCAAAAAATTCTGACAAAGTCGAATTTCCCATCTCTCCACTCTATCCCACAAAGTGGGCCAGGACAACTCAAATGTTGTCCGACCTATACTTGCATTGATAAGTGGTAAACAAACCATGAAATATGTCATGTCTGCAGGTGGTCATTCCCAACCAATGGGGGATAATATTCAATCCTTCATTGCAATTAGCACTTGCAATATTGTGTCCTGTTGGAGGAACATTGCACACATTGATGTAAGATGTAATTCAATGTTCGTAGGGGGAAGTAGTTGTTTTCTGACAGACATTTGCCGCTGTGAGATAGTGTGGAGAGATGGAGAAGGAGATTAAGAGTTTTTTTATTACACTGTTTTTATCAAGAAAGATCTTAATATCTCCAAATCTGATTCGAATAGTGTTTTCAGCGAGTTTTGATAACTGAGGCGGATACCGTCTACGAAGAGTTCTAACCAGAACGAACTAACCTCACGTAGATACTCGGGCGCAAGATAGTTAAATACTTACATAAATTTTGTGGGAACTAATTGTATAGTCTGTTCTAACCAGAACGAACTAACTCTACGTGGACTCTTGGGCGTGACAAAAGTGAGAAATATTTTTAAACCACTGAAGTTTTCCAAAATTAACGTAAATAAATCACGTTATCAGTCCTCAATTCATTCACACCTGACGCTGCTTTCAATAAGTATCTTAGCAATCATTCCGTACCTTTTTCCTTCAGTCAAATTCCAGTTTAGACTTTTTTAGGGAATGACATACTAGAAAAGTACGATTGGGTCTGATTACATATCCGCTACTTTGATTTGCTACTTTGCAACTTTTTTATCAAGTGGGAAAAAAATTATTAGAACTGACAATTGTAAGTTGCTCCTTCAATTCTGGATTATTCCCTTTCTGTTACAGGAAAAACTCCGGGCAAAATTTTGAAAACCTCTCAGATTAATGAAAATGTCTTCTACTGTAGAAGTATTCCTGCACATTATATATCAAGTACGAGTGCAATTTTTAAAAATAAACGTGTTGCACAAGGCTTCATAGATTATATGAACTGAAATAGTATATTACTCGGTTGACGCCTCGTGCTGCAATATATCTCACTCGTGTGAAAAATAACTTTCGCACGAGTAATGTACAATACTTTTCCTACGATTCTATTCCTATTCCTACGATTATTATTATTATTATTATTATATAATTTTACTAAATAATGTATGATCGACATCTAACATAAAAGTACCCAATATATAATTGAAGACGACATACATAGTTTATTTCAGAAAGTTACTTAGCAATTACTATTATTAGGAACAAGAACTTTTTTTCTACTCAAATATTAGGTCTTCATTGATTTGGTTAGTAGGATTTTTAGGAAGGTTATTTTTGCTGCCTACACGCACAATTAATGGACCTAGCATTCACTGTATACTCAAAATAACTTTTGACGTTCGACACAAATTGTTCAAAGTCTGCTTTTTATGAATAATAAATGCCTAGCAAGATGATTACATAATTGCCTGATTAGGTATAGGGAATTGATATATGAACTTATTTAACGAAAAGGAACATGAATTTTGAAAATTCCTTGCTTTGGTTAGATGATTCAGAATTTTTTGAAATGGATATTTCGTTGGCTTAGTGCAAGAAGTTACTATCTAACAATCTAACAAAATGATAATTTTCAATAAATAATATTTGAAATTATTAGGTAACTATTAAAGTTATAATCTTTCAGATTATGGAACTGGTAAGTACAATACACCAATATGACAACATAATATACTTAGTTGATGATTTGTGTATTAGATAGAGGGTATTTGCAAGAGGTAGTTTGTGAAATTCAACTTAGTTTTTAATTTTCTTGCACTAAGCCGACGATTTGTTTAAATCAAACTTCAAGAAATATAGATAATACGTATTGACATATGAATTCATTTATTTTTAATAATTACTTTTAAAAGTGTAATTTTTTTCAATATCCTGGCAAAAAAAAAGTTTCCACGGGCGAGAATCGAACCCACGTACTCTCAGAAGTCAACAAATCCAGCTGCTCAACCAGCTGAGTTATTGGACACTTTCCGCAGGAATGCGGAAAATATTTCACACGCTTGTGGATATAAGCCTCTTTCCGCGGGACTATGTGATTCTGTGTGGTCGTAAGAAAATACAATTTTTTTTGTCCGAAAATTGATTTTTTTCGGCGTTATCCAATGACGAATGATACCACGCATGGAATCGTATCAATCTCTGAATTAAACCATTCCTATTATTCTCAGAGATCCCCACCTGAATGTAGGTCGTGACAAATTGTCATTTTTTCAGAGTAAACAAAGGGACACGATAACAAAGAGTCCATACAGATTAAAAAAGGGGTGGGTGAACGGTGACAGTTTCGAATTTATCACCCAGGGTGCACCGGTCCTAATTAAATATCTCTTTCATTTCTATCCAGTGAGGTTAGGTTTGAATCAACTGGGTGACAGTTATCGATATGTTCGTAGGTGAATAAAAACTGATACTGGTTAAATTCACAGCGGCTTTGGTACGGATCATTGCAACTCAGGCAGGTGATAACCAACTGTAGATTTCCACTATATTTCCGTTTGATTGGGAATGATTTATCTCTTCAATAAAAATAAATGGATGATAATAAATGAATGAACTCTTGCTCCAATATCTATTTTATCCATTCAGCAGTTGAAATGAGGTGAGCTCAGAATCTAGTGGAATATTGACAGTATCTGCTTTGCTCTCAGTTCAGTCGAAACTTATTTCTATCAAGTAATTATATGCAATTTGCAACATAAATCAATCATTTCAGATTATTTATTGGCATTTTTTCAGCATTGTGAAGTCAACAGTCTTCTTGGCAAGTACAATGATTATTTGTTTTGTCTTTTGTGGTATTTCCAATCAAACGTCAAGATTTTTTCCTCCGCGTCGTTCGTGCAACTACCGTCGCGTGCGGAAAAGTACTACTTTCCGCACTTGTTAGGTAAATAACTATTTCAGAATGCTTAATGAATATGACAGAGACAATTATATTTTGAAAATATGTATCGTATTATACCAGGTATGAGCTACCGATTCATTCATCAATTTGACCTGAACTTAGATAAAACTACGTCAAAACATTTCATTAATACCTACTTCTTACCTAGAAGATTATTGAGGACAACTTCGTGAATACCCCTTAACAAGTTCATTCCTATTTGAGTCATATGTAATACATATGAAAAGTCAGATTCCTGTGATATCCTGCCGGAGTAACGTTACTATAGTATAACTCCTCAGTATTCACCTGAAGACGATTGTAATCCTCAGTAGGAGATGTCTCTGTATGTTAGTTTCATGCATTACAGTGTTCCGTTTCATGGAGCATATCATATTAGAATCAAAACCACATGAGAATTGAAAAACGTATTTTTGGCACTTCTGTGTATCACTGGTGATGTTAGTTGCATCCTTGGAAAATTTGGTTGAGCCAGAGACCTCCATCTCAATATTCGACCCTTATGAACACCATGGTTATCAATATCACGTGTGACGCATACGGTACAGTTGGGAACTACATTTCCTGTATCATCTGTGATACATATGGTCTACATTATCGGAAACAATTTATCTGGGTATAGACAGAAATCTACGAGAGCAACAAGGAACGCAATATTATAATACCACATAAACAAGAGGTATTCCACTCGACGCAATAACGGACCACGTGGCAATGCGACACAGCGCACCCAGCGCACGTCGATATCCCTTCCTCGAGCGAATCGAGGAGAAACGGTAATGCTCTCCTAACATATAGTGAGCTATTATTAAATCAAAAGTTTTGACTATGGAAAACGTTACTAAGTTCAAAAGAGGCTCTAGACGATATGTAAGTTGTTATTAATGAAAGTGGTACTGATATTTGGGGTATGGTCCGTATATATCCTTGGTTACTCTGGTTAGTAATTTGATGGTCCGTATATACCAATTTCCTGAAAATTCGGAGACTATTTCCTGAAACTTCGGTGATTAATCTGTCACCAGAGGAACAGTACTTTTTCCTCGGTAACTCGGGAACCGCTTGTCATTTGTCAATTGAGTGCCAGATTTGGAGCTTTGGATCAAAAATCTAATATTTACTTCAAAAAAGGTCTTTGGGTCTGAAAGAATTACATTTAATTGTGTTTTGACCAAAAATTATACTTTTAACAAATTTATTTTGAATTGTTGACTGAAGACAAGTGACAAGGGGTCCGTATATATGCAGCCGGTTGCCTGAAAACTCAAAGACCGCTACTTACGGATCTGAAATGTTTAGCGATATACGAACCATACCCTTGGTTTAAATGGGGCATGTCCGGGTGCAGAATTATGAAGCTTGACTGTTAAAGATTTGGAAGGCACGGGGAAAATTTTGGTTATAACTTCAAATGTTTTCAAAAATACATAAACAATTTTCTGTCAAACTGCATTTTATTGACAGTGACAGTACTATGCAGTAAAGTGACAGTTCTATGTTGTAAAATGCCACTTCATTAAATGATTTTGAATTCAGTAAAATAGCTCACTATAGGTCAAAATGCGAAAAAAGACTATTGTTGTAGATAACTTTACAAAGACTCGTTACAGGTATCCAAAAACTCTCGTGTGTCTCACATTACTACCCTACCAATTTCTCTTGTGAGCAAAGATGCTTATAATGTATTATTTTGTATGAGTCTTGCTCGTAGAGTTCCGTGTGTCATATTTAGTTAATATTAATTGTATTTTTATTAGAATCTCTGCTGGAATTTGGACAATGTGTAGCTCAATAATTGTGTATTCATTATAATCCAGTACGATTGGGTTTTGAGACGAGGATCGATTGTAGTACCTCCAAAAATGATTGTTGAAACCACGATAAACACAAAAAAAATTGTTTACCAAAATTCCAGGGCTGGAACATTTTTTTCCTTTAAAAATGAATAAATAGATTTTTGCTGTAATCTTGGATTGTATATGATTTATCGGAAAAACAACTGAACAAGGTGAAAGACAATTCAATTCTCCACAAAAATGATATATAGTAATTTCTTATGAAATGCCTTCGTTTTCTCAGGAAACGTCATTGAACGACGACATAAAATTTCAGGTTCACGCTTACCGCCGCGCTGGAAGTTCTGGTGGAGCCGAATATTTGATTGGTCATAACTGTGCTAAAAATGATCGGAGAAGAAAAAGGAGAAGTTCATATCGTTTCTGAAGACTCCTACCTTCTCATGCAAACATAATATTCGAGTATGTGTGTACCTAAAATGTGTTTTATTGCACTCCATGGAGATGTTTGCGGATGATCCGAAAATCATGAATAATTTAGTAAATATGGAATTATTATTTTAGAGCAGCAACCCATACCCTCTTTGGACTATATGCAACAATTTGAGAGTAGTGTGACTAGTCCCACATGCCAAGAAAAAAGCTCTGTTTTACTCCTGCCTCAGTAAATGTTGAAAATAATCGCTTATTCATATCCTGCATATACATGTTTAATAATATCATTGTGAAGCGCAAACCTCAAGCTCAAAAATGCATATTTAAGATTTTATGTAGGATGTGTATAGGCCATTATTTTAAACATTTACCGAAGAAATTGCCGGGATTATGGGTGAGTTTAAAACTGAGGCAGGAGTGAAACCCAGTTTTTTCTTTGGAATGTACAAGTGAGACTTGTCTCACTAGTCTAAAATCGTTGTATATGGTCCAAAGAGGGTACTGATTCCTGCTTCAGTATAATTATTATGGGTTATGTGAAGTGGCATAAAACACATTTTCGGTACTCAGATACTCACATATTATATTCGCATGATGAAGTAGAAGTCTTCAGGAGCGATATACACTTCTTCTTCTCCTTCTATAATTTTTAGCAAACTTATGACAAATCTTATTTTCCGCCCTGCCGGAAATGACAGTGGCGGGTTATCGCGAGCCTGAAATTTGATATCGAAATTCCATTAGGTTTTCTGAGAAAAGGGACGCATTTTGTGAGAAATTACTAGGTATATTTTTAGTGGAGAATTGGATTATCTTTCATATCCGATTTCAATAAATGAGTTAAATTTTTGAAAATTACCTCAGTGGAATCATCTCATATAAGAAATTGACTGGATATCTTCAAATGGATATTATGTTTATTTTCTCTTTGATGTCATATTCAGATAACGATGTCCAATGTAGTATCGCAACTCTTATCTCTTTGCAGAACGCAGACAAATTCGAGAAAATCCAACGGAAAGGAAACTTTATAGGTTAGCAGTCGGCATCGATAATACACCCACTCAAATGGATGGGATCTCCGATTTTTCCGAAAGGTTTTTTACTGCTACTCTGGGCCCGCTATGCCGAATCTCATTCAGCTAATACATTCGTGTGCAAGAAAATTATTCGTCTTTCGGCATCGGAGAAGTTTATTTATTTCAACGATAGAATATATTTGATTGGTTATTTTATACAGTGTGTCCATAAAGTAACCCCCCGCCCTGTTAACTTTTGAAAGGATTGGAATTTTTCTTTGAAATTTTTTTGGGCGAAATGGTTGTTCATGAGCTACTTTTTGACAGAAAAAAATTCCTGTCTTTCGAAATGGCAACTGGCGGCCATTTTGACAGTTTTTTTTTAAATTGCATGGTGGGTCGAGTGATACCTCATTCAAAACGCCATTTATTTCTCTATATGACTGCAGACTAAAAATTTTCTGCCAAAACAAAATGGTGGTGGTGGTAATATTAGAACCCCACCACTGTTAACTTTTGAACAGACTGGAATTTTGCTCTGAAATTTTATCTGATTGAAAGATTCTTTATAAACTACTTCTTGTCACCATAACAATTTCTTTTTTTCAAAATGGCCTCGGGTCACCATTTTGAAAGAATTGCATTGGGAGTCGACTTATACCTCATTTGAATTGTCTGATTTTTTTTTTCAAAAAGTAGCTTATGAACAACCAGTTCATTCAAAGAAAAATTCCAATCTGTTCAAAACATAACTTTACTTTATGTACACACTGTATATAAGAGTATGAGAATGATGACGAACAGTTATGTTCATGCAATAAATTGTTTGTTTCCTTGGTGTTCTTTTTTGTATTATACACAAAAATTATCCTACCCCAGCATAGAACATTAATTCTCCATTATTAAAATTGGTTAAATTAATTATGGCACTCGCTAACGAGTCCGAAAATTAATATGGAAAAACTTCTCTCGACCTACAAGAATATTACAGTAAATATTTCAATTCAAGAATGTAGGCTTTCACGGCTGGCATTATTGTTCTGGATGGTTTCTGGGATTAACCGTGGTCTTCTCTGGTAGAAATCTCAAAACGTTTCAACTGTAACTGCAGCAGTCATCTTCAGTGGCGTGGTCGAAGAACGCTTCTTGACCTATCAACTACTGACGTATCACGCTAACATAGCTTTATTCAAGACTCTCGCAACTAGAATTTTATCAAAATTTGGTGCAGTCAATCTAATAAGTTTTGAAGTCATCAATGAACTTTTCTACGCAAAAAGTCAACACTGGCATATTATTATATTTTTAAAGTAATTCTACGGAAGCGTAGAAGGGCCAACTCTTCCGCACTTTAATTTTTTTTATAATTCCGACTTTTATCTCGGAATTCCGACTTTAGAGTCAGAATTCCCACTTTAATCTCGGAGTTCCGATTTTGAAGTCGGAATTCCAACTTTTATCTCGGAATTACGACTTTAAAGTCAGAATTCCGACTTTTATTTCGGAATTCCGACTTTAATCTTCCAATATAGATATAATAGTAGAAATAGTAGAAAGGTAGTCTTTGCTGACTAGTTAGGATGCAAAAGGGGAGATTTTTGGGTGAAGCAGCAAGCAAAACGTGTACTCGTTTAACACTATATTTCCGACAGTGGTTCCCTGAAGATGACAGTAACCACTGTCGTAATATCGGAAGTATAGTGTTAAAAGAGTACACGTTTTGCTTGCTGCTTCACCCAATAAATTTTGCTGGGATTATTCAGATCAGTTATTTGTTCATCGACTGTTCATCATTATTAATTTGAATCATTTCCTTCGGTCGGCTCTTTAAACAAAATATGAAAATAAACTGATGCAGTTTTTAGACATGCTTTCGTGGAAAATTATCGGTAATTTTGATGCACTTGTGTAATTACTTCCAAATATGTCCCGCTTCATAGTATTTTCACTTATAATCTCCCTAGTGTTTGAATTATTGCCGGAAATTTTTCGAGTAAATAAATTTTCATGAAAAATTTATCTACGAGATAAAGGACCTCGCATACCTTATATGGGAAAATGGCTCTTCGGTAAAATTTCTTGAATTTTTGATATGTTGTAGAATTGATCATTCTGGTGAAATATTTCTGGGCGCAATACGATCCTATGACTAATTTTCGAGATACAGGGTGTTGAATATGAGAAATATTCACTTTTCATCATTCCGTATCTCCCAAGTTATGATTTAGTTCTGATTTATCTTTGGTTGTATCATCATCATCCTTGTATGACAAATTCATGAAAAATTCATTTCCAAATCTTTTCGTATTACAGAACGATTTCACTTGATAATAATGCTATTCTGAGACTTTCATAATGGTTGACATGAGTTATCTTGAGCTCTTGATTGCTATAAGTATTGTAAAACTAAAATTAGTGATACAATATATAGTTCAAGAGAACGCATGTTGAGCACCCCACGCGTTTTTACATTTCAGTAATTAGATTGACAATTATTTTTTAATTTTTAGTCCATGTTGGAAGTGAAGCGTGTTCTTTAGTTTTTCAAACTAAAATATTTTGTCGAAATGTACAACATTCTGAAATAAACGACTTACTATGAATGAAACATTTAACTGAAATAACGCTATTTCGAATTTAAAGTCGGAATTCCGAGATGAAAGTTGGAATTCCGAGATGGAAGTCGGAATTATAAAAAAATTAAATTGCGGAAGAGTTGGCCCTTCTATGCTTCCGTATAATTCAAAGAACAATGAAATTGAAAAAATGTACATTTGTGTAGGCGAGATAATATCATATTATTCTTGGCGTCATTACGATTAGGAATTTCACTATGCGAATTGTGACTGGACGAACCAGTCTTCGAATTGACAATAATTGATACAGATGAAAATTATTCATAAATGTATCTACATTCATATATTTTTAAATTTCATGTCTGCTACACTGAAAAAATGTGGTACGTTATATCAATAAATGCCGTTTTTTACCTCTCCGTTCATTGGCAAAATACATTTTTCATCGTGGCAATGAATAAACATTCACTGACTTTTGTAGGTATTTATTGATACAACGAATTCAAGTTTATTGAGATCAAAGATGATCGTTTCTTACATTTATGAACAGTTTTCGTTGCTCCTGCGGAAAAGTTTATAGAGGTGAGGAAAGGGGCACACTGAGATCAATGATGATCTAATTTCAGACCTATGAACATATTTCGTTACGGCTTTGAAAAAGATTATTGAAATGAAGAAAAAAGTACATTGGAATAATGTATATTATTTCATGAAAAAAATGTGGTACATAATATCAATGAATACCGTTTACTACCTTTCCATTCATTGGCACAATTACCTTTTCATCGTGATAATGATTAAACATTCACTGATGTAAGAAGGTATTTATTGATACAATGAATTCAAGTTCATTGAGATCAAAGTTGATGGTTTTTCATATTTATGAACAGGTTTCGTTGCTGCTATGGAAGGGTTCATTGAGGTGAGGAATGTGGTACACTGAAACAATTTGAAATTGTTCATCACATGTATATATTTAAAAAAAATATTTTATTGATGAATACCTCTTCATTTATTGGCACAATACATTTTTCGTCGAGTCAATGAATGACCATTCACTGAAATATGTATGTTTTTATTGTTACAATGAATTCAAGTTTATCGAGATCAATGAACATGTTTCATTGCAGCTATGGAAAAGATCATTGAGAAGAAAGAAGTACATTCAAACAATGTATATTATTTCATGAATAAAATGTGGTACATTATATCAATGAAAACCGTTTATTACCTTTCCGTTCATTGGCACAATACATTTTTCATCGTGACAATGATTCAAGTTCATTGATATCAAAGATGTTCTTTTTTTTTATTTATGAACAGGTTTCGTTGCTGCTATGGAAAAGTTCATTGAGGTAATGAAAGGGGTACACTGAATCCATTTGAAATTGTTCATCATATCAATTAACGTAATTAATGGTCCCAGAGATGATTTTATTATTACAATGAATCCAAGTTTATCAAAATCAATGATAATCTATTTTCAGATCTACACACAGGTTTTATTGGGGCTATGGAAATATCATAGAAGGTGTAACGAAGTTACTTAGTCCCAGTTTTGTTAAGCAGATAGAAGCAACATTTTCCTTCCATTAACTCTATAACTCCGTAATTAATATGTTCATGAATATAATAATAACCCTTATGTCGAACCAAGCCATCTCGTGTTTAAAATACTTATAAATTTTGCCGGCATCTGTTCAGCCGAATCCTCGCATAGAAATCTCCGTTGCTGGCAAGTTAGCTTTATCTGGTAGTACACAGCGCCTCCACTAGAGCGACCACTCCGCACGACTTCGTTGTTTGCACAGAGCCGGTTAACATAAGCAGACAGAAGCGATCGTTGAAGCATCTTCTCAGGTAGCACAGACTACAGACATCCAAAGAGCTCCGAAAGGAGCCAGCCGAAATAAAAGATAACTTGGAGATACGCCTTCCAATTAGGAGTGCGATGTTCTGTTGAATGCATGTTAATTAATTTGCATATCTTTCGGAAACTCACTGTATGCTTAATATCAGTGGGAGGCATTCATTGCATTTACGAATGATATGCAATGATTGAATAAATACCATTTATTCAAATGATAAACAAAATAATTAGTTCAATGTGTGAAAGCATCACGAGAATAAACTGAAACATAGATTTAATGTATATCAATTATTGAATCGAGGAATAACCGATACTTGATAATCACCGTTCATTGGATTGATGAAAAATATCCATCGTCGAACTAATCTGAATCATTATATCAATCATACAGCATTCATTCGAAGAATGGACAATAATAAATAATTTGATGAATACTGTTTCATCAGTTGAACGAATACAATTTATTGCTTGGGTGAACACTCTTTATTCGCTTGATGAATGGAAATCATTACCCCAACGAACCTTGCATTATCAATGAACACCATTCATTGAATTGATGAAAAATATCCATCGTCGAAATAATCTAAATCATTATATCAGTCATACATTTATTCGAAGAACGAACCATAATAATTAATCTGATGAATACATTTTCTTCAGTTGAACGAATACAGTCCATTGCTTGGGTGAACAATCTTCATTCGTTTGATGAATGAATTCCCCTAACGAACCTATTTAATGTTCTTGAACATGATATCAACAAAAGAATTCATTGATATTATTAACAACCGTATTTATAGTATGGAATAACCAGTGGTACATTGACATAACGATTGCGTTCATTGGACCAATATTGATAAAAATATTCATTGTGTCACTTAACTTTTTCATCGTATTCAGGTACCAATTTTTTTCTGTGTACCTAATGAAAACATTATGGCTGCCTACGCTGATACACCTGTCTATGTCACACCTATCTTACAAAAAAACAATAATTCTATTCTAGACATCGCATCGTTCCGAATATAGATATTATTAACTTGACAAAGACCATCCCTAAAATTTACGGCTACTGGTAAAATACGCCCTTATATTTTATAACAATGGACTAGACGTGCGTGTAAACTTATAGTAGTTTTTTTGGTGGCTGTATTCATTATGGGATATCCTACTGCGATTTCAAGTGTGACTGAATGGATATTTGGAATAATAGGGTGTCACGCAGAATCAAAGAGATAAATGAGCCTATAGCCGGGGTGACAAGAATTTTATATGTATTTTTTGTTTGAATTTAGAGATGCGCGGTTGAAGCAGCTGAAAATTAAATATAATGAATTATATGAGAAAAGGTTGCGTCGATTGTTTCAAAATGAATTGATTTGAACATACTCTTACTAGTTAGGAAATGGATCCCGCACGGAATACATGGGATTTTGGTTTATTGCGGAATTCAATGAAACTCTGGTATGTTGTAGATCATGATCCGTAGGCAATACTTTAAATGGACTATATTCAAATCGTATGATTAGTTTCTGAGAAACAGGGTGATTTTGAAAGTAGTTGCACAGCCAGAAAATAAAGTTAATTTATCAGAAATTGAGAATATTTCTGGTTTATTCTCGTAATTTGGATAAAATATGTCATGCCTTTGAAAACGCAGCATTTTTATAATACAAAATTGTATTTAATTTACCGGGGTCGTCACAAACGTTCTCAAAGATATCCCGTTTCGACTGTTTACCTTACTTATTAGAAATAAGACATTTTCTAGTTCACTTTCGATATTTTACTGAGTAATAATGAAAGATTGAAAAAGCAATACTGTTTTATCACAAACACAATACTCCTATCATGTACAATACATGATGTCAAGAAGTCATGTGCTACAATTCATTCTTCACTTGTGGCTACATTTGTCTGTCGTTACTGTACAAAAAGAGTAGGAAATTGAAGGGAAAAACTTTGGTGGAAAAAGTTACGTACGGTTCAAGATGTTGTTCTGTCGAAGCCATTGGCGCAATATGTGTTGATTAATGAATAATTGCATATTGTATAATATTGTTCTGACAATATTGATTGTACAGTACCCATTGTCAACATATCGTTTCTGAGGTTTAAAATCGATATTGCAATACTAATATTACTCTCACGGAGGTGAGAAACATTATTGTATATCCAAGTTTGATAGTACATTGGTTGAATATTTTTCAGTAATATGAAAAATCATATGACTGAGCTGATTGATATTTCAATTACCAATCTCAGGCCAATATTGATACTATATAACAATGGAAACCTATCACTTCCGATCTGGTCGCAAGACCATGATTTTTCAACCATCGGCGGTATGCTGCCTGCTCAGGGACGATAGCTCTGGAGCAGTTTCTGCTAAACCAGGGTTCATTAGATGATGTTTTTCTTGACGTGATATTTGCATCTCCAGCATTATGATATCAGAAATTTTCTCGGCGCATATTGTTGGATCTCCTTCTAATCCAGTACGATTGGGTTTTGAGACAAGAATCGACTACAGCATCACGAAACTTGATATGCTAGTTGTTGGAATCATAGTAAAGCTAAAAAAAAAATATTCACCAAAATTCCAGGGGTGGAACATAATTTTTTTTTCGTGTAAGAATAAATAAATTTTTTAAAAAATTTTTGCTGTAATCTTGGAAAGCATATGATTCATCGAAAAAACAACTCAAGAAGGTGAGAGACAATTCAATTCTCCACTAAAATGATCACCAGTAATTTTGTATGAAATGCCCTCATTTGCTCAGAAATGTGATTGAACGCCGACATCAAAATTCAGGTTCACGCTAATTGATTGACCATAACTCTGCTAAATATGATTGCGGAAGGAAAAGGAAACGTTCATATCGTTTCTGAAGACGATATAATATGCGAGTATTTGAGTACCTATAAAATGTGTTTTGTCGCACTTCACGGAGATGTTTGCAGATGATCCTAAAATCATGAATAATTTGGTAAATATGGAATTATTATACTGAAGCAGCAACAATTTTTAAGTATTATGGTAGGTGCCACATATACATGTCAAAAAAAAAACTTTGTTTTTCTCCCGCCTCATTTTCAACTTACCATAAAACCGGCATTGTCTTCAGTAAATGTTGAAAATTATTGCTTATTTATATCCTGCATATATGTTTAATAACACTATTGTGAAACGCAAACCTCAAGCTTGAAATCACATACTTCATTTTTTATGTAGGATGTGAAAGAGCGATTATTTACTGAAAAAATCGTCGGGATTATGGGTGAGTTCAAAACTGAGGCAGGAGTAAAACCCAGTTTTTTCTTCGGCAGGTATAAGTGAGATTTGTCTCATTAGTCTTAAATCGTTGCATATGATCCAAAGAGGTACAATTCCTGCTTCAGTATAATTATTTCATACCAACTAAAATATCTATGACATTCGGATCCACCATAAATATTGTGGAAGGGTTATGCGAAGTGGGATAAAACACATTATGGGTACTCAGATATTCACATATTATAGTTGCATGAGGAAGTAGAAATCTTCCGGAACGTTATACACTTCTTCTTTTCCTTCTTCTATAATTTTTTGCAAAGTTATGTCAAATCATATTTTCGGCCCTGTCGGAAATGGCAGTGGCGGATTAAAGCGAGCCTGACATTTGATATCGGAATTCAATCAGGTTTTCTGAGAAAACGGTCGCATTTTGTGAGAAATTACTAAGTATTTTTCTTGTGGAGAATTGAATTATCTTTCACCTTGTTGAAAACGTTTCTTGATAACATTTTTACTTTCCGAAACAGCAAAAAAAAATTATAATTTTTTTAAATACATTTTTTTTTGGTTCCACCCTTTATTTTTTGGTAAATATTTTTTTTTAACAATACATGATGTCAAGAAGTCATGTGCCGAGTTTTAAAGTGCTACAATTCATTATCCACTTGTGGCTTACATTTGTCTGTAGTTACTGTACTAAACAGAAAAACGCAGTTTCCCATGGAAATCCTGAGAAAAAAAAAAAGCGAAGACCATGCGAAGATTCGGCTGAATTGTAGTGCCATATGTGACGAGGCAGCCTTGAGCTACTCGATGGTGTAGAAATAGGCAAAAAGTGGAGATGAGGTTGTGCTTGGACTTCTCAAGTGGAGCACAAACTTCTATACTGCATCAGAAATGTGTATGGGTAGCTCGACCAGCTATTCTATACTCGAGTTTGTAAATTGTAGAAAGTGACTCATAGATTGTACGGTTAATAATTCATATAAAGCAGAACAAGAAATGGAACAGGTACTTTTAAAAACCTGAAAATTTACGATGAGTCACTATCTACAAATCAAGTTTTTCCGCATGTAGGTGATGGTGGACATCATTGATGTTCTTGTTGAGTCTAAGGATATTACAAGAGTGTATAACTGAAACTGAGACCTGAAAATTGAAGGGAAAGAAAAAGGGTGACCGGAAGTTATCAATCAAACAATGGAATTGTTATTTAATATTTATTTATAATTCCATATAGATTTATTAAAATACAATGTATTGCGTTACTGAATATAAACAGTTGTTAATATAGTATTAGGTTACTTAGCTTAGTCTAATACTAACTCCTCAGGTTGAGTGGAAGAAAGCACTTGTTCGTCTCTTCACTGAGTCCGAACCAGAGCTAACTCTGCCTTTTGGCAAATAATGTCACTTATTCACCATTATCTGTCATTAAAAGCGATTATTATTATTATTATTATCTTTTTAGTCGCTTCTCACGACATGCTGGATAAACCACAGGGCTATTCTGAGTCCGAACCCATACAGACATATTCCCAAAGATTGCTTCCATTGTGAAGTATGACATAAAATAATAATATTTCAAAAATTCATCAAAGAGATCAAAGAGATATATAACTATGCCACTGGTCTAGGGACACATGGGATATTCTCAATCCTCTTAAAAAATGGGCAACTTCCATATTCAATTATCAGAATTATGGAAAATAAGTTCACCAGTGGTCCTGAACGGAACTGTATTACAAAGTCATGTAAATCCGCAATCAACCTGTCATTTTATTTTCCATCCAGAATGACAAAATTACAAACACTCGTTGTATTATTCTCTCTTTGAAGTCCTGATCGAAATATATCGGAAATGCTGAAGGCTTTATTTAGTGATGTTCATTTTTTCGCCTATTTGCGTTAATCGACAATAATACGGACCCAAAAGAAAAATAATTGGTGGAGTTTGCCAGTGTTACATTCATTTTTCATTCACTTTTACATCGCATTCGGGTCGGTGTTTGCTGGTGATGCATCATAATTGGCCCGAGCGCAATACTGTTACGCCCAAAGTTCTGATGTTAAATAAATACCAATTTCACGACCGTGATGAAGTTATGCAACATTTGGTCTCCCAAAAGAATGTAACGAGCAGATCTATGGAAAATATATTTATTTACATATTTTTTTATTTTATCAGCAAAACATCCCTTTCTACGGTAAAGTGAGGTCTGAACGTTGTTAATATCCTGTCTACGTTTTGGTTTTGTGCATATACTAAAAAATATTTCAATAATGTATCACTTCGGCAAAAATTATAGCAAAATTATATTAACATAGACATATTTTCTGTGAACTGGAAATAACAATATTAACATAGTGAAAAACTAACAAGAACAAAGTAAAAACATCAAAATGATTGATCGGCGCTCCGGGGCGGCTTAAATGGTATTGGTGGCGCATTCGCTTTCAGAGCTGCAGGGAAACCCGGAAAAACCTGCAACACTACATCATCTGAAGAGTTGGAAGTCCTTGATAGAGAACTTCTAAAGAGGTCCGACGAATTGTGACAATCTGCTCTACGGTAAAATAGGATGTATGGTGTCTTCGAAGGCTCCAAAAGGTCCAATTCCAAAGAAGGTATTCTATTTACGCAATATTGGAACGAATAGGGAAAAACATATTTTTTATAGAACTTCATCAAAATTGAAATAACTGATATCTGTTATGAACTGGAACAGTTCAATGATTTCCTTCGCTGGAAAAGTAGAATAATTTTGTATGGTTTGATTAAATGCCATTTTTCTTCATGAGGGTAAAAATTCTTAATCTACCTACTGATGCACCAATAAACAATTATTTAATCATAAAATGAAGTTGAATCCAGTCGTATTACAACAGCAGAAGAATTTGAAATAACTCTTAAATGAGATAATTGAAAAAACAAGGAATGAAAAAAAAACATCGGATATTGAAAATTAGAGCAACTCGTTTATAAATCTAATAGAAAAAATCATGCAGAGGGATATTATTTCCTCACTTAGTTACGTATCATTAACTCAATCGCAAATATTATTTCCTATATTATATCGAATAGGCAGTGGCAAGAGTTAAATATCTCGGAAAAATCTGGGCTGAAAGATTTCTATCGAACTTTCATGGATAATTTACGTTTCTTGAAGGAATGAAGGTTCAGACTGCCGAAAAAAATATAAAACGAAAATTGTTTTATGCCAGTCATAATTTCTAGATCTGATTCCGCTCACACGAGAATCGGAAATTGAGCACACCAAAGTGTTATGGTCCATAGGGGTGGTCGTGATCAAATATGGAATAACACAGTAAAAACACAGTAAAAAACAGTTGAATAACATTTTTCCGTTGGTAATATTTCCAAAATCATACTATTTGTGGACTAATTTAAGCAAAAGATGCTAAAGAATAAATATCTTTGGTTCTTGATACGAAACTGTTAGTTGTCAAATATTGAATATCGTTGTTGATAAATAATAGTATATTGTATACCTAGGCGGTAAAGTGTAATTTTTCAGGTCGAAAGAAGATATGGACTCCTTCAACTTTCTCGCAGTGTAGGATAAAAATATATTTCCATCACTAATGTCGCAGATTTGGCTATCCAACTGATAATTAGTAAATTAAAATAAGAACAGAGTCTAATTAAAAATCATAATTTATACGCAAACAGATATTTTTAAGGAACTTTTCTGTAATTAACAACACTATTTTATTTGTTCTTTATAAAGTTTATACCTCGGTTCATACGTAATGAATGATGTCAGGATACGAGGAGATAACAATGAATCACTGAAAATGAAACACTCCAAATTAAACTCATAAATAGCAAAAATTCAAGCCGAAAAAAAAACGGTTAATTATCAACATTGCGTTACTTACCGAAAACTAAATTTGTTCAAAATGAAGAGTTTGAGGCAAATATTTGACAGAAAAAAACTACTCACCCTTACGCACACTGAATTAAATCTATCATCTAGTTTCTCACCTGCTATCATCGCTAGGATAGATCAGACAACATCAGAGTCGTCTTGTCTTACCCAGCGAATAATAAAACCCAAAGCTCAACAACAAGAATCACTCCTCGGTATCGGAGAGTTCAGGAAAAGTTAATGAAATAACAAAGTTTTGAATCTGTAAAAGAGAGTACTTTACTTGCAATAGTGTCCTCTTTGAAGTACATTACAAAAATAGATATCAGATGTAATCCAGTGTCTGTAAAGGGAAGTATTTCTTTTATGTCTGATAATTCCCAAATGTTTTTTACTTCCAGGAAAAGTGTGGAGAGAAGAGTAGGTATTTCGACTTCGTCAAAATTATTCGTTTCATTTATTTGATACTCCGAAACAATTTTCGAATAATGTTCACATTTATGTTCTGAAGTTGTTGAGGTTTATTCATGTTATTAGACGGATTCGCTACTATATGATTATCTTCAGAAAAAAAAAAAAAGAAATCTGTACTTCACTGGTTATGATATGAACTACAACAATATCTTTCAATGAGACACATTCACATTCTAAATACATTCGGAGTTTAACTAGAACCTAGAAAATTGGGACTTGTAAAAGGATATGAATGGCATTGAATATTCTACAGCCTAATACGACGTCAATGAAATTATTTCATTATGCGGAAAAACTCATTATTTTCAAACAAAATATTGTTATTTTTACTGATTCTTTAGCACTTGATTATGGTTTGAATCAATTCTATCAAGGCATTGAGTCAATAATAAATAAAATTATTGAATTCCCTCACATAATATTTATCAACTTTACAGGGCATTATGGTATGTTTAATCGTCCCCAAACGAATTAGAATGTGAACTGATCCTTTCTGAGGGATATTGCAGCTGAATACCCAATTTCAATGGAATTTCGAGTTCAAAGATTCGCATACTACCTCAGGAAAATGAGCTTTCAAAAGTCCAGATAGGTCATTCGTTGTCGTAGCGCGCTCCACCCTATATACATGAAACTATTTCTGAACTGTCATTAGTGCCAGTAATGATATTCCTTCAATGTCTTCGTTTCACTTCCATCCACTTCTTTTCATTGCCTTCAGAATTGTCATCGGTTGTCAAAAGCATTATTTCCTTCATCTTTGTCTCAGCTTCCACCTGGGCTATTGAATTAGAAACGTATTTTTCATCTACACTACTAACTTTTGGTTGGACATTTCTTTTCGTACTTTTTGTTTGTGACTCGCTCTCATGAAAAACTTTTTGCAGCAAAGAGCTCGCTACGCATTGCTTATTCGCAATTTCACCTTCACTTCTGGTGGGCCTGCCAGTTTTGAAAAAAATACTTCGCCTAAATAGTTGATATAACAATGTCAGTTTCTGTAAGGTAAATGTCCCAGTATTCTTCACGCTAAGACAATGTTTTCAATGTGAAACTTAGTATATGATTCATATATTAATTTATTCTTATTAAAATCTTTATAATGATAGGTAAGGTATGATATATTTTATGTGTTTTATACAAATACACTTTATTTTATCTTTGAATAATATTTTATTCAAATTCAGTGTTAACGTTTCCATGTACCCTTATTCGTCATGCAAAAAAAGGGGCTGTCCCAGATATCGTCAGTTAACGTCCAAGTATTCGTCACATAGCTTAATGCAAGAAAACTCATATAAATAATTATTATTTTTAGTTTTTATTAAGGGAAGTACATCACAAATTTGACAAACAAATTCAACAAATAAACTTTTTAGCCTTTTTTGAAGCAGACGCACACCTCTCATGCATCCATTGCAAACATTTTTGACATTTAATCATGTCCTCTTCACGGTCTTCTTCACATATATTGCACAACCAACTTTCTTCCTGTGTTTTCTCAGTTTCACTAATTCCATTCTTCTACTTTTGTGACTTTGGTTATGTTCTTTATTCTCTTTCACAATCTTTTCCCCTGCGTTTTTTTTATTTTTCTTGCCTTCAAGTCATTTTTTTTTCTTCTTGAATTTCTTGTTCTTTTTCCAACTTCCTTTTCTATTTCTCTCTGAAATATTCTTGGCATTCTTTAGACGTTGCTACTGAAGGTATTTTTTCCTTTAGTTTTTTAGTCAGCTTTTATCAGGATGCCTTCTTTGAAAAGCCTCCAGCCAGTGTCGCCCTGGTCGATCATTAGCAAATGGGTTAGGCTTCTTTTGAGATTTAAGTAATATTTGGACACTATCAAGAAGATGACAAATTGTTACCGGAAAACCTCTGCTACCTAAGTGTCAAATCCACTTGTTCTTCGAATTCGGACAATATGGAAGGGGGCACAATTTTCCTCTGCATAGGAGTGTTTCCTTTACCCGAGAGTGTCATTCGGGGAACTTCAAAAGTTTTGGCTGCTGTGGCAATTGGCGAACTTTTTTAACTGCTCCGATCGCTTTTTTCATATCTTCGTCATCATAATTGAAACGACTCATCTATAATAAAGATACCCAGTTATCGTCACTTATTGACCTAGTATTCGTCACTACATTTTTCTATTAAAATGATCGATGACCCAGTGATCGTCATACCTGACGAATATTGGGACAAGCAACTGTTTTCCTGTGCCAGTATTCGTCACCACAAAAATTAATTTCTAACGGACTCCTAACCTTAAAATTTTTGCTAGTTACTTAGTTTATATGTATCTTATTCATCAAAAAGTTATTCCGTGCCAATAAGATCCTCTACGTGCCTGCTATAGAAAGTTTACAATAACAACTTACCTTAACAAGTCTAACAACCCCAGATTCAATCAATACACCGGCAGTTTCAATACATTGCCCACATTACAAATGTCACTCGATTGAAAATAATTATTACCAGTTATTCCGTCAGATGTCGCCACATATTATTAAAATTATCTTATAGTGAAATTTTGCTATTGGATGCTTAATTTTTAAGGAAACTTAAACGCTCTGACGATATCTCGGTCAGTAACGATCATTGGGACATTTACCTTATCGCCCAAGTATCCAATAAGCTGTTTAGTTTTTATGAATCATATCCATTTCAGAAGTGTTTACCTTCTACTGCTGCCCACTCCTGCCATCAATCATTCACCCAAACTATTACTTATCTGCCTTGCGGGCCGTCAAAATGTCTACGGAACCGTATAATTTACAGGAAACCCCGGCGTTTAAAATGCATCGCGAAATATATTGCACCTTTCGTCAAGTATGAAGGATTACCTGCTCCAAAGCCGACTTTTCGGCGTATTTCGTAACAACAATTCAATCTTGGTTGTTGAACACGTATAACAGGAGAATTAATGGGTGTCATAAATGCAACTCTGGAAGAAGTGAGAGACGAATACGTTTTTGGAATTGTTACAAAAATCATATAAAATATTTTCCCATCTGAATTGAACTGGTCGAGATAGAGGGAGTTCATCCTGGCTATATTGAGTATTCATTTCGCATTAAAGAACTCACACTTGGTTGGTATAAAATTAATCGAATTGGGTTTTTCTTTGTTCACTCTGTTGCAGAGCACGAAATGAAAAAGTATAATGGATTCGAGATCAAGGTATCAATTCTTGGAATTGTTAAAAATTCTTAGCAAAAAGCTTCACTTTTCATCTCCGACACCCTGTATTTAGAAAACTAGTCTGCCGATTTTTTTGTGACCATAGACACTTTTGCCGAGGAAGTCAAAATCTACAACATACCAAAAATTCATGAAATTTAGCCAAAAGCCATTTTCCATAAGCATTTTGCGGGGTCCTTTGCCTTGAAAATGGTTTCCTTCCACAATAAATTAAATTAACATTATTATTGTCAAAAAATATTAGGACATATAAAAAAATCGTTGGTGTTGACGAGTTAGTATCATAATAGTTATTTATGATACTAGTGTGTTATGTTGAAAATGAGTCACGCGAGAAAGATTTATACTACGAGGCAATCAGGCCGAGTGGTATAAATCCTCAAGTGACTTTGGAAACATAACACACGAGTGGCATACATTGTTTCATCTAACACATGACAGTTATGATTGTCATTATTAACGTCATTTTAGACAAGTAAACTATCAAAGAACACACTAGTGGGTTATGGATTACAACTCATTATGGGTGATTTGATAGTTTACTTGTCTAAAATGACATTAATAATGACAAGTCATAACTGTCACGTATTGGATAAAATAATATACTCTGAAAATGCACGAACTACTAGTCTACATACCAAATAAAACAAAAAATAAGCTTCATTGACAATCTCAAAACACACAGTGACAGACTTGGACAGTTTCAGAAACCAAAACTTTCAACGGACTGAAGAAGTGTTAATAAAGAATTGCTATCTCATATCTTCAATGAAAAAAATAAATAAAAATAATGAAAAAAAGAAAAACATTATTAATCATGAAATATCCAAAAGTGCCGCATGTAGAAGGTCTAAGACCCCAACTATATGCACATTTTTGGAAGAGAAAAACTACAGAATGTAACATTATTTTATAAAGTACTTTGTGCTAAGTTTGGCAAGGTGTACATAGGACAAACAGGTAGATGCTTGAAACAAAAACTTGAAACAAAAAAATGGCTGAACATAACATGGACGGCAAAAATACACACAATTGATTTTTTCCCATTGGAATAACGGAACTGAACTGGTTAAGCCTGTGGAAATAGACAATCAATTCAGAATAATTTCAAAAGTTTTCAAACTTTGGTCAAGTGAATGGTACATCAAGAAAGCAATAAATCTCAGTTTGCAATCTCTTCCGAAGTACGTAACATTGTCAAAATGGCAATTCCAAAAGTTGTGAAAACTTGGAGGAGTACTGAATATATTACTAACATATATTTTTTTAATTCGTGGTAATTCTTTTGATGAAGGTGGTCTGAAATAATTACAAAATTTTTAAAGTTTGATACAAATTTTGAAAACATCTATTCTGACGCATTCACAAATTTGCAACCTTGTACACAATCCGGAATTTCACGCAATTTGCAAAAATCTGATTTGTTAATTAATTAGATTTACGAATGCATCAGAATAAATTTTTTTGAAAATTTGACAAAGTTTCAAAACTTTTGCAATTATTTCGAGACTACCTTGATCAAAAACATGGCCACGCAATAAGAAAATATATTCCGTTCAACGTAAAAGATTACAAATCTACACAACTGTTCGGAATATTTTTCAAGTTGGCAGAACTTGGAATTTTCTCTTATAATATTTCAGAGAAAACCATTATAGATCGATAAAAAATATTGTTCCGTACACTTGAACTAGTTGCAAATTTGATTCGTGATATGAAATTATATATTCAATGCTACTCCAAATTTGCAGAACTTTTGGAATTTTCTCAACGAGTATATATACAGCGAAATTTAAGTAAATTACCATTTTGACATTGTTGTATACTTCGTAAGAGTTTGCAAACTGAGATTTATTGCTTTCTCGATGTACAATGCACTTGAGTTTGCAAACTTTTGAAACTATTGTTAAATTTTCGATTTTTAATGTTTATCTCTACTAGCTCAATTTGACATTTCCAGATTTATAGCACGCAACACAGTAGTTAAGTCAATACTCAAGAGTTTTGAAGAAAACTCAACATTCGAATGAATAATTATTTCTATTCGATTCAACTGAGCCACGTTTCAAAAATGTTTCATTTCTGGAATGTATTCTAGAATACCTGAGGTTCATGTACCACTGTACCCCCATCAAATATATCGAAACGATACGTATCCATTAAAGCAATCCATGACTTGCACAACTTCAATAAAACACATTCTTCACATCGACACTTCAACCAAAAATTACTCGTATTCATGCCCGAGAGGGATAAAAATGAAAGATAAACTCTTTCATACAGAAGAGTATCAATTACCCTGAGAGCAGAGCTTTTAGATAAAGCCGTTAAACTCAGCCGTTGATAACATCCATTCTAATGCTGTCTGAATCATCTAATTGTGCAGTCAAAATATCATTAACATACGCCAGTCATCTCAAATCGTGAGATTCATGCCGAAGGGTGAGTGCCTGTCAAGATATCAACCCCTTTTCATTAATAATATCGTTGGAGTTTCTTCTTGGTCGAGTTAATCAGCTGGAATTGATGGACTTGTTTTGATGGAGAACGGAAAATTGTGATTATTTCGTTTATATGGAGGAAATGCTGTTATTCGGACGAGCTTAGGGGTGGCACTTTCTAAATGAGTTTCACTGTCATAGTACAAGGGGGAGAAACATTAAAACCATAAGTATTCGTTTTTTTATCAGAGAAATATGTTTCAGAATATAACGAACAGACGTTGATCAAAAATAATATGCGACTTCCAAACATATGCTGGGTAATTGAAAAACGTTGACCATATAAATGGTTCCGTATTCTTAAGTCATGAATATGGATATGATTTCAGCGAGGACCAATCATTCTAAATCTATATCAGTTTGTAGAAATCCACCCAATTATTCAAAAGGAATGAGCAAAACAAAATTCTGGATGGACTTGACCGTTGATAGAAATTCATAGTATATGACACTAAGGTGAACAGGATTAGATTTCCTCAGATTTTATTATACTCGCGATATGTTTTATATTACATTACACTTGCGATACATGTGATAAAAATAATGAAACTTCTGGAAACCTAGTCGTGTAAGTTTTATATTGCAAAATAATCAAATGTCAGTAGATATTAATGTAACGAGATCATTGTTGCCATGTGACGAGGCGCTTTGCGACGAGTCGCCTGTGCAACTTACAAGTTACATTTAGAGCTTTATCGTATCATTGACAATAATGATGTTAAAATAAAACAACAACTTTGGTTGTTATTTCAGCTTGTTATTTGGTATCTATGATATTATAAAGTAACTAACGTATTATATAGTGAAATTCCAAACTCTTTGAAACAACTTAACTCCATCTTAATGTTCAAATCCAAGCTCAAAACATGGTTGCTAAACAAATCCCGTCACGAGATTCAAAAACTCGTAGACCTGAAAAACAATTAAACATTGCCACCAATATTTCCCCCACCCTAATAATCATCAAATGTTATAATAGATGTAGATTTAGGTACTTTATTTTTATCTATAGGTTTAGAAATTTAATGCATTATATACATTTTATTACAAATTTGCAACTTTGAAATACATATAAAGTTTTTATAAGGCAGGGATGAGATCACCGAGATAAAATTGTGGATCATTGTAATGATTACCCACGCACAGGATTTCCTTTGTGGGTCATTCGAATTTATTCACAAGAAATCTCTTAACTTTGTGTATGCATGTATGTGTGTATGTAAATGTATATGTGTCATATATCTGCGTATGGATATATGTATATATGTATTCGCTTCGTTTTGTAGATACGTTGATGTACGTGAATAAATATTATTATTATTATATTGTAACTAATGTATTATGTGTTGTTATGATGTTATGACGTCAATAATTTTTAATGAAGAATAAACTTGAAGGAAGCTTAATATTCAATGATACGATAAAGTATATTTCATTATTTAAATCATATTATATTTCAATGTTTCGTCGGTAAATTCTTAGATTTTCTGTTACTTTATTGTTTATGCCTTCTCTGTCTACTTTTTGAATTATCTGGCGTCAAAACTCAATTTCACGACTTACTTGGCTTCTCAGAATACCATATATAAAACTAAAAATTTAAACAGAGACTATATTCGGTGGAACGTAATCATTTGTTCATGAACGAAGAAAATTATAGTCAGTTACTGAAATTTTCTTCAAACTCTATTAATTATTCTGGAATCATTTGCAGAATTTGATATCCACCCAGAAAAAAGTACCCAAAACTATTTTAATCCCATCATCTCTGATGCTTTAGAAAGGAATATTTGAGTTTTTCTGGCTCTCTGATAATAAATTCTTCATGAGCATTGTGTGTATACATTATTGAACAATAATGACACATTCAGAAACATTTATTCGACGTTTTGTAGTTTTTTTTCATTCCTGGTAAATGAATATAAGAATCCATGTGCTGATAATTGAAATGAAGTACCTACCTAAGAAAAGAAACAATCAAACAACTCAATAAATAATTTAATAACGAAGCTGTTTTCTGCAACGCCATAGTGAGATAGCTACTTATTAATTATAATCAGAAGTTCTGCCTATTAATTGTTGTTATTAGTCAGGACTGCGTTGAATATATGATCCGCAAATAGCTTTGGTTATGTACATTCTTTCCTAACTGACTGACCATTAGGCAACCAAGGTTCAAGAAACCTTACATTTGTTCATTAAAGTATAGGAGAATATCATGTTGATTTTGAATGCAATGCATATAGTAGTTAAGTGCGTGCTAAGAACAGTTGTTCCATCACAATATAATGACTAGAAAATCAATGGATTCATAAGTAGAGAGAAAAATATTGTGGTCCTTCAATTTTATAATTTTTTTTGTAACCAGATTGATATCATTCATTCCAATATTTTCATGGGTTTTTCAATGTTACGAAATCTTTGTAGTAGAATCAGCAGTCGACCTAAAATATACATTTTAATAAGTTGCATGACTATATATTATCGGTGTTCTAGAAAGTATCAATTTACGCACGTGAACAGTGCGTAAAACCTGAGTCCAAGCTCTGTCGCAAAAAAAATGTTTCCACTATTAAGCCAAATTAATCTGCAGATGTTTATTTAAATTTTTTTATTCATTATCGGCTTGATACAAAATAAAATATTCTCAGTATTTGCAGAACATCATGAATACCTACCATAAAAAAATATATTTGTATAATTTTTTTCTGTTTGGCGGAGTTGAGAAGATTCGAAAATATTTTTGTATGTAGTGTTCTTAGGCTTCCTTATAAGGTTATATTCCCTTTATAATGGGTTAAACGATATATAAACGATGCGGGGGGCTTACTCTTATTGCGGAGACAAGGATCGTGGTACGATTGATGGTAAATGAACCTAAAGATATTCTTAGAAATTCAATTTATGACAGAGAGAATGAAATAACTAAATGAAAGTTGTCATTTGGACGCCATCTATAAAAATTCTGATGAAGTATTTCATTCTCAAAGCCAGTCTCTGTAGACAGTCTTTATACACTGAAAGAGAAAATACTCCAGACATTCAAATAGAACAATTGCTAAGAAAAATTGTATTCAATTAAATAAACGTTAAGCCAATTTCAGGGTTTGACAAGATCTTGGAAAGTCTTTGAATGATGATAGTAATTGGGTTGTATAAAAAATAGTATTCAATACATTGAACGTTTGTTAAACCAAGTTCAGTGTTTGATGAGATCTTGAAAAGCTCAATAATAATGATTGTAATTAGGTTGTGTGAAGACAATTTGGTTCTTTGGACTATACCTTGTTCCTTATTCAAATGGTCATACCATCTTACATGTATTGAAATATTATATGGGTTGAATGCATTCACAACCTCACATTCTCTTCATGACCACTAGATTATAATAGTACTCGTCATTAGAAACGACCTAACTCTTCTCCCGTGAATATTATTTTTCAAGCTCCTCTTGGGTTCCTTGGTTTTTATATTCAGTAACTGCAGCTCTGGAACGCTTCTGAATCCACATCTGGTTCTGGACACTTGATCGTGTGTGTAATTCAGCCAGTTAGTATAGGTAGCTACATTTGTTCAGTATTCTGGCAATCGATCAAAAAAAGTCATCGCTCATTCGAAGGCAAGCAGTGAAGACTCAAAAAGAAAAATTAAACCTTCAGCGAGTTCTTTAAGTGAGACTAGACGAAGAAATGGACGAAATGGAGAATATACGGAAATTCAAAATTTAATCTTCTCCTCACCTCAATGTTACTATTGTTACCAATTGTCACATTATCAAAGAACAGCTCATTAACTGCTGGCTCATAATCAAGTACAATGAAACCAACATCTTGGCTATGAATAAAAGCTTCACTTATTACATATTGAAAGCTTCGTTACAGTATCTGCATCGATTCAAGAACAAGAATATTCATTTCAGAAGTGGATGATGGTTGGTTCAAATAACTCTCTGGTATCATTATGGCACAATTGTTGTCAATTTTTTCAGTGATGGCCCTCGGCTGACGCCATCGGGCCATCATCCACGCCGCAGGCCATAAACGCCTACTTAACGTCCTTGATACATAAATAACTATTATGGTTTGGACGGAATTCTCACATTTCATCAGAACTCGGTAATTGTCAAACCAAATAAAACAGAAGAAGAAAAACTATCTATGAAAGGTTGAGAAGAATTGAAATAATTCAAAAGTGATTTTGACAGTTGAGTATAAACAAAAACATTTTTTTCTTTATTGATTCTATCAAATATATAATTATCCAGCCTTGGTGGAGTATTGGGTTGATCCTAATATCACTGAGTAGCTGACGGAATGTGGATCATTTGACAAGAAATTTTTTGTGGAGCAGAACCTTCAACAACTTACCCTTTTAACAAATTACATAATACGAAGGAAACTGTGTGATAGGTATGTTTGTGGGTGGTCACACCAGAGAGCATTTTCACTGTTTTCTACACTTGAAAATATTCCGGGCAGGAATTTTCCTCGAAGCTCCAAACCATTATGGGGCAAGCTGGTATCACTGAGCAAATAGCTAGTCTCCCATCCGTGAGCTGGGTGATCTAAGAACATTTTTCCTGACAAGTGAGCCAAGGTGATGGAAATTTTCAGAAAATTGTAATCCGTCAAATTTTTCAATTTCTTGGGGTATTGTAGTACTCGTTCTAGTCATCAGAAGTGTCCGTAGCTCCAACTCAATCCTATAACTAGTGTTTGAAATGAAGGATATTGACGTTGAAAATTACCCACTTTTACTTCACGCATATCTCGAAACAGAATCAAATGAACTACAGTTTTTCTCAAGAAATATTTAATTCCATCTCCAAGTAGCAAGCACATATGTGACCAAAAATTATTTTGACTACAGGATGGTTATCCACAACTGCATGTATGCCCAATTTTGAAAGTATAAAATATGACAATTTCTGTGCGGGAACGTTTGCAAAATGAACTGTTTCACTAGATACTTCGTAACATCAAAAATCTGAAATAATTTATACTTTTATACTATAATTCATACTGGGTGATCAATGATGGTAGAAACTATTGCTAATGAAAGTTAAATGGACACCTTGTATTTTTAGCTTCATTGAGATGCTTGTTCAATTTTTTCAGGATATATTATCAAGATCTCCAAAGGATACATGGTAATTCAGTAACTGTCAACCTCACAACAATTCACAAAAGACACGTTTTTTCCATCACACTCTATTTCAAGATTAACTTCATTGAGGTAAGAGTTTTCTTTCACCAGTATACTTGATATGAAAAATCAATATGGCTGAGAGTGTTCTCGCTCAGGAACGATCATATTTCAAACTTTCAAAACTGGGCATGCACATACAATTGTGTATAACTGCCTATTCGTAATGACTTTTGGTCACATTATTTTATATGGTTGATACTGGGAGATGAAAAAATGTTTCTTGAAGTCTGTTTCGAAATACGCGTTTAGTTAAAGGGGTAAATTCTCAACTGCAACACCCTGTATCTCAAAAACCGCTCATAGGATCGAATGGGGCCATAGAAACTTTTAATCAGTATATCAAGTATTACAACTGAAAAATTTAATTATTCGGCTGCACGTCATTTTCCTTAAGAAAAATGGGACGTCCTTTGGGTAGAGCCTGCGGAGCTCCCTGTCTGAATGGAAAAGGATTCCAGATCAGTCTCTGGTGCTTATTCAAGATCCATCAGTGAGCATTTTAATTTTTTTTTATACTCACCCCTTTCATTTTATAGAAACGTGCAAGACAAAAAGTTTTTCAATTCTCTTTTTCGACTCCCATGAGTTCGCCACTTCCAAAAACAAGAAATTTTCCGTTCAAATCTGTTCAAAAAATGTGTGATTTTTCACTGAATTGTCAGTGAAAGGAATGATTTCGATTTTAAAAGAGGACACTGACGAGTAAGCATGCTATTGAGGAAAGAAACAAAGATAATGATTTTATGTGGGGAATACGAGAATCCAAAAAAAATTCCTTAATGATTATGAATGCCATAAGATAACACAAATTTCTGAAACAGAGGTCTGAAAATACTACTCAAGTGAAACTTTTTCTAGTCAATAAAATTTTCAAACAAAAAATTTAATCTCAGGAAATCTAACGAAAGACTTTTATTACAAAAACACCATTTTGTCTTGACACAATATCTAACCAACACCGGAACAAATTTTATAGCTGCAACAAGGACCAAACTTATATGAGATTCACGTAAAATACATCAACGAGATGAAAAAAAAAGGACTATGAACATTCATTGTATAGGAAAAAAAATCTGCCGCAAAACTTCCACTCGTTTATTGCTAATACTCCATAAGTTTCCCTGCATACAAAAACAAAAATGAATGATTAGCATCGCGAAAAAAACGTTTCAATATTCACTCGAACAGAATAATTTTGGGGGCGGAAAACTTCGGAACTGACATTGTCTTTGATATTTTCCGGAGCCTCAGGTGTGCTTTCACGTGCACACTAATCCTTCGCCCCTTCGTGATTCCCCCTCAAATCTTAGCAAGAGAATACAACCACTGAGCAAAATGAACCTTCTTATATTCGACGTGCACCCTAGGAAAGGAATTAAATCATTTCGCGAAGGGTCTCAAACGAGGCACGAACGAAAGGTACAGTGGGAATGGACGAAATGGAAAATGAACATTTACACCTGTTTCAGACCCACGAGTTTATGATCCGTTTACAGGGCGAGGCTGTCAGGTTAGGCATCAGAGTGGCTAGGTTAGTGTATATTGCGAAAATAAATGTGCATGTTTGTTCTCTAAAAAAGCCGTTCTAATGATTCCCAGCCTAATTATGTCAGGTGCGAGTATACAACTGAAATAGGAATGCAGGCTTTTACGGCTGGCGTCTATGTTTTGGTTGGTTTTCGGGTTTTGCCTTGGTCTTTTTTGGTTGAAATCTCCAAACGTTTCATGTTTCAAATTGAGTGCCAGAAACGAGAGCTTCAGGCGGGTGACACTGGATAAACGAATTTCGTAAAACTAGTTTCAAGAAACAGGAAACTCGTTTCAATATCAAATAACCCATGTACTTATCTGAAACGATGCACACTGGTGTTTTGCAAACAGGAGACCAGAAAGTGTTTCGTCAACAAGTTGCACGAAACGCAGCGTGCTCTGTTTGTTGTTACTTGTTTTTAAAAATCCTTTTATTTGCGTAGTATCCGTCGTGCTAAGAGACGGTATATATAATTTTGCGGATTTTCCCAAATTTGCAGTCCATTGATATTTTCACTCCATATAAACGACTTCCAACAACATATACAGATAGAAGCTCATAGTCATTCCAGAAACATCTATTCCATAAGTATAAATGAAGTTTCAGCTTAACACCAAACCTTAGTATTCAATACCTCGACATATGTTCCAGTCATAAAGTGGAGGGACATTTATTTTCCTCCTACACCAATAGTTCTTAATAGTGCAGTGCGAGTACCAAAAGTTCATATTAAAAATGTTAAGAAACGTATATCAAAATAAAAACCAGTTAAGAATAATGAAAAAAAATTTCAGACCCATTGAGGCTGTTGTTTCGAATGATTATTTTTTTAAATAATTTTTTACCGGTACTTCAGTAACTTTGACTTTCCGAGTGCTAGTTCTTTGGAAATCGTCTACATAGTGACAGTTTTGATGTTTGAAAATAGCGTACCTTTGAGAGCTTAGTGAATAGCTGGCAATTGTCTTCAACGAATTATGGGACTTCGATCCCAATCATATATCTGAAAGTAGACATGAATCCGAAACATTTTCAAAATAGTCCGTAATTGACCCTCAATGAATACGGTTTTAATCATTATCCGGAGGTAAATACGTAAGAGATCATATTTTTTCAATACATACATCTTAATTTGCATGAAAATTGTATTGTCATTACACAGAAAAAAATTGGTACCTGATACAATGAAAAAGTTCAGTGACTCAAAAAATATCTTCATCAATATTGGTTCAATAAACGCAATCGTTATGTCAATGTACCACTGGTTATCCATACTATGTATACGAATCTCAATAATATCAATGAATGCTTACGTTCATATCATGATCAAGTACAATAAATAGGTTCGTAAGGGTAATGAATTCCATTCATTACACGAATGAAGAATGATCACCCCAGCGATGAATTGTATTCGTTCAACTGATGAAACTGTAGAAAGTTCAGTGGCCCAATAAACATTTTCATCAATATTGGTCCAATGAACACAATCGTTATATCAATGTACTACTGGTTATCCATACCATGAATACGCATGTTGATGATGTCAATGGATGCTTTCTTTGATATCATGATGATTGAATAGGTTCGTTAGGGTAATGAATTCCATTCATTAAACCAATAAAGAGTGTTTACCTCAGCAATGAATTGTATTCGTTCAACTGATGAAACTGTTTTCATCAGATTGATTAATTATTATGAAAAAGTTCAGTGGTTCAATGAACATTGATGAATTCCATTCTTCAAACGAATGGAAAGTGTTCACCCAAGCAATAACTGTTCAACTGATGAAACTGTTTTCATTTGATTACTTATCATTTTCGTTCTTCGAATAAATGCTGTATGATTGATACTATGATTCAGATCATTTCGACGATGGACATTTTTCGTCAATCTAATGAATGGTGATTACTGAATTCATGAGTATAGGTTACGATAATGCAAGGTTAGTTAGAGTAATGAATTCCATCCATTAAACGAATGAAGAGTGTTTACCCAAGCAATAAATTGTATTCGTTCAACTGATGAAACTATATTCATCAATTTAGTTATTACTGTTCGTTCTTCAAATGAATTCTTCGTGACTGATATAATGATTCAGATTATAACGATGTTGGATATTATTCATCAATCCAATGAATGGTGGTTATTGAATTCATAAGTATCGGTTATTACTATACCTTCATCGATACAATAATTGATATGCATTCATAAGAAAATCGCAATTCTGGTGAAAGGCACATCTCCAAATTATCTTTTATTTTGGCTGACTGGTTTCGGAGCTCTACGGATGTCTCTGTAGTCTGCGCTAATTGTATCAATGAATACCTACGTACGTCAGTGAATGTTTAATCATTGTCACGAAAAACGTATTGCGACAATAAACTGAAAGGTACTAAAAACGGCATTTATTGATATAATGTACCACATTTTCTTGATGAAATAAAACATATTGTTTCAATTAACTTTTTTCTTAATTTCAATAATTTTTTTCATAGCCACAACAAAACCTTTTCATAGATCTGAAAATACATCATCATTGATCTCGATAAACTAGAATTCATTGTTACAATAAAAACAGACATATTTCAGTGAATGGTTATTCAGTAATATGATGTACAATATTCTTCAATAATATATACATAAGTGCTCTGGGACCACGAATTATGTTCGTTGATATTATGGACAATTTAAAATTGTTTCAGTGTACCACTTTCCTCAACTCAATGAACTTTTCCATAGCAGCAACGAAACCTGTTCATAAATGTAAAAAACTTTTATCTCAATTAACTTGAATTCATTGTATCAATAAATACATTCGTACGTCAGTGAATATTTAATCATTGTCGCAAAGACAAGTTTATTGTGTCAATGAACGGAAAGGTAATAAAAGACATTTATTGATATAATGTACCACATTTTTTTCATGAAATAGTACACATTGTTTCAATGTACTTTTTCATCAATTTCAATGACCTCTTTCACAACCGCAATGAAACCTTGAATTCATTGTAGCAATAAAAACATACATATGTCAATGAATAGTTATTAATTGACTCGATAAAAAATTTAACGTGCCAATAAACGAAGAGGTATTCATTAATACTACTAACCATCGACTCGATGGTCAAACTGAAATGGAGTTGAACACTAGAAATATACACGTTGAGTTTTAAGATACTACCAGTCTGTGCTTTTCGTCGTGAAACGCCATTTTGTGGGCACCAAGAATTCAAGTGATTTCAAAATAATTACATGAAAGAGCTTTTCCTTTTTGAGTGAAAAATTAGTCTCGAGTTTAATTAGCTCGTAAAGTTTTCACTTCTTTTTATTATCTTTTAGGTTTCCTTTCAGTGTTTACTCTGTTTTGGGAATTTTTGGTAAATATTATTTTAGGGAAATTGCTGAAGGCCCTTTTTTCATTTAATATGAAGGCGAAGGCAGCATGAGCCTGCAAGAAGTGAGCGGAAATGATATATTTATCAAACAACCCACACATTCCTTACAAGCCATGATACCGTCCATACTACACACCACTCAAAGAGACCAGTTAGAAACGAAGCTAATCTAGAAGCAAGTACAAGTACAAAACGAAATATGATATACATCGGAAATCATATTGGGTAAATAAATACATAACCCTTGACCAAAGAGGACAGTTACTGTCCAACATTGGCATTAAATTGGCAATACATATATACATATAAATATATATATATACATCTATTTATCTTTTTAGCGTCTTTCTATTCAGTACGCTTTCAGCGTCCGAGGAAGTATATTCAACTATTCCGCCTTCAATAGGTGGCAATAGGTTCAAAGAGCACAAAAATGTAAAGTATATTGAAATATTAGTATTGGATCACTCACAATTTAGATTTATATATTCTGCATATTTTTTACGTCCTTTCATTATACTATCATTTGAACGCCCTCAATATACACTACTTTGTACTATCCTTACTACGTCCCCCCGTATGATAATTGGACGAATAGAATACTTTCGGCGTCCGACAGTGTTGCCATGTCTGGTATTTTGTAACTTAATATATGCAGACGTATTATTCCACATCATTAGGAAATAATGTCATGAGATTCGTGAACCTGTGAAGCGCCATGAAGTGATTAAAAAAGTTTAAAAAAATGAAGAACACGCTTTACTTTCAACATGGACTGAAAAGTAAAAAATTATTGACAATGTAATGACTCAAATGTGAAAAAGCGTGGGTGCTTACAAACTATTTTTTTACGTTACTGATTTCAACTTTACAATACTGAGCGTTCAAAAGCTCGAGAAAACTTAAGTCAAGAACCCCACTATTTTTTGCATTTGAGTAATTACATTGACAATTATTTTATACTTTTTAGTCATTGTTGGAAGTAAAGCACGTTCTTTAGTTTTTTAAACTATATTTAAAAAACTATTTTGTTTTTTAATAAAAAATCAAAATATCCGACCCCGAAAACCCCTATATACCAATTTTGAATCGAATCTGACCATAACCATAAAACTCGTTCACCATCTTAGGCCGCCATCTTGAATTCATGAATTTTGACATAGAATTCAAAAAACCCCCACATACAAATTTTGAATCGAATCTGATCATAATAACAAATCTCGTCCGCCATCTTGAGTTTATGAATTTTCACAGAAAATTCATTATCTCTGACCCCACAAACAGTTACATACCAATTTTGAATCGACTATTATCACGAATCTCGTCCGCCATCTCGGCACCGACATTTTTCAAATTTTCCTGGAGAAGAATCATATTATTCAAATTGAAGAATAAATTGATAAAATGTATACAGTATCGGAAACTTTTCATCTGGGGTATAGACAGAAATCTACGCGAGCAAAAAGAAACGCAATGATGTGATAATACCACATAATTAAGAGAGACGTACTACCGTGCGCCTCTCCTGTTACCCCACCCGACGCATTAACGGACCACGTGGCAATGCAACACTCCACACACAGATCACGTCGATATCCCTTCATCGAGGGAGTAGAGGAAAAATTGTAATGCTCTCTTAACATATAACAAGCTATTCTTTACGCTCTCATGAAACTACCATACCCAAGATGAAAACTTTCCGATACTTATATATAGAAAGCCGCCCAAAGTTTTCGAATACGAAAGTGGCAATAAGCTTTTGAATCTAACTCAAATCTCAAGAAATTACTTTTTACTTTTTAGCGCCTTCGAATAAAAGCTTGTCTTTAAATTTTTTTTTTAATTATATCATTCTGTGCTTTTTAGTTAGTACGCATTGATCTATGCATTTCAAAGAAAGCATGGTTATTACAGGGGCCGTTTCCTGTGAGTTTTGAACTATCTAGCTCTTCACTGAGGAGGCCACCTAAATATTCACTCGTCCGCCATCATATGAATTTTAGCAAATTATTCATGATCTTCGACCCCTAATACCCCACGTACCAATTTTGAAGAGAATCAGACCATGATTACAAAACTCGCTCGCCGTCGTGGATTTATGAATTTTGATAAAAAATCTATAATCTCCTACCCCAAAAACCCTCTCCTATCAATTCAGAATCGAATCGGACCATAATCACAAAACTCGTCCGGCATCTTGGAACCGCCATATTGAATTCATGAATTTTGACAAGAAAATCATAATCTACGACCCCAAAAACTCTCACATACAAATTAAGAGTCAATCGGACCATAATCACAAAACTCGTTCGCTATATTGGAGCCGCCATATTGAATTTATGAATTTTGACAAAAATTTCATTATGTCCGACCCCAAAAACCCCCACATACCAATTTAGAATCGAATCGGACCATAACTACAAAACTCATCCGCCATATTGGAGCCGTCTTTTTTAATTTTTCTCTAACGAAAATTTCATAATGCATTGTCACCGAAATTATGAACACCTGTCAAATTTTGAATCAGACGATTAGAAATGTCTTATATTTGACTTGCAAGATTTGATTAGAAACGCACAGACACCGTGACAGGTGAAACTAAATAAAAGCTTGTATTGTAATGAAAATGGAGTTATTTTCCGTTTAGTATGCAGTATTCAAGTCTACCTACTATAACATACATTTTGGGTGTGGTGCATATCTCGGTGTGATATTCTAGAAATACAAGAAATACTCAACCAGATGTTCAAAGTGAAATCTCACAAGACTTCCATAAAAAAAATCAAAATGGTGTTCAGGGTCGCCATCTTGAGATATATAACAATAATATAGTTTTGTCAATCCATTGGGGGGCATTTACGATCCAATAAAAAATTGATAAAGTTGTATGATATTCATTTGATTTTTTTCATATACAAATTACTATTTTCGGCAACCGTCCGGGAAGAACCTACGTTCTGGACGGTTTTTCTTTCAGAAAGTAGCACTTCCCGCTCCAGTCCAGGAAGTACGTACTTCCCGGACTAGGCTGAGAAGTGCTCGAATTTTAATGTGAATATTAATCTGAATAAGAATTAGAATGTTTCTCTTAGTACCTATCTTCTGTTCAAATTTCAATATATAATACAAATAAAAGGACTAAAATGTTCGAAATTTTGTCCTACAAAGAAATATAATGAATAAATTATTCTAAGAGCCGGAATATAGGTCGACCTTCACCCATCTGTTAACCGGATGAAACATACTTTTTATAGAGCTACATAAATATACAAATACATCTATAAAGGCTTGCCTACCAAAATATGGTCCATACTATATAACGTGAGTTTAAAAAATTTGCACCATATGGAAAACTTTTTTATTATCGATTTTTCAGAAAATTTTAATCCCCATAAAAATTAGTGCATGGCAGACTACTTGCATATCTATGAGTTGTCAAAATTTCAAATTTCCAGTGTACAGGGGAGAACAAAAAATAGGAATTTTGATCAGGTGTAAACTACCCCTTATTTTTGACATTATAAAAAGTGCATTCAAAGAGGTTATTTAGAATTGAAAACAATATTCAAATTTGGAATTGCAGCCATGGTAGTTTACTCTTGATCAAAATTCATTTTTTTGTCCCCCCCTGTACACCGTTAGGAAATTTATAATTTTTATAACTCGAATACAAGGATTCCGCAATGCACCAATTTTTATGAATATTAAAATTTTTTGGCCCGAATCGATAATAAAAAAGTTTCCATGTGGTGGCAAATTTTTTAAACTCACTGTGTATAGTTTGGACTACATTCAGATAGGCAAGCCATTAAAGGTATATTTGTCTATTTATTAAACTTCATAAAACGTACGTTCCACGGTTGCGGAAAAAATAGTGTACGCAACACGTCTGAAAACAGTTTTTTTGGACCCGCTGTGATTCAACAAAGCGTACAAGTTATATAGACAAGGGGCTTCATTGTCTGCTGTGAAGTTTCTCATATCTAATCCTTTTAGAGGAAAATCAATAGTGACCTTTTATTTTTCTCTAAATTTTTCTGTTTGAGAAAACCTTTTTAAATGGATTACCAAAATTTTTGGGAATTTATGAATCAATAGAGATTTTGTGCTTTTTCTTCTTCCTGTGCAAATCGAACATGTCATACTAGATACATTTTGCATTTCATCTTGAGTACAGAACTAAACTATTCTTTTTCGGAAACTGAACTCAAATGTTGACTTTTCGTTAAAATCTCAGTAAGCGAAGTGACTCTTTGTTGTTCTAGAACGTAAAAGACGTACAGTTTTGTACATAAAAGAGTCGTACAAGGCATTGCACTAATTGCGCTGAAAAAATGTTAAAAGCGCGTTACTAACAAAAATAGTTTGAATTTTGACACTACTTGTCAAAGTCGATAAGAAGTTCAATTAAGATTGACTCACAATAGCTTCGTACAGCAATAACTGCTGTACGACTTTTTTATGCACACAACTGTACGATAGTCATGCAAAAAATATCACCTAGATATTTCATTTTGCTTCAAACACGAAATGTCAATTAACAATAACAGATACTCATTTATTAATTTTTTATTCTCATATTAGTTTTAATTCGAATGCAAAATACTGTTGCGTCCTCGAATGCGAATTTTCTTTCATCGTGTATTCATTGTTACCCCACTGAGTCCATCAACGATAAATGAGACCACGTAGAAACCTCCCGAATACAAATGGTGTGTTGCCAAGTGTCCGGACGCTGAAGAATCTCAGAATGTAGTCCACAATAAGTATACAGTATGCGTTTGTAGCGCTGCAACGGACATGACTTGAACTACACGTGAATATATTTTGATCAACTTGTGATACTTTAGCGTCCACATGATGGCGAATATGTAACTCCGTCAAAGTCACAGTGAAACTCACGACCACAGACAGTAATCTGTCAAATACGGAGGTTCGAAAGTAAAATGATAGAGGTCACTAGCAGTTCTTTCACACGAAATAATAAGGGATTACATTTGAGCGTCCGTATACGGACGCATAAAGGTGGGGGACGCTGAAACATATGTAAATTTAAAATGTATGGACGCACAAATGATAGAAAGATATATATATATATATATATATATATAAATATATATATATATATATATATATATATATATAAATATATATATATATATATATATATATATATATATATGGAACTAGTAAATAGTGGGGCTTTGCAGCAAAATCAAAGAGTACTACTTTAAAGTTTGTCCAAGCTTTCGGAAATTTAATAAATCATTTCCATCATCAGAGATAATCTTTGTTGAGATTGTGAGACGCGATGTTATTCAACAATAAGTGACACATTGTGCAACATGAAAGTTGATATAAAACATGTAAAATTGGAAGGATGTCTTAAAATTTTTTATAAAATACGTTACATTTAAAATTGTTAAAATTACTTTTATTTTGACCACACCAGGCCAAATCAATGCTCTTGGTTAGGAGAAGACAGACTGGTGTGGTCAAAATAAAAGTAATTTTAACAATTTTAAATGTAAAGTATTTTATAAAAAATTTTAAGACATCCTTCCAATTTTACATGTTTTATATCAACTTTCATGTTGCACAATGTGCCACTTATTGTTGAATAACATCGCGTCTCCCAATCTCAACAAAGATTATCTCTGATGACGGAAATGATTTATTAAATTTCCGAAAGCTTGGACAAACTTTAAAGTAGTACTCTTTGATTTTGCTGCAAAGCCCCACTATTTACTAGTTCCATACCTAACTAGTCAGCAACGACTACCCTTCCTCTATATATATATATATATATTGCCAATTATATATATATATACAAAGGAGAAAATTAGTGGGCAAACCCTCATAATGCAACCGTAGACGGATCCGTTTCGGACTCATTAGACCTCTTCAGTACGGTATAGCCAAGTGTATAGTTGTGCAACACTTGAACGCAAGATCACACAAATATAGAAGCCAACCACATTCTATGGTTTTCTACTTTATTTATATATAGATATATATATATATATATATACATAAATGTGATTAATACAAATTGAGGATTTTCTAGTAAAAAAAAATAAAGTGGTTTGAACCGTTAAGAGCAGTTTTTGTTTCAGTATGATTTATATACCAATAAGATTCAAAATGAGAATGCATTGATGTTTTACTGATATCGTTCATTTCATCGTGCGATACTACCTAATATCCAATTCTATAACTATACTCATCCAATTCCTTGATCTTCTCACTTATTTTTATCTCCTTGAATTAACCGCTGTTTATAGGCCTTGAGTAATTTTCAGACAGCACATAAACCTTGAATGAGGGTGCTCCCATTCAAAATTTAAAAAGTCTGGTCAGGTCCGTACTAAACAATATTCAGTAAAGTGTGCCCTGATACATAAGGAAGTTTTTCGTATTCAATAACAACTAATTTTGTCTTGAATTATACGTCTAGCCATATATGTATCAGCCGCTTGAATGTTTGCTAGAAGTTTTCGATGTGTGTTAAAGTCCCGGTATAGTTCAAGTACACGATATTGTGAGACTGTCAAAGGTCAAATTAAAATTCCTGGAAATGATCCTTCGACTAGTCCACGTAGACTTGACGAGGACTTACGGCTTTGTACGCCCAGCACTGAACAGTTCCTACTAACATTATTTTATGATTCGCTGAAAAGTCATAAAATTTTGTTCCAAACTTTTCTCGGCGACCAATGAAATTTCCGAAGGTTATCATCCTCACATTTATGTCCTGTTCAGGCAGTAATCGCGATTTGAGTGTTATGTTAAACTCGTGCTATTGGAATTGTATACCTATGTCCAAGTTATTTACTCATTTATTATTACTTAGCTCCCTTACTATTTTTTCAAAGAACTGTTTGAATATAGATTGTACTATATTATTTACTTGAACTATATACAGTGCGGATTTTAATAGCCCCCCCTCGTTAACTTTTGAACGGTTCGACGTAGAAACATGAATAAAAAACAGTTTAGAGGGTTTCACCAAAACTACTTTTTGAAATAAAAAGTATGGTGATTGCTCAATAGGGGGCGCGGGAGCACCATCGACTCAAAATCTCCCTCCGCTTCGCAACTCAACCTCGAGCTAAAATCTAATACTTTTTTTCCTTGTATAATAAATAATTATATAGTTAGGTAATTTTTACCTACTTTATATAACCAAAAACCTTTCATTCTCATACGAAATAATGTACCTACACGAATTTTTCTGATGGTGAATTTTCTTCTCCATGTAAATTCAAGTTAACTATCCATGAGAAAACTCGGAAGGATTATTTTATTTTCTTTAAAAAGAAAAAATATTCGCCGTCACTGCCGTTGGGGCTGTCAGGTAAACAGAGTTAGCCATTTGTCATCTAAATGAAAGGCCTATTCTCTTTACAACCATTCAAATATTTTTGAATTTTGCTCATAATTTTTTTCCCAATTTCGATTTTTATGCGTTCCGATATTTTTGAGTTGATGTGCCCCCAGCGCCATCTTTCGAGTAATTGCAATGTTTCTTTTCTCAAAAAGTTTTATCGGTAATACCCTTCAAAAAAATTTTGATTTCATTGTTCCACATCAAACCGTTCAAATTTATCGAGGTATGAGTAGTATTCAGATACTCATCTATAGTTGATATTTCGAATTTAAATTGCAAAAAAAATATTAACGAAATTCAGCCCCATGCCATTTAAAAATTTTGAGTTGATGGCCCCCCCGCGCCCCCTATTAAGCAATCGCCATATTTTTCATTTCAAAAAGTAGTATTGGTGAAACCCTCGAACGGTTTTTTATCCATGTTTCTACGTCAAACCGTTCAAAAGTTAACAGGGGGGGGGGGTATTAAAAGCCGCAGTGTATAACTAAGGATATCTTTCTCAAGTGTATGTCTTGTTTGAAAAAGGAATACTCGCCTGGCTTGAGCGCAAACAAAACTCAGGTAGTTACCCTGCGCGAATGTAAATAATGAGAATATTTTTGATAGTATGAACTGAATTTTTTAAAACAATATTCATGATTCTTGGATTTTTGGGTGCTTTAAAAAAAGGGGGGTCATTGTACTAGCCTCAGAAAAGGACCTGAGTTCATCGTGGGAATCCACATTCGTTAGACAAACTGTCATTAATGTGTCAACAAGATTCGAAAAAATTCAAAACAAGCTAATTATTTCCTTTGTCCACTCCTCTTCAGATGCCAGTTACCCAGCCTTATCCAGAAACGAGGGGATAGACGAGAATAGCGGGTTCTTATCGGACCCTAATAGATAGACATTCTGCAACCCCTAGTGCATGCCTTGCAATTTTAAATTACCAGCCTATATAACAAATTTTCGTTTTCCCGCATTGTTCCGCTACTAATGAGCTGAGAGGGCAATTACAGGAATAATTTATTTGTCATTATGAAGAGATATGGTTAGGAACGGAAATCGCAAGAATAATTGGATGACGTCAGTAGTAATCTGCTCGTTTTGTCTTCTAGTTATACGAAACGTTGTTGTTTTTCGGGATGAGTTTCAGAAGTTGCAGGAAACTCAATGGTGCTAGTGGTACAGAAACGACAGACAAATGTAAGCCACAAGTGAAGAATGAAACTTTGAAACTCGGTACATGACTATTTGATCATGTATTGTGAGAAAAAAAAGTTGTTTACAAAAAAATCAGGGGTAGAACCCAAAAAAAAAAATTATTAAAAAAAATTTGAATTTTGTTTTGCTGTTGTTTCGGAGAGTATGAGATTCATTAATAAACAATTTCAACAAGGTGGAAGATAATTCAATTCTCCACAAGGAATATACACTGAAAAAAATGTGGTACGTTATATCAATAAATGCCGTTTTTTACCTCTCCGTTCATTGGCAAAATACATTTTTCATCGTGGCAATGAATAAATATTCACTGACTTTTGTAGGTATTTATTGATACAACGAATTCAAGTTTATTGAGATCAAAGATGATCGTTTCTAACATTTATGAACAGTTTTCGTTGCTCCTGCGGAAAAGTTTATTGAGGTGAGGAAAGGGGTACACTGAGATCAATGATGATCTAATTTCAGACCTATGAAGATATTTCGTTACGGCTTTGAAAAAGATTATTGAAATGAAGAAAAAAGTACATTGGAATAATGTATATTATTTCATGAAAAAAATGTGGTACATAATATAAATGAATACCGTTTATTACCTTTCCGTTCATTGGCACATTTAACTTTTCATCGTGATAATGATTAAACATTCACTGTAGTACGAAGGTATTTATTGATACAATGATTTCAAGTTCATTGAGATCAAAGTTGATGGTTTTTTATATTTATGAACAGGTTTTGTTGCTGCTATGGAAAGGTTCATTGAGGTGTGGAATGTGGTACACTGAAACAATTTGAAATCGTTCATCACATCAATGAACATAATTCATGGTCCCAGAGCACTGATGTATATATTTAAAAAAAATATGGTACATTTTATTGATGAATACCTTTTCGTTTATTGGCACAATACATTTTTCGTCCAGTCAATGAATGACCATTCAGTGAAATATGTATGTTTTTATTGTTACAATGAATTCAAGTTTATCGAGATCAATGATGATCTATTTTCAGACCTATGAACATGTTTCATTGCGGCTATGGAAAAGATCATTGAAATGAAGAAAGAAGTACATTGAAACAATGTATACTATTTCATGAAAAAAATGTGGTACATTATATCAATGAATACCGTTTATTACCTTTTCGTTCATTGGCACAATACAGTTTTCATCGTGACAATGATTCAAGTTCATTGAGATCAAAGATGATTTTTTTTTACATTTATGAACAGGTTTCGTTGTTGCTATGGAAAAGTTCATTGAGGTAATGAAAGGGGTAAACTGAATCCATTTGAAATTGTTCATCATATCAATGAACATAATTATTGGTCCCAGAGATGATTTTATTGTTACAATGAATCCAAGTTTCTCGAAATCAATGATAATCTATTTTCAGATCTATACACAGGTTTTATTGGGGCTATGGAAAGATCATAGAAGGTGTAACGAAGTTACTAAGTCCCAGTTTTGTTAGGCAGATAGAAGCAATATTTTCCTCCCATTCTATAACTCCGTAATTAATATGTTCATGAATATATTAATAAGCCTTATGTCGAACCAAGCCATATCGTGTTTAAATATACTCATAAATTTTGCCGGCATCTGTTCAGCCGAATCCTCGCATAGAAACCTCCGTTACTGGCAAGTTAGCTTTAGCTGGTAGTACACAGCGCCTCCACTAGAGGGACCACTCCGCACGACTTCGTTGTTTGCACAGAGCCGGTTAACTTAAGCAGACAGAAGCGATCGTCGAAGCATCTTCTCAGGTAGCACAGACTACAGAGACATACGAAGAGCTCCGAAAGGAGCCAGCCGAAATTAAAGGTAACTTGGAGATACGCCTTCCAATCAGGATTGCGATGTTCTGATGAATGCATGTTAATTATTTTGCATATCTTTCGGAAACTCACTGTATGCTCAATATCAGTGGGAGGCCTTCATTGCATTTACGAATGATATGCAATGATTGAATAAATACCACTCATTCAAATGACAAATAAAATAATTAGTTCAATATGTGATGTGATCACGAAAATAAACTGAAACATAAATTTAATGTATATCAATTATTGAATCAAGGAATAACCGATACTTAATAATAACCGTTCATTGGATTGACGAAAAATATCCATCGTCGAACTAATCTGAATCATTATATCAATCATACAGCATTCATTCGAAGAATGGACAATAATAACTAATTTGATGAATACAGTTTCATCAGTTGAACGAATACAATTTATTGCTTGGGAGAACACTCTTTATTCGTTTGATAAATGGAATTCATTACCATAACGAACCTATTCAATGCACTTGACATGATATCAATGAAAGCATTCATTGATAGTATTAAGATCCATATTCATAGTATGGATAACCAGTGGTACATTGACATAACGATTGCGTTCATTGGACCAATATTGATAAAAATATTCATTGAGTCACTAAACTTTTTCATTGTATTCAGGTACCAATTTTTTTCTGTGTACTTGGTGGTTTCTCACAAAATGCGCTCGTTTTCTCAGAAAACCTGATTGAATTCCGATATAAAATTTCAGGCTCGCGATAACCCGTCACTGCCATTTCCGGCAGGGCCGAAAATTAGATTTGTCATAACTTTGCTAAAAATTATAGTAGAAGGAAAATAAAAAGTGTGTATCGTTCCTGAAGACTGTTCCTCATGCAAATATAAAATGTGAGTATCTGAGTACACAAAATGTGTTTTATCCCACTTCACATAACCCTTCTACGATATTAATGGAGGATCCGAAAGTCATGGATATTTTAGTTGATATGAAATAATTATACTGAAGCAGGAATCAGTACCCTTTTTCGACCATATGCAACAATTCAGGACTAATGCCAAAGAAAACACTGGGTGTTATTTCTGCCTCAGTTTTAAACTCACCCATAATCCCGGCAATGTCTTCAGTAAATGTTGAAAATAATTGCTCATATATATCCTACATAAAAAAGTATGTAAGTGATTTCAATCTCGAAGTTTGCGCTTCACTAAAATGTTATAAAACATATATGCAGGATATGAATAAGCAATTATTTTCAACATTTACTGAAGAGAATGCCGGTTTTACTAGTAAGTTGAAAATGAGGCAGGAAAAACAAAGCTTTTTTGGTATGGATTGCTACTTTAGTATAATAATTCCATATTTACTCAATTATTCTTCCAGATACGCTTAACAAAGTAGCCTTTGACGCTTTCAGATTTCAACGCAAAGTTAACGTTTTACGTGAAATGTCATTTTGTGACACATTTGCGCTCTAAAGCGGAAATATTTCGAAAACGCTCGCTTTTCCAACGTATTTCTGCATGATGACTGATGATAGTGACAGTGAATTATCAAACACTCCTCCTGAACTAGCAGAAAGTGCAAAAATTGTTACTTTGAATCTCCTACCAGTGAAATCAAGGAAGAAATATGAATTACAATACGGTAAATTCATGACGTGGTGGCAGTCGAAGAAGGTGAATAAGTATTCAGAAAACGTATTACTCGCTTATTTTGGAGAAAAATCATTGACTTGTAAGTCATCAACTTTCTGGTCTACATATTCGATGATACGGACATGTTGGAATGTTAAAAATAACATCAAAATCAATAAGTATCCTAAACTTATCGCATTTCTGGAGAAACAGTCTGTTGGACATAAAGCGAAAAAATCCAAAACATTATTCACCACTGAAGATATTCACAAATTTTTACAAGAAACGTCCGATGGAGAATATCTACTAATAAAGGTAAATTTTAATATTTCATGCTCTTAGTAGTTTGAAAAGCGGTTAGTATTTTTTTGAATTTAGTGCAATTCGGTTAGCATATACATTTGGAATAGCTATTAATTGCAATTTTTTTATAGGTTATTCTAATTATGGGTATTGCTGGTGCCTGCAGGCGCGATGAGTTGGTCAAAATGGAGATTGGTGACATAGAAGATAAGGATTCAATTTCTATAGTCCGAATTGCGGATTCAAAAACGAGCCGTGTTTTTACGATTGTTGGTCATAATGAAGAGAATTCAGTTGATTATTTTTCAATTTGTAAAAAATATTTTGCACTCAGAAAACATTGTCTGAATAACAATACTGTCCAACGTCTATTTTTACGTTATAAAAAAGGTAGATGTATAAAACAAGTTGTGGGTATGAATACAATTGGCAAGATTCCCAGTGACATTGCTAAGTATTTGAAATTGCCCGAGCATAATTTATATACTGGACACTGTCTCCGACGAACCTCTGCTACTTTATTGGTGAATGGTGGAGGTGACCTAATACCTGAAAAAACATGGTGGATGGAAAAGAAAAAATGTAGCAGAAGGCTATATAGATGACTCAATCAAAAATAAGATTGAAACTACCAAGAGAATATTCTCAAAACCATCTACATCTCGTTCTGTAGATTTCCAATATTCGGGGGAACTAATGTTAGATGGATCTGCTGATCGTCCATCAGGTTCAGTAGCAGAAGGCTACATAGATGAATCAATCAAAAATAAGATTAAAACTACCAAGAGAATATTCTCAAGATCATCTACATCTCGTTCCGTAGATTTTCAATATTCGGGGGAATTAATGTTAGATGGATCTGCTGATCGTCCATCAGGTTCAGTAGCAGAAGGCTACATAGATGAATCAATCAAAAATAAGATTAAAACTACCAAGAGAATATTCTCAAGATCATCTACATCTCGTTCCGTAGATTTTCAATATTCGGGGGAATTAATGTTAGATGGATCTGCTGATCGTCCATCAGGTTCAGTAGCAGAAGGCTACATAGATGAATCAATCAAAAATAAGATTAAAACTACCAAGAGAATATTCTCAAGATCATCTACATCTCGTTCCGTAGATTTTCAATATTCGGGGGAATTAATGTTAGATGGATCTGCTGATCGTCCATCAGGTTCAGTAGCAGAAGGCTACATAGATGAATCAATCAAAAATAAGATTAAAACTACCAAGAGAATATTCTCAAGATCATCTACATCTCGTTCCGTAGATTTTCAATATTCGGGGGAATTAATGTTAGATGGATCTGCTGATCGTCCATCAGGTTCAGTAGCAGAAGGCTACATAGATGAATCAATCAAAAATAAGATTAAAACTACCAAGAGAATATTCTCAAGATCATCTACATCTCGTTCCGTAGATTTTCAATATTCGGGGGAATTAATGTTAGATGGATCTGCTGATCGTCCATCAGGTTCAGTAGCAGAAGGCTACATAGATGAATCAATCAAAAATAAGATTAAAACTACCAAGAGAATATTCTCAAGATCATCTACATCTCGTTCCGTAGATTTTCAATATTCGGGGGAATTAATGTTAGATGGATCTGCTGATCGTCCATCAGGTTCAGTAGCAGAAGGCTACATAGATGAATCAATCAAAAATAAGATTAAAACTACCAAGAGAATATTCTCAAGATCATCTACATCTCGTTCCGTAAATTTTCAATATTCGGGGGAATTAATGTTAGATGGATCTGCTGATCGTCCATCAGGTTCAGTAGCAGAAGGCTACATAGATGAATCAATCAAAAATAAGATTAAAACTACCAAGAGAATATTCTCAAGATCATCTACATCTCGTTCCGTAGATTTTCAATATTCGGGGGAATTAATGTTAGATGGATCTGCTGATCGTCCATCAGGTTCAGTAGCAGAAGGCTACATAGATGAATCAATCAAAAATAAGATTAAAACTACCAAGAGAATATTCTCAAGATCATCTACATCTCGTTCCGTAGATTTTCAATATTCGGGGGAATTAATGTTAGATGGATCTGCTGATCGTCCATCAGGTTCAGTAGCAGAAGGCTACATAGATGAATCAATCAAAAATAAGATTAAAACTACCAAGAGAATATTCTCAAGATCATCTACATCTCGTTCCGTAGATTTTCAATATTCGGGGGAATTAATGTTAGATGGATCTGCTGATCGTCCATCAGGTTCAGTAGCAGAAGGCTACATAGATGAATCAATCAAAAATAAGATTAAAACTACCAAGAGAATATTCTCAAGATCATCTACATCTCGTTCCGTAGATTTTCAATATTCGGGGGAATTAATGTTAGATGGATCTGCTGATCGTCCATCAGGTTCAGTAGCAGAAGGCTACATAGATGAATCAATCAAAAATAAGATTAAAACTACCAAGAGAATATTCTCAAGATCATCTACATCTCGTTCCGTAGATTTTCAATATTCGGGGGAATTAATGTTAGATGGATCTGCTGATCGTCCATCAGGTTCAGTAGCAGAAGGCTACATAGATGAATCAATCAAAAATAAGATTAAAACTACCAAGAGAATATTCTCAAGATCATCTACATCTCGTTCCGTAGATTTTCAATATTCGGGGGAATTAATGTTAGATGGATCTGCTGATCGTCCATCAGGTTCAGTAGCAGAAGGCTACATAGATGAATCAATCAAAAATAAGATTAAAACTACCAAGAGAATATTCTCAAGATCATCTACATCTCGTTCCGTAGATTTTCAATATTCGGGGGAATTAATGTTAGATGGATCTGCTGATCGTCCATCAGGTTCAGTAGCAGAAGGCTACATAGATGAATCAATCAAAAATAAGATTAAAACTACCAAGAGAATATTCTCAAGATCATCTACATCTCGTTCCGTAGATTTTCAATATTCGGGGGAATTAATGTTAGATGGATCTGCTGATCGTCCATCAGGTTCAGTAGCAGAAGGCTACATAGATGAATCAATCAAAAATAAGATTAAAACTACCAAGAGAATATTCTCAAGATCATCTACATCTCGTTCCGTAGATTTTCAATATTCGGGGGAATTAATGTTAGATGGATCTGCTGATCGTCCATCAGGTTCAGTAGCAGAAGGCTACATAGATGAATCAATCAAAAATAAGATTAAAACTACCAAGAGAATATTCTCAAGATCATCTACATCTCGTTCCGTAGATTTTCAATATTCGGGGGAATTAATGTTAGATGGATCTGCTGATCGTCCATCAGGTTCAGTAGCAGAAGGCTACATAGATGAATCAATCAAAAATAAGATTAAAACTACCAAGAGAATATTCTCAAGATCATCTACATCTCGTTCCGTAGATTTTCAATATTCGGGGGAATTAATGTTAGATGGATCTGCTGATCGTCCATCAGGTTCAGTAGCAGAAGGCTACATAGATGAATCAATCAAAAATAAGATTAAAACTACCAAGAGAATATTCTCAAAACCATCTACATCTCGTTCTGTAGATTTCCAATATTCGGGGGAACTAATGTTAGATGGATCTGCTGATCGTCCATCAGGTTCAGGAATAATAATTAAAGAGTGTCACAATTGTACATTCAATTTTAGTATAGTCAATGATAAATTAAATTAATATTAATCAGGAATTTATAAACTGTGTTCGATATTCCAGTTAAAATGAAAGTTTGTTGTAATGCGATGTACTTTTGTTGAATAAAGCATCTGGTTTCTTTTTCTGAAAACTGCGTTTGTAGAAAAAATCTTGTCTGTATTTCGAGCACAAAGTGTCATTGTCGCTCTCCAAAGATTACTCTCTTTGTCAAGCGACAACATATTACTTTGCGCTCTTAATACACAAATAGCTATTATGATTTTCGAATCATCCGCAAACATCTCCGTGAAGTGTGACAAATTTCATTTTAGGTACTCAAATACTCGCATATTATATTTGCATGAGAAGGTAGGAGTCAATTTATATCAATATCCATTCATAAGTTTTAGCCATATTCTCTAAAGTACCTACCGAATTGAAAATTATTCACATTATTTATCCACTAACTAGCTCAACCGAAAAACTGTTCGATGCTTCATGCACTATATATACTCGTGAAACAACGAGATAACACTTTGAAATTTACATGCTAAATTCCTATATTTATCTAGGCTTTTGGGGTATAATTCGAAATCATCCGCTTTACCATAATTCAAGTTTTATCGGCGTGAAACAACAATAATTGTTTGAATAAATATTCTATGTATTATCCCGGAATATGGCGAGGTTTGTGAATTTCGACTAGGTATTTCGGATAAATTATGACATGTGTGTGACACATAAAAAACAGTTCGCAACGAGCTATGCTTGCTTGGTTAGCGTTGTGAATTTAAACGCGCTATCAGGCTAATACAATGCTCATCGTTGAAATGTTCATTATTAGGGAATCTCATGTGATTTGCGCTTCAATGAATTTGCTTCAAGAGCAGTAGGTAGATTGTGTACGGTACAGGCTTGCTTGATTTGATGACAGACGCTTGAATCGATTGTCTTCCTTTTCATGTGAATGCATATGAAAATCAATACTTATAGCCCGGGAGGTACTGTCACTTTGGAATACGTCATAGTATGCACGCTGAATTTTTTATCGTTGGTAGATCATGTGATACTCATCACGAAATCAATTGTCAGACCCTTGAGTAGCCGTGGGTTGCACAGATATAGAGTGTTGAAAATGAAAAATTAAATCTATTTTTTATTCATAACTTCCACAGTTTTGGAAATTTTACAGTTTAATTCAGAGAAATGTTTTTGTTAAATAAGAACTTCATTTAAAATGAATTACAATTTTAGTTGCCACCAGTGGCGTACAAAAAGGGTATATTGGTCCCTTTCCTTCCCTATTTTTTTCGCCACTGGTAAAATCAGAAAAATTTCCGGATCGGTAGATGTACAAGCGATGAGTCTGATTCTTGCCTGAAGTTGATCTGAGTGAAATACACTGCTCGCCAGGAGCGATGGACTCACCCAGCTTTGCGAAAAACCATATCAGGGGACATTATAGACCCAAAACTCTAACGGATTCGGAACCAGGACACCAATTTTACTTACAGTACAGATTTTTGCTGAAAAATTTTCAATTCTGAAAAACCAAATTTGTCTTAATTTTCATGGAAATATCCCCTGGCGAGCAGTGTATGACACTCAGATCAACTTTGGTCAAGATTCAGACTCACTACCTGTATATCTACCGATCCCGAGTTTCACTCCAATAGTTAAGGAAGATACGGGGTGTTTTCTTGAAAAGTGAGACAAAATGGGTTTTTAGAACTGAATATATTTCAGCAAAAATATGTATTGGTAGTGAAATAGGTGTCATGATAGCGAATTCGATGGAATTTTCAGCCTATATTGTCGCATTACATAATTTTTCGTAAAACTGGCCAAGTCTATCGCTTCTGGCGAGCAGTGTATGTCACTCAGATCAACTTCAGGCAAGATTCACACTCATCGCTTGTACATCTGCCGATCTGAAAATTTACAGAGTTCCACTCCAATAGTTACGGAAGATACAGGGGTGTTTCCTTGAAAAGTGAGACAAACTGGATTTTTCAGAAGTGAAAATTTTTCAGCAAAAATCTGTACTGGTAGTAATATTGTTGTCCTGATTCCGAATCCGTTGAAATTTTGAGCACAAGTATATTGTCCCCTAATGTAATTTTTCGCAAAACTGGGTAAGTATATCGCTCCTGGTGAGCATTGTATTTCACTCAGATCAACCACAGGTAAGATTCAGACTCATCCTGAAATTTACACAGTCCCTCTCGAATCATTACGGAAGATACAATTCACTTCAGCAAAACAATTTTTTCATTAGTAGTATGTTTTCATAAGAGCGCAATTATCTTGAATACGATTGATTTTTCCGGGTTCAAACAATCATACATTTTTTAATTGAAATTAAATGAAGAAGTCAAAGAATAATAATTTTCCTGATTTTACCAGTGGTGTAAAAAATAGGGGAGAAAAGGCACCAATATACCCTTTTTGTACGCCACTGGTGCCAACTAAAAATGCAATTTTTCTTTTAAAATAAAGCTCTTATTGAACAAAAATATTTTTTCGAATTAAACTGTAAAATTTCCAAAACTGTGGAAGTTATGAATAAAAAATAGATTTAATATTTCATATTCAACACCCTGTATCTGTGCAACCCACCGCTACTCAAGGGTCTGACGATTGATTTCGTGATGAGTATTACATGACCTACCAACGACAAAAAACTCAGCGTGCATACTATTACTTTTTTTTTCAACTTTTTTTGACAAGTTGCACCACTCCAACCACCGCGGTCGCGCGGTCTGAATCTTGGTTTAATAATAAGTGGTATGTGTACTATAATAACAACTAAATTCCATAGTGCATACTATGACGTATTCCAAAGTGACAGTACCTCCCGGACTATTAGATTTTTGCACACCACGGACAGGAATTCGTGAACTAGTTATCTTTCAGTAATATTTCATACAATAACAGATCTGCCAGTTAATTACCTTTCGAATTTGAAAAACTTCAGCAAACATACTCATTTATTTTACCTACCATACAGATTTTTTTTCATTCATTCGACACTAAGGTAAAAACGACTAAATACAGTGCGGCTTTTTATAGGCCCCCCCCTGTTAACTTTTGAACAGTTTGCCGTAGAGAGATAAAAAAAAACGATTCGAGGGTTTCACCGATACTTCTTTTTGAAATATAACGCATTGTGATTGCTCGATAGATGGCGTGGGGGGGCACAAAAACCTAATTTTTTTAAATAGCATGGGGGGTCGAGTGACACATTGTTGAAAAGAGAATTTGATTCTCTTTTCAACCATCTAATTTTTTTTTTATTTCGTTGACACGTTTTTTCACAATAAGCATTTGAAGTGTAAGAGCGGACCTGAATTCGTTTCCTTACCTTACCTCAATAACTTTTGAAGGGTTTGATGTGAAATAATGGGACGGAAAATATTTTGGGTGGTATTAAAATAATAATGTTTGAAGAAAAATACCTTAATTGTTCTAGTGATTCACAATTACAATCAATACCAAGAAATACGGTCAATAAAGACAATTCACAACATTAATAATTATTCATTTTGAATTCCTTTCAAAGCTTAATTAGGTATTAGGATATCGAAATTATACCCATTTCATTTATTTTTAATGACAAAAGTAATAACAGGTACTACGAAAGGACTATTTATTGGATTTGTTTAAATGACAATAATTAATTAGTTACCTATAAAAGTACAATGGATTGATGAATTATTGTATTCATATTCACTGAGGAGTTTTGTCTACTTATAATTATTATTTACTTTGAATATTTGATATCATCATGGTTCGTATACGTCCTTTCGAAGAAAAAATTGAAGCAATTTATAATTTTGGTGAGGCCCATCGGAACTACCACGAAGCGGAGAGAATTTTTAATGAAAAATTTCCTGAACATCCTATAACTCGGAAATATTTGAGGGAACTAGTTGAAAAATTCAACAGAACTGGCAGTGTTCATAGGAAAGGTGGAGCTGGTCGAAAATCAATTCCGGAAGAGACAAAGGTTTCGATAATTGCCGAAATGGTGGTAAATCCGCAACAAAGTACCTCTCGTGTAGCAAGTACGATTGGGGTCTCAACAGCTACAGTAAAAAAATATTTGAAGAAACACAAGTTCCATCCATACAAATTAGTAATGTTACACCAACTCACAGAAGACGACCCAGACCGAAGAATGGAATTTTGTGAAATTATGGAGGGAAAGATAGCTAGGAACCCCAATTACATTAGGAATATTTGTTTTTCAGATGAAAGTCCCTTTTTTTGAACGGAAATGTGAATACACAACATGTGCGATACTGGAGTGATATAAATCCCCATATCTTTCGAGAAGGTCACACACAGTTCCCACAGAAAGTAAATGTGTGGGCTGGAATTCTGGGAGACCATATTGTAGGTCCCTTATTTCTGGAAGAAAACTTGAATGGTAATTTGTACCTGGATTTACTAAGAGATACGGTTGAACCACTCATCCTTGGAATATTAGAAGAAAATGAGAACGAATTTCAGGAACACATCACCTTCCAGCAAGATGGGGCCTTTCCTCACTTCCAACGTCAAGTTCGAGAGTATTTGGATGTAACATACCCTATGAGATGGATTGGACGTCGTGGACCAATCGAATGGCCGGCACAATCACTAGACCTTAACCTTGTGACTTCTTTCTGTGGGGATACATCAAATCCAAAGTGTATGAGCAACAATCCAACTCTTTGGAAGAACTTAAAGAACGAATAACACGGGTTTGTGCTGATATAACTGCAGACATGTTGAATAATGTTCGGCAGGAATTTGTGAATCGAATTTTTTATTGTCGAGAAGTATTAGGTGGATATTTCGAACACCTGCTTCGTTATTTGACAACAATTTTGCTTCTAATTATTTAAATACTACATGTCATAATAGTTTGTTTTCTTTTTGTTACATTGACACTTCAACTGCTTATTGTGAAAAGAACATATTAACGAAATTTAAAAAAAATTAGATGGTTGAAAAGAGAATCCAATTCTCTTTTTAACGATGTGTCACTCGACCCCCCATGCCATTTAAAAAAATTAGGTTTTTGTGCCCCCCCGCGCCATCTATCGGTGAAACCCTCGAAATTGTTTTTTTTATCGCTCTACGTCAAACCGTTCAAAAGTTAACAGGGGGGGGGACTATAAAAAGCCGCACTGTATACACATGCGTAAAAGAGAGGGAAGATTTGGATAATGAACTAATTTTTTGAATGTCGAAGAAAATACAATTAGAGGGGAACGATGAGAAAGTTCAAGTTGTGAAATCTGTTAAAAGGAACGAATTTATAATTGTCCACGCAATCTATCTATACCATAACTGATGTTTTTTCATCATGTCTTCTATGACAATGTTATTATGAGTAGTTGCAACATATCAATGGAAACCGCAGGTTTCTACTTATCATTCCCTCACTGGATACAACTGCTCGAAAATATGGACCTAGAAGGCGAAAGTACGAACCTGAAGCCCCAATTCCGAAAGGAACCCACCTAAAATTTTTCAAAGAAGTTAAATATGTTATAAATGAATCTTTCATAAAAGGCGAATTTCCTAGCTGTTTCAAAAAATCAAAATCAATTCCGATATATAAAAAAGGCCCACCCAATGAAGTTTCCAACTACAGAAATATTTGCATTCAAAGCCAACTGGCTAAAATATTTGAACTGGCATATAATAATAGGCTGAATATGCTTTTGGAAAATAATAAATTGTTAAATATATCTCAACATGGCTTTCGCAAAGAAAAATCGACGAATAGCGCTATTGCAGAATTTGCAACTTCATATATACCTGTCTCAACAATAGAGAATACAACATAGCGCTATACTTCGATTTAACACGGGCATTCGATTCAATCGACCATCAGTTACTAATAGATAAACTTTATCGAATTGGTGTTAGAGGTACAGCAAACAGATAGCTAAAGACATATCTACAGAACCGTGAACAGGTTGTTGTTTTTGGTAATGGCAAGTCGAATACAAGAAATGTTATCGCTGGGGTACCACAAGGCTCAATTCTCTCCCCAATTCTGTTTTTAGTCTTCATCAACGACATCGAACTGACATGCCCCACTCCACACGCCAAAATATTATACGCCGACGATACAACATTTTTAACTTCAGCAAATAACACAGCAGAATTAGTTAAGAACGCAAATCAATCCGCTAACGAATTCTACAACTACTGCACTACACACGGTCTGTCTGTCAACATAAACAAATCACAAATCATAACATTTTTACCAAAAAACTTAAAAAACGACTTCAGCTACCTAATCAAACTTAACCATCAATCCATGAATCAAACCACTGCTAGTAAATTTTTAGGACTAGTCATTGACAGCAAATTAACCTGGTAAAATCACGTTGACCATGTATCGGCCAAACTAAGCAGCATATGCTTTTTAATAAGACAAATCAAGAACACGGTAAATTTTGATGTCCTAAAAATGACATATTTTGGCCTCACCGAGTCGGTTATATCATATGGACTTATCTTCTGGGGATGCTCAGCTCACATCCAACGCGCTTTTTCTTCACAGAAAAAAATAATTAGATGTATGGCAGGAATTTCCCAGTCAACAAGCTGCAAAAACTATTTTATTAAATATAATAAAAAGCAAAACTATCTCTCAACAAACAATTTTCATAACTACAATACAAGAAACCGATTTGCACTCCATCAAACATTCTCAAGACTATCAGTTGGTCAGAACTCCCATATATACAAGGGAATTGATTGCTTCAACAGATACACAAAGATATGTGGAAACGATCAAAATCAAACTACATTTAAAAACAAACTTTATGCATATTTGTCTTCCAAAGCGTACTACTCATATGATGAATTTTTCAAAAACAGTGAATGACTCGTGTTGGTATCCCAATATAAAAACCAATATATACACTTGTTTATATACATTTTTTATGTTTTCTATTATTTTTAATACTGTCTTGCTAAAGAAGGTGCATGCGTGGACACTCAACTTCCTGGTCCAGAATCCTTCTCTGAACTCTCCATAGCCAGCTTGAAAGAAGAGTTCTGACGCTGGGAAAAGCTAGAGGCTTTATCGCAAAGGAAAGCTTACCAGCGTCCCGAGTTGGACAAGGAAGACTTTTACTGGTCATTGCCCTCTGAGGTATCCTCCTTGAAAGCAGGGACAAATCAGAGATTGATAATTGCCGCTACTGCTAGAACTTTGCTAAAACTGCAGAGCATTTGTTTTGCGAATGCCTAGCGATTTTCTGGAAGAAGGTCAAGGTCCTGGAAGTGGCTTCTTTAATGCTCTGCGAAATCAGGACTAAGCTCTCAGGAAAGTAATAAACTCCATATAAGGCCGCATAGTCTTCACAGCACCCTCTACAATCTACAATCTGGGTATATAAAGTTAAAAAAGCCCATATCTTATTGCAGCGTTGGTGAAACTCAACTTGGAAATAAAAACAATCTGCAGGTGAAAATCCACCGACCGATCATTCCTTCTTTTTTTATCTCAAGGTAACTTAACTTTTTTATTTTTTTTTTAACTTGTCATTCCATACAAAAAATTCCGAAAGTTGATGAGGTGATATTTTCTTGTCATATTTGCCGCAATATAGGGTCAAGTAGCTCAGTGATTGAGACTGAAGCGTTCATTTTCTGGGGTTATCATCGAAACAACCAGCCTCACAAACTAACTGCAAGCAGTATCTACATTGAATGCAATATACCACACGCATTAGCTTTGCAGGAGGCGTGTGTCTCACCGAATAGTACCACAATGTCATGAAATGCCCGGCTTTGCGTTACCATCAGCGCGGTCGGGTAACGGCGTCCTCTCGCGGTGGCTCTAGGCTCAACCTGGCAGGGCGTTCTTCTGTTCTCTTCACAGAGAGCAGAAAGGATCGCTACTTCTGCGTCCGTCTATCCATCCTCCCCTGACCCCCCTGGGTTAAAAAGAATGGAATTAGATGTTAGATGGCATGTCATATATTGTGAAATGTTTCATTTATAACTTTGGAAATAAACCACTACTTATTTATTTATTTATTTATTTTACTGAAGCGTTCAAAACCATTGACTGCTGGTCGGCTAGGTTCGAATCCTCGGCGACTTCAGATTTTCATCTGATGGCCCGAGAAAGTGCTAGGAATCGCACGTTAAAAGGTAAGACCTCGTTAATCCTTGGCTCGCACAAGTTTCCACTGGTTAACGGAAAAAACATATATTTTTTTAACAATATTAACAATGATATTGGTCTCGTTTAAAACCTTGGTAACAAAAATGAGGTATACCATAAAAACTTGCTCTCAGGCCTTAATGTTAGGTGATGAAACCCATGATAAGTTATATAAAATTTTATTTAAGGATTGTATGTATATGCATACCGATCAATGTTATTAATCAAAAATTGTAGAAACTTGATAAACCTATAAGTAATTAAAAACAGAAATAAACAATATTATCAAAAAAACTCAAAAATATAACAGAATCCCAAAAAAATGGATATGGTATATAACATTACTAGTGCGGAAAGTTACATTTTTCACACTAGTGCGAAACCGAGTGTTGTAATCAGACAAGTATGAAAAATCACTTTCGCACGACTAATGTATACTATTTTTTCTACGAGCAAATGCGCCATCACTTCAAGTTCCGGACTCCAATCAAGATTTTCATCTGAATATTATTTTATATTTAAAACGCTTTTGTATTTTTGAATTAATTTTTATTTCTATGTATTACATTTAATTGAACAAACAACAGACCTTTCATATGGATATTGGGTGTTTCCCAAAAGAGTAGAGGTCGTCCAGCGCGTCTCCTTTCCTCATGCTTTACAGTGAATTTCTAAAATATCAGTTTCTCCTCTTCGACGTTAAATAATTAGGCTAATTCGACGGCGTGTGATATTCACGCCTCCACATGAACGAAATTTTCCCGCAAAAGACCAAAATTTAACGAGGCCTCTCTAGGCTGGTCTTCGTTAATTGAGGGTCTAATGGTGGAACAGTTCTTTGATGAATTCCTAATGATTCACAAAACTTCATGTGACAGGCGGTAATTGGTATCGCTTCATTTTACAGATTGACCTTTAACGAAAAAACGTTTCCATAGCCAACTTTTCAATTTTTGGCTTTCATTTTGCTTCCACGGCCTACTCGGTGAATTTCAATAATGATTTTTTTCTGATCTAGTTTCTGGTTAGATACCAACTTGTGATATGTCATTAGAAAGGGAATTGAATGCTGAATAAAGCGAAAAGAAAAAAAAATAGGGTTTCCATTTAAAATAAAAAAGTTGATGTTACTTCCGGTCAGACCGGAAGTTAACTTCGACATGTCAATATGCGCAAATTCTAGCTCTTATGTCATTATATCGACGCTCCAAATTTCACAAACCTACTTCATACAATAACTGAGATATTCCGTAGGTAATACTTCCGTAGCCACCCGGTATATAAAGGTGATACAGATATAGGTGAAGAGAAAGAGTTTTCGATTTAATTCACAAGAAGTCTACCGTCCACCGACAGCTGTTTCATGGTCTACCACTCGTCAGGGAGGCTTTATGGAGTCTCTTGGAATTAAATCTAATACACTGAAATAGTTGTGCACTAACACAAAGAAGAATAAGGTGAAGAATTGCTTCTGACATCTACAGTCAAATAGCGGAAACTTAATTTGGATCGAACCCTAGACCAAAGACAGATGATCATCTGCTACATTGACAGGACGACAACTGTTTAGTTATACTGACCAACCTAAGGTTCCATAAAGTTTCTAGTGCGTTAGGAGGAACGCAAAGACAGTATAAAGGTGATACGGATATAGGTGAAGAGAAAGAGTTTTCGATTTGATTCACAAGAGGTCCACCATCCACCGACAGCTGTTTCGTGGTCTACCACTCGTCAGGGAGGCTTTATGGAGTCTCTTGCAATTAAATCGAATACACTGAAATAGTTGTGCACTAACACAAAGAAGAATAAGGTGAAGAATTGCTTCTGACATCTACAGTCAAATAGCGAAAACTTAATTTGGATCGAACCCTAGACCAAAGACAGATGATCATCTGCTACATTGACAGGCCGACAACTGTTTAGTTATACTGACCAACCTAAGGTTCCATAAAGTTTCTAGTGCGTTAGGAGGAACGCAAAGACAGTATAAAGGTGATACGTATATAGGTGACGAGAAAGAGTTTTCGATTTGATTCACAAGAGGTCCACCGTCCACCGTCAGCTGTTTCATGGTCTACCACTCGTCAGGGAGGCTTCATGGAGTCTCTTGGAATCAAATCGAATACACTGAAATAGTTGTGCACTAACACAAAGAAGAATATATATATATATATATATATATATATATATATATATATATATATACGGGAAAAAAATTCATTCTAGGCCTGCTACATAATCTATGAAGGAGTTAACACATCTAATTGAAGTAACATCGGGAACTTTATTGAATAAAAAAATTAAGATCATGTTTTTTGGTGACACTTCACCCACAAACTTTCCCATTATTTGGCAACAATACATGAAGGTATATCTGTCTGATAAACAACTACTCCCTTGACTGATACTGTGACGCGTATTGAACTATATCAAACAGATACTTATGCAATGTCCCTTATTATTGAATATACAATTGAGTGATTCCTGCAGCAGAATTTTGTTTTTATTCGAACAGGGGGAACAACTGCCTATTCGACGTTTTGCCTTTTATCAGTACAGAGTAGGCCGCCACAGACAGATACGGAGTAATTTGTTCTCCGTTAGGTTGGTGGTCAATTTGGTGTTGCATAGATTGAATAACGAGTTGAATCATATAGGTATGTCAATTTCATCCAACTCGATATTCAATGTATCCAAAAATTAAAACAAAATTTTGGTTGGTGATGAATTTTGATGAATGGCATCTGTCAACTTCATTCAACTCGACAATCAGTGTATCCAACACTTAAAAACTGAATATAAGTTAGTAATAAATTTTCAAGTGTTTTAAGACATTGGAAAGCGAGATGATTGGAGTTGACCCATATCATTACACTCGAAATTAAATGTACCCAAGAGTTGAAAATTAAATAAATTATCAACCTAACGACAAAAACAGATCACACGAGCTTGTATAATAAACACATTTGAAGGTATGACCATCCGCGTAGGGCAACTTCGGTCACTTCTGTCGGGAATATTTTTTTCATGAAAAACTTCAAAGACTTGTTTGTACTCAGTCGATAGTTTTAATTGAAAATGGCAAGCTGCAGTTTCTTCAGAATTAGAAAGACAAACAGTAACTCAAACCGAGAACTTTGTTAGCTAATATCAACGTAGAACTCGGCTAATTAAAATTGTTCAGCTAATTACAGTTTTGTTCCTCCCGAAATGCATGACCTTTTGGGGCTCTCCGAAGTTTTCCGATAAATTTCTTCGAATGAGATATCCAATGGGTGACAATGGAAGGGGGCGAAGGCAGATTAGGTACAGTTCACGTGTTTTAGAGAATAGGTAATAATGAATTTGAAACGGAGATGTCACACTACCAGAGGTAATCGAAGTTAGATAATTTACCTGACATATGGATCTTTTATGGATATAATACAGTGTGTCTCACTTTTCATGGAAGCACCCCCGTAACTTCCGTAATTATCGAGGGAGAATAATGAAACTCTCAGGACTGGAGGAAATGATGAAAATGCACCTACCGGTTGAATGACAATGGCCTAAGTGATATATACTGCCCGCCAGTCGCGATGGAACACTCCAGTTTTACGGTAAATCATATTAGGGGGCAAAACAGAAGCAAAATTCCATCAGATTCGTGATCAGGACCCCCAACTTATTACAGACACACCTTTTTCCTGAAAAAAATTTAGTCCTGAAAAATCTGAATTTGTCCCACTTTTCATGGAAGCACCCCCGTAACTTCCGTAATTATTGAGGGAAAATAATGAAACTATCAGGACTGGAGGAAATGATGAAAATGCACCTACCGGTTGAATGACAATGGCCTAAGTGATATACACTGCCCGCCAGTCGCAATGGAACACCCCAGTTTTACGGTAAATCATATTAGGGGGCAAAACAGAAGCAAAATTCCATCAGATTCGTGATCAGGACCCCCAACTTATTATAGACACACCTTTTTCCTGAAAAAAATTTAGTCCTGAAAAATCTGAATTTGTCCCACTTTTCATGGAAGCACCCCCGTAACTTCCGTAATTATCGAGGGAAAATAATGAAACTCTCAGGACTGGAGAAAATGATGAAAATGCACCTACCGGTTGAATGACAATGGCCTAAGTGATATACACTGCCCGCCAGTCGCAATGGAACACCCCAGTTTTACGGTAAATCATATTAGGGGGCAAAACAGAAGCAAAATTCCATCAGATTCGTGATCAGGACCCCCAACTCATTACAGATACACCTTTTTCCTGAAAAAAATTTAGTCCTGAAAAATCTGAATTTGTCCCACTTTTCATGGAAGCACCCCCGTAACTTCCGTAATTATCGAGGGAAAATAATGAAACTCTCAGGACTGGAGAAAATGATGAAAATGCACCTACCGGTTGAATGACAATGGCCTAAGTGATATACACTGCCCGCCAGTCGCAATGGAACACCCCAGTTTTACGATAAATCATATTAGGGGGCAAAACAGAAGCAAAATTCCATCAGATTCGTGATCAGGACCCCCAACTCATTACAGATACACCTTTTTCCTGAAAAAAATTTAGTCCTGAAAAATCTGAATTTGTCTCACTTTTCATGGAAGCACCCCCGTAACTTCCGTAATTATCGAGGGAGAATAATGAAACTCTCAGGACTGGAGGAAATGATGAAAATGAACCTACCGGTTGAATGACAATGGCCAATGAAAACTGCATTGACTTTTATCGAGTATGTTAGTTCAATATGAGTTTTGGTCAGATGTACATTGACAGTTACAGCTTGAAATATTTGCTGCCACAGGGTGATTCATGAATAATTCACAATACGTTTTTCTAACACTCAATAATTCAATATTTTAAGTTAATACTTATTACTCTTATGAAGGGTGAGCCATACAGCAAACTGCCAAATATAATTACGCTTGGAAATTATCAAAAAGAGAACGTGCAATTTTTTACTTACATGTACTAAGTAAAGGCATGGTGATTTTTAATTTTCCATGAAAAATGGAACAAACTCGGAATTATCGGGAATTTGGTGTACCTGTAATAAGTTGGTGTCCTGATCACGAATATGATGGAATTTTGCTTCTGTTTTGCCCCCTAATATGATTTACCGTAAAACTGAAGTGTTCCATCGCGACTGGCGGGCAGTGTATATCACTTAGGCCATTGTCATTCAACTGATAGGTGCATTTTTATCATTTCCTTCAGTCCTGCGGGTTTCATCATTCTACCTCGATAATTACGGAAGTTACGTGGGTGCTTCCATGAAAAGTGAGACACACTGTATATTTAGTTTTTTAATATTGTATATTGTTGTAATAATTATACAATAGAATAAATTTTATGGGTTATAATCAAATTAGCAATTAAACATTTGAATGATACAATGAAAATGCAATTCACTATGATTAGGTACCTAATTTATTAAATTTTTACTTGTGGAATATTTCATCTCACATCTGTACCGTTATGTATGAAGCTCTATTTTACTATCTTGCTATGCATTCTAGCCTAAACAACACCAATAGAGATTTTCCCGATGATTGGTGAGTCTTCTGGAACCGAAGTGACGCGCTCTCATAGATTCCCGACGAAATTCCATTCAGAACAGCCTCAATTTTTCGTCATTTTGCAAATCATTTCTAGACTTAATCTCTAGTGCGGTGCGAAGGTTAGAAGCACGCAGGACCGATTCCATATCGTTACGATTATCAGATATTTATTTCAGATACAGAAAATGATACTTATAGGCAGATTTTACTAAATCCCACAACAATCATAAATTCCATAAATTAACATGAAAAAATTTCATTCTGGGTATATCTTTGGGTCGTTTGTTTGCAGCATATACACCAACAGCATATACACCAACCGAACATCAATGGCCAGTAGAATAATCTCACTATAGAGATACCCAAATTGAAAAAAAATAGTTTTAGTTTTTTTGGTGATATTGTATCAATATCGCTTCATGTTTTGAAGCCAAAATATGGCTCCTGAAATATCTTACCATTGTTATTTTGAATGAGTACAGGTTTTAGTATTTATATAAATGATCTCTTCAATATTGGTATGGAAGCGAATATTATCAGCTTTGCAGACGATACAGCACTTTTATCTAACCTTATTACATTGGGTTAACAGTAAATTACTAACGATTAATTTTTCCAAAACTCACTTCATTCCATTCGCAATATATGATAATAACTTACCTCATATGGCATAAACACGCTGAATATGTTACCAAGAAATTAAGTTCATTATTAACTAAATTAAAATTATATAAAAAATTGTTCAACATACCACAAATGAAAATACTGTACACCAGTCTAGACCAAACACATATTAACTATGGTATACTTGTTTGGGGAGGAATACCAAACAATTACATTGAAAATCTCGAAGTTACCCAAAAATGGCTGATGAAAATGGTATTTGGAAAAGATTACAGGTTCCCAACAGAACAGCTTTTCAAAGAACCGAAACTGCCTACAATCCATCAGTTATACTTTTTGAACCTTGCATGTAATCAACACAAACACAAATATGAGCTTCCCCAAATTGACCATCAAAAATACTAAAGGTTGGAACTACAAAAAACCGAAGATTTCTCTTTTACCTAGTCCCGATATTTCACAGAAAAATACCAAATGAAATAAAAAACATCAATAGTTCTTTAAAAAAAAAAAAAAATTGCTCTTGAATTTATCGCCCAATCAGTTTCTCCAAATGTTTCAGAGAGAATTATAAATCCAACCTTATATAACACAAAAAATAATATATATTCCAATAACCGAGTTATGTATTCCATAGAGGCATAAAGTAATGATATAATTTCAATTTATCACAGTTCTGTACCAAAAGAGTTTTTATATAAATAATGAAATCCAAAACAATCAATGGCTGAAATATTTTATTCATTTGTTTATTTCATTTAATTTGTTGTAATAAACATATTGAATGTATTTGTCAATGATTTTAAAATTATCTACTGTTTTACAATTGAACATTATATATATTTTATCGATCAGGATTCTATGTCATAAGTAGTATACCCATGCACAAGGTCTCACCTTTTATGTGTTTTCTGTTTTATTTGTTATAATTTGAACGTATTATATTATTCATTGTTTTATTGTATTTTTGAGCAAATAAATTATAATTATTATTATTATTATAATATTGAAGCAATATCGCGAAATGATTTTATGTTTTTCTTGGTGATAGTTGAATATTTGGCCAAAATTCTCATAATATCCTATCAATATTATCCTAGTTTAACTATGCTATACTGATATTGTACCAATATCATCGAATGTTTAGCTTTCACAATATTCACCCAATACAATTTAAACAGATCACAAGTAATAATGAACCACCATGAAGACTGCTACTTCCTCATGCAAATATAACATGTGAGTATCTGAGTCCTAAAATGTGTTTTGTTCAACTTCACATAACCCTTGAGGATCCGAAAGTCATTGATATTTTAGTTGATATGAAATAATTATACTAGAGCAGGAATCAGTACCCTCTTTGGACCATATGCAACGATTTAAGACTAGTGAAACAAGTCTCACTTATGCATGCCAATGAAAACACTGGGTTTTACTCCTGCCTCAGTTTTCAACTCACCCATAATCCCGGCAATTTCTTGAGGTTTGCACTTCACAATAGTGTTATTAAATATATATACATATATACAATAATGCTAAAACTATAGTGAAAACAATTGACAACTGTGGATTCTAAACTACTTACGTGTTGATGAGATTGATTGCAATAGATGATATAAAAAGACGTGTACAGTAATTAAACATATTAAAAAACAAGTTATGAGATAATCTTAAAGGTAATCGTCACACATTATTAAAAACTCAGTTATGCATAAAATCTAGTTCTATTCAATTTTATTCAAATGGATATCATACCGATGTCACACCGGTTGATCGGAAAGCGTGGAAAAGAAAGAAAATTTATTTGAGGTTATGTATACAAAGTGAAGTTTGTTAAGGTACGTTCCTGCATGGAACTGTACTAGAATCTGAAATTACACAGATTGAACCACTCAGAACGAGAAAAGTGTACATCAAGCTTCGAACAACAAGACTAGACATTGTTTCATGAAAATGACACATGACTATTGCAAAATTATCAGATCAGTATTCAAATTGAACAACGTTTATTAAAGTTTTTTTTTAAATTTATAACATGGATTGAGAGTTAAGCTCTCTGACATTATGTTTCTGCTTATCCAAGTGCAGTAAAAATGAATATATTTCACTTAATTGTTTTGTCAGTTTTCTTGTTCAAACATGAGGATGATTGTGAGGTGAAGGTAATCTCCAGAAAGGTTCTTTTATATTTGTTGGATTCTTTGGCTAAGATTTTTGCAGCCTCAAAGTTCATATTGTGACCTTCTTTTTGTACATGATTACTGAGTGCACATCTCTCTGGGTGCAATCTACAATCACTCTTATGTGAACAAATTCTGTCCTTCAACAACCTATTGGTTTGTCCTATATATTCATTTGAGCAATTGGAGCAAGGAATACAATAAACTACATGAGATTGATGAGTTAAAGGAGTTCTGTCCTTCACTTTTGTAAAAAGAGAGTTGATAGTTAAACTAGTTTTGTTTGCAATTTTAATATTATTGAAAGATTTGAAAAATCTAGTAAGTTTTGGAGTCATATAGTTATATAAGGAAGAGATGCATAAAAAGTATTAACTACATGGTCCGCATTGTCACCAACTGCAACCTCCAAACCACCTGTATTATTAATATTATCTGAGGGAGCCTCCATTGTTAAGCTATATAGAATTTTTTTCAAAAGAGAATGAGGATATGAATTGTTTCGAAATAAATTGTACAAAATACCCAAGTTTTTATTCCAGAGGGTACTATCAGAGATGTTGAGGACTCGTTGTTTCATTTGCTTGACGAGGTTCACTTTGATAGATTCCTTGTGGTACGACAAGTAATTCATGTATCTACCAGAACTCATGGGTTTTCTGTACCAATCGATGAGAATACTATTGTTCTGTGTTCGTATGAATTTCATGTCCAAGAAAGGAACACTACGTTCAACGTTTTCACATTCCAACGTAAACTGTATGTAAGGGTCGTAACTCTTAAAGATGTCAACTATATCTGCAATACCCTCTGCAGGTAACGAGAGCATGATGTCATCAACATATTTCTTTATAAAAAATAAATTGAAGGGAAGAACACTGATAACTGTATCTAAAATGTCATCCATTACATAGCAAGCAAGAATGGGACTAATTTTTGCCCCCATTGGGGTACCGAAAGTTTGTTTATATATTTTATTATTGAATGAGAACACTGTATTATCAAAAAGGAATGTTATTAAATCAAAAAAGTTATATTATATATATATATATATATATATATATATATATATATATATATGCAGGATATGAATTAGCGATTATTTTCAATATTTAGTGAAGAGAATGACGATTTTATGGGTTAATTGAAAATGAGGCAGGAGTAAAAGAAAGTTTTTTTGGGCATGTATAAGTGGGACCTGTGACGCTACTGTAAAATTGTTGCCTATAATAATTCTATATTTACTAAATTATTCATGATTTTCGGATCATCCGCAAACATCTCCGTGAAGTGTGACAAAACACATTTTAGGTACTCAAATAGTCTCAAATTATATTTGCATGAGAAGGAGGAGTCTTCAGAAACGATATGACCTTTTCCTTTTCCTTTTCCTTTTCCGGACATTTTTAGTAGAGTTATGACTAATCAAATATACGGCTCAGCCAGAACTTTCAGCGGCGGGTAAGGGTAAAGCTAAAATTTGATGTCTGCGTTCAATCACGTTTTCTGAGAAAACGAGCGCATTTCATAAGAAATTACTAGGCATAATTTTTGTGGAAAATTCAATTGTTTTTCACCCTATTGAGTTGTTTTTCCGATAAATAATATACTTTCCAAGATTACAGTAGAAAGCCATTTATACATTTTTAAAAGAAAAAAAAAAATCTTCCACCCCAGGAATTTTCGTAAACATTTTTTTTCCGTGTTTATCATGACACCAACTACTAGCATACCAAGTTTGGTGGTGCTACAAGATTTTTGTCTCAAAACCCAATCGTACTGGATTAAAAAACCACCAGTACCTTCACGTAACTCAGTCGGTAATATGGTGAGTCATGGCCTTTATTGGTTTTCGCAACCGCTTATATTCACTCACATCCTAGCCCTACATATCATAATTGATAGTTCGGCGGTGGTGAGTGTAATTGGATGTTAGTTTGCCAATTCTGATGGACAGCTCTAATTTGGTGGTTTATTTACGGAGGAAAAGGGTTTTGAATAGAAATTGCAGGTTCAGCTTCATTGAAGGGGCTAGATTGTACATTATTCATTCACTGCCATGCGGTTTCTCGGTGGAGGTAGTTACGAAGTTTACTTACTTATATCAGTGTATATCAATTGTAACATAATTGAATAGGGTGTTCCGCAAGGCACAATTTTGAGACCCATATTGATTAACATTTATTCGAGTGATTTCTTCTGCAGCCTACAACTAGGGAAATTTTCACTTATCCTCATGGGCTACCCATAACATTTAAGTGGAAGAAAACCCTATTGACGGGAAGGCATAGTTTTTCTACAAACTACTAACAGTAAACATTAGCAAAACATATCACTTGCATTATCCATTAACGTGTGTAATTGTCCTTCCTTTGAACATTTGGCGGAGAACATAAACACCAAATATAGAGCTCTCCACTATCATCAAGTTTCATTAAGTTTGTGGTACAATAATTGATATGAGTCCTTGCTTGAAAGAAGGTTAAAACAGAGTGACCATTTTATAAAAATAATTTTAATGATGGTGGTCCAAATATCACTTGTCAATATTTTGGGTAGTGATTGATATACTTATGAGTAGAATATTATTCAACATTACTCAACAGAAGAGCGTTTGGAAAATCTGTGAGATATATATACTCTCTCTAAAGTTTATGAAGACTCAAGTTGTGCTCACCATACTTGTTGGAAAGATGTGTAAACACGTTTTTTATATGTCATTAGTACTTTATCTCATGATACACAAATTCAATGGTGAATTATCCTTCAAACATAGCAAAATCTCTAAGAGAAGTTATTATTATATAGTCTGTTGAACCTCCTCATTGTCAGGTACTGGCACCTGGCACTGGCTACAGATATTCAGAAAGAACTAAGTATATCGAAATATGTGAAGGAGCTATTATCCATTTCGAGCCATTCGGAGGAAAATGTCTTGGTACTCCATTGTCAGATTATCGAGATTTGTGAGAAACAATTCACCTATAATATGTAAATGTCATCAATAATGATAACAATTGGTATCTATGAGGATACATGGTTGAGATTTATTAATTTTCTCTCATTACAGATTGCTGGGCTTCGTTATGAACATTATGGAAAACATATCAGATATTATTGGATATCAGATATATTTCGAATCGGTTATTATCGTTTCTCTTCAAGAAAATACCCGAAATATGTCATTTTTCGATAATATAAATTATTCTAGCGTCATCCTGAGCACGGAAATGTGTGTGGAAGATCTTGGAATTTGTACTTCATTCCATAGGCACTGTGGAGCAGTGTATGAAAGATTTTGGATAACGGTGCCTAGTATTACTGAGGAAGACCATTTCTCAGTCGGGTTCAAGGTATCGAATAATGAAATTCCTTCCCAACAAGAAATGAGAGCTCTCGATGAGCAACTACCCCAAAAAATTGGGAAAATCCATTTTCCTAGCTCCATATCACGAAAACTGTCCATTTTTGAGATTTGTGAAATAAGATTTAAGAGTCTCATACCACCAGAGTTACTGAAAAGAGATTTTCTGTGAGTTGAGACATGAAAACTGATAACAAAATCGAGCAAGTCCTGTCCTGTGGATAGTCTCCCCGACTATCAGCCGATACCTTGTGATATATGATGTCGGTCCAGGTGACCCCGGTAAAGTTGACAGCGTTTAACCATGGTCTAACTGATTTAATTGTCGCTGTGATTTATGATTCGAGTGTGACATCGCATTGTATATTATTGTAGGGGATGCTATGACACGGTTGTTGCTACTGTGTTGTATATTTTTGTTAAGTTGTGGTAGGTAACTATGCGGAATATTTAGAAGGTGATATGAAAACTAGGGTTGAATAATTATTCAATAACCATCTACTGATTAATTTTAGTGATCTGATAGATAAGGGATAAAAAGGAAACAGAAATGATATATAGAATATTTTAAATTTGTTGAGGTTTTGAGCACTGAAAGATTCTGCTTGGGGCGTTTTTAGGCCAACAACAAAAGGTTATGGGCTGATATTAATGAAGAAGAAATTTTGTATTAAATGTATATATTTATTGATAATGCAAAGCGTTTTCGACTGGATGAATTTTAAAAATTTAGTTGTGTACCTACTAGTCAGGTAACAGAAATTAATACAGTTGGTGAAGACATTTTGAGTTCAAGTTTAAGTTTAAATTATTTTGCTAACAATCTAACGGAAAAATGTTACAAATTCGAAGGCCATGTGAATATGACAGGTGTTTTCGCTTGACACATTGTTCTCTTCATGTGTCAAATGTTGATAAGGGAATTTATGTTACTAACTTGTAATGACTACGTTTATCTCACAACTTTGGATCCGCTCAAAATGGGTTTGACCTGACTGGATCCGATCCATCTAATCAATATATACAGTTTTCGGATTGGATTCAACCATTCCAGTCAATTCCATAAAATATAGGATTGGACCCAACCGTTCGCCTTGAACAAAAGTGAAATTACGAGATAAACGAGTTTGAAATTGACAGATATCAGGTAAAAGTAGCCAAATCCAGATTGGTTGTTTATCGTCTCAAATGTCTGTAATCGGATGAGTCTCTCTTTCTCAAAATTGGGACCAAAATGATAATAAAGAAAAAGAACATATTGTCCAAAGAAGAGAACAGGTTTTTCATTCAACTGATTGAGGAAAAACGTTTTTTGGGATACATAGATGAGGAAAGGATTAGGGTTTCGCATATTTTCAACAACGATTCGTAAATCAATTCACAGGACACAAGAAATTTTACGTTACGAAATTCGACAAATTGCTGTGAAGTTAGGACGTACTCAATAATAAAAACTGACATTTTGATTTTATAAAAATGGTTTGAAAACATGACTCCAATTTTCAAATGAACATAAATCTAATTTTCTTTCCATAAAGGGGAAGTAAAAATACGCACGGGTTAACTTGACTGTTCAATCAGTGATTATTGCCGGAAAGTTCTCTTGAAATGTTCATTTCTCCGAAAAAATTCATCCTTAATATCAGTTCTCATTATCATCGCTTTTGTGTGAGATTTTGATTTTCTACTAGGGCTAAAGTTATTGAATGTCGAATGGTGTTCAAATTCTTTCTCATCAGTGTAAAGGGGTCGGCAAGTTCGACCGATGTAAACGGCAGATGAAACAGAACGGTTAAGCTTATAAACGTCACTTTTCCAAAGAGTAATTCAATTTGTTACAAGATTTGAAGATTTTTGTGGCAGGTACGGTTTCTTCTATGAATTCGGAAATATTATTACACATGTTGTAACAGAAAAAGCCATAAGATAATATTTGACTGAAAGGAAGAGGAGGGGGAGAGTACTTGAGTTGTAGACAAGTCTTCTGTCTATTCGGAATTGAAATTCTGATTTTATTTTATAATAAAAGAAGCATGGATACTGTTGACATCCAAGGGCGGTGCATTCCTTTACTTATAAAATTTTTGGTCCACACGTCTTGATTTCACTTAGTTTTCTAATTCTTCTGGTGAGGAGAGCACACTGTATAATTTTCGATAAGTGGTCATTATGCGGTATTTTCTCTGTACTACTATACTATACAAGCTTAGAACAATGCTAGTTTCTATAAAATATTCCCAATAAGAAGTCAAGATGTACAATTTGAATGAAAAAAAATGCTTCGTCTGATTGCATATAAGACGTATCTCGGTCCCTTCGCTTTGTCTAGCTATCATTGGTACGGTGATTCATCACAAAGCATTCACAGAGAATGCCATGAAAAAATCAAAATGATGCCTTAAACGTAACGTAAATATCTTCATCTCATTCAATCTCTACCTAAACGTCCGAATCACAGTCACTGTAACATGCGGCCCTTCTTCGGTTCAACCCCGCCATTGTCATCATAACAAAGTACATATGCAGGTCGGGGCCCACCCGTACGGGTCCGCCACTCACCAGAACAGCGGGATGTCACACTTACCCCTAACCAGCTGTCCCTGGCGTGTCATTATACAGCGGGTAGCGTTCGATTGTGTGTGTGTCTATACCACATTTCAAGGTTAACAGTTCAGATATATCGATTGCGAAAATTCCACTGGTGATACATTTGTCTTATGTAGGCATTAGTGGAGTATTGAATTTCTCCTACAGAGGGATACTGATCAATTGAAAGCAAAATATACTCAATCATGAAAATTCGTATCTCCGTATTCCGACCTCGTGTCTAGAAATGTCGACACTGTAATTCCCAAATTGTATTTCAGAATTTCAAATCTCAGAAATATCTAATTCCGCCTTCATATCTCGGATTTCCGATATTGTACCACTGAATTCAAACTGCATTTCTAGGAGTTCCGACTTTGTATGTCAGAATTTAATAATAATTGAAATTTGGAATTTCGACTTCAAATCTCGGAATTCCGACTTTGTATCTCGGGATTTGATAATTCCCAATTGGTATTTTAGAATTTCGACTTTCTAGGAAATGTATAATTCTGCTTCTATATCTCGGAATTCCGACTCCATATCTCTGAATTCCGACTTTGTACCTCGAGATTTGCTAATTCCCTCTTAGTGTATGTCAGACTTTTATAATTCCATTTCAGTATTTCTGAATTTCAAGTTTGTATCTCAAAATTTCATAATTTCGACTTTCTTTCTCTGATTACTGACTTTGTATATTGAAATTTGATATCTACGAATTAGTATCTTGACATTCTAACGAACCCACTCAAAAATTTATATTTCCGACATATCCCAAAATTTCGACTTCGTATGTTGAAATTCCGACTTTGTATCCAGGAATTCAATTATTCCGAATTAGTATCTCCGAATTTCGACTTAGTTTCTAGTAATATCGACTTTGTGTCTCAGAATTCAATAATCTTGACTCAGTATTCTGGAATTCCGTCTTCGAATCTCGGTATTCCGATTTTGTATCTCGAGATTTGATAATTCCTGATTAGTATTTCAGAATTCCGAATTTTATAAGTGCGAATCAGTATTTTGCATTTCTGACGTACTCACTCGTATATGCATATTATACATATCTTGAAATTTCGACTTCGTATTTCCGACTTTATATCCCAGAATTCTTTGATTGAAAATTAGTATCTTTGAGTTTTGACTCCATTTCTAGGAATTTTGACTTTGTGTCTCCGAATTCAATAAATCCTTTTCAGTTTTCTGGAATTCCGACTGCGAATCTCGGATTTCCGACTTTATCTCGGGTTTGATGATTTCCAATGAATATTTTAGAATTCCAACTTTGTCGGAATTAGATAATTCCGACTTCATAGGTATGAATTCCTCTTCCTTAACTTTGTATGTTAGAATTTGATAAATTCGACTGTGTATTTTGAAATTCCGAGTTTTTATCTTGAAATTTCATAATTCCAACATTGTATCTCTGTACCGACTTTTGTATCTTAGAATTTGATAACAACGAATCAGTATTTTGAAATTCTGAGAGTAAGCAACTCGGATATTCATAATTCCAAAATAGAATCTCGGAATTTTACTTCGTATCACGAAATTCCGACTTTTCATCTCGGAATTCAATTATTCCGACATGTCAGCTCAAAATTCCGACTTCATATATAAGTATTCAATAATTCTGACTTCGTATCGCTTAATTATGTAATTCCTACTTAGTATTTTGGAATTCCTGTAGAACAACTTGAAATTTCTCTTCATCCGTCCTCGTCCGCCGAGATGACTACTGTGATTGCGACTCCGTTATGAACATTTCGAACTACGGTCACATTCTAAGCACACTTTTTATTGCTGCTTGTTTCGCGAAACATAGTTGCCAGTCAACTCAAAAGTCGGCAAAGCTGAGTTTCTTCTCAATTGTACATAAGTACAATACAATGTATTTAAGCAGATAATTGCCGCAAAACAAGCGGAATTACACATTGTGCTTAGAATGTGACTCTGTTGTGACCGCAGCTCGAAATGTAAATGAAAGAGTTTAGCAGTAATATGTCATTGGTGACTGCTCACAGGATCTAGGCGACAGATTAGATATCACTCCAGAGACATTTCAAAATACGATTTGATATATATGTTTATCTGTGAAGAACAACGGACAACGTTCCTTGACAGAAGACTAATAACTGATGAAGAAAAATTGATTATTCATGTGAAAGAAAACTACTGCTCCCTATGACATTTGAATTAAATTTTCTTGATACTTGGCCCAAGTTTTGTACAATAACTATTATTTTACTCATCACCTTTCCGTTTTTTATATTTTAACACCTCTCATTGTACACATAAAATTCCTAGATAATAACTGCTTTCCGAGACACTCGGAATCATTTAATTTAGAGTAACGAATTCGAAGACAGAGAGTTGGAATTGAAAAATTCCGAGTTAGTCGGAATTCTGAGATACCGAGTAAATGTATCCATGTATCCTAGTGGTTAAAGCACCGATCTTTCAATCACTCTGGATGCCGGTCGTGGTTTCGAAGCCTAGCGACTGCAGAATTATTTTCTGGTGGCCCAAGAAAGTGCTAGAAATGGAATATAAAATGGTGAGACTTCGTTAATCCTTGGCTTGCATAAACTTCGACTTCTAAGGCCGCAGTTCGTAGGGGGGCACAACTGGTTGACAAAAAAAAACTATTTTCAAACAATATCTTCAGAACCCAAAGGCCATTGCCAATGAAATTAAAATGGGACTCCTTAAAGGATATCACCTTTGAAACTAAGAAAACATTTTTTCGAATCGGTTCATAATTGACGGAATTTTGAGGTACCAAACATAAAAAACGCAGGCAAACTTCTTAATTTTTAGCCGAAACCGGTCACAAACAAAAATTTGTCGTAATGGAAATTAAATTTTTTTTCTATCTGTTATTCAACATGAATTTCCACAAAATAAAAAGATCATCATTCGAACAAGGTTAAAAATGATTATTATTGTTTTTCTTTGTTTAAAATTGTTTTTTCCGTTAACCAGCTCTCGTTCCCTACGAACGGCAGCCCTCAAAAGTCGAAACTTGTGCTAGCCAAGGATAAGCGAGGTCTTACCTTTTAACGTGCGATTCCTAGCACTTTCTCGGGCCATCAGATAAAAATCTGTAGTCGCTGAGGATTCGAACCTAGCCAACCAGCAGTCAATGGTTTTGAACGCGACAGTCTCAATCACTGAGCTACATCATTTGTAAACTGATATACTTGATATCAACAAAAATATTATTTATTGACTTGTTAATCGATAGAAATCTGCCAAGATAAAGAATCCAACCATATTTTCGAAATATTATCATTACCATATGGAAAAGCTCGGTCTCTCGGAATTAAAAAAAAATAAATAAAAGAGTTATCGTTACCAAATATTTCTTTCGTTTGCTGGAACGATTGGGTTACAAAATAATTTATGACTTTATACTGGTTTGGGTTTACAGCATGCATGCGGATTAACGTTCGGATCCCCTAAAAAAAGCCGTCTGGACTTTTTCCATAAACCCCACATATTTTATAATCTCTTTGATGTATGGGCAAAGGTCACCCTCGAGTTATTCATGCATGGTCACCTGAACATTCGTACTGAATGAATTTTGTTACTGAACAAATATTTTATCGCTTTCACTATTTTTCGTTTTAATTGAAGAATTCGATTAGTTTTTCGATAGATTATTATAATGGTAAAAATAATAATGAAGTATACTTTATTGTCCAAAGAATAATCTTTTCGTCAAAGATTCAGAAGAAAACTGAAGAGCAAAACGATGTTTTGCATATCAGTTTTAAAATAAAAATGTAATAGTGTTATCGTAAACTTAGAGCGTTCACAGTGGTTAGATATAAATACAGACAAAAAAACTACAATTTCAATAAAACACTTCATACGGTACATGAAACACTTCAAAATGTGCCAGCATTTTACTCATCCAAACTGTAATGGGGTCATCAAGACAGAAAATATTCGACCGCTCTGTTAAAATTTGCAAGATTTACTTTTCTCATCCATGTATTCCAAAATAGTATATTACACAGCGAAGTGGGAAAAGATTCATTCCTGTCTTGAGATTAGTTAGTTATTTACAAACATCATATTACATTTAAAGACAAATTACCAAGAACGCGGTTTTCTCAGAATAGTCAAGTAGATATGAGTGCCCTAAATGCAAAACTCTGTATTTGCATCTCAAGTCATTTCGAGTAATCTGCAAAAAACTCATAGTTCACTTACATATCGTCTTGTGCTACTGGAATTGGTCACGATAGATGGAGATAGAATCTAAGATTCTATGTTTTCTGTTCCGCACATATTGAAAATGCTATGACTCCAAGAAAAGCGGAGGAGAAGTGAGAGACCGGTTGCGCGCATAAGGCGCTTTTTTCTATACAGCGAAGACGTCGCTTCTCGGCGCCCCCTCCACTACTACCTTAGCACGACTCGGCGACGAATTTTCACTCGAAGCGCTGTGTTCAGAAGTATTTTTAACAATGTTCTCCAAACTTATGGGAAAATGTGAGATAGACAAATTGTAGTTTTTAACCTCAATTTCAAAATGCCGCTTTAAAAATTCAAATCGGACCATTTCCCGTAATATGACGCATCATGCAAAATATGGCTGTAATTTTTTTAAAACCTGATTGTAGGAAAACTATTGAAGCGACAATTTCCACCTTTCGGGAGCTCAACGTACATGATATTAGCTACCATTTCCCGAAAAATTATTTGTTAATATTGAAAATTGAGGGAGATACGAATTTTTGAAAAAAGGCCTTTTTTCAAGAGTTTTTCCGGCTTTTCTCGGCGAAAAATGGTCGTATCGGGATTTTCCAAAAACCATTTTGTAGGTTTTTTCATTCTCTACAAACGGTCTTCTATGAGTAAATCCATTCGTCTAGTACCTTTTGAGATATTTACAAAAAAACAAAAAAGGACCCTTTTTTTTAATAATCATTGTTTAAACAATTGCACAAAAAAATTTTGAGTTGCAATTTGGGTTTTAGTTATTTATAAAGTATCCCCGAAGTCATGGCGCAAGTCGCTTACTATTAGAATTAATTTGCAAAACAGGCTTTATTTTTGTTATATTGGTTGGACTATCGATAAATTTTCAAACAATGGAATTTGAGGGTGTGGCTGCTCAGGCAGGATTCATCATGAGGAAATGGATTCAAAAACGATTTGAACTAAAGGAGAATGAGGGTTCAAAAATGTATTCATATTTTTGTTCTCTTCCCTCATTTCTCATTAACAGAGAGCTATGGAGAGAATTAACAGCAATACAATTGGAATATGTAATACTTCTTGGGTATGCATAAATAATGCTAGTAAACAATAGGTATTGTTCAGTGAATTACACTGTTATGTGATACGTCTTTTACTCTGTACACAATTTCGAGAACAAAATGGGGGAGTCTGAAGACTTATTTTCTCATAATTACATTAAAATTACTGTGATTTGAGAGTATAATGAAATCACCATTCTTCCTGTTCACATACATCCATTGTTTGCGTTGTCCATTCTCAATTTCCACTGTGATGATTCCATGAAAATTCATTATTCAATTCAGTATTTTCCTGGTCTTATAACTCATTCTAAATATTCTACTATTTTATTGCTCAGCAGTTTTGATTCCTCTTGTTGATCCACAGGCCAAGGGTTTTAACTAAATTTATACAATCTACTTCAGGGTATCGCAAACTACCAGATAACACAAACCGTCTGGAATGGAAATAAACACTACTCCACTCCATATTTCCTAATTTTACATTTTTTCGGCCAATTTCAATTTGGTAAGATATTAATAAACTAGTTCAGATGTAAAACACTCATCTGCTGAAAGTGTTTTTCCTGTTTCAATATATTCGTAATTGGATATTTTCATAAAAATATACAATACTTATAATAAAATAATTAGGTCATACTGAATCAATCTACCTAAAGTTTCTGGTTCAATCTTCAAAAATCTTTTTTCGAAGTCATACTCACGAATTAATCAAGTTGCTCTTATACAGGGTGTAATCTAACCTCTTGCACTCCCACGAAGGACTGGTGTATAATGTCATTTTATAACGAATAGCATGGCTGAAAAATTCAAAAAAAAAATTGTGGAAAGTTTAAATTGTGATGGAAAATTTGTCGAAATTTTGGAAACCGCTCTCCGCCTCCAGTCAGCTGACTGGAGCAGAGCTGCAACAATATTAGAACTTCCGAATTTTCCAAGAAAATTGAGAATTTCGTATATTTTTTTTTCGAATTTTTCACGGGTAAGATTTCATCCTGTTTGCTCTGAAAGATATTGAAGTAATAAAATCACGCTCAATGCAAATGATGGTTTGCTAAAAACTGAGGAGACATAATACAAAATCTAAAATTATTGTCTCCAGGTGGTTGACATCTTGAAATGGACTGCACTTCTAGTCTCTTTGCTTATGTACAATACTCTCAAAAGAAAAATCTCTGGGTGGCCAGAGTGGTTCCATATTACGTCCAATTACCTTACCTTAAGATAGTAACAAAATATAAGGTAAGTGACCCTAAATCAGAAAATATAATTATTTGAATTTTTTTGAAAATATGAATATGAAAAAGATGTTCACAAAATCAGTTGTTTAGTACCTGCCGAATTATAATAGGTGCCCTGTTACATTGAAACCATGTTTTTTATCAAGGGTCATTATATCTAAAACTTGGCGTATTTGATCACTCAAAAATTGCAAGTATCTCCGTGAAGATAAATTTGAATCCACTTCCAACCTACCCAAAAAAAATCCTTTCCATTTTTTTAGAAATCATTTACTAGCATTTTTTCAACAGCCTTAGAGAGCCCCAATAAAATATTGCACGGTATCGCAAACTACCGCATAACACATACAGTCTGAACGGAAATAAGCACTACTCCACTCCATATTTCAATAGAAATCCGACCGAGACGATACATAAAGCATAGAAAAATGACATTTCTTATGAATTTAAGAAAGGAAATATGGGTCAGGATGGTCTTATCATCCAGTTTCGGAGCTACGAAGTATGAATCAATCTTATTATCGACCGCTACATAAGAAGGAAATTGAATTTCAACATTGCCACGACCGGGACGTCTTGATCTTTTTATTCTTTACTATATTTCCGAATCGATCAACGCGGAAACTGGCGATTTCGTCTGATTTAGTGCTGACGAAGTTTCGAGCAAGACCGGGTCGTTGGGCATAAGGACGGCGAAAGCAATTTTTCAATGAAAATAATTGCAATGATTGGAGTAGCCGATGCAGTCTGTTATGAAAATTGTCTGATGAGTTCAAATTTTACGTTTTGTGAGTTCGTTTCATGAGAAATATCTGCTGTTTGATTTGGTACGCGAAAGAATGTTTACCATACCATAAAATTTTAATGAAGGAATATTTAAAGAATTCATGATAATTCCTAGTTGAAATTATTCTTGATCAATGCCATTATTCGTCCTTTGCAAAATTTACATTGAAGTCCCCAGTTAGACTCAACGGCAGTTCATGTTTATTGTTTTCAAAAATCATTGAAGCTCTGCTGCTGTATATTGTGAAATGGACACAAAAACCATTATCAATAATTTTTCAACTTTTAGTATAATATTATGGGGTGCACACAGATCGCAAATGTAAGTTATGCCCGCAGTTTACTTGCAGCTGTATTCATAGTCACCGTACCGGTGAACTGTAAGCGACGCGCCGCTGAGCGGTTCGCCAGCGATCCGCCGCAAAGGGGACTACCATAGTCAAGAACCAGCTATTCGCTAAGTGGAAGTATCTTCGGCGTGAGCATGTAAACTGACGGACCAGAAAATATACTGTGTACAAGCTCTGAAACATACGAAAAAAAAATCTTTCGATAAAAAACACTACAATGGTTTTGACTCGGTTGTTGATGGCAAATAAAACTGAAGAATACTACCAATATTCTGGATTATTGACCTTCACACGAGAAATAGACATTTTCTAGTGTTCGTTCGTAATAAACAAAAACAAATGAGAAACCTAAATCACACCTCACTCTCCAGATGCTATGTCGCATTCGTCTGTGAATCACCGATGATTCTTATCTGTGCTAATAAATAGGCTTGTTCGCGTTCACAAAATAAACAGCCCGAAACCACCACAAGCATGCGTAGTCCCATAGAACTCGAAGAATGCGTACATATCTGTAAAACTGCGCATGCTTCTGATTGTTTCGGACTGTTTATTTTACAAACCTGAAGAAATCAGTCACTTCAAAAACTGTTTTCAATACTTCCTCAAAACAGATACTGGAAGCGACAGTGGTAATCATTTCATTTAATTTAGCCTGGGGAGCGGCAACAGATAATTATACGAAAAATCTGGAAAAAATACAAAAGTGGATCATTAAGATAATATATGAGAAACCATATACTTACCCCACTAATGAATTATACCAGGAAACGACATTATTCGACGTTCGACAATTATATTTCCTATCTGCTGTAATGCGGCAACACACACATAAAAAAAATATCTTAAAATAAAGCAGCTTGCTTTATATATAATCAAACCAATATGTTCTCAAAAGAAAAGAATAATTTACCATTAAAAAATTAAAATTCACCGAATAAAGCAAACACCTTCACCCAAAACGTTAGTTTCACGATTCGAAAAATTATCCTTTTCTTTTGAGAACCTATTTTATTGATTATATATAAAGCAGGCTGCTTTGTTTCAAGATATTTTTTTTATGTGTGCATGCTCACAGAAATTCATTGATAGCCATAAATCATAACTACAGCACACGTCATAAATCAATTTCTCTGTTATACCAAGACCCGAAAAAAACACCCTACAAAGAAGTTATGCCTATTTGGGACCTAAATTATATAGCTTAATTCCTCAAGAAATTAAACAATACTTTTTCCGTAATTTATTCAAATCAAAAATAAAAGAATGGATAAGACACCAACCACGCCTTGCCATCCATCAATGTATTGATATGAAAAACGTATATTACAATTTTTAATAAAAATAAAGGAGAAATAATAATGAAAAGCAATAAATAAAGATTTGTTGATTGTGCATGTACATATTATTATTAATTCGTTGATTATTACTAATATTTCTTTTTGTATATTTTATATGTTATATTTACAACACCACTTTTTTATTACTCATATTGTATGTTTTATATTAATTTTGTATGTTTTATATTAATTTTAATTGATATCGAGACTCTGGATCTACGTAGACAATTTGTACTGTAACAAGGTCCGCCTTTTGGTATGTTGTCTGCTTTCACCAGATCTCTGATTGAAAATTATGGTGCAACATTTGCTCATCATCATATCTTTTTAACTTATTGTTTTAAATAATATCTGCTCTATCAGAAAAATACTTTTATACTTCATCTAGTATTATTACTTAACCTATAGATTAGTTTTCACTCCCACTACCAAGGCACGCCTTGTTGGGTAGTATTTATTTATTTACCATTGTGCACGTTTCTTTATATATACTGTGATTACATTGTATTATTTTAATGTACATTTGAGTAAATAAATTATTATTATTATATACGATACAGATTGAAAACTTGAAGATATTTTCATTCTCTATCATTTGATGCAAAATGTAAGTTGGAAAAGTCATTTTTGTCATTTGACATTTTTGACATATTTTTGATCGCGTCTGCATCGATAACGCCTTCCTTCGTCTGCTCGAAATCTTAATGCACAGTACTATTCACAACCAAAAACAGAACAAATTCACCGAATTTCAGCCGTCTAGATATCGTCCGAAAAAAAGTATGGCAGACACTTCACACGACAAATGGGCGTCTGTCGGCTCTGGGGTGCTGTCTGCTGAATTTTGTCTTCTAGAAAAGTTGAAGATATTTCCATTATCTGTCATTTGATGCAAGATTTCACCTAGTAAATGTATAGGGCCCTTCCTTGTTCTGTGGCTACCACACAATAATGCTGTTTCCAACTGTTTTTGAATAAATAATGAGATACAAAATCACATTTCTCATGGAATGTCAAAATACGACAACGAATACTGACAAGCTTTGTTAACTTATATTCACTTGAATCGTATGACGACCAGCGAAAGTGACTTAGAACTTACTCCCCCAGAAATTACTGAAGCCGCAAAATATGCATGCGTTAATGTTATCCCAGAAGAATTATTTGAAGAAAAATTTATGAATGCTTTCAAATCGTCACAGAGAAATGTCACTCCAGAAATCATACTATTTGTAAATATTACCTAATAATACCAAGCGAATATTGTTCAATGAGTTTTTTGTATTAACTCGGTGAATGCCCTCTTTAAATCTCATCTGTGTGATGGCAGTATACTTTGAGCCCCTTTTTTCCCCTCAGAGAAAAAGCTTTGTGACATTAACGAAAACTATTCCGTCTCATTGAACGGTTTAACAAGCAACCGTCTATTTCAGCACAATGTCTTGCCAAATAGTTTTTCGCTGGAACCAGTCTGCAACTTGGAAGTTCCAAAGTTTTAATGACTACCACCTAAAACTAACATTTTATTACGGCTCTTGCGAACACGTTTTCTTTTTATTCGTCTTCGGTGCTGTTGAAGTTCGGGATCGTAAATAGAAGGGGATGTATGAACACAATTTAATGATGCTTGCCAATTCATTAAATGTTTCGTTTGAACATATACCGGGTGTCCCAAGTTATCGTATACAGGCAATATCTCGATTATTTGACAAGATGAATTGAAAAATAGAAAAACTGATTTGAACGGCATTAAAGAACCTTCCTAATGACTCATAATAAAATAAATTTCATTTGTCAGCCCTGTGGTAGCTACACTTCACGTTTTATTTTCAAATGGCACTACCTGTATATTGCAATGGAAAATTGTGTGTTATTCTATTTGGAAAAAAACGATGGCACATACTTAGTATTTTTTATTAGTAAATACAAAATCATTGACATTTTGTGACTGTTTTCACGTTACCTAATTATCCTTATGAAAATGAAAAATTGGCTTCGCCCATGTTTATAAAAACTTGACGGAATAGGAGTAGCCTTATTTTTGTTTGTGTTATTCACTATCCAAAAGTTTCAGTTCAAAGATAATTAATCTTAACAGAAAGAAATGTATTATTTAACAATGAGCTGCTTATCAAGTTAGAAACTAGATGTCCTGCCATACCAGGATGCTCACTGCCATTTTCCTATACAATAGAGGTGGCGGGGTGTTTTCTCAAGAACGAAAGGCAATTCTCTACCTTCATCTACAACTAGCGGACCCGGCAGAGTGAGAATGTCAAAACATCGTCCATTATTGTGTTTATGTTTGATTCGACAACTAACCCTTTAGAGATAAGCTTCTTGACATGCGATATTCAAATATTTGCAACACCCGGTATATGGCTTCGGTATCTTGAATAATTCCTCTTGAGTTTCTTTCCAGTACGTTCTAGAACCTTTCAGGGATTTTGTTCTGGTTCATTCCACGGCTATTTCCTAAGTCTTTCAGAAGCTTTCATATCATTCAAGAGTATTCTTTTTCATGTTCTAGAAATTTCTAGAAGGTTCCACCACCACGACACCCTGCTGGTGGCCAAACTTTCGAGAACTTTACTTTACTTTACTGTCTTTTCAGCACGTTCTGAAACATTACAGAACCTTTGTTTTGGATCATTCCACGGATATCTCGATTTTTTTGAACTTTCCAGTAGCTTCGAGAATATCCTAGAATTTTCTTTCTCATTATCTAAAAATTTCCTGTGAGTTCCATCACTACTCCTTCACCCTGGTGGCCGAACTTTCAAGAACTCACTTGTGTGTTTCCAATGCGTTCTAGAGCCTTTCATTCAAGACCATCAGTCTTGTATTTTGAAACTTTCTAGGCTATCTCCCTGATGGTGGTCAAACTTCAACTGTTTTTCCAACACGTTCTCTCCTTCATCAGCCCCGGTAAGAACAGTGACCAGGATAACGTTTTAGCGGAACTACGACGACAATCTTTATCCGCATTTTATGGAAAGGCACGCCTGTCAATTCCAAAGAGTTAAAAAATTCTACAAGGTGAGTTGTACTATCGTCACTACTCATTATATAGTTTGGCGAAGTCGCTGGTGGTTATTCCCAAAAATACTAATACCCAAGTAATTCCCGAGTAATACCCTGTAATTCCCGAGTAATACCGCCTTAGTAATGCTAGTAATGCCCGCCAGAAAAATAATGAGAATAAAACATAAAATCGTGGCTTAATGTTAGGTTTTTTGTCAAGTACAAGTCGGATGACTTTTTTTTTCGGATTTCCGCTACTGTTCTCTAATTTTTCAGACAATTCCAATTCCCATGTTTTGACGACCCTTATTTTGCTCTTCACCGATTATTATTATGCAGTAATTGTGCTCTCACTTCCGAATAATTCCTGTAATACCCATGTAATGCTCGAGTAATGCCTAATAATAATTAATTAATTTCCCAGCGGTTTCCCCCTCGGTCTTGACCCAGTCTGTTTTGCGGTGAATTACTCGGATTGAGCAGAGTTTTCCATTAACTCAACTCAGAACGGTCAAGTCCCACATATCTTCCTTTTTTATTTAGAAAAATAGATTTTGCAGGCATACAGAGTTTTCTTTTTTTGTTTTTATCGGGTTGAGTAGAGATTTCCTCAGAACGGTCAAGTTTCAAATATCTTTGTTTTGTTTTTTTTTTTATTTGGAAAAATGGATTTAACATTCATACTGAGGTATGTGTGGTTTAAAACTTGTGTCCATCCACCCTTTTTTTGTTTTGATCGGATTGAACACCATTAATTTAGAAGATCCTTGTGTATGTACATACAACAAGGATCTTCTCTCAAAAGCTTGAGGCATGAAAGACGTCATTACATTAGAGATAAAGCTTTAAGCATTTTAAAAAATATTTGAATTTTCAAAAGTTTTTTGTTCTCATACTGCTTTTAATTTTTTACGTTCATTTAATAAAACTTGAATTACGATTGTGAAACTTCCGTTTCTATTATTTGAATTGTATCGAAGCAACGACTGTGTAACTGACCTAGTGCGAAGTTCAAAGGGTTGACAGTATTTGTGTGATCATCTCTATCATCAGAATAAAATAGTAACCCAACAAACCAAACGCCATCGGAAAACATCCGGCCGCCAGTCGGCACGCACGGTACTCTGGTGGCTGACGTAGCCATGATCTGGACCTTCGTCGGCCCAGTTTGGGTATACCGTTCCTAATATACAAAGAATATGCCTTTACTCGGCAACTCAACGGCAAACCGAGAGCGGCTTTTATGTTTTCGGGCCGAAAGTGGCTACTTCTCGGATACTCGCTACCGGGGGACCATGTTTCGTGCCAAAACCGATCCGCGGGATGTTTTGCCGGCTAAATGATCCATCTTTCGGACTCCGGACCGCGTTCTGTTAGCTGGAGGTAAAGAGGCCCGTGTGTCATTCGCGTTCAAATTTCGCGCCGCATTATTTGACATTTTTGACTGACTGACATCCTATCGCGGCGCGGCCATTTTGCCCATTTTGTTTGTGTTTTTGTGGTTTGTGAGGTTCTTTTGTTGTACTGACTTATTTAGTTATTTGTTGTGGTGATAATATATTAGCACTATTCGCGTTGTTTGTATATTTGGTGAGTAATTATTTATCAATTATTATATTTGATAAATTTTGTGTTTCTTTGTGAAAGGCTGCTGCTAGTAGTGTCCGTATTCTGATTTCAAAGCTTGGGTGGAAGGAAACAAGTAAAAAAAATGTCCCAGTCGCATTTACATGTTGGTCAAAACAATAATTTGTAAGTACAAGTGATTAATGTAACATACTCAATCGAATACACCTATTCAGATTAAATTTTAGAAGATCCTAGTTTGCTGAAATCTATCTGAACTGATTTGAACCTAATTATGGCGTCTGCACCCAAAAGAAGTAAGAGACAAGAGCGGCGTTTAATTGCAAATCAAATGCAATCAATATTAAGTGATTTTACCTCTATAAACGAGTCTTTGGGATCTGAAAGTTCAGAGCTCAAGACAGAATCTTCAATCTGTGCATCTCATTTCGAACAAGATGTCAATCATTTCCCAAGTAATTCCCAATCTGATTTCCAAATTGTGTCTGATCCTAATTTTGAGACACAATCTAAAACTTCTAACATTTGTAACTCCAGTTTCATTGATAGTCATAGATTAACGAAACCCACTGACTGTATTGAAGCACATGCAGGGCCTTCAACGGAACGTGTGTTATCTAACAATGAGCATGGCAAAACAGTTAATAAAAATGAAACTGACCCTGTACTTGTGGATAATACAAACAGAAGTTTTTTAAGAGGATGGGCATTAAGAAATAATTTAACACATAAGTCAGTAACAGAACTGCTGCAATGGTTTTCCAAAAATCCACATATCAGTAACTTGCCCAAAGATGCTCGTACATTGTTACAAACACCCAGGCATGTGAATACAATTAAAATGGGTAATGGTTTATTTTATTACTTTGGATTAAGTCAAGGTATCATAAAAATTTATAACAAATTTGAAAATGAAACTCTCCTCAATATAATGAGTGAATTTTTTTATAATTTAAGTTTTAATGTAGATGGATTGCCAATACATAAAAGTACCAAGGATTCCTTTTGGCCAATTTTGTGTCGAGTATTAAATCACCCAAAAGAACCCCCTTTTATAGTAGCAATTTACTGTGGGCTAGGTAAACCACCTCTCGAAGATTTTTTTTCAGACTTTGTATCAGAAGTTAATGAATTGCATGAAAATAAATTAAAAGTTGGCAAAACTGTTATTAAAATAAAGTGTTAGTCATTTTGCTGTGACACACCGGCTCGTGCATACATAAAAGCAACAATGGCTCACAATTCTTATAATGGCTGTGATAAATGTGTTGTCAAAGGTACTTATTTTAATAAAAGAATGGTATTTTTAGATTCAAAAGCTGCTCTTAGAACTGATCTTGGGTTTATTAATCAAGAATATAATGAATATCATAAAAATGTAAGCCCCTTGTGTAAAATAAATATTGGTATGATATCCAGCTTTCCAGTGGACTATATGCATTCAGTTTGTCTTGGTGTTATGAGAAAACTATTATTTATGTGGCGTGATGGTAGTAGACTTTTTCGACTCACACCTGAAAATTTTGAAACCCTTGAGAATAAATTAAAGGCTGTAAGAAAATTTTGGCCTATTGAATTCAATAGGAAACCAAGAAGCATCAAAGAACTTGAACACTGGAAAGCAACTGAATATCGCCAATTTTTATTATATTTTTCTCCTCTTTTAAGTGATATTTTATCACCACATATTTTTGCTAATTTAATGTTGCTTAAGTATGCAATAACAATATTGCTGGGTGAAGACTTAAATAAGCTTTATAATGACTATGCCGATAAACTTCTTCGCTTATTTGTGACTAATGCAATCAATATTTATGGAAAAGATTTTGGAATTTACAATGTTCATGTTCTAGTGCATCTTGCACAAGATGCAAAAGAATTTGATACATTAAATAACATAAATTGTTTTTGCTTCGAAAACTACCTCGGTATTTTAAAGAGATTACTTAGAAAATCTAATCAAAGTTTACAACAAGTTGTAAATAGAATCCATGAAGGTCGTATTATTGTCACAGAACCCAATAAAAGAGAAATTTCTGTTTTAGGAAAAGTCATTAATATTTTAGGTGAGGATAAATTATTTTATCCCAAACTTTCTTGTAACAATTGGACATTTTCTGCTAATGCTGGAAATAATTGTGCAATTTTAAATAATAATGAAATTATGCTTATTGATTGCTTCTTTACAGAGTCAAATAAAATTTATATTCAGGGCAAAAAAATTAATATTATAAAACCATTCTTGAAATACCCAACAGAGAGTGAGTTTATTTCATTATTTGAAGTACAACTTAGCAATATTGAAGTTTGCAAATTGTGTGATGAAATTGTTTCTAAAGCAATTTTATTGCCACATTTTAATAACTATATTTGTTGTCCACTGAATCATTTTCTTTAACTTTTTTTAGTAAGTAGCTGGTCACTTTATTTTAGCTTATAGGTAGAAAAATTTGGAGACTATATTATTGTTTTTGTATATTATTGCATTTTTGGATTTTGATTAAAATTTAAAAGCAAATTCCCAAACTCAACTGCTTCGGAAATATTTACAGTTGATACTTTGCGTTAACTTTTGCAGGATGTAAAACCTTAAAAAATTTATTTTACAGCAAAATCGATTTTACATTCTAGTCTAAATTTTTCATAAGCTATCAATTAATTATTGATTGACACTAACAGATATGAGATAATATGAAATTTTTGGAATCAAAATCTCAAAAACCAGTAAAAAAATAGATAGATAAAATCGGGATTGGTCTAAAATTAACCACCAAGGTTTTACAGTCTGTCAAAGGTACAAAAATATCAAGTTATAACTGTGAATATTTCCGAACCAGTTGAGTTTGGTTATATTTGAAAATATAAAAATTCTTTCAAAATTTGACATTTACTATATTAATTTGTAAGTTACCTGAAAAAATTCAACACACTTTTTGTATTCTGAAACTAGTTCAAGTTTATATTTAGTGATATTTCATGGGAATGGTTTCATCATTATCATTTTATTTAATTACCATCATTGCAGGCAATACCTAATTGTTGATTTTCCCGAGGAAAGTAAAAATGGGGAGATAAGCATGGCTTTAATATCAAGCAGTTGGATTTTTGAAGAGCATGGCATTTTATACTGTTACTGGCCCGTCTATCTAAAGTCCACACTTTCAAGAGAAAAAGTGGTTAAAAACCATACCCCCTTATTAACAAATAAATGCCTCAAATGCGCCGTCGTGGTGAAGCATAGTAGTGGTATGTAATCAATAATAATAATAAAAAATACAGTCATATTTTAATAGGTTGAAAAGGCTAAAAATCATCAAATAAGCAAGTTAAAAATAACTATGTTACAAAGAGTAACCTGTAAATAAATGTATGAATAACTATAAAATATAAATAATTTATATTTAGGATTTTTTGTATTTTTAGATGACTATGAACAGGCAAGTTTCAAGCTTAGAAAACTAGAAGAAGACGATTTTTCGCAAACAGACTCTGAAAGTAAAAATTCACAGAAAAAATCACACAAATCAAGCAAAAGAGACGAAGATTTTGTTTATTTTGAGTCAAGCGATGTTAGCGATGATGAAGATCATGATATTATTCCTGTTCCTCCAAAATTTCCAAAGGAACCAAAGGGAAAATTGTCAAAGGAGCCAAAAGAAAAATCATTTGCTGAACTAAAGCCAGTTGACAGACCGAGAAATAATGATTATTTTCCTCTACCAAGTGGTTCTAAACCTAGTCACGATCAAATAGAACTCTTACCGAATCAAGGCAATAAATGCCACTGCGAAAAAATTTCAAGTAATTAATTTTATTTACTATCGTCTTGTTAAATGTAAATATTCAAATAATTAATTTTTAGAAATGATGGAGCGCCTGCTGCGTGACATGCAAATGATTAAATTGGATGTTAGAAGCCTGGTTTTGGAATTAAACAATACTAAGTTAACCCAGTATCAGCAACTGGATGCTCAGCTCCGTTTCAAAAATTACGAGGAGCTTCAAAAATTCAACGAATCATTATTGGAAGAAGATTACTTCAACAAAATGGTAACTAACTAGTTTTTATTACCTTTTACTGCCATTTCAAATTGCATGCTAATTGGAAGTACCTATTTAGTTTTAAATTTTAGGTTTTTGTTTTATTCAATTTTTTTTTTCAAATGATTCTCTTTTAGCAAGCATCAATTTCTTTGTTGGGAGGCAGGGATTTGACCGACACAACCAGAAAAATGTTGTCACTTTTGGTGAGCCATGAGCTATCCCTCAATGTAAATTGGATAGGGGCAAATGAAAAAGGAAGCTTTCAAAAACTTTCAAATGTTTTGAAACTTATATATGGTAAGATATTAAAATATCAATTTATTATAATAATTTAATTATTTTAGGTTTTTAATCAACAACAATTTTTAAATCCAACATCATTTTTTAATATGATATAAAGTGTTGAAAGTACATTTTTAAGGCACGCATGTAAAACTTTGCAGAATTAGCAAGGCGAATTCTGCAATTCACATGACTGCCTTGAATTTTTTTTTAAATAAGGGAATGTGCCATAAAGTTTTAAGTCACTGGTGCCTGAAACTAACACATCTTTAACACTAGTGGCATTTTAACAAATTAAAAAAAAAATGTTTGATTAATTTGTCCATTTTAATATTTACAAAGAAGAAATTTATGATTTTCACTTTATTTAACGAAACTTTCGTTACATAATATGCTTCGACACATTTTTTTAGAATTTAGTTTGTCTGAAGAAGGCACAGTGTGTCGAAACATATTATGTAATGAAAGTTTCTTAAAGTATAGTGAAAAGCATAATTTTCTTCTCTGTATTTATTATAGATTTTCATCAAGTATTGGCTACTTTATTCAACAGCCTTTTAATATTTTTACGGAGCAGTTCGAAGAAACCAGTCAACAGCAAACGCGACAAATTCCGAAATAGATAATGCTATTCGCAATTGGTTGAAAAATGCTCCTGATAGGACAGGAGGAAGGGCCAATCGAAAAAATAAAAAATAAGTGTTTTACCTTATTTATAGGTTTTTATTTTAGGCGATCAGTCATTTATAATTTTTACTATACTTAATTATAAATTAGGGTATTATTTTAGTTGTTTGAAACTGTCAAACATTTATTCCTTACTATTAGAATCTTGTGGATTTATTTTTTAACTATATTTGTAGCTCCCACTGACATATTCTAATTATATGATGTGGGCTATAGAAAATATGTCTTAAGTATTTTTATTTTAATGTACAGTTTCCTAGCCGATTATTCTATAATAATTTGTTGCTGATATTATGATATAGTGGAAACTTATTTTTTTGTATTTGTTTTAAGCTGTACATATATTCACACATTCCAGGAATGTGTACTAAAAGACTAAGTTATTATTCTGTGAATATGTAACTTTTTTTGTCGTATGACTAATAAAATAATGATTTGATGTTTTATTGAAAGTGTTTTATTTATGCAAAATTCAAGTTTAGATTTTGATATAAAAAAAAATGATTTTTCTTTAAATCTTTCAAACAATATCATGGCACGATGTTTCCCAGATCCTTTTTCATACATTTTTAAACGTATCTTTTTAAGCTAGAAATATGAATTTTATATATATTTATTGTATACAATCATCTCTTTCGCTTAATATATAGGGCGTTCAATAATTGTTATGGTCAAGGTCGCCTATGGATGGCAAAACGTGTGTATTGGCTATCAAAAAATTAGATGACATTAAAAAAAAAGTGACAGTTGTTATCAAACCATACGAACGATGATGTTTCAGCGGACCTACGTTCAGAAACTTTAACCAACTACGACCATATTTTATTGAACACCCGATAAAAAGTTAGTCATGAGAAAAAATATTTCTCAATCAAATACAAATATTTTGGGGCGCCAGAGCATTTATCTGGCCCATAAATGGTGGCTTACAAGAGGATTGCCACTTGCGAGCCACCGATGGCCTGCCGTGCGTTTACCGGCTATCGGCCCGTCGTCGGTTCTTCGAAGGCTTTGCCAAGGCTGAATAGTTGGCTAGCCGACTCTTAGCCACCTTACGGCCTGGCGGACATGCCCTACCTACATGCCGAGCTGGGAGCTGTAAGCGGGCCGAATGCGGCAGTTCGGCAAACCACTTTCGTCCCATTGTCGGACCAGCCAGTCTGTGTTTGTTGGGAACTGATTTGCTTCTGGTCGTATCAGAGATGAAACAAATCACGAAGACCATCGACGAAGATTGAAAGAAATCAAACTGGAATTTTGTTTCATTAAAAACTGTGTTCGAGAACCGTAACTGTGAAATTCGAATTAGAGAAGTAGCATTGCGGAATGACCCTTTTCAGTCCTTCGTAGCTAGGGAGGGCGTTTGGGTTTCTTGGATAGGTAATCTGCTAACTCTACTCTATCGTTTCGTGTTTTTCTTAAATCAAGGATATCGTTATAACAGTAGAAAAATACTTTGGTCAGATTTATGGCGGAATTAATCATCGAAAACAGAAATGAAAACTTCAAATTAAAAACAAGTTTGTTTCGAAAACTATGAATAATATTCCTCTTGTCTGTTCTTTTGTCAAAAAAACATGATCACAAGATATAATTGTTTGTCCTGATTGATTCTGCTTTATCTGTTCTTAATCGTAACAATAGTCGTAACTAATACTCATGGATTACTTACTGTCTCTACATTCCAGTTCTTTTCAAACTTAGGCGGCTTTGTTGAAATGGACCAGTGTGGCATTGTTACATTTGTAGTAGGTCCATTTTTTTACTAATATCGATAGTTAAACTTATATCACCTAGTTAAAATTTTGATCAAAAGACAGTGCATTTTTAAAAAGACAATACATAATTCATTCTGACTGAAATAATCTAGACACTATACTAGGCACAAGACAATCTACAATAAAAAATCTGTTGATAAAGAAAAACAAAGAAGATAAAATAAAATCAAATAAGCTAGATTACAGCCCAGGTGATTGAGAGTTTTTCACCAGTCCTCGATCTTGTGGTCGAAGATGAGAAACTCATTTTCCGAGTAAAAGCAGTATTTCAACAAAAAAGATTTCACTTATTTTTTGAACATGTGGAAATTCAGCTTTCTTATTGCTTCTGGTAGCTTGTTATATAAGTGTATATTTAGAGAGTTTCTTTGAGACATTGAGAGCCTGTTATCTATGTGCTCTCAATAAATTTCCTGACCGAGTATAATACTGATGTAAATCCGAATGTCTGGCATAATCCGCTTTATTTTTATGTATTTCAAGGAGAGAGTAGTACATGTAAGCGCATGGAAATGGCATGATATGAAGTTGAAAGAAGAGGGAACGGCAATGATCCCTGTATATATAACCCGCACCTACTAGGATACGAATGACCCTTTTTTGCAAAATGACAATTTTATTTGAGTGGCATGAATTTTCCCACAAAATGATTCCATAGGTCAGGTGACTATGGAAAAGTCCAAAGTAGCTGTATCAATATAGGGTAGGGTATCAATACCTACTAGGTTTTTTAGTCTCCGAATCATAAAAGTAGCACTCGCTAATTTATTCGCCAGTTTCTCCACATGACACTTCCAATTAAGTTTATCGTCAATATATATGCCAAGCAATTTGACATTATGCTCATCTGATATAGTTCAATTGGCAGAAATAATGAGATTTTGATTTTTCTCCGAATTCAGCAGAAGCTTGTTGGTTCCGAACCATTCCCCTGCTAATTCCAGAGTATTACTGGCGGATTCGATCAGTTCCACAAAATCACTCTTTCGGTCAATTAAAGTTGTGTCATCAGCAAAAATAATACTTTTTTTAGGCAAAATATGATAAAAAAGGTCATTTATGTATAAAATGAAAAGAGTCGGCCCCAAGATAGAACCCTGAGGGACTCCATGCATAATTTCTTCTAAGTTTGATTTCACACCGTCCGTCAAAACGCACTGTACTCTCCCATATAAATATGTCTTGAAGAAGTCTATAGGATTCCCGCGAATACCATAATAAAAAAGCTTTTTGAGTAAAATATGATCCGAGAGAGCAGGGGATATAGAAAAGCAGAAAAGAGAGAAAAATAGAGAATAAGAGAAACAGCGGAAATACTTAAATAATAAAAGAAAACCCATGAAGAAAAAAAGATTTAACTCAACCAAGGATACCTCATCACAAGACGAAGACAGTGACAACTAGACAACTATAGTCTATATCCTAATCAGACCATAATGACATGGTTGACACAAGTGAAAACAATGACGAATTCGCTGTGATTGTTAATTATGGTCCGGTAAAAGGATAGTGCAGACAGAAGATAGCGCAGGTGTAGAATGCATAAAAAATATAAAATCGAGTCGAGTCAAAATAACCCTATCATAAAAGTAACATTGACTCAATAGAAAGATAAAATAATAACATAAAAATTAATAGGCGACACTAAAATAAATGCGATTAGTTGGGTGAAAAAATTACCAAAGCTTGACAGTTGAAACAAATTAATGGGAAGTGAATTTAAAATTTCGAATAAGTGGCCAAAGCAACACGCATTTAGTGAATTTTATTTACCTCAATTGTATGTAGACTACCCTCCGTTTTGTTTGATCAGTGTGCCTGGTTTTCTCAACAAGTAACTGATAATTGACAGTGCACTTTGGATTTCAGGACCAGTACATGAAAATTATTTGTATATCCAGAGGGCTCCTAGACCTTGAAACACCTTCCTACTCAATGTGGTACTTTCAGCAACCAGGTAACCTCACTCATTAAAAATAATAGTTTAAAAAAACTAAAGAACACGCTTTACTTCCCATGGACTAAAAAGTAAAAAAAAAATTGACAATTTAATTTCTCAAATGTAAAAAAACGTGGGTGCTTTCGATCTATATTCTCATATTTTTTTGTTTAATTCAACAATACAGAGCGTTCAAGAGCTCAAGAGAACTTTATCAAGCACCCCACGCTTTTTTTACATTTGAGAAAATAAATTGTCAATTATTTTTGACTTTTTAGTCCATGTTGAAAGTAAAGCGTGTTCTTTAGTTTTTTTAAACTATTATTTTTTTTACTAAAAAATCGAAATCTCCGACCCTAAAAACCATACCAATTTTGAATCGAATCTGACCATAATCACAATACTCGTCCATCACCTTGGGCCACCATCTTGAATTCATAAATTTTTACGGAAAATTCATAATCTCTGACCCCGAAAACCCTCACACACTAATTTTGAATCAAATCAGACCATAATTACATCTTGGTGCCGCCTTCTTCACAGATCTCGTCCGCCATGTTGGAGCCGACATTTTGAATTCATGAATTTTGATAAAGAAATCATAATCTCTAACTCCGAAAACCCTTATATACCAATTTGGAATGGAATCGGACTATTATCACAAATCTCGTCCGCCATCTTGGAGCCCAAATTTTGTTTTTTTATAACAAAAAAAATCGTACTGAATTGTCACCGGAACTATGAACACCTGCCAAATTTCAAATCATTCGGACGTCTGGAAATGGTTGAAAATCACGCCCTAAGGAGTCGGTCACAAACATACAAACAAACATACAAGTGAAGCTAATATAAAGCGTGTAAAAATACAAAACAAAACAAGAATCAACTTTTGCAAAGCCCTTGGATCCCTTACATAAACATACCTGTCCTCCTCTCGATCAAACCCTTAATCGTACAAACGCTCATCTAATACAGTCTTTCAGAAAAACCGATTCCAGACATTCGAAACTCGAATACCCTACTCCTAGAAACAAAGTTGCACTAAATTTTGAAAACAAATAGCCTTTTCCTTTTTATGACCCTTCAAATCGATTCGAGATTCAAGAGGATTCAAACACAATGAATACTTAATCTTCTATTTTCCAGATTTGAATCGGGTTTCGCTTGATCTTTTTCAGCGTAAAATAAAGCCTGTCTCACTCGAGAGCGATATTGAATACAGAAAGTTCCCCAGGCGGTCGGCGAGAGAGAGTTTGATTTCGAGCTTTCTGTATGCAGGCCTGAGGGACGAACGAGATGGGTTTTAGGTGGACGCATGTTATTGGATATTGGGTAATTGTATTTCACTTCGGGAACATATCTCTCAACCACCACTAAGTTGGAATATAGAATTTCCTTATCAATATACCATATAGTGGGCCGTATTTGAATATCACGATTATAATAAGTTCCAATAAAAACAAAACATAATGATATATGATATGAATTAGAATATATTGTGATACAAGCGTACAAAAGAGACCATTTAAAGCACTAATCTCGTGCGCAAGACGCGACGCGGAGTGTCCGTAACGTTGCAGGTGGTTTCAAGGTACTTGTACGCAAATTTTCATTATGCCTTCGTCGTGACTCTAGGAACATTGCTGGAAATCAATAAAAGGTCAGGATAATTTACCTTTTATTTTTGTAACATTCGATCAAGTACCTAAATGGACATCTGATGTCACGTAATGTTGAATTGGACGCTTATTACACTGAGGAAAAATTTTACTAACCCCAGCTAGAAATCGAATTACCCCAGCAAGAAACTCTAATAGCATAGGGGACAAGCGAGTTCTCACCTGTGGTTATAAAGTCGACTTTGCTGATTACAACTCACTTGGGATTATTAGATATTGCCGAATAACTTATAGTCTCAAACTTTGCTACCGCTAGGGAGTGCATCTACCTATGGCTATTAGACAACGTTTCTGAAGTAGATGTTAAACTTTGCTACCGCAAGTGAGTGCACCTACTTATGACTATGATGCATCGTTGCAGTAGTAGGTATCGGACTTTGCTACCGCTAGTGAGTGCACCTACTTATGACTACAAGACATTCTTGCAGTTGTAGGTATCTGACTTTGCTACTGCTAGTGAGTGCATCTACCTATAACTATAGTTGTAGGTATGTTACTTTGCTATTGCTAGTGAGTTCATCTACCTTTGACTATTAGTAATAGTTTCAGTGGTAGGTTTCCAACTTTACTACCGCTAACGAGTGCGCCTACCTGAAAATATTAGGCAGTGCCACAGTCGCAGGTGGAATATTTTGCTAATGTAGGTGTGGAGTACACCAATGGTTGCAATATTTTTTGATGCACTTAAAAAATTAAGTTCATTATTTTCAACCACTTTTGTAGAATTCATGAACAACAGTTTTTTATAATTATTTTCTGTTGTGAATCCTTGAATCCTTTGCGATAAAAGTGGCCAAAAAATTTAGCACCTGATAGGTTCACAGTGGCTGGTGCCGCGAGATATATTTCTGTAACCATAGTTTTTCATGAAAAAACATTGAAAAAAATTATTTTTCTTTATGAGTTCTAAAAGTGGTTGAGAATGATGTACTGATTTGGGGAAATCAGGTCCTTCTGAATAACTTTTCACTGAATCCAGGATTGGAGAAATTGTAGAAGGATATAAATAAAGAATCAGATCAAATGAAACAATTTTTATTCACTGGACGGAACACAATAGGTATGATAATGAGATCATGAAAGGAACATAGTTTCTTGTTTTGAAAATTAAACAACTATGAAAAAATAAAAATATTAATGTGCAACTTTTACACACAACAAATGTATACATGAGTATTTAAAAAAAAACAACAATTGAATATTTCATTGGCACTACTTTGACTCACATACCTTTGAGTAGATTAGCCGGTAACACACACAAATAGCACAATGGCATGCAGTATGCACCTGCACATTCAAGATAGGTCGTGACTCGTGGTCGTATAGACAAGTGACGAACAACGGCGACGTGCAGAATGTTTCTGTTTCTTTGTTTTCGGCAAAATCTTTTCGCACTAAACGATCTTTGGGTTCGTGGAGGGGGTAATTTCCGTTGAAATATCAGGGAAACGTCGAATAACCACAGCAAGGTACTGAATAATGTTAGTGGGTTTGTCGTTTAGTATTTTAGTGGCAGGTTGACAACTGTATTACCATAAGTTGGTGAACTTCTATGCGATTGTCCACTTATAGTAAGCAGAAAACTTGCAGCCACAGGCATGTAACCTGCTTGTGATTATTCAGCTATAAAATTATAATTTTGTAATGGAAAAACTCACTGTCCCAGACTGACTGTCTAATAGCTACAGCAGTATATCTTGCTGTGGCAGAAAAATCACCTTCAGCAAAATCGTTTTTGCTGCTGTAGGATTTCAATGTGCTGCTTCTATTCGAAAATTTGTTACAGTAATAGAATTTCTTATTATGGTAGCAAGAAATATCTTAGCAAAAACTTTAATAACACGATTTTCCTCAGTGTAGACATTTCATATGATAAAACTGATGAATCGGTGTTGTTACATATGAATCCAGTACGATTGGGTTTTGAGACAAGAATCGATTGTAGCACCACCAAACTTGGTATGCTAGTAGTTGAAACCATGATAAACACAAAAAAAAATTGCTTACCAAAATTCCAGGGGTGATACATATTTTTTTCCTTTAAAAATAAATAAATAGATTTTTGCTGTAATCTTGGAAAGTATATGATTTATCAAAAAAACAATTGGGTGAAAAACAATTCAATTTTCCACAAAAATTATTCTTAGTAATTTTTTAGAAAATGCGCTCGTTTTCTCAGAAAACGTGATAGAACGCCGACATCAAATTTCAGGTTCACCCTGCCCGCCGCTGGAAGTTCTGGCAAAGCCGAATATTTGATTGGTCATAACTCTGCTAAAATTGATCGGAGAAGGAAAAGGAAAAGTTCATATCATCTGCGTACCTAAAATGTGTTTGTTGCACTTCACAGAGATGTTTGCAGATGATCCGAAAATCATGAATTATTTAGTAAATATGGAATTATTATACTGAAGCAGCAACCCATACCCTCTTTGGACTATATGAAATTATTTTGAAGTAGTGCGACATGTCACACTTATACATGCCAAAAAAAACTTTGTTCCTACTCCTGCCTCATTTTCAATTTACCCATATTTTCATAATATCCAAGTAATATTGTCCCAATATGAGTGTGCTACTTGGGCTCTATTGATTTAGATCGTTACGAAAACCTAACGCCAATATTTGAAAGACAATATTCAATAAACAATATTGAAATGTATCATCATTAAACTTGGGTAAGAAACCGCTAGGTGGCCCCACATATGGAACAACAGCTGAATCACAGTAACATATATTAAATAAGGCTTCTCACAATGAGTTTACAAGTCAATCTACTCAGTGCTGAATTGGAGTAGAAACGAAATTGTGGAATTTTTAAATTATTCGACATATTCCGGAAATATTCCATCAATGTTTCCAAGGCAACATATTCACTTTGAATATTTTACCAATATATGCAAATGATATTGTACCAATATCCCTAAAATTTTGGGGCCAATATTGCTTCCTCAATATTTCAGTAATATTATTTTTATAATGTCCAGGTAATATTATGCCAATATCCCGAAATAATTATAATTCTATCTCGCCAATATTGCGTTTTAATATTTTACCAATATTATTCCAATGTAAGTGTGCTACAGCGATATTGTACTAATATCGCCCAAGATTTTGAGGCCAATATTGCTTCGAGAATAATAGACCAATATTATTTTTTAAATATTGGACCAATATCGCCGAATGTTCACATGAATATTTCGATATTTTCTTCGTTGGTTTGAAGACGGTGCTTATTTTTTTCCAGAATTTTCACAATTCGATTGTTGACACCTTCTATGTATGGCAGATAGACAGTGCCTTGGGGTTGCTCTTCAATGGTTTTCGTTTTCTTCTTCCTTGGACGCGTAGCACGGATTATGCATTTTTTGTTGTAACCGTTCGCTGGTAACACATCGTCGGTGTGCTTCAGTTCACATATACTCGAAGCTCTGTTGAATAGAGAACTCCAACAGAAAGGAATATTTCCTTAAAACTTCAACCTTGTGAAAATATGTTATAAAATAAAATACTGTCCTCTTAACAACTTAAGGCTTGTCTGGCAGGAACTCATACATGTCCGAATCGTCTGGCAATTTTTATTTTATACATAATAACTAAATTGATGATGATATTAATAAATTGAAAAATATTTGAATTCCAGCTTTGTGAAAGAAATTAATTTTTATAATTATTCTACATATGGGAAGTAGGTACTGTTGTATTCGCGAAAGTCCATTGTTTTCTCACCTGACTACGTTGCAATTCAGTAAACATAGAGATTCAGGCTTGTAAAAAAAATAGTTTTTCCATTAACTGTCTTCCAAATATATCTAAAGACATTTGAAATATTATTTTTGGCATTAGGAATGTTCAATTTAAGAAAATATCCTTGCTTTCTGCATGTCCTTTCTATTCCAAATTCCACACATTGATTTTTAAATATTGCTCGTAGGGTAATCGGTATAGAAATGTATACATACCTTTTTTTGAACATACTCTATTTTTTTTTTGGTTAACTGTCCCTTTTTTTTTAGTAATATTTTCACACGAACTTTCTCCACAATAGGTATCTACAATTTTTTACGGCAAATCCAAGAAGAATCAGTGGTTTCATATTCACAAGTTCGACAACGAGTATTGACTAGATAGAAAATACATGAGTTTCTACTGCCTACTTCATTGCTGAAATCTTAAGGCTTCTATCTGGTCGTGTCATTATAATGTTTTCAGACAGCGTTCGCAATAAAACTGACAAAAACACATGAAATATTTCACCGGTGATGATGTTCCCTTCAATTACATACTGCGTGATGGAATAATTCGAATAATTGACCAAATTATTTTTAATAATGTGGAAAATGTCGAAGAAGTAGTTTTGTCCGTTTGTAGTCATTTGTTTTGAGACCACAACATGGGTAAAGATGTCATTTTGTTCAAAGTTACTCGCTCACCATACCTTGAGTATTTATTCAACGGCGCATATTAAATACAACAACACCAATCATCGATTTTTCACCCAGCAGTTGTGAGAGCATACCGCAATGCATGTAGACTTTTTGCCACATGGGTTGTATATTACCCTTAACAATAATGAATATGACAGGCGCGTTTATCTCATACCGAGCAACACCTTTATGATAGCTGTCTTCGTATGCAAATCGTGATCATTAACATACTCGTACTTGTCTCCACAAAGCAACATTGAAGACATAAAAATATCCCTGGCGAGCATTGGCTTGAATGAGGAAGGTGTATCTCGCAAAATTCAGTGATCAGTTGACGTAAGAAACGACTGGTTTTCAGGAATAGAAAACGGGTGCATCTTAAAATAAAAACTTCTATACATTGCCAATATTACGAAGGCGCAGAAGGGACACGGTTTTTTTCCTCCATAATTCCTACTTTTATGTCGAAACGAAATTCATCTCAAAATTTCAACTCTTATCTCGAAATTTCAACTTTCATCTCGAAATTCTCACTTTTACAACGAATTTTCGACTTTTATCTCCAAATTTCAACTTTTATGTCGAACAAAAACGTTGCACACATATCTGTCAGGTGTAATTCAATGTCCATCGTATGATCCGATGTAATCCTGCCTTCCACAAGAAAACCCTATATAACAGAAAACAACTACTGCCCCCTATGACCCTTAAATTACCTCCATAGGTTTTAAATACATAGCTGAATTTATTTTTCAATTTAAATGGGTAACACCTGAGTATCGGTTTCATGGTACTTGGCAATTATCAGCGATGGCTAGTTCCCGATTAAATCGAAAAATAACTTCATCAATTGTTTAATTGTTGAATTTTGGGAATTCCTAAGATAGATAATCAAGTATGTATCAGCTCCATTTTTTTCTGACCTATTGATGGCGCTGGATAATGTCAAAAATAAGGGTAGTTTACACTTGATGAAAGTTCCTATTTTTTGTTCTCCCCTGTATACCGTTCAGAAATTAAAAAATCTGACAAGTTTTCTGCACTGCACCAATTTTTATGAAGAAAAACATTTTCTGACAAATGGATATTAAACAAGTTTTCCATATGGTGTAAACTTTTTGAAACTCACTGTATGATCAATTTTTCAATATTTCGAGATAAAAGTCGAAATTTCGAGATAAAAGGTTTAATTTCGACATAAGAGTCTAAATTTCGATATGGAAGTCGAAATTTCGGAATAAAAGTCGAGACATATGAGTCGAAATTATGGAGGATATAAAAAAACGCGGCCCTTCTACGCCTTCGTACAGTGGAATGAACAATATCGGCAACTGAATTCATGGTTCCGATATTTCGAATAGTAGAATAAAACCCATGTGGAAGGCAACACATTTTCCAACATATAGTTGTTAGAGCGTGTAGAATGTTTAAAATCATAGAAAACTACCCAAATACCAAAATTACCCCAGTTTTGACTCAACATTTAGAATGTAATAAAAATCTGTGAAAAACGGTTTATTTCATTGCCAACAACATATACATACAAACCAGTTTTGATTTGACGCGTATTCCTTCAACAAAGGTAGTATAATCAGGATCATTCAAGTCCAAATAAATTGAAATCCGTTTATTTCTTTCTGAAGCTGCCACTGCCAAGAGAATTGTTTTGTTATACACAAGGATTGAAGGCTTTGAATATAACTATCATCAAACCTCCTGATTATCTTCAATTTATTTTCGAAATGTGTGTCGTGTGAAAATTGAGAATATTTTTTGTTAGGATCGTTTTTCATGTTTCTGACTTATTTTCAAAAGAAAAGTACTGAATATTTTCATCTGTGAACAATTACAGTATGTTACTTTTTTCCTCTCCCTGATATTTCTGAACACGGAGCAATTGTATTGGGCCGAATCGGTGCAATATTTGAATAGAGCTGATGATCTGTATAAAATTTTATTAAGGATTCAGTGACCTAACTAAACAAAGTAGAATATGGTACTTCAATTTGAACTACAATTTCTGGGGCTCCCCAGAACAGATATGCTGAATATCATGTAAATGGAATAATTGATCCAGTGGAAAACCGTTATTTCTATTACGCAACCTCCAGACTTCAAGACTGCCTCTCTCAGACCTCTCCGGCATTGTAACTATTCTCACCTAGCAGCTTTGAAATGGAGGCTATTCATTCTGTTTCAACATCCTGTAACTCGGTTAATACTCATTTTAGGGTATATGTTTATTGGAACTTTCAGCCTCAAAATGAAGTGAGGATTCTATCCTCGGTGTTTGTCTCCTTTATTATGGGACACCCTGGAATTTTTAAACTAAAGCAGCAACCCATACCCTCTTTGGACTATAGCAACAATTTTAAAGTAGCGTGACAGGTCCTACTTATACATGCCAAAATAAAAACTTTGTTTTTTTAACTTCAGTAAATATTGAAAATAATCGCTTATTCATATCCTGCATATATGTTTAATAACACTATTGTGATGTGCAACAAAAAATTTAAATACATTTTTTTTTTGGGTTCCACCTCTTATATTTTGGTAAAATAAATTTTTTCACAAGAAGTCATGTGCCGAGTTTCAAAGTGCTACGATTCATTCTTTACTTGTGGCTTACGTTTGTCTGTGGTTACTACTATCAGAACATTATTATAGTAAATTTATCACAGGAAAGGAAACCGAATCGAATGAGATTCACCTTTTCTGCCATTTTCTGTGTATTATCATCAAACGAACCAACGGCATGCTGAATCGTTGGACAGTGCATCGAACTTTCAGTAATAACTCTTCGTGACAAAATACGCATGCAAGATAAACAACTGACTAAGAATTATGCGTTGATTTCAGTGATTTATGCACAGATCCGAGATGTACTATTATGAGAAGAGGTGGGGAATCTTTCTGAAATGATGGATAATGAAGTCTATGATGACTGAACATATGCCTACATCATAGCTGCGTTGTTTTTATGAACCGAAATGCATTAACATTTTGCATAGGATTTTTTCCGAATGGAATATTTTCTTGACATAATTTTTTGGGTTTATCACCTTCCACAATCTGAAAATGAAAAAATTTTTTAATCCAAAGAAATCTGTACAGATATAATTTTTTCTTTTATCTGTACAGATTTCTTTGGATTAAAAATTTTTTTCATTTTCAGATTGTGGAAGGTGATAAACCCAAAAAATTATGTCAAGAACTGGATTTCCTCCACAAAATCAAACTTTTAAGGAATATTTTCTGTTTAATGAACATACCCTTGTGCCCTGGAAAACGTGTTGAATTTTAAATGCTATACGAAAAAGAACCGGACAGTTTGGTGCACCAAAAAATATTCACCTCGCCCGATGAAGATATCCCTTCCTCGAGCGAGTAGAGGAGAAATTGTAATGCTCTCTCAACATTATAGCAAGCTATTCTTCACGCTCTCATAAAACCACCATACCCCAGATGGAAACTTTCCGATACTGTATACATCACCCGGCATAGTTTCCCGAAGTTTTGTTTCTGAATATAAACATCAGGCTAAGTACGAAAAGGGTGTTACACCATATTATGGATTTCACTCTAGATTTCAACGTTGAACAAACGTGGCAATTGAATATTTTCAAGGTATAGAAGTCTGTCAGTTTATTTCCGTATTTTATCGCCTGACCGAATACTCAGCACTATAGAAAAAAGGATGGAAATAGTGAAGTCGAAGGGAATATGACAACGCAAATTGTATTGAATTACCATATGAGAAAATCAACTGAACGAAGTTTCAACATTGTATAATATGAACAAGAATTTGGTGTAGCTTTGGTAGAGAATCAAACTTGATTTCCAAATTTCTGTTAACTAGAATGAGTCTCTTGATCTACGTTCTAGGCTGTCTTTAACTACCCATGAAATCGATATATTTTGCTTTGAACCATTTTCTATCTGTTTTGCTTTACCATTCAGATCGTACTGACAGTTAACACAAAATCTCGACTATTAATATCATGTAACCCTATTTTATTTATTCTACGAAAAACATTCTTAGATACGGAGACTTTTTTGTCGAACAACTCAATTATATACTTATATATTTAAATTTAAAGATTGTGCCAAAATTCCAGTTCGATGAACTATAGTGTCCACATTCTTCGGAAGAGGTAATAATGAGTTGCCTGATGCTTCATGCATCTTAAGTGCGTGAAGATGTCGTAAAGATTTAATAAACCTGCATATTACAAGCAATAACTGGCGGGTTATTAAATTTCTCGGAATTAGCTCAGGAACAGCAATCAACCATGTTAGACGACGTGCTTTCGAGACAATTCATCATTTAATGGAAATGCTGCAGGAAAATTCCTGTACGAGAAGCGATGGAGGAGGAAATTCCAAGTGTATTCGCACTTTGAGAGGGTGTTTATTGTTTTGCCTCAGTGCCGAAACAAGAGATTATTATACAAAATGAAAACAAATTGAAGAAGATATTGGCGACAAAAAGCTACACAAATATACAAGTCATTTCTTTCACTGTTCGAAGGATCAACAAGTTTTGAAAAGGGGATAGGAAATGGATTAGAAATCTGTACAAAGGGTTAAAAATGAAATCTCAGAAGAACAGCAGTTATTTGGATATTTATCGCTTAACGAAAACTGTGTTGCTTATAAATACCACAGCTTGCTTGAATGGAGTTTTAATGGCATTTGATTAGATTATATGAGACAAATTGTCAACTGCAATACAACGATGTTCTGAATATTCGTGACAATAATTTTATCGAATTGTTGTTCATGAAATTGTGTTGCTAAGCTATACCACGGGCCCGTTAGGTTAGGTTACGAAACGTAAGTACGCACAATAGGCCAGGAAAAATAATAGCTCATCATACTTACAAGTCACGGAAAAATTTAGTACAGGGTAAACTAGGTTGGAAAGGGTATATAGAGAAGGGCATAACTAATGCAGTGACAAAAATTCAACATCTAAATGCTTGCAATTAAGGAGGGGTGGGGGAGGAAAGGAGGTGAAATCGGTTTTTCACGATGTACAGCCTAAATACGTAATTTATCAAAAAAAAAAAAGATGAAAAAGTTGTAGATTAATCAAAAAATCTACAACTTTGATTTCAACAAATTTTTCACAAAACCTCAAAATTGCCGAGTAAAATACAGAAAACCGATTTTAGTTTTTATTTTTTCTTTTTTTTAAATTATTTTTCATTAACAGAAATCGGTAGGATTGTAATATTTTTCATGCCAAGCAAGAAGATATTTTATTTTTGTCAAAAAGTTCTGTGATCTTTAAGAAATTAATGATTTTTGCGAAAAACTTGTTTTTTTCAAGTCCCTGAAAAAGCTTTTTTTTATTGTAGAGAGTTCTTTGAGGACGCATTTTTTCGAAAAGACTTCATATAAATGAAAAAAATATACTACCTCAATGGAAAAAATTTGTGGAAATCGCAAAAAACTAAAAATCGAATCCTGCTAAGAGAAATGTCCCAGGATGTATCAAATGTGACTGACTGATGCCAACAAAATGTGCATTTCAATGTAGACTTCATCTATCCAACAAAGTTATCTACAAACTTGGAGTTGTCCGTTCTCAAGTATCTCGACCATTACTCTCTGGCATTTTCACTGTTGCTCAATGTTTCGACGATCTCGGTAAAAATGAGTTTGGGCTTATCAGTTACTCTATTTACGTCTTCATGTAGTCCTTCCAGCAAATGTAGTAAAAACTCCTGAGCATCTTGCTGGGTTCAATCGACGAAAAGTGATGCAAAGCCTTGGATTTGACTTTTTAAAGATACTATATCAAACACTCGATAAAAATAATCCTCTGACCCTGACCACAGTTCCTTAATCACTTCCGCAAAGTTACTAGTCTTGCTGAATGGAAATTGAAATAACTCACTCTGGAAGATGGAATATCATATTAATTTCCGCGAAGATATTCTTCATTCTTTCGTCTCCGCAATAAAAAAAAAAACATAATTCATTTGGGAACAGTTATTATTCATATCGTTGTGGATACCCACCTCAACTCGAGCCATGAATTCTGTTTGATTGACATTTTTAATATGTGAAAATTCCTTCCTGAAAAATGATTGAGCGCCGCAAGGTATATGTCAATATTCAGCCCCGACGAAAATATTCCGGAAAAGCATGAGTTCCAGAAATAGAAGAATGATGAGAGTGGAGGAAAGATTTCGGAATATACTTGCGAGCGAATTTTCTTTGATTCAAACTCGAGTGAGTAAATTATATAAAATAGTTATATATGCAACATGTGCAAAAAGTAAGTGTTTATTAGGCCGAGTTCGACAACACATTGAGCGCAATAAACAATTTTTGCACGAGTTGCATACAACAGTTTTTCTATGTTCATGGAAAAAGCAAAAAATGATTTAATTAAGGTTGAAAAATGAGAAGCGCAACTTGAATAATTGATTATCACTATCGATTTGCATTGAAGCAGGCCACTTACATCTATTTTCCATTAATAATACTCATTTTAAAACTTATAATACTCATTTTAAAACTTTCAATTTTGTAATTGTCAGAAATAATTTTTGACTGACGTTTCTATAACCACAGTTGCATTGTTAAAATCAAAATCATAGTAGCCGTGAGCGCGTATGTTATCACGAGGTGTGGTCATAGTTTGCTCTATGCAGGTAGACGGTTTAGAACAAAGTGGATCAGTTTTGATTAGGGAGTTCTTCTCGGGAAGGCAGTGTTTGTTTAGCTCTGGCTGCTAACATTAATACAAAATAAAATAAATAAAATATGTAACTGTTCAAAACGTATTGCCAATCTTACAGAATATCTGCTAAATATGTAGTGGGTTTGGACATTTATGTTTGTCATGATGACAGCACGTTAAGTTGAATGACAGATGAGTGCAATAAAAACTTTATTGCACTAGTGCATTAAAGGACTTCTTTTTCCACTGAATAAAGTTCAATAAATTTTGCTTTTTGCATGAATGTAGAAAAATACAATTAGAAAATTTCAGTCATTATTATTGGGCATAGTTTAAGAAAGGCCATAATATTATAACATGAAAGTACACCCAATTCCACATGTTAAATACTCAATTTGACGGATTAGAGTAGTGACTCTGCAAGAAGCTTCAAAAATATTTAATTTTCTCTTATATGTTAGAAATTTCCAAAAAGTTTGTAAATCACACACATGCAATAAATTGTAGCATCAATGAAACGTTAGAAATCAAAACATTACGCCATCTATTGAATGCTTACTGTAGCTCTTCATCTGTCGACACTAAAGGTGGATTCATGCACACATAAATCTAAACTTGAATGAATTTAAAACTAATATTAAGAATATAAAACCATGTAATTAAATGGAGGTGTTCACGCAAAAAACTAAGCAATTAAAATAAACATTAAAACTAAGAAAGATGGCCAACTTTCAACTAATAACTTAATTTCTTCCATAAATTAGAAACGGCACATGCGTAGTCTCTTTACTCACAGCTGATTGCGTTCAAAGAGGAAAGAGGTTATTTATGTTCGCAATTCCAGCATAGGTTGAACGCCATATTTTCTATATCTTATTCCTCACATCACCAGAGGCTCCCGCAGAAGCAATAATGTACTCAGGACTAAACCATACTCACTTCTCTTGGTGATAGTTTTCATGATGTACTATAAACACCAGACCAGAATAGATAAAACAACAAACCACGAGAATCTCAGATTAGCGTTCACCTTTTGTTTTCTGATCAAAGAATACCCTAAGACGTTTCAAAAATTGAACGATGTGCGCATATCTAGTACTTTCTTAATTTCGTTAAATTGATGCTGCCTGAACACCGTCATATTCTTAATTTAAAATTCATCTAAATCTTAAATTCATTTTAGTTTTAGTGTTGTTGCATGAATCCACCTTTAGTCTTGTTTCAACGGATCAAAACTTGAAAACTTTGATAGTTACATTGAAAGCTTTGAGGTCCACTAAATTTTTGATTGCATGGAATCCAGACACCTTTGAATTATTTGAAACAGAGGATTATCAAATAATAGTTGGTAATCCCCATCAGTGATGTGTCATTGATCATAAGTGAGATGAAATATCAATAAGAAGGATCATGTAAAATTACATACACTGGTGATTAAATGACAAAAAAAATGAATATAATGAGGTAACGATAGTCGTTCCCAACAGATCTGGTTCCCACGGAAAGGACAATCCTGAATTGTTCATAGAACATTCCTGAAGGCTGTATGCCTCAGGGAACACCTTCCGAGGCATTGAGTTCCAAAGCTTTGCAGTTCGGTAGAAAAACGAGCCTGGAAAAAAGATTTTCTAACGGTGGAACGATTGATGATATTTCGGAAGAGCATCGTCCATGAAAATAGCTGTATACACCTAATATACACCCTATATACACTCAAACCTAGATTTATTGAGGTAAATAACCGTCAGAAAACAACTACTCACCTGGCTAATACCACGACGGGTTCAAATCACATGTGACAGATACTTGTGCAATGTACCTTGCAGAGGAAAGTATGGCAAGTTCTGTGGAGAATCATTTCATTTTGACGAGTCAAAATTTACTTGAATGTAGGTAGTTAGACATATAAAGCTTAAATTACTCTAATAAATAAACTGTTAACCGACATTGCAAATGAAAATTCTCTATTCTACTAATAGGTTATGCTAAACAAAAATAAATGTAAGAGGATAATCCAAAACGATTCCGGTATCAAAATCTCGTACTGTAAAAGACAACAGGTCAAGCCATACGAATTAGTATAATGATTCCGAGCTCTAAATCGGAATTGTCAAATCTGATGCCCAAAAAGCATCGAAATGAAAATAAAGATTGAGGCCATTATACACTATCCTTCATTCCATTTAGTTATTAGAGCAAACTATTTTAATGACTAGGATTTTCTATTCGTTACTTGATTTTTCTCTTACTCAAGTACCATTACTTTATTTATTACTTTTATTCATGACCGTTCATTTTCGAATCGACTGAAATCAAATCCGAAAGGAATTAGAGGATTTCTCAGAATCTTATTTCTCTTTGAATATAATCAATTCAGGACCAAAGAATACATTATGTCACAAAACATAAAAATGCTAGCCTGTAGAATCCCAAGACATTCTGGCAGATGGTTATATTAAAGCTCAATAATGCCGACTAAACGAACAATTTGAATTTGAATGCGCATTCGATGACTTGAATTTTCTTTGTTGTTCTCTACTATTGGGAAATAGAGGAGTTTTCAATAGATTATCGCTTTATCATGGTCTTCACTTAATAGTAAACAGTGATGTTTCATGGATAATTTTCTGGTGAGTAATGAAAGCTATATATCTTCACCAGAGCAGTGAAAGATATAGATAGTATGAGTATCTTTAGGACATTTTTGTCGTTGATGATCATATCATTTTTCGGAGAATTTTCACGAACTCGTTCATTGAAATTGTGTTATAATTGTTCTGTATGAGTAAGAAACGTAATCACTTTCGGATGAATAATATATAAATTCCAAACTAGGCGCTCTCTTATTTCTCTCTTTCTGATAATTTTGCCGTTACATGACAACTTCATTTCTACCATCTTGATCTTACTATTCTCTCAAGTGACTCAGAGCACAGCCATACGTGCTTAGACGAGCGTAATCAAACAAACTTCACCATTCTATGGGTCGGTTTTTCAATATCCAGTACTGATCGTAAGAAGGTGAGTTTTGATTTTAGTTCGAAAATATGAATAGGACATTCATGAAATCTGTTGTGGAATCATCTGCCACTGAAAGACAAACTTTAGTCGCTATTTTCCATCGTTCAGGATAACCTCTTGGGAGGTATTCATGTTGAAAAGGGGAACATTCTCCATGAAAATTGAAAAATGAAAAATGATTTATTTGTAATATCTAACAGAAAACAACCACTTTTCCGGCACAAGCCACGCTGGACATTGAAATATATCTGATACATATTGTGAAAAGACTGAAAAGAAAAGAAAAAATCTGAAAGTGAAAATGTGCATTTTCATTCAGATAGCTGATTTTTTCAATTCTCTCTAGTTTTCTTTGAAAAAATCATTAAAATTAGATAGGTAAGGAGAATGTTATTAAAAAAATATCACTCACAGAAATCGTTCATTTCATTGAAGCAAGGTTCGCTTCTCTCGCATTTAATCCCCAATACATTTTGGTCGACGAAAATCTATTTCGCTCTGCCAAGCTCTTCAGGAGGATTGATATAGGATTGGAATAAAACAGGCTCTTCAGAAGCATACACATCAGGGATGGATATGAAGGAAATATTCCTTCTGCGGTGACACTTTGAAAATTATTTTTTGACATAGGCCTGTCATGAGCATTGCATTTTGATTTTCGAAAATATGAATAGGACATTCATAAAATCTATTGTTAAATCATCTGCGACTGAAAAACAAACTTTAGTCGCTATTTTCCATCGTTCAAGATAGTTTATTCCTCCAATTGAGCAAATGTTACATCACATCCTAAGCAACAGTTGTACTACGTTAACAGGATATTGAAAAACTGGCCCTAAGTCATCAGATTTGTTGAGTTCCGAACACAAATTAGTCTTGACTATTCTCAAGTATAGCTGAAATATATTGTCAACATATACGGGGTGAACAATGATCACTTACCAAAAACTATACAGTGTACTCCACCCACCAAAATAAGTTAAAAACGAAGTGAAATCGAAAATCAGGACAAATAAAATACCATTTGTACATGAAAAAGCCGCCTCTGGGAGAACGAGCATGTAAATTCAGAATGAGTGGTTCACTGTTCCTCTTCCTTTATCAAACTGAGGCAGGTAGGCCGAAATGAAGTTTCATTAACTTCAAAACCAATAGACGTTGCAAAATCAATGATTTTTGAATAACACAACACCGTACATGAAAATTCAAAAGAATAATTTTGGTGTCGAATTAACTTTTCGCATACACGAACACAATGTTCTTCAGACCACAAATCACATCATCATCACACTCTATTGGCTATTGGAACGATTGATCAACAAAAATAGTTCGGAATATATTTCTCAGTTAGTAAATACGGTCAGTATTGTACCTGCGAGACTGCAGTTTCATTCGCGTGGAACCACAGATAATATAATAAAAAAAGAATAAAAAAATCCATGATATTAATGACTATTTAGTTCTTCAGAACGACATTGATGAAATATATACCTGGTCCCAGGTGAATAAACTGTATTTCAACTTGGACAAATGCAAAATTTTAACCTACTCCCTCTCAAATAAACATCACAACTTTATTTATACCATGGATGGAAGTCCCTTGCAGAGAACGATCAGATGAAGGATTTGGGAATACTTTTCAGCAGAATCTAAGGTTTAATAAACATATACATGAAGTAAGCAAGCAAGCCCGAAAACTACTGGGGTTTGTCGAAAGGACTACCTCTGAATTCAACAAAACTGATTCCATAATTTATCTGTTCAATGATCTTGTTCGTTCCAAATTGGAGTACTGATCCATAATTTGGGATCCTGTACAACAAAATTTGTGTCACAATGTAGTAGGGATCCAAAACAACTTCATTAAATATATCTACTATAAGAAATATGGTATTAATCCAGGTTATACGTCCTACGAACCCATTAGGGTCGAATTTTCGATAGCTCGTTTAGATCACAGGAGGACTCAACGTAAATTGATATTCCTGTACAACTTGGTGAATCACAATCTTAGAAGTGAATATCTCCAAAATGAGCTGAAATTCTATGTTCCAATGCATGGTATGCGACCTAGAAAGATTGTTTTTCGTTCAACGACCGCTGATACCACCTTACCTGAAAATATGTGCTCCCTTTATAACAAATACTCAAATCATATTACAACCGGAATTTTCGACATAACCCCTCGTAACTTCAGATCTCAATTAATTAACATTATCATAGATCAAGAGTACGTACTGGAGAGGCATAATAGAGTTGCTTTGTTGCCTAACGACAACACTTTTTTTCTGCGTGAACAAATAAAGACGGTTCATAGAATAATTTGTGTATCAATATTTAGTTCTGTGTGGGTAGTGTTCTGATAACTTTGGCGACTGATATTTCAAAAAGTAGCCACAGAAGGCATATACAATTTGGGAATTCCGTTGAGTTAAAGAATTTAACCGAGGAAATTTTGAAATATGGGTTGTTTAAGAAAAAAATCCTCATATCGGCTATTCAGTTTCCTAATTTCTGTTGAATCACTAGGTGGATCTCTTTATATTGATGATGATTTTCGATAGGTCTCCTGTAGATTGTTGTTGTTTTCAAATTGTCAAAATTTTTTTATTACCCCGTATACATTTGGAAGTTCTTATTTACTTCTGGATGGGGTTTGTTCATCATCTTCTGATGAATGTTTTTCTCTCCTGAATAATATTGTCAATCATTACACGGAAATACAGATTACCCTAAACCTCACTGGAGAACTCTATGCAATCTACATAGCTCTTTGTCACATAACAACAACGTCTATAAGGAAATTTCTGATCACAATCGACTCTCTGAACTCTCTACATTTAATATCAAAAACATATACCCAAACCAATTTTTCGGCCATGGTCGGACACATCAACCAACCGCTTTAATCAAGTGGTCATCAAGTTGTTTTGCATGTGAAGTGCCATTAACTATAAAACATGTTTTAGTAGAGTGTCCTCATTTCGAAGTAAAAAGACTAAATAACGGAATGCCCAGTGATCTTGGCAAAATATTCAACAACTGTACCAGAGACAATATCATAACAATTCTGAAAATTACCACTTTCAAGTTCCACATCCCATATCTAAGTAAGTAAGTAATAAAGAACGACATTTACAAGACAATCAAGACGTTACATAAATGTGGTTTCAGATATTTCATTTCTAACTCACATTTTATGCTCGCGCTAACCCGCCACTGCAAGTTCAGGCAGGGCCGAATATTAGTTTTCTCATAACTTTGCTAAAAATTATAGTAGAAGGAAAAGAAAAAGTGCATATCGTTCCTAAAGACTTCTACTTCCTCATGCAAATATAGCGAGTATCTGAGTATCTTAAATGTGTTTTGTCCCACTTCACATAACGCTTCTACGATATTTACGGAGGATCCGAAAGTCATGGATATTTTAGTTGATATGAAATAATTATAGTGAAGCATAAATCAGTACTTTCTTTGGACCATATGCAACGACTTAAGACTAGTGAGACAAGTCTCACTTATACATGCCAAAGAAAAAACTGGGTTTTGATCCTGCCTCAGTTTTCAACTCACCCATAATACCGGCAGTTTCTTCAGTTAATGTTGAAAATAATCGCTCACACACATCCTACATAAAAAATGAAGTATGTGATTTCAAGCTTGAGGTTTGCACTTCACAAAAGTGTTTTTAATATATATATATATATATATATATATATATATATATATATATATATATGTATATGTATATATGGCTTTCCTGTTTCTGTGCTGGAGCCGGTTACATGTGACAATGTTGATTTGTGTTTAAAAATGTTTTTAATCTAAGGAAATCTCCAACAAGGTTTCAGTTTTAATGTATTACGTTTGCTTTTCTCTCGATCGAGACAAAATGCACACTGTGTCATTTTTTAATTTTTCCGATTTTATAAACCAGTGCATATTTTTCATACTAGCATACCAAATTTGGTGGTGCTACAATCGATTCTTGTCTCAATACCCAATCGTACTGGATTATGAGTGAAATTGCGTGATCCCATAGTAAAACCCTATAGAACAATCCTGGTACACGAGGTTCTACTAACAAATTCTACAAAAATTATTGAAATAAGTATTACTACTTTTATCGTTAACCTTGGCACACGCTGATGGAAATACTGCTAATTTCCTTGCATACATCCAAGGAGTATCGACTCGTTTAGAATCTTCCGTGATAAATTGAAAGCAGCCTTATAGTTTTTCACTGTCGAAGTGTATGTATCCCTAGGGGTCGATTCCATGCTCCTGCTGCATTTCGAAATCAAGTTTGGACCGTGGAGGCGAGACCGATCACTTACAGATCGGGACCATAAAGTGCGGAAGAATAGTGCGGATTTAATGTAGTCAGAATAATCAGCAGGAGAATACGTTAGGCGTATCACGTGGAAATGAATCTGGCTAGTGGATCATGTCACCTAACGGGATATTCGTTTAAACTTCGACAATTTGCGACGTTGTGTCATAACATTTTGTAAGATCAGGATATAATTGAATATGAGTATATTCATTTCGAACTTTAATAATCGTCTTATCATATTCATTGTTTACAACGTTTCAACTGCTTCCATCCTCAGTCTTCTTCGGTTGATTACTGAGAAGGTTGACAATCGTTCGAATAACATGGTAATCAAAATTACTAGTTAATAAGTAATATTATGCTTGATTACTCGTTTCCAATGTTTTTACCTGCCACCTGCCATTTTTGATAAGGATAACGTTTAATTCCCCGATTCACGACAAAACCATCAATGAGCGGTTTCCAAATATTTTCGATGTCTACGCTGGGTTGACTGAAGACTCTGCTGGATTGAATATAAACAGCCTCTTCAAATTCTGTTCTGAACCGGTGTTCTTCCCTATGTAATAATTCCGCATTCTTCCATTAAATTTGGTGTGTTTTTTTTCATACTTGGTCTGCGATATCGGAAAGTATAAATGAACAAACACGTCAAAAAGCACAAATACAAGTATAAAAACTGTCATTTATATCACAGATATGATATTTGTTCCATAGGACCACAGAAAAAATAAAAATCAATGTAATGAATTACAATTCAGATGAATAATTGGCCTAGTGTGTGATACGTCAGAGAATAAAAAGTATAGATACAAAATATATCACATATACAGGTAATTCAAAATCTACCCACACCATTGGGATCTCCTAAACTACGTGAGATATATCGAAGCTTAAATCAGGGCAAAGTTGCGTATTTTGATGCTCAACAAAATACCCTTTTGAAACTTGGAAAGTTCCGAGTATTTCCGAACCCAAAACCAAAAACACATTTTCATTGATTATTTTTTTCAGCTACACGTTATTATGTTCAGATTTACTATCCGACGTTTCGTCTTCTGGCAATAATCATCCGATTTTTTTCTATTATGGGCGCCATGTTGCTTTTTACACAGAAACATAGTGCTTCTCATTCTGATTTCATTGATATTCATTTCGTCTTCTGAAACCACAAATATTAAAAAAACATCATCTGAGATGGTCATGACTTCATCGAGTAATTTTGTTTAATAAACACTAGTTGTCATAACTCATCAAACATCATAAATAATAAATAATTCAGTCGGAATGTCCTCATTCCCAAATGAAGAAAAACGAGATATGATGAAACTTTATTATAAATTTGATAGGAATAATACGAAAACAGTACACAACACTTAGCTGAGTACGGTGCGTTTCAAAAACCAAGAATAAAGTATGAAAGCAGAATGAAAAAAAAAAACTGGAATTAGAAGAAATAACTTATTAGCCGAAGCAGAATAATTGTTCTTTCTATATTCGAATAATTTTAATTATTTTTTGTACTTTTTTGGATAAATGCAGATCCTTAACATCAACGCATCAAGTCTCGGCAGAAATGGATGTGCCACAGATGAGCGTTTGGAGTATTTCACCAAAATTACATCCAGGTGATCCTGAGAGGTTGGAATTTTGTACTTGGCTCTCGAATAGAGAAGACTCTACAAACTCGTTGAAAAACATTATTTGGACCGACCAAATTATTTTTTCGCTCTGTGGCGTTTTTAATAGAAATAATGGTCACAATTGGAGTGAAAATGATCCACGACACTTCAGAGAAGTCAGACCACAAGTTCGGTTCCGTTTCATTTATAACGACCGAATACATGGACCTCATTTCTTCTCTAATACTTCGAATGGGGAAATCTATCTTCGGTTCTCAAGGAACGAATTCGAAGATTATGTGGATACGTTTCTCTGTGATGTTAATTGAAACAGCTGCTGGTTTCAGCATGACGGAGCTCATCCACACAATAAAAGACCAGTTTGCGAATATTTAGACCAAAAATTTCCTGATAGGAGGTTAGGAAATTCAGCACCATTGTGCATTTTACCACAATATACCACAAACTCAACACTACTTATTGAACAGAACACAACATAATATATCATTTGTATGTTATATTGTGAAGCAACGAATGGATTGGCATAGTATTTCGATTTTTTCATAATCATAACGTCAGTATATATATCTAAAGGTGGATCGTTGAAGAAGTCGTTTATAAAAATATGTCAGGGTCCCTCAATCATTTAGGAGACTATTCCAAGCGAGTAAATAGGCCATCGGAAATTGATTATCTCAATTCTTTGAATTACTGCACAATTATTTCAGTATTTTTTCAAGGAAAATGAACAGTTTCATTTCATTTTAATTACCATCAATGCTTATATCAGACAAATATTGAATTATTACTTTCAAGCTATTTGTGCAACCAGTGGAAAAGCTATTACTTTATTCCTTTTCATCGAAATCGATGATATGAGGTAGCACCTCGCTGATGAGTTATACCAAAGAATATTAACGTTTACAAGAAGTGACACTTGCCGCTCATGCTGTGGCATCTGCCACTATAAAATTTCGTGACTTTCAAACCAATTTTTGTTGATGAAAAAAAACTGAACTTAGATTGGTTGTTGGTGACATTCTAGTATACTTGTGCATTTAAGATGTATTTTCCGAATCTGTGTGATGCACTTTTTGTTGAACATTCTTTGGTTATACCAACGAATTTTTTCGTGACCTTTAAATATAGTGTTATTTCCGCATAATGACAGGAAGAATGTCATTCAAATTTTAAGGTGCGTATTCACAAGAGCATTCGTTCCGCATGAGCACCGAATGAGCACCGAACGAGCAAATGCTCGGATAATGTGGACGCTGATTTGAGCACGAACAGAATGCGTGTTTACATTACGCAGCCTAAGCTTGAATCAAGCAGCATATGTGCTCATTCGGTGCTCAATCGGTGCTCATACGGAACGAATGCTCTAGTGAATACGCACCTTTACTGTTATAACTCAATTTTTTGGATATCATCGGTTATTTCGTGTCGAAGGAGAAATATAAATTTCCCGATGGGTATCCGCATGTGTTGGTTGAAATCTTATTCTCAATTCTTTTTCTACTCACTTTTTTTGTCATTATTTTTTCCTAGTCAACAAGTTTTTTCGAAAGAGCTGCTACAAACTCAGACAAGGCCCTAATTTCATAACAATCAATAGTTGATTCAGCTTGTAATGATTTAATTGAGTTAAACCGATTATAATCACCAGAATAGCATTCGGGAAGAAGCATTTCATCAAACAATCATCAATAATAATCTCCAAAAAAAGAAGTGAGCTTAAACACAATTACTGTTAACTGTCTGAAGTGATTGGTCTCATATTATTGATTCCAAAATTCTGCCTTTTTGACCCTCCTTCACATTTATCCTCATTAACGCATTTCTTATGGATCGGTCTTTCCAATGAATCAGAATAATTGTTTGTGGACAGAACCGGGTTATACTTTCTCGGTGATTTTTCATCAACAATGTGATCAGAAGTTATTTTTGCTTTGTTCTATTTTAAGGAAATGTAACAAAGTCCTGAAAATTCAATACAAATTAATTAATTTGACTGCATATTTCAAATTTCGAGGAAGAAAATAATGTCAACAGAAAATACTTAAAAGCAACTATCGACAATTTTACATTTTTTTTTGTATATACTGGCTCATATACCGGGTGAGTCTGAGAGATGGGGCACCCCTATTTTTGAGAGAAATAATCCGATTCATAGCACGAAAATTTAGGGAGCTATTGAACAACTAAAATGTGATTTTTTGAGATAAAAATTAATTCTGTAGCACTTCCGGTTTCGCCAGAAATAATCTGAGTATTCACATTTTTGAAATCTAGAGCAAATTCTGAACATAATAAGCTAAATTTTTTATTGAATTTCTTTTTTTTTTCAAAATTTTTTTTTTTAAGGATGATGATTTTTTACATGTTGAACGTTCCTCTCCGATACCATGTTGTCCGAGAAAATGAAATTAGCATTTTAATTACAATACTTTGCCACCAGCCGCTGTTTGAATGTGGCAAAATCACTTTTTTTCGATTATCTCATGTTTTTTAAATGGCATCTCTATGGGACACTCTGTGCAACAGATTATTTCGAAGGAAAGGAATCGAATGATACCAAAATTTTGGATATGTGTCAATTATTTTCAGATTTATCACTATTACAAAAAATGTACCAAAAAGTATTGTGGCCGCTGGACTAATAAAAAACCCAAATAATAACATTATTTAAAATTTCACTTACTATACCAGTAAGAATAGTTGGCAAATTTGATGTATGTCTTTCTAATAGATGCATACTCCAGAAAAATGAAATTTCAAACTTGCTACCAGCAGATATTTCATTACGTCCATAATTCACATTTTGAAAGTAATTCGTCTTCAAAAAGACTAATTACTAGTATTCCCATGATGGACCCATTATGGTTGATAGAAACACAGAAATTACACTATCCATTTTTACAGATTCTGAAAGTGTTTAATAGTTTAATCTGTTTCAATAAAGGAATGTGTTTCCACCGTCAACTCCAAATTTTGTCAAAGTCGCCTTTGGATAAAAAAATAAATGAATATCTGCTGTCAAATAAGTATCAATACGAAATAACAGTTATCTCAGTCCAATCATTATAACTGTGTCATGGATACATTTAGCCAAAATGAAAAAATTGACATGCTTTTAATTTACGGTGAGTGTCTGAAGAATTCTACGGCTGCATCAAATTTATACAGACGGAGGTTTCCCGGTAGAAGACATCCGTGTAGGACATACTTCGTGAAACTTGAACGTCAGTTGAGACAAGAGCCAAACAACCGACGTATTCGAAATCGAAATGTAAATGTCAGCGAAGATAAAGAGATAGACGTTCTAGGATATGTAGAGGTGAATCCAACTTCTTCAACACGAGAATTAGCTAATGAATGTGACGCAAGTCAATCGACTGTACAGAGAATTTTGAAAAAGCATAAGTTTCGCTCGTATAAATATCCGATACATCAAAGGCTTTATGGTGGAGACGATGAAAGAAGACTTGAATACTGTCGATGGTTTCTTCAAAATGTTTGAGAATATCCTCAATTTCCTTCGAGAATTTTATAAATAATAATAATAATAATAATTTTTTTTTGATGGACCACTTACTGGAGCGAGATACCTAACGTTTCTTCGGGATGCTATCGAGCCAATCATTGACGACCTTCCATTGGTCCTGCAAAATTTCTATTTTCAACAGGACGGTGCTCCCCCTCATAATCATGGAATGGTAATCAATTACCTGAATAATGCTTACAGAAATAAACTAATTTCTACACATGGTCCCATTAGATGGCCACCTAGGTCACCAGACTTAACCCCCTTAGATTATTATTTATGGGGAACAATAAAAAATGATGTATATGCAACTCCTAGTGAGACACGCGAGGAACTGCAACAAAAAGTCATCACAGCTTTCAATAATATCAGCCCAGCAGAGTTAACTAGAGCAGTTCGAGCAGCAGTCAGAAGGGTGCGATTATGCATGGAACATAACGGCCAACATTTTGAGCAATTTTTATAGTAATAGTATTAGAGCATTGTGCTATGTATTTGTTGTTTTCAGAAATAATAAATCCAACGTATGATAATTTTCAATGTTGAAAATCGTTATAAGACAATTGAGTAGAAATTATATTGAAAAATTTTCATCATTTTGGTGTTGTTTAGTCCAGCGGCTGCACTATTTTGTGGTACATTTTTTGTAATAGTGACAAATCTGAAAATAATTGACAGATATTCAAAATTTTGGTATCATTCGATTCCTTTCCTTCTGTTGCACAGAGTGTCCCATAGAGATGCCATTTAAAAAACATGAGATAATCGAAAAAAAGTGATTTTGCCACATTCAAACAGCGGCTGGTGGCAAAGTATTGTAATTAAAATGCTAATTTCATTTTTTTGGACAATATGGTGTCGGAGAGGAACGTTCAACATGTAAAAAATCATCATCCTTAAAAAAAAAAAATTAAAAAACAAAAAAAAATTCAATAAAAAATTTAGCTTCTAATGTTCAGAATTTGCTCTAGATTTCAAAAATGTGAAAATGTACAAGGTGTTCCATTTGAAAAACTAATACTCAGATTATTTCTGGCGAAACCGGAAGTGCTACAGAATTTATTTTTATCTCAAAAAATCACATTTCAGTTGTTCAATAGCCCCCTAAATTTTCGTGTTTTGAATCGGATTATTTCTCTCAAAAATAGGGGTGACCCATCTCTCAGACTCACCCGGTATAGTTCACGGCATAATGAAACAATAAAATATAATAGGGAGTTTTTAGGCTACTTAAAATAACTAGTTTTGTCGTTATCGTTATTTGTGCGACTGCGCAGTAAGGGAAATGAGGGGAGGCAAAACAAATAGCGATAACGTCCAACGTTATTAACGACGGATTAGAATAACGGAGGTTTGTGGTTATCCTTATCACAGAACGGTAAATTACATTTGTATTTATACAAATCTTGCATTATTTGTGCCCCCTTCCTTTAATAATTTCGACATTTTTATCCCTTTTAAAGAAGTATATCAAAAAAATGACCTTTTGCTAACGTCAAAACTCATAGGTTAAGTTTAGTTTCTTAACGGATTTTAACGTTATCTTCCTTTACGTTCCAAAAACTCCTTAAGATCAACCAGTTGTTATCCTTACTGTTATTGAGAATAACCACAAAAGCTGTTATTTTCCAATGTTATTTTAAGTGGCCTAAAAACTCCGTATTATCGTTACCTATAACAAATAATATTTTGTATTTGTTCGATTGCGCATATCAGATAAATCTGTATTGACATATCTGCTTCTCATTTTGTATTGGCTACGCACGGTAATTTCAAAAGTTTTTTTTTATTTTCCTTCAGTGTTCAAAAATACGTTATTTTGCATTAACTAGATTGAAGTGAAACCAATTTATTTGGCTAATAACTAAAGAAATATCTGTTTGTTCTGAAACATTTTATCAGAATTATGGAAATTCAGTAATATACTGACATTCGCAAAAATACAGTTTTTTTCGATTATGTTCACTTTTCATTAAGCAATTTTTTGTTCTACTTCGAACATGAATGTTATTTTCATCTGAGAAGGACCGGTAATCTCTGAACTGTCGGTGGTTTCCGGGTTTGTTGGTCGTGGTCTCGAAGTAATATTTTTTCCTGACGTTTCGCCTTCTGCGGTAGACATTTTCAAAGGCGGTGCGGTAAAGGACGAACCGTTCGAGTCGATAGTTTGGGCCTAACTCAGGCCCAACGAACGACTCGCTTAGGCTCAAACTATCGACTCGCTTCAGTGGTCTTTATGAATATTTATTTCATTAGACACTTACAATTGACAACATTAAATATATATATATATATATATATATATTTACGATATATTACATACCAAATACAGCGGGTAATGTATACAGTATCGGCCAGTCTTTATCTTTGGTATGGTGGTTCCATGAGAGCGTAAAGAATAGCTTGCTATATGTTGGGAGAGCATTACAATTTCTCCTCTAGTCGCTCGAGGAAGGGATATCGACGTACGCTGTGTGCGCCGTGTTGCATTGCCACGTGGTCCGTTATTGCGTCGAGTGGGATACCAGGAGGGGCGCACAGTAGTGTGTCTCTCTTGTTTATGTGGTATTATCATATCATCGCTTAGATTTTTGTCCACACCCCAGATAAATTGTTTCCGATACTGTATATCCTACATCGAGCATGAAGGGTGAATCTGAAATTTTAATAGTAATTCAGTTATACCCATTTTTTCCTAATACAACTTTTCTTGACCCAATATCTCTATAACACGTTCGATACGGGATCTACCCATCAACATTTCATTGTAGTTTTTCCAGTTAGTATGTCAAGTATGAAGTTTCATATACCAAAAGTAGAAACTTCATTATTGTTACTCACATTCGAAATTATATTCCAAAAACATACTAGACATGTGGGTCAATGAACCGAAATTCACTGTTTTCAAATATTCACCTCTCTTCCTTAGCATCCAGTTTATACCAGATACTGCCCTGAGAAAATATTTTCCAGAACTAATTTCTGAATGGATGTATAATAGCTATAATGAGATATTTCGATCATCCTCCGAGTGGACTAATTGATCGCAGAAGAAAATTGTCATCAACGCTGAGATCTTACTTTCTGATCCAGACATTAGCATCAAAAATAATTGCAATTGATGAGTTTGCTTGATTGGGTGAAAATACTGACGGCACTTTGATTTTATGTAATGAAACCGTCTTCGAACAATCGAATTAATTCGTTCGTGGAGAACATGGAAAGTGATAAAAATGCCTTCCTGATGAGTCAGGCAAAATTAGCATTGGATTTTTGAATTCAGTTTATTTTAATATTGCTTTCTGGGATACTGTCAAAACTGAACAAAATGTTTCCTTTCTTAGGACTTACGGAGAAAGATGTCCTGAAGGCTTTCAAATAACTTTGTCAGTGATAAAAAACCTAAATAATGGTGATCCGAAAAGTACGAAAATTCAGTCGAATAATTGAATACATTGATGTGAGAGACTGAGATTCCTCACGAAATAATCTCGAAATTTCGCCAAGACGAGTGGTTGCCATTTGAGAATTTGATACGATGACTGCTACTCAGTTCAATGTTGACTTCATGTTATGCAACTGATTCGATTTCAATGACCCAGTAGCAGTTTTCATCTATTGCTCAAACTAAAACGAACACGAAGCAGAACATTATTTCATAGTTTAGTAAAGCCGTCAGCCGCCTTACTTCCACAAATCCATTCAATAGGATTTTCCTACTCTCTGAACATTTTGGAACCGGAAGAAGTTTGCTCAACGTGATCTGTGGAAACCCACAAACGAACACTTTCTGGGAAGCTAGGAAAACCGTTGTTTTCGTCTTCTCCTCGTCTTCCTCTCGTTCTCCCGTTTTTTCCTTCTCTCAGAGTCATCGGTAGAGTGTCTAGATACCCTCTCTGACCCTGAGTCGTAAGGGAAGCTGGTGTCCCTCCCTTCAGTTGTTGGGAACTAAGCCATTTTCCTTGACTGGGCACGTTAACTGTTTTCTTCTTGTTGTCGTCAATGGTTGTTGAAGTTTATTATGTGCTTATTGTATGAGCGTCTCCTGCCTCCCCTGTCTTCCTCGAGACAAGACTTATTCCCACCAGACAGAGCGGCGATTGCGCTAGAAGCCTCTCTGTCCCAACAGTACAGCACATCCCCAAGCGCTACTGGCACTACCGCAAGAGTCGAGATTATTCACTGAATAATAAAGGGGGACAGTACATTGGCTAGACAAGGGTGGGCCCAACGACCTTAGGTTGTAACAGAGATTTCTTCTTTTTCTTTATGTGACTTTGTGATACACCCCTGAAACCGGCTATCGCGGAGTTGCGCTAGATATATACTTCAGCTTCCATCTTATAAATTTTCAAGAAATAATGCTGAAAGTGTTTTTTGATTCACTTGGGACCTGGCCTTCTTCGATGATTGGCAAGTACCACTAAACCAGTATGTGGGTATTTCCCATTCAATTTGAAAAATGAAGTCAAAAAGCAGTGCAGAGTTGTTCTTGTAGAAAACTTCACGAGGTATCAAACAGATACAATTCAACGGTCATAGGGGGTGGTAGTTGTTTACTGTTGTCGAAGAATCACCTATTGTATAAGATATTTTGAAACATTGGATTGGATAATCACTATTTAATTATTTTTCAGCACGCTGTGTTATGAAATTGAAAATTTTGCGCGATTTTTTTTTTTGGACTTAGCAAGGATTATGACGAAGTTATAATGGAAGATCATGACATGTATAAGCAACGAAAATGATACCGATGAAATGTCTGGGAGCTATTGAATTGTTTTGAAACCTATTCAAAAACTGTAGCAATGTAGAGATGAAAGAAGTTATACTTCCTCATTTCAGAAAGGTACCTCTTCATGCAATGCTTCATCGACGGAGTCAATTGCCTAACAGACACTGTAAAAACCTGACTGAAGAATCTTTTTCATATTTTTTGGTGCCTCATCAAACACATTTGGAGGAAGAGCAGTGAATATGCGAAAGGTGTTACCCGCCACTGATTTAACGATTGTTTTGATTGTGGAGGGGCACCATGGTGGCCAGGAATGACAGCTAACCTCATTTCTGTGAAAAGGTTCGTGTTAAGGTGGTGATGGTGTTTGCCGTCTGTTAACCAGCAACAGTGTTCAAGTAGAAGAAAAAAGCTTGAGTGTTTTGACAAGAGGTACAACAATGATAGGCTTACCGAACCAAACAAATCCTGCTTTGCAGATTTTGAATTCATTGAAAATGAACGGCGTCAATGACAGCAGAGAATACGAAGAAACATTTTTCGGAAACATTCATATTCGTTCTATTGACGTTTATGGAAATCAGAGTTGCCAACTTCTCAGGACTGGTTTGAAATAACACACGAATTCTTACAGTTCACTTAAATGATATGATGTGGAATAACCGAAGATAGCTGATTGGATTCAATGTTACCAATAACGCCTGGGAAATTGAAGCTGGCTTGCACAATACATCAGAGGAAATATTATTACAATATCTTTGCGTTCTGACCACAGAAGTTAGGTGTTCCATGATCCCGAGATAGAACAGTATGCCATGTAAAATAAGGTCGACTCTCCCGCATATCGCTGTCATCCAATCTTAACTACATGGTTGCCTATATTATTGGTAACTTAACGGAGTTTAAATTAAACGATTGGATGGTGCTATTCACTTTCAATTCTAGGTCAGCTCATGCTTGCTTGACTTAGAAAAACCAAGGCGAGTACCTGAACTAAAATTCGGAAAGTGACTTACATGATACGACAAAACCATTACTGAATTTCAGACTTTATTATCTCAGTACAAAAAATGGTGTTCCAATACAAAATGAACCCGTTAGTCCTTGCAATGCTTTATCCACAAAAGCAGTTGCCTAACAGACAATTTGCAAAATCTTGTACCTATTTTCAACTGAAATAATATCAAGTTGATGCCTCGTCATGCACATCATCTATTATCTGATCTACGAACTTTTTGTATTTTCATTTCACATAATCTAAATGTGTTCGATTGAATACATTTTGCTGAAATTCAATATCATGATATGCACTTCGAATATTGTTTTACGACTGTATTCCGGCGAAACAAGAGCGGACGTGGCGTCCCCTGTGCTTGTGCTGTTTAGCGTGAACACAAAACCGCGTTCAGAACCGTAACAGAAGGCAAAATGGCAACAGTCGGCGTTGATTTACCGACCGTGACATGGATGTATCACCGCGTCTTGCGTCACCTCCGCGATCTCAATTACTTATCAGTCTCAGTTACTTTGAATAGTTCCAGTTGTGGAAACTAGGCACTATATCACAAATGAACGGAAGGATAAAAGGAATATGTTGAATATTTGGTGTAACTCGAATAAATATATTTGTGGAGAATAACTTTTTAATAATCTTTATTTCATGTTGACATAGATACTAATCAATATCGGTAACTAACTACCTTGTTTTTTTTTATGACATCAGTATTGTATATAGTGTCCTCATTATGATCAGCCATGGAAAATAGAAAAAGGAAAGGGGTACCAGGCATTATACGGTCCAAGAAATTTGATCAAGTTTTAAAGAATGCTAATGTTCCACTAATACACACAACTGTGGCAGAATCAACTTTACTAACACCTATTATCGAAGAGATTACTCCAAATCATGAAGAAGTATTTCCTTTTTCGATACCTTCGTCAAATGATGAAACACCTTCAACATCTGAAATAGTACGAAACTTGAACGAATCGACGATGCTGAGAAGATCCTCAAGAAGAAAGAAGATGCCTGCTAGGTACTATCAATACTGAGGATTGAGGGGGAAGAAGTGTTGGGAATCACCATTATGATAAGCCATGGAATATAGGAAAAAGAAAGGAGTTGATATGTATATAGAAAAAATAATACTTATTAGAATTTTGATGTTGTCAATACAAAAAAATTAAAACATTATCTAATTGATAAAATATTTATTTCTTACAGAAAGACAGAACATCAAACCTACCAAAGATTTGGGGTTTTGAATTAACTATATCGCACTGAGTATGAACTATAGTAAGAAGAAAAAGAAAGATATAGTAAATTGTTGTTATATCAAATCGATAAATGTAAAACATACAGTGCATCTATAAAGAACCTCCCATCGGAAGAAACGTTGAAAGTAGGTTGAAATTTCACTAAAAAAATTAATTTTATTCAAAAGTTCATGAATTTTGAATAAGACAGTCTGTCGCCTAGTGACGCTTATTAGTCAAAATGTTCAAATAGGTCATAATCCATTGATTTGGTCACATTCATAAGAAAGTCAGATTTTGAGAAAAAATGTCATATTTTTCATCCATTCACAATTCTCATTCGACTTTTTTACATAGTTTTCTGGGAAGTACCTACGAATCCACCTCAAGCGTGATGTCTGGCACATCTGGAAAGATCACAAGTGTACAATCTATTAAATAATATTTTTATTAGCTTTTCAAGTCCGCACGTAGAAATATTCACCTGCGAAACTCTCGTACGAGACGCGAAACCTCATGCACGAGACTCGAAACGAGACGAATAAAAGACTCAGATTATCGTCTAGAGTTTTGTCTCTGAAACGAGACGGGACCATGCGAGACTCTCGAAAACGAGACTCTTGTACTCACTGCTAGCACTGTCTAAGAACCTATATGATATTATGATGAGCAGACTCCTGATTCAACATCATATTGCATTTCAGTTCATCATCATTCTTATTTTTTCAGTTGATTCCTGTTCCTGGAAAAGCTCTTTTTCTCCACCTATTGCTCTACCGAGATGCCATCTACAATTCCATACCTTCCAAACGACATTTCCACTAGGAATTGCACTGTTCTTGTGCAGTGGACGAATCGGACGAGCGACGGTGAGATTGCCGTTGTCAAAGGAAGTGTCAGGAAGGCAGATTCACTCCTGGAGTAGAACGCGTCACGGTCGAGTCCCAGTCGTCGGTGCAGCTGGCATTTGTTTAACATGCTTACCAGAGTTTCACTGAATTTTGATTCATTTGCTCTCGATAGTTTGATCAACGTCAGTTATCCTATCATGAAGCTGGTAATATAAGGAGACAAAACAACTTTCTCAGTTTCGTTTATTTAACACATTCGTGGACAGTAGGAATTCGAAAGACGTCAAACAATCATTACCCATTTTTTTACAGAATCGAGGTTATTTTTGTCCAAATGTGAAGACTTGTATGAAATAAAAATGTTTGCTTTATACTTTTGGACAAAAAACAGGCGACGGTTATAGCAGTTCTGTCCCACTACACCCAAAAAAATGTCTTGTGTGACGGACCTGCTACAACCGTAAAAAAAAACGAAAAACTGAAGGAAACTGTTAATTTCAAACTGGAAGAACAATCCCACAAAATATAGCAAAAAATATACTAATGTTAATTAAAGACAAAAGTAAATTATGTAAACTTTCAATCTATAAAACACACTTTTCCAAAATATTTTCCATGGAAGCAGAAGAATATTATGGTGACTTGTAACACTCTGATTATGACATAAAAAACTCAAAAACAAAAAAAAACATTTCAGAAAGTCAATTTACGCAAATTCACGTCCCCAATACTGAATTCTCGCGCGAACTGCATGAAGACACCTGCATTTTAAAGGGTCTACCCTTTCCATCACTTTGGGGGAGTTCTTGCGGTCACACACACTATCAAAATACCGAATTCCTCTATCTACTGGGACACACGTTAAAGGCTGTCTTATGAATAACACGTATTTCAGGTCTGCTTGGGATGATTCGGCACAATATGAAATGCCTGCTATAACAGGCGTGTCTCAGCGCTCATGACGGTTATAGCAGGTCTGTCCACAAATGTGTTAAGTGTTGGTTCGTGAGAAAAAATAATAACAATAATAAAAAAACTTTTTTGCTGGAAGGAACAAAACAAAGAAAAAAACAAAAAATCTAAAAATATACAAAAATAAACAAATTCCTACCAATAGGTAGAGTTAGTTTTCAGACCGTCAGCTAGTGACAGATCTAGGTGCCCCATTTCTGCATACTACAAGCCTCGAATAGGGTTGAAAAGTACCGTAACGCGGGTTTAGTTTACACGCTATGGGCGACTTTACACAACCCTACCATTTTCCAGTAGTTTTCCATGTATTAAAAATCCGGCAACAGCACGATGATCACGTGGTATCTCAAAGACGAGCACACATTGCTCTACAAGTGGGAATTGAAACAGTATCTTGAATGTTGTCTGCACGATCGTTACTGGCGAAAATAGACACGACAAAATTTTGATTGTTCGGCAAAGTGGTGATTGCTAAGGATTGTGGAGATCTAGAGGTACTGTTTGAGGGTAAGTATCATCGACTATTTGAAAGTTTGTTATATGCTGAGCGTCTTCCCAAGATATTGAATTTACTCAATCAGGAGTTTCTGAGATACAGGGTGTCAAAAAAAAAATAAAAATTCTCTTGGTGACTTTACACACGGCATTGAATTATTTTTTCTATTGATAGGACATAAATGGGCCGAATCTACAAGAAAAAGCTTGGTTCAAGGCAATATAGGAATTACGATGAAACGCAATTGCAGAGGACACTTGACGCAATGAGACGTAGACATTTAAGCTACCGAGAAGCTGAACATTTGTTCAATATTCCGAGGAAGACAATATGGAATAAAATTCATAAAAAGCACACCAAAAAAGCTGGTGGCCAACCAATTTTGGAAGAAGTTGAAGAGAGACATGTCGATGTCTTACTGGCTGCTGCCGAATTTGGTAGCCCTCTAACATCGTTGGATGTGAGGATGGTTGTGAAAAAATATCTGGACAAATTGGGAAGAACAATTCCAAAGTTTACAGATAATCTTCCTGGTCCGGAATGGTGCCTTAACTTCATTGATAGGCATGATCGTCTGCTCACAAAAAGAAGTTGTCAAAATATTAAAGGAGTACGTGCACAAAAAAGCGAAGAAGAGATTCAAGAGTACTTCAATAACTTCAGTAACATTGCAGGATATTCCGCGAGAAAATATATTGAACTTCGATGAAACCAATCTCTCGGAAGACCCAGGCTCTTCAAAATGTATATTTAGAAAGGGTATGAAGTATCCCAAAAGAGTTATGAACTCCACCAAAACTTGCACATCTATCATGTTCGCAATCACTGGAGAGTGGACTCTGCTACCTCCATACCTAGTGGTTTATAAAGCGGAAAGAATGTATGACCAATGGACCATTGGTGGACCCAAAAACACCCGCTACAATAGAACGAAATCAGGCTGGTTCGATTCGGACACCTTCGAGGATTGGTTCTTAACAATTGTTATTCCTTGGGCAAAACAAAAACAAGACTGGAAAGTTATCATCGGGGATAATTTATCGTCGCATTTGAATGTCAACATTATCGTAGAATGTCAACGACATCGTATAAAGTTTGTCTTTCTACCAGCACACGCTACACATCTTACTCAACCTTTAGATGTTGGTTACTATGCTCCTCTGAAACGAATTTGGAGAAAGATTTTACAACAATACAAGTTACAGAACCCTAGAGAGAGAACTGTTAATAAGGTGTCCTTTCCCCCTTTACTGAAACAATTAGTTGATAATCTTCAAATAGTAGATCAGAAGAACATTCAGAGTGCATTTCGAGCAACTGGTATAATACCAGTGAATCCACACCAGGTTCTAAAAAGACTGCCAAATTATCGGGCTAAAGATAATTTGGCTAATTCTGTCAGCGAAAAGACATGAGAACACCTTCCCCTAACCAAAAAAATAGAAAGAAGAGCAAGAAAATGATTAAAGTGGTGGCTGGTAAATCAGTTTCTTTTGAAGAGATACAGGGCACATCTGGTAATGAAAATAAGAAAAAAAATGGAGACGAGGTCCAGGAATGTAGCGCGCGTGATACAGACGAGCCAGAAAATACTGTTGACGGTGAAATCTGGGATGAACCCTTTGAGGTATCGAAGATGCCTAAGCCAGAAGAATTTGTGATTGTTAAATTCAGCACGAAGGAAAGTGTTCGTCATTTTGTAGGACAAATCCTCGAAGTATGCCGCCCAGAAGTGCTCGTAAAATTTTTAAGGAGGAAAGGAAAAACCAGTTTCTCCTTTCCTGACGAAGTTGATATCTCACTGCAAAATGAGGATGATATTGTCAAGTATTTAAATGAACCTTCTGTTAAAAGAGGTCTCTACAACTTCGAAATAGTTGATATAGAAAATTTTCATCTTTAATATGTCACATACTTGAGCCGAGATTTTTATAACTCAATATCTGTATGTATAAATTGATCATTTTTGTACCTTTTTATTTTTTAAGATGTACGTGCAGAAATGTACTTTAGTTTAATAAATTTTTGTTTCCAAAATATTTTGTTTTATATTAAGAATGAAAGAATGAAAAATTGCAAAATAATTGAAAAAAAAAGGAAATTTCAAACTTCACAGATTTTTAAAAACGTTTTGTATGTGCAATGACACCATTTGGCAGCCTTAACATTGCTTCACCATTGAGATGAAGCTGTATATAATTTCACCCCGATGGCCGGGAGACTTTACACAGATTTCAATAATTAAAATCTTAGGGAATTAAAAAGTTTTTGTACCAAATTATATCGAGATAGAGGAGACATAAAGATATCATATATATTTTTCCCAACTATCAAGTATCAGAGTTGAAGAAGATATAAAATTAAATGTGTCAAAATCGATGCAAAGTAACCCCGTGTTACGGTATATCGATTTGAAGTAAAATAATAGTTATTTATGGTACTAAGTCGCCTAAGTCACTTGAGAATTTAATATAAATCTTTCTCGCGTGACTTATTTTCAACACTTATTTTCAAGTGGCATATAATGTTTTATACAACAAGTGAAAGAAATCTTTTTTTTATGAGATAAAAATTAATAAGTTTTAAATATGAACGTGATTTATAATCCATAACTCAATAGTGAGTTATGGATTATAACACGCTAGTGTGTTATTTGATAGTGTGCGTGAGTTATAACCCATAACTCACTATTGTGTTATTTGATAGTTTACTTGTCTAAAATGGTGGATAAATATCTTTATCCAACACATGACAGTTATGACTGTCATTATTAATGTCATTTTAGACAAATAAACTTTCAAATAACACACTAGTACTCGTGTGTTATGTTTCCAAAGTCTTTGAGAATTTATAGCACTCGACCTGAAACAACAGAGAGTGATTCGTTGGGACATTTTAAGTAAAAAATTCCTATGACCGGAGTTGCTTCTTTTCTGAGGTACAGTCCGTTGCATTTTTTTTTAAACGCCCTGAAATTCAGAAACGAAGCAACTCCGGACATACGTTCATAAAAACTTTTTTTCAAACGACCTAACGAATCACCCTCTGTAGTTTCGTATCATAGATAGGAACACGAGGGAAACAAATAAATACTGTACTGAAAACTCGAATTCCTGGAATGTTACCCACAGAAGCCACTCGTAAAAATATCTTAATTTCATTCCAAATCGATTAAATTTTGAACTCTATTCAAGGCTTATTTGCGAAAATGGGGAACCTAAATCTGTCGTTATCTGAGGCCTATTTTGTATGATCCAAAATAAGGAAGACAAGAGCTTTTCATAACTCTACTCTGAGAAATAGACACGAAACAGAAATTGATAAATTCAAATAACATTTTATAAATAAAAATGTGCGCCATATGGAAAACTTTTTATCATCGATTTGTCAGAAAATTTTATGATTCATAAAAATTAGTGCATTGCAGAATACTTGCATAAGAGTTGTCAAAATTTCAAATTTCCAAACGATGTACAGGGGGGAACAAAAAGTAGAATTTTGATCAAGAGTAAATACGCTGGCTGTGATTCCAAATTTATTTATGAGGAATAAAATTTGCTGACAAATCGATAAAAAAAAAAGTTTTCCATGTTGCAAATTTTTTAAACTCACTATGTATAGCCTGGACCACATTTTGATAGGCAACCCATTTTAGGCGTATTCTTCTATATATGAAACTTCATAAGAAGTATGTTTCATCCGTTAACCACAACGGTAAAGGTCGACCCCTTTTCGGCTCTTAGACTATAAAAGTTAATTGAATCGGCCAGAATTGACCTTTTTATGCAAATTGGTTAGCGGATATGGGTTCATTCATTTATGTAGATAAAACTGCTGTAGCAGCTGTTTCATATCTGTTCATCTTTTTCTAACACTTGCGTTCATTTGTCGTTCTCTTTTGAAATCAGCTTCATTGACACTAATGAACAAACCTCTTGTAAAGTGCCAATCTTTGTTATCCAAGGTCGATTTCCATGCTTCAGCTAGCTGTGTTGGGCTGTGTTGGGCTCATTGTTGATTTATTTTGCGAACTTTGACACGTTCATTCCAATTCAGTAAAATTTCATCGACATTAGTTCAGACTATTAGAGAATGAATTCAGATATAGAATCCGCTACAAACTAAAACATTCAGACCTTGTAACCTTTATAATAAATTAGTTCTTGTTATCCTTTTCCATTAAATAGACTGAGCTTCAAAAAGAGAAACAAATGAATTTTACTTTACCGCACTAGTACACTGTAAAAAGTATTGTTTTGAAAGAAGACAGTGAACTTTTTTAAAAATAAGATCTCTGATGAAGAGTTTACTTCTTCAGATCAATTATCTCATGTACAACTGAAGTTATCCAATTTCTTACATGAATAAATGCAATTTCTTGGTCATTTATTAAAATGGAACACTCGAACAACTTGTCTGAAATGAAGAAACTTTGAAACAAGATTAGTGATTCTTATTTTGAAACTGGCTACATCTTTGTTGAAGTGAGAAACGAAATATTTTTCATTGAGAAAATGGTAAAATTGAACTAATTGAATATATTTTGTTTCAACTTAATGCTTTATATCACTTGAAAGATCTCAACTCATTTGTAACCAGAAATAAAAAGGTCTTGAAATGAGTGTATTTCGCTCTACCCGAAAAAATGTCATTCTCATACTGAACTAACACTGATGTCTTGAAACTGGCTCATTATTCGTATCATTTTGAGACAAAATGTCTCATTTCAGTATATCCCACGCGATTTTTAGTAAATCTCAATTTCATTACTTCAAGAAATTGAGAATATTCGATAGAGCGAAGATTATCTTGTTTGTAAAAAATTAGTTTTTCACAGACCGGTATCATTTGTAGGGGGAGGGGAACAACGGTTCTATGTGCACGCGGTCGAGTCCATTATTGTTGAGTGTTCGTTAAGAAAGTGTGTGGAAGGTACCAATGCTCCAAGTTTTTGATATAAAAGTACTTGTTAGAAGTTTATATAGGTACAATTTAAAACCCAGAGCATCTTCGAGAGTGGAAGCTTCCTCAGTTGATCCAAGTCTTTCAAAGTAAGAGATGATATAATGTGTTTCATGTCGATATTTTACCACGTTGATTGTTGGAAAAACTGTTCTTCACTACAATAATATGTGCATTCATTATCCTCGCTGATTATGTTACAACTTTTTTTCTAAAATAAAATCATTCACAATAAGTTATGTACTTTCATGAGATCAGTGGATATTTCCCTTGTCTTGAATTAATAACGTATTCACTTACTGAGTTTTCTCCAATTTCATCACGTTTTTTTTTTCAAGAATGTCCATCTCTTGTTTGTCAGGAAATTCATTATTTTAATAGAAAAAACATTTTTGCCATCCAATCAATGAAACTTCTCTGATTCTTGACTTAGGTATTGAGCCTTGGCATGAAATACACTCTTTCCCAAAAAGAAATTCAGAAACATTCATTCAGTTTTTGCGAAAGGAAAATGAATGGATCAGGCCGGGAATTGGAAGCCGGGAAAGGTAGATATATTCTAGAAGTTCCAGCAAAAGACACATTATTTAGTAGGAAAGCACAAAGTTCTTGTAGATGATATTAATAAAACAATTCCTCTTCACAGCTAAAGAAAATATTGAATCACAAAGGTTCCTCAGCTCGAGGTCAGAACCATGGGAAGAAGTCAGTCACTGAAACACTGGAATGAAGATTTTCATTTAAGAAGAACTACAAGTGAGAGTAGTCTCTGTATGCCTTTGAATGTTATTTTGAATATTGACTAATGAAAAAATTAATGATTCTTTACATCATGATTTGTGAAATCATCAAACAGAAACAACGATTATCTCAAAGTTTTTCGCTGTAACTCAATTAAATTTACATATATATATTTGAAAACACGGTTATCATTATCCTCTCTTGGACACAAATTTTTATTTTTACTGTGTATCTTATTACGAAACTCATATCAGTATCGTAATGTTTGATATTACATATTGGTAGTAGGTAAAATGTTTTTAGTCAGAGGCAGTGAATTTTATATCAATTTTAAACTCCAAATATTCTAGTTTACTCGTGAGCTAATGAATGAATCTCTCAAGTCTCTATTTCTATTCAATAGCCCAAAAGTTTCATTTTCTCTATCAGTATTAGTAGCGGAGAAAATAAGTTTTGAAAAAGATTGCGGATAATACCTGCGGAAGGTTAGGTTAAAACGGAGCCCGCAACATAACTTATTCATTAATGCACACATTGAAATTTATGTAGAAAATTGGAGAGTTGAGGAGTTCGATATAAATCCCTATTTTCCAATAAAATCAGACAAAAAACTTCCTGAAGGGCAAGTTATGAAGTCTAGCGTTTCATATGTATGAACTGCTCAAGAACTTTCAGAATTCTCCAGTTAGGGTTTTAAAAGTTGTGCAAAGTGCCTTCGGCTTGGCGAAGGTATAAAGTAGATGAGAAATGGCCGCAAAAAGAAGATTTCATAATGCAGTTTTAGCCCGTTAAGTGAGTGCTACATTTATAATTGAGAAATTAGGAGCTAATCTGAGAATTTGCATAAATTTCCACCGAGTGGTTTAAAGCAATGATTTTTCAGGCGCACGATATTCAATTTTTACTGAGATTCAGATGAAAGCACATTCAAATTTGTGTCTTGAATTCATTCCTCAGTTTGGTTCGTTATTGAGGAAATTCAGTCAATGTAATAACTAAATTATTCTGAACTGAAAGTTGTAACACATTGCCGAAAACCAAGGAGCAGAATATTTACAGTAAGTATGTTATGAGTTGGAAATAACTGACCAAACATTTTTTGCCAAGGCTTTGCCTTTTGTTTCAAAACTACCATTGAGACAAATATTTTCTGTATTTCTCAGAAGTACCGACAAAGGATGTGAGACGTAATTCGACGAGTTGATCTTGATGATACTCTTAACGATGGAAAGAGATATTTCAGAACAGCTATGGACATAAATATGAAATAGAAACAGATGGCAAATTTTTCTCTAGTGTTTCAGATAAGTAATAATAATTATAATATTAATAGATTTTATTGACAGGAAATATTACAAAATTACATTCATTAGCCCGTCAAATGGCATGATTCAATTTCTGTGATATAGTCAGATCTTGCTCTTCCATCCAACCAAAAGTAGACTAGACAAGTTTGTGAGCAAGGCATGACTGAAGAGACAAACTGCAGTTTCACTTCATATTCACATAACACACAAGGTGATATAAGTCATAATAGCTAATAAACAGTCATGATCAACCTTTCTTGAAAAAAAACTCGTCATGTGTAGACGAAGCCATATGTAAGCACCTATATTTTTTTATTTCAAATCATTCCATGGAAATAAGATTTTTATATGGCTTCTTGTACACCTGATTAGTGAGCAAACCCATTTTTCCAAAAATTACATACTTTTCGATATTACATTTTATCAAATTCATTTTCAATCATTACTTACCGACAGGTACGCCTCGATGATGATTTAACAGTAGAAAGCGATTTCCAGAATTTTAAAAATAAAAATTGTTTCGCACGAAAAACAAAAATTTCTTTCTTCAAATATATTGAAGTTTGTACACAACTTGACAATTACATTTCATTATTATTGACTCCTGATTCCGAAAAACTATTAACATACGGATTCAATATTATTTACAGGATATCCCTATAAATCATTATCGGAATACACCTTAGAACATAAGGTGTTGTGTTTATAATTTCAAATAATATATGTGAAAATAAATCCTAAAATATCCTACAGCTGTAGAAAAGTAGTTATTCAATTATTAGCAACGTAGGTCTGAAAAAGTGAATATTCTCAAATCTGGAATGTTACTTGAAATATAGTAGGTACGTATTCGTCTTTTGTATCTAAAAACCTCTGATAACAAAGTTTTCATTCATCATTTTCTATCTATCCCGGAAATTGAGTAGTATTGAATAGAAATATAAGGTGAACGGAATTGTTTGTCGGTTGGCATAAAAAAACGAATAAAAGTATTATCTGATTTATAACATGTTACTTTTGTTATCGTTCAACTGAAAATGTAACTTGTAAGTTACGATTTTAATATTGTTCTTGTTATTGTAACTTTTTCTTTCCGAATGAATTCACTTAAATAAGTCAGAAATCTGATGTTTATAAATATGTTTCGAATAGAAGTCAATTAACTCCCAATTACATATCCAAAATAATCAACTTAATTCTTCTGCTAATAACATAGCATGAATATCTACTGGACACAGCATATGAATGAATGAGTTTCCCTGTACCTCGAAGTGAACTTGATAAAATGTAGGTCATCGGAAAACCCATGATGACAACTATTCGCAGTACATTCCGCTGTCGAGGCAGAGGCCCAGGCCCAATCTATTTTGAATGCCCAAGGGTAGTACAAAGCTCGGATTTTTTACATCCTGAGGGACAATTCGTCTTGTCCTGGAGAAGAGCTGAATAAATATCCTTCCTATTTTCTCTTTCTTTCCGCGTCTAAATGTCACGAGAGTAAAAAAGTTTCCAAAGTTGGGAGTATTATTAAATTCTTAACTGTTTTCGAAATCTATGAAGGTGTAGGATGAATGGATAGTTCACCGGTATAATTTGCTTGCAGTTTTTACGAGACTGTAAAAATTCAAATAAATCATTTGAAGATATTGGTAAAGGCCTGAACATATCGTCAATTGTTCAAAAATAATTGGAGTCGATGGTTCCAGCTTACAGCTTGCAGCTTACGGTAATAGCCATCTCTTGGCAGATAGCAGACTCTACTTCCTTACAATTCGATCAAATATACAGGTTCCTTCTTCTCACTATGAAAATATTCTTTCAATACTCTCATTAGAAAGCACATTTCAAGTAAGGTTTTTTTGGGCTGACAGAGTGAAATCCGATTTTTGAGTTGTTTTCACTTTATCGTCACAATCGTTATATTTTTTAGGATTATTTTTGGATCAACCTAAAAACGTAAGTATCTACTATTTTTTTGTCTATGTATTTTTTTTTTAATTGAAATAAACATGTCAATTTTTGCATTCATCGAAGTAACAGTATTTGAGGTCAACTGAACACTACTAATGTGGGGTTATGTGAACCATGTTCAGTTAACCTGCAGTTAGTACATTCGAACCATATACTTTGATTTTTTTTCGTTTCAGAAAAATTCATGCAGAATGCCAGGAATTAGGAAGCTCACTTCCAATCATATGTCGTACTCCGAAGAACAGCTAAAACACGCTGTTCGAGTGGTTTTAGAAGAAGAGTGTTCTGTGAGAAGCGCCTCGATTCGATTTGGTATACCACGAATAACTTTAAAACGGTTTGTTGATGAAAGCAGGAATGCTGATTTGAATTCGGCTGAAAAATTAACATTTATCAGTTTTTGTTCATGCAGAAGAAATCATGCTAAAAGATTATATTTTAAGTTCCTCTGAAATTCAATACGGTTTAAGTAATAAACAAGTTCGTATTCTGGCTTATGAGTTCGCAGTGACAAACAATAAACGTATTTCTGGAAGTTTAGATTTCGTCAAAGGTACAACCTAACATTACGAACTCCTGAATAAACTGGTTTGAGCAGGGCGACTAGTGAATGAAACGAATATTAGAGATTTTTCAAAAATTCGTGTGAGCTCAAAACTCAATATAAATTAGAGGCACACGACATTTTTACTTTAGATAAAACAGGTGCTACTACTGTTCATGAACCTCCAAAGATGTTAACCAAGAAGGGTGACATAATATCGGCCAAGTAACTTCAGCGGAACGTGGAACTCTAGTTACTTTGGTGGGAATTATTGGAGCCACTAGAAAATTCGTTCCTCCATTTCTCATTTTTCGATGGGTTGATTTTAAAGAACACATTTTGCATGGTGCCCCTCCAAGAAGCAAAGGTGTTGCAACACCTACATGCTGGATGAATAGCTCGTTGTTTTCACCACTTCCACAACAGAAACAACAAGCAGAACATGAGAGGCCTGCTAAAGAGAAGCCTAAACTTATTCTTCTAGAAAATCACGAGAATCATTTAAGCATTGCGGCAATCGATTTGGCCAAAGATAACTCCGGTATTCTTGTGATGAATGAATGGTAAATCATCCTGGTAGGTCTTTTACCATATATGATGGGGGAGGTTTAGTTGGAGCGTTGACGTCAAAAAACCTTGTAGTGGTTTTAAAGCAACTGGCGTAGAACCCTTTGGTAATCAGATATTTTCTGATATTCATTTTGCATCTTCTCATGTTACTGATAGATCAAATCGAGTCAATCATCCTCGACGTTTTCGACATCTTAGAGATGTACCCACTGATGAATATTTCCCTAATATAGTTTTTTTTTCAATACAGTTTCCCAGAAGCTCAAAAAGAAATTTCAAATCCAGTCTGAATAAAAATGTCCCTGCACTCTAGCAGGATACTTTTCATTGGGTAGTTCAATTTCTTTTTCATTTTCATTAGTATAGATATTCTCGTGTTGTCAATTCGTGCTGCCAATTTTGTATAGTTCTACTGCTTCAAATAGGTACATTCTTTTTCATTCTGTTATTCTGTATAAGTCAGAAGTGTAATAATAGTTATTTATGCAACAAGTGCAAAAAGTAAGTGCAATAAACATTTTTTGCACGAGTTGCATACAACATTTTTTCTACGTTTATGCAAAAAGCAAAAAATGATTTATTAAGGTACGGCACTAGGTGTTGGAAAATGAAAAGCCCAGCTGAATTAATTGATTATTATTATCGATTTGCATTGAAACAGATCACTATCATCTGTTTTCCATTAATAATACTCATTTTAAAACTTTCAATTCTGTAATTGTCAGAAATAATTTTTGACTGACGTTTGTATAACATAGTTGCATTATAAAAATCAAAATCGTAGTAGCCGTGAGCGCGTATGTTATCACGAGGTGTGCTCATAGTACATAGAATAAAGCTTAGAATAAAGCTTAGAACAAAGCGGATCAGTTTTGATTATGTAGTTTTTCTCGGGAAGGCATTGTTTTTTCAGCTCTGGCTGCTAACATGAATACAAAATTATATAAAATATGTAACTGTTTAAAACGTATTGCCATTCTCACACAATATTTGCTAAATATGTAGTGGGTTTGAACATTTATGTTTGCCATGATGACAGCAAGTACGTTAAAGTTGAATGACAGGTGAGTGCAATAAAAATTTTATTGCACTAGTGTAATAAAAACTTCTTTTTCCACTAAATATAGTTCAACAAAGTTTTGATTTTTGCATGAATGTAGAAAAAAATTATAATTTATCTTCAAGATGAAATCTGAGGAAAGAGTGTGGTTTTGAGTCCACACTATGCCTACAAAAATGAACCCATATTTACAATTTTTCTCGTTTTTCGCCTTTTAGTGAAAACAGCAAATACAATTTGGTAAAGGTGACTTGAGACTTGATGAATACTATATACTTGTGCAAGTGAAGTTTGCACAAGTGTAATTGAACGTTTGTAGTGTATACTTGTACAACAAAACAGTTGTGATGAAATTCTCCTTGAGAATTTTTAGATCTGCATATGCGATCTTTCTATGGCAAAGAATCCTCTTTTGCCAATATTGCTTATTTATATGAGTTTTAACAAGATAACCACTACTGTTTTCCTAAAAATACTACTTTTCATGGTAGCCAACAGTATAAAACATAACGATAGCCGCTTTAAAGGAGGCTTTATCTAACAGGAGGTGTTGGTACGTTTATGGAAGTCACCTGGAACTTTGAAGGACACTTTATCATAAAGCCGACTTCAAGTAAAGGAGTCTTTATGGCGTTGATTATGGAACTGGCTGTAAGGTACATATGCTCAGCGACAAGGTTCCTATCTTCGAATATTACTAGCCCGCTCCTGTCCTAAGACCACTGTGAAGCAAAGTGGTCTTTCAATACCCTGCTCCATCGAAGGGTTACATGCCTTGTAGGCGTGAGAATTACGTGGGTCTTTATAAAGCTCCGACCTTTCTTCTCGTCCTTTTTCTCTTAGACGCGGAGACTCGGAGAATGGAACGTCCATTGTCTGTACTCACATGTGAATAATATCGAAATAATTGAACAATAGTGGGTGGAAATTACATATTTTGTACATGATAGGCAATTATTTTTCATGTTGACGCCGTCCAATGAATGGGTCTTTTGTTTTTCGTTTGATTTTTAGTTGTGTGTATAATGCTCTATTGAGTTTGAGCCAGGCTACGTTGGTGTTGATTTTCATTGTGCGATGAGCCGTCCACAGACGTGAAAGAAATATTAATCAGTTTGAGGTTGCGTTCAATGTATATTCATCGAATGTCAATGATTTGGGTAATTTTTTTAGAATCTCAGAAAGGTTGGAAAAATTTAAAGTAGTGGTTAACAACAAAACGACGGAATTAACAAATAAGGAGTAGAGAAATTTTGCTGAATAAAAAAGCGTGTTGAATATAAAATAGTATCAAGATGAAAATCTTGATTAGAGTCTGGTACTTGAAGTGATGGCGCATTTGCTGGTTCAGTTGGAGGAAAACCCGGAAAAACCCACAACACCATCAGAATTCATATTATCAACTCTCTCACTCTCTCGTAGAAAAGGACACATGCTCAATCTTGGATAGTGTCCATTGAAAATGCTGCCGCTATGATTAGATATGGCGTAGATATTATAGATAGATAGATAGATAGATCTTTATTGGTCATATTACACAATTGTGCTTTGACAAGTCAGTAATGAACTAAAACTAAAAAATTTAATAAATAATAATAATAATATAACAAAAGATAAACAATCTTTGTCGTTTATATACAGTAGAAGCACAAGTAAATTTAAAGAACAGATAAACAGATTAAAAACATAAAGTTCTAAAAATAAAAAACACTTGTACATTAAAAAAATTTAACAAAGCAGCAATACGTTTTGTTATGTTACTTAATGTATTAATAATTAAGAAAAATCGGTTGATAGGAACTCATCAAAATCATAGAACGCACTATCAGCCAGGAACCGCTTGATAACTGATTTTGAATTGAGCACACTCGAGAACTTGGACCTCATATGGTAAAACATTGAAGAACTTGATTGCATAATAGCTTGTTCCGTTTCTCGTTTTCGAAAGTCTCAAATAGTGTTGATGTATCATATCTTTGTTACGCGTTGTATAGGAATGTGAGCTTTCATTTAGCCTGTAATTTTTCAAATTTACTTTTATGTGAATAGGACATTGCAGTATGTAAGCACATGGCAGGGTGAGTAAGTATTTTAAAATGTTTGAATGCATCCCTACAATCTTCTCTGTATGGCAATCCAGCAATGATTCTGACCGCCTTTCTTTGCATGGAAAAAACTGCTGAGGCGTGTGCTGAGTGGCCCCACACTAGTAGAGCATAAGTTATTGTGGACTGTATGAGTGCATTGTAAGCCTTTAACAATGTTGTGAATGATAAACAATATTGCAGGTTGCCTAGTAAGATTTTCCGTGACATATTCTTGCAGACAAAAACCGTATGTTCTTCCCATGTTAATTCACCATCCAAGAGAACACCCAAAAACTTAACGCAGTGGGAATTGTTTAGGTCTGTATGTTGTTTTAAGCTAAAAATTAATGTCTCAGACTTTCCTTTGTTTAGTACTAATTTGTTATTATTGTGCCAAGATTGTGTGAGAGACAGGCTGTTATTGGCCTCAGTTAGCAGCATATTACAATCTCTATTTGAATGGGCTAATGTGGTGTCGTCAGCAAAAAGAGTAAACTTTGCTGATGGAGCACTATTTGGCAAGTCATTAACATATATAAGAAATAGGACCGGACCTAGAACAGAGCCTTGCGGTACCCCATATTTAATGTCAATTGATTGAGAAGTGACGCCCTTAAAATTAACAAATTGACTTGTGTCCGTCAAATAAGACCTAATCATTTTTTGGCTACTTTCGGAAAAGTTGTAAAATTTCAGTTTATTAATTAATATATTGTGCGGTACACAGTCAAAAGCCTTGCTTAGGTCTAAGAATTGTACGTATAATTAGTATTAATTCCAACCCGAGCAGAATATTGGTCCAAATTAAAAATTTGTATGGGAAAATCAATTATATTGTACAATTTACTGCCAAAGAAGAAGAAACACGTTTTAAATGTATAACTAAAATTTTTGGAAACGTTTGTATACGAATCATCTTTTTGAATTCCTTTTTCATTTCACAAGTTGAACAGTATGGGCTCGCATCGTCAGTCAAAGTCTCCTCTTCTGTCAACAGTTCAACACATTGGGTGGTAAGAATAAAAGTTAGCAAATGCATAAACTATAAGTGTGTCTCTCTCATAACTAAACAAAATCAATAGGTCTATTTCGAGAAATCCGAGTACAAGCATTTGCTCAAGGTTTATTCATATGACCCATTTTGTGTTAAATTCACGGCTTCGTTTGGTAATTCTGGAATAGGGATTGAAAGTACCCAGAAAGGTTCAAAAGTAAAAGAACAGTAATTACAAAAAGTACCATGTCAATATAGATTTTGGAATTATGGGTAGATATACAGGGTGTTTCAAAATTCAGTATCAAGATTTGAGCGGCGTATTTCTCTTCGTTACCGAACTACAGAGTGTTGAAATTTCAAGATTTTCAAAGTTTTTTCTTCATAGCTCTTTCAGTTTTTGAGATATTGAGATCAAATTTGAAATATAGATTATATTTTAGAGTTTACATCATCAAGTATACAGAGTGATTGTAACAAGCTACAGGGAGATATTTTTTCAGGGGTCAAGCCTTTTTTCGCCACATAAACTTTTTTGGAGTACGCCGCTGGTGGATTCTAACATATGATATGATTTATTTATTCTGTTATTAATTTTTTGTGTCTCTTGTAATTTGAACGTAGAAAAAATTACAAAAGACAAACAAGTGTGTGAACAAAACAAAAAATTCATTTCGTATTTCAGAATTCACCACAAAAAAGTTTATGGGGCAAATACACGATGAGATATCGATCAACTTTCAAATAATGTCAAATGCTTCAAATCAAATCAAAACGTCCAAATGAAAATAGCAGTCAAAGCCCACTAATTCGCTTTTTTATTGTTCCGTTGAAAAATTTAATTAACGAATTACAAAATGATTTCAATTTTTTTCTCGATAACGGTTGTAGATGCGTAAAAAAAAATTTTGATAACAGAATAAATAAATCATTCCATATGTTAGAATCCACCAGCGGCGTACTACAAAAAAGTTTATGAGGCGAAAAAGGGTTGACCCCTGAAAAAATATCTCCCTGTAGCTTGTTACAATCACTCTGTATACCGGATGACGTAAACCCTAAAACATAACCTATACTTCTAATTTGATCACAATATCTCAAAAACTGAAAGAGCTATGAAGAAAAAACTTGAAAAATCTTTAAATTTCAACGCTCTGTAGTTTGGTAAGGAAGCGTTTGCGGACACGTGTTTATGGGAAAAAGTATTATTTTGACCTGAGAAATACGCCCCTCAAATCTTGATACTGAATTTTGAAACACCCTGTATATTTTGTCCAAGAAATGAAAGCTTTCTGATTATCATTCATGATAACCAAATCATTTTGTGATGGATGATTCGCTGCATTCGTGTTGTTTAATTCTTCATGTTCTACCAGAAGGTGTCTTAGAAACTCTTCCGAATCTGCTGGGACGTTATTGGTGGTGTTATTGTCCGGCGGCAGGGAGGGTTTTTGTAACCTATAAAGTGCGACGGGATCACCCAAGTTATTCTTATGTATTTTGACTCGCCGAATACGAATTTCGATGGTGATAAGCCGTGAAAGCATCCGGAAAATTGATATGGACGATTTTCCGTGGGAAACCGAAAAATCCATTTTTAACGAAAACAAATGAAGTCATAATATCTTGCATAAACTTCTCTACAAAAAAGGTACGTACGAGTTTTTCTCCAAAATTTATCGTTTTCGAGTAAAAATGCGATTTTCTCAATTTTCTGTGCTCTCTCATTCAGTCACATAATGATATTTTCAGGATCACTTTATCCCAAATCATTCAAATATGTCACGACTATCAATAATAAAAGAGACATTTTTTAAAAAAATCATTCGTGTGGATTTTCCGGCATTGAATTTCCCGATACTTTTACCTTGCATGGAACCGGCATTTTTTTATTCGCAAAGTTCACGTCGTGGACAAATTTCTTATAATGTCAATCAAAACGGGTTCAGCACATATTTTTTCATGATCACAAAGCATTTCAGTAACGGAAAAACGGAAAAATTTGCTTAAAAGTAAAACAATTTTTCGAGGAAAATCGAAAAATCTATTTTTCACAAATAACGCTATAATATATTCCATAAATTCTCTACAAAAAAGGTATCGAATCATGGTAATTTTGTAGCCATATTTGAAATGGCCGCCAAATTGCGAGTTTATTTTATTTGAAGATTTCTTCGTTACTATTATTCCGATTTCAATTTTCTAAACATCATTTCACTCCTTTGTCGAAGGCAAAAAAATATTGTGATCAAATTATTTTTGATAAATCCAGTGGATATGGATGTACAGTGAGGTTTTCAATATTGACAGTCCTCGATGGAATTAAGACAAAACTCATTTTTTTAATGTAGTTACAATTCAGGACAAAATAAAATTGATATCTATAACAGAGAATGGAATAAACTTAAGTTGAACAAGATGAGTGACCCAGTGAAGCTAGTCATTCCTCAGAAGGAACGTAGAGACGACGAAAAATACACTAATTCGTGCATTTTATGTGAAAAAACTTTCTTGAAATGATGTTCAAGTAAAAACGATAAAGAAAACATTAAGAGTCATTCTGAACTCATTGGGCACGATGTGTTGCAAGGCACTGAAGATGAAAAAGCATAAAATATCGTATGTACTGCTTAGACCTCACATACCTAAAGAAAACGAATTGAGTTCTGTAGAAGTGGGTAGGTGAAACCGGCATCTACGTCAAAGATAGAAAAGTAGATTTGGACCCAGTGGAAGATTGAAAAAATGTATTGTCAGTAGATAGGTAAAGCTAATTGCCATTTTTACGACTCCCGCCGTTTCTACGCGCTTTGGAGAGCCGCCAATGAGTTCTCGGCATTGGGGTACTGTTACAGGCCGGGAACGTTACCAAGGAACGTCCCAACAAAAAGGGGGCGCGCTAGAACTCCGGAGGCCAATATTTTGCCAATTACGAGCGCGTGAAACAAAATTGGCCTAGAAGTGGGTAACTGAAATCGGCTCGGGGATGGCGCTTGCATTGATCGTAACTAATAAATGTCAGTTTTCTTGAGAACTGCGAACAAATGGTTTCAGATGATCCATATGCATAGTATTGAATGGTTTACCTACTTTGTCGATGGAATTAAGCAAGCCCTCTTGTTTTCCTTCAGAAGTTTTGAAAAAGATGAGGTCCCTATGACTAACTCACACAAGAGCATTTGATGGTTTTTCATAAAGGAGCAGTAGGCTAATGGAAAAGCAAACCTTTTCATTTCTTAGTTGTTATAAACTGTATGTTCAAAAATCAGATGAGAACTTATCTGCGGCTGAAAAACAAACTTCTGTTGCTATTTTCCATTTTTCAAGTTCACCCCTTGGCAGATATTCATGTTGAGAAGTGAAAAATATACCTTACTCAAAAATGAATGAAAAATACGAAGAAGAAAAAAAATGAGAATTTCTTATTTTTTAGATGTAGATTAACGTCAAGCGTGACCTCAGCCAGAAAAGTAGTTATTGTCTGTTACATTATATTATTTAATATTGATATTACAAACCATTCAACCATGTAATGGTTGTTTTAGATAATATCCAAATCATAAATTACTTCATGATCTACGCCTGGAACAACCCGTTTCTGAACAAGTACATGAACACAGTTATTGCTTCAAATCATGAAGTTCAGGTCAAGTAAGATGCCTCATTCCAACCCTGTTCCATCTCGTGCTATACCGACGCCCACTAAAAGTCTTAAACTGATATTTCCTTCTCGAATGCATGCACCGAATGTCGTTTTGGGCATTCTGGGTCGGGTAATTGCTTAATTACAATTCGGAAATAGTAATTAGTTTTGCTGTCCTTCGACAGGTCTCGACTGTGTAATTGTGCATAATGATAGTATGGGTGTACTGCTTGGGAAGGGTTCAGTGTCTCTGCCAGAATATAACGACTGGTTTCACTTTGAGGATGCGAATTCTATTCAAATAAGATTATAAATTATATGGTGAGAATAATTCGTATATGTATTATCACGAGGGATGGTGCAAAATAACTTTTCAAAATGTTCATGCTGAAACTGGATGAGTTAATGATAGATATATACTAAGTGAATCTGTAATAGTCGAACTATCAATTCAAGTCAACGAAAATCACCTATTACCAACCACCTAAAAACGGACAGAAATTATTGGTCTGAGGAACATCTAACCACCTTCGAAGGCAAGAAGATATATGCAATATCAACATAGCCAGATGATAGAGAGTATAAGGAGAAAATAAGACACTAGAAGAACTGGACCGAAATAACAAACAAGCAAAATATCACCCAAGTGGTTAACAAGGTGAAGAAGAACACCGTTGTTAATATATCATCCAGGCCTTCGTCTATTGTTGGCAATTCACTTCTGAGGACAAGTTCAAATCACGCAGTTGCCCCCAAAACAGTACCCAGTACAAGTCTGGAGAAACAAGGAGAACTCAAACATCTACAAAGTGACGGAAGCATGAAGTTCCTTCCTGCTGACAAAGGCAATGCGACCGGCGCTATGAACAATCAAAACATACAAGAAAATTGAGTATGTATTACGAAAAGGAAACTGCAACCTCTCACAAACAGATCAAGCATTTTCAGTTCACAAAAAAGTTTACAACACTTTGAAAAAATACGATTCTTTTATTCCCGACAAACAACGCACCCAGCGTACGCCACATTACAGCAAACTCCATCATCTCTATGGCCTTTCAAAAATACAAAGAGCAAGTCTGCCTTCGAGTCCTTTGGCCAGTCCATACGTAAAGAACTCTGCACACATTGTTCACGTCATTGTCTAATCTCTATACAAAAACAATCTATCTATCAACATAATGTGTGGTTAACGGCTCTCGTTCTGAGTGCCTTCAAATTACCTCAGGGGTACCTCAGGGTTCCCATCTGGCCCCCCTGCTCTTCAGCATCTTCATTAATGAAATTAATACCTGTTTTACACACACTAGGATTGCCCTTTACGCAGACGACTTAAAAATATACAAACCAATATTGCCATTGAAGATTATCATGACTTCCAACAAGACTTGAATTCTTTTTCAGAGTATTGCAAACTCCACAAACTTCACTTGAATTTGAATAAATGTTATAAAATATTGTTTACCAGGAGTGTTTCTGCCCCTGCTACTGATCTCTTTCTATGTGACGAGCCTCTCAAGGAATCAAATCTTATCAAGGATTTAGGAATTCATCTAGATACTAAACTCACCTTTGGCAGCCACGTTGAGAAAATTGTTCAAAAAGTTGAAGAAATCTTGGTTTCATTTTAAGAGCAACTAAAAGCTTTTCAAGACCTGATGGGGTTATTGCTCTTTATAATTCTACGGTAAGATCAACCCTAGAGTATGGCTCCATTATTTGGAACCCTCATTACAATGACATTCCAACCGTATCGAAAAAGTCCAAAGAAAATTGGTGAGTGTACTTAACTTTAGATTCAATAAACAACGTCACCACTTCTCATATAAACAGAATCTGAAATACTATTGAAAACTATTGAAAAACTTGATATGAGACGGAAATTTCTAGAAATATGTATGATTTATAAAATAGTCAACAATTCACTTGACTCATCGTCCCTTCTTAGTAATCTCAACTTCAACTGCACACGGCACCTCGTTAGGAACAGACCATTGTTCGTAGCAGCTCAACAAATGCACACTTGAACTCACCATTCATTAGATGCCTGAGATCCTATAATTCTGTTGTTGGTAATAATTCTGATTTGGATATTTTTTCCACTTCTTTCTTAAGCTTCAAAAAACGTTTGAAGGCAATAATGTTTTCAAATCATTGATAGAACTTTGTGTTTTTTTTCTCTTCCTTTTCTTGTTCACAATAACCTTGAGTAACATGTTGATGGCTGAAGTCACTGTTATTTTTTGGTAGCGTTATTTACTTAATTGACACTTTCAATAGTTTATTTTTATCATACTTAGAAATATGTCTCCAGTATGTCCAGTAGTTTAATACAAAATAATCATTATTTAGTTTCATATCTAAGTTTTTGATCCCATTCATTGTACCATGTTCACTTTTCTAAATGACATTTATAATCATATGTCATGTTCATTTTTTGAACAGAGTAACTTCTTCTAGGAATGACTCTTGTTAATGACTCAGTACTTTATTGTAAGCTTTCACAACCATTTAATTATATTGTTTATTTTCGTGCTACTCTGTAATTGGATGGGTAAAACCATCTGTTGAGTGGCCTATTCATGTAAATAAATAAATAAATAAATATATAAATAAATAATCAAGAAAAAAATCGAGGATGACGAACAGTTGGACACAAGAGAGCTAATTTTCCGATTCCATCAATATCGAAACTATTAATATTATTTCTTTCAGAAAAAATCTCTTTGCCCAAATGGAGAGATTCTGATGGGACCCTCCCTATTACCAGTCTTCGCCAACATTTATCTGGTATGGTTTGAGAACCATATCATCCATATAGCTGAAAAAAAAAAAACTAAGCTTTGTTGAGATACGTTGACGATGGTTTCATGATATGGCACCATGATTTCTTTCTTTCATTAATGGCGTAAGATTCAGAATGGAGGAGGAAGTCAAAACCCCATTTCTTTCTTTGGACGTAAAAGTTGAGAGTTGAAGCGATTCCATCCATATGTCGGTTTACAAGTAGGGGACTCACACTGGACAGTATTCGGTCTTCAACTCCAACCAACCAAATTCAACTGAGAAAAGCATCCTAAGAGAGCGGTGACAATATGCAGTGATCAGGAAGCATTCCCAAACGAACTGACTAATATAAGGATTGATTTGCGCTAAAATGAATATCCAGAAAAAATATTGGAAGATGTGAGAAAACGAGTCATTTACTCCAAAACAACCGAGGAAGAACAACTAGTGCTGGTAGTCCACCTTCCGTACATCACGGGAATCTCCGAAAAGGTTAGAAGGACTGAGAGAAAAATAGAACATTAAAAGCTTTTTCAAATCCGGAAATACGTTTGGGGAGTTTCCTTACAAAAACTAAATCGGAAAATTCTAACACTTTCTCCAGCGAGGCAACCCGTCAAAATTCGGTATCGCAGACCACGCTTGGAAAGAACATTACCAAATTCGATGAAAGAATACAGGAATAATATATAAAGAGGAAAAATGGTTCAGAAGAAACTTCAAAGTGGCTGTTTATATCCAAGCAAACGGAGCCTACAGTAAATGGAGCCTACAGATCAAAAATGTTTGTAAATCGATTATTGATGGTTTTGCCTCAGATCGGGGATAAAATGTCATCCTAATTATCAATGGGTAGGTTGTACGTGAAAAAACTGGAAACGAATAATCAAGCATTACTCATAAATTAGTTATGAAGATTACCATGGTATTTAAATGTTTGAAAACCTTTGGGAATTTGTCAGTATCACAATAATTCTTAATAATAATAATATTTTATTGATCCATTCAGACATTGACAAAAATGTATTAGACAAGTCAATTTGTATAGGACATACACATAATGTTAATAATCACTGTACAAAATAATAGTATATTACACTATTTACTAATAATGACTCACTCAAGACATCAAACAAATTGATCCAAGTCACAATCTGACATAAATTCCTCAATGCTATAGTATGCTTTGGAAGATAGTATTGACTTCACTCTGCTTTTGAATATTTTTTTATTGAGATTTTTCATCATCTCGGGCAAGTGGTTGTAAAATATTATCCCCTGGTAAGTGGGGGATCGTTCAAATTTTGTTGTGGTATGTTTCGGGATATACAAAAGATTTCCATTCCTAGTGGGATAATTGTGGTAAGGTGATTTTTTTTGAGTTTGGAGTAATTTTCCTTTATGTGCATTAGGCATTCAAATATATACAGGCATGGGAAGGTTTAGAATTTTGTAAGATATAAAGTATGGCCTACACGTCTCTTGTGAAGGTAATTTGAACATAGTGCGAATTATTCTTTTCTGTAATGTGAAAATTCTTCCACTGTTTACTGCATTTCCCCATAGAACGACATTATAGGACAAGTGACTGTAGACAAGACTATAATACACCGTCAACAAAGACTCAGTTGGCATTGACGACTGTATGCGTGATATTGCAAATCTAGATTCATTCAGCTTTTTACTGACTATGTCGATGTGATTGGTAAAAGGGTATAAGACTTATTATATTAAAATGCCCCCTTTACTGGCAAAATGACGTATATATAATCTCTCCACCACTGGCGTTTGCTAGTTGTTCCATATTATTTTGTTTTTTTTATTCAAGAATACTGAATTTACAACTGTAGTGCAATTCAAATCATTCTGCAGGATGCTTCGTCAGTTTGCACAATATTTTACGCAACCCGACAACATCCAGAAAATAAAAAAAATTATAATGAATTTTTTCAATATGTTTATGGGCCGAAATGGCGCGTGGGTGAAGCGTTTTTAGGCCAATAGAGATAGACATTAGAAATCGAAAATTCAACAATAATTCCAAAAGTTTCCAAACTTTGGTCAAGTGAATGGTACATCTATAGAGCAATAAATCTCAGTTTGCAACCTGTTCCGTCCTTTTGAAAAAATTCCAAAAGTTCTGCAATCTTGGAGTAGTATTAAATAAATTCTATCATATCACGAATCAAGTTTGCAACCGATTTCAGTTTACGGGACATTTTTTTTATCAAAAACTTTTTCTTTGATGTACTACAAAAAAAATTCCAAAAGTTGTGCAAACTTGACAGATACATCGGAACATATTCCGAACAGTGGTACATATTTGCAACCTCTTACAGTGCTTGGTCATTTTTGTAGCACGCTCATGTTGGGACAATATTGTGAAAATATTGGCAAAATTTTCAAATAACAATATTGGTGAGAAACAAAATGTGAACATTTGGCGATATTGGTCCAATATTTTGAAAATGATATTGGTGTAATATTCTCGAAACAATATGAGCCTCAAAATGTTAAGCGATATTGGTACAATGGTACATTGGAATAATACTGGTGAAATATTATAAAATTATTGGCAAAATATTCAAACGTAATATTGGCGGTATAAAAATATAATTATTTCGGGATATTGGTACAATATTACTTAGACGTTATACAAATAATATTAGTGAAATATTGTGGAAGCAATATTGTCCTCTAAATATTAAGCGATATTTATTCAATATCACTTGTATATATTGGTAAATTATTCAATTAACCACTGAATGGATTGACTTGTAAGCGGATTGTGAGAAGCCATATTTAATATATGATTCAGCTGTTGTTCTATATGTGGGGCATCCTAACAGTTTGATCATAATTCATTTCAATATTGTTTATTGAGTATCCGGCCAATATAAAATTTCAATGATAGTGATACAGTCATTTTGTAGTAATATCAATCAATATTGTCTTTCAAATATTAGCGTGAGGTTTTCGTAACAGCTTCAATCAATATATTATCAATATAACTTTCTGCTATTAATCTTGGATATACAATATTGTTTTTTATCTCTGAAATCGATATGAGAAAAAAAGTGAAATCGCAATATTGGAGCTAGATGCTGAAAATAATATGTAGGCAATACCGCTCTATCGATATTGGTGAAAATAATTGAACCAATATTTTTTTTTAATTTTATTCGAAGAAACATACAGGTGTATCCTAATTACATGTTTCTTATTTTAACAATTTCATTGTATAGCATTCAATTAACACATGGCATATATTACTTAATTACTATATTATCACTAGACATAATGATACTATCGATATAGCTTTCATATATTCAGTAAAAAAAAAAAAAAACCTGAATAGGGGTGGGTGAGAGTACATCACCGGAGAAGGAGGCAACCTTTCTGCTGTGCAGGTAACTTGCATATTATTCACTATAAATATAAATACAAATATATTAGCAGGGAGTGTATTATTATTGTATTATTCATGAAGTTTGTGTGAAAATATTATCCAGTTGAGATTTAAAGATACGAGGCGAAGTATCAAAAATTCCGCAGGTAATTTCATTTGAGTATTTGTTGTATAAGGAACACATACGATCTAGCAAGGAAATATTTACTCTCGTTATGCGAAAGACGATTTGTTTGGGTCTCATTCCATGTAGGGGAATGTAATATTTCAATTGATTATGTAAGTAGTCGCTTTCAAGATAGTTATTAACCAACTTGTGTAAGAAAATCAGTTTGCGCTGTATCCTCCTATGTGCAAGACGAACTATCTTGAATTCGTCTCTGAGTGGTTCATAGGAAGCATATCCTGGGTTTATACCATTTCTTTTGTAATAAATGTACTTAATGAAGTTATTTTGAATACCTTCTAGTATATTAGACATATTTTGGCGTGACGGATCCCAAATAATGGACGCATATTCAAGCTTAGTACGGACAAGCAAGTTAAACAAGTGAATAATGGATTCCATTTTGCTGAATTCCAGAGAGGTTCGTTTTATGAAACCTAGCAGGTCATTTTGGAATCTTATACCCAAATCTTTAACCTGGCTGATTCTTTGGAGAACTACCCCTTCCATCATGTAAATATAATAAATAGGATTTTTTGTCTTAGTATAGGTTAGGATTTTACATTTTTCCAAGTTGAAATATAACTTATTCGTCTGGGACCAGGTATATATTTGATCAATATCATTTTGGAGAACTAAGTAATCATTTATATCTTCAATTTTTTTGAACATTTTGAAATCGTCTGCGTAGATAAGAGAGTCAGACGAAAGATGTTGAGGTAAGTCGTTGATGAATATGAGAAATAGGAATGGTCCAAGATTTGATCCTTGTGGGACGCCAGATTTCGCCATGAACAATCGGGAGTCCTCACCACAGTGCACAACATACTGCATTCTTGATTTGACATATGTTATGAAGAATGATATCAAGTGATTGCTTAACCCAAGTCGACTCAGTTTTGCCAAAAGAATGTCATGGTTCACTGAATCAAACGCTTTAGCGAAATCTGTGTAGACACAGTCCACTTGACCTCCACCATCTATCAGTTTGTCGACTTTGACTGATATTGACTAAATATTTTATGTACATTCAGAACAGGTTGAGCCAATATTCCACCAATATTATTGATGAAATATTGTTTTTTCAGTATGCACCCATATTGGTTCAATATTATTTTTACATTTACAATAAATCCATATTGACCCAATTTGAAAAAAAGATTCAGCCAATATGAGGTGCTACCTGGCAGGTGGTTTCGAAATGAGTAGGAAAGTTTTGAAACTTCGTTGCAAAAATATAATTTTAAAATAATTAGATTTTTCTAAATTGCGTGCAGTTCCGAATCGCGCACAAGGTTGCAAATTTGTGAATGTGTTAGAATGTTTACAAATTTTGCAACAAAGATTCAAAACTTTTGTTATTATCTCGAGAACACCTTGATCAAAAAAATCACCACGAATTAAAAAAAAAATATTTTCCGTTGAACGTAAAAGATTGCAAATCTGCACAACAGTTCGTAATATTCTCCGATGTATCGCTAAGTTTGCAGAACTTTTGGAATTATTTCCAATGGTATATCAAAGAAAAAATTTAATGTTTGATAAAATAAAAATCCGTGGGTACAATTAAATTGGCCGCCAATTTTATTCGTAGTATGAAATAATATGTTTGATAATACTCCAGGTTTGCAGAAATTTGGGAATCTTTTCAACGAGTATTCAGCAAAATTTAAGTTTATTGCAATTTTGACCATGTTGCAGACTTCGGAATAGGTTGAAAATTTTATAGTTTGATTTTAAACATTTCATGTTGCAGACTTCGGAATAGGTTGAAAATTTTATAGTTTGATTTTAAACATTTCATGTTGCAGACTTCGGAATAGGTTGAAAATTTTATAGTTTGATTTTAAACATTTCCCGACCTTTTTTCAAAGTTTGAAAACTTTTGGAATTATTTTTAATTGAATCTCTACTGGCCTATTTAATCCAATCATCGGTAAGTACATGGTTTCGAATCGATTCTGTGTGCTATCGAAGCCTCCTGAGGATTGCTCGTAAGGGTGCAGATGGTTGACGAAAATAACAAATTCATCAATGTATATACCATACAACCACTCAGGAGTTATAATATAATGGTATAAAAATAGTGCAAAAAGGAATCTCTCAGGCTATAAAGCCAATGTTTTCGCAGATATTGTGGAAGCAAAAATAAAGATACCCAATAATAATAAAAAAAATTCTAAAATGCAAACACTATAATTTCATGAACAATGCCAATAGAAATGTATGCTTTGATAAATATCTCTCTTATGGATTAATGTTTAACCAAACTGGGTCAGGTATAGCCGAGTGGTCGGATGGCCCAAATAGTGCTAGGAAATCGTACGTTGAAAGGTAAGACCTAGTTAATCCTTGGCTCGCACAAGTTTCGATTTCTGAGGGCTGCTGTTCGTAGGTTAACGAAAAAAAACAATTAAAATATGACTTTGGGAATTTGCACAATAAACATTTCCATCGCCATTGTCAAATATTTCTGAGGTTTCCATTATAATTAAGTCTGTTATTTGGAAAATAATAATTGATGAAATAATTTCCAGCCGTTTCAGATATCACGCGAGTCGTAGAAATCCTCATTAAAATCGCTACTCCATAATTCTATCAATGAATTATGCTCTGCATACACTGAAGAGACCAGATTTATTGGAAATTTGCGTTTCGTATTCCGGAATATGTGAACTATCGTGATTAATCATCGGATTCATTATGTGTCTATATTTCTGCTTGATTATACCATAGAGATGTTAACACGTAACGTAATATGTGTACGTTTATTGGTAGTCAATAATTATTATCTTTGTGGTATGAAACGTACATACGCGTCCTACGATTGCATTGAGTATCAGCCATTTAATCATAATTTGATTAAAAAATTAGATAATGTGAATTGAATTGAATATGCTAATCATTCATGAAAGATACTCATACGACAAAGATAGATTCAAAATTATTCTCTGATTGGATCTACTATTTCATTAAATTTTTAGGCAGGTATTGAAAACTTTTTTTATAACTGTTTTCAAAATTGTTTTTGATATTTTCTCAAAATTGTTTTCCGAAATTGCTTTTTACGTTAACTAGTTGTCGCCCCCCTACGAAAGGCACTTTTTACCTTTTCACGCGCTATTCCTAGCCCTTTCTGGAACCATCAGATAGAATTTGAATCCACGACCGCCAGTCAGAGTGATAAAAAAATCGGTGCTTGTACCATTCGGCTATTTGACGTTGCACGATGCATTTACCAAAATATGATTTCAATGTTAATGTTTGAGCTGTTATGGTTGATTCACAACATTACCAATATGCTTTCTACAAGTCGACAAACCCAGTCGAACATGTGAAATTGCGCGTCCGTTGTGCGATGACTGCGCAGAAAAAACAGGAAATAATCGTGAACGAAATGAATACGAAAAATTCCAGAATTGGAAATCCAACAAGTCAGTAGAGTTCAATGCAAATAAAGCCCAATGCAAATAAAGCCCATGCAGGTCTTTTCTGTAGAAAGTCCCAATCTCACAGTTTCCAGCGTAACCAAGTATCTAACCAAATGAAATTTTCCATTTCATTGCTCGGTATCCCTACAAGCAGTACCCGTTCATGGGGGTTCATAGCCGAAGATGCATCTCAAAAACTTGATTTTCTGTTACATGCCATGAAGTATTTAATTTCCCGTCAACTGATTATTAATCCAGTACGATTGGCTTTTGAGACGAGGATCGATTGTAGCACCACCAAATTGGGTATGCTAGTAGTTGGAACCATGATGAATACGAAAACAATTGTTTACCAAAATTCCAGAGGTGGAACATTTTTTTTTTTCATTTGAAAATAAATAAATCGATTTTTGCTGTAATCTTGGATAGTATATGATTTATCGAAAAAACAACTAAAAAAGGTGAAAGACAATTCAATTCTCCACAAAAATATTTCTAAGTGATTTCTTATGAAAAGCGTTCGTTTTCTCAGAAAACGTAATTGAACACATACATCAACTTTCAGGTTCACGCTTACCCGCTGCTGGAAGCTCTGGCGGAGACGAATATTTGATTGGTCATAACTCTGCTAAAAATGATCGGAGATGGAAAAGTTCATATCGTTTCTGAAGACTCTTACCTTCTCAGGCAAATATAATATGCGAGTATTTGAGTACCTAAAATGTGTTTTGTCGCACTTCACAGAGATGTTTGCGAATGATCCGAAAATCATGAATAATTCAGTAAATCTGGAATTATTATATTAAAGCAGTAACCCATAACCTCTTTGGACTATATGCAACAATTTTAAAGTAGAGTGACGGGTCCCACTTATAGATGCCAAAAAAAAAACTTTGTTTTACTCCTGCCTCATTTTCACCTTACCCATAAAACCAGCATTCTCCTCAGTATAAGTGAGACGTTTCTCACTATGCATATCGTCCAAAGAGGTAACTGATTCCTGCTTCAGTTTAACTATTTTACATCAACTAAAATATCCATGACTTTCGGATCATCCCTAAATATCGTATTTGAAGTGGAACAAAACACATTTTGGTTACTCAGATACTCACATGTTATATTTGCATGAGGAAGTAGAAGTCCACAGTAAGACATATCACATTTTCGGACCTGCCGGAAATTGCCGTGGCGGTTAACGCGAGCCTGAAATTTGATATCGGAATTCAATCAGGTTTTCTGAGAAAACGAGTGCATTTTGTGAGAAATTACTGAGTATATTCATTGTGGAGAATTGAATTATCTTATACTTTCCGAAAATAATTTTTTAAAATGAAAATTTTTTGGGTTCCACCCCTGATTTTTTGGTAAACAATTTTTTTCTAACAATAAATGATGTCAAGAAGTCATGTGCCGAGTTTCAAAGTGCTACGATTCATTCTTCACTTGTGGCTTATATTTGTCTGTGGTTACTGTACTATATGATTTAACTGGGTAGTCAAAAAACCTAAAGTCGAACCCCACCATATTTATCGATTGTGAATGAGGGTGTAGACGGGGGACATCAGCACATTACAGGATGTAGTAGAAAAACTTACATCATCAGGGGGACATGTTTCGAAAGATGAATCCTTCATCTTCAGCCAAAGTATTGTTACCACATTGAGAACAATATGTTGCAACCCTACTTTGGCTGAAGATGAAGGATTAATCTTTCGAAATATGTAATTGCAACATATTGTTCTCAATGTGGTAACAATACTTTGGCTGAAGATGAAGGATTAATCTTTCGAAATATGTCCTCCTGATGATGTAAGTCTTCTGACTACATCCTGTAATGTGCTAATGTGAGTCCCCCGACTACACCCACATTCACAATCAATAAAGATTATATTTGCTGGAGTCCGACTGTAAGATTTTTCACTACCCAGTTTCATTTCACCACACTGTATGTCATGAATCACCTCCGTTGGATGATTAGATTTATGAGGGGCAACATGTCCTGGAATACTGTTCCAATATATCGAGTGAAGCAACAAATAACACATTGAAACTTTTAGACTCTGCTCATAAAGGATCCTTTCGTCACGTCGGCGTCGGTGATACTTCGCTCACGAGCTCGCTGACTTCTCTGGAACACTGCAGAAAGATTGGCAATCTGTCTCTGTTTCATGGATATTTTCTCTTCCGAAATATCATCAATTGTTCCACCGTTAGCGGTCTCATCGAGACTGACCCGTCGAGTTCTGTCCTCACATTCATATACCGTCACTTTCAAGACATGTCAAACATCTCTTTCCCAGGACTCGTTCTTCCACCAAACGGCAAATCTCTGGAATTCGCTGCAGAAATTCGCCTTTCAAGATTTTCTGTGAATACTACAGGATTGTTTTCACCAAGGGATCCAAAACAACTAAATACCAATTCCCTACGTCCTTAGAGTAAGTCAAAAATCATGTGCCATCTGCTAATATTTCTGCTATCTTATGGCAAGCCGGTATACAGACTACAGATTTTTTTCTGATGTCCCGAGAAAGTGCTAGGAATCGCACGTTAAAAGGGTGGATCTCGGTAATCCTTGGCTCTCACAAGTTTCGTCTTTCGAAGGGGACGACATCTGGTCAACAGAAAAAACAACAACAATAACTATTGCGATAAAATAGTTCAATTAGTGAATCTCGATTTTTAAATAAATTGAAAATCCACGAAGCCGTCTAAGGGACACTTGTTTTTTTTTTTGTTTTACCGACTTCAAACACAAAATTTCCCACTTTTAAGTCGGAATTTTATTTTTTCGACTTTGAAGTCGGAAATTTCGACTTTAAACTCAGAAATTCCGACTTTGAAGTCAGAATTTTATTTTTCCGACTTGAAAGTCGGAATTTTGGAGTTTTAACTCGATATTTCAGTTCTTTTGCATCATACAAGTCGCACATTGTTAATCTTTTTCAGTGTGACGAAAGCTATTTTTGTTTACTGTGTATTAGCAATCTAATTGAACGATAGTCGTTTGACCGATGTTTCACCCTTTTTATTTTAAAATACACCGACGTAGGCTTATTATGGCAAATACAACTACTCCCCTGGATAATACAACGACGGGTATTGCATTATATCTCACAGATACTTATGCAATATTTCTCATTGTAGAGGACAAAACTACAGGTTATCCCTGTAACAAACTAGCAGAATTTTGTTTCAATTCGGACAGGGACACCATCTGCAGATTAGTTTCGAGTTTTTGTGAGATCGTTCAGTAACGATACCCTCGATGTTTCATCCTGTTCACTCTGAAATACACAGACGTAGGCTTATTATGGTAAATACCTGTCAAAAACGATTACTTCCCTGGCTAATACCACGCCGGGTATTGCATTATATCTTACAGATACTTGTACGATGTTCCTCATTGCAGAGGTCACAATTACAAGTGCTCCATATAACTAACTAACAGAATTTTGGTTTTGGTTACATGTTGAAATGGTAAATAATAAAATCGACATTGTCTAAGTACCCTTCCCTTCAGATATTTCCACCATGTGGAAAATATGAGTCAAACATCTGACAGAAAAACACTACTTCCCTGGCTAATACCACGACGGATATTGAACTACATCTGACAGATATTTGTGCAATGCTTAATGTAATCAAACATTAGATTATCCTGCATTTGGCTGGGGAAGACCACCTGCAGATGTGTTTCGAGGTTCTTGCCTGTCATCAGTGACAGGGTAGGTCGGACAACATCAGAGTCGTCCAGCCCCAGCCCAATGAATCATAATCCACTGTAAAACTAATATTTTTCCACGAATGAAGCAGCAATTTACAGTGAAGTCAGTCACAGCGCCAGCCGCGGGAAAAAACCAAAATTCACTTCTCGGTAGCAAAGACTACAGGAAGTGAGCAGAGTTCAAGAATTTTTGCCGGAGAGTATCAAATGAATGGAATAGTAAAATCGGCAATGTTGAAGTACAATGAGCATTTGTAATTGGGTCTTCTTGAAAGAACGTTTCACAAATATCTGTCAGATATAGTTCAGTATCAGTTGTGGCATTAGCAAGGGAAGTCTTTGTTTTCTGTCAGATGTTTGCCTCAAAATTTCCAGCAAAAATTATTGGTTACATGTTGGTTATTTGTTGGTTGCATGGAGCACTTTTAATTCTGTATATACTGTAATTGTGTAAATATTGTAATCGTGCATTATCTGTTAGCCAGGGAAGTAGTTGTTTTCTGAGGGGTATTTGCCTATGTCGTGGGTGTATATGGGAGTGAAAAGGTGGAACAATCGGTCAGAAACGACTATCGTTCAATTAGATTGTTAATACTCAGTAAACAAAAATAGCTTTCATTACACTGAAGACGATTAACAATGTCTAACTTTTATAACGCAAGAGAACTGATACATCGAGTTAAAACTATAAAATTCCGACTTGAAAGTCGGAATTTCCGATTTTGAAGTCGAAAAAATTGAATTCCGACTTGTAGTCGGAAATTCCGTGTTTGAAGTCGAAAAAATTAAAAAAAAACTATGTGACCCTTAAACGCTTTCGTACAAATCAGTGTTTGAAAATGGAAAAACCCTAAGTATTTTTTTCGTCGACCTCTACAAAAAATGATATTTTATGTACTAATTTCCGGACGAAAAATCGACTATTTTTGAAAGCAAATACTTTTCGTCCGCAAACGCTTTTCGTCCGCTGTGGTCACTATGCCGTATCATAGTGACCACAGCGGACGAAAAGCGTTTGCGGACAAAAGTGTTTCCAGACGAAAAGTGTCTGCGGACGAAAAATACTTGCCTAAAAAACAGTCGATTGTCGATTCGAAAATCGGAAATTAGTAGGTAATTTGTCGAGGTCGACGAAAAAATGTAATATGCACCTCGGCGAAATACTGTCTATTGTCTCGCTTGCTTGCTAGCCTCGGCTGCGCCTCAGCTATCAATTTGCAGGCTCGACTATAATAGACAGTTTTTCGTCCTTGGTACATAAATAACTATTATTGGCATATTTTGCGAGTAATTTGTGTAAAGATTAAAAAATTATCAAAGTACATTTATAGCAAGATTTCGATTCATAGAATATTATGTTATTTTGGGGAGTTATACGTGCATAAAAAATAATTTAAAAATTCATCTAATTAATTTCTCATGTTCGAAGTTGTTTTTTATGTGATAAAATACATCCTCATTGATTGAGGTTTGTGGTGTAGATTGTGTTCATTATTATCCATATCACCGGAAACATCCAGTATGGATATTCGAGGTAATCATTTCAAGCATTTCACACGTCAATTTTTCTCTATCAGGTTTCAAACAGAGGTTTAATTATCATTTCTTGCGGATGTGAAAATCATATATATGCTTAAAGTTATTGTAACGGAAAGTCATATTGCATAGGCATAGGGCATCGTAAGTGAGTGTTTTTGTTGAAAGTAAGTTTTTTGATTTTTTTTTTTCATTTTCAGTGCTGGTAGACATGTATACATAGTATTTTTTGTTATAGAAAATATTGTATTTTAAAACAATTCGGTAAATTTGAATTGAAATATTTGTAAAATTCACAAGTTTTCACATGAAAGCGTATTGAAATTATTTTTTCTACATTTGGCAAAAAAAGTCTACTTTTTTGTGTGGTTTGTGTGCGTAGAGTATTACGATATTTCACTATCAGCACACGATTTCGTTATTAAATGGAAAAGCGTAAAAAAAGTGCACTTTTTCAGCGGCTGTTGCTAGGCAACCGACAGTTTCATGCAACAACAGTAACCTATAAATATCTCATATACAAATGTTTCACCAATAATATTCTTAGCATTCTTACTATTGAATAAGTATTAGAAAAATTCCAAACTATCGCGGCGAATATATTCAAAATAATAGCATATACCTCTAAGGAACTATTGGACCTAATCTACACTAGGTAATCCACGGTAGCTATGGCTGTTTGGCCGTGAGAAACTAGTTGACAACAATAATTAATGGAATTTGTGAAATTGGGTATCTATCCAGATAACGAATTCTTGATAACTATAAATTCATAGTTCAAATAAAGAAAAATATATTCGTTGCTTCACGAGGATTGTTTATTTATTTTGAATACATATCTAAGAAAATGAAAAGTTACTTCGATGGACTTGTTATTCGAAAGTTAAGTCAACATTAATAATAATAACATTGACCTCGATGAATATGTTATTTCAATATTCGCTTAAAATTTTTCATTTTGCGGGATAGTGTGAAGAGAAAAAGATTTCGACTCTATCGAAATTATTCGTTTCATTTGTTTGAAACTCTTCGAACTCTGTTCGAATAATGAATCAATAAAAATATGCCAAATTATAATAATAATAATAATAATAATTTATTTATTTGCCATCAGTAAATATAAAAAACAATGAATACAATACAATTTTAGCAAATAAATAGAGTTGTTGCCCATAAAAGGTAAAACCTTGTGCATGAGCAATTAGCCTAATTAATTACATGAAAAGTTCATTTCATATTTGCAACAAAATATAAATTGGTTATTTTTTTTGACAGTTGTGGAAAAAATACTGTTTGAAACTCGTGAGTGAAGTGTTTTTTTTTACTTGTAGGAATCATTTCCTACTCGTATCACTCTACTCAGTTGATACATAAATTACTATTAACTACCACCAATATGTAAAATCAAACATTACGATACCGATAAGAGTTTCGTAATGAGATACTTACCGCACTAGTACGGTAAAGTAAAAATTCTTTTGTTTCTCTTTTTAAATGTCATTATATTTAATGGAAAAGGATAACAAGAACTAATTTATTATAAATTTGAGTATCTATCCCGCAATTTATCAGGTAATAAGGTTTGAATGTTTTAATTTGCAGCGGATTCTATATCTGAATCTATTCTCTAATGGTCTGAAGAAATGTCGATGAAATTTTACTAAATTGGAATGAACGTGTCAAAGTTAACAGTTCGCAAAATAAATCAACAATGGGCGCAACGCTTGCTTGTTGCATGATATAATATCATTAAAATAAGGAATATTGACTAATTTTGATTGAATAATTAACATTATTGGTGGTAGGTAATATATTGTACAATATTTGTGTCGTAAATTCATATTATGATAATCGATGGGTTATCAAACTCGTTCTAAAGTTCTCGTTTGACAAACGTTCTATCTCATATCGTAATATGAATCTTTACGACACTTATATCGTAAATATCTATTGCAGATTGTTAATTTTGTGTCGGGATATCTATCATTAGGGATGATTTTACCGTTGAAATATAAAATAATTAGAGCACTTGCCATGGGAATGTAAGATAAATATTAAATTCAATATATTTCAGCAAATTGAACACTTTTTAAGTGAATCGACACTCATAAGATGATATGTTTTTTCAGTATTATATGATAATTTTTTAATGGGCGGAAAATTGTTTTTATAATATTATTAATTATTTTAGTTTATGGATATTATTATTACAGTGACTTCATATCAAGCAAATTTGATTATTTCGTTTATATAGGTTTTCATTAATAATGGAATATCACAAAGATTTTTCCATAAAGCGAATCTCACAATTTTCTAATAGTTTTTAACACTAATTTATATATACAGAGTGACCCATTTGAAAGCGGACCACCTCTCTAAAACTGTTATTTATTATCCGATTCAGAAGTTTTTTTTTTCAATAGATAGAGCATCAATAGTTCTAGTTGAGTGACATAAATTCGAAATGAAAATAAAAATTTCAAGGCCCACTTCGAATTTTTTCAATGTCAAAAATCCAAAAAACATACTAGCGATTTTTTTAGATATAATTAGATCTCACCACTGGATTCACGACATACTTAAGTAATTCATGTGAAAATTACGTATGAATGTGTCCTTGAATAAAAAAGTTATATTGGAATGAAATTTGAAAATTATGTCAATAACAACCCATCTCTTCAATTTCGGAACTTTCACCAAAATTCTGACTACACCACTGGATTCAGAATAGTTCGAAATACATTTGGTCAGAATTTTATCAAAATCTGTTCTGAATAAAATTCTTATACTATCATTCATTCTTTCATTCATGAATGAATGAATAATCATTCAGAATATGGAAGAATAATATAAATTATAATTCTTGAAAAAAAAACGGTTTAATAATATTTACCTGCAAGAAAAAATTGTTATTAAACAAATGCGTTTTTGAGGATTAATTTTCGTTGTGAAATCAGTTTATTTTAAAAATCATTATTTTCGTTGATGATTGGGTTAGAAGAAGAAATACATTTTCTTTTAAACAATGTATTTATTTATATTCTAACAATGGAAGTGGAAAATATAAAAAAATCATGTAACTTTCAATAACAAAAAGCAAAGCAGCATATTTGAATGAAAGAAATATTTCAATACTTTATTCAAGTTTGTCATTTTTCAATGTCTTGAATTGTTCATAAAAATTTGAAAAATCACAATTTTATAATTTTTTCAACAGGGATCGTTTCTTGAGGCTTTGAAAAATAGCTCAAAGAAAAAAAAAAGTAGTTTGAATGTAATAATTATCAGGGTTTTTATTTTTACGCTCAACTTGAGAAGTAATAAAAGCATGAATATTAAAAAGTTGAGGTACAATTTTTCTGCCGACGGTATTGTTCATTCATGTAAGTTTTAGGAAAGTACCTAAATTTTTTCATTCCTTGATATGCGTATTTCATCAGTTGAATTCTGGGGCTATACCGTCTGTTTCTGGTGCCCTTTCTTCTATTATTCTGTCTACTGCTTCCATGAGTTCTTCCCTTGTAAAAAATGGTACTTCGGTAACATCTCTTGGCAGTCTATCCCATTCCCCTACGTTGTGTGTCGGAAATAACTCGTTTGCAATCACCAATTGTTGTTCATCAGTTAGTCGAATAATCAAGGGTAATACCACGAGTACTTCAAATTTTATCGATAATTTTTTCTTTTCCACGAAAACTTGTTTATTTGGCAAAAATATGAAAACAAACCGATTGATAAAATCACGAGTCCGTTATCTAAATTCGGTTTGTTTGAATGTTTTTGCCTCAAATAAAGAAGTTTAAGTGATGAAAATAAAAAATTATCTGATAAAATTTTAAGAACGAGTTGTATTTGGGAAGATAATTTTTTTCAGCAATTTAAAAGGATTTTGCTTTATCTTTTTCATTTTATTATTTTATTGAACTCAAAGAATACATAAGATAATAACTTTTTGAACAAGAGAAAGAATTAATTATTTGAAAAATTGCAGTTATTGAATACCCAGTTTTCGTAAAGAGTTTGGCCAGCAAGAACAGATGTCTCTTCTTGATATTTTTACCGCGTTTATCCACAAGCTTATTATACAATCTTATGGGGCACCGTTCAGGATACTCTGAGTTTGGTGTCAACCATTTTGTGTCAGTGCATTTTTTATTCCCACCCTGGCAAGTTTGACTAAATATAGGATTATATTCTAATCGTCGTTTTTTCACCTGCATTATTTAATTCCTCCCTGATATAATGGATAAGGCAATTAACACCTTCGCCTCCGCTCCATACTAATTCATACTCATATATTCTTCTTCTTCTAGTGCTGTTGCACTTTGCTTTCTTTTTTCTATAAAACTTTGCAATTCCTTTCTCTCGCTCTTTCTTAAAACGGATTGAAGCTTATATTAAATTCTAGGTAGTTTTTTTCCTGTATCAACTTGGCTGTTACATTCCAAATAGTTTTCAACGTATACTCTTTATAATCTTCGCCGTTACATTTTTTCATATTTGCTGCCCAGTCTTCCAGAACTTTTGCAATTGCATAAACATTTTTTGGATTTGATTGTGTTTTGTGGAGTGGAATTTTGTATGAAATCTTCAATATTCTCTTGGGTGATGGCACTGAATCTGTTTGTGTTAATTTTTCAAGCACTCAATCATGACAAATTCAGAGTAAAATTTTGACGTTTCAATGTAAACAAGGTATTATCGATGAAGAAGCAGTTTTATCAGTATAATACTGAATGATTGGCTAGAATAATGCATTGCTATTAGTTGAAACCACTAAAATGTCAGATTTTGACATATGAAAAAAATAATCCGTGTGAATTTTAACTCTTGGTATCTATCCCTTACCCCATGTATTAAGCTCTACTTCAAGATTAGGTGTAATATATTCATCAATTATTGTGTGATGCAATAATCGCGAATGAAACCATAGAAGTTGGAAATAATCCACTGCTTTGTAAAGTTTGTCTAGACACCAAAATTCAATCAATGTTTCCACAATGTAGCCATAAATATTATGTAATACATAATAATGTAGAAATATTATATTCCATTGGTATTGTCTCATTCTTTTTTGTAAGTGACATTAAACTAGTTTCATGCTATAATCCAGTAACGACAAACTCGAGCAAAAAGTGAAGAATGAATTGTAGCACTATGAAACTCGGTACATGACATCTCTACATTATTTATTATTAGAAAAAAAATTGTTTACCAAAAAATCACGGCTGGAACCTAAAAAAAAAATTATTTAAAAAATATATAATTTTTTTTTGTTATTTCAGAAAATATAAGATCTATCAAAAAACGATTTCGATAGGTTGAGAGATAATTCAATTCTCCACAAGAATGAATTTCAGTAATACCTCATGAAACACGCCCGTTTTCGGAGAAAACGTGGTTTAACGCCGACGTCACATTTCATGCTCGCGCTAACCTGCCACTGCAAGTTCAGGCAGGGCCGAAAATTAGATTTGTCATAACTTTTCTAAAAATTATAGTAGAAGGTAAAGAAAAAATGCATATCGTTCCTGAAGACTTCTACTTCCTCATGCAAATATAACTTGTGAGTATCTGAGTACCTAAAATGTGTTTTGTCCCACTTCACATAACCCTTCTACGATATATACGGAGGATCCGAAAGTCATGGATATTTTAGTTGATATAAAATAATCATACTGGGAACAGGAATCAGTACCCTCTTTGAACCATATGCAACGATTTAAGGCTACTGAGACAAGTCTCACTTATACATGCCAAAGAAAAAACTGGGTGTTACTCCTGCCTCAGTTTTCACCTCACCCATAATCCCGCCAATTTCTTCAGTAAATGTTAAAAATGATCGCTCATATAAGTTTAAAATGATGCAGGAGTAAAACAAAGTTTTTTTTTTTTTTGGCATGTATAAGTGGGACCTGTCAAGAGGGTATGGGTTGCTGCTTCAGTATAATAATTCCATATTTACTAAATTACTCATGATTTTTGGATCATCCGCAAAAATCTCCGTGAAGTGTGACAAAACACATTGTTGGTACTCAAATACTCGCATATTATATTTGCATGAGAAGGTAGGACTGTCTTCAGAAATGATATGATCTTCTCCTTTTTCCATCTCCGATCATTTTTAGCAGAGTTATGGCCAATCAAATATTCGGCTCAGCCAGAACTTTCAGCGGCGGGTAGGGGTGAATCTGAAATTTGATGGCGTCGTTCAATCATGTTTTCTGAGAAAACGAGCGCATTTTATAAGAAATTACTAGGAATCATTTTTGTGGAAAATTGAATTGTTTTTCACCCTGTTGAGTTGTTTTTTCATAAATCATATACTTTCCAAGATTACAGCAAAAATTTATTTATATATTTTTAAACGAAAAAAAATATATATATATTTTCCACTCCTGGAATTTTGGTAAACAATTTGTTTTCGTGTTTATCATAGTTCCAACACCTAGCATACCAAGTTTGGTGGTGCTACAATCGATTCTTGTCTCAAAACCCAATCGTACTGGTTTACTAATGTTTCCACCCCCTTTAAAGATATATGTTCATATTGATGAACTCTTATGAATTTTCACATACAATTTTTTATTGGCTTCTGAATGGTCTTTGTGTTTGAAAATTGAAGTAATATGTAATCCATAAAAAGTATGTGCCCTGCGGTTTCAATAGATGGCTCTGATACTATTTTCTAAGTGGGTAAATGGTATTCAATTGCAAGTTGTCAGATGAGAGCAGTGGCTCTCCGTCCTGACCGGGTCTGCAGTGAAACCATGAAACTAGTATGCAGATATTCAACTGTTTTTGATTGGCAATTGCTAGTTGTTATAGGAAGCATCTCAGAAAACGTTCTTATAGAAATATTTGGGCAGGGGTGGTTTGGCAGTCTAATGGGTAGTTGAATCATTTTCTCATCGATGCTGCCGACAAAACTCCTATAGTGTAGTAAATTTACGAAAGGCTGAATTATTTATGATCCATTTTCATGTTATGGAACATTCATATCATTTGATAATTGAAAACGAAACTACAGTTGAAAAAAATAATTTGAAACGAATTGAATTTGACATAAATTCGAACAAGAAATATATGTATTTTGAACCAGATAATATATACTTTTTTGTGTATACGTGTGTTTATTTTGCAGTTATTCGCAACGAATCAAATAGCGACGCCTCGGGGTTCACCGATGACAACGAAAACGTGCAACACACTACTGCTGACATCATACTGTGGAAAAGCGGAGGATGGAAAAAAATTGGCACCGTATTTACACCGCAGTCGAAGAATCCAACACCACTACAGTTTCCCAACTCTTTATCAACACCCCCTCCTTCACCCCATTCCTCGCCATATTCACAACAAACCCCGTCATCAACCCCGTTGATGATAACCACTTTCCCCACCCCTTTCACCACCTCTCTTAACGACGACATCAATAACTTCCTTTCTTATCAGGACCAACGCCTTCAGAGCCAAACGTTCGAAAAAGTCTCTAAACCATTATATTTCAAAAATAAAATGTAAAATAAAATAAAATACAATGTTTATTTCTGAATGAAAGCACAAAAACTCGTAATAACAAACAGTCAAATGTTCAAACGAATATATTCACACAAACTGGTTAAAAAATACAATGGGAACTTGAACATTTTTTTTGTGCCTTCAATATATTCGTCTATCTATAGAAGCAGCACATTCCAAATCGCATCAATTCGCAAAATTCAATTTGCAATAACAATTAAAGTTATGACTTCCAGCTATTCACTTCAAATGACACAAAACGGGAATGATCGTGACGTCACGCTGTTCGTTTGTTCGGAATGCAGTAGGGCGGTCATAAGTATTTTCGTTTATTTCGGGGTCATTGTGAACGTTTCGTTTTATATAATAAAGCACACACACTCTACAAACCACTTAGAAACTGAGACTGAGAAGACTAAAACTGTTTTCTGCCGCCAGGCACCATGTCTCAACGAGCTGTATGACGTCATAACCGGTCACTGTCAAGTTTGACGCATCATTAAAATGATTCTAATTATGCAGTTTTGAATATCTCATAGAGTGCCCATCGGCAAAAATCTTACTGGTTCATACTCCAAACTTTTTGTATGGCTTCTATGAACCAAGTCTGCCACCGTTTTCCTCTGTGCATTTTTCGAAAAAAAAAATCGATTAGATTACGGTTGCAGACATGGTCCAAAGAAGCCATACAGAAAGTTTAAAGAGAGTATCTATCAGTTAAATTTTCGCCGATGGGCGATTCTTTTGATAGTATAAACTTACATTTGTGTTTTTTTTTCAAATTTTATTTTTGTGCAAGGTCCCCATTTCAATTGTTGCACAACTTCATTTCTAAAATAATATTTAATCAAATCAAATCAAAATGGCGTCGGTCCGCCATTTTGAAATATTTTTTGGAACCGCATTGGGGGTCGAATGTTACTTCATTTGAATAGTTTCAATTTTCTATACGATAACAAAACTACAGATGAAATATTTCAACCAAAACAAACTGGCGGTACATAATGTCAGATCTCTGCTATAAGGAACTTCTAATGAAGTATCACTCGATCCCCAGTGCGATTTAAAAAATTCAAATTTTTTGGGTGGCAAAAAGTAGTTAATGAACTATCGTTCAACCAGATGAAATTTTATGCAAAAGTTAACAGGTGGGGGGTTACTTTATGGACACACTGTATTTTAAAATAGGACCTAATTGGATTTCATACTCAGCTGAATATAATGAAGTTACTTCATACAGAACATTAACTCTTAATGACATCTTGCCAGAGACAATTTTCCAGGTACCACAATACTCATAATAGTTATTTATGCAACAAGTGCAAAAAGTAATTATACGTGAAATTGTCCGACGAGGCCGTCAGGCCGAGTTGGACAACACGTTGAGTGCAATAAACAATTTTTGCACGAGTTGCATACAGTATTTTTTCTACGTTCATGCAAAAAGCAAAAAATGATTTATCAAGGTACAGCACTAGGTGTTGGAAAATGAAAAGCGCAACTTAAATAATTGATTATTACCATCGATTTGCATTGAAACAGATCACTATCATCTATTTTCTATTAATCATACTCATTTTAAAATTTTCAGTTCTGTAATTGTCAGAAATAATTTTTGACTGACGTTTCTATAACCACATTTGAATTATAAAAATCAAAATCATTGTAGCCGTGAGCATGTATGTTATCACGAGAGGTGGTACAGACCAAGCGGATCTGTTTTGATTATGGAGTTTTTCTGGGGAAGGCATTGGTTTAGCTCTGGCTGCTAACAATAATACAAAATAATATTCAATATGTAACTGTTTAAAACGTATGGCCATTCTCACAGAATATCTGCTAAATATGTAGTGGGTTTGAACATTTATGTTTGTCATGATGACAGCACGTTGAAGTTGAATGACAGATTAGTGCAATAAAAACTTTATTGCACTAGTGCAATAAAGAACTTCTTTTTCCACTAAATAAAGTTCAATAAAGGTTTGCTTTTTGCATGAATGAAGAAAAAATATTATACTTCGCAACTGTGATTGCTTTGGTCAACATACAGTGATCCTCACGACGATTCATTTGTGATTATCTTCAATCATCATGAGATGGAATTTTTTTTTTTTAAAGATTCCGATATAGAAAAGGAACTTCAACAATTCACTGCGAAAACATACGAAAATAATGGATAGTTGTTTTTATCAGTATTTAATATCATGTGAGAATACACTGATAAAAAGGATGTCTTCAATCAAATATATACAGGGTGTCCGGTAAACCTTGTACAATATTGAAACTCGTGATAGTTCAGAATATCAGAATTTCACCTCAGTAAAAATATGACCCTTTTCGAGTTGATGTGCATTTTTAGAATTTATTAAAAATCGCTAACTCACCTTGGATTTTTGAGTGTCATGTATACAAATTGAGACCAATACAAATATCTTTGCTGTTGAAGATAACTGATGAGTGATGCTTTTAGACGTACAGAACAGTTTTTCAGAAAGTGAACAAATTTTTCAAGAAATGAGGGTAAAATGATTTGAGTTTCATAATTTTTTTTTTAAGTTTGACAATATTATCTGAAAGAAAAATAACCAATTGGAAGTGGACATTCATTTCAAAAGAATGCTCATTTTGTCCAGACTCTACCATGGTATAAAACAAACTATAATTATTTTTGGAGGAAGTGATATTTCCATTGAATTAGAGCGTGGTTTTATTCCAAGCTTCCATCAACTTTTATACTTACGCCCAAAAGTCATTTTATTTCGATTTTATCAAGATAAAATGTGGAAATTATTATTAATAATAAAGAATAGACTGCACAATGATGCTCATGAATCGCTGATTCGGAGGCTATAACCTGCGTATGAGTAGATGGAAAACAATTCGAACATTTTTGTAAAATTATTCAGTGCGATGTTGAATAATCGTTATTGTGGTTTATAGTGTATGTTGATTCAAAAAAAAGTTGAATTAGTATTCACTTCTTTACATCGTATTGAACGCTTCTAATCTAATCAATTGATTCGTTATTCCTCATAATTATTTAATCATTTCATCTTGATATGATAAAAATAAAAGACATCACTGACAAAGTCTAATGAGTTGATTTTAGCTCAGAATAACATAACACTCTAATATAATCGAAATTCCACTCCTTCCAAAAATAATTATCGTATGTTTCATACCGTGGTAGAGTCTGGACAAAATGGGCATTCTTTTGTAATGAATATACCATCATTTCCTGAAAAATTGTATCGTTTTCTGAAAAATTGTTATGTACGTCTGAAAGCATCACTCATCAGTAATCTTCAGCAGCAAAGATATTTGAATAGCTTTCAATTTGTAGACATGGCACTCAAAAATCAAAGGGGATGTAGTGATTTTCCAGAAATTTCAAAATTGCCCATTATCTCGAAAACGGTGAGATTTTTACTAAGATGAAATTCCGAACAGTCATGACCTGGTCAATCATCAGTTTCAATATTGTACAAGTTTTACCGGTATATATCCTCTTGAACAGAATCATCTTCTGAAAAAAATAATTATTTCTAATTGATAAATATACTCTTATTTCAAACTTATTGAACTGTTTGCTTCGTTACATAAATTATCTTGAAATTATTATTTTTGCCTTCCAACTCTTTACCCTAAAAAACTCCTACTTGTGAAAAATGCTCCTTTTGACTCAAGAACATGATTTCTTGGCGAAACCCCCCTACCGGAACGACGCGAATCCACGCGAAAGCGCGCACTGCGACTGCCGACTGGGACCTCTATCCTGTTTCTTTTGCCCGCGTTTGGTTTGGGGGTTGTGTTTGAATCATAGTTTAAGTTGTTAGTTTTGTATTTGACACAGTGGTTATGTGCAAATGTGCTGCTACAGAAGTGCAATATGGGGGTCCAATTATTTCTGCACGATTTGAATTTAGGTCATTTATGGACCAGTTGTAGGGCTAGGTTGAAGATATTTTTATTTTCAACAGGTGTGTGATAATGGCGAATGACGTTGTAGTGTCTATATTCAATCGCATTTCTATATGCGTCACCGAATAGGTACCTACGTTGATTATATAGTTTCTGAAATTAAAATATTACAAAACTATTCTCATATACAGTGTGTCTCACTTTTCATGGAAGCACCTCCGTAACATCCGTAATTATCGAAGTAGAATGATGACACTCGCAGAACTGATGGGTAGGAAGAAAATGTACCTACCGTCCTAATGGTGTTGGCCTAAGTGATATACACTGCCCGCCAGTCGAGATGGAACAACCCATTTTTTCAGTAAATCATATTAGGGGGCAAAATAGGTTCGAAATATCAGGACCCCAAATTTACTACAGATACACTGTTTTTCTGAAATAATTTAAGTCCTGAAAAATCTGAATTTGTCTCACTTTTCATGGAAGCACCCCCGCAGCTTTCGTAATTGTCAAGGTAGAAAGACTATACTTTCAAGACTTATGTAAATTCTGAGAATGCACCTGCCGGCGTGGTGTTAGCTTAAGTGATATACACTGCCCGCCAGTCGCGATGGAATAACCCATTTTTACAGTAAATCATACTAGGAGGCATAATAGGCTCAAAAATCCTTCAATACCATTGAGTCGACAGGTGCATTTTCAGCATTTACATCAGTCCTGAGAGTTTCGTCTTTCTACCTCGACAATTACGAAAGTTACGGGGGTGCTTCCATGAAAAGTGAGACAAATTCAGATTTTTCAGGACTCAAATTATTTCAGAAAAACAGTGTATCCAAAGTAAATTTGGGGTCCTGATCACGAATCTGAAAGAATTTCCTATTTTGCCCCCTAATATGATTTACCGATAAAATGGGTTGTTCCATTTCGACTGGAGGGCGGTGTATATCACTTAGGCCAACACCATTAGGCCGGTAGGTACATTTCCATCTTATCCATCAGTCCTGGGAGTTTCATCATTCTACCTCGATAATTACGGAAGTTACGGGGGTGCTTCCATGAAAAGTGAGACACACTGTATAACCATTATACCGTAATTGTTCGCAGTTGTTCTCTGTTTGTTGAACTGTACCATATGAACATGGCATATTTTTATAACCAAGTGCACATTTGTACTGAGCCTCCAAATGCAGATAATCTTGAATCAAAAATGTATTGCATTATGAAGAAGAATATTATTGAAGTTGAAATATTCTTACCTCAAACAACTCACACCATCGAAGTATTCACAATAGTGTTCATTATCAAAGTTGAAATACTCTTGCACCAAACAACTCTCATTATTCAGTGAAGACAGTGTTCATATGTCTCAAAACAGTTTCCTTTCAAGTGGTCAAGAAGATTCTGTCAAAAAATCAAACTAATATTTGGTTGGACCTATTCAAGAATACAATCGACTTGATTTCATGCAATTATGGATTGATGCAAAATATCCTTATCACTGTAGCGATGCAAGCATGATAGATTCACTGGTTTATAATATTTCTATTTTACTACAAATAAACAATACCAAATCATTCATTTGGCTAAATTATTCAGTTGATTTGTTAGCCCACTATATGCCCAAATTTTTCACATCTTCTTGAGTATGGTAGTTTCATGAGAGCGTGAATAGCTTGCTATATGTCTCGAGGAAGGGATATCGACGTGAGCTGTTAATTCGTCGGGTGGGATAATAGAAGAGGCCCACAGTAGTGTGTCTCTCTTGTTTATGTGGTATTATCATATCATCGCGTTCTTTGTTGCTCGCGTAGATTTTTGTCATACCCCAGATGAAAAATTGCCGATACTGTATTGTTATTTTTCAAAAGTGAGTTATAGTAAACTACTGGACACCACTACTCTGTTGTCAAATATTTCTATTATGTTTTGAACTTATTCATGAGGATTAAGTTTCTCGGGCTACTACAACTATTCAAATCATTAAATAATAATAATTCATCTGTTGAATGCATCGCTCGCTCTGAAACCCATTGAAATATATGCCAAAGAATTTCGAAAATGACTTCCACTCTCTTTACAATAAATTACACGCATTGTAGAGAAACAATTGAATGTGTACTTCCTCGGTAGATTTATGTGACACTCTGGAATAAGCACGACCTTTTTATAATGATACATTTCCCTACTTCTTTGTTAGTTCTTCAGCTTTTAGGCTCACCGCAGGGGTTGAATTACTTGGGAATTTATATCTTCATTTCACTTTAAAAGTGTTTAATCTAGAATATCCTGGATATCCTTGTCACCTAATATATTTTGTTAGGGCAAGTTGTGAGCGGATATAAATCTTTCTTTTTTTTGAGTTGAATTTGAATATAATTCTGTCGCTGTCCGGAAAAAGCGCAATTAAAAAAAAAAACGCGAAGGAAATAAACGCACAGAAAAAAAGCGCAGTATTGAATAAGCCTACATGAAATATCCCCACATGAATTGAATCGCACAAGGCAAAAACCTCTCCTATATAAATGCGTACATAGAAAAAGAAATTTATATTATGAATTTATTTTTAAGGAAAAATAAATATCAGAAGAATGAAAGAAAGAAAAGAACTATAACTGTTGACCAGAAATATAAATAAGATAACTTGTCCTCTGTTTCATAATACTTTCCTGCTGAATTCAGCCATTCGCCAAAAGCATGCTTTGTACAGATGCCAAAAAAACTAATTCATGCATTATCAACTTGCAAGCTAGGTTAGCTTGCTCAGGTTAGGTTTGTGTTAATCACGAGCGAAAAAACACTTGACCTATTTTCGGCAATTGATCATTCGGCTTTGATCATTTCCAGGGGGGTCTGTTATTGAACTATTCGGTTTCAAGTCCTATACGAAAAAGAGAGAAAAACATACATTTTCGTGGGTACTGGTGTGAATTAATAAATTGAATTCGCATGCGTACAAAATCGAGAATAGCATTCCCGAACTGAGTATTTATTTTGGCGAATGGCCGAATTCGGCATATGATTCGATAATAATGTGCAGAACCTTATTTTAATATCGAAAAAAAGCAAACATCATTATGTTTTTTTCTATGTGCGCAGTTATATATGTGATGATTTTGCCTTGTGCGATTTAATCCATGCCTGTGCAATTTTCTACGTGTAGTAGAGTACGATTGGGTTTTGAGGCGATGATCAATTGTAGCACCACCAAACTTGGTTTGCTAGTAGTTGGAACCATGATAAACACGAAAAAAAATAAATAAGTAGATTTTTGCTGAAATCTTGGAAAGTTAATGATTTATCGAAAAAACAACTCAACAGTGTGAAAGACAATTTAGTTCTCCACAAAAATGATTCCTAGCAGTTTCTTATGAAATGTCCTCGTTTTCTCAGAAAACGTGATTGAACGCTGAAATCAAATTTCAGGTTCACGCGTACTGCCGCTGAAAGTTCTGGCGGAGCCGAATATTTGATTGGTCATAACTCTGCTAAAAATGATCAGAAAAGAAAAAGGAAAAATTTTTATATCGTTTCTGAAGACTCTTACCTTCTCATGCAAATATTTGAGTTCCTAAAATGTCTTTTGTCGCACTTCACCGAGATGTTTGCGGACGATCCGAAAATCATGAATAATTTAGAACTATATGCAACAATTTTAGAGTAGGGTGACAGGTCCCACTTATACATGCCTAAAAAAAACTTTGTTTTACTCCTGCCTCATTTTCAACTTACCCATAAAACCGGCATTCTCTTCAGTAAATGTTGAAAGTAATAGTTTATTTATATCTTGCATAAATGTTCAATAACACTATTGTGAAGTGCACACCTCAAGCTTGAAATCATATACTTAATTTTTTATGTAGGATGTGTATGAGCGATTATTTTCAACATTCACTGAAAAAGTTGCCGGAATTATGGGTGAGTTGAAAACTGAGGTAGGAGTAAAAGCCAGTTTTTTCTTTGGCATGTATAAGTGAGACTTGTCTCACTTGTCCAAAATCGTTGCATATCGTCCAAAGAGGGTACTGATTCCTGCTTTAGTGTAATTATTCCATATCAACTGAAATATCCATGACTTTCGGTTCCGTAAATATCGTCGAAGGGTTATGTGAAGTGGGACAAAACACATGTTAGGTACTCAGATACTCACATGTTATATTTGCAAGAGGAAGTAGAAGTCTTCAGGAACAACATACACTTTTTCTTCTTCTACTATAATTTTCAGCAAAGTTATGACAAATACAATTGTCCGCCCTGCCGGAAATTGCAGTGGCGGATTAGCGCTAGCCTGAAATTTGATATCGGAATTCAATCAGGTTTTCTGAGCAAACAAGCGCATTTTTTGTGAAATTATTTGGAATATATCTTGTAGAAAATTGAATTATCTTTCGCCCTGTTGCAATTGTTTCTTGATAAATCTTATACTTTCCTAAACAACAACAAAAAAATATAGTTTTTTTAATAAAAATTTTTTTGTTCCACATCTGATTTTTTGGTAAACTATTTTTTTTCTAACATTGCATGATGTCAGGAAGTCATGTGCCAAATTCCAAAGTGCTACGATTTACTTTTATTTCCTTTGCGTTCCTGTCAATTGCGCTGTTTTCCTAGATTCATTTTTTTTATAAATGTACAAGGTTTGATGTGGGATGGAATGAAGTATAGATAATAATGAATTTGTTTCATTCCATTTATTATTGTTATACAAATTTCAATTTGAAAAAAGCATTGAAAGGTTATAATACACAGAGAAAACTCTGCCAAGTAAATTATTTACTTGAAAAAAAAAAGTATTGGTGATAAATTTAAAATTTCTACCTACTGTGGAAATATCAGATGATTATAGTAAGTGAACAATTTTTCTGACAGTGTATTCCTACTGTAATTCATTAGACAGTTAGATAATCGAAATCGAACCGAAAAAGTGCACACTATACTCACTGTAGATAACCACGAGTTGAGGTACGTCTCCAAATTTTTATACAGTTTTGAAGATACGTATTTCAAATTTGATATGTCGCTTTATTATTTGAATACTTACGCATAGTTTCACGCCACCACTAATAATTTACCTCTATCAGGTTTAACTGGAAAAAACCCCAAACTTTTTTTTACAAATGACACCCTGTTTATTTTTTCTAATTTTCCGAAAGATAGAAAATTGAAAATAGGTTAGAAAATGGTGGAGATAAAGTCGATTGTTCAATTGAACAAAGTTGGCTATGACAACCAAACATAAATCATAACAACCGACAAACTGCTTCATAAGTTACCAGAGGAAGATTCGAGGGAAGAAACAGTTGAAAACAGAGGTTCTTATATAATTGCAGCCTCCATGTTGAAAAGGGGGAACATTCTCCATGAAAATTGAAAAATGAAAAATGTTACTTGTTTGTAATATCTAACAGAAAACATATTTACCACGATTATCAAAAATTTAGTCGAAACGAAATATTATCTATAAGATTGTAACTGTCATTTCTAAAATGGCAACATGCACTTTTCACTTCATAATGATGAAAATGATTGTTAGTGTGGAAAGATTTGGAGAATTCCACAAGGAACCGAATATACAAAATGTTTCATAATGAGTACCTATCATATAAATAAAACACTTTGTCGCCTTCGTTGAAGAATATTAAATTTTAATATGCTTATATCTTCGGTATATTTTAGGAATTCTCCAAATTTTTACAGACGAATCTCCTGATATTTCATAAGTTTTTAACGTGATGAAATGAAAGCAACTTGTACCTTTTTGAGAAATGGTAGTTTGGAGCTTTTATTTAAGGGCTCCTTTCTGTTTTGAGATAATTTTCAATAACTGTTGGAAAGTATATGTGTTCCAATTCCACCCGGACTCCAGTTTTCAATTGGATCTCACCTTGAAGCTTCCTCTGATGACTAACGATTCCGTTCGACAGTTTTTGATTGATTTTCATAGACAATTTTGTTCGATGAAATACTCAACAACTGTATAAACACAATCTCATCACAAATTCGTATTTATTATAAGATGTCATTTGAAGAAAAAAATTATTGGGATCACTTCTAGTTTAACCGGATTGTTCAAAGCAAACATTTTGTTTATTCGGTTCCGTTAGGAATTCTCTACAATTCCCCACACTTGGAGTCTGATTATTCATAATTTCTCATCATGACGAAGTGGAAAGAGCATGTTGCTATTTTATAAATGACAGTTATGAACCTATCTTTATAGATACTATTTCGTTTCCAGTGAATTTTTGATAATTGTGGAAAAAATGGGAGCTGCAATTACATAAGAACCTCCGTTTTCAAATGTATCTTCTCTCCAAGCTTCCTTTAGTAACTCCTGTAACTCCTGATGTTAGTTGTTAGGATTTACGTATGGCCCACTTTGTTCGGTTGAACAATCGACTCTATTTCTACCATTTTATAAAAGATTTTCAATTTTGAAAGAAAAAAGATATCAAAAATACTATGCTCTTTCGGACGATTGAAAGAAATGTACTGGGTGTCATTTCAACAGAAAGTTTTGGGGTCCCTTCCGGTTAAACCAAGAGTGGTAAATTATCAGTAGTGGCGTCAAAATATGAGAGTATTCAAATAATTTGAGTTCATCCGAAAACAATATTATTTCATTCAATATCCATGTTAGTTATTTGTGTTTTTTGTGTTCTATAGAAATCATTGATTATTGTAAGCTTCTTTGGGAGTCACGCTGAATTAAACTTCATACCAAATCGCCGACTTGATTTCCACGTTTGATTAAGAAGGACATTCGGAGGAACAATAATTCTGCTTTTCCACGTGTGTTTATCGAGGGGTGTCGCTTACAAAAGGTAATTCTTTTTCCAGATTTTCAAATTTCACTTCGTTTTACACTTGTATTGGTGAGGAGAGCATACTGCATACTGTATAATTATCTGTGGGAGGTTCTAGCTAACACTGTATATTTTCATAGAACAACTAATTTCAGCTGTTACAGCTGAAAGATATATTGAAATATACATGAAATAAAATCCTCAATTTCTATTTCAGATTGTTACTTTGACGAAACAATATAGTTATAAATGTATTGATCACATTTCGTATGAAGCTAGGAATATGCAACTGCAAAGCTTCAAATATCGACTGTATTATGTCAATATTTACCAGTTGAATTTGGAGGCAACAAATGTTTCAGCGCTTTTGTTACTACGCAATTTATGTCCAGAAAGGAAAGAGAAGATTCCAGCGGCAGACCAGGCACGTAGAAAAAGGAAACAATTTTCAAAAAATGTTGACATCGTTGCAGCTAATAGGTAACATAGCGGAACTAATGGAAGTGCAAGTCCTAGAAAGGAAATATCGGACATTTTTTAACAAAATTTTCATAAAAAATCCATTTTTCTAATGACTTAAAGAAATAATGTATTTACATTTCATATAGAAAAGGTAAGTGCCACCGTACCCACCTTCAACAGATACCTACACATCAAAAATCTTTCACATTAATTTGACGCTTAGTGTATCTCGGTATAATCAAAAACTTTATACTCATTCAAAATTGTTATGTTCTAACAAGTTAATTCCCTTAACGGGAAAGATAGTATTGAATCGTTTTCATTTACGTCAATACAGAGGAAATTATCTTCTCCAACGACCACATGCGAAAATGACAAATATTATTATTACCCTACTGAGTTGAAATGTACCATATCACACTAGAGTGATATGTGTATGAATTAACACATTTTCACTCTTTTAAAATGTCACTTTTTACACTAGTAATTGATTCTCATTTCAGAAGTACCAACAAATCAATAGGTATTCTTCTTGGAATCGATATTTTGTTCAATTGAAAATTAGGTCTTCAACATATTCATCTTTTCTCTGCATCATTTCCATACCTATCGTATACCAAACGGTATTTTTCTGTAGAGTTTTCGGATACGAGAATTGAACTCAGATTTTTTCAAGAAATTCATGCCGCTGGTCGTGTAGGTTCAAATCCTAACGACTACAGATTTATTTCTGATGACCCGAGAAAGTGCTAGGAATCGCACGTTGAAAGGTAAGACATTCTTGGGTCGCACAAATTTCGTCTTTTGAGGGCTGTCGTTGGTAAGGGGACGACAGATGTTTAACTGAAGAAATAATTGTATACTGAGTGTTCAGGCATTGTTCATACATTTGATCATTTTTGAAAGAAAAAAAAGATTTGATGTTAAATTCTACTTGGAAGTCATCAATCGAAAATGCAACGCCAATTCATAACATTCAATATTCAGATTAACGATGCCATTTTTAAAACTGGTCATTATAATAACTGTCGTAGAAAAACGTTGTATGATACACTTTCGTGAAGAAATTTTTGTACTCGCCTGTCTGTTGAACTCGGCTGTGCCTGGTCTACAAAATTCACGCTTATATAAAAAAGACCTACTTTACGAACTTGTATCATAAATAACAATTTCATACAGTAATACAAAATATCACCACTATGTGTCAATTATCACGTAAATAACCATAATTACACCCATGTAAAATGATTGACCCATTCATTTTCTGCGTACCCGACACTGCTTAGTAATCTGAAGTAGCGCATTCCGAAGGAAATTTCTGATTTTATGGCGAATAGGAAATATATTTCCTTCTCCATTTTCCATGAATCATCTTTTATTTGGCGAGGCCGTCGAGTTTTAAGGTTCAGATGTGTGATCTTTGTGTGAACAAGGACTGCCAAAAATATTAAAATGTATTAAAAAATAATTGGATTTGATAGAAATGTGCTAGTTTACTACCAATACTAAAATGTGGAATATGATAAAGGACCCCGCACCGTTTCAATGGGAAATTGGCTTTCGGTATATTTGCTCGAATTTTTTATATATTGTAGAACTCGTGATGCTGATCAAAAGTTTCCATTGCGCGAATACTCTAAATTCAACGGTTTAAATCATACAGGGTGTTGAAGTTCATTTTTGCAAAATTTCAAATGGCGATTGTGAAGCCATTTCTTCGAATATATGAACTATATCAACCATGCATCGATTATTTATATTTTTAAGAATACTAAGATCAAATTCAATTGATGATGTTAGCATCTCCTGAATGAGACTGCCATATTTTATACAAGATGTTTTATTTCTCATGAATCCGTCCTGCTTGTTGATATATTCAAATGCCTGGAATTCCGGATAACTTGGTGATAAACTCGATCGTTTATGATAAGAGTTCACTCTGCAGATGCACAAAATATACAGAGTATACAAAAATAATTGCCTTTTCATGAATAAAATGAATTTCAAAACACTACTTAAGAGAAATCATCAGGAAAGGCTATTATTTTTGATGGGTTTTGTAAATTTAATGCATCTGCAGAGTATAGTATTATCATAAACGATCGAGTTTGTTACTATTTATCTGGAATTCCAGGCATTTTAAATATATCAACGAGCAGGACGGGTTTATGAGAAATAAAACATCTTGTATAAAATATGGCAGTCTCATTCAGGAGATGCTAACATCATCAAATGAATTTAATCTCAGTATCCTTCAAAATATCTGGAAATGAATGGAATTCAACCGCTCAATTTCCTACAAACCACTTAAAAAATTGCTAGCCTTGGACTCACCCTGTAACTCATGAGTATGTGCAGGAATTACTATATCCTATAGTGGATTTTTATTGGCCATAATCGATGTATGATTGATTTGGTTTATGTATTCGAAGAAATGGCTGCACAATGGCCATTTGAAATTTTGGAAAAGTCGACTTTAAACCAGCAAATATTACGAAAATCATTCATCCACATTAGCTTGTAGACGTAATAGTTATTTCAGTAACAAGGAATGTAAAGACGTGTTAACATTCGAGCTCAGCGAGTACGAGCCGAGGCAAAGCCGAGACTTGTCGCTTGCCGAGGATGTTAACAGTCGATACATTCCGTCTAACTTATAACGTTTTTCCTGCTGCTTGTTGACATTTCTCAAAATTTGCCTGGATTGAAGTTTGGGAAAAATTTAATTACATGTGGAAGTTTCCCGGCAAATGACAGCTATCTTATAATTAGACAATAATAATATTGACAATGACATCGACATTTCCCTAAAACCTAGTAAGAAAATTATACGAAATCAATTATTTGTATGTAATAATGTATCTGATATTATAAATTACATTTTACTAGAGCACAGGAAAAATTAAAAAATATAAATCCCGCCATACCAACATCCACTTTAATTTTTAGTCAATATTGACATTTCCCTGAAACCTAGTAGGAAAATTGTATGAAATCAATTAATTTTATATAATATCTAATATTATATATTTTATTTTACTAGAGCACGGCGAAAATGAGAAAAAAGTATTGCGCAATACGAATATAATTCCGGTATAAAAGTTTCTTAACGAATCGCCCCGTGCTTGAATTAATTGCGGGATATTTGTCTCGTAAATGAATTTTTAAAGAAATAAAAAGAAAAATTCCGACAATAATTCATGCTCTAGGGAGATTATAAGTGAGGATCTAACTCATGTATAAAATCGTCCACTAGAAACAATAGTTTTGGCAATTTGATATCGTATAAATAGGAACGTAACTTTTTTACATGCTTTTTTGGGTTTGTAACATTCCACCATCTAAAAATGAAAAAAATGTTAATTCAAAGATATTTGTACAACTGTAGATTGTGGAACGTTATAAACCCAAAAAAGCATATCAATAATCAAACTTTTAATCAATAGGAACGTAACTATTTGCAAGTGAATAAACTGTTGTTTACCTTCACTACGGCAACGATTTCTAACTGTCGTATGACTTTTGTTGAAGCCGCACGCTGTACCCTAGGACGCGTTGCTATCTACAAAGCCAAATATCAACAAATAAACGTAATTCGAAACTTTAGCAATGAACAATAATTTCCTTCAATTGAGTTTAAAGTCTCAACGTAATCTTAATCTCGAGTGAATAATCCCAAGTAATATAAGCAGAACTGGTTCCTGATCATTCAAGATCAGACGAAATTCCGCAGGCAAGTTCAACCAAAACATTTAAAGTCACATTATGGCTGTAACGACAAAATAAGAACCATAATTAAATAACAACGTGCCGTTCTATAAATAAATTGCCTCTATTATGCATCCCAACCCGATATTACAAATTTTTCATAGAATTCACCGTCGGATTATTCAAATTTATATTCCAAAACCAGCGCGAACTGCTCAAATTATAGAAAAATTCTAATTTAATTTTGATGAGCTTTCAGGTGATTATAATGCAAAACCTTTTTTAGCGTGGAATCCGAAGTTTTTATATCAAAAATTCTGATAATAATCAGACCTACATCTATTGTCCCTATATCGGTTAACGTTTGGCAATTATTTCTCTGTTGTAGGTAGTAATTTTAGGTGATTTGGACCCAGTTGTGTTCATTTTGAATTAGTCTGAAAACTTCCAGGGATCTGCTAATTCTTTCAAAAGGCACGTATTACTGTAATTTGAATAATCTGCTCGAATTTCATGTTTTCGTTCACGAATAGATAATCGATAGTGTTTCATTAAAACTCCTTTCATCTGCTTCATTATTTATAACGACTTATTCGTCAGTTGAAAATAATAAAAATAAAAATTTATGATAAAGTCTTTATTATTTTCAGTAGTAAAATATTGGGTACAGTTCAGATTTGTTCTTTCACTCAACTCTGTGAAAGCTGTATATTATCGATATTTTTTTAAATTGAAATTAATTTTCTGTTTGAAGTTAATAGTTATTTATGCAACAAATGCAAAAAATAAGTGTTTATTACATTCGACGTGAAATTGTCCAACGAGGCCGTCAGGCCGAGTTGGACAACACGTCGAGTTCAATAAACAATTTTTGCACAAGTTGCATACAACATTTTTTCTACGTTCATGCAAAAAACAAAAAATTATTTATTAAGGTGCAGCACTAGGTCTAGGAAAATGAAAAGCACAACTTACATGAATAGTTATTACTATCGATTTGCATGGAAACAGATAACTATTATCTGTTTTTCCATTAATAATACTCATTTTAAAAATTGTCAGAATTAATTTTTGACTGACGTTTCTATAACCACAGTTGCATTATGTGAATAAAAATCATAGTAGCCGTGAGCGCGTATGTTATCACGAGGTGTGGTCATAGTACAGACAGTTAGATAGACGGTTTAGAACAAACCGGATTAGTTTTGATCATGGAGTTATTCTCGGGAAGCCATTGTTTGTTTAACTCTGGCTGCGAACATTAATACAAAATAATATGAAATATGTAACTGTTCAAAACGTATTGCCATTCTCAGAGAATATCTGCTAAATATGTAGTGCGTTTGAATGTTAATATTTGTCATGATGACAGCACGTTGAAGTAGAATGACAGATAAGTGCAATAAAAATTGTATTGCACTAGTGCAATACAAAACTTCTTTTTCTACTGAATATAGTTCAATAAAGTTTTGCTTTCTGCATGAATGTAGAAAAAATAATTTACTGCGGCACTGATCCGTTTAGCACAAAAATTTTATGCACTTGCGCTTTATTAGTGCGAATCACAAATACATACTTAAATTCCAGTGGTCTACACGATTCATACGTTATGTATACAATAATCAAGAGTAACATAGTTATGACTCAGCAACCCAAAGGTGTATCAAACTATTTCAACGAATCAAGCTAGAAGAACACCCCAATCTAGCCGACTGCAATTACGAGCTTTACGCAGTCATTGTTCACTGTGGTTCTGGAGCTGATTTTGGCAACTATTACACCTTGGCCAAAGATATAATGGACTGCTATAAATTTGATGACAATTGCGTAAATAGAATACCTTCTTTGGAACTGGACCTTTTGGAGCCTCGAAGACACCAGACATCCTATTTTACCATAGAGCAGATTGTCACAATTCGTCGGACCTCTTTAGAATTTTCTACCAATGATTTCCAACTCTTCAGATTATGTGGTGTTGCAGGTTTTTTCGGGTTTCCCTGCAGCTCTGAAAGCGGATGCGCCACCAATATCATTTAAGCCGCCCCGGAGCACCGATCAATAATTTTGATGTTTTTACTTTGTTCTTGTTAGTTACTTTTTATTTTGTTCTTGTTAGTTTCAATATGTTAATTTAAATTAACAATAAGGTTTAGATTATGGTAAAAAAAAGCTGAGAAATTCAATATTGAAGAATCTATTTCAAATAAATTGACCATCACTCAAAAAATTGACAAAGATTGTCCCGGAATGATACCAGACAGTTATTTCAACCAACCATCCACTATTGAAATGAAGATTCTTGTTCTTGAATCAATGTAGATACTGCAACAAAGCTTTCAATATGCAATAATTATGTTCAAGAGAATATTTCTTCTTCAAAATCAATAACTACCAACATAATTTTCAATATTCAGGCTTATGACTTAGTTACAACTTAGTTACATGTAGAAGGAATGTCGATTATGGAGAAATTTTAGGAAGAGCCTTTCGCTATAGAACTGAAATAATTCTGATTCGTATTAGGTCTTGCATGAAATGATGCGTGCATAAAGACAATTTGAGAATGTTGTCTTTTTTACGACCCGCGGGCCATAATGCGCCCGCGGGCGGTAAAGTGCCACTTCCCGCTCGCTGAAGTGTACTTTACCGCCCGCTAGTGCATAAAGAAATTAACATTTTTCATTACCTGAAATGTTATCATCATATGAATAAAGGTTCAAAATGTTCAGTTCCATACAGAAGTATAAGCAATTTTAGAATTGTCTTTTCACATTTCCCAACATTTCTGGAGTCATTGTAGGACACTCGCCTAAATTTCTTTTACGTAAATCATCAAGAGAATTGAACTGTATAAAATTTGGATGTCAAAATATCCCCATTAAAAGAAGTCTGATGGTGAAAGATCAGAAGATCCAGCAGGCTCTATTGGTCCTCACCTTCCAATCCATTTTCCTGTGAAATTTCAATTTAAAAATGTATGTACAATTGCAACAAATTGCAAATTTCCACCATCAGAATTTTTATTTTCGGTTGGGGTCTTTGGTTAGGGTCTTTTCATAATATCTGTCAGATAGAGTTCATGCAATTTCCAGCGTAGCTTTAGACAGAAATGTAGTTGTTTTCTGTAAGATATCACAAAAAGTAATCTTTTCAATTTTCAATGAAAATGTTTTCCTTCTCAACATGAATACCCACCCAACTGAGAATAATAATCCGTTGTGAATACCGAAAGATGACTATATTATACCAAGCGTTGTGGTCAAATAGGCGCCAATCACTATACTTTTATTAAATATTACCACTACAAAATAGTATGATCCAAACAATAATAGATACTAAAGCAAATGTCCACATCGTTTCTGAAGACTCCTTCCTACCTTCTCATGCGAATATAATATGCGAGTATTTGAGTACCTAAAATGTGTTTTGTCGCACTTTACGTAGATGTTTGCGATAGTGATCCAAAAATCATGAATAATTTAGTAAATTTAGAATTATTATACTAAAGCAGCAACCCATGCCCTCTTTGGATGCAAAAAAAAACGTTGTTTTACTTCTGCCTCAATTTCAACTTACCCACTACTTTTTTTATTATTGCCAATGTAATCATGAATTGAAATCGATGAAAAATATTTAGAGATAGCGATAGTCTTCGGTATCGAAATGTCCTAAAATATGCGGGGGGTTTGCTTATTCAACTGAATTTAGCGTCCATAAATGGACTTGGCAATGGTGTCGATTCAATTTGAAACAGGCTGTTTACAAAGTAGTTAGAATGTAGAATTGAGTAAAAACAATCATTTAATCATCCAATACAACTCAAAGTCCTATTGAACGCCTGCTTGATTCCACCATCCCATCTAAAACAGTTGATTACCCTACATATGTTATCTCGTCCAAGTATTGCATACATATACATGAACGTTCATCAGGATGCTAACAAAATAAGCCAGCATTTACCGTTCCCGCTTTCAACTTGGAGAACAAACACTCGAAACGACCTGCTAACATTCAGATAACTGGAGGATAGTGGTAGACGTTTTAGTCTGAATGCTGAGTTTGCACGGAATTAAATTCTTGTTAGGAATTCTGTTTGTGTTGTTGGTAATCAGAAGCTGTACATTCGACGAACATCGAAACTACATACAAAGCCGTTAACTGAAGAAACGTTGAGCAAAAACCAACCGGTTATATAGAAAATAGCCGTGAAATAATTCAAGTCCATTTGAGCAAATGAAAAGTTTGGAGATCTCTGATTAAAATACTCTGTATTCACAATTACATAGCTTAATTGTCTTAGTTGGCAGATATGAAAGAGAAGGTCGTACCTATTCAACTGTTATTTCACAAGAAGATGAAGCCCGGTTGCGTATTGCCAAGTCGCCGTGTAGTACAGAGCGACAAGTTCACCATACACTGGGTTTTGCTTGTGATTTTCTACTAGACAGCGCAAGCAAATGCCAGTGAGATTCAGCGCCGCTTTGGAACTCCGTCTAAAGGTGCGTACTCACTAGAGAATTCGTTCCGCAAACACCGAGAAAAAGTTTTTTTTGCAGATAATGAATCAATTTGTTCAAACGTAGTTAGCTCAATATTAGCAATTTTAACCTCGTTAAACATAACACAGTAATTTCAGAAATAACTATTAACATACATCAAAATATTCGTTACCTGCTGATTTTTTTATATTAAAACATATTACTTGGCCTGCAAAATAAAAAATGTATATTCAGAATATTTCTTATTTATCAATTTTATTTTTTTTTTGATAATTATTCGTTGAATATAAATAAATGTTTGTTAGATTTTGGGATAAAAATATGACATTATTTGGACCCAATAATGACTCTGTAAGCGACGGGAACTTTATAGTCACCAACATAATAATTTCCAGAAAACATAAATATGTTAACTGTTAACTAAAACGATTTGGCGGTTGCAAATTATTCGACATATCTAACCCCTCCACAGAGTCACGTGTCATCGCATCAGCATTTCGATACGAGGATCGACTGGAACTCTGAAAGCGTGCCCTTCTACCTTTTATAACGCCATTGTATGCAAGTCCTGTGTGTTGTCTTGTCGCTTGTCTGTCAACCTGTTCAACCATATCAAGATCATTAATTTCTTTGTTATTGGCAATATAATCATCATTATTTTTGGCGTGAAAGTGGAATAAGTGAACTGAACTCACGCACGAATGTGAATATGGATTGAAGCCACAGGTGAATGTGAATGTTTGTGCCGGTTTGCCGCTCGTGGAGTAGACGCAAGGGTGTTCGTACCCTGCTAGTGCCGCGGTGATGGAAGGATTGTTGAGGGATTGGAACCTTCATGAATACATTACACGATTTCAAAGTCATCATGTTTAAAAGCTATATTTATGTGTGATTATTTCCATAATTGAAATCATTGTATTATTAGTAGTTCCCTGACCGAGCCTAAACCAACCTAACCTAGTTCAGTGCTGCCAAAATGGCCGGCTGCCTCTTCTTGTAATACAATGATTTCAATTATGGAAATAATTACACAGAAATATAGCTTTGAATGATGATAACCTTGAAATCGTGCCCAGGGGTCCGTGTTGGATTGGGGTATTCTAGTCCCTACTACATTACCGAACGAAAATCGATAGCTACTATACTCTCGCCTGAAAATAATCAGGCTTACCGAATGGTAAAATACAACTCTGTTAAGTGGTCTTCCATATTTCACTTTTAAGCCCCTTCATCTCCCTGGTGATACGAAGAGAGGTCTGACCCCCCCTTCCCAAAATCACGTGTATTATTTTGGTAGAAAGTATTTTGAAAAAATTTAGAATATCATCTTTAAATACAGGTATTATGTCGCGAGGCGCGGCTTCTTTTCGGTTTTGAAATCGCACGTTCAACGAAAAAATAAATACACGTGATATCTCACTATATCCCTCCTCCCTCTAGTGATATTTCGTGATTTTATTCCTAACCCCCCCCTTTCGAGCCTCACGTGATTAATGGACGACCACTAAGTGCTGTATCAGCATCTGGCTCAGAAGATCAACCTCAGACCATTTATAATATAATATACAGTGTGTCTCACTTCCCATGGAAATACCCCCGTATCTTCCGTAATAATTGAGGTAGAATGATGAAACTGTCAGGACAGATAGAAATGGTCAAACTGCACCTACCACCTGAATGTGGTTGGCCTGAGTGATATAGACCACTCGCGATGGAACAACCCATTTTGAAAGAATTTTCATTATCATTATCATCACTGAAAGTCGATGGAATATTTCAACATGCCTTAAATCTGAGCAATATTACAAGCCAACGAAGTTTTTCAAGTAATGGCATGTCACCGCCAGCTGCGTTAAATTCTAAGATGGTTAGTATACAGAAGAGTCAATTTTTTTCCAACTGGATGAAAATAATTTCTTTCCACCTCAGGATTGCCTGAAACATAAAAACCATATTCCATCCCAATATACAACGTTCAGTCAAATTGTATATCCAATATTGCTTTTTCCGCAGTCTCCATTTGAAAAATGGAAAGCTCGCGGCGGATTTTCTTTCGAGCGGAAGCGAACACATGAGAAACGGTCGGACTTGTTCATTTCATCAGAACCGCGAATGAAGCTAAGGCGATGAGGAATGGCATTTGAAATACAAATATATGAGAAGTTTTTCATTTATTCCGAGTAGATCGAGACCTTTCGAACATTTTCTTTGATTTGAATGTATTTGAGTGGAAAGTTTCAATACAAATGAGAAATTAGAGTATCAAGATTATAGTATACTTCTTAGCCCAGTTACTTTTGCAATGAAGTTCGGCAATATTTTTTTTTTAATTTTTGGCAGAAAAAGAGTGCGGACAAAATTAAGCAAAAACAATGGTATGAGGAGAAGTTGTGATTTATTGCTGGAGTGGAACCGGCCCTGGACGCCCCGAAAAATTATTCTGATAATGTGGTTTATTTCCTTATGCCATTGTGATTGTCTAACCAAAATATAAAACTGGTAGAGTTCCGAATAAGGAAGTTGTGATTCATTGCTGAAATGAAGCTGGCCCTGGACGCCCGCAAAAATTATTTTGAACATGTGGTTTGTTTTCTTAGGCCATGATAATTGTCTTACCGAAATATGAAACTGGCAGAGTTCCTGCTGGAGTGAAGCCGGCCCTCGACGCCCGAAAAAGTTATTCAGAACATGTGGGTTGTTTTCTCATGCCATTGTGATTGTCTAACCGAAATATGGAACAGGCAGAGTTCCTAATAAGGAAGTTGTGATTTATTGCTGTAGTGAAGCCGGCCTGCACGCCAGGAAAAATTATTGAGAACATGTGGTTTGTTTCCTCATGCCATTGTGATTGTCTATCCGAAATGAAAAACTGGCAGAGTTCCTAATAAGGGAGTTGTGATTTATTGCTGGGGTAAAGCTGGCCCTGGTCGCCCGGAAAAATTATTCTGAACATGTGGTTTGTTATCTCATGCCATTGTGATAATTTTATCGAAATATGAAGCTGGCAGAGTTCCTAATACGGAAGTTGTAATTTATTGCTGGAGTGAAGCCGGCCCTGGACGCCCGGAAAAATTATTCCGAACATGTGGTTTATTTTCTTATGGCACTGTGATTGTCTAACCGAAATATGAAACTGGCAGAGTTCCTAATAAGGAAGTTGTGATTTATTGCTAGAGTAAAGCTGGCCCTGGACGCCCGGACAAATTATTCTGAACATGTGGTTTGCTTTCTCATGCCATTGTGATTGTTCAATCGAGATATGAAACTGGCAGAGTTCCTATTAAGGAAGTTGTGATTTATTGCTAGAGTGAAGCCGGCCCTGGACGCCCAGGAAAATTATTCTGACCATGTGGTTTGTTTTCTCATACCATTGTTTTTGTCTACCCGGAATATGAAACTGGCAGAGTCCCTAATAAGGAAGTTTTGACTTATTTCTTGAGCTATGCCGGTCCAAAAAACCTGTGAATTCAGTACCAGAGCTAGAATCTCTAACTGTTTTTCTAACCAAAAATTAAAAAAAAAAGTTTAATACTGAACTTTATTGCCAAAGTAACTAGGCTATACTTCTTTGAGTAAAATATTGGAATAAATAAAATGGTTCGAATGGAAACGGGATATTATGCGTTGTGTCATTTACGAAAAAAAAGCTTGAAAATATCAAAATTTGGATTTGAATTCAATAATTTCGAGATTATTTTCCGCATATTTTTCCTGATATTCATTGCAGTCTCATTTGAATTTCTGTACCACATAGTAGTCGGTGAATCACTTGCTGCCGAGTCTACTATAGTAGGGGTGATTGTAGTTTACGCTATTCTTTGTAATCCTCCCTAGAGTCCACAACTTGAAAACAAGGGCAATATTATAAATAATCCCAGCACTGTAGTTTTTACCCGCACTCAACTGTGTCCGACGTCTCCCTGCTGACCGACTCCGTCCGACTGAGTCAAGTGCCTGGATACTTTATTTACTGGAATCACTAATTAATAATTATAAGAATAAACATTACAATTACGTGTACCCTACAGCGATAACAACATAATTTTTAGACCTGAAATAACAAATATGGCACTTCAGGTTCGACCGAAAACGCATTCATTTTTTTTGTTCATAAGAAAAGTTCAATTTTTGTGGAGACTTACGATTCGGTACAAAATTACCCTTCTAACGATATATCACAATAATACTTCCAATTCAACCCCCAGTATCTTCGTTGTTACCTTGAAAGGATGTTTTATATTTGATGTCATGAATATACAATCAGAACAAATATGACACTTCCGGTTTGACCAGAAGCGCATCCAATGTTTTAAGTTCAAATGGAAAGTACGGTTTTTTTAAATTATGATTCGGTACAAAATAACCTTTTCAACGATATATCACAATCATACTTAATTCACAAACCAGTGATAAACAGTGTGTCCAAGATAAGAATGAACATCATGGACATGAACATATCGGAAACGGTAAGTGATACGGGATCGATTGAATTAGAAAAAAGTAGCGCATTTAGAAAGTTTTGATATTCCGAGTAGTTTCGGAGATATCCGGGAAAAACCGAAATTTGATAATTTCGTTTTTATTTTCTCCTAGTATATCTTTCAGATATTTAAATTTGTAGATGATTGAGCGTAGTTTGTTGCAAACAAAGTTTATATGCGAGTCCCATCTGAGGTGAGTGTCTATGAAAACACCTAGGTATTCAACTTTTTGCTGAGGTAAAATTGTATTTTGTTGTTCGTTTGTAGTAAATGTGAGGCAACTGAAAGAAGGTGAGTTGGAACGGTAGGAGCTAAATGGTAGTTAAAACATTTTATCAAGGTTCACGGTGAGTAAGTAGTATTCCAGCCAATTTTTGATCGAGGGTAAGTCGCTCTGTACGATGTTTTTCAGTTGTTCCCAATCGTCTGCTTTATAAAATATTGCAGTATCATCGGCAAATCCTAGTATTTTCCCATTGCTTTCTAGAGAGAACATCCCATTGATATAAATGTTGAAGAGAAGAGGACCAAGTACGGTCCCCTGCGGTACTCCATGTTATAGTAAATAAGTAAATAAATAAATAATCAGTTCCACTATGTATCTCTGGTATCGCACCAATCCACCCTCCAGTCTAACAGCCACTCGAAACTTTCCTAACACCGCTTATAATTCCACCCACAACTTCAGCTAATCAGAATACAACAGATGTGTATCTTCCAATAACAAGAGATAGTCCATTACTCATACCCAAACTGGAAACGTCACTGCGAAGTTTGGTGACACTATGTGGTCCCTAACGTTGTTACGGATATTATGGGGGTCAATAAATAAAGTAAATATACTGAATAAATAGACATCAAGATGCGGGCGGCTATTTCATAGTTCATACTTCAATTTGAATGCTTTTTGTATTTGATAATTGATGTATTGTTCTTGAAAAATCTGTGTTGATGGTTTTGAATTGGGTATGTTTAGGACTCATAAAAGCACTTCGGTGATAATTAATGGACAATTGCCAAGTAGGGTTTTTGTCCTACATCATGGTGGAATTAATTAAAGAGTTTTGTAAGGGTGTGTGAGAATAATTCGAAACATTGCTAGCACTTGGTTGATTCTGGATAGAAATCATACCAATGATTTGATTACACTTTCCTGAATCAATGCGATTGTTTGATTGAAGAAAATTAATTGGAACCGTTCCGAAAATAAAAAAAAGTTTGGATTATTTACAAATGTTTTTGTAGACTGAATTCACTAGCGTTAAATATTAGACCCTACCGGGTCGTTTTGGTGAAAATTTTCAGGTTTTTGAACTATTAAAGGTCACTCTTCTGTCAAATATTAGTGTTGGCAGTTGGGTGAGTCTGAGAGATGGCGCACACTAATTTTTTTAGGTTTAGGTTTAGGTTTTCCCGAGAGAGAAATCAACGAGGAGAAAACCTCTACCGTGTACGTCCAGCTTACTAAATATAATCGCCTTTTTGATCCTCTGATACGGGGGTGCCTAATACGTCTTTCTGCGAGGTGTCTGAGCCACTGTTTTGATTGCGATTCCTTTTCCCTGGAAAATTTCGCATATCTGTCAGTGACTGGGTACACTGGGTCGGCGATACGTTTAGGTTTTTCCGAGAGAGAAATCAACGAGGAGGAAATCTCTACCGTGTACGTCCAGCTTACTAAATATAATCGCCTTTTTGATCCTCTGATACGGGGGTGCCTAATACGTCTGTCTGCGAGGTGTCTGAGCCACTGATTGGATTGCGAATCCTTTTCCCTGGGAAATTTCGCATATCTGTCAGGGACTAGGTACACTGGGTCTGCGATACGTTTAGGTTTTCCCGAGAGAGAAATCAACGAGGAGGAAACCTCTACCGTGTACGTCCAGCTTACTAAATATAATCGCCTTTTTGATCCTCTGAAACGGAGGTGCCTAATACGTCTTTCTGCGAGGTGTCTGAGCCACTGATTTGATTGCGATTCCTTTTCCCTGGGAAATTTCGCATATCTGTCAGTGACTAGGTACACTTGGTCGGCGATACGTTTAGGTTTTCCCGAGAGAAAAATCAACGAGGAGGAAACCTCTACCGTGTACGTCCAGCTTACTAAATATAATCGCCTTTTTGATCCTCTGAAACGGAGGTGCCTAATACGTCTTTCTGCCAGGTGTCTGAGCCACTGATTTGATTGCGATTCCTTTTCCATGGAAAATTTCGCATATCTGTCAGTGACTGGGTACACTGGGTCGGCGATACGTTTAGGTTTTCCCGAGAGAGAAATCAACGAGGAGGAAACCTCTACCGTGTACGTCCAGCTTACTAAATATGATCGCCTTTTTGATCCTCTGATACGGGGGTGCCTAATACGTCTGTCTGCGAGGTGTCTGAGCCACTGATTTGATTGCGAATCCTTTTCCCTGGGAAATTTCGCATATCTGTCAGTGACTAGGTACACTGGGTCGGCGATACGTTTAGGTTTTTCCGAGAGAGAAATCAACGAGGAGGAAATCTCTACCGTGTACGTCCAGCTTACTGAATATAATCGCCTTTTTGATCCTCTGATACGGGGGTGCCTAATACGTCTGTCTGCGAGGTGTCTGAGCCACTAATTGGATTGCGAATCCTTTTCCCTGGGAAATTTCGCATATCCGTCGGTGACTAGGTACACTGGGTCGGCGATACGTTTAGGTTTTCCGCGAGAGAAATCAATGAGAAGGAAACCTCTACCGTGTACGTCCAGCTTACTAAATATAATCGCCTTTTTGATCCTCTGATACGGGGGTGCCAAATACGTCTGTCTGCGAAGTGTCTGAGCCACTGATTGGATTGCGAATCCTGTTCCCTGGGAAATTTCGCATATCCGTCAGTGACTAGGTACACTGGGTCGGCGATACGTTTAGGTTTTCCCGAGAGAGAAATCAATGAGGAGGAAACCTCTACCGTGTACGTCCAGCTTACTGAATATAATCGCCTTTTTGATCCTCTGATACGGGGGTGCCTAATACGTCTGTCTGCGAGGTGTCTGAGCCACTGATTGGATTGCGAATCCTGTTCCCTGGGAAATTTCGCATATCCGTCAGTGACTAGGTACACTGGGTCGGCGATACGTTTAGGTTTTCCGCGAGAGAAATCAATGAGAAGGAAACCTCTACCGTGTACGTCCAGCTTACTAAATATAATCGCCTTTTTGATCCTCTGATACGGGGGTGCCTAATACGTCTGTCTGCGAGGTGTATGAGCCACTGATTGGATTGCGAATCCTGTTCCCTGGGAAATTTCGCATATCCGTCAGTGACTAGGTACACTGGGTCGGCGATACGTTTAGGTTCTCCCGAGAGAGAAATCAACGAGGAGGAAACCTCTACCGTGTACGTCCAGCTTACTAAATATAATCGCCTTTTTGATCCTCTGATACGGGGATGCCTAATACGTCTGTCTGTGAGGTGTCTGAGCCACTGATTGGATTGCGAATCCTTTTCCCTGGGAAATTTCGCATATCCGTCAGTGACTAGGTACACTGGGTCGGCGATACGTTTAGGTTTTCCCGAGAGAGAAATCAACGAGGAGGAAACCTCTACCATGTACGTCCGAAAAGCTCACTAATAACCAACGTGTTGATCCTCTGATAAGGGAGTACTTGCCACGTCTTTCCTCGGGGTGTCTGAGCCAGTGATTTGATTGCGATTCCTGTTTCCTGGAAAATTTAGCATATCTGTCGTTGACTTGGTACACTGGGTCGGCGATACGTTTAAGTTTTCCCGAGGGAGAAGTTAACAAGTAGGCAAAAGAACGCCGCCGATCGTACACGTATCATTTCCCTGGGAACGCCTTCCGTTCGAGCCTCCGCGAAAGTGTCCATTTTAGACTCCAGTCCAAGTAACGTTTCCAAGAGACATTATTTCATTCTGAATAGCCAGGCTTCACCTGGACGGTACACTGCGGTACATTCCTACAGGAGAAAATCCTGAATAACAACCTCCGGACTAGATACAAACTCCGTCGAGACCTTATAGACCGCCCTTAAACGTTAGTGATTTTTATTGTTTATTTTTCTTTTTGAGTTGGTTGCCCTGCACAAATTTAATCACTAGTTTCCATACATTTTGTGTTCTGTGTCCAATTGCCTATTGTCACCCTGTGAAAATAATTCTATGATTGTTGACTTTTAAATTAACAGATTTGTTATTTATTTAATTTGAAATCTTGAAGTGTAAATAAAGCCCGAATGCGAAGAACCTGTGACAGATTCTGTTGAGGATTAATCGAATAAACGATAAATTGTGTATTATACTCTTGGCTATCATTTCTCCGCACAGTTTTAATATTTTAGGAAGAGTTGCCGTGTGAATGATCAAAGCTGTAACTAAAATTGTAAGTGAATAAAGCAACTGGTATTCAGCTTGAAGAGTTGTGCGATTAAAGACTGCATCTGGATACCGACCGATCTCCTTTTGTTGCTACCCTGGTGAGTGGAGTTCACCACTTTAAAAAATCTGGCGCCCGAGACACCGTTAAGGACACATAAGTCTACTGTAGTCTCCCTGGCCATTAGTGAGTGCTCTGCCGAGCAAAGCAAAACAGAGGCTGGCGAATTGGAGGCTCCGAGAGCACCCCAATTCACAACTCCGAAAAAAAGAGCCTTACAATTTCATCATTATTTTTTATTGCTGATGATTTTTCACAAGAGAAACGTTATCAATGAAAATGAAATTAGCATTTTCTTGCAATATTTTGCATATATTCAGGGTTTGAATATGGCAAAATCACTTTTTTGAGCAGTGATCTCATGTTCTGAAAAGTTCCTCTTTATGGCGCAAAAATATTTTCAGAGTTATTACTATTACAAAAAATTCGAAACGTAATGTAGCCGCCAGAATAACTCAAAATCCAGATAGAAAATTGAAAGTTTCTCAGCATTGCATATTCAAATCCAACAAAATAAATTAACATTGCAATAATCCTATATAATAGGAATACTTGGGAAGAAAATCCCACGGAAAACAACTACTTTTCTGGCCAATACCACGAAGAACGTTGAATTGCATTTAATAAATTTCCTTACAGAGTTCCTACAAGATTTTCTCTGCAATTGCTTTGTGCATGGAAATGTTCGTTGAAACATTTGGACCACCTATAGATAGATTTCTGGATTTTGCCATAATCAATATATTAACTCTGCACGAAAATTCATTAGATATAATTCAACGTTCGCCTCGGTATTAGCCAGGAAAGTAGTTGTTGTAGGGTTTTTGACCCAATTATTGCCATTGTGTAGGATTATTGCAATGATCAGTCCTGGTAGGGCAGAATGTCTTCTTTCTTCCATGAAAAGCTCATTGTGAACAATTTGAGTTTCCTTTATCTCTTCATCAGAATAAGTTCAACCCGAGGGGGAAACCGCTGGGGGATTTTGGTGTATATGTCTTGAGCATTAGTGGCATTACTCGGGTATTAGTTGGGAATTAGAGGCATTACTTGAAAATTATTGGGCATTACAGGTATTATTGGTGTATTTATTACTCGGGCATTACAGGAAGAAATTATTGTGCATTACACGGAAAAGGGAGGTATTACTCGAGCATTACTTGGGTATTACAGAAATTATTCGGAAGTGAGAGAACAATTATTCCACAATAATAGTTGAAAGGCAAAAACAAAAAAAAACTTAGGAATTGGAATTGGAAAAAGTATAGTTAGCAGCGAAAAAAAAGGTCTTCAGTCGTACGTGACAACAAACCTAACATTAAGACACGATTTTTTATTTTTATAACTTTTCTGACGGGCATAACTGGCATTACGTGGGTGGTTTTATTCGGGAATTACTTGGGTATTACTCGGGAATTACTGGGTATCAGAGGCATTACATACGATTTTTGGGAATTAGTGTACACAATTTCCTCAGCGGTTCCCCCCTTGTAAAAAGGTTTCCCACCTGGTGCAAACTTTTTGAAACTCACTGTATAATAGAGCTTTAATTTGTGGCTTATATGAACAATGTTGATATATTCAATAATCAAAATAATGATATCAAAGTTAATTTAATAAAAAAAAATACTAACATATGGCCCTACAAAGATTTCAGATTTATTTCATCTGATTAGAAATTATCATTATCTTAATTGAAACGATCACATAAATAAATTCACTTTGTCCATAAAGAACAATCCGTCGTATTTTTCAGTCTATCAGCTACATGAGAGCAGAGCGTTTAATCAGTTACAATTAAAAATATAACTTGTATTATGCATGAATTTATTAGACCCTCAATAATAATCCTGTAGCAACAAGTCAGGTAACTTCCAGTGGCGTACATTATTCTGGTAGAAATTATTTCTAAAAAAAACAGCTGATAAGTCGTAACGAGTCGAATGCAGTTACTCAGTACAGATATTTACTGTTATAACGAATATTATACAGTGTGGAAAGTCTAAGTGGAAAACACTCTTTAACTTGATTAATGAAGGTTTGTCCCATAAAGAAATGCTCACAACTGCTATTTTCTCAAGTGTTCTTTTCACTTCGTCATGATGAAAAATGATTAATTATCAGAATACTCGTGTGAAAAGTTTCGAAGAATCCCGAAAGAAATCGCAAATACAAGATGTTTTATCATGAGTGTTCTCAAACACATTAAGGACCAGTGGTTCTTTCAGAGATAGGCCTCAGATCATCTTGCACATCAAATATACCGATTTCAATTCATGTTTTTTCATTTTGTATTTATAGTGAATTCTATTCCTGTTTATGGAAAACGTGATTTAGGCACATTTCTCAATAATTAAAAAGAGACCATTTCTATCACAAAACAATGTGAGGCGGTTTAAGTCTATCCTGTATTCTTCTGCAGTCACTCAGGTCATTCACTGCATAGCGTAAAACATTCAAATATTCAAAAGCCGCAATAATTTCATTTATGTGAATTATGAAGAATGTCGGTCCCAGGTGACTTCCCTGGGGAACTTCATCAGACGATGATTCAGAATGATTTAAAATATATCCATTCAGTGCTACCGTCTGCATTCCGCCATACACGTAAGACATATCCATTTGAGGAAGATGTCACTGACACCAACTTCAGCAAGCCAAGTTATTAAAACGTGACTGAATTTATCAGGGGCCTTGCTGAAGCCAGTGTGAAAAATTTATAAGTAAAATTGATTCTCCATCGATTACTTTTAGAAATCTGTGAAAGTAATCAGGTTCGCCTCTATTGATATTAGAGGAAAAAAATCCGTGTTGTTCTTGAATTATTATGTCTTTACATTTATAGAGTATTTCATTTTGAATGATCTTTTTCAAAGAGTTTGCCGGCTATGCATAATTCTCTGATAGGTCTGTACTTTCTGAATGAGATAAGGTTTTCCTTTTGGAAGTTACACTCTCAATATTCCTCTAGGGTATTTTTTTTCAAATGAGGTCTAGATCTAATTCTGGAGCATCTTCCTTTTAAATATGTGTGAATAACAACACTTTTGGTTCTGATATAACTTTGGGAGTATTTTTCATAGAAATTATAATATATATACTTACTCTAGAATGCCAATTCAATGGGACGAAAGTGTTCTAAAAAGATCGATGCATTATTTAGTGCGCATGATCAGGACCAGTTTCATTCATACCAGGGTGGGTTTCAGTGAGATTTTTAAATGATTCATGATATTGAGTAAAATTGATTTGATAATACGTTGGTTTCAGGGCAGTCTATGAGACACGAACGAAAAGTTTTGGTGGGCATACGTATATGTTGTGAAACTGATTATATCCGAGGAATTAATCGAATAAAATCACAATGAAAAAATATATCTTGAGTAGGTAACTATTGGTGATGTTTCTGAAATATACCTATTTTATGATTTTTTAACAGGGACCACTTGAATAATTATGAAAACATACTTGTTCAGCAAACAATAATATTATCCATTATTTTCTCTTTCCCCACAGGCTATGCCACCAAAAGCAAATTTTATGCATATTATAAATATCTTACCTGACTGCTATTTCAATAGTAGGTGTACAAGAAACATGAAGACTAACACCAGGAACATTTTCTTTGTTTTCAACAAAAATTACTTCCAAGTTATCATTCATTTCAATACGTTGGGGATCTATATTTTGCATCGTATGGTCATGCAATTCTTGAAGAGTTCTTTAAAAAAATTGTTAAGTAGTATTGGTTTGCATAATTTCAGATGTGGTTTTATAATTATCAATCAGAATTCCAAAAAATGAAATTCTTTATAAAACTTACATCATGAATGAATTGAACAGATTTTAAAGATTTGAAAATCAGTTGTTTCTTGGGTGGGAACTTCATAATTTTTTCGTAAAAAAAGACTTGGAACTGCATTTCGTTTCAATAATATTCAACTATCCTTCATATATACATCGTTTGAAGAAAAATGTTTGCTGCAAATGTCAGATGCTCCACGGTAGGATCTCTTCCCAATGCTCTCATCCAAATGTCATGCCTTGCTCTCGTCAAGCTTAAAATGATTTATATAAGCCAAACGTAAAGAAAGGATTAATATTCTCAGTTTTATCAAAGATGGGAGTTATTTATGCTCTATTTATGTTATTCATTAGATTTGCCATCAACAATTCATATTCAAGTAGGTACTCAGTAAAAATAATGGATTCCAGGAATATTTCCTTTATTTCCACACCATAGAACCAAGCACGTCAACATTGTCAAAATTAAAATTTCACTACAGAAAAACCCGAAAACCAATAACATACACACTACCGATAAATAATTGAAGTAAACAACAGTAATAAGAAATGCACATCTAAATAAACACAATAACGTTAATGGTTAATTTCACAATGAACACAAATCGCCTAAACCACCAAACTAACTCAAACCGGCTCTGGCAAACTACCTGCCTTCCTCTGCGGCAATTGAAAACTGTTAAAACTGTTGCACGATCCCAACAATTCAACGGGAATTTTGGTAGGGTTCACAGTAATTAATGTTAGATTATTTTCGACAGAATCTCGACTACATAGATAAAAATTTCTGAAATTTGTCAACACTGCAGAGCTAGGAGATTGGTTGTGGGCATGCGCATTGATGAAAACATTTGGAATTTTACAACACTTTTCAGTATCCCACGAAGAAAGGATTGGCATTCTAGAGTAAGTATTATAATTTCTATGGTCTTTTTATTCAATAAAAGTAAATAATAACAGTTTTTTCCAGAATTTATAGTGGGTTTTGTCTGTTTCAACTCGATTGTAGTTTGGGTATGAATTTCAGATTTTTTTAATGTTTCAATGATAGTGGAATCGGAGTTATGAATTGGGGTTGATTTTATTGTTTTTCTTCCACTAGAGTTTTGTTTTTGTTAAATAATACCCCAATTTTTAATTCGAAAAGGAAAAGGGCCTTTCATTCTGTATTTTTATTTTGAAGTATGCAATCTGGCCCATAGGATTCTGTGCCACTGATGCAATAGCCGCGTATCTGTAAATAACACATCTGGAAGCGTAACACGGTATTTATTCGTGTAATATTTCAGCTGTAAGACATATAATTAAGCAAGTAAGGTATCATTAGGGTAATTATTGTATTCAAATGAGGCTCCAGACCAGATTCAACTACATGTAGGTAGGGCTTTGTTGTGGATGCCAATGAGAAAAATCAACATCATGATTTATTGAAGTTCATAGGCGTAAAGGAATGTTATCTATTTAATTCCTCATTATAAATTCAGAAACAAACTCAGGAAGTGATAAGAATTTTTCAAGATAATTCAAAATGTTTGCAATCCGAGCTGATCGAATGATATAATTCTATTGTTACGAAAAAAGGGTCAACTATTTGTATGAAAAAATAAATTCAATGTTTTTTAAATAAAATAAATCCAAATTGTAACCTGAGTTACTACGTTTTTATATAAATTTTATAGAAATTTCGTGTTACAATGAAACTATTTTGCTGAATTTCACTTGACTTACAATGTTCTTCATATCAGGTGTCGATATCAGATACCTACCCAGTCGTTAAACCATACCAATATTCCATAATTACACAATCAATTTAACAATTTATGTAAAAAAAAATGTCGGTCTGTTGTAATTTATTATTACACATTTTAGTTATCACGTGAAAACACTATTGTATGTAGGTACATAATGTGGCATTTTTCTTTAAAATAGCTCAGTTTAATTACCTGTTTGCATATTCGATTCTGTAACATATCTTTACAAAACTGTGTTTGTAAACTTCCTTTTCAAACCCCTTGCATATAACTAATAGTGTGTACGTTCTGAAAGCGTTAGAAATGAACACCTGGGCTCTGACAAAAGGTATTAAGGACCACCATTATTGATCGCGGCCACACACAGACACACCGTGTGATATCTCTATTATGTTCCATGGAAATCTTTGTCAATGTTCGTAAATTACGTCCTAGATATCCCGAACACGTCGTTATTCAACTCTGAAATGTGGAATGAGTTCCGAACAAAAGAGTTGGTAATCGAAGATTTTACCCCAAGAGAGGAATGTGTGTTTGGTTGTAAAGTTCAGGAGATATCTGATTTTTATGATTTTTATATTCTTGTTAAATTAGTTATAAAATGCAACTTCGATGTAATCGATTTCTTTTGCTGTATTTTTCCCACAATGCAAGTTTTGTTGTCATCGTATCACTTTAGGTTTTGTTTCAGTAGAATGCGTCATCAGCAGTATTTATGTATATTTTTGTAGACGAAATAGTAATTTACGGAACAAGTCCGGAAAACACTGGTTTTTTGGACGAGTGAACAAGATTCTAGGACGAGCCCAAATAAACTGTTTTCGGACGTGTTGCGTACACAATTTTTTCGGCAACCGTGTAAAATAAAAAATCGAGACACATTTATTTATTATATTTTTTTGTAGAAGAAAATTTCGAACATTTTAATTCTTATTTGTATTAAATATCGAAATGTGAACAGGAGATAGGTACTAACAGAAACATTCTAATTCTTATTTATATAAATATTTATATTGAAATTCGAGCATTTTCCGGACTAGTCCGGGAAGTGATATTTTCTCAAAGAAAAATCGTTCGGGTAGTACCTACTTCCCGGACGATTTTTCTTTGAGAAATTTTAGTTTTGTGATAGCCCTAGTAGGACCATAACAATCACGGCTACGATAAAATGTTTTTGCTGTAACAACATCTATGAAATCTCTATAAAGCTGTAATAAATCTACGAGGGCCCATTCTTATGAAGGTTCTCAGGATTATTTCTAAATGCAAACATTTCTAAAAACAAACATAAAACCTTTTTGTCTTAGTCGCAGGATTCTTGACAACCTGAAGAACACCATAAAACCAAATACTAGGGCTGTTATAAGCCTAATCTGCTTGGCTTGGCTTGGCATCAAAATGTCTTTTTTAAATGGAGTTGGGTAAAAATAATATTGTAGTTGAAGTATACGAAAAATAGAAAAAATACAAGTCAAAAATATAATGATGGCATCCAGGTAGAGATCTATGAAGTACGTATGTCCATTTAACGACGTTAAATGCCGACTATCCTTTGCGAATGAAATTTTATTGACAAAATAATATTGGATAGGTGGTGAGTCTGTAACGCGCCCCAATTCCAACGTGAGATTGCCAAGGTGAACAAAATACCAAAAAAATTAAAGAATGACTGCACAATGAATTTGTCAAGAAAGAAACAAAGTGTCCTGCCCTACCAGGACAGAGCTCATTGCCATAATCATATACAAGAGGAATACACTACCAGCTTTTGCTTTGACATAGAGATAGGCAGTCCAAATGCTTCAATGAACATTTCCATGCAACTAGCAATCGCGGAGACAGCCTTGTAGGAATTCTGCACGGAAATGTATCAGATGTAATTCAGGGTTCGTCGTGGTATTAACCAGGAAAGTAGTTGTTTCCTGATTGATTTTCAGCCTAATTATTTCTATCATATAGGATTATGGCAATATGAGCCGTCATGGTATGGCAGGACACCTTGTTTCTTTCTTATACAGTGAGTTCCAACGAAAACTGGACCCCCCTGTAAGTCAGAAACGGACGTGTGATCAAGAATTTCAGAAAAACTTCAATTTTCATTTCTAGAGGGACTAATTTTGATAATCAATCAATAATTTGAAAATCATACCCGAAACTTCACCCCCTTGCGGTCAGCAGCTACTACCCCTATTTTTTTCAATGATATGGGGGGTCGAGTGATACATCATTTCAAAGGTCTTTTGTCCCTCTATTACCACTGTTTTTCTTTTCTGAATTGGTTCATTCGTTACTGATGAATTAAATGTTGAATGTTTTATTTAAGAAAAAACATGGGAACAAAATCAACGGATAAATTGCTCAAAATGACCTCCGCCTAATTCCAAACAATAATACAATAGACTTTCGAAAGCGTTCCTTACGTTATTCAATATGTCCGGGGTCAGCAATCGGCTTTCCCAAACAATTCTCTGTCGCAGCTCTTCTATATTTGTAGAATTTACTTAATTATTAGTAAATGTTTTGAAATGGAAGACATTGTGAGTTTTTTCTGAACTGGTAATTTCTGTTGAAGCTACAGTTGTCGCAGAACAAAAAGTAGATAGTTGGCACTTTTTCACAAATTATTATTTATTCATCGTTCTCTGTGTTCGAACATGGTTTATTCTACTGAAGAAAGAATAGAAATTGTTGCAACCTATTATCGAAATAATGAATGTGCTAAAGCTGCTGCAAGAATTTATAATACGAATCATCCAAATCACTACGTGAGCCATCAATACGTTAAAGAGTTAATGGATAAGTTTAAAACTTTAAGTTCTGTTCACAACAGAGAACATGAAGTATTCCGTTCTGTCAGAAAGGACAGAGTTGAAGTTGCAGTTTTAGGACATGTGCAAATGGATAATATCGACAATCTATCAGACAAGTAGCTAGAGCGTCTAGTGTATCAGCTCCGAGTGATTTTCGTATTTTGAAAGCCCACAAATTCCATCCTTTCAAAACAAGTCTAGTTTAGGAATTCAACGAAGATGATGTGCATCCTCATTTGGTGATGGAAACACATTCATAAACTCTACAAAAATTGAATGTTTGGGCTGGCATTCTTTGTAATCATATTGTTGGACCATTTTTCATTGAAGGTAATCTCAATGAAGATACATATTTAAATCTATCACAAGAATGTGTAGATCTTATGATTACACAAATTTTAGAAATTGATGACAATTTATTGAAAACTGAAATAACATTCCAGCAGGATGGTGCACCCCCACATTTTGATGTTCGAGTGAGACAGTTTTTGGACGAACGTTTTCCATTGCGTTGGATTGGTAGAAGAGGTCCAGTGGAGTGGCCAGCTAGATCAGTGTTTCTTAACCTGTGGTCCGCAATCTCATCTCTGGACTATTTAACAATAATGAATAAATGTCATCAAAGGTTAAACGTCGTAAGTTTTGCGACGAATACTTAGCTTTCGATTTCATAAGTACCAATTTAATCGGTGAAGAAAGACCTCAGTGCGTTATATGCTACAAAGTTTTGTCGAATGAGTCGATGAAACAGGCAACTCCGATGTCATTTAGACACAAAACACGAAGAACTTAGTGTCAAGTATCCTTGTTAGTTGCACAAAGTGGTAAGCCCCACACCATTGGTAAATAATTAATATTACCGTGCGCTAAAATTATGGTTTTGGCTATGTTGGGAGAAAAAGCTTCAAAATATTGGACGTTATATCGCTATCCAACAGCACAGTGAAGAAGAGAATTGATGAAATGTCAGAAAATGTTATTGTATTAAAGCGAGCAGATTTCATGCTTTACAATTAGATGAGAGCACACATATTAGCAATGATGCAAAATTGCTTGCATATGTTCGTTACGAACACAACAACAGCATATGTGAGGATTTTTTATTCTGTATGCCTCTGACTTCGCGCACTACAGGTGAAGCAATATTTGAAGTATTGGACAACTTTATGTCCACTTATGAAATAACGTGGGATAAATGTGTGGCCAACGGTACTGAGGATATGACCGGTACACGAATAGGACTTCAGGCGCGCGTGAAGAAGGTGAATCGATCTATTATCTGGCATCATTGCTGCATTCATAGAGAGGCATTAGCCGCCAAAAATATTCCGGAAAAATTAAAAACAGTGTTAGGCGACATAGTGCGGGTGTGAATCTTATTAAACCAAAGACTCTCAATTCCCGAATTTTCCGTATCATTTGTGAAGAAATGGGAAGAATTCACAAGCAGTTGTTATTGCATGCTGAAGTGCGTTGGTTATCACGTGGCAAAGTTGTGTCTCGTGTTTTTTAGCTGAGAGACGAGATCAGAATGTTCTTTTTGGAGAATTCTGTAGGCGGCGGCAATAATCTTGCTGCTCACTTCAATAACTTTGAATGGCTTACAATGGCAGTATATTCAGCCCTTGGCGAGCTAAACTTGGGTTCACAAGGGAGAGATAACAACATCTTCCAGTTCACTGTCAACATTTTTGGAATCCTCTGGTGGTGGAGCAATGTTGCCAACACAAGTACGAGATGAAATAATCAAACATTTTGGCGCTTTGAAATCTTCGTTTCGGGAATATTTTCCAGTACTGGACAAAAATAAAAATTGAATATCAGACCCTTTTAACACAGATGTTACTGGTATTACTGGCTTGACAACGGCACACGAAAACCAATTGACAGAAATATCTTGTGATTCAGCTTTGAAACGTAATTTCAAAGAATCCTCTTTATCAAGTTTTTGAGTTAATTTAAAAAAAGATAACAAGTGAATATCAGAAGAAGCACTTAAACATTTGCTGCTTTTCTCAACCACATATCTCTGTGAAAAAGCATTCTCTGCTCTTGTATATACTAAAAACAAATACAGAAACAGAGTACAAGTGGAATCCGTCTTGAGATTACAACTCAGTAATAACATAAACCCAGATATTACTAATTTAGTTGCAAAAAAGCAACACCAACCTTCACATTAAGGTATTTTTTCTAAAACATATTTTTTTGTATTTGTAGCTAGTACTGAATAAATGGTTGAATAATGTAAGGAACGCTTTCGAAAGTCGGCTATATTATTGTATGGAACTATGTGGAGGTCATTTTAAGCAATATATCCGTTGATTGATCGGGTATTATTTTCATATCAAAATTAGTCCCTCTAAAAATAAAAATTGACGTGTTACCTGATATTTTTGATCACACGTCTGTTTCTGAATTACAGGGGGTGTCAATTTTTCGTTGGGACGCCCTGTATAATTTTCTTGGTAAGGAAACAACCGTCTGTTGTTCTCCCCCAAGTTTTACTTATTTTACATTCAGACTAATCAATTTTACTTTTGTAATTACGGATATAAATGGCAATATGAGCTTTATTTTTATCATTATCATAATAAGCACAGGAAGTGGGGCTTGAAGTAGATTCGGCAAACAATTTTGGTAGTTGATCAGTGGAATCGAAAATGCTCGAAAATACCAGCCAACACTGCGAACCGATGGATGAGTATATGCTCACAACATCACCAACTATTTGGTATGAATTCCCAGGAAAGCGAGGGGATGTATTGAAATATACGCAGTCCTTCGTCTCCATCATTATTCTCCCAAATATCTTGAAATAAGAGAGCATCACACGAAGTATGCGAACAATTTTCTAAAATAGAATATAACAGCGCGCGAGGAAAGACGTCATCAAGGTATTTACAAGAAACATCATTTTAATATCCTGCAGGGAGATGCAAGTTCTCGGAGAATCTTTCAGAGGTCGTTAGTGGGAGCTACGTTTATGGAAATCGTTGCAGACATTACTTGAAGTACTTACGATGCTCAGGATGAGGAAAACGGTTGGAAAATACGAAGTAAATTGTTTCAAAAAAGGACGAGAACTTAAGTGCGTTCATTGATGAGTGGAACATTATGTTTCGAGAACGAAAAATAGTTCGTGTTTTGTTTCGTATCTACTGAATATTCTGATAAAAAGAATATACGAGAATGTACCGGTATCGGAACAATATATTTGGAGTTTATTGGAGTTCGATTTTGATGTTTTATTCAAAATGTTAGTTTGGTCGAGCAGGAACGTGGTTTTTCAGGTTGCTGCTTAGTGAAATTAAACTCGAAAATCCGTGAAATAAGTGTATTGGATTCAAGCACTCAAATGTTACAGGTTAGATATTTGATAGACAAATGATGGTACCAGACTGACTTGAGTTCGTCTGAAACGTCCTTTTAAATGAATAGTGTCACGTGTTACTTGTCACACGACGAGCGCGCCAAAAGGCACATCCTTATTGGTTGAAGACTACCGCCTAGAAACAAAGTTGTGAACTCAAGTCACCTCGTATAGAAACTGTAGTCATCATTTCGATATGAAGAAAGAAAATAACCACATATTCAGCTATGGTACGCAAATATACAGTGTAAATATTCCTCTTGTAATAATTTGAAAATATTGGTAAGTAAGCTGTACTGGAGACCTGGTTTACTGCAGTTATCTCCATATTTCATATAAGACCGACGTGTCTGCGCTTAACCGCACAGATGGTAACCAGCGCCCTCTTTGCGAGGAACCTTGACACCATCAAGCTAGTGCGCAACGCCTGGTCGAAAAACTTCCCGAGAGATGTTATGCACATGTGCTGTCCTTTTCCTCCGCTCCTTCCTCTCCCCAGAGGGAATATTAGCCAGCTGATGGAGTATGCTGTCTCAAATAAAGTCACGAATTTTCAGATGTGTAGTTTTACTAATTTTATAGGTGATAATAATTTTTTTGGTCGACACTGTGTAATAACTGATACATTCAAATTCAGTCTCGATATATTTCAATTTTGAAGTACCTAATTTCTAGAGCTACAATAGGCCATCAACTGCAGTGGAGGGACTAACGTGAGGGCCCTCACGTTCAAACCTTACCCGAATTTTATCGATATTTGCTATGAACTTTCTTATTTCGAAAGAGATACTATTATTTTTTGTTTTGTTTTATAAGAAACCTACCTATATGAGAACACTTCCGGCTACCACAGCCTCGAGTTCAAAACAGACAAATACTTCGAAAAGATAGCGAGCCTTTCTGCATTTGCTTTTTCGTTCCATTCAGAGGCTTCAGAGCTCTGGTCATATATTGTGCTTGATGTGTCATCAGTGTCAAATGTCAGTATCTGCGGTGTGCCGAGAGTGTGCCACAGAAAAAAGTAAAAGTACATACTTACCTAACTGACTAATGCTGACGCTAAGAGCACAAGTATCTCAATGGTAACTATTTACATTTGCCGTAAGTAGTTAGTCTCGATTTTATCAACCCATTATGATTAGAGGTTCTGAAACAGAAGCTGAATATTTGAAATATACATCTATGTTGCTGTCATCTGGAAGGAATGTAGCATTAGTTGAACTAAAATCATGTGAGGTTGTCGAAAATTTTAACGGAAAGTTAAAAACTTTCCATTTATTCACAGTTAATTTGTACCATGAGATCAGTTGAATAATTACTTGCAGTAACAAAAATTTAAAAAATTACATGGTCATATTCAAAAACGAAACAAAATAAAATTAATCTCTTCCAACCGACATGTAATCCACAAATAAGCACCGATTCATAGCCCTCTTCTTGGTCCCTTGGGCAGAAACACCCTGGCCACTAATTGCAGAATAACAGTTGAAGGGCTGGAAACACATTTCTGTGAGCGCACATGTGCCACTCTTGTCGGCATTTTTCCTGATGGTGCAGTTTGTAAATTACCGTTTTATTGCGTATTTGAAATTACCAGGAACGAAGGAAATGGCAAACCGCAGCGGTGTGAAGCCATTTTAAAAATAAAGCTGTTTTGTTTCAATGGAGGTGTTACATTGAGTTGTCGAGTGGGTCGAACAGACTTGTCAAGAAACAAATTTTCCTAACAAAATAAAATTTTCAGTAAATATTTCCATAGATATCCCATTTTCTTCTTGTATTGCGTTTGAATTATTCCACTAAACATTCAACGAAGGCATCACTAATATGTTTTCAACAACAAGAGCCGAGGGGGAAACTGCTAGGGAATTTTGGTGTACATGTCTTGGGTATTAGTGCCATTAATCGGGTATTAGTCGGGAATTAGAGCCATTACTTGAAAATTATTGGGTATTACAGGTATAACTGGCGTATTACTTGGGCATTAGAGGAATTATTTAGGAATAATTGGGCATTACACGGGAAAGGGGGGTATTACTCGAATTATTACAATTAGAATCGTTGATGGGTAAAAACAGGCTTCAAAAACAAGGGAATTGAATAATCCGAAAAATTTTAGGATTTCATTTCAAAATTTGGTGAACATTTAGTATTTTTGGCCACCAAAAGTTATTTTGAGGAACAAATAATATAAGAGTCTAGCATGAAGTAAATATTTTGCCTCTTCAATTTTGGTGAGCATTTATTATTTTTGGGAAGCAAAAGCATTTTTTTGTACAACGAAATTGAGTGAATTTGGTAGGCAGTTACATCACCCAAGGATAATTGGCCCAACTTTCCTGGGCATTCAAGTTTCGAACACTTCTAGCCAAACATTGAATCCGAATATTTCATGGTGTCTTGCTTCTCTGAACATATGCGAAAACTTCTTGTGTCCCTTCATTACTGTATGAAATGTAATGAGAAGAACGTGAATTTTCTATTACTTTCTTTATAACCCAATGAAAATAATACACAATCTTTCTATGCCTACCATTTTATCATATTTATATATTTATATATAATATATATATATATATATATATATATATATTTAGTCGTTGCTGACTAGTTAGGTATGGAACTAGTAAATAGTGGGGCTTTGCAGCAAAATCAAAGAGTACTACTTTAAAGTTTGTCCAAGCTTTCGGAAATTTAATAAATCATTTCCATCATCAGGGATACTACAAATTGCATGTGTAAGTAATATAAAAAAATATATATGTATTGTTAACTTACATCTTTGTTGAGATTGTGAGACGCGATGTTATTCAACAATGAGTGACACATTGTGCAAAATGAAGGTTGATATAAAACATGTAAAATTGGTAGGATGTCTTAAAATTTTTTTCATAAAATACGTTACATTTGAAATTGTTAAAAATTTTTATTTTGACCACACCAGGCCAAAGCAATGCTCTAGGTTAGGAGAAGACAGGCAGTTAACATGTCATACGACTCAGTCAGTGGTACCAATTTACAGTTACCAACCTATGTTGGAATCCGTAAATCCGATTTTTAATTGGTAAGGCGACACCTAGTGAGCTAGGAAGAAACCTGAATTGAGTACATTTGGCATGTAACTAAATGTCTTTAGTAGAATCAAATTTTTTGGACGAAAAGGAGTTAAGTTAAATGTATAAATTATTTATCAAAGTCATAAAATATTTGTTAATCAATTTTCATTGTTAATGGGTGATGGATTCTTATCCAACGTCAAAAGGTAGGAATAAATTTCACTCAGATGATTGATATCTGTTTTTTTATTTATGCAATTACTATTTTCTGCTATAAAGGCCATTTCAAGAAAGGTCCTTTTGGATAGATGCGATTCACTAGCTAAGACCTTCGTGGCATCGTAATTCATATGGTGATCAAACTTGTTGACATGTTCAGCTAACGCACATCGTTCTGGATGTAATCTACAGTCACTTTTATGTGAAACGATTCGGGAGCCTAGAGATCTCGAAGTCTGACCAACATACATTTTGTTGCACGATTGACAAGGAATACTATATATTACATTCGTTTGAGAGAATAGAGAAAGTTTATCTTTAACTTTAGAGTGAATTGCTCTAATGGTTAGAATTGATTTATTTGCAATTTTCAAATTTGGTAAATCATTAACAATGAAAATTGATTAACAAATATTTTATGACTTTGATAAATAATTTATACATTTAACTTAACTCCTTTTCGTCCAAAAAATTTGATTCTACTAAAGACATTTAGTTACATGCCAAATGTACTCAATTCAGGTTTCTTCCTAGCTCACTAGGTGTCGCCTTACCAATTAAAAATCGGATTTACGGATTCCAACATAGGTTGGTAACTGTAAATTGGTACCACTGACTGAGTCGTATGACATGTTAACTGCCTGTCTTCTCCTAACCTAGAGCATTGCTTTGGCCTGGTGTGGTCAAAATAAAAATTTTTAACAATTTCAAATGTAACGTATTTTATGAAAAAAATTTTAAGACATCCTACCAATTTTACATGTTTTATATCAACCTTCATTTTGCACAATGTGTCACTCATTGTTGAATAACATCGCGTCTCACAATCTCAACAAAGATGTAAGTTAACAATACATATATATTTTTTTATATTACTTACACATGCAATTTGTAGTATCCCTGATGATGGAAATGATTTATTAAATTTCCGAAAGCTTGGACAAACTTTAAAGTAGTACTCTTTGATTTTGCTGCAAAGCCCCACTATTTACTAGTTCCATATATATATATATATATATATATATATATATATATATATATATCAAGTGAAAATAATGATTTAAATTATAAAAGTCAAATTTATGTGTTTTGACTAGTTATCTTTATTTATCAATATGAGCGATCGTTGGCGACAAATGTCCATTGGTATCATAGATGAGGCCGTGGACAAGAGTATTCCGTTGAATACGGCTAGAAGTAAAAGACTTTTGTGAATATTGAATTGAATAATGTTGGTGTCGAATCAACTTTCCGTATACACAAACACAATGTTTCATTGAGCATAAATCACTTTAGATCCAAGCTATTGATGCCTTTCGAACGATCGATTTCCGAAAATATGTTGAAGTCGATGTCTCAGTCAACACGTTGACTAATGAACTGAAATTGATACTCTTTATATCAATTCACGTAGAACCATAGAACTTGCAAATGGAGCGATCATATCTAAACTGAGCGACAGAAAATAGATAGTTCAACAGTGGCGTGTGGAAGGTTGGCGACCAAATACATCATGTTAATGAATGAAACGAAAAAAATTCCATTCTCGTTCTCTTCACACTTTCCCACAATGTGGAGAATGTGAGGAAAATATCTATCAGAAAACAACTACTTTCCTCTACGGACATTGAATTACATCTGACATTGTGCAATGTTTCTCCAAGAAACTCTCCGACACATATTTTACAGGTGTGTTTCTGTATGATAGACGAGTACCATTTTATTTTCGGTAATTGGACCGACTTCACATTTATAGCAGATCGTCGAAATTGACATCATACTTAACTAAACTTCAGTTTGCAGTGCCTCTGAATTCATAAATATGGTCAGATCCTAAGATCCTGATTGTCTAACTCGAAATCGTGAATGTGTCACATTTTCTTTTTTGACCTCGTGTGAATTTTAAAACGATTAATTCTTTATATAACAGTAATAATAGTAGAAAAAGTATTTTCCAAAGATCATTCACGTCGGTTCTGCTCAAATCCTATCAATCCACTGAAATCAAATTTATACATCAACATGATTCGATTCGTTTTGAACATTAATAGGTACATATCGAATAAACAAACTAGTCAGTTAAAACAAAAAGGTATTTACATTTTCGGGAACTTGAAGCAGCAGTTATACAGGGTGTGATATATTCTCTTGCACTCTCGTGAAGGACGGAAATATAATGCCATTTTATAATGAATGACAGATGACAGTCTTACACGATTATGAACATACCGTCGTGACATAAAAACAAAGAAGATCAATTGTCATCAATTAACTGACCAATATTGCATTTGCTTATAATTATGTTTTCTGTAAGTTTCTTTCTTCTGTTGAATAAAACGTTGATAATACCAATTCATACAATTATACATTAATCATAACCACACCTCGTAACTTCATTCTAACGATCGGCAGTGTACAACAAAACTCATAAAATGCCTTGTTCGGCCCCCGAAATCTTCCATAGCAACTGAACGTGTATTTTTCTGTATAATTAAGTAGCACAAATAACGAGGAAATTAAGCTGTGAATTATAATGCCTTAATGGCCAGGCATTTACTAATTACTTCTGAAAATATTCATCATTATTACGCTGGGGATAGAGAACGTCACTTCTTAATTTTTTTCTCTCCGAATGTGGCTTGCGTTAATTAATAACGCCGAGGAATGTTGATATTCCGGATGATGAATAAGGAGTGTGAGTGTTTCCATTTGTCCGTCTATATTTTTCTGTAGTTATGAAGGAGAATTGAAATGGAACATCAATCACTTGGTTCACTTTCAATTATGCATAATTTGAATTCAAATTTGATATCGTTCAGGTGATACAACTGAAAAGTTTTAAGTTTAAGGAGATTCGTTGGATTTTTCAAAGGGAACAAATTAATATTCCACGTATACATTTCTTTGTTCGATATCATTATTTCATTGGAATACGCAATTGTAGGATATTTTTTTTAATTCATGGTAAAAGGAATAAACGCTGGATGAAAGGAATCAAAAGCTCGACAAAAGGAATAAAAAATCGATAAAAAGAAAAAACACTCGATAAAAAAACAAATGCATCATAAAAACCGCGAGCCAAAAACCAATTTACGCATTTTTACTAGAATGCTAGGTTAGCTTTCTCAGGATAGATTTCTGTGTCAATCCATGTGTGTGTGATTCCATAAATTTCATTAAAACTCGAGTTGTGATGAATCCCACCTAAATGAAATATTAATGACGAAAATGATGTTGCAAACTAGTAAAGTTCACTGTCATGGCGTCATGTGGCCTGCATCCATCCAGTCGAAATTATCAGATAGAATGCTCCGTTGCTAGCAGTTCACCAATACCGGATAGTACCCAGCGCCTTCACTAGAGGGCCCACTTTACATGACATCGTTGTTTGCACAAAGCATGTGATTTTAAGTTACGAATGCGACCGTTAGAGCATATTTCAGGCAGCACAGATAAATTTGAAAAGCTCGACCGCTGTCCAAAGTACAGGGTGAGCAGTTCTTGGGTCAACTGCAAGAGGTGTTTGGTGTCGTTAATTCACACCGGATTGTTTCAAGGGAAATACTGATTGGTGTTATTTGATATCGAATAAACCAGAAGAGGCTTTCAGATTAGTGTTTTATCACACCAGGATATAAATATAAAACACCGAATTTTATTTCCGGTATGGAAATACAGTGTTCGTAATGTTTAAAATATGAATATATTCAACGAGTGTTGAATTTTACTTGTTTCTTTGTTGTGTATGTATGGATCAGAAGATTTTAAAATTGGCCAAACGTTTGCGATTCGACGACAATTCCAATGAATATTTTTATTCTCTGAATGTTTCACTACCGATGATTTTTAACACTTCATTTCAGAACAAAAATATAATAAAAAACATATTCAGATCACATATTGAATTCAGATCCGATACCCTAAAATCGGGTTTTCTCAACATTTACCGTTTACCAAATCATTTTTTTCCGTCCCACGCTGATAAGCCTTTTTTACCGCGGGAAGTCCCATGTCACATCGATTTCATTAAAGTTGCTTCGTAAGCACTCTCGTTTCTCTCTTCTGTTAAGTTATACTAAGCGTGGATAACGTATTGTTGTTATAAAGATTTAACTTTCGAGAAAAAATTATTTTGGTTTTTATCGCAGTCAAAATATCTGAAATGACAAAGTCCAAAAATTCGTTCGATAATGATTCAAGGGATTTCTTGGCTGTGACCTCCTACAGGACCTTTTCGGAAGATTATTAATATATGCACGACCCATTGTTGAGATGCCTTTTCAGTTGAATAGTTTGTTGATTCCAATCAGAAGTAAGCCAGGTTCATTCCTCTTATTCTAAGATACACGTTTTTTTTGATTGGTTGAAACATTTGTGTTGACCATATTTACAACTTTCACCCTTTACCTCAATTCATAATAGTAATTTAGGTATCAAGCGAGTAAAGTGATACTTTTTTACGAGTATGAGTATTCCTACGAGTAAAAAAAACACTTCACTCACAGTTTCATACAGTATTTTTTCTACAACTGCAAAAAAAATAACCAATTCATATTTTTTTGCAAATATGAAATGAATTTGGTGTATTTTTATTGATTCATTATTCGAACAAAGTTCGAAGAGTTGAGTTTCAAACAAAAGAAACAAATAATTTCGACAGAGTCGAAATCTCTTCCTCTTCACACTATCTCGCAAAATGGAAGATTTGAAACGAATATTAAAATAACATATTCATCGAGGTCAATATTATTATTATTAATGTTGACTTGACTTTCGAATAACTAGTCCATCGAAGTAACTTTTCATTTTCTTAGATTTCTATTCAAAATGAAAAACAATCCTCGTGAGGCAACGAAAACCTTTTTCTTTCTTTGAACTATGTCAAGGAAATCTCATATTAGCACAATCCACGATTTTCTCCGTTCAATTTTCATCACTTTTCATTTCTACTTAAATTAAATTTATAGTTATCACGAATTCGTTATCTGGATAGATGCCCAATTTCACAAATTTCATTAATTATTGTTGTCAACTAGTTTCTGACGGCCAAACAGCCATAGCTACCTTGGATTACCTAGTGTAGATTAGGTCCAATAGTTCCTTAGACGTATATGCTATTATTTTAAATATATTTGCCGCGATAGTTTGGAATTTTGAAAATACTTATTTAATAGTAAGGATGCTAAGAATATTATTGGTGAAACATTTGTATATCAGATATTTATAAGTTATTAGTTGCCAAAGAAAATGAGAACTGGCTTTATGACAGGATTTCGTTATTATTCAGATCTGTTGCCTAGCAACAGCCGTTAAAAAAAGTACACTTTTTTTACGCTTTTCCGTTCAATAATGAAATCGTATGTTGAAAGTGAAATATTGTCATACTTTACGCACACAAACCACCCAAAAAAAGTGGATTTTTTTTGACAATTGTAGAAAAAATATATTCCATACCTTGCTCATCATTATTCTCTCATCACTATCTTGTTAAGCTCACAGTAACCACGGTTGATATAATTGGCCATATTGTCCTCTGGATTTTTCCAAAGTACATCTGGAATCCGTTACAGTATGCGTCCCAGAATCAATTATAAATTCTCTGAAGAGATTGCGGTTGGTTTTAAAAATTACATTATTTTTTAATTGCTAGAAAGCCGGCTTTAATGAATTGTGAGCCCGTGAGACTAACGTTTTAATATCATAACTGTCCACTTTATATTGTTATTATTTTTTAATCCCCGATTCGAGAGTACGTTTTGCGGTTAGGTTAGGACTAATTACTGTGCAAACAGAGCCAGGGTAACTCGTTGTAATGCGATTAGTATCGAAATTCAAGTATACTAGGTGTATTCTCATATAGGGTTCGTGAATCAATTTAGGGCCCCATTAAAACATACGCAAAATTGGTTTTCAGTCAAATTTGCTGAAATTCTATTATGTAATAGGGTTGAGGGTCGTTGAAAAAATATGTGAGCTTGAATGATTTTGCATGTTTCGTTTCTAAGATAAAAGCAGCCAGTGTTCGTAAAAATGCCCTAGTTCGGCAGGATTGACAAAAAAAAATGTTTCGTTATTAGAAAAATATACGAACTCAGGATGTAAATATATCCATAGGAGCCCTCGTTAACATGTATAATGATGATCTTATAAACAATAGTACATTAGATTGTATACAGGGCATAGTCAAAAAAATCGGTGTTAGGGAATCTTTTTTAATAATAATAATAATAATAATAATAATAGGTCTTTATTTCCCATATGAGCTAGTACATACATAAAAGTTACAAGAAAAAAAATAAAAAAATAACAAAGAAACCAACTTTATGGGAAAACGCCCAAGATCAGATGGTATCATGTAACTCGCGTTACACGAAACCCCTGTTATTATTCTCTCCCCCACCTTCACAGAATTTGCCAATTCTGAAATCACATTTGATGACAGAATGGTAACACTCACGCTCTTGATATTGAAAACATATTCTAAAACACTTACCGTGTTATGCATTTTGCGTGTATTTCCTTCAATCACTTGTATAAGAATGAATATTCTGATCTGACATTGTTGTAGCAATAAATACGTTAGCCTTGACTGGCATCATAGTGACAAGATGTGAAATGAAATGTCAAAATAATTTTTCGTTTGCTTTCCATTTGATTATATGTGAAATTTGTGGTTGTGGAGAAAGCACAGTCTGTTACTCGTTTAGAATGAAAATTCGTTATGCTCGTGGTTCCTCGCGCTCGTTTTCAGCTCGCGCTCGGAACTTCCCTCTCGCATCGAATTTTTCATTCTGACCTTGTTACAGAATCTACTATCCTAGCATTATTCGAGAACTAACAAGCAATATTGTAGTGAGTCTATTCTAGGAGATGAAAATGAATTTTGTTTCTTGATTTCTTTCTCTGTTTAAAATATGAACTTTAAAAATTTTGGATTATACCCATAATATACTAATAGTTATTTATGCAACAACTGCAAAAAGTGAATGTTTATTGCACTCGACGTGAAATTGTCCGGCGAGGCCGTTGGGCTGAGTTGGACAACACGTCGAGTGCAATAAACAATTTTTGCACGAGTTGCATACAACATTTTTTCTACGTTCATGCAAAAAGCAAAAAATCATTCATTGAGGTGCGGATCTAGGTGTAGGAAAATGAAAAGCGCAACTTGAATACTTTATTATTAATATCGATTTGCATTGAAACAGAAACTAATACGTTAAGAACAATTTAACTCAAATATTATTTTTATTCTCAATGTTGAAAGTGAATGAACAATTGGTGCAATTTCCAATGTGAATATTTCGTAGTGAAGTACTTTTTGAATCCACTTCTTGATTTGTTACTTCTGTAAACGTACTAGTACTTGGTATGTGTACATAGTTATTTTCTTCAGGCTGAAGTATTTGTTTTGCAACACTGAGTTTGTTTGCATGTGATTCCTCTACGTATCCCTCCGCTACTGTCAACGATTTCCATCCGCCGTGTCGTTTGAGCTCTAGTATATCTGCTCCAGTATCGGCAAGAAGTGTTGCGGAGAATCTCCTGAAGCGGTGCCCTGTGTATAGATAAGGATTCTCCAAATTCAGAAATTTTGCAATTTCAGACGGGATTTTAGCAAACGTGTTCACACCAATAGCTTGGACAGTGCACTTTTCATTTCGGTAATTGATAAAGAAACGTTTATGAGGAATATGATTGGGACGTAATTTCGTGTATTAATGATATATATTGATCAAATTCAATCCTTCTTCAACCTCACCTCTAATGACGAAACTTCTTTCTTTGTCAGTTTTTGACAGAGGCACTTTTACAATCAATACCGAGCCTACTTCTTTTACTTTTGTCATCAAATACTGGGAATCCGAAGCTTCTTTTAGAAATTTATAAATGTGTTCCCTGTTGAATACTTATGACTTTTTTGGCCGAAATCCTACAGAGTTCTGCTTCATGAATGCCATTAAGTTTCTTATAAGTTTTAATTTCAATATTTTCTTTTGAAGAGAGGCAAGCTCTTACCATTGAGTACTCAGACCAAAGAGATGAGGGTTTAATATCATTCGATCTTTTTGAAAAATATGCAAGAAGCACATTTTCAGTAAAATTCACAACTTTTTTATCGGAGCACCACTCTTTAAAACGATTATAACTTATTCCATACTGTTTTCTTGATTTACTAGGTAATAACTTCAATGACGCTGTTTTTGCTATTTCACTGACTTCTGGTGGTGTCCCAACAAATTCTCCTTCATCACTATCATCTATTTTTCCATTAATATCACTCATTTTGAATTGTGTAATTCCATTTCAATTATTTATTGGCCTTTGCTTCCACGACGGCGCATTTGGCCAGCACTCTCCGGGGATTGCAATATTGACTGATCCTTGATCATACGAATTATGTAATTGTCAGAATTAATTTTTGACTGACGTTTCTATAACCACAGTTGCATTATAAAAATCAAAATAATAGTAGCCGTGAGCGCGTATGTTATCACGAGGTGTGGTCATAGTGCAGACAGTTTGCTCTATTCAGGTAGACCGTTTAGAACAGAGCGGATCAGTTTTGATTATGGAGTTATTCTCGGGAAGGCATTGTTTGTTTAACAATAATACAAAATAATATAAAAATGTAACTGTTTGAAACGTATTCCCAATCTCATAGAATATCTGCTAAATATGTAGTATGTTTAAACGTTTATGTTTGTCATGATGACAGCACGTTGAAGTAGAATGACAGATGAGTGCAATAAAAACTTTATCGCACTAGTGCAATAAAGAACTTCTTTTTCCACTAAATATAGTTCAATAAAGTTTTGCTTTTTGCATGAACGTAGAAAAAAACAATTAACATATCGTTTTTGAGCAAAACAAATAATTTATCACTGCTATAGATTGGACGAAAGATAAGGTAACTTTCTGAATAATTCAATTGGTCAACGTTACTTTTCCTTTAGATACAGGTTGCGTGACATTTTTTTTTCTAGGTCATTCACAGTGTTTCTATTGAGAGGCCGTCAGCCAGTTCTCAAAACGTGTAATGATTTTATAATGTAATAGTATGCTCCTTAGGGTTTTGACAGTTATAAATATATTGATCAAGGAACAAGCAAAATTAGCGCTAACCCGTGGAACAATACTACTTATATTACACACCGTGGTGGGAAGAAGTTCATTCCTGTCGTGAGATTGGTTAGTTAACGCAAAGCGTCGAGGTCTGCTATGATATCGAGACAGGACTGAAACTTCCTACCAAGATTTATATACCATTTTATTTACAACCATCATATGTCGATCAAAATTAATAAATCTCTGTTTCATTCTGAACGGGCTTTTTCTTACCAAATAACCGCTACATACAATGGTACATCTCAAGACAAACCAATGCACCTTTTCAGAAAACACTTTAAGAAAAAATTATTAAATGAGCAACTCGTTTCTGTGAGGAAATTAAGTTATATTAATATTGTTTTCAATTCATTTTAAGTATTTTTCTTTTGTTTGCTGTTTAATTTCAAGCATATGTTTTCTACTTGAAATTAATAAAAGGGTCCCAGGTACTATCCACAACTAAAATTTTTATTTTTATATTTTCATTTTTTTTGGTTGTTGCTTTATTTATGTCCATTGTTCATATTTTTTTTTTGTGTTCTCCGCTTGGGAATAATAACAGGGATCCAGGTACTATGTACATTGTAAAAATTGAAATTGTTAAAATAGTTTTTTCCGTTAACCAGCTTTCGTCCCCTTACGAACGGCAGCCCTCAAAAGTCGAAACTTGTGCGAGTCAAGGATTAACGAGGTCTTACCTTTTAACGTGCGATTCCTAGCACTTTCTCGGGCCATCAAATACAAATCTGAAGTCGCTAAGGATTCGAACCTAGCCGACCAGCAGTCAATGGTTTTGAACGCTTCAGTCTCAACCACTGAGCTACTTGACCCTTGACCCTACTTGACATGGGTCATCTGATCCTCGGCGTTTTTCCAAATACATACAGTAAAGATATAGATGTGTACATATGTATATACTTTCTATGTAATGTATTTTGGAAAATGAAGACCTATATCTATCTATCTATCTAAAATAGCTGAAATATTACATTTAACGACAAATTACCAAGAACGCTGTTTTCTCAGAATAATCAAGTAGATATATTGTTACCGTGACTACGGGGTATACAATTGTCAGGGGTAATATAATAAGTCGTATGATTATTACCGATAATTTTTTGGAATATTAATGAATTGCAATCCCAAATCCCAAAGTGTACTCCTGGCATATTTTGGAGAACATACTAGACAAAAGAAGCCGTCTACTTTGTGGGCAATGTACAGTATGATACGAACGATGCTAGAAATTGAAGAAAAAACTTATATTTCGATACATGGGAAACTGCTAGCCTTCCTAAAACGACAAAATGTGGGCTTCAGGCCCAAGAAATCGAAAGTATTTGCGAAGAAGAAAATAGAGGATTTTTTAAATAAAGCTCCAAATAATCTTCTACCGATAAAGGTGAGTTATTTGTGATTTTTTAGTATTAAAAAAAAAAAAACGTGTTTGAGCTAATACACGTATACTGTGGTATTATGGTATTATTTTTTCTTATTGTTTTGGGTAGCATTAATAATAGGCGTATCTGGAGCTTGTCGGACGGACGAATTAGTGAAAATGAAAATGTTGGATTTGGCTTTTTTTGAAGAAAAAATTTCGGTTAAGATTCCAGATTCTAAAAGACATACAAATAGAGCATTTCTCATTACTGATCCAGTATGGGTGAATATCATTCGAGACTACATAAATTTGAGAAAAAACATAGAAATCGGTAGATTTTTTTTTGCTCAGAGGAGGAATAGCAAGAAATCAACCAATTGGACACAAAATAATAGGTAATTTTCCACAAAAAATTACTTTTCTTCGATCCATCACTTCAAAGCTCACAGCAACAACTGGCTAAAATCAATCTGGCAACACGTAGTATTCAATTTGAATAAGTTTCGTACGATATACCGTGACGTGTTGGTCGTGGTCTTGAGGTAATTTTTCCTGACACCTGCGGTAGACATTCTCAAAGGCGGTGCGGTAACGGCGCTTCGTCCATTACCGCACCGCCTTTGAGAACCCGAAAACCACCGATAGTTCAGAGATTACCGGTCGTAGAAGTTTACTTTCTCAGGATATTTCATCGAATAAAAATCCGACGGAGCCCTGAGGGAATTCAGTGAATGAAACAAATAAATTCGACAGTGTTTCTATAAACGTTAGCACAAAGTGGAAAATGTCTGACAAATATCTGAGAACTATTTTCCTTATAAATACACGATGAGCAGTACGCGTACTGCATTCATTTTTGCAAAGTTGATAGCTTACTTCCAATTCAAGGACTATTGAATTTGACCACCATCGTATAATCATCAGAAAGAATTACCTTTGTTCCATATTGTATGAAAACATATCACTTACGAGGGATGGGTCACGAACAATGCCAAAAATAAGTATGAAATATGGTTCATTTAACTTTTGCGAATTGAAAATTGGATCGTGAAAGTGAAGGGTTGGATTAGGGGGAAACTCAAACCGCTGTACATCTTGCATTGATATCAGTGAAGGGTAAACTTGACAGATGGATATAATTGATTGATATGCGATGAGGTTTAGAAAAATACGTACTTGGAATATATCTATTATCGAAGAGAAGCTCTATCAGAAACATGCAATGAAAACCGCAAAAAATCCCATACGAACCACATCAAAGTATACCAATCCACAAAAGGAAAGAAATGGATCAGCACAAACAAACTACTGTCATTGATTCCCTACTAATATCCATAATAAACTTATTTTGTATTGAATATTCGGCCAATATTCAAATTTCAATGATAGTGAAAAATGTATTTTGTAATATTGTATCAATATTGCCTTTTAAATATTGGCGTGAGGTTTTCGTAACATTCTCAATCAATATGTGGTCAATATAATTTTTTAAATATGGATGAAATTATATTCCACTAATGTACCTCCAAACTTAGATACACAATATTGTGTTTTATCTCTAAAATCGATATGAGAGGAATATTGAAATCGCAATATTGGATCTAGATGATGGAAACAATATGTAGACAATATCGCTCTATCGATATTGGTGAAAATTATTCAACCAATATTGGCCCAATATTTTATGAAACAATGTACGTTCAGAACAGGTTCCACCAATATTATTAATGAAATATTGTTTTTACAATGTGAGGTGCTACCTGAAATGTGGACAATATGGGGCAAACATCTGACAGAAAACAACTACTTCCTTGGCTAATACCACGACGTACATTGAATAACATCTGACAGATATTTGTGCAACGTTCTTCCAAGAAGACCCAGTTGCAATTGCTTATTGTAATTATACAGCAGATTATCCTTCATTCGGCTAGGGAAGATCACCTGCAGACGTGTTTCGCGGTTCTTGTCGCTCGTCAGTGATAGGGTAGGTCGGACAACATTAGAGTCGTCCTGTCCCAGACCAATGAATTATAATCCACTGTATAACTAATATTTCCTCTAAAATGAAGCAGCTAGTTACGGTAAAAGTCAGTCGTAGCACCACACATCAATGAGCAATCCTCGGTAGCAAAGACACCAGGAAGTGAACAGAGTTCGAGAATTTTTGCTGGAGATCTGTCTTGTTACTCAGAATTCCAATGAGTTTGACGGATTCTGTTAGAGAGTTTATTTCCCCACAGTGAGACCTTCAGAAGGCTCACTTACTTTACCTCAGGCCTATTTGATGAACTTCCTTCTCGCGGTTCTCTAGTTTTTCAAATGTTCCTCATTGCGCTTCTTGATAGCTTCGATTGATTATCATTTTCTCCACATCGCCTATGTGAGCCTATTATTTTCATCAAACCTATTATCTCAGTCAGTTCCATCACAACGTTCCCATTCTGTTCCTTCCGATCCAATTTCCATTCATCATGGAATAACATGGCGTTATCCGCTTAATCCTGGCAGTCAACCTTTCTATGGTAACCAATTGTCGCAGCGAAAACAGTGAATATTTCAAAAGTTATATCAGTCAGTGGAACTATTTCACGCTGGTTATCTGAAAAGTCATTAATCATCACCAAGTACGATCCTTGCCATTGTCGTATCGTGATAAAACACAGCAGAATTAATTATGTGATAAATCAGTGTTTTAGGAAAACGTAAAATATGCCTCGGATAGGCCGCTACTTTATCTACCGGATTGCCAAGTGTCAGTTATAACACGCCATTACGATGGATAATGCAAATGCCCGGATTTATCTGGGTGGCAGGTAGCTGAAGTGTATTGTTTTTGCAAATTGGATTCTGCTGGTACAATTAGCTGTAGAAAATGATGGAATGTTCTTCAACATCAATTGGTTACCTGAAAAATTTGAACTTTCACTGGTCTGAAATTGAGAGATAAAGATAAATACATCCCTGAATATCAATACCCAATTGACTACGTATTATATTGTACTGGAAACGTAAAAATTAGTAGAATAATCGCGCATCAACAATAACACAAAACAAAACAGTATAAAATATATTTTTCAAAATTGTTATGTTTGGATCATTAATAATTTGTTTGATATCCGGTTAGACCCTTACTTACTAGCAACCCGTAGAAGTACTGGAAGTACTACGAAAACCTTACCATTCAACGTGAGATCACAAGAACCAATCAATTGAAGAAATCTTGTTGAATTCTTAACATTCCTAATGTAAAACTTGCTTAAACATATTCAGGTATATTAACTATGTCCCAAACGGCTTGGTTTTTGAGATACAGGATGATAAAAATATATTTTTTGAAGACTTTTTGGAGTAAACTTCGACATTTTCGACAATAATCAGTTCAAATTAGGCAAGTACAATCCATTCAATGGTACGCACGATTCAAAATAATTCATTATTTAGATAATTTACAGGGTCCTCCTTTTTTCAGATTCAAGACCTGTTCAACCCTTCTGTCACCAGTGAGAGATTGTTAGAGAAGAATAATCAATGATGTTATATCATCATTTTGTTTTCTTGAAGTTTCATTTATATGTACTTCAGGAGCTATAACGAAAATATTAATGCAAACATTTTCCAGTGTCTCATAACATTAGAAAAATTTGAAAATAAAACTATATATATAAAAATCAATTATAGTAAATTGAAAGAAATATTTTTTCAGAATTAGAAAAATCTACGATGAATAACAATTATAAAATATAAAATCTAAGCTTCTATACAAATGCATTGAAAATTAAAAAATCATTTAATAATAATATTAATAATAGATTTTATTGCCTCAAACTACATGTATTACATTTCACTCAATTGTGAGATTCAGAGGTTGTGGAGTTTGACGACAAAAGGCAGAGTTCGGTCTTGACGGTAAGATGAGTTACCGAGAGGATGCGCTCTTCCACTCAACCTCATTGTTCAAAGCGCAATTGAAAAAAACGCAAAAGAAAAAACACATAAAAAAAGCGCAATGTTACAAAAGCCTACAAGAAATATCTGCACGTGGAAAGTTGCAGATATGGATTGAATCGCACAAGGCAAAATCCACTCGTATGTAAATGCGCACATAGAAAAAATAACACAACAATGTGCGCTTTCTTCCGATAATAATATTATGTTGTACATATTATGTCATGTGCCAAATTAGGCCATTCGCCGAAATAAATACTCAGTTCTCGAAATGACCAATTGCCGAAAATAGATCATATTTTTTCGCTCGCGATTGACACGAACCTATCCTGAGCAAGCTAACTTAGCTTGTGACTCGAAAATGCGTGAATTTTTCGCTTGTGATTGACACACAAACCTAACCTGAGCAAGCTAACCTAGCTGGCGAGTCGAAAATGCATGCGTAAATTAGTTTTTCACTCGCGATTGACGCACAAACCCAACCTGAGCAAGCTAACCTAGCTTGCGACTCGAAAATGCGTGAATTGGTTTTTCGCTCGCGATTGACACACAAACCTAACCACCCAAGCTAACCTAGCTTGCGAGTTGAAAATGCGTAAATTAGTTTTTCACTCGCGCTTGACGCACAAAAAGGTGTGAATTAGTTTTTCGCTCGCGATTGACACACAAACCGAACTCAAGCAAGCTAACCTAGCTGGCGAGTCGAAAATACGTAAATTAGTTTTTCACTCGCGATTGACGCACAAACCTAACCTTAGCAAGCTAACCTAGCTTGCGACTCGACGACAATGCGTGATTTTTTTGCTCGCGATTGACACACAAACCTACCCCCACAAGCTAACCTAGCTTGCGAGTTGAAAATGCGTGAATTAGTTTTTCGCTCCCGATTGACACACAAACCGAACTAAAGCAAGCTAAACTAGCTTGCGACTCGAAAATACGTGAATTAGTGTTTCACTCGCGCTTGACGCACAAACCCAACCTGAGCAAGCTAGCCTAGCTTGCGACTGGAAAACGCGTGAATTAGTTTTTCGCTCGCGATCCACACACAAACCTACCCACACAAGCTAACCTAGCTTGCGAGTTGAAAATGCGTGAATTAGTTTTTTGCTCCCGATTGACACACAAACCGAACTAAAACAAGCTAAACTAGCTTGCGACTCGGAAATACGTGAATTAGTTTTTCACTTGCGCTTGACGCACAAACCCAACCTGAGCAAGCTAACCTAGCTTGCGACTCGAAAATGCGTGAATTAGTTTTTCGCTCGCGATTCACACACAAACCTACCCACACAAGCTAACCTAGCTTGCGAGTTGAAAATGCATGAATTAGTTTTTCGCTCCCGATTGACACACAAACCGAACTAAAGCAAGCTAAACTAGCTTGCGACTCGAAAATACGTGAATTAGTTTTTCGCTCGCGATTGACACACAAACCTAATTTAAGCAAGATAACCTAGCTTGCGACTCGAAAATGCGTGAATTATTTTTTCTCTCGCGATTGACACACAAACGAACTAAAGCAAGCTAACCTAGCTGGCGAGTCGAAAATGCGTGAATTAGTTTTTTGCTCACGATTGACACACAAACCGAACTAAACTAGCTTGCAAGTTGAAAACGCAATAACTTGTTTTTTGGCATTTGAGCGTTTTTTTCAATTGCGGTTTTTTCTATGTGCGCATTTATACGAGAGATTTTTGTCATGTGCCATTTTTGTAACATTGCACTTTTTTCTGTGCGTTTTTTTCAATTGCGCTTTTTTCCGGTCACGATTTGGTGCGAGGGGGTCCTATCCTGGAGTACTCAAAATACCATAAAACAAATACATATGATTTAAGACGTATCGTTCTGTATGTGATCGAACTAGAATCAAAGTGATATTATCACGCACGTTCCATCGTGTAACACACACACACGGTGTATTTTATCGAACAATCGAACAATGTGACTTATTTGAAATTTTCCTTTGTTCGGCAGTCGATCTGTTAATTCCATTCTCGTGGCCCGTAGTTATTCGAAGCCAAAAGCCGGATTAATCTGTGGATAGTAACACAAAAGCTTCGCCGAAGTTTTTGCCAACCAAGTTAATTCCGACCCTTTGCTGAAATTTCCAGAGCTTACCTGACCATCCTAACTACTGCATAGAAACTTCGTACTGGTATTGTGAGGTAACTTTAATGCCCTGTTCTATTGTCTTGGCCATATAAGTTTTGGCGGATATGAGCGAACAGCATAGATTAAACTTGACAGGAGCAGTGAGTGATTGTGCAGATAGCTCGTTCAGTTATGAACATTGGAATCGATTATTTGGGAATATACAGCAATCAATAGTGAAAATGAAAGATTTTTACAAACATACTACCGGGAAACCCACTTGAAAGACAGTCTGTAGTTATAGTCCAGAGCTGTCCCAAAGCACAGTGCTTAGTGCTCGTGAAAGCACTTGAAGCACTTTCTTGCTCCTAAGCACAAATTCAGTGCTCGCGAGCACTTTTCGGGATTACTAAGCCCATATAAATGAATCTTGTCAAAACATGAAGTTGGGGCAAATAATACCCATGTACCAAAACAAAGTTTTTTCCACGTCCTTATGCAGATTTTTTAGATGAAAGTCAAAAGAAATCTGCCAAAAATTTCGATGGGGTGACATTTGATTATATGATTTTGATTTACATATTTTCATTTTTAACCTCTGGGTTGTTAAAATCCCAAAAAAACGATGTCAAAAAAACAGCAAAACCAAAAAATTAATCAATATTCCTATAGTATTTGAATCAAATTGTGAATTTGAGGAATTCTGTTTCAAAACACAGAAAAAAATTGGTACCTGAATACAATGAAAAATTTCAGTGACTCAATGAATATTTTTATCAATATTGGTCCAATGAACGCAATCGTTATATCAATGTACCACTGGTTATCCATACTATGAATACGGATCCTAATAATATCAATGAATGCTTTCATTGATATCATGATCAAGTACATTAAATAGGTTCGTTAAGGTAATGAATTCCATTCATCAAACGAATAAAGATTGATCACCCAAGCAATGAATTGTATTCGTTCAACCAGTGTTTATAGAGAAAGAAGATAGTTGGCCAATCTTACGTACTTTCAGTTGGATTCAAATGGAGACCATCACTAGAGGTCGCTAGTCCACGAGTCTCCAGTCACGTCTTTTCTTGATTTTAACGTATGTATTTGATCAGTTCGTAAAATGTAATTTATTGAATAATCGACAGATGGCTCTGAAATATAATTTTGACATATGCATCCTATCCAGCGTTGTACTGGTAAATTCGAGATTCCATGTATTTCAGTTTCAGTGTTTATACCAATTTACTGTTACCTGTAACTTGATGTTATCAAGACCATTCCCAGTGAATTTTGTGTTTATTTGTTTTGTGTCGTTCTTGATCATTTGTGAAATTGTCACGTGAAAGACTAGTTATTCGTTATCTTTCTTTTCACTTGATTACACCATACTCTGATTATAACTAACAAGTCGTCTTTTATTTACTATTATTACTATGAGCATTTAGTGTGGCACAACTTTAAATGATGATCAATTAGTCTGAAAAACACATTGGTATATTTGTACATATTTTCTCCACTTTGTAACTGTTAGCAGTTAAAATTTTGAATATTTTAGAAAATATGAAATTACTTGTCTGAATAAATATCTAGGTGAATAACTAAGTTTTTTTTGTTCTATATACAACCACCTACAACCTATATACACCTACAATTTTATTGTTTGTGAACTTATGTATTTGTATTTATAAATTTACTCTTTTTGACATGTTCAATCCACTTAGCTGGAGTAATAAACCAATTAACGGTTTTCTTTCTTTTTTTCTTATATATAGATGTTATAATGAACAACCAATTCACAAGATTAAACATGGCCATGATGGCTTGGAAGTTTGTAAGTACTCAGTTGCAAAATTTATTAATTGTATAATGATTACCTAATTGTCACATATTTTATCAGTTCTGTTCTGTTCACCGGTAGTGTATTATTATGAGCTTCGTCGCCCAGTGATTATGGCTTAAAAAATACACTGCACACCACACGTAGGTAAAAAGATATTTTTCACTAAAATTCCACATTCATTTTCAAATTGAACCATGCACAGTATTGTGCATGATGATTGAATTCAAAATGACAAAATTGGTATTAATAAGTTCCCAACACGAAGTGGAAATTCTTCATCTTTCACGTTAATTTTTTTAAATTTGTGACTAGTTCATTCAACATTTCATTTTTATTGAAACATTGAATATTTGTATAAAATATGCTACTCTACTAAAAACTATCATTAGAAAATTTCAAGTCCGTCCCCGTCAGGGCGAATGGTACATACTTGGATTCCTTGGCAAAAATAGAAATTCTCAAGTATACCTGGAAAATTGCAAAATGTTTGTAGGTGGCGCATTCGTACGGGTATGTTTTCTAGCTAGGTTCGTCGTTATCGGGCTAGATGTCTCGCGCGATTGTATCAAACGCGATTTCCACAGGCACTGACTAACTATCTTCTTTCTCTATAAACAATGGTTCAACTGATGAAACTAATCAGATTAATTATTATTGTTCGTTCTTCGAATAAATGTTTTATGATTGATATAATGATTTAGATTATTTCGACGATTGATATTTTTCATCAATTCAATGAATGGTGTTTATTGATAATCGGTTACTATAATGCAAGGTTCGTTGGGGTAATGATTCCATTTCATTTAAAAAAATATAATTTTTGTGTTTTTATTTCAGAAAACATAAGATTTATCAATAAACTATTTCTATAGGTTGAGAGATAATTCAATTCTCCACAAGAATGATTTTCAATAACACCTTATGACATACGCTCGTTTTCTCAGAAAACGTGGTTTAACGTCGACATTATATTTCATGCTCGCGCTAACCCACCACTGCAAGTTCAGGCAAGGCCAAAAATTAAATTTGTCACAACTTTGCTAAAAATTATAGTAGAAGGAAAAGAAAAAGTGCATATAGTTCCTGAAGACTTCTACTTCCCCATGCAAATATAACATGTGAGTATCTGAGTACCTAAAATGTGTTTTGTGCCACTTCATTCACATAAACCTTCTATTTACGGAGGATCCGAAAGTATGGATATTTCCGTTGATATGAAATAATTATACTGAAGCAGGAATCAGTACCCTCTTTACCATATGTAACGATTTAAGACTAGTGAGACAAGTTTGACTTATCCATACCAAAGAAAAAACTGGGTTTTACTCCTGCATCAGTTTTCGACTCAACCATAATCCCGCAGGTTCTTCAGGAAATGTTGAAAATAATCGCGCATACACATGCTACATAAAAAATGATGTATGTGATTTCATGCTTGAGGTTTGCGCTTTACAATAGTGTTATTAAACATATATGCAGGATATGAATAAGCGAGTATTAACAACATTCACTGAAGATAATGCCGGTTTTATGGGTCGAAAATGAGGCAGAAATAAAAAAAAGTTTTTTTTTGGCATGTATAAGTGGGACCTATCACACTAATCTAAAATTGTTGCATATAGTCCAAAGAAGGTAAGGGTTGCTGCTTCAGTATAATATTTCAATATTTACTAAATTATTAATGATAATTAATGATAAAACAAAACAAAAAAAACAATCTCCGTGAAGTGCGACAAAATACATTTTAGGTATATCATGCATGAGAAGGTAGGAGTCTTCAGAAACGATATGAACTTCTCCTTTTTCTTCTCCGATCATTTTTAGCAGAGTTATAACCAATGAAATATTCGGCTCCGCCAGAACTTTCAGCGACGGGTATGCATAAACCTTAAATTTGATGTCGGCGTCCAATCACGTTTTCTGAGAAAACGAGCGCATTTCATAAGAAATTACTAGGAATAATTTTTGTGAAAAATTGAATTGATTTTCACCTTGTTGAGTTGTATTTCCGATGGATCATATTTTTTCCAAGATTAGAGCAAAAATCTATTTACTCATTTTGAAACAAAAAAAAAAAAAATATGTTCCACCACTGAAATTTCGATTTTTTTTCGAGTTCATCATGGTTCTAACTACTAGCATACCATGTTTGGTGTGGTGCTACAATCGATCCTTGTCTCAAAACCCAGTCGTACTGGATTAGAATAGATGTTCATGTTTTCATGATTTGTGATGTTTAGAAAACAACAAAAATACCACGCGGATATAAGTTTGAGTAGTTGAATTGAAGGCTATATTATTCGTGAAAAATACTCTTACGCATTTCGTTAACATAATTTTTTCCACTTTTATGGAGACGTTTTTGATAGTTCAAAAAAATTCTTATTTAAGAATTTGTTTTTCGGTATGAGTAAAAATGATATGACCAGATAAAACAAAAGTGTTGATAATCATTTCCGTCCAAATTTTGGAGAGTGTTTCCGACAAATTCATGGAATTCAATCATTGAAATCAAAATATCATCCCAAGTCGCTTCCATCTGACGCGACGTCCGTTTCCTAACTTGTCCCTCGGGCACTATCGCTAACGAAACTGACGTTCACTTTAATTAGTCCATTACAACGGTCTGTTCTTCTCTTTGCCAGAAGGAGACGTTTTCAGTGGCGTTGCTGACATCGGCCATTCCTAATTATGAACGGGAAACTGAAATATTAAACTGTTGCGTAAATTGTATTGAAGAATGAAGATGAACGAAAAAAACTTTCAATCAGAATTTCAAGCATTATCAATCAGTAATAATACGAAAAGACAGGATTTTTGAATACAGAACGCCTAAGACTCGATTTATCGATCGTGAGAAGCTGCCCAAAATCATTAAGAGTATGAACGCGGCGTAAATATCGATTACAGATAAGGTACGTTACTTTCACCCTTGCACGCTCAACATTATAGCTATTTATGTACCAAGTGCGTTATATAGATCCTAACGCCCGGAGGGTAACATTTACCCGAGGGCCGTTGGCAACATCGGGCAATATTCATCTCTCGGGCCAAAGACCCTCGGGTGAATGTTACCCTCCGGGCGTTAGGATGTACATACAAGATTTTATTTTTCACGTCAACGCTTCTTGTTCAAGGTGGTGCTTCCTTTGAAACACTAAAATTTTAAATATTGAAGAAAGTATCTCCTCGAAAAACAAATTGCTACAATGATAGCCCACTCCGTTTTCGAAAAAGAAAATGTTAACGTTCCGAACGAAACCGAATAAACATTGAGTTCATCATAGGTCAACTCACAGAACTTCAAACTTGGTACTCATTTTTCAGGAACATTCGAAAATTGTAATTTATATTTGGGAGAAAATAATTAGTCCCTTTTTCATGTACAGTTATAAATAAAACTTTTCGGAGCAATTAATTTATTGAACTACAGAAAAAAAAAACATTTAGCGGGTGTTATAATTCATAATTCCCTCCATAACGCCCCGGGTCAAGGTATTATAAAGCAGTAATGGATAAGTGGAAAATAACAAATTTAGGATTCATTTCGATTTCACCAGTACTGAAATTTACCACTCCATTCTTATGAAATATTCTAGTACTATCAAGAATACAATAGATTGGAATAAATATTCTCTCACTTACCTAATGCCGCCGTTTGCAGTCCTTATTTTTTCTTTTTTCCTTATGAAAACTTTCATATTATCAATTGACAGCAACGAGAAAATCACAGAAAATTTCCATTTTTGTCACAAATTCACCTCGCTTCATTTAAACCTTTTGGCCACTTGCAACCCCTATGCCTATCGTTTTCCGGTGCTAGAATCGATCCTAACATTCTGTTGGTGAACATGGCAGCGACGATAAAACTGCTCGTATTTTCCACCATTTCCATAAGCACTTTTATATCTCGAAGGAATAAACGAGGAAATCGAAGAAATCGTCACCTAAAATTTGTCATCGTCTCCCAGTTTATAAAACAGATGAGCTACAAGCAAATGTCGGCAGAATCACTGATACATTCACAGTACTAACGAAACTACATCTACTAACGAACCTGAGGTTCTTTACACTATAAAAGAACTCAAAAATCATAAATGTCCGGGAATCGATGAAATAACTTCAGAAAATCTTAAACTCATCGGCGAATACATTAAAAAACCTTTAGCATATTTGATTAACAAAATATTTGAGAACGGTGTATATCCAGAGGACTTAAAGACAGCAATAGTAAAACCATTATTCAAAAAAGGCAATCGGAAGAAAGTCTCTAATTATAGACCAATCTCACTCATAAGTACAGTCGCTAAAGTTGTGGAAAAAGTTATAAAAAACCGCCTTGTGGAGTTTTTAGAAAAGAACAACATACTTTCACAAAAACAGTTTGGTTTCAGATCCCAAAAATCAAATGAAGAATGAAGATGCAATTGTGTTTCTAACAGATAATATCTATCGAACTCTGGATGAAGGTAAATGTGCAATAGGTGTCTTCCCAGACTTAGCTAAGGCATTTGATACCGTCAATCATGAGAAACTGATGAGCGTTATGGAGGATCTAGACATCAGAGGTATGGTCTACGAACTGTTCAAATCTTACCTTAACGAGAGGACACAGTATGTGAATATAGAAACTAAGCTGAGTGAATCTCGCACGGTGATAAGTGGCGTGCCTCAGGGAACGGTTCTGGGACCGATGCTCTTCTTACTGTACATTAATGGGATATTTTTCCTGGATATTGATGCGAAAATATCGTCCTTTGCACGATGATACAGTTATCCTGGTCACAGATACTACTTGGGACGGTGTTAAAAATAAGGAGGGACAAAATCTGAAAAAAATAAAAAAATGGTTCAGTAATATGGAACTTACACTGAATTTAGAAAAAGCAAAATGTATCACACTGTCCTGCAATAAATCGAGTTCACCCAATATAGATAAACTCACAGTAAGAGAAAATAATTCAACTCATTTCGTCGAATGCGTCCATAACTTACCTAGGAATTAAAGTTGACATGCACTTAAAATGGAACATTCACGTAAAAAAAGTAGTCAAAAAATTAAGATCGATTCTGTTTACCTTCAAATATCTGAAAAACGATCTCAAGACCAATGAACTGAAAACCCTCTACCACTCACTAGTTGAATCCCATATTCAGTATGGATTATCAGGTTGGGGAGAAGCGTAGATAGTCACTTACTAGAACTACAAGTGATCCAAAAATATTTTTTGAAAATTATATTCGATAAAAGACGCAATTACCCCACAAAAAAACTTTTCAAAGAGATTCCTATACTTGAACTAAAAAAATTATATATATTCAAAGTCCTTAGCTTACAATATAGGAACAAAAAAGAATCAACATCAATAAGACACACATAATACACGGTATAAAACACATTTTGAGCTCTCCACAGAAAAAACTGCAAAAACAGTTGGACAAAGGTCATTTTATCACACAGGCCCGAAAATTTTCGGCCAAGTTCCTCAGTTGATCAGAAGCATTAACAATTCTTCTTTATATAAAAAGAAATTGAAAACTTGGCTGAAACAATTGCCTATAGAAAATATAGTAAAAATGATTAATACTCCATGATAACTATTGAAATCTATTATTGGGGTATTTCTGCAATATGTATCACGGTAGTGTATGAATAGGTGTATATAATAAAAATATGTAAGTACAAATACCACGTGTTTATATCAAGAGTCCAATCATCATTAACATCATCAAGAGGAGTATTGTTCAAATAATTGAAATCAACAAGCTTTTATAGTTTTATATGTAAAAAAAATATCTTGACAGTTTAACTTCAGTGTTGAAAAAGCTTGAAGTGCTATTGTTTTTGTTATTATTATACAATATACAATATGGTAAGTGAAAAGAACCTAACGTTTTTTGGAATTTTCAAGATACTTTTTAAAGGTTATTTTTTCTTTTCAGTTCTTATTACTATGAGATCGTGTTTCTTTGACATTTTAAACTCTAGAAAAATTTTCACTTTGTATTTCAAATTACTATAGGAGCCTGTTTTTTCAATTCTTGTAGAGTATATTTCATTTTAATTATCATTGTTCAATAATTATCAAGCAATATTATTGCATTGCATTTGTTATCAAGGTCTATGATATGATAATTATGTTTGGAGTTGATTTAAAATCGATTGCAAAATTCGTTCCTCACTGATAAATATTAATATGATCATCATTATTGAATTATCATTATTCAATTCTAACAATAACTTCTGAAGTTTGTTTGATGCAAGTTTGGAATCGTTTTCAAACTTTTTATCGAACAGACATCATTCCTATTATATTATTTTCATATTGGGCAGTTCAGTTCTGAGCTATGTTCAGAGTTAGTTTGAAATCCACTGTAAAAGTAGCGAAATAACAAACATTATTATCATTACGGAATTATCATCATTACAGAATACTTGTCATCTGTCATTAATCTGTGTGATAAATTTTGGCTGGATGATTGGAAGTGAATAACAATTGAATATCAAGGTTTCATTATAAAGTTACACATGCACGATTCAAGTTAATAAAATTCGTGTAATTAGAGTTCCAAAATTATCAGTATCATCAACATTGACCAAATCAGTTGATCTTGTTCTTTGTTTTTCAGCCTGGAGTCTTGTTGTTTTTTTTTATTTCAACAAACGGCACAGCTTTGGAATTCATTACCTGGAGCAAGCTAAGCAAAAACAACACGAGAAATTTCACTTGCCTAAGGGAATAATACCTAACTTCTCTGGGAAGTTTTATATTTGATATTATTTTTTCATTCCTCATACCATTGCTCTTCTTCATGGATTACTTCGAAGTTATGTGTATGTTTATTTCATATTATTTGCTGAATTTACTATAAAAACTTTATACAATTGTTTAGTGGCTGTAAGTAGGTCAAAAGGACATAAAATATTTGATTATGTGACAAGAAATGATAGTAGGAGAAAACCGACTATGCCATCATATGAAAGACAGTCCGCAGTTACCTTCTGCTATGTTTGGAACTCGCAATTGTCATTTAATCATTTGTAATAAATAATTATATTATATTACGTATCAAGAACGATAAGCACATTTTATTTATAGTAGAGTTCAGATTCCCGATAATTGAGTCATATCGTGTGGAATGCTTTGATAAAAGCAAAGCAAGAATTAGTTTTGAACTGTTTCCCATCCTACCAGGATGTGATATTGAGTGGTCGCAAGGGGGTGGGAAAAGAGGTGAAAACGAATTTACCCTATTTTTTCTACAAATAAAGCAACGAGAATAATTGTACAATTATTTTTGTCCAAACCGGAATAGTCTATGGCATTTGTATGCCATTCAAATAATTATCAAAGTTTCTGAAGTGCACGGTATCACATGGAGCTCACGAACGTTCAAACGCGATATTCTCGAACAGGCTATTTAGAATAATTTTTTTTCTTGTTCATCAACTAATCTGAATTTTGCTACTTTCACCTGACATCTGTCAATTTCAAACTCGTTTATTTCGTAATTTCACTTCTCTTCAAGGCGATCGGTCAGGTCCAATCCTATATTTTGTGGAATTGACTTGAGTGGTTCAATCCAATCCAAAAACTGTATATATCGATTAGATGGATTGGATCCAGTCAAGTCAAACCCTTTTTGAGCAGATGATCCAAAGTTGCGAGATAAACGTAGTCTATAGGGATTTTCATATTCTAACCCATCCTCCCCAATCAAACAAAAATTCAAGGAATCATTTATTTTTAACTTTATGGTCCTCAATCAAGCGAAAATCCAAGGAATCATTTATTTCTGAATGTTCATCTATAATTAAATAAGGCTTTCTAAACTTTTCAAATTGTGACAAGACCTATCTTTTTTTGACGTTTGTAGAATAAATTTTGTTTGCGTATCGTTAGCGAAATACTTTGGTGATCTCGACATTTTTTTTAACTCGGCTGCACCTCGGTAAAAAAAATCAGTTCTCGATCACTAAAGTAGGATTTTGCGCACTAGAAACAAAAACTTTTTTTGTCTTCAACTATTATATCAAATGCATTGAATATTTGCACGCTCGTGTTTTCGACCCCTCTTTCTCCTTATATCCTATATCCCTATCCCAGATCTTCTCTTCTATTGTGATGGTATTACGACCCCTTGGTCCCATCTCCAAACCGCACATATCAAACATGGCTGTTAGTTTGTCTCCATCAGAGACAGATGTGCTAATCTCTGCCGGGGTTTGGAGTTGATATTGGAGAATAAGATACTCCGCAGATTTATTGGGTTGAAAAATATCAACTGCAACCGAACAATGTGTTCGTTGTCAACAAGTTATATGAAAATAAAAGAGAAATTGATATTTCGTACTGATATGAAGTTGCTTGTTTTGTTGGGAATGATATTTTGTATAATATAGTAAGTAGGTACAAGTTGGCAATGGTTTACATGGTTACGAAATGTTGAAAATTAATGTTATCGAAATCAAAAATATATATCTGTAAAAAGTTAAAGTTTCACTAAAATTTCTTGATTTTCAATGAACCAGTTGAGACAAATAATAGTAGCGATAGATTTCTTCGAATCTTTATTCAATTCAGTTCTAATAAGGAAAATATGACGGAATTCAAGATGATAAGTAATTTCTGAATGTTCTATTTCTATGTTCTCGCAAAGAACTTAGAAATATGGACAGTTAACACGTACTTTGATGTTTTTGACAAAATTTTAAAATAGTGGAAAGTTGAAATGAAAAAAATATGTTTGTGTCGTGTCTATATGGTATTTTTATCCCCCAATCTCCTACTATACCGACATGCGTTCTTTTTCTTCCAGGCCTCGATCTGTCGACGTATGGCAGAGATTCGGAACTCTTTGAGAAGGGAGGTTGTTTCCGAGGTTAACAGAGCCTCTTGGGTGTTAAAAAAAAGCTTCAGTTCTCACCTACATTTATTGAATATTTATACAAATTAAACTAGAACAGAATTTCGGTATTTTCATATGGCCACATGCTTTTTATTATCCAGCTGCAATCTGTAATATCTGAAAAAGGCTTTTACCCAGTGGCGTAGCCTATAGATTTTGTTACAGAAACATATCCAAATAAGTTTTTTCACAGTAGAGTTTGTGAAAATAAAAAAATTTAAATAGACATTTTGGCATACAGGTCTTGTGCGTATCCTGGATTGTCAACCAAAAAAAAAACATTTTTGACAATAAGTCAAAAATTGAAATTTTGAAATTAATGGAAAAGCAATGTTGCCACTTGGCAGTTTTTGCAATAATTGATTAGAACTCATCACCTAAGATAATTGATTAAAAAAAGTGAAAGTTTACTCCTTCATTACAAATTTTCAGAATTTTAGATATTTTTTTTTAGGAAACGCCCAAATTTTACCATCAAGAGCGTACCATTCTAAGCAAAAGGCTGGATTATTAATGATCCACTTTGATTTCGGTCATTAAATAATAGCGTTTTGCCGATCCTTTTGCCACGTATGCCCAAAATCCACATGTTGAAAAATTCGTTCATTCAATATTCTGAATTGAATATTATTATTGAGAAGGGGAACATTCTATGAAAATTGAAAAATGGAAATTTTGATTTTTTATAATATCTAACAGAAAACAACTACTTCCCTGCTAGAGCCACGCTGGACATTGAACTATATCTGATAGATATAGTGAAATGACTCTGAAAATGAAAATTCGCATTTTCATTCAGATAGTTGATTTTTTTAATTTTCTCTAGTTTTCATTGAAAATTCATTACATTAATAAGATAGGGATAATGTTATTCAAAAATATCACTTATAGAAATTGTTGAAACAAAGTTCGCTTCTCTCACATTTAATCCCCAATACATTTTTGTCGACGAAAATCTATTTCGCTTTGCCAGGCTCATCAGGGATATTGCAAGAATTGGAAAGCAGGCACTTCAGAAGCAATTATACATATCACGGATGGAAATGATGGAGGATATATTTCTTCTGCAAAGTGTTACCGCAGGAGAAATATTTCCATCATTTCCATCCTTGATGTGTATAATCCTCAGCGGTTTCCAACCTCAATTTTTAAGACATATTTTGTATATTTTTATTTTGTACTTAGAGCTTAAGAAATACTTGACTACAAACCATTCAACATACCTCTGGTCCGAAATTGATATACAAATGCTGGGGGACGACTGTAATTAAAAATTTCGTCGGTTAAATTTTCCAGTTTCATGACTTGTAGTCAGTAGTAGTAGATACACTATTATGATGTCAAACAATTATGGCAGTTTTTGGATTACAAAGGGTAACACATTTAGAGGGGTGACCGGCTATGTTTCCGTTATAACATACCATCCTATATGACATTTAGCTTTGCACCAATTTATAAGATCATGAAAGTCCATTTGTTTGTTATAACAGTAACAACCAATTGAAATTATACATAAGGCACGTTCTTATACCTAAGATATAATGATGAAATCATCATAAAAAATGTGTACATAACGTATTCATACATATAAAACGTATGAGCGAGTATCATGAAAATATTCAGATAAAATAAAATATTTCAAAGATATATTTGATTCAAATACTTAGAAATGAACAATAGATCATCACTTATGAATTCTCACATCATCATTATAATTTTTGTATACAAGGGAAGTCTGTTATTCTAGAACTTCTTTCACAAAAAATCGGTATTCCTACACACATCTCCTGTTTTTATAAGAATGACAATAAGAGTGTAGATACCTACTCTCTGTTTACATATTATTATTTTATCGATAATATAAAATATTAAACTTTTTATTTATGGATATTACTATATTTTATACGCGGCCTAATCAACAATTGCTAATTTCTTTCGTATTTACATCCCACATAGGTATTTATCTAATCTACGGTTTTCGTGGCATGACCCAGATAAATTATAAACCGTATATCAGTGCATCTCACTACTCACTTCTTTCGAGGTAGAATGTGGGGCATGGTGCGCGAGATATCCATCAACATCTTCATCAAATGACTGATGCTACTGAAAGATTACCACCCAAAAATAATCATTATGATCCTTGATCCAGAAAAAATAAAAGACTGATATTCGACTGATAAGTAGGTATCTACTATTGTTCTTGTGAATTATTTGTTGTTTATTGTTATTTATGGACTTCTCCTTCATACAAAAATTAAAGTGATGCAGAAAACCTTTATGCTATCGTATTAATGGCAGACTATTATTTCTGTGTTTGCTGCTTAAAAAAAAGCATTTCAATTAATTTCATATTTGCGGGTATAAATTATTTTTATATTTTCTCTGAAGAGTGTTATTGTGGAATTTATGTGCCAGACGATTTTTTCTAAGCTTCCTATGTTTCAGCTGATACGTACAATAAGTTTCGCTTCAGTGAATATACATTTTTTAACTGATTTCTGCTGCTTTTGTTACCTTCCTGTAATGGGCCCTATACATTACAATCTAGGTTGTCAATTTTAATTGAAGAACTAAAATTGTGTGGTTAAATTGAAGTATATGGACTAAAATTAAAAATTTTACCAGGTGATTTTCCGGTAAAATTGTCAAGCAAAACCTTCCAATTGCTATCGTCTCTCCAAATGCTACAACAATGTTTACTGAAATTCATAAGTGTATTGTTCTACCTGAAACTGAGAAACTGATTATATAAGAACTATGCTGGAGTTAACACTCGCTCTCGTGTACTAATCCTCGTAATAACTGTCAAAACTAAGTCTAACAATGTCTAGAATTCTGAACATTTCCAACTAGTCGAGTTTTTTTGAAGGGATTATCCTAGCTCACTCTTTGCTCGACATTGTTAGTCAATAACGGGATTCATTTTGGTGCTCTACTCGTTTAGGATGGAGCATGTTTCAAATTTTATGGCATATTGGAAATAATTGAACTTGAAATAAAGCAGGAGTTATGGTCCAGTTATAGCAAGATGGAAAAAGTAAGTGAAAATTGAAAAGGTGGCTTTTATCGAGTTCATTATGTAGCAATAATTTATCATGTTTTTTTTTAACTTAAATCAAATGAAATATATCGCTTCCCAATTTAATTTTCAAACAAATCATACAAAGAGTGGAGTGAGACCAGTTTGTGAGCTCATAATACAATAACGATAGGCAAGCTTTTAAGATTGAATGGAGTACTGATAATCTGATCAAATTGTATTTTCACCAAGAAAGTTTTGGGGTAGCTTTCATTACTTTCATTCTCTATGTTTTTGGGGTGCTAAATCCGAATATGAGGTTTGTTAACAAATTTTCGAGACGGAGCATTGAAAAAATTGCAAAAAACTCAAAAAGTTCTCTTTCTTCTGCGGTTTATTGCTTATAAGTTTAAAACTACAAATTTTTGTTGATAACCTTCATTTAAGAAATGAAAGAGCATAATATTTTCTACAAATTTTACCATAAAGGTTTTTTATACGACGAACCGTTCGGGCTCAAGGACTACTTGTAAATTGCCATATTTCAGCTGACTGGAGAAAATCCAACTTTTTCAATACAAAACTCTACTTTATTATTGAAGTTAATTAGTGGATTTCCGCCAGTTCTCTGCGCATACCTTATTTGGATCATATAATGAAGGTTCAGGTCACTTATTCCAAAATTAAATACAAGTTATTCAATGAGGTCCGAAATCGTACAAAACTTGAAATTCAAACAAAAACCTTCAAAAAATATTTCACATGATTATATTATTATATATCATATATTATACGATCTAGTTACCCGACTGCATACTTTAGTCAAATATAGAAACCTAAGATTGGGAAAGATACTAAGTTTCACTCAGTGAGTCTCTCAAGGGGCCCGTGACTGAAATACGAGACAGGGAGAACCTTGAGAGGGCAGTAGACGAAGTGGGCAATGCAATAGTCGGAGCCTACGAGGAAAGCTGTCCTGAGAAAAAAAGGCTCAAAACAACAAAACGGTCTGGTGGAATGAGCATATAGAAACACTCGGAGATAGAGTGCGGAAGCTTTTCAACACAGTAAAATTCAACCAAGATTGGACCACATAAGGCTGAACTCACGCAGTAAAACATCCAGAATCCATGAGGTTTTAGTCAAATAAGGTACTGTAAACCAAGTAGGTTTCTTGAAAAACATTCGAGGAAAGTCTAGGAAGGCTCACAGAAGCACACTTTCTAGCCTCAGTAAGTCTTAATGGCCCGACAACAGTAGACAGTACTAGAAGCAGGCCAAACAGATGAACAACTTTGGAATGGAGACTTACTACGGAAATATCGAGACCAAATAGAATCAGATGGGCTATCAGTAAATTCAAACAATACAAATCCCATGGAGCAGATGAAATATACACCATATTTTTCCAAACGGGACAGGAAATACTAATTCCATACCTGTGCCGTATATTCAAGGCTTGCATAGCACTACGACATACACCTACGATGTGGCAAGAGGTGAAAGTCATATAACTATCTCTTAAAGGTGGGGAGACTAGACGACAAGACACCCAAGGCATGTCGTGCCATAGGTCTGATGTATTTTTCGCTCAAAACGATGAAAAGACTGATAGATAGATACAAAAGAGATGAGGTACTACAAACAAGCTCGCTCAACGAACGCCAATATGCGTATCAACCAGGCAAGTCAACAGACTTAGCACTGGACGACCTCAACAGGCTACTAATGAAGTCTTTGGAAGACAAATAGATAGCCATGACATTTATAGACATCAAGGGTGCCTTCAACAATGCATCCACCGAGTCTATAGCAAACGCTCTATTAAAAAAGAGGTTTCTCCCTTACTGTGCCTGTGGATGAACGCTAACTTGCAAAACAGGGTCATAAAATCAGCAATCGGCAGAAAAACACTAACACCCAGAGCAAACAGGAGATGTCCACAGGGACGGGTGCTATCGCCCCCACTTTGGGTCATCCTAATGAACGAATTAATTGAAAGGCTATCTTCCAGAGGCTTTCGTTGCCTAGGATATGCCGACGACCTCGCAAAAGGCAAATTTGCAAGGACAGTCTCGCAGCCCACACAGTCAGCTGCAGATATAATCGAAAGGTGGTGTAAAGAGAAGGAGCTGAAAGTGAACCCTCATAAAACCAGAGTAGTCCCAAAAAAGTACTAGATGGACAAAAAAGTACTGGATGGACTCAAGTCACCTCTACTGAACTGAAATTGTATTTGCCCAAGAGGCAAAATACTCAGGAGTAATCTTCGACCATAAGTTAACTTCGAACCAACACCTACAAAAAGTAAAAAGTACAGTAGCCTTCAATCTGTGAGTAGTCTTTGGACTGAAACTGCCCCAATGACGAACAAGAGTACTTTTAGTTTTATTGCAATCTGATTCCTTGAGAAATTCACTAAAAATATTATTAAATAGTCAATAATAGTTTTGGAGTGAGAAAAAGTGGGTGTTTTCTGCCAATTTTTATTTGGCGTCTGAGCAAAAAAACCTTAACAGTGGAATTTGTAGGAAATTTTATGTACTTTCATTTTGAATGGAAAAGTTATTCAATGATAATTTTTGAGTTATAAGCGAAAAACTACAAAGAAAATAACCATATTTTTGCATTTTTTTCAATGTTCCGTCAAGAAATGTTATCAAACTTCAAATTCAGATTCAGCACTCCAAAAAACGTATGAAATGGAAGAAATCGAAACTCCCCCAAAGAGGAAATATATCGTAAGCAATATATTTGTTCCACGATCATCGCAAAGTTGCTAATTCTAAAATCAAATTTGATAACAAAATATTGACACAATCACTCTTGAGATTCAAGTAATAATCTATAACACCTCTGTTCCCAAACAATTTAATTTTCTTTCTTGTAATAGGAGAATATTTTCACACTGATATAGCAACAATTACGTTTTCATTGATTGTCGCCGAAGACCGTAGTTATAATTATCACAGTTTTCAAGTAACTCATTCATCATTAATGATTCATCCAGTGAGTTAGAAAGAAATTGTGCAAATACACACCTCTTAGAAAGTACCGATAATCCATGATTTTTAATTGAACTTTCATTTCACCGAAAAAGCTAAACTGTATGTTATTCATATTTAGAGTACTGAACAAGATCTTACCCCCTAGACAACTGAAAATATTATAGCATTCGCTAGTAGAAAGCCAGATCCGATATGGAATTCATGTCTGGGGATGTTCGTCAAAGAGACATATCAACACTCTTGAAGTAATACAAAAAATATTCTAAAATTTTTTTTTTCAAAAGACGGACTTACGATAGTCTCTATGAAGAATCAGGTGTTTCAGATGTAAGACAACTGTACATACAAATCAACATCTTCCTGTTCATGATTCCATATGTAAGAATCAAAGTAAACTGTAGCAGCACTTTTTCGTCGAGGAACGATTGTCGATCTTAGACATGGACTGGCCATCACTTGACTTTAACATATTTCCTTGTAGCCAACATAGGAATAAGAGATGTGGTGATGGATGGAATAATTATTGGTAAAAAAGACATGTCTAAGATCCCGAATACGGAATATTGTGAACATAGTGTTTTATGTTTTTATCACATAGTGAAATTATAGGTCAGGATTTCAATTCAACACCGGTGCATCCCCGAGATCTTCAATTGATTTTGACGATTTGTATGAAAATTATGACACAGTTTCACTTTGTATAAGATTTTTCTGGACTTCCATCACCTGAAAGGAACAAAGAAATTCAATTCTCTGCAATTTCATTATTCCATTTACTCTGAAAACCAAGTTGAAGCCAACGTCAAATATAAATATGGTTGCAAAAGGCATAACACACTGGGAGTAACTGTATCATTTCGAACACAATGACGAAACAAAATTTGAAAACGAATTAAAATAATTTAAATGCTTACATGGTCATCAGTTCATTAAAGGAAGCTAGCACTCCGGTTCACAAATATTAATTACCGAGTTAATGAGAGCGGCCTGTTTGTTGGCATGCCTGGAAATTCCTTGTCATGGCAAATCTGATTAGAATTTAATAGTTTATTGAACTTAATTAGATGCTATCTTGTGATTAATTCATTTTCGTTAATGAATATTTGAATACAGTGGATCACTTAGTGTTCAGTCAACGACAGAGAGCTCAAAAATTGCATATTAACATAGTTTCAAAGAAGCAGTAATTATAAAACAATAAAAGATCAGTAAGTAATACGTGAAGGAGTAACCTCATCGACTCAATCTTATAAATTTTTTCAATAAAAGAATACGGGATGATATTTAAATTGAGCTATCTGTATGGTAATCTAGAAAACGGAAATACTAACTAAGACATTTAAATAAGTAAAAAATTGCAGAATTGAGTGATCAAAATTCCACGGAAAAAATTTTTTTGAACTGTTCTGGAAATAGTTGTGGTAAGTGTTGTAGTTGTGGTGAAATTTTGGGACTTATATTCTATTTTCACTCCATGAGATTTCATATGACAGTTTTTGCAGGGAGACATTTGACGTTTGAAGCTCATTCGTTACTCTTGTGCTCGCTTGATCTGTGGACTGGAAGACATGCTCACATATCCAAGTATACCTTAAATATAGCCTGAAAAATGTATCAATAACTCAGGTACCGTTTTCAATTCAAATTATTTTCTTAAGACTTTACAATTTTGTTCTCATCATGGTGTGTACATGTATATAACATTCATGATTTAATCATTTGTGTGGAGACTGAGTGAAAGAGAGGCACTAATTCATTGTCCACATGCAATGACTAATAGCTATCTTTGTCCTTTGTTAGTCTCTATATTTCGCATGAATGCATGTAAGTTTCTCTATTACCAATGAAACATTTGATTTTCATTATTATTATAGATAAGCAGGAGAGCAAGAAAACGCAAATCTGAATAATATGAATGAACTTCAACAAAATACGTCAGATGATCAAGAAAATTCTTCATAATAAGAAAAAACTTCCAAGGAAACCTAGAACATAGAGAATGTGTAAAACTTTGAACAGTTGAGGAGATTGAAACTACAATCATGGTGAATAAACGTCATAATGTAAAAAACAAGTATAGACTCATCATTTAGAGTCTCACAGAAAAATAATTTTTTTTTCTGGAAACTTATATCGAGTAGTGGTCGTTCTTCCGTTCCATACATTATTATTTATCCAAAAGATACCAGTCCTAATACAAAAGCATGCCAATAAGTTCTCACTGATTCCAATAAATCTAGTCGATAAAAATTTCGGATTAATTGGAGCCTACACTCATCATTCGAGAATAGTTATTCAGGAATACTCGCGGTGAAGAATTTCAATGAACGAAAAGAGGAGTTATTGGAGATAAATTGGTTTGGTCCAAGGTATTCGAATGTAGAGAAATACGAATTCAAGTACTATAATGTCCATCACCGACTACTGTAATTCGGAAGTGCCTTTGCTCAAAGACACTTCACTTGGAAATTCCCACTTGACACTCCGTGGATATTTCACTGGCCGCAAGGTCTTGTACAATAGAGTTGAAAGTTCACATACATGATTTCGTGACACTCGAGGTCTTTGAAAATCTCTTCGAGACAGACACCCTTAGACAATGTCTAAATGTCGTCTGCACCTATGGTTTCGAATACGCTGGCACCCTTTGTGCTTTAATATCATTAAATGCTAGAGACGCGTCTTTTATTCAACGGGACTTGCTTTAGACGTTACTTTGAGAGCGGGAGTACGTGTAAGTGGAGGATATTGGATATGAAATACTACTAACAAGAGAGAGACAAATTTAGGGCATGTTTAAGCGTGATACAATTGCTGGATATACATGATATCTTAATAGGAAAATTTCATGTGTTTTTTACGTTACGACGGTCATTCGAAACATTATTAAAAATTTGTCGATATTCCATAACCTTATGAACTGCGTTGAAGTTACAGTGTTCTGAAGAATGAATCCCCAGTTACAATTAAATCAACCAGCAAGTTTCAAATATTTTCATAAGATTTGTTTAAATTGAGAAAAAAAAAGCTTTTTCTACGACCACATGGAAATATGCCCATTTTACGCGCTTTGCCGATCAGGGAAGTACACCGATTGTGAAACACTTTTTCATTTCTACATCGCAAAATGTACTATAATGATTATTTCAGTACAGGATATTTCTTTCACACGACTTGACATGAACTACCATAGTGACATTCTTATAATCATAAATAATATAAGATCGAATCAGTTTGTTAACGTTCTAATAATTTGACATTTCACATCAGGATTTACAAAATTCGTTTAAAAAAATAAGTAATCGAAAATGAGTAGTAATACTGAGGATGATTTGACATTGACACCGCTAATTCCAATATAAAGATTGATAACAATCGAATTCTATATTTTCGAATAGTTGGCAGAAAGTTCTATAGCAGTTAATATCATCGTATTATTATGTGGACTCGTAGCCGCGATTGATAAGTGAAGGAACAGTCGGGATTTGGATAGTGGGGGTGAGGGTTCGAATCCCATCGGAATGCTGACTGGAAAGAGTTCCGAAGAATTTTGAATGCTATGACATTGATCGAGTCAAACATTTCAAAAGATGACATTGAGGGGGTAACTTCCACTCTTATTAGAAGCATTCAAGTTGCTCGTGAGCGTACCGTCAAGAAGATTGTGGTCAGGAGTAACCGGAATGTCGTTCCACCGCATGTTAGGGAGATGGTCACTCTGAAAAACTCTCTTCGTAAAAAATGGCAAAAAACCAGAAACCTAGTCCACAAAGATGATATTATAAGACTGGGGAGAGAGATTTCAGAGTTGATTAACGATCATAACGATAGCGTATGGAAGGACAAGCTGGAGAAGCTAGACCCGCGTCACAATTTTCTATGGCGGATGATGAAGCGTATTTCTAAGAAATTCGCACCGATTCCTGCCATGGAGAAGGGTGACGACAGGCTAGTGACGGACCCTCAGAAGGCGAAACTGTTTGGAGAGCATTTTGCAAACGTTCATAAAAAGGCGCCTGACGTTAGTGGGGCATAGGCGCAGGTCTCAGGTAACTGATGACTTTCGAGTCTGCGTCCCTCCCTATCGGCCCTCATAGGCTCGCCAAAGTCATGACGAACTATGAGGAGCTGACGGAGGTCATTAAACGACTTCCGACGAACAAGGCGCCTGGGCCGGACGGCCTGGACGCAGTTCTAGTCAGAAATTTGCCGCGCAAAGTCCTCGTCCAGTTAATACACCTGATAAATGCCATTATCAAGTGTGGGTAAACCGGGTAAGGATGGCCACAAACTCGATAGCTATCGACCTATCTCGCTTTTGAGTGTGATTGCTAAGGTAGTTGAGAAGATCCTTCTGAGACGGCTGTTGACTCTCGAGGAGAATCAAATAATGATCCCCGATGTGCAATTCGGGTTCCGAAAAGGACATAGCACGACATCGCAAGTCGTTAGAATTGTACACGGGGTGAAATAGGCATCTCAACGAGGGCTCAACACAGTTATGGTCCTGCTGTCGGAGACGATCAATTTCACGAAAAAGTATACTTTTTCTAAGATTTACCGGAAAATGCGAATCAAAGACGAGGCCTTTGAGAATGTGAACCACGCGAGATATCTGGGAGTGCACCTGGACAAACGTCTCAAGTTTGGTCGCCACATAACCCTTTCTATCCTCGGGCTGGAGCTGCGCTTAAACGCACTTACCCGCTTATAGCCAGAGGCTCTAAATTATCACTAGAAAACAAAATCTTGATTTAAAAACAAATAATTTGGCCCGCAATGACTCACGCTTGTCCGGTGTTCTGCAGCCTAGCTCCTACTCCTTTAGCGAGACTGGGCAGGATGCAAAACAAAGTAGTCCGTTTCATTACTGGTAGTAGACGATACCTTCGATTGGAAGCCCTTAGGGAGCTTGCAGGCGTCGACTCGATCCCGACATTTATAAAAAACTTGTCTTACAAGTTTTATAAATATATACTCGATAAAAGTCCTCTCACCAGAGACATTACCAGACTCAGAGTGTATGATAATGAGCCCCGCAAACACGGCGGGCTCATTTATCAGGCACTTGACATCTTTCACGAAAGAAGGGATGAACCGGTTCCGTAGGGAACTAAGTCGAAAGTAGTACTAAAACGCGAAGTACTTTGACCCGGTTTTTTTGCTTCAGCCTTTTCCGGGGTTCAACATCGAAATAAGTGGCCTCACAAACTGCATAGAGCATTATCTACATAGAATATAAATTTCAACAACACGTATAAGATATGCAGGAGGCGTGTACCTCACCGATCTACTCCCATGACATAATGAAAAGTCCGGCTCAGCGCTAACATCAGCGCGGGCGGACTACAGCGCCCCCTCACGGGAGCGACTATGTTTGCCTCGGCAAGGCGCTCTTCTGCTCCCTTGATCGGGAGGGGGAGAGTTGCTACTATTGCGCCCGTGATTCCGTCCTTCCTCTGATCCCCTGGGTTATGGAGAGCGGTTAATCACGTTTGAGACTTTGACACCTTATTTATTTATTTATTTTAGGATTTGGATAGTGGGGGTGAGGGTTCGAATCCAATATAAACCACTTTTTTTTCTTTTATGAAATCGATTGGTCTTAGATTCATATTATAATTTTCAATATTTGTATCTTCAATTCCTTTTGTAGGTTGTATGTATTATGGGAATCATCACGGCCGGAAAGTTTATGATAAAAAGTGTTATTGGAAATATTACAGATTTTTTTATGATTCAGATGGTCGTAGAAAAAGTATAGTGTATAATTTGCATGAAATGACCCATTTCATGGTCATTGTGCAATTTACTATTCTATTCAACAGGCGATCCTGGACATGGTCGAGTATATATATTCATTTTATATTATCATCAGGTAGTTCATTTATTTTAATATCATCCATTTTTACAATTACTACGAATTGTTCTTCTAGAATATTTTGATGCAACAGATCACTAACTAGGATATTTGAGATGAATTTACTATTTTTCGAAATGGTTTAAAATCTACAATTTTGGTGCCAAGTATTTATATACTTTTTTTGTGATAGAGTTCACCAATCGTGAAGAAATTGGCTATTTTTATATGAGGTATTCAACGCAAGACTGAAGGCAGAAAATTTGCACAGGAATCCGAAGAAGAGTTTCAGAAAACAGTTCCTGTATTGGCAGCTTGCATTTTTATTTTCAAAATTAATTTAAGAAACCTGCGATGGATTACTTCCGAAAGGTATGTATATTTGTTATTAAAGCGTCTTCCCAGGCCGTTATTGAATAACAAAAATGATTTTAAAATTGAGGAATAATTGAGTTTTCAGATATCGCAACTCGCAATATCATAACTCTAAATTCACTCATACAGAAATAATCCCAATTAATTTGATATTATTTGTTAACGTTAAAGCTTTGTACAGGAATACAAAAAAAATCTGTCAATTGCTAATTTATTGAACGTTTCTATTAGTGTTTTATGTGAAGAAAAAACTTTGTTTTCTCCAGAGTCCAGTGAGTAGGTTGGACCATGATTCTTATGGGACCCTAATCAATTGATCTGTTAGTGTCTGCCGTCGTACACTATCGGTTGATGTGTTTGAATGATTTATACTCTGATTTAATGAACAGGTTATTGTACAGTGGTCTTAGAATGCGAAATGTGTGATTTCTCGAAAGGCATGGCAAATAATGGGTTCAACTAATGCTTAATTGAATTATTCAGCTAAACTGGAACGAGCATATGATCATGAAGTTCAGAAAGCCACAGCTGCTTTCTGGGCATGCAGAAGAGCATTTGGCAGTACGTGGGGGCTCAGCCCCAAGATTCTATATTGGATCTACACAACTCTCATACGTCCAATGATTACGCACGGAGCCATCGTGTGGTGGCAAGGTGCAGCATCCAGCAAGTCGAAAACCCAATTGGATAGGGTACAAAGAATTGCATGTCTTGCGATAACAAGTGTAATGAGGACGGCACCTACCAGAGCGCTGGAGATGCTCGTAGGACGGCCCCCCTTGTACCTCCTTATCGAACATGAGGCACGTAAAGCCGCAGCTCGCCTAAGAAGTTCTAACCAATGGCGGAGTGAGGGAAGATATGGATATTCTCGATTATGGAATCAGACGGTAAGGGATTGTCCCCTTCTTGAAATGCCGGGTGGCAGTTCGTTACCTGCCATACGATTCAGTAAAAGGCCGCAGACAGTCATTCCCAAAAGAAAGGACTGGGATCAGATCGGGCACCGCCTGCTTCCCACCAAGGGGATCATCTGGTACACAGATGGCTCCAGGATGGCGCCGGCGAGGGCGCCGGGGTATACGGGCAGTCTCCGAAAGCGGAATTCTGTTACGCTATAGGAACTTTTACCACTGTATTTCAGGCAGAAATGTTTGCCATACTCGCCAGTGTAAAAGAAAATCTCAACAGAGGCTACCGCGTCCAGCAAATCACGATATTCACCGACAGCCAAGCGGCGATCAAGGCTCTCACATCACATACACACCTCGCTGCTGGTGACTGAATGCATCGATGATCTGCAAAAGTTATCTTCCGCCAATAAATTAAAGCTACTTTGGGTCCCTGGTCATACCGGAGTACCTGGAAACGAACGGGCTGATTATTTGGCCAGACAAGGTGCGAAAAGCCCAACGATTGGACCAGAACCTATCCTAGGAGTTTCTAGATCATGGTGCATCTCAACCATGAAGGAAATTCTGGAAATAAAATTCCAGGACACATGGAAAGATCCACCGGGCATGAGGCAATCGAAACTCCACATCTACTAGGAGGACCAAGACTCTGCTCACACTGAGCAGAAAGGAAATCAGATCAGTGACAGGGCTCCTGACGGGGCACTGCCATCTCAACAGACACCTCAACATTTTAGGTTTCGCGGATGATACCGAATGCAGGTGGTGCTTGGAGGATGAGGAGTCAGCCACCCACATCCTCACGGAATGCCCGGCAGTGGCAGCAACGCGGGAAGCGCACCTCGGGAGTATCGTACTGAACTCGAAGAGTGTGAGGGAGGTATCGGTTAGAAGGCTGGCCTCTTTCGCTCACCAGATAGGCTACCTTCGAAACTGAACCATCTCCCAGCAGTGGTGGGTGCATAACGGGCCCGATTGAGAGGCCTACATACTTATGGCTCCGTCCGCCCACATACCTTATTCTATCTATCTAAATTATTCAGGAGAGAGCTCTCTCCCTTTCCCCAGAGTACATACATGATCTATTGTATTTATCTGCACAGGTGAGATAATGATATATAAATGTTAGGGAGATTACTTTCCTTCCAGCATCCTTCGTATTAGTTTCATAAGGAATAAGTGTTTCCATATAAATCATACGGGAAACGATAATTTTTGGAGTTCGGTGAGTTGAGAGTAGTATTCGGTTTGGGTTTCATTGAGTATTTGATGTATACGTCCATCACCACGATCATCTTTGTCTTTTCTGTACAGATTGCAGGTACTCGTGTAGATGTTATCATTCAGCAGTTTCACGATATTGAATATTTTACTACCGACGTAAGATTTGAGTTTGAGTAATATTTTGAGTAGTGGGTTGGTAATAATATGAAAAATTCAAAGTAATCCTTCCTTATTGGTTGTTGAACTGAAACAGTCCCAAGTATTTCGTCTGAAAAGGATTAGTTTAAATAATATCGGCACAAGTAATATAATACACACAAATATCGCTAAATACTAAATCAAATATAATTATGAAAATGAGAAAAATATATGCGTTACGAATAATATTCATCGGTGCAAACTTATTTCTTGGATGGATTTTAAACATTCGTCAGACTCATGGTAGCAACTTCAGAAATCAGTAAGTACATTTTCTCTATTTTGTTATTATATTTTTTAGGCAATGAAAAGTCCAAGCTTTATTTGATCTAGGGACCTAGTTTTGTGAAGTAGTTATAATAGTTATTTGAGTAACAAGGAATGTAAAGAATAAACAGTCAACAATAACAATAATATTCGAAAAGTCTCATAACCTAAAAATTGATATAAATGAAGGTATTACTTGTCAAAGTCATTATTACCCAAGGCATATAAATGACACTATTTACATTCCGTTGTCAAGATGAATTAGTAAATGAATGATATAGACCGTTTACCTGTTCTGTTGCTAAGCATGTATGGACCATTCACAGTGTCGGCAGCGGGAAAAAAATGCAAAATGAATTAGGTTCATCAAGTTGTCATGTTTTGACGTTAGCTGGCGTTGTCATTTCGGATTTCACAAGCATTTCTATGAGGCATTGAAGGAAGGAAGTCATTTGTATCTATTTTGTTTTTGCCATGTGAGTTGCCTAGATGTCATTCCTGTCTTGAATGTGTATGACTGTCCGGGTTGGTGATGATGATTTTCCAGGGTGTTCTGTAGCTGAAGAGTGAATGCGCCACGGCAAATTATAACAATAACGGTCGTCTACCAACACAACCTATGACTTTGGGTGCTCTCAGTGTGTGTTTATGAGGAAGTTTAATCATAGTGGTGAAAATTCCCATAGTGATAAACTTAGATAAAGCAATTCGATGATAACACAGCTATTGATGTTTCGTAAAACATCAGTTCTAGTTTCTGGACAATTGCTCAATGTTTCCATAACATTTATTGCTCACAATAATGAAAGATTTTCTCAAAAGTGTGAGATAAAGTGTCCAGAAGTAACTTATTGTTTCCTGGGACACACGAGAAAAATATCTAGCAGAAAGCAACACAATTCAATGGACTCGTTCGAGCAGAGTACACTCTGTATAGATAATAGTGACGTGTGTGTGGGAACATTTTGCTTCATTTACGGCACGTGTATACATATATATTTAAGGATAATGCTTGCGGCTTCCTCACACATCAATAAATTACAAAAGAGGGTGGCTCCATAAAAGATAAATATGAATAGGTAAATATGATTTGTGGGGTGGGTACGTATAGTGGGGCTTACGTGGATGAAGGATTGATGTTTTCATGTGGATAATGCCGAGCACAATTATAGTGATATACAATAGGACTTTTATTTACCATATTATTTACTCGGGTGAAATTGTTTGGAAGTAAATTATTCAGATGAATATTCACTCTGGGAAACTAAATATTCAGCTATACCTACTTTAGATGGTCTAGTTAGATACCCAATAAACAAAGTTTAGGTGAAATTGAGTAGAATAATTTGGTCAATATCAATAACGGAAAATACAATTTTAACAATTTTTTCATTGATAATTTGGTAGATAAATGTACAAATTTTAATTGTGCATGTTTGGTACGTTGGTTGAAAATAAAAAACGACTCCACTCATATCCATATGTTGACTTGAAGTAATTCCTTTGCAGGAGACCACAACGTCCTCGACTATATCTACTCTATTTCCAAAGATCATAGTTTCGGATAATGGGCCCCAGTTAACGTCAGAACAGTTCCAAATGTTTTGCAAAACGAATGGAATCACTCACATACGTTCAACACCTTATCACCCACAGACGAACGGATTAGCTGAAAAATCAGTCAAAACTTTCAAAGACAGAATGTTAGCTAGAGGTTCGGAGAAGACTCAAGATGGGCGACTTCATACCTTCTTATTCCCATTACAGAGTGTGCAGCTCCAGAATAATAAGGCATTTAAATTTCCTGATTTTCTATAAAAACGGAAAGCATAACCTTGCTAGGATAAAGAACATGACGTGTGTTCAGAGTATCACATAAAGAATCACTTTCATTTTGACTGTCATTATTAACTTCCCGCACATGGCGCATTGTCTTGTGTGATGAGACGTGGGCTTTACCCGCGTGGGTTCGTATCACATCCTCGTCGCCGAAATGTAGTATCGAAACTAGGCTACCAATAATAGTTTAATTATTCATAATTGTAATACATGAATATACAACATGTCAATAACGGATCCAACTTCTGTCTGATTGAAAACTCCTATTTTCAACTCGTACTGGGCGATGAATGAATGATGATATTAATTGCTCAGAATACCACACCACATTGACATGCTTGGTGTATTGCATTTCATTGTCAATCCACAGTCCAAGATTTTTTGCTTCTCAACAACTGACAGTATTTCATTGTTGATCATAAAGTGGCAAGTTTGTTTTGTCTTATCACTTTATTTTTTCGGGTCAAAACTTAGGACTTTGGATTTTATTGTATTCAATTCCAAATTGTGCGCTAATGATACATTGAATGATTTTAACATATCATTCATTATATTTTTAGCTTCGTGAAAATTATCTGTCCAGAAACTGAAATATATTTGGATGTCATCAGCGTAGTGATGTACCTCACCGTGACTCAATATTTTGCCAATATCTTCAATATACATCGTGCAGAGTAGCGGACCAAGAATTGACCCTTGAGGGACCCCAAACTTTCACTCTATAACTACAGACAAATCGGAGATGTATCCCATTTTATAAAGATTTAATGGGTTATTGGTGTTCCGTTTTTTTATTTGAAGTAAATCAAAATAAGACTTTTATTACCGCAAATAAGCTTGTCAAGTTTTATAAAAATCAGCCAAAAGGTTTTGGACTAGTTAATGAATAAAAACTGATTTTTTCTTAAAAATTTGACACCCCGTATCTAGAGAATGAAGCAATTTGGGACACATGCTTGTATGAAGAAAATATCTTATTTTCTAATAAAAACCCGATTCTGAACGTTTGGCGGTTAAACTCTGGGTCACCCTGTATAATAGTATATATCATGTATGTATCACTACAGTGTTGTAAAAAAACGCAATCCGTTCTTTAATAAAAAAAAATCAACACATCTGGAGAGAAAAACACGATCATTTTGCAACTTGTTATATAAATAGCTATTGTGTTGAAAAACCAATAATTGGTTATTTTCTCCAGCAAAAAAATTCGAAATCAACCAAACTTTACGAATGAATGAAAATTATTATTGTTGCTAGTTACAAATGACACCCCGTATATTTAATGAATTATTTTAATGAATCAACCACTGATATGTGGATTTCGAAGGATGTTCTCAACCAGATTCAGGTATAAATATAAAGATTTTTTAATTGATATTATTCTCAAGACAATACAAGAAGTTTGTTACTGCTTAATAAAGTGGGACACACTGTAGAACTAGTTCTTGCTCCAGATTTTATCTGCATAGGAAAGAGGTTCATAAATTTCCACATTATATTCATAAATGCAATGAAGCATTCCATCGATGAAAGCGAAATGTCAATGTTACTTTGCCATAAATTGGTGTGACACCTATCGTATGAAAGGTTAACACGGAAAAAAGAAAATTATGTTGGGTAAGTCATGTAGTCACTGCTTGTTTGAGAAGGAAATGTCACTGTTTTGGATCATGGAAATTCCACTGCATGCCTCGGTGCCATTGTAGTCATTGAGGTAGTTAGGAATGGAGTACTTGTTGATGAAGAGCTGTTGTGAGACACGGTTGAATTCACTGAGTCATCCACTAGTTTTTGGTATGGCCAAGTCATTCATAATGTTTATTTTTCTACGATAGTGCGTAAAGTGATACTTTTTCACACAAGTGCGTCAAAAATCACCTGTGCGTAAAGTCATCAATTGTGCATGAAGTAAAGGACCCCGCACAAATCAAATGGAAAATGGATCCCTGTCGAATTCTGTGAAATTTGGATTTTCAAAATTCTTTATTGGTAATTCTAACATTACATATCCGTGGTCTGTTACGAACCACTACCATGTTCACTATGCGAAAATCCGCTGCATTGCATTGTTCACAATAAGCTTGTCACGAGAGAAACAAGATGTCCTGCAATACCAGGACCACGCTTATTGCCATAATCCTATACAATAGGAATAATTGGGTCGAAAATCCATCAGAAAACAACTACTTTCCTGGCTAATACCACGACGAACGTTGAATTACATCCAATTAATTTCCGTGCAGTCCTACAAGGATGTCTCCGCAATTGCTAGTTGCATGGAAATGTTTATTGAAACATTTGGACCACCTATAGATCGATTTCTGGGTTCTTCGCCTCATCAGTAAAGGGTAGGTCTCTGCAGACAATAACTAATGTCTGCAAAAAACGATTCAACAAAATCTCCATGTAAAGGCAGAAGCTGTGACACCATTTTCGACAAAAATTGATATATTTCCATGTTCTCACAATAAAAAGGAACCAATAATTATTACTATATGTAAGGCTTGACAAAAATTATTGCAAACAGTGTGTTAATTATATTTACTCAGAAAATGTATTATGTATGCCAATGAATTACTGCGAGAAGTGCTCAGCAGCAATTTAAAAAATTTGTCTGTGGTATCTGGTGGAGAATTTTCAGCTGAATAATTTCAGGAAAGAAAGGACCCCGCACGGAATTCATGGTATTTCGGTTTATTGCGGAATTCAATGAAACTCTGGTATGTTGTAGATCATGAATTGTAGGTAATACTTTAAATGGACCATAATCAAATCGTGTGATTAGTTTCTGAGAAAAAAGGAGATTTTAAAAGTACCTAGTTACACAAACAGAAAATAAAGTCAATTTATCACAAATTGAGAATATTTCTGGTTTAGTCTCGTGATTTGGATAAAATATGTCATACTTCTAGAAATGCACCACTTTTGTAATACAATATAGTGTTCAATTTACCTGGGTCATCACAAACGTTCTCAAAAATGTACCATTTCGGCGTTGTTTACTTTACTTATTAGAATTGAGATATTTTCTAGTTTAATTTCGTAATTTTCCTGGGTAATAATGATAGTTTGAAAAAACAATACTAGTTTGTTACAAAAATGGTATTTTTACTATGTCGAGGTCATCAGAAAAGTACTTAAAAATATCCTAATTCGACGTTATTTACTCACTTCATTCTTTCAATAGGAACTTTGAAGAACCCTATATTTTCAACGTTTAACGCTGATATGTGAAAACCCTCAAGCTATAATACGTGAAAAACCTTAAGTCAAACTTACATTTTTGAAATACGGGGGTACTACAAAAATTGTTTGTCGGTGACACTATATCTTTGGATTTTCTCTAAAAATTCGCATGTGGCGCAATTTTCATAGGTTTATTAAATTACTATAGGTAATAGGTATGTTTGAAAATGGGTTGGAAAAAAAATTAAATTGGAGATAGATGTTTGCTCAAAACGTGCGTGCTTTTATTACATTTTTCGTAAATAAATATCGGATAAAAATAGAGTCGCTGGCAAACATTGTGAAAAAAGTGATAGAAAAGATAAAAACTCTGCCACAGGCGAATTTTTAGTAAAACCTCAAAGGTATATAAGGAGCTCTGGGATTGATGGTAATTACTAATTACTCTTTCTCTCCTTTCTCTCTTTTGGAACCCCTCTTCCGGATAATCTTGATATTTTTTTGTTTAATTACTAAAAATATCTAAATTCTAATAAGTAACGTAAAAAACGTCGAAACGGGATACCTTTGAGAACGTTTGTGACGACCCCGGTGAATTAAATGCTATTTTGTATTAAAAACATGGTGCGTTTCCAAAGGCATGACATATTTTAGCCAAATCACGAGAATAAACCAGAAATATTCTCAACTATTGATGAATTAAATTTATTTTCTGTTTGTGTAACTACTTTTGAAATCACCCTGTTTCGCAGAGACTGATCGCACGATTTGATTATGGTCCATTTAAAGTGTTACCTACAGATCGTGATCTACATCATACCAAAGTTTCATTGAATTCTGCAATAAACCAAAATCCCATGTATTCCGTGCGGGGTCCTTTCACTCGATGCTACATCGATGGTTACGTATCCTTGGAGAACACTTCCGAACATGGCTTCGACGTCCCTCAGGAACTATCTTAGCAGTCATGACGAGGTTGATCACGGCAGGACTTGACTTGATGTCTCTGTACGCCACAGTCTTTCGGGGATTCATGTCCTCTCGTGTCTTCATCAAACCTTCGTTAACACATTTTGATAGGTAGATATAAAGAGGTGTTGTTGTTAATGGGCAACAAGTTGAATAAAACTTGGTACATCGATCATTCAAACAAAAATAAATTGCTCTAGTATATGTTTGATATAATTCAATAATCATCGAGGAGTTTTCCATTAAAACAGCTGTCGGTCCCCCTATGAACGGAACATTCTCCATGAAAATTGAAAAATTAAAAATATGATTTATTTGTTATATCTAACAGAAAACAACTACTTTCCTGGCTAAAGCCACGCTGGACATTGAAATACTGGATATTGTGAAAGGGCTCTAACTGAAAATAAAAAATCTGAAAGTGTAAATTCGCAATTTCATTCAGATAGTTGATTTTTTAAATTTTCTCTAGCTTTCATTGAACATTCATTAAATAAATTAGAAAGGGAGAATGTTATTGAAAAATATCATTCACAGAAATCGTTCATTCCATTGAAGCAAGGTTTGCTTCTCTCAACCAGGAATTCTCAACCCGAAAGTGAACAAAATCAACAGAGATTTGTTTGTAATAAATGTAATCGATATTGCTGATCCGTGAGAGGTATTGATAAACACAATTTCTAAATTTCAATAGGATGGAAAATCGATCCCACAAAAAAACAGACAAAAGATATAAATGCTTGGTAAAATTGTGAATCTAAGTGTGAATTGTGTTATCAATAATTCAAAAATTTTGGTATTCATATCAGTATATCTCATCTTCGTGACTACAGCAAGGATGTAACATAGAAATATATACCTGAAAAATCAGATGAAATAGAAACCATAAATGATGAGGAAGTTTCTGCAGTCGAAGAAGAAGTTATGTCTTGTATTGAAATGTTTTCTACAGAGATTGAAGACAATCATGAGTTCAATGATTCACGATTCATTGATTTTCTTAAAAACAGAATTGACAATCTATCAGGTTCCACACATCCTGTTTCAAAATATTTCTAACTGAGAAGTAAAAGAAAAGATTTTCCACAAAATAAATCTTATAAATACTTTAGAAATCCACAAAATACATCAAAGAAGGAAAGATCCAGAAGGTAGCATGAATATCAATATGAATTGGTACAGTACTTATAGTATAACCAAAGAAGAAAAGCTATTCGAATGATTATAGATAATCAAAAGAAATCATGCAATATAGCATTGAATGAAATTTTCAAACATTTTCATGATCGTTTTTCCCATATAAATGAAAATGTAAGAAATGAATCTACCGAAACTAACAACTGAACAAAATTGTTTACTTGATCTCAGCTATGATCATACAGTGAGTGTAACTGATATTGAAGAATCTTTGAATGAATTATAATTTTTTCACAGATATTAGTACAAATATTTCAAAATTTGGTTACGTAACGTTCCTGACATCCTCAAGAAAGCTATCTTGATTTACAAAGATGGTAATGATAAAGAAGCAGGTAACTGAAGACCTATTTCCATTAGTTCCATTATCAGAAGAGTTATCGAGAAGGTGTTTGATGGAACACTCAGAAGTTACATTAAATTTCATGAAAATAAACGAGGTTTCAGTCCTTTTCCTGGATCTCATATGAATGCAGCAATACTTAATGGTATTCTGAAAGATGCAAGGAAAAATAAAAAAGAATCTAACTGTTGTATTCTTGTATATTAGTAAAGCATATGATAATATTGGTCACGTCACTAACATCTGAAAAACACTATTATGTCATCGTCATAACCTCAGAAGATACAGAATGTTCTTATCAATTTCCAGTCGAATAATTCTACTCAAATTGAAACAGCAAGAGAAAGAACAAAACCTACTGAAAGCAGAAAGGGCGTAATGCACTTTCACCCACTCCAGGTAATCTGGCTACTGATTTCATTATCAAAGAACTGTCTGCTTCAAAAGTTTCATCAACTCATGTATATTTGATTGATGCTGATATTCTTCATGATCAAAAGATCAAAATTTTTGGAAATCGGGCTAACATTCAATGAAGGAAGAACAAAAATAATTAATGTTAAGAAAGGAAAACTCGTACATTCTCTGCACTATAGAGAGACAATAAAGTATCTTGGAATCGCATTTAATGATGGGATAACTATAAATTGGGAAAATATAATGAATGACCTCAAAAAGCAACTCCACTACTTGGTTTCACCTATTCTTTTCAAATATCATTAGAAATTTCAGGTTTAAATTATTCATTCTGGCCATCATTGATTTATTCATTCCGTTAGATCAAATTTCTATGAAATTTCTCAATGATATTGATAGAATCATTGAATCATCCTTGAAGGAAATCTCAGATCTATCTTCTGATATTCTAGACAGCATATTATATTCCTACCAAAAATTGAAAGGACTTGGTCTTTTCAAAGCCTCTTAGGAACTTTTCATACAAAGTTATAATAATTGTAAATTATTAAAGAGACAACAAAATTCATATTTGGGAAAAAAAAATTACAATGATGTAGACAAATGTTTGGAAAAGTTGAATATTCCTGTGGACAATGATAAATGGTCATATTCTGGGAAAAAGTTGAGAGAAATTTTGAGATGTAGAAAACACGAAAAATGGCAATCACCAGTTCAGAAAGGATCCGATGCCCTATTATATTAAGAATATACTCCAGCAAATTCTTGGGTAAGAACAAGCGTAGGTCTGTCTTCTTCAAAATCACAGGATATTATTATGTTGTTAACCTGAAAGGAATTCCAGGTATCTCATGATGGTACCCAGTGTAGACACTGCAATGGAAAAGAAATTCTTCCCCACGCCATGAGATCATGCCAATCTGGACAACTTCGCAGAAATACGAGACATAATAAGATTCGACGTGTATTAGCGATGGAACTAACTAAAAAATTTGACGTACATGAAGAAATTGAGTGTGTCACTAAAAACAAATATAATTGAAGGATTGATATAATAGCAATAGATCGAAAACATGACAAAGCATTCATAATTAATCCTACAGTACGTTTCGTGATTTTTATTATTTTCGAAACATTCGAAAAATTGGTGAAATTCATGTAATGGGACTATTTTTTGGAGCTAGGGGTACAATTTCAAAAATTTTCATTGATTTTGCGAAGTTATTTGATGTATTAATTAATTAAATTAAAATTAAAACTGTTATTTGTTATTCAGATTTCGATGAAATTCTGAACCAACATATTTCGAAATATTTTGGATACAGTGGTGTAGTCAGAATTCTGATTAAAGTACTGAAATTGAAGTGGTGGGTTGATTTATTGACATAATCTTCAAATTTTATTCCTATATAACTTTTTTATTGATGAACGTATTCCTGTTATTTCCACATGGACCGTTTGAAAATGTCATGAATTCAGAGGCGTCATCAAATTCTATTAAAAAAAATCGCTAGTATGTTTTTTGGATTTTTCACCTTGAAAAATATTCGAAGTAGGCCTTGAAATTTTTATTATTATTTCCAATTTATGGCACTCAACTAGACCTATTGATCCTCTATCTATTGAAAAAAAAAAACTTCTGAATTGGATAATAAATAACAGTTTCAGAGAAGTGGCCCGCTTTCAAATGGGTCACTCTGTATCTATAAAAAAAGTATTGTTTGTTTCATAAGGTTTTTGATTATTAAAATTAATTTTTATCTTTACCCATTTTAATATTTTTTAATGATTTGTTTTTTTTTAGATTTCAGTATTTCCTGTTTTTTTTACAGACCATATGGGTGGTATGATGTTAATTGATTGAAATATACAGGATTGAACCACCAAACGTTCAGTATCGGTTTTTCAGGTGAAAATTAGAGTTTGTTTTATACAAGCATGTGTCCCACCTTGCATTGTTTTCAAGATACAGGGTGTCATAGTTTTCACAAAAAATATATATTTTTTTATTTTGAGTACATTCAAATAAGCCTTTTATTACCGCAAAATCCAAAATCAATGAAACTGAAAACTTGGAATGCCAAGTTTTATTAAAATCAGCCAAAAAGTTTTTAACACCCTGTATCTCGAAAACGAAGCAATTTGGGACACATGCTTATATGGATAAAATATCTAGTTTGCAACTGAAAAACCGACACTGATCGTTTGGCGGTTTAACCCTGGGTCACCCTGTATATGTAATTTACATGAAAACATATTTTTTAATATTGTAATATTCCCGACTTCATGCTAGATGTAAGGAAAACATACTATTGATATAATTTCATCTAGCTCTCCCAAGTGCTTTACGCCCGCTTCCACGAAATGCCTTGAAAGAATTTCCAAAGAATCAGTTTGGGCATTAAGCGAACGCAGGCGAGTAATGTCCTTGTTCCCCTTTCGGATTCCCGCAGGTGCAATATCCCGGCAGCGCAATCTTTTCCAAATGAAAATTCCTGCAAGATGTGTACTGTGGAAATAAATTTCTTTTTACATAACCTCTTGAAAGATATGCTTTTACGTCCTATTTATCACGACTTCTTTAACTACCGCTGCCGTTTTTGGTACGTGATTGGCATGTCATTGTAGAAAACAGTCCACCTTACCTAATAAAATTTATATTGGTCGTTGTTTTCATTCCAGCGGGCGAATCAAAATTACGTTTCTTACTTTATTACACTTTCCTTGGAATGAATAAATGAAACAACTCGTATTTGAAGCTTACCTTCGTTTCAGGAAATTGAATGAAATATTCGAATGAAAATTTTGTCGAAGTAGTCCAATCATTATTAGACTGTTTATTGAGGCTAAACTTCAAATGAGTCATTGATCAACAAGATATAATAGAAAAATAATTGAAGTCGCACAAAATTTTCAATGACAGTAAATTATTTTCGACTATTTTCGAAAAAAATATTAAATGTGTTCCAGATATGAAACTTTATGAAGGAATATTTATTCGATTCAAAATAATTGCACATGACCATTGAAGTCAATATGGGGTAACAAATGCGAAAATGTTCAGTGGATATAAATCTCTCATCGAAATGAATTTTGAAATCGATAGTCAAAGTATGAAGCCTGTCTAAGTACAGTGAAACCAGTCTAGCGACAGTTTTTGAAATGCGCGTTTGATGATGTTGCCTTTTCAGTGGATATGTTACGGACTATAATCCGTTGTGCTAAAACTTTTTCACATCTATCGTTAGCCTGGTTTCACTGTACAGTAAAACCAATCTACCGATACATTTTGAATTTCCGGTGCATTCATGTTGATTGTTTTATCACTAGATATATTACGGACTATAATTTCGTAGTCCGATAATAGCGCAGCACTTTTTCATGTCCAACGTTAGGCTGGTTTACCTGTACGTCAGTCACCCAACCGTAGAAGTGGCCACGGTCAGCGCTGCTTAACCTCAGCTATAAATAAATATAATTTTATTTTCTACTAAACTGAGAATTCTAATATTCACTATTTTATTCAAGTCACAACACTCCTCTGACTCCCACGAAGCTTACCGGATGGAGGCAGGAAGAGACAAAAGAGCGTTGAGATATTCGCCAGGATAGTGTCAAAGGTCCTCGCGAGAGAATGCTGGTTACCATATCTGCAAAACATGTACTTCAGTGGAATAACGGTTAAAGCTGAATTAACCACGCCTCCTGCATTGCATGTGTATAGGTTAAGTATACATTCCATTTTGAAAATTGGAAAACTTGACTTCTTCTGATATTTCTTCTGGCACAGATGCGGTTTTGGAGCACCTGAACGCATGCCTGTATATTTGGAACTGTTCTGTACCCACATGTTTCTGGAGGTAACTGTGTGGGTTCATCCAACCGTATATTTGGATGTACCTTGGAAGGTTTATATGTAGAATTGTGTTGTGGAAGTACCTTCTGTTCCCCTGGTTCCCTTTTCTGGGTTCCCAACTTTGCACCTGGGTTTGTCATGTTAGAGACACCTTTGAGGATTGCTCTGATCGGGACGGTTGGCTTGGCTTCCCCTCGAGTGGGTTCCATAGATCTCTGTTTCGGTTTTTCCTGAAGGGGTGCTCTTGTAGTCGCCCACGACAGCCAGACCTTCCTAGGAAGGGCCCAGGAATGTGGTTGAAGGGGCATCTTTGGAGGTTTCCTTATAAACTTGTATTTGGGGTACCATCGGTTTCTCTCAGAGACACCCTTGGGACGGTGTTTGGCTCCTCTCGAATAGGTTTTAGAGTTCCCTCTTTGGATTCACCTGTGGATGTGGTCCTTTAGTCGCTTCTTATAATAGGCAGACCCTACTTTGATCTATTATTTTCAGCCTCAAGTCCCAAGGGGCTGAGAGATTGGCTTATGATGTGCTCTAGTCCTTAGAGACTAGGAGCAAAAATCCGGGTTGAGGTTGCGATTTCAAATTTCGATTCCCTATGGAACCGGTTCTTCCTAGCGCTACTGAAAGAGGTCTAGGGATTGATAAATAGTAACCCCGTGTCTGTAGGGTTGATAATCATGAACCCTGGCCTGATAAGGCCTCTCGTTAGTGAACTTACACGGAAAACGTACTTGGGAAACTTATAAGATAATCATTTTATGAATGCCAAGATAGAGTCGATGCCCGCAAGCGCTCGTAGCGTGTCCACATGGGAGTATCTATCACTATAAGCGACGATGCGGAGAACCTTGTTCAGCATCCTGTCAAGCCTCTGGACCTGAGGCTTGAGCAGGTTACAGATTACCGGATGGGCGTATTGCAGTGCCAGTCAGACCATCTGCCTAGATGTTAGCGGTTAGCTTTTGAAACACAAGTGCGACGTTATGGCTAACAGTGGATGAATCTGCTTCACAGAAGCGATAGCACACTGGATGGCCAAACTCATGTGCCTGTTCAGCTGTACTTTCAGATATTCCACCAGGCTCGACTCCTTTATAACGTTGTCCGAGATCCTCATCTTTCATCCTTCGTGAACTCAATCACCTCGAGTCTTGTCGTGTTGACCACGATCTTGTCAGCCACATACGTAAATATTTTTCTATTCAGATGAGCCTGGCTCTGCGCTGCGGCAGCTACGCTTAGAAACGAATGAGCATATTTGACGGTATTATTCACATATATTGCCAAATTCGTTGTCTCGTACTCAGGAAAATTATGTATATGTATATGTGTGATAAGAGACTCGAGCCTTGCGAAACACCTAGTTTGATTGGATACGATTGCGAGAGAGTGCTGTTCACTGTCACCTCAAAAGTCTGTCCAACTACGATTTCAGCTATACAGACAAACACGTCTTGTGGATCAAACCCGAAAATTTTCGAACCAATATTAAAGACGAAGGAGTTCTCTCTCATGATATCTAGAACGAAAACACATTCATCCATCATTTCCACAATCGAAATTGAAGCTTCTGTGTCCGTAGTGGAGGTACAACTTCAACCTTCTAGATGAAATCTTCTATCTGTTTCCCTTCGAAGTAAGGATCATGATTTCATGGCTTCTATCACTAATGGTCGACACACGCCTACCAGTGCCGACTGATTCTTGTTTTCCCAGTTTGGAAACAGTCTTCTCTCAGATTTTCTAGGTCTCCCTCTTAGTGTGGGCAACTCCTGAAGTCTTTTCCAGTGAAATGACTTGCTTATATAGGTACTTATGGACGATGACCACTATCGTTTCGGCATTCTCTCTTTTGATCTGACCCAGCAGCACCTCCGAAGATGTCTAGTAGACCAACAGTTATAGTAATGATCCTATTTGGTGTTTTTCAGACTTGATCTGTTTGCTTGATGCTGATGCTGATGTGAAATCCATCATTTCATAACGCCTTATTCGTAGAATAATCCTCGCAAAATTGTACTTCCTATAACTATGACCATATTTTCCTAAAGACATTTTGAACGCCTCGAAGTGTCGAGAACCTTTCTGCATGTGAGTATATCTCAAGCTGTTGATGACGGTTTGCGTTAAGTATTATTTGTTCAATTGACTTTTTTGGCGCTTGCGGGTGGGCCTCCATACATCAACTTCAAACATCTGCGTAGTTCCGTTGGATTTTTTGTATCGACCATTCAGTTGGCTCCGTCTGGTAAACTCATTCGATTTTGCTGCCTATTTCTGATCTCCAAACGACAAACGATTCAGGATCATTCTCTATGCCTACTATAGTTCTGCATAAAGTTTATTTGGTACCATTTGTACGCGTTGCTTCCGCTTCATGTGTCGAGGAATTGAGAATAGTGGTTCAGTGGTTCAATTTTTGGATAAGCCTTCGATGTTCTTGAAGAAGCATTTGCTTATCCTTATGAAAATAACTGTCCACGCAGCTCTGATGTCAGCTTTTCATTGGAAAGATTTTAATCAGGTGACAGAGTCTGGGTCATCGGCTGATGGCGCTGCATGCAGCCTCAGAAAGAAATGCTTCAAATCCCTTCTTTGCCATGGTCTTTGTTTCGCTAGTCAGAGGCAATTTTCTAGAGCAGTTCATTCACTTACAGAAAAAAAATATCACATTCGTCACTTGTAGATGAAATAATTCATGTACCTACCTTCTATTTCTATCAATCCCAACTCGATGAGAGTTTGAATTAGTTTAAGTATTGGGTGAATTTATAATTTGTCATCTCAAATTATGATCCAGATTATTAGTTTCACTTGCTAAAAAAATATAATGAATGTGGCCCAAGCATTATGATAAGTTGAGTCTGAATGATTAGTGATATAAATAACATAAAATATTATTTGACGTAACAGCTTCAACGTAGTGTAAAACTTCCAGATATGAGATACTAAATTTTCTATATCGAGATAGCCACTACCTATTTGGCGAATCGTACAGTATATTTGAATCATTTATCCTGTCGAATGGCATCAAATTAGTACCATGACAGCTGCCCAGTGAGAGAAACCATCCACTCATATTTTTGAATAATTCATAACCAAAGTTCTGCTATTATTACGTTTATATCACCGATATGTGTCAATCAATAAACACTGCCATTGTTCCATACGTTCAATTGAGTCAATCATTTTTCAGTGTGGCGTTCATTATTTCCGAAAAAGCTTCCACTTTCAGAAAAGGTTTTTGTAGCGACCCCACGCACAAATTCATTTAACTTTGATGCGTCCAAATGAATTACTTAATTAAGAAAGCTAATCAAGTCCTCCTTTCCGAAACAATGAGGTGTCCCTAGTCCCAACTATCTTGATGTGGGTTGCATTATCTTCTATGTTCTCAGACAGGAAACAAATTATAAAGCTCTTGCGTATTACTTCGCTTCTTCGCAGGATTTCATTCGGTGACCGCCAAGGTGATTTTGAGAGAGAAGTAAATTAAATGGCGGAGGGAGATCGTTTCAGTTTTTCTACGATGTTGCCATTGCAAATCACCAGGCAAACGTTTATTATGGACGATTTCATACAGGAGTTGAATTATCGTAGGGAATATCACAAGATCATGACAAATAGCCGACTATTATTTTCTTCATGATTCTATCGAGAGTACTTTGCATTTTGACAATTGAATGAGACCATATGAACATTAATAATCAGAATAACTCCCGACAGCTTCAGCTGAAGGGAGTATTGAAAATTAAACGAGAATAGATTGAAATGATGATTTTTTTTGAGGAGGCTTACTGCTTTTCAAGACTATCAACTTGTATCGTTTCGTGCTATTTCGACGACTATTTCATTCACACATGGCTGCACCTATGAAATTACGTGGTTGTAGTCACATGACATGCAATATGAGCGGATATTCAAGTAAACACGATGATTTAGGTAAACACGCGGATATTTACGTAAATAAACAAAGAAAAGTCTAAATACCTGCATAACGAGACTACAAAACAATATACACTGCTAATTTCGAATCGGTTGCTCGATACGGAATTATTTTTTGGGGTAGCAATCGCAATATAGAAAAAATATTTATTGTTCAAAAAAGAATAATTAGAGGAATCAACAATTTAAATTATAGCCAGACTTGCAGAACAGTATTCAAATCCACCAACATAATGACAATTTACGCGATTTATATCTATGAATGCCTAATGTTCATTTATAAAAATTCACTCCTCTTCACTGAGAATATACCTGCTCATAAGTATCCCACCAGAACAAATGAATATATGTATCCTCTTCATCGACTAACTGCAACTGAAAAAAGCGCCCACTATATGACAATGAAGCTTTTTAACCATCTTCCTAATAGAATAAAACTGATAAGAAAAATTGGAGATTTCAAAAGAGAACTGAAAAATCTTCTAATAGATTTAGAGCCCTATGGTTTGAACGCATATCTCACTGGAACATTAATTTAAAAATATTTATTTGTATAACAAAAAAATCCGTACCCCCTTGTTTTGACGCCATTTCATTCTACGTTACCGACCTTTTGCAATATAAATGGTTGTAATCTACTTTGAAATAAAGCTGTTTATTATTATTATTATTATTATTAAAGTGTCAAACTCAAAATTGAATGGACTCGTTTTTGGTTATCTTCTACTACGGAAATTAGTGAACCAATCTGAAAAAACAACAAAAAGAAGTTAAGAGTCTGTCTGGAGAGAATATATGTATATTTTGAAGCTTATATGAACTGTTCGTGAAATAGTCTTCCTAAATATCACTCGACCATGACAAATAGAGACTATTATTTTCTTTAATTCGTCTCGAGTAACTTGTATTTTGAGACAATTCAATTCGACCATATATGACCATTCATAATCATAGAATAACTCCCTCCAGCTGAAGCTGCCGGGAGTTATTCTGATTATTAATGTTCATATGGTCTCATTTAATTGTCAAAATATAAAGTACTCTCGATAAAATTATGAAGACTATTTCACTCACTTGCGAAATGAACCAATCAGAAGCTCCAGTCAAGTTCGCGGATTACCGATAATACCAAACTTGACTCTTGACTCTGATTGGCCTATCAAGTTCGGTGTTTTCAGATTTGTTTACAGTGCCTGTGACAGTTAAACGTCAAATATAAGTGATTACGCTGTGCACGCATTCAAAAATGTTTGTGAAATAGTCGAGAAGACACCACAAGTCCGCAGGACGAGTACAATTCAGTTTCGTTCAGAAATGAATCGACAGACTTATCGGGGGTAATACCACGAGTGGTCACAATACTATCGATAATTCTGTCAGAAATCAACGAGATCAAATTGGTAACTGGTAACTGTTACCTCAAAGCAATTTGATCGTGTTAAAGATTTCTGACAGAATTATCGATTGTATTGTGAGCACGAGTCGTATTTATTGTGACAATTTCACTCATTATATGAAAGTCGCGTCTCCTGCGATATGAGGACCAATCAGAATGGGATTTCGCGAAAGTACACGCTTCCTTTCGCTTCCTTTCTTTCCGATCCGGAAAGACCACGTCGTCAAGTCAACCACAAATATAAACAGCAATGATACATCTTGTAATCTAATATGACATAAACGTCAGGTTGACAGACTTCATGTTTATTATTCATTAGTTGCAACTATTGAAGAATTCACTTCGTTTACTCGATCAAATTTCAAATAATAACTTGGTTGGTTCGTGAAATTGTCTCAATAAATACGACTCGTGCTCACAATACAATCGATAATTCTGTCAGAATTATCGATAGTGTTGCGACCACTCGTGGTATTACCCCCGATAATTTCAAAAATCGTTAGATTATAATTGAGAATTATCTATGTACATACAATATATTATGATATATAACACACAAACATTTATAAACATCACGATAATGAATGCGATTAGAGTTCAGAAACTTTATAATTTTGAGTTGTTTAGAATTAAATTTAATATACACACACTTACAAAATCACTCACTAAGATCAGTTTCACTCTTACTGTCGTCACCCAAATGGATAATAATATTTTGTTTGGGAAGTTTTTCTATATCCATAGAAGATTTTTCCACCTTTTTAACACGAAAAACACAGTTGGCCCAGCTGCTGTCAGGAATGTTTGCAGTTATCGTTTGAATGAGAGCTACCATATTTGAACTTAAGGTTGGAGAAGTATTATTTCTTCGAACAGCTGACTTGAGCTGATGCCATATATGTTCAATTGGGTTAAACATATAGTGATAAGGAAGAAGTCTGAGCACCGTATGTCCCAAGCTTTCAGCCAATGAATCACAAATTTTTTTTTTATCGAAAAACTGTGTAAAACTGCTAGTAACTGTTTTTTTTTGTATTCTTTTCCTCATAGTACATATCATGATTTAACATATATTCTTGTATATATAGTGGCTTTGATATTTATGACGATAATGCTGTTGTGTAGAATAGTTGGTATGAGTTTAGTTTGGAACCAGTCTTCAAATAATAGTATCATCATGATAATCGACTAAACAGTCCTTAACATTCTTTGCCGATAAAGACAACGCATTTTGTATAAAACCATTTTTGGTTCCTGCGTGATTTATCGTAATGCGTTTTCCTTTATTAGACGGCGCATTAGTTTGGCACAAGTCAGATGAGTCTACCCAACTTTTTTTTGTAATATCGTGTGTATCGAACCAAGTTCCATCCAAATAAACTATCGTTCTACCGCATTCTCTAAACTCGTTTATAGCCAATATATATTCAAATCTCCATTTCTTGAGGCGCGCAGATTCCATTATAATGTTTCTGCCACTACTGAGTTTTCTAAATTGAAATCCGTTTCGTAAAAGAGACGTCCTCAAAGTCTCTTTGCAAAACTGGATACCTGTTTCATCATTGTTTAGCATTAAAATATCTAATGTAGGCACAATTTGCTCTTTATATAAGGCATATACCGTTCTTCGAATTATATCTACATCATAGCCATCTAGTTTCCTTGAACCACCAGAGTCTTTTCGTTTCTTTCTTTTTAAAATAGGGTTACTTACTGTGGAATACGGTGTTTTTGTTGAAAAAGCACTTTCTCGCACAGCTCGATCCTTGCACATTCCACGTTCCAGAAGGGAAGTATAAACATTTAATATAATTTGTTTTCCATGAGTGTGTACAACGACCACCAGTTGAAGTACTAGCTTCAGGATGAGCCCACGGACACCACATTTTTCAACAGAATATTAGGTAATGACTAAATGTTGTTTAACTTTCTCCCTTTTATTTCTGAAATAGACCATTATTGCTTTAATCTCGTTGATAGTCCATTACTACCAAAAGTCGGGTGGCCAGGTATGTGAATTTTATAACCTACACACATTTAGACATATCATTACCAAGGGTTCTAAATCAACTCAGGAGATTTTTTATTACCAAATATATTCAAATACAAAACTGTCAACAGAAGCCAACAAATGGAGAGCCTACTATTATTAAATTGCCAAACTATTTCATGAGATATTTGAATCCGGACCTGGGAATATTTTAAGGGACACACACTTTCATTGCTTATCTGTATTCCGAACAATGGGTAATAATGAGGGTCGTCGGCTAATATTGATTTACAACCTTACTAGATTGTTGGTTCTACTTTATTAATATCTTCTCACCTAGCAGGTTCTTCTCGAATACAAATATGCCATGTGATAGCATAGCTTGGCAGCCAAAAGCTGACATGGAAATCGCGACTTGAGGCAAAATGTGGCTTAACACGTTCTTTTCTGAAGTCTTTATTTGTTTCATTTCCAGTAATAGGAAAGAGTCCTCACATGAAACACTGAACTCGTTACGGTTGATTGAAATTATTGTTTATTGTTATTGTTTGCGTAAAGATATAATTTCACCATCAAATCGAGCCATTTCGAATACATTTTTAACCAACAGCAGCATAAATTGATCCCACAAAGCCATGTATTGAAACTCAGCGCAGTTCCCGAATTTGAACCATTTCTGCTGCAATATCACATTAAAACCTGCAGATTTCGTGTTTTGTCCGCGGTAGATCCATCGAACCCCGTAAATCACACAATTTTATAATTTATTTTCTGGGTGATTGTTTTATACGGCTATTATTCTGAAAACGCAGCACCATATTTCATCTCAGCGCATCGCTCTGGATGTTTTATTTTAACTTTTTGTTATGCAGGTTTTATGAAAATTGCTTCATGAACTAGGTTGAATCAAAATTTATATTCGCGTGAATGTTAACAGATATAAAATAGTGTTTCACTGTTTTGGGCTGAAGGGCCCTTTTGATATTGAACGTGCTTGTTATAGATCATCAGCTACGAGGAAAAAAATGTTAATATTTTTTTCCACAATTGTTAAAAATGTTTAAACAAATTGTGTCTGGAATGGTTACAGAAACAATTTTGTGTAGAAATTGCGCATACTATTGTTTATCCTAATTTGTTGTTATAATATATCCACATTATGTATATTTCTTGTGTGTAATTGCTTTACAACACGCATTACGTACTATACTTTACCTACGGCCATATAAAGTGTGCAGTTTTTGAGATCCAAAAAATTCATATTATCATAATTATTAGTAAAATTACCATTACCAATACCTCATAAAAAAATGGAAAGTCATTTTAGAAATCCAAAAATCCACATTATTATTATTATTTGTAAATACGCCTTTTTCTTAAAGAAGACGCCTATACAGATGAACTTAAAACGCATAACTTTATCTAAATACAAAATTTGATCCGAATCATTAAAGCCGTTTCAGAGATCGAAAAATTCATATTACTATTATTAACATTATGAGTAAAATCACATTTTTTCATGAAAAGCGCCTATATACAGAGTGACCCATTTGAAAGCGGGCCACCTATCTAAAACTGTTATTTATTATTCGATTCAGAAGTTTTTTTTTTCAATAGATAGAGCTTGAATAGTTCTAATTGATTGCCATAAATTCGAAATAAAAATAAAAATTTCAAGGCCTACTTCGAATTTTTTTCAAAGTCAAAAATCCAAAAAACATACTAGCGATTTTTTGAATAGAATTTGACGACGCCACTGGATTCACGATATTCTCAAATGGTTTATGTGGAAATTACATAGGAATGCGTCCATCATTGAAAAAGTTATATGGGTATAAAATTTGAAAAATTTGTCAATAAATCAACCCACCACTTCAATTTCAAAACTTTCATCAAAATTCTGACAACACCACTGGATTCAAAATATTCCGAAATATATTTGGTCAGAATTTCATCGAAATCATCATATAAATAAAAAAATTATAAAATAATAAAATAAAATTTTCCTAAAAATCCACTAGTCAAAGATTTCTGATAGAATTATCGATTGTATTGTGAGCACGAGTCGTATTTATTGAGATAATTTCACGCACCAACCAAGTTATTATTTGAAATTTGATCGAGTAAACAAAGTGAATTCTTCAATAGTTGCAACTAATGAATAATAAGTCTGTCAACCTGACGTTTATGTCATATTAGGTTACAAGATGTATCATTGCTTTTTATATTTGTGGTTGACTTGACGACGTGGTCTTTCCGGATCGGAAAGAAAGGAAGCGAAAGGAAGCGTGTACTTTCGCAAAATCCCATTCTGATTGGTCCTCCTATCGCAGGAGACGCGACTTTCATATAGTGAGTGAAATTGTCGGGGGTAATACCACGAGTGGTCGCAATACTATCGATAATTCTGTCAGAAATCAACGAGATCAAATTGCTACGTAATACCACGAGTGGCCGCAATACTATCGATAATTCTTATAGATTTTCAATGAAGAATTTTCTATTCTCTCTCAAATCTCACAATGAACCAAAACTTCTCTCAATCATCTAGGCACTTTCCTTTCCTTCCTACATCCTGAATTTGCCTAAATCTATATTAATCCTTCGATTATCAAGTTACTGAGTCTCAACCCACTTTTATTACATACCAACTACGTTAAACATGATTCCCTCACTATAAAATCCCTGAATTACGCGAACAATTAAAATTTGCACAAAAATAAAAAGGGAGCTCCATTCCAAATGCCGTTTCGTACCTGAAAGCACTGAATTGGCAATAATAATAATTTAAATCTGAATGGGAGATAAAATTTCAGCGTGCAGTGAAAATGCTCGCTTTTCAGGCATTTCAGAAACTTCATGCCTAAGGAGTAGAGATAGTGGGAACTTAACCATTATCCGTATTATTTGTGGCACTTTTTGACAAACGAATTGTTGAATGAAGAATTATTTAGTTGGACAACTGATGCCGCTCTGAAGGACTTGCTCCACCATAAGATCTGGTCAAGTAAGAGTCCAAACAGAGCGGGTTATCTTTAGAAGGGGCGTATTTCAGGGATATTTCCTCAGCCCTCTTCTTTTCTGCATCTCACTACTGCCATTGTCCGCTGCACACAGAAACACCCGTGGTTACGACTGCGGCACCCCCAGCAACCAGAGGCATAAGCTCACCCATTTATTTTAAATGGATGACCTGAAAATATATACCTCCGGAGAAAAGGATCTCCATCAGTCCTTGAGGGTGGTGCAAGAGTATACACATGCTATCGGAATGGAGTTTGGGATCGACAAATGTGCCACGGTTCATCTCAAAAGAGGACAATGCGAGGAGTACGGAGAATATGCCCAGCTCGTAAACGAAAGCATCCTACATACCTTGATGACATACACTTACCTAGGAAAGGAACAGCGCCACTCCCAAGAGGTGAAAACTTCCTCTGTGGCAAGTATCAGTACAAACTCCAACAGATCTCTTCGTCAGTACTGTTTGGGAAGAACAAAGTATCTGCAACTAACATGGTTGCCGTTCCGATCTCACTCTACTTATTTGGAGTGGTGATGGACTCAAGAGCAGCTGAGACAACTCGAGAAAATTCACAAAATGATGCATCTTGATAGGAGCTTGCATCCTAAATCATCCTTCCTACGGTTATACTTTCAAAGACAGCAAGGGGGCCATGGACTTTTGAGTTTTGAGTGTCTACATAACAGAATAATACTGGATGGAGCCTGTAATGTTATCAGGAATTCAGGTCCCATTCTCTGCTGGTCTGTGGCCATGATAAAGCAGGGATCGGAGAATTTCTTTTTGAGGTAATAGCCCTTGCAGCCGGTGTACTTGGTCTCGTTTTCGACTTTGAACGTTTTATCCCACAGATTTACAGGTATAAGTCGGTGCACCAGGGTTTTTAGGCATCTTAGCAGAAACCATGGATCACATCAGGTCTCAGAACCTCGGGAAGAAATATGCGTTCACTCTACAAACTCTATCACCGAATTGAAGCCCGTTCAGCAAAAGGCTCACATCGAAGTTGCAGAGTGCGGAGACTGAAATTCTCCTGCAATTGCATAAGGATAAGCCAATGCATGGGGTCTTCTTCGAGAATATCGAAGACCTTGGCTTATCCAAAAATTGACATTCGCTTTTATCAGGTCAAGTGAGCTGAAGTAGGAGACCAAGTGATTCATAATGGCCTACCAGTATGGTGTTTTCAACACCCTGGTCTACCGTAGTCGCGTGGTAGGTATAGAGGTTCGGACACTAGATGCAGAGCATGTCGTGGCGCTCCTGAGACCATAATGCATTTGCTGTCAGCATGTCCAGCATATGCGGTCACAGCCTATATTCCCAGGCATAACGCGGCTTATAGTACTACCATCTACGACACTTGTACGATATAGACGAGACTCCGGTGTTGCCTTATGCTCCGAGTAATATTGAGTCCGTTGTGGAGAATGAGAAGTGCCGAATCTATTGGATCTACTCATTCTCCACCCTCAGTTTCTGGCAAAATGAACATCGCCCAAAAAGGGGAGAAAAAACGGACCAAAATCGAGAGTTACACTTTAAACCCCGCAGGTTCTACCCAAACCATTCTGTTAAAATTGTGGTCCGGTTCATAGGGGTCCTTGGTGGAATGATGGAGACGCTGCTCTCCAATTTAAAAAATCAAACCGGCTTGCCGTGCTGCGACATAAATCTTAGCCGGAAGAATACAGAAGACCATCATCCTTGGTTCACTCCGTCTGCTCAGGGCACATGACAGTAATCACTCACGCCACAGACGTGGGTAGTGACTATCTGGGTAAATGACCAGTGCGCCCCGGAGACAGGGCCTGACTGGAACAATCCTTGCGGATTAAAAAAAAATAAAGAAAAATTAAGAAATTAATAATGATAATAATAATACTCCCTCATAAACAGTCATTATTATTATTTGCCGTGGCGCTCCAGGGCGACTTACTGATTTTCAGTCGTAGTAAAACCCGGAAAACCTACAAAATCACCCCAAGTGGTCGGTGCGCACTTCAAGCAAGCAGTAAGACCTAACCGGCCACGATATATATAAATGATGATTGGAAATGACTTATATGCATAAAGATCAATTCTGATGGTTGATAATGTTGAAGCAGTTGGAATTGTTGGGATATTCATCGATAAAAAAAAATCTCTTCAAAAATATTTTACACTTCTTTTTATTTCAAGAACAAATCCTAGCAAATTCTGAAGCAGATTCATTTAATCATTTGAACGTTTTCTAATATGCAGGTCAGCTGAAAACCTGAAGATCAATCCAAAGTCATTTTCATTAATTAATTTGAATCATCCTAAGAGATAATGATACACTTAGACTATTTATTAAGTGAATACTTCATTATTCGATCATAAATTTTTATATTGCATTAATCGTTGCTAACCGGTATCAGAAATTTGTTAATTTTTAATTGAAAATTTCATTACAAAATGGCTTTTTTAAATTAATTGGCAACGCTGATACGGAATTAAAAATTGTAAAAAATCTCTTAGCGTTTGAAATGGCGGATGAGAATATAAGGAAATATACTAGGTGCTCAATTTTGAAAAAAACAACTCTGATTAGTCACCCGTTAATGATGCGCCCGTATAAATAATAGTAATTTATGTATCAAGTGAGTGAAGTGATACTTTTTTTACGAGTAGGAAATGTTGACGCACGACGTTGTAGGTGGAGTGCGGCATTCCTACGAGTAGAAAAAAACACTTTACTCACGAGTTTCATACAGTATTTTTTTTTACAACTGTCAAAAAAAGTAACCAGTTCACATTTTTTTGCAAATATGAAATAAATTTGGAATATTCTTATTGATTCATTATTCGAAGAAAGTTCGAAGAGTATGCCGGAGAGTTGGATTTCAGACAGAGTCCCTTTTTCTTCACACTATCCCGTAAAATGGAAAATTTGAAGCGAATATTAAAATAACATATTCATCGAGGTCAATATTATTATTATTATTAATGTTGACTTGACTTTCGAATAACTAGTCCATCGAAGTAACTTTTTATTTTCTTAGATTTGTATTCAAAATAAATACACAATCCTCGTGAAGCAACGATTACCTTTTTCTTTCTTTGAACTATGTCAAGGAAATCTCATATTTGCACTGTCCACGGTTTTCTCCGTTCAATGTTTATTACTTTTCATTTATACTTAAATTGAATTTATCGTTATCAAGAATTCGTTATCTGGATAGAATTTCACAAATTTCATTAATTATTGTTTCTGATGGCCAAACAGCCATAGCTACCTTGGATTACCCAGTATAAACCTATAGTTCCTTAGAAGTATATGCTATTGTTTTGAATATATTCGCCGCGATGGTTTGAAATTTTGCTGATACTTATTTAATAGTAAAAATGCTAAGAATATTATTGGTAAAACATTTGTATATCAGATATTTATAGGTTATTAGTTGCCAAAGGAAATGAGAACTGGTTTTATGACAGGATTTCGTTATTATTCGGACTGTTGTTGAATGAAAATGCCCGTTGCCTAGCAACAGCCGTTAAGAAAAGTGCACTTTTTTACGCTTTTCCGTTTAATAATGAAATCGTATGTTGACAGTGAAATATTGTGATGCTTTACGCACACAAAAAAAGTGGCCTTTTTTTGACAGTGTTAGAAAAATATAATTATGAAAGATGGTGATGAATCCTTTCTTATAAAAAAAGCTTTATGAAGAATTGAAATATTGATTTACAATGGAGCAATTAATGACCACTGTCACATGAATTTTTTTCTCATTGCACAATGAATATCACCTATTTACATTCACTTCTTTAAAGAAGGACTCTCTAAAACAAAACATTTTCGGAATTTGAAATTGCAAAATGAACGATTTCATGTGTTATTGAATTGTATTCGAGAGGTACAATACAAAAACCATCGTCTTTTTTCACCACTCCTGTTCTTTTATCCTTCTTGATTCAAGTGCATCACAGGCATTGCAAGTAGCCTCCCCCACCCCATGTACGCGCTTTCATTTCACTGTAAGGAATTCCTTCCATTCTTAGCATGCTTCTGAATAATTAAATCGAAGGGAGTGTAACAAATTGTGTTCGTTTTATAATTGAAATGATTCTGTTACGATCCTGCATCTTACCGAACAGAATCGCAGATTGTTTCAGGAGGTGAAGTAAAAAGCGTTAAAAACATTAAATTTACATTGTTTCAATTGGAATGTTACAACTTGTTTTTTATGCAATAATAACTCATACAACAACAGATTGATATATCAGGTGTATAAATGCTCATAATTCTCAGTAAATCTGGCCTTGGAATACCAAGAAATACTAAAAAAGAAATCTCTGGTAAAATCGATGGAACTCATTCACCTGATATCATTACAGAAAATTATCTCAAATTGAACCAATTTCGAAAAAATTGCCTTAACAATGCCGAAACTCTTAACGGCTGATGACTTTGTACGTTTTCCTTTTTTTTTTTTTTTTCTATTGTCATATTTCTCCAAGCTCTCTCTACAACGATATGCTTTACTCTTGTCTCCTTCGCCAATTCTACTCAATAAGCGTCTGGTAGAGGTAATATTTTATTCAAATTTATTTCAAATGCAGATCTCATACTTGAGAACAATGCTGTTGCAATATTTAGCTCAGCATAATTGCTGAATTAGGTGTCGTTGAAACATTTACTAAAACTGTATGTTTATCTTATGTCTGATTTGTATTTTTCATCAATACCAAAATTATCGGTTAATGTTTTTAAAGCCGTTTTCTTATTAACTGTTTCAGTAAATTTCAACAAATAGGGTATCATTGGAAAGATAATTTTATGCCCGTTCAAATGATATATCACTCGACCCCACGTTCCATTTAAAATTTTAGGGTTGTAACACCCCCTCGCTAGGGGGTTAAAGACACAAGTTGCAAAATATATCTTGAATGTGTCCCCCTCAAAGGCACACTTCACGTGTCCGAGTATAGCTGCTCTGAATTCCAAGAAAAGGAGAAAAGCTAGGTGCATACTTTTCGTTGGACCACTCTGTATAATTATTGACATTTTATATATGATTTTGTACCAATAAGATATCACGTAGAAGCTTGTAAGCTTCTGTGATTTCTCATGTTTATTTTCATGTCATTGTTATATTCGTTCGCTGAATTTGTAAATTTTAATTTTTGAATTAAACATTACTATTATTATTATTATAAACTGAAATCAGTAACGTAGTTTAAATCTTACCAACACTAACAGATATTAATTTTTTCCATCTAATATCTGTCTACAAGCTGAACTAATTTTTCCCAACGAAAATTAATTATAATTATAAATCATCCTCTAATTTGCTACCGCACGATAGTTTTCAATTATAGCTGCAACATAAAACCCTTTATTAATGTTTTTTTAGTGTTCGTAGAATTTCCCATTTCCTTCCCTGGGAATCTATTAAGATTTCTGAGCCATTATTTATATTTCATAGCTACCGTTTCTACCGCAGATCAAGATTGCGCCGTTAAATCAATAAAAACTGCTTCGCTCGAAATTGTTGAGAATTTATTTGTAGGTCAGTAGTATTAATTTGAGGTTTCTTTCAAAGTAGTTCTTCTGGAGGAGTTTGTCAAGTAATAAATATTTCTAAATAATTTAACGGCCTTATGGGAAAAGAGTTGTTTTCTGTTGGTTATTTGCTGACGTTTTACCTATCGTATAAAGTTTTTTTGCGGAAGATTAGGTTATATAATTCATTTTTCATTACGATCTAATGATCTTTCGTCAAGAAGTGCTGTTTTGAAATGTCTTTCTGAAGTATCGATTGAAAGTTTGATTTTGTGAAGGAAATCCGATTCTTGACATGATTTTTTGGGTTTGTAACCTTCCACAATCTGAAAATGAAAAGAATGTTAATACAAAAAAATCTCTACAAGTGTACAAGGACAAATCAATTAATTTGCCCGATAAGTTACTGCGTTCACAAGACTGCTGTCTTAATTTTTGTCAGTAACGTATCCTACACTGAATTTGCCTATCTGAAAAAATTATATCAAATTAACCAAGAATACTTCTCTTTTTTTGAAAATTGTTGACGTTTCGGGGACTGTATCTGCCTCCGTTATCCAAACTTGCTGGAAAGACGCCGAAAAAATGTATTCGAATTGCGGTTTGGAAATAAGATCTTTCTTTGACAGAGTCAAATGAAATCTGAATTCTTTTGATTGACAGTTGGTATCTTGATACATAGGGTGTTCGGTATCAATCATCACCATTCCATTAGTTCTTATTTCATCTCTGAGGAGAGGTAACCAGGTGCAGCCCATTTCGATGGAATTTGTTGAAAAGCAGTTGTTCGATAAAATAATGCACGCAGTTTCCTTTAACTTTCTTTTTTCTTGATTTGATTCTCTCAATAAAATTTTGGTATTATTCCATTCCATCATATGATCGCCATCAGATGTTAGAATATGTTCGGATATTTTCGAACCCGTTATTATTCGATTCTGATGTAAGTAACTTTTATGTTCTTCCTGGCGCACAATCAATGGTCTTGATGTTTCACCTACATAACTCTTACCACACGAACAAGGTATGCAGGATATGAATAAGCGATTATTCTCAACATTTACTGAAGAGAATGCCGGTTTTATGGGTAAGTTTAAAATGAGGCAGGAGTAAAACAAAGTTTTTTTGTCATTTATAAGTGGGACCTGTCACACTACTTCAAAATTGTTGCATATAGTCGAAAGAGGGTATGGGTTGCTGCTTTAGGATAATAATTTGATATTTATTAAATTATTCGTGATTTTCGAATCACCCGCAAACATCTCCGTGAAGTGCGACAAAACACATTTTAGGTACTCAAATACTCGCATATTATATTTGCATGAGAAGGTAGGAGTCTTCAGAAACGAAATGAACTTTTCTTTTTTCTTCTCCGATCATTTCTAGCAGAGTTATGACCGATCAAATATTCGGCTCCGCCAAAACTTCCAGCGGCGGATAAGCGTGAACCTGAAATTTGATGTCATTTCGTTAAAAATTACTGGTGGTCATTTCTGTGGAGAATTGAATTGTCTTTCACCTGGTTGAGTTGTTTTTCCGATAAATCATATACTTTCCAAGATTACAGCAAAAATCCCTCCCTGAAATTTCGGTAAACAATTTTTTCCGTGTTTATCATGGTTCCAACAACTAGCATACCAAGTTTGGTTGTGCTACAATCTATCCTCGTCTCAAAACCCAATCGTACTGGATTATCCTGAAATTGTGATATTTTGCTAATATCCTAACTGAATAAGAGCGGTGGGATCCCTGTGAAGTATTCATAACAGGTGAAGTATTTACCTAATGATGACACATTAAAGCAACTAAAACCTGAATAACGTCCTACCCATTAAGACGATGGACGTCCACAACTGGAATAATCAACCTATCACACTCTCTACAAACGATAGTTCTTTCTCAGGTTGAAAGGAAAACATCATTAATCTAGAGTTATTTCGTGATTGTATTCAATTTATTAAAATGGTACTTTCATTACGACTAATAAGATGGAAAATACATGAATATATCAAATCCATTACAATATTTTGTACACGCATATCATCCGTCATTGCTGTTTTGAAACTCTCACTACAAAAAACATATTCGATTTCAGAGCAGATATCACGCTATTTTTACACAATAATTGTTACGTACGAATGAGGTTTTTTATATCTACTTGATGAAATAATTTAAAATTTGAAAATATAACAAAAATCAGTAACACAATTATATGGACAAAATTAATCGGATTGTACTTTCAAGATGCTTATATCTTCAGTCCTTTCTTACCTTTCACGTACATACTTCACGTCACGTCATGTTGTATCATTTGTTTCATCATTCTCACTGTACCCACTTGTTTAGCGATCTTCTCACTGTTCACTGTTTTATAATCAATACCAAGAATAATATATTTTTTTAACAACTTAAATATTGTTATTGAACGTTATATCCTTGATGGTTCGTTATTCAAAATATTCCATTGACCCTCCACTTAATCAAATGGACGCCTTTTTTCAATGATTTCTGTTCTGGAATGCGGACTTCTTCTGATGCACTGGTGTAAAACATTTTGTGAAGAAGTGCGATGAAGTTTTGTCATCTCCCAGCCCATACCAACATTGGGTGTAATTTTTATTGATTGAAAATTTGATTTTGTGGAGGAAATCCGATTCTTGACATGATTTTTTGGGTTTATGACCTTCCACAATCTGAAAATGAAAAAAATGTAAATTCAAGGAAATCTGTACAAGTGTAGAAGGGCAAATCAATTAATTTGCCCGATAAGTTATTGCGTTCACAAGACTGCTGTCTTGAAAGAAATCAATTTTTGTCAGTAACGTACCCTACACTGAATTTGCCTATCTGAAAAAATGAGATCGAATTAACAAAGAATACTTCTTTTTTTTTAAATTGTTGACGTTTCGGAGACTGTATCTGCCTCCGTTATCAAAACTTCTTGGAAAGACGCTGAAGAAACTGAATTTGAATTGCAGTTTTGGAAATAAGATCTTTCTTTGACAGAGTCAAATGAAATCTTATTATAATTTATGATACCAATGAAAGCGAGGTGACAGTTCAGGTGCCACTCTTTCATCAGCTTGAGATATCGTCCACGAAGAGAGATAATAATAGTAATAATAATAATATTAATAATAATGAAGTTCCGTGATAAACCTTCCCGCTTATTCCAAGAGCCTCCACGTGTTGTCGATAACCCGCCGGCCGCTGATCGGGTTGAAACCTTCTGGAAGAACATGTATGAGCATCCGCAACCACTAAACGTAACCCTAGCGCATTTTGAAGCTTTCTGCAGGAGGCTTCAACAGCCTGAGCTCAATGACCTGCGCAATCCGATAACCGCGGAAGAAGTTTGACGGGCCCTCAAAGGCTCAAAGAACTTCGCTGCTCCAGGCCCTGATGAGTTAAACACTTATTGGTGGAAGCAATTCCCCAGTACCCACCACCATTTGGCAGGAGTTTTTAACTCTTGGCTGGATGGGGAGCAGCAGATTCCGGATTGGTTTGTCGATGGGCGAACCGTGCTTATCCCCAAGAACGGAGACTGGTCTGATCCAAAGGATTACAGGCCGATAACATGCTTGAATTCGTGTTTATACGCACGAATACTCTTCACAGTTGAATCGGTGTATGAACGGATATATGGGCAAAGAGGGGGGTCGCTGGCTGCAAGGAGAACCTGCGATAGATGTATAATGCAGGACTCCGTGCAGTATAAGCGGAACCTTTTGATGGCCTGGATCGATTACCGCAAGGCATTTGAAACAACATCGCATGAGCTAATCATGCATTTGCTCACATGCCTTGGGGTGCCTGATCAAACAGTACGATGCATTAAACAACTGATGCCGCTCTGGAGGATTCGCTTCACCATAAGATCCGATCAAGTCTAGAGTCCAAACAGAGCGGGTAATCTTCAGAAGGAACGTATTTCAGGGAGACGCCCTCAGCCATCTTCCCTTCTGCATCTCACTATTGCCATTGTCCGTTGCACTCAGGATAACCCGTGGATACAACTGCGGCATCCCCAGCAGCCGGAGGCATCAGGTCACCCATTTATTTTATATGGATAACCTCAAACTGTATGCCTCTGGAGAAAGGGACCTACTTCAGTATTTAAGTGTGGTGCAAGAGTACAGGGTGCTATCGGAATGGAGTTCGGGATAGACAAATGTGCCACGGTTCGTCTCATAAGAGGACGATGCGAGGGATACGGAGAGGATGTCCAGCTCTTAGACGGAAGCATCCTACATCATCTTGATGCCGGAGAGACGTATACCTACGTGGGAGTGGAGCAACGCCGTTCCCAAGAGGTGAACACAGTTAAAAACTCAAGTATCAGCACAAACTCCGACAGATATGGTTATCAGAACTGTCGGGAAAAAACAAAATTGCTGCGACCAATATGCTTGCCGTTCCGATTCTACTCTATTCCTGTGGAGTATTAAAGGTGCATGAGACCCTCATACATTTGCTGTCAGCATTTCCAGCAAATGAGGTCTCAGCCTATATCCACAGGCATAACGCAGCCCTACGAGTATTGTACTTCCATCTACGACACTCGTACGGTATAGACGACACACCGGTGTTGCCTTATGCTCCGGAGATATTGAGTCCGTTGTGGAGAATGAGAAGTGCCGAATATATTGGAACTACTCATTCCCCGCACTCAGGCAAATGCAAGCCAATGAGCCTGATGTAGTCCTCCTCGACCATCAAAGTAAAACGATTTATGTCATGGAGTTTCCGGCTCCTGGCAAAACGAACATCGTTTGAAAAGAGGAGCAGAAACGGACTAAATATCAAGACTTATTCTTTGAACTCCGCAGGCTCTACCCAAACCATTCTGTTAAAATGGTGGTTCTGATTATAGGGGTCCTTGATGGTATGATGGACACACTGCTCTCGAACTTAAAAATCATACCGGCTTGCCATAATATGGCGGAAATCTTAGCTGCGGACCCAGTAGTTTCTCACCCTACGGACGTGGGGAGTGGCTATCTGGGAAAATGGCACCAGAGTGCCATCCGGATGTGTCAGAGCTCCGGAGACAGGGCAAGACTGGTATAATCCAAACGGATGGAAAAGAAAAAAATAATAATAGAGGCTTCTATTGACAAGATATTTTTACATATTTTACAATTTTTCATAAAACATTTGTACCTTATCAAAAGTCAGAGTTCAAACCACTCATTTTGACACAAGTGTTTGCACTTCCACTCAACCATTAAAGACCCGTTGACTTGCAAATGAACGAGTCCGGGTGAAAAAATGATATAATCAATTAAAACAGTAACAAAAAACTTATTGTATAAACATACATAAAAAATATTGTGCTCGTTTTACGCAATTCATGCCAAGAGCTGATTCGAAAGATCATGTTTAATTCTTTTTTTCATGTTTGAAGTGTAATTTTTTCCAGTTGTGAAGCTTTGTCAGGTGAAATGGAAAAGAGCACTCGTATAAAGAGGTTGTGTGTTGAGGAGGAGTGAGTCGATTCCAAAAACGAATATCCAAGTTATGTACATACATCAGTTCTGAATCGGATTTTCTTGTACAAATAAGAAGGATTTCCGGTGATAATAATTTTGTGATAGAGTGTACACGCATGCGAAAGTCTTATACCCTCTATTTTCAGCCATCCAATATATAAGAATTTTTCATGTGTGTACTAGTCTTATGGATTCCCTTTTTAATTTATTTCGAAGCCCGACTATATGGAGCTTCGATTTTCTCGTGAATTCTCAAGATCATTCCTGGCCAGATTGGTGATTTGCCTCATCTTAACTTAGCTAAATTCTTTGCTTGCTCGTTTCCACAGAAATCTGAGTATACTAGAGCCAATATTTGTTGAACAATTCGAACTACATATGCTAATTGAGCATCAGACTCGCGGCCTTTGGCTTGCAGTACTCAGTACTGTGAGTGTTTCAATCCTATCAGCCTGCATGGGATTTTATCCGTCAGACCTAACAGTCTCATATATTTATTGAGCCGATCAAGGCCATCTTCTCCTCTTTGAGAGGAAATGTGTAGTGGTGGTAAAGGACCTGGAGAGTTGCCGTCGGGGCTATTTTCCTGACTCAAGTACTAGTCTTCAGATACCACTCAGCAAACTTATGGTCCCCAAGTGTTGTGTCTGGATCTACCACACTACTGAACCGTAGACTATCATGGGCATTACCAATCTCGTGTATAGCCCAATCACTTTTCTTCTACGGATGCTATACAATGTGCCACTTCTATCATCGCTTTCATACGTTCAAAACCAAAGATTCCTCACGCAGTGAGAAATATCCGCGAATACAGTGAGAAATAATTTCTCACTGTTATCACGATAACCCAAGTCAGTCATGAATTGTTACATGTCAGATTGATATGACACGTTCTTCACGTTGACAACGCTACGCCGACGAAATATAAAAATGAGTTAATGACATACAAGTATTATTATATATATATATATATAATAATTATATATATATATATATATATATATATATATTTTCAATACTTGAAAACAACGCATTCGTAGAAAAAGTACAATGTCCAATTCGTGAGAAAACGACATATTTCTCACTCGTTTGATTTGCGGCAATCGCCATCGGCTCGTGCCAACAAACTTCTGCGCTCGTGAGCAATATGTCGTTTTTCTCAATTGTTGTACAATATACTATTTCTAAACAGGTGTACGTTTTCCATACCTCAGTACTTTTGGGCAATTGCAAACAGGTGTGTTTATAGCGCTCCCAATAACTTTCGCTACAATGCATTTATGTAAGCGATACTGATGAAGATGTTGAGTCGAAATAATTTTTTTGCGACAGTACGGAAAAAATCAACTGTGTGAAACATCAATGTGGGTAATGACATTTTTACACACTATCCATATGTTTATGTATTTTTTTAAAACAGAGAATTTTGCGTCCAATTTTACTCAATTCATCCATAAATAATCATTAAAGTCACTTGTACATGAAAAATGATTTTTTTTCAGAAATAGGTATGAACCATATTGCCTTATTGTTGCAATCACAATATACCAAATTGAGAATTTTTTTTTCATTGCACCAACATTGCTTTCTGAACATTCAGTCCCATTGGTTCGATATGATTTTCAAAAATTCAATATACCAATATCAGCCCAATTTGGGGTTGACTATGTGCTACTTTGGCTAGTGAACTAAGAATTAGATCAGATTGTTCAAGGATCATTTCCAAATATCAACTGTCCTAATTCAACAAATAACAATTGTCCTAATTCCTATGTTGCAGAAATATAAAAAGAGTATTTAGATGGCCAATTTTCTAGCTTAGTCTTTGAGACATTTTCCGTTGTAAACATGCAGTAAATTCCTACTACAATTCTACGGTTCCTACATTCAGATCCATAAAAACTTCCTGTCCTCGAATTAGTTCCTTTGAAATTGATGGCGAGTAATAACCGACGATCAACTCCATATGTCGCTTTTCCATTGTGAAATGTCAAAAACTCTTTTCGCATTTTCCTCCGTACGAATTTCCCGGCCCGAGAAGCCATTATATAGCGGAAAAAATAATAGCTCCATAATTTATACCTATACAAAAGCGGGCTATGGAGATACATGGTCATACACGCTAGCGGAAGAGATTTGTTTTTGAGTTTTCCAGTTAGAGATAGATTTGTGTGTTTATTTTACACGATGTATTCAGCTACGGGATACATTTGCCGTGAGAAGAAGCATTGGTTTGGTATTAGTAGAGATCTTGTACAGTGTTAGGGGTTGCTGAGGGATGGCGAGACAAAGCCAACTAGTTCTAAACAAAAAATAAAGACAATCCCCTGACAATGTTTTTCGAAAGGGGTGAGTGTACGAATTTTTATTGGAATACCGGAACATACCAACCAAAAGTTATCACACACTTCAATATTTCTAGCTTCTCACAGCGGAAAGGGATAGGTGAGTAAAGTAATTATTAAACTACCGCAAATTTTGGTTTATGATGTACTTCAATTTAAATGGATGAAATTGACAGTTTGCTCATATGTGTTAACGAAACGAACGTGGAACTGGGTTTAGGTCTTGGTTACGAACCCAAATTAATTTATATAAAATATGGCGAAATGCTGTTACGGTCATAACTGGAAGAGTAAACAAATAATAGAAGGGCATGAACTGACCAATTTCCAATGAATTTTCCAGGTGGCGAATCAAGAAAAAGAAGAATAATATCTTTTATTCCTCTGCTTCAGCCACAGTTCAATCTGATAAAATAGATATATTAATAAAGATAATCTAGCCACCCGTCTAGTATATACTGTCGGTGCACATATTTCTAGTAGGTCAATATTATTAGTAATTTATATAATATGACAGATTTACTGATATCCAGAGTGGAAAGTGAGAAACAAGTATGGTTAGTTGATGTTCATTGTGGGAGACAATCCAAAGGCACACTTCAAAAGCGGTTTTCAAGTCAGTAACAACGCACTATGATGTACTAAGTAGCGCTCAATACGAATCACTTGATTCAAATGTAGAACAGCCATGCAAAAGCTGCAACTTCAGCTACACCAGCACCCAAATAAAGAAAGATCTTGCTTGTGTTCTAGGAGAATGGTGGTAGTACTTCCTCCGTTACTTGAGGCTCTGGATTCGACTCTAACTCACAAAGGAAATGGATAAACACGCGTTCTACTAGTAGCGGAATAAGCAAGAACTACTTCTATGGTAGGGTCGTGTCTGAAACCCAGGCATATGAGTTACTGGGGGGCTAGTAGTAGTAATCATGGGGAGGCCGCTGCCGCAGCCAGGCAAGTAGGACCCAATGGGCCCTTTTTGCCATACTGGGGGGCTAACAATAAGGTAAGCAGGTGAGACGATACTGGGTACGATTATTGGACGGGGCCTGACAAGGTGATTAACATCAGGTACTTCCTTTTCAGTAGTATGAAGATAACAGGTGATCAGACTGCCACTTACTTACCATCTTGGTCTCGATGAGAGTTTCACGAAGAAACAAAAACAAAACAGTTCGAAAACTGGTATCTCAGTAGAAATCAGTGAGAATTATCTTTATAATCACATACAAGTTTGAATCTTCGACTGATTATTTCTCTTCACTATGAAAAATCCGCAAATTCTAGCGTTCATTCAAGACATTCAGCTAAGGAGAGAGATGACGCATGGAACATTCACTTTCACGGTTATTTCAAAGGAGGGGAGAAGGAATAACCATTTTGAAGATTGAACTCCACAAGTTATTCATTCACTTTTCAGTCACACTTGGTGACAACTCTGACAACTGTACTTGACATACTGAATGTAAACATGATATGAGAATATGGTGAGGTTACAATATCACTGTTTTCTATGAAAATACTTTGTTATTTCGAAATGGTTACAGCAGATGGATGGAACCAATGGATGGAGCTTATTGAGGCAAGTTCAAGTTGAGAAATTGAGATCATAGAGATTAACCTATATTTTTGTTGTAGGCTCAACCTTCGGAGAACCAGGGCGCTGCCGATTGAAGGGTCATTCACTAAGTGTGTTACTATTATTGCAATACAAGTTATTAGCTAAAGTGAATAAACTTCTGAGTTTTATTATCATATATTGAAAAATTCGAGAAAGTTGAGGGAAAAGTACAGTTTGTAAATTCGCATTTTAACAACTGCAGAAATATATCTCATATTTCTTCCGACACTGCTTTATTGAGACAATTAATAATTTCTCATGTTGGCTGAATCATACCTACTTACTTATATTTTTTTATGAACTTTATCATCAATATGTCATCGTGCTTTCGGAGCTAGGAAAAAAGAAGTACAAGTGAAGTCAAACTTCAGAAGATGGGTTATGTACATCTGTACGAATTGAATTGAAAGTTACCTTCTCAGAATAACCTATAGATAAGATAATGAATTATGCCCGAAATTGTTTAATATTTCAAGTCTAACGAGAGAAGAGTTTATAAAATGTCTAATTTGGGAAGTAATTCATACACAACTTCTGATAATACTGAGTTATAACAATCCATATATGACCAATTTTGTAAAAAAGATATTCTATCTTTCAACTTTGACGAGAGAAAAATCTAGATAATTTTAAAAAAAATGTAAATTTCGAGCTATTTTACGAAACACCCACTTTATCAACACCGCATGTATTGATTGAGGGATAATACTTGAAATCACTTTGACAATGATTAAAAAATATTTTATCATTGACAATTCTACTCATGTATAATAATTCCCATTTGCGAGTACAACAATATAGTTTGCTATCGGCTAAATAGAAGGAACAGAAATGCAAGTGGATAAAAATATCGGATATGCTAGCAACGCTAGCATATACTGTTCGTTCATGAAGCATTGCGCGTCGCATCAGTTTGACAATTGTAATTATCAGAAACAGAATAATATTCCAGTAAGTTTGTCGAGATTTCGATTCGGTTCTTTCTAAACATTATTCTTCCACTTATTGTTCTTTTAGTTTGTTAAATGAAGTTTAACTGAATTGAATGTCCTATTCATCGGATTGTCTTAACAAATACCACGCGAGCTCAGATCTAGCGAGATATTTTTTACGGTGGTTTTCTCATACTTAACTTTCATATAGGTAATTTAGCTTGATCTGTTCTGACAAATCACTCGAGCTACGCTCTCGTCAGAACAGCTCTCGTTAAGTTCCCAATAAAAGTAAGTATTCGAAAACAACCACAAAAAATATCCGGCTAAATCTGAACTCTTGTGGTATTACACTCGAATATCTTCCGGGTTGCTGTATATCTGGCTTAGCTTTCTGATAACTCGTCAGAATTCAATCACCATTATTTTTCAGAATCACATATTTTGAGGCAGCGTCGGAATAATATTGATTTTTGTAATAATATATCGTGACAGTTTGCATCGAGCAAAATATCAAAACTTGATCGAACTTCCTTTTTATTCTCGAATAAAAATAAGTGGTGGTGCATTGGTAACATTCCGTTAAGTCGATCAGCAATATTTCAAAGCGGCCAGCTACTGGAATATTGCAATGACCTAAATCATGTTTGCTCGCTTGCATTGTTACAGATCTCGTAAATTATGACTTTGGAGTACAGGACAGGACTCTTTTCGCAGGTTGCTCGGGACTCTGGACGTTCGATTCGGTTTGCTGGTTACGGCATTGATTTCAATAGTTGTGCTTTTCTTGCATTATTATTTCTAAAAAGTTCGGCATTCTCGGACGTGTTGTGATCATACAATATCCATTCCATATAGGTACTGAATATACTGTAATAAAATGTAATAAAATTTATTCGAATATGTCTGTGATAATTTATATTACGCTGTACTGAAAATGCATTCAACTCATGTTCGTTCATTTATTTCAACGGTAAAATAATCAATTTTTCTGAACGAAGTGATATTTATGTATATTGCTGGTTATGAAGCGAGGCCAAATATTCATATTTCACTCCATATCCACTATTCCTTGTCGAGCTAGTGCTGCTCAAGAGATGAAAATGTCTTCTCGAAATCTCGTGATTCTTTATCCAGACTGTAGAAAGGTCTCGCATCCCAACAGGTTAGAGTTACGATGACTCATGCATTGTTTACAACTAAAACAAGCGGTCAGGAGTAGCTTTAGGATTATTACATTGCCCCCTTCTCATAAACATTTCGTACCGAAATGTCATTCTTTGGGTGTGTCTATAACTGACACACAACAATAGAGGTTACACTCCACAGTCTTCTTGTTTAGTCGTGGAAGATGATTGCACCACACTGAAATCTTAATTCTGCCGGATCCATATATCTTCTTCAACTCTCCAATTCAGCCCCTCAACCTGCTGAGCTTGAGATGGCGCTCGTGGTTTAGTGAACTCTACGCTACGATCGCGGTCTCAGATTTGCCTTGATATGGAGATTTAATTGAATGATCCGTTGAAAACATTAGTTATTGTCTGCAGACCCGATTCTAATGAGGGCAAAACCCAGATATCGATCTATAGGTGGTCCAAATGTTTCAATTAACATTTCCATGCAACTAGCAATAATTGCGTGGATAGCCTTGTATAAACTCTGCACGGAAGTTCTTTAGTTGTTATTCAACGTTCGTCGTAGTATTAGCCAGAAAAGTAGTTATTTTATGATGGATTTTCGACCCTATTTTTTCTATTGTATAAGATTATGGCAATGAGTGCCGTCTCGGTGACAAGCTCATTGTGACCAATGCAGATTTCTCTATTTCATTGGGCTTGGGATAAAGAGCTGTTATTGAGATGTTCATCATTCAACACATTTTCTAAAACAGGTTGGACTCGAAATGTCTGCCTTTGTGTGAATGCAGCTCTAATGGAACACCGATTCAACATATCGACCTCTTAACCAAAACGTCGGAGACGGTAGGGTCCTGGTCCTGGTCCTGGTCCGGGTCCTGGTCCTGGTCGGGTGGGACATACGCTTCGCCCACTCACTGAAGTGGTCCGCTACCACAAACAAATATTTATTTCCATGGTCAGATTCTGGGAACAAACAAAAAATGTCAGTAACAACTCTCTCAAATAGACTATGTTATACTGTCGCATCGGGATGATAAATTGTGTTCGAGATCCATTACTTGCAGAGCATAAAGCATATTTTTGCACTAGTCCTTGACGTTGGCTTGACATTAGGCTCCGTGAAACTGGTGCCCCACTTCGTCACTCCTAGAGTCCGGTGACACCACAATGGTTGTCTTGATGCTCTTTCTGTTTTCGTTCCTTAGTACATCTGTCTGTCGTCTTTCTTCCACACCATTCTTGGACTCACGCTTCAGGACTCCATTTTCCGTAGTACGAGAATTCTGGTGTCTCTAGTGGGAGTTGACCGCTGGCTGATAACTTGTGTTAACGCAGGATAATCTTCAGCCGATGACTAACCAATATTTGGACATTTCTCTTGGCCTTCTTGAACCTTGTTGATATTCCAGTCCACGTCAACTGCCATGGTTTCACATATTGCTGCTCTCTTGTCTTCAAAATGGCACTGACACAATTAGGCTTGTGCGAATATATTTTTTAGAGTCTAATGCAGTTTTGTTACAATACATTTTCATTCAATGAGAGCAGTCATCCCGCTGATGAACTCTTTCCTCATGGAACTGCAAATAATTGCCTAGAGAATTTTTTCCAAAGCTTGAATTCATTCGAAAGATAGGTAACTGAAATAAACGTTAGTTCATACCCCTTTCTACTTTAAACGAAAGATATCATTCACATTCTAGAAACATTCTAGAAACTACTTTTTCCATGTTCACTTGAAGACAGATATACCCCATAGCATATCATCTCGCAGTAAATATGTAAACAGAATTCATGTTAGTTTGCAGAAGTACCAGTTCAGTCCTGTGCTTGCCGAAATTGCAGAAGTTGATTTCGGCATCACAACCTCAATTTATCTCGGCGGTCGATGTAAAAGTATGGAAGCTGCACCGAACGGGTTCTGTCTATCCCGATCAGTCATTAATTGACGTGGTCAAGCCGCAAAGGGTCACGATCTGAACCATTGATTTGATAGGAATGGAAGGCACCAAATAAATTTCTGTCAAGAGTTTTGGATTATAAGTATGAACATTGATTAATTTTCAGTGCAATTCTAATAGAAAAATAATTATAATGGCCATTGTGTAGAAGAAATAATACCTTCACATTCGGAAATCCCGTTTATACGATTCAAATGTAATATTTGAAAGATAGCAATTGTAACAGACTCTGTGTCAATTTGTTAATATTGTTAAATTGAGGAAATATTGAAAATTTTTATACCGTCAACCGGCTGCACTCTTAAGGCAACCTTCAGAAGTCTTCAAGAGGGCTCATTTTTTGTTTCCGATGCCTGTTTAACCATTAATTTAGCGTTTTCGAGCGACATCTAGTACAGTAGCCACAGACAAATGTAAGCAAAAAGTGAAGAATGAATCGTAGCACTTTGAAAAAATTCATTTGAAAAAATTATATATATTTTTTTTGTTATTTCGGAAAGTAAGAGATTTATCACGAAACAATTTCAACAAGGCGAAAAATAATTCAATTTTCCACAAGAAATATACACAGTAATTTCTCACAAAATGCACTAGTTTTCTCAGAAAACGTGATTGAATTCCGATATAAAATTTCAAGCTCGTTTAAACCCTCCACTACAACTTCCGGCAGGGCCGAAAATTTGATTTGTCATAACTTTGCTAAAAATTAGAGTAGAAGGAAAAGAAAAAGTATATATCGTACTTGTACTTCCTCATGCAAATATAACATGTGAGTATCTGAGTACCTGAAATGTATTTTGTCCCACTCCACATAACCCTTCTACGATATTTACGGAGGATCCGAAAGTCATGGATATTTTAGTTGATATGAAATAGTTATAATGGAGCAGGAATCAATGCCCTTTTTGACCATATGCAACGATTTTAGACTAGTAAGACACGTCTCACTTAGACATGCCAAAGAAAAAAAACTGGGTTTTACTCCTACCTCAGTTTTCAACTCACCCATAATCCCGGTAATTTCTTCAGTAAATGTTGAAAATAATCTCTCATACAGATCCTACATGAAAAATGAAGTACGTGATTTCAAGCTTGAGGTTGCACAATAGTGTTATTAAACATATAAGCAGGATATGAATAAGCGATTATTTTCAACATTTACTGAAGGGAATGCCTGTTTTATGGGTAAGTTAAGAATGAGGCAGGAGTAAAACAAAGTTTTTATTTTGGCATGTATAAGTAGGACCTGTCACACTACATTAAAATTGTTGCATATAGTCCAAAGAGGGTATGGGTTGCTGTGTCAGTGTAATAATTCCATATTTACTAAATTATTCATGATCATCGGATCATCCGCAAACATTTCCGTGAAGTTTGACAAAACACATTGTTGGTACTCAAATACTCGCATATTATATTTGCATGAGAAGGAGTCCTCAGAAACAATATGGACTTTTCCCTTTTCCTGTCCGATAATTTTTAGCAGAGTTATGACCAATCAAATATTCGGCTCCGCCAGAATTTTCAGCGGTGGGTAAGGGTGAACCTGAAAGTTGATGTCGGCGTTCAATCACGTTTTCTGAGAAAACAAGCGCATTTCATAAGAAATTACTTGGAATAGTTTTCGTGGAGAATTGAATTGTCTTTCACCCTAATTGGTTGTTTTATCGATAAATCATATACTTTCCAAGATTACAACAAAAATCTGTTAATTAATTTTTAAACGACAAAAAAAAGTGTTTCGCTCCTGGAATTTTGGCAAACAATTTTTTTTCGTGTTTGTCATGGTTTCAACTGCTAGCATACCAAGTTTGGTGGTGCTACAATCGATCCTCGTCTTAAAACCCAATCGTACTGAATTAATCAGATTTTCATTCCTTTCCAATTGTGACGTCATGTAGACACGGAATCAAATACGTCATATAGCATATTGAAATTGAAAGTCCTATTTCAGATCGAAATATTCGAATTGCTGAAGACAATTTGCATCACTTCCGATTTTCGGCCTCTCTAACGTAATCTGAACCAATGATAAGATATTATTAATTGACAAACCTCTCTATAGTCATGGGAAACTCCATTTTCCCACAAATCGCAAAGAGTATGTTGAAAGCAACACTACCAAACCATCTGTTTCAGAACCAAAGCATTCCAACACAGATATTGCTTCACAAAAATTCAATTTATATAAAATGTACAACACATTTTTCTGAAATCCTAGTATCAACAAGCGCCGCCATTCCTATGTAATTTTGACGGTGCCAGACCAGATGTCCAGAATAAATTATAAAACTAAGCTTTTGTAGAGCCACACTTTATTAATTTCACAGAGGTGGAGCACTCTAACATCTGTGGCTTGAGTTCTACATCTCCTATTCTTTATGTGAGTTATTTCAGTTATAGTCTAGGCAAAGAGGAGTAAAAATTGGGTTATATTCCGATTGAAGAAGATTTGCATTTGTTTGAACCCATGGCAGTGGTTTGATGAGAAAACAAAGGAAACACAATGATGGGGACAGAAGATATTTTTTATATACAGTGCGGAAGTAAATAGTCCTCCCCCCCCCATATTATTTTTTGAACGGTTTAAGATTTCCAAACCGATTTTGGCACTTTTGCAACTTCAAATATCTCGAAAACCGTTGATATTTGTGAAACGAAACGTATTCCTTTTTTGTATGGGAAATATTGGGGATTGAAAAAAAGAAGACGAAATCGATATTAATCCAGTGGCGTGAAAGTTGGGAGGGGCGAATAGGGGTACCCACCTGCCGTACGCCCCTGTTTAGAGTGACAAACACATGATTTGCCTTGACATATGAAACTGAATGCTGTTAAGTGACATACCCAATTTAATTAAGAAAAGTTTAGCCGTTATGGAGTTAATCTGGAAAATATATTTTTTTGTGTCACTTTCAACACTCTGTAACTCGGTTAATACTTAACCTGTGGTAGAAGTCCATTATGTCTCAAAGTGGAGTGGTATGGATATACAAATCAGTAAAACGCAAAGTCGTCTCCACAATTTAAATTGTGGAGACGACTTTGCGTTTTACTGATTTGTATATCGGTTAATACTTATTTTAGGGTACATGTTCGAACTTTCAGCTTTAAAATGAAGTGAGGATAATACCCTCGGAGTTTGTATCCTTTATTTTGGGACACCCTGTATATAGGGACGTCATAGCATTTCTATCGGACAACAACATCGTGGTGAATACGGCTAAGTCGAAATTATATAAATTCTCGATACTTCATCGGGAGCAGAAAGAAAGAGTCAAGGCCGGTGGGGTCTCGAACACTGTCAATAATCTTGAATTCCCAATTGGGCAAGCGTCACCATATATATTGTGTCGAACAATAAAGAATTTTATTTCAATCGATATTTCCATACAATTTGAAATGCAACTTCTCAACAGTTCTTCATCTGATTGTACTTACAGTGTTACAGATCAACTAACGATCACAGTCGATGGAAGGGGTCACTCTATTATCGCTATTTGCTAACGTGCACCATGGAACCGATTGATTTTGATGTAATAGCTGCTATATCCGCAGTAGAAGAACATAGAGAAATCTACAGCACAAACTCAATAACAGTGTTTCTGGCATTACACAGAATTGAACCTATAAAGGAATACTGTTTGGCCACAATAGGCACAATATTAAAATGCCTCAAATAGCGGTGGAAACGGTTAAACCTCTTAATAATCCATGCTAAGTTTCGGTCGAATAATCGAAACTTGATAAGGTATTCAATAGCCGTTGATTTCTCAACCTTGTCATACCTAGCCCCTCCCCATTCATCCAACCAGTAATGCAGTCTGCTGTAGAACTTCTTGATCATTTACAAGTTCCATGAAACCAGTATGCTGGTGCTTCCTTATTTATTTAAATCGAAAAATAAATTCAGCTATGTATCCAAAGAAGCATTTAGAAGTTTTTTTTCGCAGTTTCTTAAACAGATATTATTCAATGTTCGCAAGGGGCAGTAGTTGTCTTCTGTTGGATACTTGCTGACGAAGTATGTACTTATTAAATAGGATTTTTTGCGAAAGATGGAATTGGTTAATCCATTATCACTATTAAATTTAAATGTTAGTAAGCGAAGTGGTTGAGGTGTTAAGAGCGTTTACTTTCTCCCAGGCGGCTAAAGTGGATTGGAATTCACTTTTACGTGAACTGTAGCTCACAGGTTTTTCCTTTTTTCTTGCTTCATCAATCAGCTGCCTCTTAGATATTCGTAAAAACAAATTTCACAAAACAATTTAACAACTGTTGTGATATAGTTCAACAACGTTTCACTTGATTCATCGGAATGGACTCTAGAAATTCGGATCACTGCATTATTTACTATGAATTTGTGAAAGGTAATTTTGGTTTTGCTCATTTGCTACGTTCATTAAAATAGATTGACTGGACTATATTGGGACAACCAGATAGAGACAGGTTATGTGACCCACTCACTCCTTTGTTTTGCAACAATCCTGGATGAACGGATTTGTGTGGCAAATTAGAGATCGCGAGATGAATTCTTGATGAGTTGGATAAGTTATTAGACAACAGGTGTTGGGTTACCTACCTAATGGTGCTAAATATCATGGCAGACATGATAGGGTGCTGTGTAAACTTTCCTTACCTCCAACTGTTTCGAATTTCTCATGTTGTTTTCTGCTATTGTTGTCTCCTGAGGGTTATTAGTTCGAGCAAATTTTGGGTAATTAGAAAACATTGTTTTATTTAGTGTTCTCATCCGCGATATTATTGTTGAATGGTATATTTGTCATATGCATAGTAACTACTGGGTCCACAATCGAGCCAAAATTTGATAAATTCTCTTTTAGGATAAAAAAACTTTGGGGGACAAAGTTATCAGTAGGTACTTGAAGGACAATAAAAACAAATCAAAAACTTATTTCGTTATAATTCAGCCCCAAATATCCATTTCCGTTCCAAAATGGAAACTGATAGTCCTTATAGTTCATGACATAAGCCTTATAATAAACGTATCAAATATTCCAAATCCAAATCATGAAACAGAATCAGGTGGCGTTACTTTCAGGAAAAGCGGGACATATTCATTAATTTATATAAAGGAAGAATATTGTGTATATGGGAATGGAAAACAATAGGATATATGGTGCCGGCCATATGCAATATTAAAAACACTCAACTTAATGGAAGAGCGTATAGTATGCATATTTATGATCAAGACACTTCTGTTTCGAAAGTCTTTTTCTATTTGTTGGGAGAATGAGTAATAGTACTGTACACTTGCAAAAGCTTTTAAAGGCCGACTCTCATGCACAGTTATATTGGAAAGAGAAATACAATGACGAATAAAAATATCGAAATATTTCTCATGACGAGATTTTGAGAATCGAACCATAGCATAGTAAACAATCGAACGAGAAGCGGATTTTCAGTGGTGATATAAACTATTACAAAAATTAATGGATTGAGTTGTACATTTTTGTTTCGTTTCGTTTCGTTTCGTTTCGTTTCGTTTCGTTTCGTTTCGTTTCGTTTCGTTTCGTTTCGTTTCGTTTCGTTTCGTTTCGTTTCGTTTCGTTCCGTTCTGCTCGTTCCGTTCCGTTCCGTTCCGTTCCGTTCCGTTCCGTTCCGTTCCGTTCCGTTCCGTTCCGTTCCGTTCCGTTCCGTTCCGTTCCGTTCCGTTCCGTTCCGTTCCGTTCCGTTCCGTTCCGTTCCGTTCCGTTCCGTTCCGTTCCGTTCCGTTCCGTTCCGTTCCGTTCCGTTCCGTTCCGTTCCGTTCCGTTCCGTTCCGTTCCGTTCCGTTCCGTTCCGTTCCGTTCCGTTCCGTTCCGTTCCGTTCCGTTCCGTTCCGTTCCGTTCCGTTCCGTTCCGTTCCGTTCCGTTCCGTTCCGTTCCGTTCCGTTCCGTTCCGTTCCGTTCCGTTCCGTTCCGTTCCGTTACGTTCCGTTCCGTTCCGTTTCCGTTTCGTTTCGTTTCGTTTCGTTTCGTTTCGTTTCGTTCCGTTCCGTTCCGTTCTGTTGATATTCTTAGTGAGCTTTTTTGTCAATAAATAGTTTGACGTTTGTTGAATTTTCGAAATGAAAGAGTTTCTCAATAATTGCATTAGCAATCGCCAATAATTGCAGTTGTGCAAATTATCTGATAATTTCAATCTGATTCATTGACTTTCAACAAATCCATGAAAATGTGTGAGATGTCAAATTTGACATACACGTAAAATTTTCAGCACTGATCGGTCAATATGAATTGGAGTAGGTGATACCCATTTAGTGATTGAACGACTTTAAATTTAAACGGAAATTTTCTCGTCAGAATACTCTGTTGAAAAAACGGCGTCGTCGGTAGATGGTGAAACTCTCGGAAATAAATCGAAAACAAGGTCTCCACTTCAGATTCTCTTTGCGTTTCTTTTTATGCATGAGAAACTTATTTGAACTTTGGATTGGCCAGAACAACAAAAGTGTTGACTCCTGCCAATGAGTAGAAAAATTTCTAACTTTGGATTCCGTGGTTCGTGTCAAATTAAGTTTCAACTAGTAACTGTTAATGTTAGTTCAAGCACGAGGTGTTCTGACTTCAACCACAAATATGTTGCTGGCTCTTCTGGTTGGCTACTATATTTGTGTGATCTTGCCTTCAAGTGTTGTACAACTTTACACTGGGCTATACCGTACTGAAGAGGTCTAATGAGTCCGAAACGGATCCGTCTACGGTTGCATTATGAGGGTTTACCCACTAATTTTCTCCTTTGTATTTATTATTCTCCTCACGAAGCCATTCTATGGTTTTCTACTTTATTTATATATTCCTGGGTTAGGATGTCACGCAGGTAGCTATAGTTGCCTCCGTGGTAATGTTAGTTCAAGCCTTGTAAACACGAGGTGTTCTGACTTCAACCACAAATGTGTTGCTGGCTCCTGTGGTTGGCTCCTATATTCGTGTGATCTTGCCGTCAAGTGTTGTACAACTTTACACTGGGCTATACCGTCCTGAAGAGGTCTAATGAGTCCGAAACGGATCCGTCTACACGGTTGCATTATGAGGGTTCACCTACTAATTTTCTCCTTTGTATTTATTATTCCCCTCACGAAGCCATTCTATGGTTTTCTACTTTATATATATATATATATATATATATATTTAATCAAATTAATCAATTATATTATATATATATATATATAATTGATTAATTTTGATTTAATGACTGAAAATTGGTATCAACGGGGATCTTTAGTCAGGATACGGTTAACGAATTGAAGAATCTTTATTACTAAGACACCAAGCTTTCGTTTCAATTTTGAAACTTCTTCAGGGTACCAAAATACATGATGGCAAATAAACATTATTTGAAATTTTGATGGTAATACTTACAGTAATGTCAGTAAAAGCACTGAATTTAAACTAACTAAGAAACCACAAAAATGTAACAAGTGGAAGAGAGAATGGTACTATATCTTCACACTGAGAGATAATAATTTGGCAGTTATTGACAGTGAACAACCTACTATGATTTACATCAATAGAAATTTTAGGTAACTACCATTTTGAAGTTTGTTTTGATATATTATACTGGGTGTACAAAAAATATATGTAAATATGAATCTTGGTTTGTTCGTAAGAGATAACTATAGATTTTACTGAGACTTTCTATATCTGTTTTTTTGTTCATGTTATTGAAACAGGCCATAAGATATCATTTGAAAAAACACAAGTTTTACATTCAGAAACAAGTATTTCCAAAAGATTATTTCTTAAGATAGTTGAAATCAATAAAGCCACAACAACATTAAAGCTGGTGTCTGAAAGAGGCAACGTAATGGTAAATGTTGAAACTTAAAAACATCCTCAAATCATTAAAATAAAAAAATGCAATAGATATGAAATACATTTTGAAATTTTAATTGAATTATATTCACTTACCTCTGATAGGTCTTCATCAATTCAGCTGCCTCATAAATTGATATTCCATAATAAATCTTTTTTTACGACTCTTTCACTACTGGATTCATAAACTGAACTTTTATTTTCATGCACATTAGTACATTCGAATATTAAAGTTCAATCTAAATCGCAGCAAGCTATAAAAAGGGGACCGAAGTACTAAAGCCAGGAATTTATCGGCGGAGGATATAAATAAGAAAAAGATTTGTTGTTATTTGGTGGACTATTCTCCCATATTATCGTTTGGAATCCATATCGATTAGAGGAAGAACCGTTATCAGTTTTTCTCCACTTCTTTCCTTCATCTGGATTAAATCTAGAAAGAGTATCGTAAAACGGAGAGGCTAAAGTATATTCTTTTAGGAAATTGAATTTCTTTTCATGTTTTTAGGGTGTATAAAAGGAATATTGCAGAAGAAAATGAAAAAAATTCGACCTTTTATTCGTTCTATTGAAATGAATAAACTATTGTTCCAATTTTGATTTCCAATTCCAGCATTTGTAAGGGTACTTATGGAAATGAAGACGTAAATAACGAATTGTAATGAGCATGGAACTTTTATCCGATATCCAGAAAATCCAGACTACCTTTTGCATTATTTATTCGGATTCAAGAGCATCGATACCCATTTCAGTTTTGTTGCCTTTTTGTGTTTTTACAGTTCCAGGTCTTTTATTCCATTTCGGAATGAAATGGAAATGAAAGAGATTAGGTTTGAGCTACTGTTATTTCTGTTCCACCAGTTATACATGGGGTGGGTTCATTGTTCAGAAATTATTTTTTGGTTATGTCATCATGATAAACTCAGAATTGAAAAGGATCCGCATATTGGTACATTATTCATACCTAGAAAAAACAGTTGACATCTGATAAACTTGAATGAACAAACTTATTGAGATTGTTGTTGTTTCTCAGTTTCTTCACCTATGAACATTTGATTGGAAAATATAATATTTTTTCTGACGGCAACTTTGAGTCACTGTGAATTCGTCTTAATATTTACCAAAAATAGTACTTCATAAATGTATCAGTAATTTCTCATGATCGACACAGTCAAAAAAATTCGACAAATCACACATGGTATGCTGCATAGATGTGCTGACTCGTTCAATATATTTCACAATAGAAAATAAAAGAAGCGAGGTGTCCTGCCCTATCAGGATGGCGCTCAATACCATAATTGGGTCGAAAATCCATCAGAAAACAACTATTTTCCTGGCTAATACCACGACGAACGTTGAATAATATCCAAATAATTTCCATGCAGAGTTCCTACATGGATATCTCCGAAATTGCTAGTTGCATGGAAATGTTAATTGAAACAAATGGATCAATTACCTAAATAATTTTATTTGCATTGTTCACAATGACCTTGTCAAGGAAGAAACAAGGTGTCTTGCTCTACCAGGACGGCGCTCATTGCCATAATCCCATACAATAAAGAAAATTTGGTCGAAAATTCATCAGAAAACAACTACTTTTCTGGATAATACCACGACGAACGTTGAATTACATACAATAAATTTCCGTGTAGAGTTCCTACAATGCTATCTCCGCAATTACTAGTAGCATGGAAATGTTAATTAGAACATTCTCGTGGAGTTGCTCCACTCGCTGACGCTCGTTACGCAATATTCCCCGCACTTATAAAATAAAATGCCATTTTTAACACTTGTATCAAAAATAATTATTGTATTATAGGGAATTTTAGGTTCATACATCAAAATTGTATGAATTGTTTCCGCAACAATGATATTTTCAGAGGTTGTTGCTTGTTATTTCAAGCTGAGGAATAATGATAATAATGATAGTTAAAAATAAAAGGTTTTCCATTGTAGTTACCATCTTCTTATTTTGGGTTTGGGTGCAAAATAGGCCCGTAACAACCTTGTTCATTTCTTGACAAGCTCATTGTGAGCAATGAACATTTCTTCATTTATAAGAAAATTAAAAACTAAACTTGAAGTTGAATTGAATGCTATGTTATGAATGAACTAACGTAAATGTACCAGTACCTGATACCCTAAGGGTCAGATAAATTCGGCTTCCCTTTATAAAAATAAAACGTAAAACTTTCAGGCAACTTGTCTCAGGAATGACTTGTTAATATAATGAATTTAATTTGTAATAAACATAAAACTCTGAATTTTAAGAAATTTGGAATTTAAATTGTTTTTTAGTTTTGTCTTATTATCATCCAGTAGCTGCCACCAAAGTTTTGTGCTTAGCCCTAAACCTGACTTTATGTGCTCCAATGCCTGATTTTTTATTTTATACAATAGAATACAAAAAAACTAGATATAAAATGAAAAAAAGCCTCTATTTGAAATGAATACAATGCCATGGCACGAACAAAATAACTTGATCTTGTATTAATCAATTTTGCAAAGCACTTCAACCACTGCATACCTAAAATATCCTCTTTTTCTGGCCACTTGTAATTTAAACCACTCTTCCATCAGTTTTACCAAGATTAATGATTTGTTTGACCTGTCCTGTATAGTATAGTTTATAACAATAACAAAATCTTCTTCTTTTGAATTGTCTTGACTAGAAGTGTGGTCCTCACTATCTAAAGACTGTTCATGCCATCAGTTCTCACCTCCTTCTTCTGATTCAAGAGTTATTTCAACAACAAATAGGACGAATCATCTATGATATTTTTCTTAGAACTTGCTTTGGTTTTCTTTGTGTTTTCTTTTTGTCGTTCTCTGTTCAATTTAATTTCTTCTCTCTTCCGTTTTCTTTCAGCTTTCTCTTGCTCTTTACTTATAAGTTCTTCTTCCTTTCTAAAATATTATTTTCACTTTTCATCAGAAACTACCGATGACAAGGGTTCTTTTACTGAACGTTTCTTAACGCTTGAGGCAAACCCCTGAAAGGACTTGGCATATCAACAAAGTAACAAATTACCAGTAGCTGATCCTAAATATTCCAATAGCTGAACCGTGGGTCAGGTATTGGAAGCACTACATATATAATAGTGATAATTTTAATGGATAATGCTCTTTGATATACCATCGAATAAAGCATAATTTTCAACGATTTCATGAAAACCCTATAGATGACACAAGGGTCAGGCATTGGCTTAACCAGTTTTGTTTACTAGCCAGTATCTGACACCCCATTCTAAAAACACAAAATACATTTCATTTAAAAATTCCCTACTAAAACAATATTTATGCTTGATACCATAGTAATCAGTACAATTGAATTGCAAAAAATAAGTCTTACTTTTTTATTCTCTATTTTCATTCAAGTAGGACCTTAATGATTATATTAAGAAAACACGCCTAATCATACCCTTCCGTGGAAATATTTTGTCAAAAATATTAATTCAGTATTATCTATCTGAGAATATAGAAACTCGATAGATAACACACGTACCAACCAAAATAATGGAATATGTCCAGAAGATTGACACAATATTGCTTATTTTTGTATGAATAATGAAACGTGTCAGGCTTACCCAAGTAGCACACTCATATTGGGACAATATTGGTACAATATTGTGAAAATATTGGCAAAATATTCAAATAACAATATTGGCCAAAAAAAAAATGTGAACATCCGGCGATATTGCTCCAATATTAAAAAAAAATAATGGTGTAATATTCTCAAAATATTATCAAGCGATATTGGTACAATATCGCTATGGTACACTTACAATAGAATAATATTAGTAAAATATTGGCAAAATATTCAAACGTAATATTGGCGAGATCAAATTATAATTATTTCGGGATTGGTTCAATATACTTGGATATTGCCTTATTTAATATATGTTACTATGATTCAGCTGTCGTTCTATATGTGGGGCAACCTACCGGCTCCTTACCCAAGGTTGATCATAATTCATTTCAATATTGTTTATTGAATATTCGGGCAATATTGAAATTTCAGTAATAGTTATAAATTCATTTTGTAATATTGCATCATATTGTCTTTAAAATATTGGCGTGAGGTTTCCGTAACAATCTCAATCAATATAGAGTCAATATAAATTTTCCAATATGGATGAAATAATATTCCACCAATGTGCTATCAAACTTGGATATACAATATTGATTTTTATCTCTAAAATCGATATAAGCGGAATATTGAAACCGCAATATTGGAGCTAGATACTGGAAACAATATGTAGCCAAAAATTATTGAACCAATATTGACCTAATATTTTATGAAACAATGTACATTCAGAACAGGGTGAGCCAATATTCCACCAATATAATTGATGGAATATTTTAGTTCGAAAATATGAATAGGAAATTCATAAAATCTATTGTGGAATCATCTGCGACTGAAAGACAAACTTTAGTCGCTATTTTCCATCGTTCAAGATAACCTCTTGGGAGGTATTCATGTTGAAAAAGGGTACATTCTGAAGAGCCTGTTTTACTCCAATCCTATATCAATCCTCCTGAAGAGCTTGGCAAAGCGAAATAGATTTTTGTCGACCAAAATGTATTGGGGATTAAATGCGAGAGAAGCGAACCTTGCTTCAATGAAATGAATGATTTCTGTGAATAATATTTTTTAATAACATTCTCCTTATCTAATTTATTTAATGATTTTTTCAAGGAAAACTAGAAAGAATTAAAAAAGTCAGCTATCTGAATGAAAATGAAAATTTTCACTTTCAGATTTTTTCTTTTCTTTCCAGTTAGAGTCTTTTCACAATATCTATCAGATGTAGTTAGATGTCCAGCGTGGCTTGTGCCGGGGAAGTAGTTGTTTTCTGTTAGATATTACAAATAAATCACATTTTTCATTTTTCAATTTTCATGGAGAATGTACCCTTTTTCAACATGATGAAATATTGTTTTTCCAATATGCACCCATATTGTTCAATATTCTTTTTACATTTACAATATATCCATATTGGTCCAATATGAAAACAAGATTCAGCCAATGAGGTGCTACATGGGTAGGGACAGTGTCAGGCATTGGTACATCTACATTAGATAATTTGAATTACCTAAAACAATAAAAACCAAAAAAATCGTTCGCTTTGAAAATATTTTCCATGGAACTTCTTTCCGCTCAACATTCGATGATTAACCCAGCCGCTATGTGATCAACTTAACCACTCGATCTATTGAAGCACTCAACTGGGACGTAACGTCACCTGGAGCCTCGGAGTAAATATCGAATACTCCACTGAACATATACTATCAGACTGACCGTTTTCCATTTTTTCGAGTCCTAATTGAATTTCCCCGGGCTTCTTATCATTATATCGATCAGGATCGCGGGTCGCAGATCTGGATGGCCAGGAGCAATGATGCTGTACGATAGATCTATTACAGTCGACGGATGAGAAGAAATTAATTGGACGTTGGTTTGCAGAAGGTTCGGATACAAATATTTGTTTGCAGACGCTTCGGGTTGGGATTATAGTAAACACAGTTTGTGGTTTCTGATGAAATTTTCCTAGACAACAAGGATCGACAGTAATTATAATCAAATATGAAATATGAAGGAACTGGAAATTAATTAATAATGCTTCCATTAAAATGATTTCGAAGAAGTGTAGAATGTACTTTCGAAATGAACAATGCAATCAACATCTGGTAGAATTCCATCGTATCTCAAAGAGAAGTGGTATAGATTCACGATGCAATATTTAAATTATCTGCAGTCCAGCATTCCAGCAAGCAGAGCAAGAGAATAGTATATTACATAACAAGTGTTTTAAAAGGCATATTACGCACGAATGGAAAAATTTGTGAGTAATGGCTTGACAACATGCATCACGTACTATACTTCAACTACGGCCTTATACAGGGTGCCGTTTCCGGAGATCCAAAAATTCATATTATTATTATTATTATTTGCAAAATCGCTTTTTTCTTGAACAGACGCTTATATAGATGAACTTGAAACGAAAAACTTTATCTAAGTACAAAATTTGATCCAAATCATTAGAGCCGTTTCAGAGATCCAAAAATTCATTTTTTTATTGTTAATATTATGAGTAATATCACATTTTTTCATGAAAAGCGCCTATATAGATGAATTTTAGTAGCAATACCTTTTCTAAATACAAAATGTGATCCAAATCGTTGAAGCCGCTTTCGAGATCCAAATATTATCATTATTATTATTATCATCAGTAAAACCGTGTTTTCCAAGAAATACGCCTATAGATAAACTTAAAAAGCAAAACCCTATCTACATACAAAATTTCTCCCAAATCGATTGAGCCGTTTCCGAGAGATATCATTTTGTTTACGAAAACTGTGCGATTTGTTTACCGTGCGTAAGGAGCTATTTACTGGGGCTGTGAGTGGTGTGTTTTTGTCTATTTTCTGCAGTGGCCATAGGAAATAGTATTTACCTACGGCCATATACAGTGTGCCGTTTCCGAGATCCGAAAATTCATATTATTATTATTAGTAAAATGATCTTTTTTCAGAAAAGACGCCTATATCGATAAACTTGAGTAGCAATACCTCATCTGAATATAAGATTTGATCCAAATAGTTGAAGCCGTGTTAGACATCCCAAAATTCACATTATTATTAGTAAAATCGCATTTTTCTTAAAAAGACGCCTATATAGATGAACTTAAAACGCAAAACTTTATCTAAATACAAAATTTCAGAGATCGAAAAATTCATATTATTATTAATATTATGACTTATATCACATTTTTTCATGAAAAGTGTCTATATAGATGAACTTAAGTAGCAAAACCTTTTCTAAATACAAAATTTGATCCAAATCGTTGAAGCCGCTTTCCAGATCCAAAAATTATCATTATTATTATTATCATCAGTAAAATCGTGTTTTTCCAAGAAATACGCCTATATATGTTCTCGAGCGCCAACTGCGTTTGAGATACTGAAGAAGAGATCGAAAGGTAAAACTGCAAAGTAAATAGTAAATATCGATCTGGGCAAAAAAAGTTATCCCCTCTTTAGATTCTCTCGCTGTATCATAAATTTAATAATTTTTTCACGTTTATCAGCTGTTCTGTATCTGTTTCCTGACCGCCTCGTGGTATAAATCTTTCTCATGTGACTTATTTTCAACATGACACACTAGTACCATAAAAGACTATAAATATAAACATTCATATTATAACAAATGACACCCCAACTTGAGGTTTTCAAATTTGTAAAATAGAATATAAAATGAATTAAAAAAACATCACTATTATTATCGATCATATATTATAACAGTACCTACTATGAATTTACTTGAATTCATAACTTTGTGATGCTCGCTTGCTGTGCTCGCTTGCACTGAAAAGCTATATTCATTTAGTATACTTTGCTTGAATGAACTTGTTTAATATACTATTATTAATCTCCAGTTTGTAATAGTGTTTCCATCCTGAAAACTAACATTGGAGTCACCAGCTGATATAATTTTTAATTGGAGAAGTATTGCTGGCAAATGATCTTCTAATTTATCTAAAAACATATAGGTGTCAGAAGTAATAGGTGTTCCGTAGCTACATGCGATATAAAGGGGTTCAGTTCCCTTCAATATACCATCGATATTTCAAATTGCGCGTATCACAATACTCGTCAGCCTCATTAGGCTACATATATGTAGAAGAAAGTTTGTGTTCAATATTTAAATATGAATCAATATTCAGGCATATCAGTACCTGTCGAGGTAATTGCCAGGAAAATTATCGTTTTTTTTTAAATCATGTTACAATCTACAGAGGATTGTTTAGTCCATTTGAAATTAATTGGTTAAACCATTACCGTTGTGAATAAATACTAAAAATACTTTATCATTATGTGTCATACTAATGTAACCGCCATTAATGAAATGCTTTCAGTAAAGCAGTAACCAACTATCATATCTCTGAGATCTGAGTCATGTTCTCTCATACATTTTCGAAAGGCAGTTGGTTTTGAATGAATGGACGGTACATTAGCCGTTGGTATTTTAATCTTCTCACTTCCCCAACAAATTCAGTTGTTCCAATAACGATAATCATAAAACCCATTACTTTTTCTTGTGTCCCGTAATAATTTACAGCATGGCATTCCTAACGAACAAAAGACGAACGAACACCTACAACCTGCGCTATTATATTCACCCGAAAAATCATAACGACTAGTATAAATCTGCCTAGAGCTATGCATAACGTCTGCATGGCGTTGTCGATGGAAGAGAAAAAAGACAGCTGGTTATGAACCCCACACGCACCTATGACCATTACTTGAGGGTATTGTAGATGGTAGACATACACACAAGGACGCCGACTCATTAACTCTGCCGTGTTTGTGCGAAGCGGAGTTGCCAAGTTGGGATGCTGAATATCCCACGTAGGTGTTTTGCTGATGAATTGAATGAAACGTCGTCTGCAGATAGGGAATACCACATAATGAGCGCACTAAAATTGTTTATTTTAGTGTTTTGAGTTTTTTGGACATCTTAGAAAATATTAAAATGTTCAGTTCCAAAAATGAATATCTTGTGAATAAGTTGAAAATTTCAACTAGGAAACGCTATTGTTTTCAAATGCGACAGACCAAATTGTGACATAAATAAAATTTCAACAAAATTAGTATATCTCAATAAAACCAAATATTCAAAAGAAATATATATAGTCTTCATACTTCCAATTACTAACATGGTCCTTCAAGCCGGATGTCAAAATAATTTAAACTGAAATCACCGGAGAGGAGAGCTTCATTAATGTTCTAGAATCCAATTATAATGAAATTCTGAAAAATATTTCCATAACAACAGCCATAGCTCTTGAATTAGAGAAACTAGAACCTATTTCACAAGACTGTTGAACACCTTTCAAAATAAGATTGGAATTAATTTCACATATTGACAATTCAGCCTTGCTTTCAGTAGGAGAAGATGAAAGAGAAGAATTTATTAATAAGTTCAACGACAATTTTTCTCATTTTCTATTATATAAACATTAAATACCATTATTTTCTCTTTTCGAACCAATAACAAAAAGAATTTCTGAAAACACTACTTTCAGCTTGTGGAATTTCCAAATTAGTTTTGGATGATTCCATCGCACTACTTTTCCATAATTCATTATAACAATTACGGTAAATATTTTACAATTTAAACGACAATTATACAAAATTGATCGTTTCGGCAACAAGAATTCAATCCAAACTGTATCCTTGGAATTCCCTATATATAATGTGAGAGAGAATTCATTGAAAAAGTTTCTCTCTCCCACTCATTGGGCTAATGGATAAAATAATAGGCGATATCTCCGTAGCCTTTGGAGATAACAGAATCAAACTTGGTATTGTTAGATTTTTTATGATCATCTCTAACCGATCATGCAATGATATACAAGGTGTCCTATTTAAAAAAAATACTTTCAAATCACTGCGCTTTTTTGAGACACTGTATAAATAATAATGGTAAGCTTTTTTCTCGTTAATTACATTAAATATACAAAAAAACGCTTTCAAAAATATCGTGAGTAAAGAAAGAATATGCAAAAAATGAAAATTGTATAAAAATAATATGTAAGTAAAACTATGGAAATTTTATATAATGAACGAAAGTGATAAATAAATAAAACAATCAGTCACACACCCACACGCATATACATATAATAAAGTTGAAATGTTTATTGTGATTTAATATAAAATTATAAAAAAGTAGATATGTGAGCAGGATAAAAATGTGATTTTTTTTAAAGTTTGTCTTTCAGCCGCAGATGATTCCACGATAGATTTTATGAATATTCCATTCATATTTTTGAACAAAAATCTACATTTTCAGGTAATATCATACCAGTCCCGTAAATATGGGCTCCTCCGGCAGAAGTTTACAAAATATTTGGTTCAAATTCAACACAAAATTTGAAATTTCACATTTACCAACAAATTGCAAATTTTTCAAGTGCTCTCTGTCGCGATTCATGGGACCTACAGAGAATTTGGCATATTGTGAAAACCATAATGGAGATGTTTTCGTTACCTCTCATATTTCAGGAATTATAAGCAAAAATAAGTACGAAAACTTTGCGGTTTTTGTGAATATCTCAAGAAGCAAAGAAAATTTCCTAAAAAACATAGGAGACGTTGAATGAATAGACTACTATATTTTTTGCAGGAGACCGTTATTCGATGCCGTTTGCCAGGGTAGCATGGGTTATCTATTACTGCACTATGGATAAAAATATTTTCTCTATAATTTAATATCCTTAACAATAATAATTTGTATAATAAGGCGGAAACATTTATTTTAATTATATTTACCGAAAGTGAGGACGTTTAGATAAGGCTAGCTGACTCTTTATAGAAGATAAAGCGGCAAGGAAGAAAGAGTTAAAGAACGACAAGAGAAAAATTAAGAATGGTTATGCAAATATCAGTAAGTACGATGGTTTCATTTTTCATTCTGGCAGTGTTTTTTTCTTTCAACTTGTTGAGAAATTATAAAACAATTTTTGACGTAGAACAACGGTAGTGGTGGTATTTATTGATTTACCAAATTTAGACTCTGAGGTCTTCAAATATATTTCACTAATACTGTGAATTCTGTCAATGATTGTTCGTTCAATTTCAAATTCATTATATTTAATTAATATTATCATTTCAATATTTTTTGGCACAATATTAACAAATCATTGACATGGAAAATAAGAAGTGTTGGTGCCAGAACGGATTCCTGTGGAAAACCACCATTTGACAGATATCTCCACTGTCTGAAAGAAAAAAAAACTAGGGAACAAACCATAAGATGAAAGCTTGGCAAGGAGTCTTTGGTTCCGAACGCGAGTAAACGGTTTGACGATATCTACTACAATTGTTGTTTTCTTTACTTGTCGTGGAAATTGTTATTTCCATCAACCGGCTGCGTCCTCACGAGAAATCCTTGGAAGTCCTCGAGAGACTTGTGCGAGCTAGGGAAGTTGCAACCCTTACATTTTAACGTGTGACGTCATGCACGAGCAATAGCCAGTGTGTCATCAAATTTTTCGATAGGTTGCTATCATATATGTCAGATATGAATGATCAAGCAGGCCACCAGTTGATCTTTGGAGAAGGAAACCATATTGTGGATCATTCACAATTCCTAAGCATTTCAGGTATTTTTGGGGACTGGTTTGTACTCTTGCAATATTCCAGTTGGACGGAAATTTTACCAAATCATAAGAGCGATTGAATTATTAGCTAAGAAGTTTTGTTGGTTCTGAAGAACATTTCTTGAAAACGATTGGCGGAATTTCGGCAGATCCTCTGGCTTTGTTGTTATTAAGATCCAGCGAAATTTCCCTGATTTTTCATCGGTGAAAGGTTATATCAGGTTGAAAAGGGGAACATTCTCCATGAAAATGTTCCCCTTTTCAACATGAGTACCTCCCAAGAGGTTATCTTGAACTATGGAAAATAGCGACTAAAGTTTGTCTTTCAGTCGCAGATGATTCCACAACAGATTTTATGAATGTCCTATTCATATTTTCGAACTAAAATCGTAATATCAGGCATATGACTGTCAATGAGAGTGGAGGTATCTATACGATTTGTTTTCTGATAATTGAAGAACTAGTGGAATTATGACTGTGGATCAATTATATTTTGCCTGAAGTCTGAAAAGTATAAGTCACCAACACAAATCAAAGACAGTTTCACAGAGTTTTTCCTATCGCAATCCCGATTGAATGATTCCTGTTGTAAATGATAGGTAACTGGCTCCTAATTAACATGCTGAAAATATACGTAATAATGCGCAAAATGCTTTTTTTACCGCCATCTTGGAAAAACATAAAAAATATGGAAGTATGAAAAATCATGTGCCTTATTGAATTACAGAAAATTGTATGGTGAAAAATGATAAAACAGTGGTTTCTAAAAGTTATATATCTACAGAGTGACCAATTATAAAGCATGCCACCTCTCTAAAGCTGTTATTTATTATCCTATTCAGAAGTTTTTTTTCAATAGACAGAGCATCAAAATTTCTAGTTAAGTACCATAAATTCAAAATCAAAATCAAAATTTCAACCCCTACTTCCAATTTTTTCCAAGGTCAAAAATCTGAAAAACATACTAGCGATTTTTTTAAATAAATAAAATTTGATGACGTAGGTAACTAGATTCACTACATTTTCAAATAGTTTATGTGAAAATTACGTAGAAATGCGTCCATCAATAAAAAAGTTATATGGGAATAAAATTTGGAGATTATGTCAATAAATCAACCCATCACTTCAATTTCAGAACTTTTATCAGAATTCTGTCTGCACCACTGTATTCAGAATATTTCTAAATATGTTTGGTCAGAATTCCATCGAAAACTGTTCATAAATAAACAAATTATATAATAATAAAATAAAAATCTTCTGAAATTCCACTAAATAACGTTCTTTTAAACATTTATTATATGGTAATTTTTTTAATAATGAAAAGATTTCGATGGAATTCTGACAGAATATATTTCGAAATATTCTGAATCCAGTGGTATCCCAGGTAGCACCTCATGTTAGCTGAATCTTGTTTTCATATTGGGCCAATATAGGTATATTGTAAATGTAAAAATAATATTGAACCAATATGTGTTCATATTGGAAAAAACAATATTTCATTAATAATATTGGTGGAATATTATTTAATCCATATTTTAAAAATTATATTGACCCTATATTGATTAAGATTTTTACGGAAACCCTACGCCAATATTTGAATGACAATATTGATAAAATATTACAAATAAAATATTCCAAAATACATTTATCACTAGGATTGAAATTTGAATATTGGCCGAATATCCAATAAACAATATTGAAATGAATTATGATTGAACTTGGATAAGGAACCGCTAGGTGGCCCCACATATGGAACAGCAGCTGTATCATAGTAACATATATTGAATAAGGCTTCTCACAATGCGTGTACAATTCAATCTACTCAGTGGTAAATTGAAGTAGAAACGAAATTGTAGAATTTTTAAATTATTAGACATTTTCTGGAAATATGTCATCAATGTTTCCAAGGCAACATATTCACTTTGAATATTTTACCAATATATGCAAATGATCTTGTACCAATATCCCTAAATAATTATAATTTTATCTCGCCAATATTACAATTTATTATTCTGCCAATATTTTACCAATATTATTCCAATGTAAGTGTGCTACAGCGATATTTTGAGGCCAATATTGCTTCGAGAATATTAGACCAATATTATTTTTCAAATATTGGACCAATATCGCCGAATGTTCACATTTTATTTCTCGCCAATATTATTATTTAAATATTTTGCCAATATTTTCGCCAATATCGTACCAATATTATCCCAATATGGGTGTGCTAGATTCACTTTGAATATTTTGCCAATATATGAATATATGCAAATGATATTGTACCAATACCCTAAATATTTTGGGGCCAATATTGCTTTCTTAATATTTCACTAATATTATTTGTATAATGTCCAAGTAATATTGTGCCAATATCCCGAAATAATTATAATTTTATCTCGCCAATATTACAATTTATTATTCTGCCAATATTTTACCAATATTATTCCAATGTAAGTGTGCTACAGCAATATTGTACTAATATCGCCTAACATTTTGAGGCCAATATTGCTTCGAGAATATTAGACCAATATTATTTTTTAAATATTGGACCAATATCGCCAAATGTTCATATTATTATTAGAATATTTTGCCAATATTTTCACAATATTGTACCAATATTGTCCCAATATGGGTGTGCTATTTCGGTTTTGGTGAGTACTTTACAAACTTTTTAAAATAATCGAAATTCATGATACTTAATACATCGTGGCAAGCTATAAAAAAAAAACAATTTTATGAGAAACCACTGTTACCTAGTCCTGAGGATGAATTTAATTGAATTTGAAACGTCGGCAAGAAAACAATAGTTTTGTTTCCTCAACATATACCGATCCCAATCCCAACTAACCTCCGACATAAATATTTATTGGATCACCAACTCATCAGACTTTGAAGACTGTTGAAATCGTCTCTTGCGAGTTAGTGCTGAAAACCTATTTCCTCATTCAGATCGGAGACTTGCTTCCATCCCATTCGATTTGACAACACCGCAATCTTTGGGCAGCTAGAAACGGAGAAGGTAACTTCCAGAGAAGCTCCGCGTTAGACAAGGAAGAGGAACGGACGGCCTCGGGGGCCATAGGTCACGGTGCTGGATCCACCCGCACACCTCACGTTCTCACGCCGATCAAGACGTCGGACGGATCAGGTGCTTGGCTCGCAGCGAGAGCATTTGTTTCGCTTTTCAGAAAGACAGGGATGTTGTATATTACACGGGTTTTTAACCTTTTTACTGGATCTGTTACGGGCCATTTCAGAATGTATTGTTACGGTCGTTTCGGATTTTTTTGAATTATACGTATTAATTTGCTTGGAAGGAATGTAATTGGAAGAAATTATAGGTGATTGTCTGGAACATGCGGGATCCGAAAGAAAATTAATTCACTGCTCCTGGGGGTGATATAGATTTTGGGTGCTGATTGAAAGTTTGATTTTTTTGAAGCATAATTATTTCTTGACTTGGCTTTTGGGGTGTTTCAACTCTCCGCAGTCAGAAAATGAAAAAAATGTAAATTAAGTGAATTCTGTACAGGGGTAGAATGTTTAAACACAAAAAACTGTCTAAAGATATTTGGCGCTTACATTTCTGAATAATGATAAAATAATAATAAAGTTTGTATTTCCAAACGAATGAGTCCCATTTACAGAACAATGTTGGTACAAAAAAATAATGTGGCTCTAATATATATTATATATTATATATTATATTCTTACTACACTAATGAATTAAAATACGTGTACATGAGCCTGAAAGACCCAGGTAAGGTCTATCTAATAACAGGCAATTAATTCCTACGCTAATGACACCAATTAGCTATATAAGAAGTATTCTTGCTGCTCTCGCATTAACATACGCAATAACGGTTATAGATGTTCATAGCCGAAATTTCGTTACTCATGAAATAGGGGAGAAATGAATATGAGTTTTCTGTATACAATGAAAGTCCAAAAAACTTTACCCAAATAGGATCTATTTCAGAGTAAAGATATTCTAGAAATCACCGCTATACTTTCTTTGAAGATATTTTTTCGAAAACAGAACTTACGTGGTGATATTTTCGTTAAAATCTCAGTTAGCGAAGTGGCTCTATTCCGTTCTAGAACGAAAAAAAAGTGTTTTATGTTCCAGAACTTGAAAGACTTTTTTCGAAAACTGAACTCAAATGTCGACATTTTCGTTGAAGTCTCAGTTAGAGAAGAGTCTGTTTTTCATTCTAGAGTATAGAAGACTTTCATGTTCTAGAACGTAATAGTTATTTACCTAACAAGTGCGGAAAGTAGTACTTTTCCGCACGCGACGGCAGTTGCACGAACGAAGCGGAGCGAAGTTCGGGCAAGCCGTTAATGGCGGAAAAGACATTTTCCGTAAGAGTTAGGTACAATATTTTTTCTACGAGTGTTTTTGTCCATCTTATTTATGAAAAAACAAGGTTTTTAATAAAGAAGTTTTTATAATAATGCTACAAAATGACTAATAAGACAGAATAGTTACATAGATCATTTAGTTAGTCCCAAATATACTCATTTTCAACAATACAAAAATCGTACAGAAAAGTACAAGTTTCAAAACAAAAAATCGTGCGGAAAAATAATTTTCCGCACGCTCGTAGGGAAAAGACTGTTGCGTCTTATTTATTATTTATTACGTTGCTACCGTTACAGTTAGAGTGCCCATCGGCAAAAAATTTACTGATAGATACTCTCTCCAAACTTTCTGTATGGATTCTTTGGACCAAGTCTGCCACCGTTTTCCTCTGTGACTTTTTTTATTTCGGGGGCGTTTTTCAAAAAAAAAAATGTTTAATTTTTTTTTGTATGTTTCCTAACTACGGTACGAAACTCTAGATGGTGATTCGAGAAAAAAGTTCCTATGAACATATGTCCGGATTTGCTTTGATACAGGTCGTTGAGGTTTTTTTTTAAACGCCATCACCATCTAAAGTTTCGTACCGTAGTTAGGAAACACGAGGAAAACACATACAAAAAAAATTAAATATTTTTTTTTTGAAAAACGCATCCGAAATAGAAATTGTGAAAAGACTAACTGAAAAGAAAAGAAAAAATCTGAAAGTGAAAATTTGCATTTTCATTCAGATAGCTGATTTTTTTAATTCTCTCTAGTTTTCAAAAATCAGTAAATAAATTAATAAATAAATTCATTGAAGCAAGGTTCGCTTCTCTAGCATTTAATCCCCAATACATTTTGGTCGATGAATTGATATAGGATTGAAATGAAACAGGCTCTTCAGAAGCATACACATCAGGGATGGATATTAAGGAAATATTTCTTCTGCGGTGACACTTTGAAAATTATTTTTTATAGGCCTGTCATGAGCATTGAATTTTTATGTAAGTTCGAAAATATGTGAATGATTCCACAACAGATTTTATGAATGTCCTATTCATATTTTCGAACTGAAATTAATAAATATATATTATTATCAGAGCCAAATTCGGTCAGTTTCTTCAGTGTTTGAGTAGTTTCGGTGTTCAGCGCGGTCAAACATCGTGATTTTTATATAAATACGAGGAACACACAGTTGATATATTTGAATTATAATGCATTTTTTTATGGGCATTTTTCAGTTTTTTGACAGAATGTTATTATTTGATGATCTCATGATGAGTTCATAACAAAATACTCCTAAATTTTTTGTTCGTTCTGTTGTTCTACAATGTATTGTTATATTCATGATCTGAACCAAGTAATACTCCAATTATTTCAAGTTTTTTTATCAAAAGAATCATGACAGTCAAAGCTCTAATTTACATTTCTTTCTCAACATGATTTAATGAAATTTCGCCTTTCTATGAGGCAGGCGAAGGGCATATTATTCCTCTGCGACCTTTATTTTTTCGAGTTAATCATTTTGTTGGGATCAAAGAGAAAATATCTTGATGTAAAAAAGCAAATATGGTTGGAAAGCACAATAACGCTAATTGTTTAGGAGTTCGCGTTTGGGTTGAATTACTCTGAAATGCTTTTGACTTGTAGAAAGAGGTTAACAAGTGCTCTTTGAAAAATGCGTTGTTTAGGGAATGTTTTAATAATGGCTGCCTAGTAACGCAAACATTTGTTATAATCTACAAGAACTATTTGACATAAACGAGTAAAACTATCGAATTATCGAAACAAGAAAAGATCTATATTATTTTCTGTAACCTCTGGTTGAATTGTTGACCACCATTAAATAATCATTATTTCGGGTTAAATAACTGATTAATAAACTCTGGAGAACAGGGAAATTAAATAGTTCGTGTACAATAACCTTTTTAATTTCTTCATATCTCGACCAACCAAAACGGTTATACTCGAGAAAGGAGTTCCAAATTTTTGAGTGAATTCAGCGACTCATGACTATCAGGCAGCACACAACATACTATGAATATTCTAACAAAGTTCACAAGATACCTCCTATCGAATATTCTACAGAAGTTCCGCAGAATGTGATAAGTATATTCTGGATATTCTGAGAATGTTATCCAGGAATGATCATAGAATATATTATTTGAGTATTCTTAAAACTTTTTAGGATATTTCACAATATTCCGTGGATGTTCTCAAAGGATGATCATAGAATATATTATTTGAATATTCTAAGAAAGTTCTAGAATATCTTATAATATTCTATGAATGTTCTCCATGAGTGATCATAGAATATATTATTTGATTATTCTGGGAACTTTTCAGAATGTATCATAATCTTCTATTGATGTCCTCAAGCAATAGTCATAGAATATATTATTTGAATATTCTTAGAACTTGTTAGGATATAAAATGTGGAGAGGTTTTTTTCAACTTTAACTGAAATTATTTGTTTTTATTGATATAAGGAATGCGTACATAATAAATAATTGGAATAAATAAATCGAACATATAAATGAAAACAAATAATTTCAACTAAAGTTGAAAATACCCTACTCTCACAAAATGTGGAGAGAAGGGTATTTTCAACTTTGGTTGAAATTATTCTCACAAAATATGGAGAGAAGGGTATTTTCAACTTTAGTTGAAATTATTTGTTTTCATTAATATTGGTATTTATAAATCCCAATATTTATTATGGGCTCATTTTGAGAATATAATGCCTGAAATGTTCTCAGAATATTAGACCATCCGAAAGTATGTCCCATAGATGTTCTGAGGATATTCTTGAAAATATACTGATGATGTTCTGAAAATATAGTTGGGTATATTCTGAGGATGTTTCGATAAAGTTCTCAGAACATTCCAGAACATACCCAAGAATATTCTGAGCATGATTTTGGAACTTGCGTGTCTGTCCCATTTTCATGTTCTCAGAATATTCTCAGAACATTTGGTGCACCTTGTGAGAACATTCTGAGAATATTCAAATGTTCTACGAAACTATTCTGAGAACATTTTCAGAATAATCTTATGCTGTCTGAGTAATATCAACTAAAAATTATAATTCTTAGATGTTGCAATGCTGAAGATTATTCGTTATTTTCATTCCGGAAAAGTTTTCGTTATGCGTACTGAACGAATCGCATACCTGATAGTTCATGAGAAATGACAGTAAAATAAAACAGTCCCAGCTATCTTGGAATATGTAGTGTGAATTAAATCCAATAGTTCCTTCGACACGCCCACTGTGATTGTTCACTCTGAATGCGGGAAGTTCAAATGACAAGAAGGCTGTATTCAAACTGAGTATCATAGTCACTATTTTCACTCGGGTTTGAAGGCCTTTCTTTTTTTGAATTTCTTCCCGACATTTCGCTAGCGCGAGTGGCTAGCTTTTTCAGAGGCCTAAACATCCTGGATAATCTCCGATTCCGTCTGCGGAGATTGTGTTTATTCTGACTCAGGTTGTTCTATGCGCTAATTATCGTATCTGGATTGGGTATATTTTTAATAACATTGGTATGCTCCTTTATACCTGCTGTCCTAGTTTTCTTCTGCTATTTCAGAATTTCTTAATATCGTATCTCAGCATTTTAATTAACATTAGTCGATCTCTTTCTACCTGCTTGCTTTCTTAATGTCGTAGTTTTCGTTTGATATTTTAAAATTTCTAAGAATGAGATTTCATACTTTTCATGTGTTTGTGGATCTCTTTTGCCTCCCGTACAAGTCGGCTATGGTATCCTTGGTTGGGGACAAGAAGTTTTACGTCCTCAAATAGAATCCTGTGGTTTTGTACACTTAGCTGCCAATGCCGACTTGTCCGTTTGGCCTCATCTGCAGTTCCGCTGATGCTCATTCAGTCTTGTTTTCATGGATCTTTTTATGATTCCGATGTACACTTCTGAATCTTTTTGTGGTTCCGATGTATACACCTTCAAAAGAAACGCAGAATTCAATTTGCAGATACTTACTTCTTGAATAGTCCATTTTGGATATATTTCAGGGCAATTATATTTCTTTACACAAGACGGGAATTTCACCACCCGTGGTCTGCGCGAAAATATACACCTCGATGAGGCATCACTGATCACGTTACAATCTTTCTTGGGATTATTTTTATCAAATTCAAAACTCTGCTGCTTCAAATACCATTAAGTTTGCAGTTCAAATGGGTTGCGCAACTTATGCAGCCACAGTACTAAAGAGTGGTCAGTGATTATTCAAAATTTAGGGCCCTTGATGTAGAGACGACATTTTTCGTTATGTACTACATAATACCGCCATATGCAGTATGGTGGTCGAGTAATTCGACAAATATCGATACTACTCTCATACGCAGTCGTGTGGTTTCCATTTTCGAAGTGCCGAGTAAATACACAACCCAATACTTCTTGAGATGTGTTACGCTGCAATACACATTTTTTGAAGCAGTCTGGATAAAACAAAATGGGAGATAAGACATTTATTCACCTTCACTTTCTCCTATCAAACACACAAGATTTTCACGGATCAAGTTTTTGAGAGGACATAATGAATCATCCACAACCCTTGATGAGAAGATATTACCAAGATACCAGTCTGATAATTTGTCGTGCTTCTTTTGCACATCTGGGAGTGGAAAAAACCCCAAGCATTTCACATTTGCTGGATCCGCCCGCATACCCTGAGCACCTATTAAGAAGCCAAGATAGCGAAGCTAGAAAACTTTCAAACAATTCACTTAAAACATTCAAGTGACACCAAAAATTATTGGTGGCGGAGATCATGTCATCAACGAAAACCACCCTAATATCCTATCAACGAATATGCCTTCGAACCGAATGGCATACAGGTCGCTTGGAAAACCTGGAAATGTGGAGAAACGGTAAAATACACGCATAGGGGATGGGACATCCCTAGCTGATCTGATTTGAAATCAACATACAAACAAAATCTATATTAATATTTTAAATTTGGTTTAGGGATGAAAATTATAGGTGGTGACTAGCGTGAATTTGAAGAATTCATAACACCCGATTTCAATATTTTTGATACTTTACTGTGAATAATATTTGAAAATAATACGGAACTTGACAATATCGCTGTTTTATCACTTATAATTTCACAAGTGGTTTGTATTTTATCGGGTAAATTTGGGTTGTTTAATGAGAAATTGTTTTCTAGCAATTCGACGAGAATAACTATTGAAAACACGACACCGAAGATCCCCCACTGAGTGATCCTTTTGTCGTTGCCCAACCATTTTTGCAAATGCAAATAAATTCTGAAGGCATGTTGTTTAGCGGCTCCTTCAGTAGAAGGAATATTTGCTAATTGAAAAGTTTCCTTTGGCGTTGATCGTTTAAAACACTCAAAACGATTTTCATTGAGAGTTCCTTCTTTCTTATAATTATACAATAAAGAAATAATTTTGCACATACTATGACTCACTTCTTCAGGAAGAGCAGTTTCTTCATAAAATACATCCAATAATTGATGATGGTCTGGATTCGAATGAAAAATTTTCAGTAATTTGTTCTTTCCCTGTTCGCAGATCGAAGATACTGTATCACAGCCTGATACAGCGTGAAGAAAAGCTACACATTTCGATAGGTGTGGATATTCAAAGCTGTTAGAATACCAGCGATCTTCTTCTCGTGTTTTCCTTTTTTCAAGAAAAAAATATGTTCTGTGTACTGGGAACCAATTGTGTGAGAAGTACAATCAAATCAACATCTTCTCCATTTATAATTATGTTGTTTTCTATAGTCAGAATAAGTTAATCGGCATCTCATTCTGCAATTCTTATCATTGCGCCTTCCAGATTTTTTTAAATAAAAAAATTATCTCGGCTCCTAGTGATCGTAGGAATTCAATTTTTTCTTTAAATGCGTAAAATCATGCTAAAAATATGTTTTAATAAAAGTCATTTCTATAAAAACAAAATTAAGAATTTTTATTTAGAAAAAATATGTAAAAAAATTGTGCAATTTTTTAAAGTAATTTTCTTATTCTTATAATTGGAAAAATCAATATTCTTATTCGATAATATGGAAGTACAACTCTAAAAGAAAAAAATTATCCCCGAATCGTTACTGTAGCATCATTCCACGAGCCAAATTGAGAATGCATCTTTTTTGAGAAAATTTTATGTATTTTGAAAAACAATCAATATTTATCAGTTTTTCAAAAAAATACTTTTTTGGCTTGCCATAGGCTACACATAACAGTAAGTAACAAGTTTGAATATCTTACAATTAACGAGTTATAGAAAACCCGACTTTTTGATATAACTCGAAAAGTATCAATGATATCAAAAAATTATAATCTATTCAATTGAAAGACCTTTTCAATACCTACCATTTCATGATATAACATTTTTCGATCGGAGCTGTAGTTTTTTAGTTATCAGCCAATTTTTTAGGTTATGTTCGGTAATCAGGATCGAGTCGCATGAAATAGAAACTCATTCTGAATTTCAATTGCCTATACAAGCGTATATATATATATATATATTTTTTTCAGATACTAATTTTTGCACATTTGACATTGTGCCGCTTCCTCGTTTTTTGGATTAAATATCATTTTTCAAAAACAGTAAAAATTGCATTGTCCTAGGAGTTGTCTCAATTATTTTTGTACAAATGAAATAATATTGGTCCCAATAGGTATCCCTGTGGTATGCCTATTAAAGTAGTATCATTTGTAGAAAGATCCAAAACTGCATTGTCAGAAAATACATCCAAATAATTATGGTATAAAACGAATAATATTTGTCCCCATCTGGATATTTGTGGTACGCCCATGGTTGTATCAAGTGAAGAAGATTTTGTATTCGGAAGAAAATTAAGCTCATTAGTAGTTTCAGTTATAGCTTTTTAAATTCATCGGTTGATTTTTATTTGTAGTTGATGATATTGAAAAAAAGAGCACCAAGCCCTAATCAATAGAATCCAGTATTATTTCATCTGAGTTCCAATGAAATTATTTCAGACTTTTGGAAGCGTGAATTATTCATTTTTGAAAGTGGGGACTGAAGTGTTGAGCCTGAGCCTATGAACTTTGTTAATTGGTGGCCATCAGCTAATCGCATAATCTCTCTGTAAATAGCTTCGAACCCCAGCTACGATTTAAATCTTGAAACAAACACACATTTGTTGTACAAACACACAACAAAATGCATCATCCCATAATCTTCACAAATCCTCGTGTGTCCATTGGGTCGAATTTTTTAGATTTCAGATGTGAAAAATATATCGAGTTGGGAGTAGCTGCTGGCATGGCAGGTTTTCCGAAGTTTAGGGAATTTAAGGAATAACAAAAAAAATACCAAATGATTTAATAATATTTTGTGCCTGTGTTGTACTAAATCATAGGTAATAACTTCGAATCGATATACAGAATGCCTCCACATTAACAAAATTAGATTTGTATAACCTTTGCAACCTTTGCGTCCGTCAGGTGCAATGCAGTTGATATCGAGGTATCAATCAGGCTATTACATTTTGATTTTTGTTCGAAAATATGAATAAGATATTCATAAAATCTGTTGTGGAATTATCTGCGGCTGAAAGACAAACTTTAGTCGCTATTTTCCATCGTTCTAACCTCTTGGGAGGTATTCATGTTGAAAAGAGGAACATTCTCCATGAAAATCGAAAAATGAAAAATGTGATTTATTCGTAATATCTAACATAAAACAACTACTTACCCGGCAAAAGCCACGCTGGACATTGAACTACATCTGATAGAAATTGTGAAAAGACTTACTGAAAAGAAAAAATCTGAAATTGAAAATTCGCATTTTCATTCATATAGTTGATTTTTCAAATCTTCTCTAGTTTTAATTGAAAATTCATTAAATAATATAAGAAATATCACTCACAGAAATTGTTCATTTCATTGAAGCAAGGTTCGCTTTCTCATTTATTGCGCGAATGTGCATGTTGAGTGCCTTATTACTGGATATATTATGGACTATAGTCCTCAGAACGACGAATTCGCATCGTAGGCGTGCATGTTTTCACGATTTCAGATGTAAATACAACTGTACCGACTTGTTGGTCAGATGATGTTCAATGGAATTCCTTCGGTGAGAGATACAGATTTCTATACTTACCAACCAAGTTACAAATACTCTTTTTTTTTCAAGCATTCATTATTTTAATTGTGAATACTAGGTAAGGAATGCAAGGGATATAATTCAATTCATATAGCCAAGAAAGTAATTGATTTCGTTTCGGTATTTTTTATAATAGTGGTATAGGAGTGAAAGTGGTGAAAATAGGAATTGAACATCGATCATGAATTACTCTCGTTACTCAACGATCTTCAATAAAAACGCTGAAATACAAATTATTTCTACTCAGTTTTCTCCCTATTTTTAGGTTTCAGCTATCCAAAGGTATGAGTAAATAACTTTACTTTATCACCGGCCATGATATTATCGTTCTCCTTTTCTTTCATCAGGCCTCTTATTTTCCATTATTGGGTACAACCCCTGGAATTCTGCACGAGGAGGTATCTTCACGGGTCCTGCTGTAGTCCAGAGGACCACCCTCAGTGTATGCAGATAGGGTAGCCAAGGATTTGGATGAGTACCCCTTTTTTATTATTCAAATATTTGAATGAGTACCTCTTTATTTTTAATTTTGCCTATTGCCTTCAACCACCGATTTTGAAACCATATAGTTATTTAATTTAATGCAGCGTTCGGTTAGCCCTTAGTGTATAGAACTGTTACAACCCCTAGTACGTACTGGGCCAGGAATTTAGCCCTAAGAACTGGCCGTTTTGTTTTTAGTTGTCAATATAGACTATCTTTACTTTCCCTTCAAACCGGATTTATTTTTATTATTATTACTATAACCATCACCCCGAACTTGGAACTTCTGGGGTGGGTACGACACAATCTTCATCGAGTGATGAGTCAGATGATGCCGATAATGTTTTTTCATCTACTTTTGCAGCTGCCAATAATAGTGCTTCGTACTCTAAATCTGTTCCTACTTGCAAATGGAATCTCAAATTTTCCGGGGATCCCAATGACATGTCACTGGCTTGTTTTTTAGAACAAGTGGAAGAGCTTAGCATAGCGAGGAATATTTCTCATTTTGAGTTATACAGAACAGCTCGAGATCTTTTCATAGGATCAGCTCTATCTTGGTATAGTGCTAATCGGAAACATGCTACGGATTGGCAGTCACTCGTGAAACTTTTGCGGGAACAATTTCAGACTGAAAAATATAATGAAAAACTGATGGATGAAATAAAAAATCGTACCATGCATGATACAGAGAATATCGGAATGTATCTGTCATGCATGGAAAATTTATTTAATAGACTATCAATCAGGGTCTCAGATAGTCAACAGTTAGAAATTGTCTTACCACGAATAAGGCCATATTTACAGGTGGGGTTGGGTTTTGTAAAACCTACAAGTAAAATCGAATTATTAAAATTATGTAGAGAGTTAGAGGCACGTGAAACAAATATTAATGAATTTAAACCACCGCCCTCGCGCAGATCGAATTGTCTTTTGGAACCGGATCTGACTTATGTGGGTACTAGTTCAGAACATTTCGCAAAGTGTAATATTATTTGCTTCTGTTGCAAGAAATATGGCCATAAACGCAAAGAATGCAAAGAGGTTACCCCTGACATTAAATGTTATAAATGCGGTAAACCAGGTTTCACGGTAAAAACATGCCCATCGTGTAGTTATTCAAAAAACGCCAGTTCGAGTCGTTAAGTCGAGTGACGGACTCGAACCCAAATAACCAAAATAAATTCTCGATTTCTCGTTCAAAACCTAGTATGACGGTGGAAGGTAAACTACAAATATACTTGGACTTTATTTTATCAAGTGTGATTGGCGATGAAAGGCCTTATCTCAATGTTGATATTTTAGGAATAAAAATGTTAGGTCTGCTTGATTCAGGTGCTAGTAGGACAATTTGGGATAAACTCAGAACTTTCATTCTCTACATTTTGATTATACTCGGGGGTAATATAACAAGACCTCGTTTATAAGCGAATACATTTTTGAATTTCTACGAAAACGATTTTGTTTGATAATTTATGGAGTTGAAAGAAAACCCGAGAGCTTTGAAGCTCGAGGTTTTTATTCTTTGAATATAAATCTTCGAATTAAAGAGGCATTGAGCGCGATCACATTTTGGACGTTTTTATTGGTTAAAGAGTCGATAACTCAAGAACGGTTCGTCGTATCGATTTTAAACAAGGACAGGCTTCTAGTGGACGTTTGATTCTATGTACCTACTTATGCGGCAGCACCTCACGATGCTTTTTATATATAGTCTTAAAGCAACCTTAATCCAATCCAAATGAATTTGGTATCAAAAGAAAGGCATTGGTAGGTATGGATGGTGACTGATGCGCTGCGAAATGATTAGATCTATTGTGCCTCATCTTCTTCTGCCTACACAAGGAGTTCTTGTTTACGGCAGCCTTTCAAGCGTCAATTTCTTTCAGGAATTTTAGGATTCTGAGGGGCTCTACTCGTGGTATTTCTCCCACAGTCAGCTGGTATGATCCCAGTATATTGAATCTTTTAGGATGTACAGCGTAACACTCCAACAATATATGGTGGGGTGTTTCTGGACGTTCCCCACAGAATCTGCAGGTGTTGTCCTCCTCGAAGCCTAGCTTCCTTAGGTGTTCTTTGAGTCTGCAATGTCCCGTTAAAAATCCCGTGATTGTCTTTAGACTAGTTTTGCTGAGGTTAATCAGTGTATTCGTCGATCTTGCTCGGTTGAAATTGCCGAGGAGATCTTTGGCCTGTCTCAGCCCTGGAAGGCTTAGCTAGTATGTTGCTCTCAGTACTTCAGCTTTTTTGAGTTCTCGGAAGTAAAATTTTGCAAGTCCGCAGAATGGTTCCGGCCCGATCAATGACGTTGATGCGCCTTTTCGTTCCAGGGTGTCTGCTTGTTCATTGCCTTCCACTCGACGTGCCCCGGAGAAAGAGGGTAAAACATTGATCCATGTACGTGCTGTAATGTTTTTTTTTGGATTATTCTTTCACATACAAAAAAAAAATTGCTTCAAGTAACTGCATTTTTGGGAAATTTTTGAGATTTTTTTTTGTGAAAAGGTGGATTGAAATTTCAATTTTCATTACAGCACGTACATAGAATCAAACGTCCTCTAGAAGCCTGTCCTCGTTTGAAATTGACTATTTTATCCTAAAAAGCGTCCCAAATGTGGTCGCGCTCATGGCCTCTTAACGAGATGAATTTTCAACAACAAAAATGTTTGAGTGGAAATTTCAAAATTTATTCGACTTGATAAACGACGGTCGAGTTATATTTGTTCAGATTATTTCCCAAATATATTATTAACCAATAACTTTTATTCCACAACGTACATAATTATTTACAGCAATATGTCACCCGCACGCGTGTACGAGTATTTTTATCCATCTTATTTATTACAAAAAAAGGTTTTTAATAAACAAGCTTTTATAATAATGCTACAAAATGACAAAATAGTTACATATATCATTTAGTTAGTCCTAAATATCCTCATTTTCAACAATACAAAAATCGTGCGGAAAAGTAAAAATCGTACGGAAAAGTAAAAATCGTGTGGAAAAGTACAACTTTCAAAACGAAAAATCGTGCGGAAAAGTTACTTTTCCGCACGCTAGTAGGAAAAATACATTTTAGGTACTCAAATACTCGCTTATTATATTTGCATGAGAAGGTAGGAATCTTCAGAAACGATATGAACTTTTCCTTTTCCTTCTTCGATCATTTTTAGCAGAGTTATGACCAATCAAATATTAGGCTCCGCCAGAACTTTCAGCGGCGGGTAAGCTTGACCCTGAAATATGATGTCGAAGTTCAATCACGTTTTATGAGAAAAATGTCAGGAAGGACCATGCAGTTTATTCGCAAAAGGAACGAAGCGGGTTTATCAGCGAATATATTTTGACAGATGACGGAAATCGCAATAAAATCGTATTTTTCCCGTATTCACTAAAATCTGTCTAACATCCCTCGACCTACAATACCTCAAGTGAAATGAATTGTATGATATTCTGATATTTAGGTAATAAATATGTAATGCAATGCAGCAGTGAATTCATTTCTGGTATAAGATACAAGCAAGACCATGAACAACATATTTAGTACAGGTGGCTCCAAACGGTCGTTTGTATGGAAAAATCTTTTTCGGCAACCGTCCGGAAAGTACCTACTCTCCGGAAGATTTTTCTTTGAGAAAGTATCACTTCCCGGACTAGGCCGGGAAGTACGTACTTTCCGGACTAGTCCGGGAAATGCTCAAATTTTAATATAAATATTAATATAATTAGAATGTTTATGTTAGTATCTATCTTTTGTTCCTATTTCAATATTTAATACAAATAAGAATTAAAATGTTCGAAATTTTCTTCTACCAAGAAATATAATAAATAAATGTGTCTCGATTTGTTATTCTACACGGTTGCCGGAAAAATTGTGTACGCAACACGTCCGAAAACAGTGTTTTCCGGACTTGTTGCGTAAATTACTATTCTGGTTTGCTCTGCCTTCCACAGACCCAAAAAAATCTAAAATTTGGTAAATAATTCAGGATATTATAATGTCCCCATCATCGACAATTTGGGAGTATTCAATGAGTGTTAATCAATCGTCATTCCCAATAAGTGATTCTGTTTGAACGATATTGAATAATTTTTAATTTCTATTGGTAAGAGTATCAGAACCTGAACCGTCTTCAAATATGTGTTACTGGATATGTATCAACAATAATAATTTTAGAATCATACAACTACCTGAAAAAACAATTCAATAATTTTTAAAACCTACAAGATTCATAGTTCTTGAGTCGACAAAACATCCAATAAGGTGTTCCTTCATGAATTATAACTAGTTTTTGATATTAAAAACCCGCTCAAACTGATGAAAAGATTATGAGTATAACTCTTTTTATTAGTTTTCATTTACCTGAGCTGTTTGACGAAAAAAAATTGGTGAAAAATCCATTGTCATGTTTGAAATTGCTTACATATAATTTTCCAAGAGTATTTGTCGTCATGTAGTAATCGTAGCCACCACCTCGTTGTCAAATCCCTAAATACCTAGAATCTCTTTCCAAAACATTCCTTTCGCTATCTCTGCTCCCTGCTTGCTTCCATTAAAGGATTATAAAGTTCAGTTCAACTCTTGATAGATTTCAACGCATTGCAGATCAGGAGACCAGGGATTGTCCGATTCCCCCTTTAGTCTGTCAAAATCAACATCCCGTCTGATCAGTTAATGTTCTAATCATGTTACCGTATAATCCCTCTTTGGGTTGTTTCTCTCTCTTCAGAGTAGTGGTCAATGTAAAATGGAGATGATGATTGACTTGTTCAAAGTTGTAGGTAACGGGGAAATGAAACTAAAAGTTCATTAGCTCAGGGTGAAAGTGTTTATTGTTACTGTGTATGAATTTCTCAAGATGACGCTAATATTCATATTCGATTCATATTTATTCATCAAATGCAAAGTATTCTCTTAGTTCCTTGTTCCTAGGATTTTCACCACCTCGCACGAAAAAACAAAATGACAAAATCCAAATAGAAATTAGGTCGATCTTTATTGATATTTATGATCACACTATTTATTTTTCTCCCAATAAAAATATGTTCTAGGCTTTCAAGGTTAGAATAAAATTTTTCACTTCTACTAACCAAAACTATTGAATTACGTATTAAAATTTAAATAAACACCAGCGTTTCCAAACAGAATAATTATTTATGTAACAAGTGCAAAAAGTAAGTTTGTTTATTGCACTCAACGTGTTGTCCAACAATATCACGTCGAGTGCAATAAACAATTTTTGCACGAGTTGCATACAATATTTTTTCTACGTTCATGCAAAAAGCAAAAAATGATTCATTAAGGTACGGCGCTAGCTGTTGGAAAATGGAAAGCGCAACTTAAATAATTGATTATTACTATCGATTGCATTGAAACAGATCACTATCATTTATTTTCCATTAATAATACTCATTTTAAAACTTTCAATTCTGTAATTGTCAGAAATAATTTTTGACTGACGTTTCTATAACCACAGTTGCATTATAAAAATCAAAATCATAGTAGCTGTGAGCGCGTATGTTATCACGAGGTGTGGTCATAGTACAGGCAGTTTGCTCTATGCAGGTAGACGGTTTAGAACAAAACAGATCAGTTTGGATTATGGAGTTTTTTTTGGGAAGGCATTGTTTGTTTGAATCTGGCTGCTAACATTAATACAAAATAATATAAAATATGTAAATGTTGAAAACGTATTGCCAATCTCACAGAATATCTGCTAAATATGTAGTGGGTTTGAACTTTTTTGTCATTATGACAGCACGTTGAAGCAGAATGACAGACGAGTGCAATAAAAACTTTATTGCACTAGTGCACTAAGGAACTTCTTTTTCCACTAAATATAGTTCAATAAAGTTTTGCTTTTTGCATGAATGTAGAATAATAATTTGAAAATCATCAAGTAAGTTCTTTATTCATATAACTTGACGGTATTTAATTAAGTACAAATGTCAGTCAAAATAATGTATGACAGATTTTATTTGACATTGTCAAAGAAAGATCTTATTTTCAAACCGAAATTCAAATACAGTTTTCAGCGTCTTTTCAGCAAGTTTTGATAACGGAGGCAGATACAGCCTCCGAAACGTCAAAATTTTTCAAAAAAGAGAAGTATTCTTGGTTAATTTGATCCAATTTTTTCAAATAGGCAAATTCAGTGTACACTTGTACAGATTTCTTTGGATTAACATTTTTTTTCATTTTCAGATTGTGGAATGTTACAAACCCAAGAAATCATGTCAAAAGTAGCTTTCATGATATTCCTGTCCATCTGTGTATGACACGTAGCCTTATGCCATTGTACAATCTCGGTGTATAAAGGATATGAATCAGCAGAACAGGGACGCCAACTTAGCTTCAATTTATGGGAAGTCACACCTGTTAATTCGAACGTGTTGAAAAAATTTTACTGGGTGAGTGGTACTATCGTCACTACTCACCATCCTGTCTATTGATGGGTATATGTTTCAACTTTCAATATATTTTTTGGCGTAGTCATGGGCAAAAATAATTTGGAAAAAAATCGTATTTTCAGGCGAAGTCGCGAGAAAATCTTCTATGAACTTGAAGGAATATTGAAAAATTTTAAATTGGTATATACAGCCGTTCTCGAGTTTTGCCCTTAACAAGAAATTAAGCGATCCATTTTCATTACAGAAGATGATGATTTCAAAAAAAAAAAATGAATCAAAAAATTTACGATAACAACGGAAAAAAAATCACTGAAGCTGCTCGTGGCAACTTGTTAGTGAATATTGTGATTGAATTAAAATATATCACAAGAGCAATAGGTACTGTTTGTGTGTGGTTAATAAAAAAATCATACGTGTACATGAAGCGAAATATATGGAAATATAACTACAGACTACAACATATATACACATATACATTCACATTGTGTCCCTACCAATACTAAATCAATCGGATGCAACTGTCAATCACTTTATGTCATGGGCTCTCTCAGGAGTGAACTGATCTCTGATTTGGTCAGGATTCCCCCTAGTCCTCATAGCGCACAAATCAATATTGAGGTAAAGTAATGACTCACGTTTCTGCAACTATTTAATTGAATGCCTACTTGACAGCAATGTGTAGGGAGCAACCCTCCACGAAAGGGTTGAATAGAAGCCGTCATCATAAATGTCGAAGAAATGTTTGTTTTATCACTTTGACTAATTGGCTGTTTGACGAGCAGTCTAAAACGTAATATTCGACTCGGCTGTATCAGAGTAAGCCGACTTTGGGAGATTACCTACAGTAAGTTCGACGATATTTCCCATGAAACATAATATTCCCAAGAACTACTGGTGTGTCGAAATATCGGATTCTGATTTGTATAACAGTATGGTTGAATATTGAATACTCTTTCAACATTTCAATAATATTTTGATTGCGACGGTAATCAGATGACGAGGAAAAAAATATGATAAGCAATCCGGACTTATGCTCAAACCTATGGTAAATATTCATCGGCAAGAATTCAACAACAAACCGGTGATGTGCCTAAGATTTTTGTATTACATCTTTTAGATTCTTGACAAATATTTGAACACATTTGAAAGATTCATGAAGACTGTTTTGAGAAGACTGTCAAAAAGAACGTGTGTGATGTGTGATGATATATTTGTAGACGGCAAATCGACCATGTGAAAAACTTGAGAAGGTATTCCTGCGACTGAAAAACTCCGGATTGAAACTCAGCCCCAAGAAATGTCATCTATTCAAGAAAGAAGTACGATATCTATAGGCCACGTTGTATCTGATAAAGAAGTAGCAGTTGTTACGGTCTCAATTTGTCTCTAACCAATACTGCTTCAAATAAGATTTCCTTCAAATATCAACTGAATGGTACTCTCTACCTTAGTTCGGAAGTTTATTTTAATCACTACCTGTCTATTCAGTAGTATATGAAATATATTTTAATCCAGTACGATTGGGTTTTGAGACGAGGATCGATTGTTGCACCACCATAGTTGGTGTGCTAGTTTCTGGAATCATGATAATCACGAAAAAAAATTGTTTACCGAAATTCCAGGGGTAGAACATATATTTTTTTTTTGGTTTAAAAATAAATAAATTTTTGTTGAAATTTTGGGGAGTATATGATTTATGGGAAAAACAACCCAACAAGGTGAAATACAATTCAATTCTCTACAAAAATGATACCCAGTAATTTTTTATGAAATGCGCTCGCTTTCTCAGAAAACGTAATTGAACGTCGACATCAAATTTCAGGTTTAGGCTCACCAGCCGCTGAAAGTTCTGGCGGAGCCAAATATTTGATTAGTCATAACTCTACCTAAAATGAGCGGAGAAGGAAAAGAAAAAGTTCATATCGTTTCTGAAGAGTCCTAACTTCTCATGCAAATATAATAAGCGATACACTAGATGTCCGTAGGACCGCTCATTGCAAGAATCCCATACAATGGGAATATTTGGATCGAAAATACATCAGAAAACAACTACTTTTCTGGCTAATACCACGACGAACGTTGAATTATATCTGATGAAATTTCCGTGCAGAGTTCCTACAAGGCTATCTCTGCAATTGCTTGTTGCATAGAAACGTTCATCGAAACATTCGGACTACCTATAGATCGATTTCGGGGTTTTTGCCCACTCATTAGTATAGGGTAAGTCTAGCAGTCAATAACTAATGACTGCAACGAATATTTCGACCTCACCTCTATTTCTAGACAGAAGGTGAAACAGCGCCGGTAGCGCGGATGAATCCACACTACGAGCGATACACTAGATGTCCGTAGGACCGCTCATTGCAAGTATCCCATACAATGGGAATATTTGGATCGAAAATACATCAGAAAACAACTACTTTCCTGGCTAATACCACGACGAACGTTGAATTATATCTGATGAAATTTCCGTGCATAGTTCCTCCATTAGAAGCTCATTGCGAATACAGATTTTATTATTCTGTTGAGTACGCAGTCTTGACGGTCGTGTCGCTGGATATTGCTTAGTTGATAGACTGAGGTTGGGATGGCGCTCGTAGTGTGGATTCATCCGCGCTACCGGCGCTCTTTCACCTTCTGTCTAGAAATAGAGGCGAGGTCGAAATATTCGTTGCAGTCATTAGTTATTGACTGCTAGACTTACCCTATACTGATGATGATGATGATCTATAGGTAGTCCGAATGTTTCGATGAACGTTTCTATGCAACAAGCAGTTGCAGAGATAGCCTTGTAGGAACTCTGCACGGAAATTTCATCAGATATAATTCAACGTTCGTCGTGGTATTAGCCAGGAAAGTAGTTGTTTTCTGATGTATTTTCGATCCAAATATTCCCATTGTATGGGATACTTGCAATGAGCGGTCCTACGGACATCTAGTGTATCCATTAGAAGCTCATTGCGAATACAGATTTCATTATTCTGTTGTATAATATGCGAGTATTTGAGTACTTAAAATGTGTTTTGACGCACTCCACGGAGATGTTTGCGGATGATCCAAAAATTATGAATAATTTAGTAAATATGGAATTATTATACTAAAGCAGCAACCCATACCCTCTTTGGACTATACGCAGCAATTTTTGGAGTAGTGTGACGGTTCCATTTATACATTCTAACAAAAAAAACGTTGTTCTACTACTGCCTCATTTTCAACTTACCCATAAAACCGGCATTATCTTCAGTAAATGTTGAAAATAATCGCTTATTCATATCCTGCATATATGTTCAATAGTTGTGAAGTGAAAACCGCAAGCTTGAAATCACATAATTCATTTGTTATGTAGGATGTGTATGAACGATTATTTTCAACATTTACTGAAGAAATTGCCGGGATTATTGTGTTGTGTTTCCGTTAACCTACTGTCGTCCCCCTAAGAACAGCAGCCCTCAGAAGTCGGAACTATTATGAGTGAGTTGAAAACTGAGGCAGGAGTAAAACCCAGTTTTTCCTTTGTCATGTATAAGTGAGACTTGTCTCACTGTTCTTAAATCGTTGCATATGGTTCAAGGAGGTTACCGATTCCTGCTTCAGTATAATTATTTCATATCAACTAAAATATCCATGACTTTCGGATCCTCCGTGAATATCGTAGAAGGGTTATGTGAAGTAGGGTAAAACATATTTTGGATACTCAGATACTCACATATTATATTTGCATGAGGAAGTAGAAGTCTTCAAGAACGATATACACTTTTCACTTTTCTTTTTCTTCTATTATAATTTTTGGCAAAGTTATGACAAATCTAATATTCGGCCCTTTTTTTTGTTCCACCCCTGATTTTTTATTAAACACTTTTTTTTTCTAACAATACATAATGTCAAGAAGTCATATGCCAAGTTTCAAAGTGCTACGATTCATTCTTCCATTGGTCATGTGGTTACTGTACTATTTCAATGAAAACCTTCCAGCTCAACTAGTAGAACTTTACCGATTCAAAACAGCTTTGGTATTGATTCATTGTATCCCACCATAGAATATCTACGGCTCCAGTTGGCTTGATCATATTCAACCCTCTTAAAGTTACTTGACAACATTTAGAACATATTATCGTCTGTTTCATATATTTTTGTTGATAAAATGCTCCCTTTATCGAGAATCCAAACTTCACAAAAAAGGCCCTTCCTTCTTTCTTTTGGTCCAGACCAGATATGTGAACAACCTCATATTTTTACGGATTTTCAGAGATTTTATGGGTTTCAAATCCACCAATTTTGATTTATCGTACCTAACTTTGGTTGAATTCATTTTGAAACAACGTAGTTCTTCGATTTTTTATTTAACGAAGGACGAACCTTCTGAAATGCCACAGGAGATAAAAGCAGTGGAAAAGTGGACCATTGTGAGAGACATACACCTACTCTGGAGTTTCATGAGTTCTTGCAGCTATACTATCGCTTGGACTTGTCAACATCGCTAAACCCCTGACTAGGCTCACAGAAAGTCAAACAAAGCTCCAGTGGTCCAAGAAATGACAAGATTCATTTGATAAGTTGAAAAGAGCTTTGATGGACGCACCTGTTCCTAGCTATCCTCTTCCGAATGAAAAACTGATCTTGGAGACAGATGCCAGCAATGCGGGACTTGGAGCTGTCCTGTACCAGATCCAAGAAAAACAGGAGGAGTTAGTTGGATACTTTAGCAAGACCCTCAGTGAGCCGTAGTGTTACTACTGTATTACCAAGTGAGAGCCGTTGGCGAGGAAATGAAGCAAGAAATACGTGTACGGGAGAAGATTCCTGTTCGGGACCGACCACGCATCCCTTGAATGGTTGCTACAGTTTGACGGTTCCGAGGTCCAAGTAGTATATCATGAGAGACTTCAAGAATTCGACTTCGAAATCGAACATCAAGCGGGAAATAGCCACAACAAGTCAGACGCCCTGTCGAGGAAACCCTGCACAGACGACTTCTCACACTGTCGACGAGAATAAGAGAGAATAGCAGCAATTTGCAGAACGATGGCAGACTGGAATGACCACAAAATCCTGAAAGACCAATATAAAGATCCAGACCTTGGTTTGGTTATTGGCTAGAGAAAGAGTAATCAAAAAGCGTCATGACGGTATGTCACCAACTATAAGATGACTTTTCCGAAAGTCATTTCCTTGTACAGACAACCGACAGAAAGTTTCATATGGAGTAACTCGAGAAAAGTCACAGGACCTTTTTATGGCAAATACTGACTACGCGCTAGCTCACTGGGTCGCAGAAGATCTTCGAATATGAAGGGACATAGTCTGATCCACTCCAGGAATTATGGGAACAGAACCCAGAAGTTGGAGGTGAGCAACAGTTGAAAAAGTGCCAGAAAAACATATTTTCCCAGGTAACCAATCCCGAAATAAACCGTCCTATAAGGACGTCTGGAAGAGCCTCGCCATATTGAGAGGTGCTATGGTGGACCAAAATCTAATGGAACTGGCAATACCAAACATGTCCTGTGAGCTTGATAGACTGGATTGGAGATTCATAAGGAGCACATTGAAAACGATATTCACATTCAGCAGCGGTAAGATTTTGGTATTCTGTAACCATCAGACCAAACAGAAAGACTTGGGAGTTTTACTTCCATCGGACTTCACAGTGCATATATGGGGAGTCGTGCAGGTACTGACACACTCCAAGGATGATATTTCGGGACAAAATGTCTCCAAGAAGTTGGAAATGAAGTGACCCTGCGACATCGCTGGAATCGTATGAATCCAAGTTGAAAATTATAGCGGATGATATCATCGGTTCAAGATTCGGGGCCTTTCTAGGAATTTCTGAGTTAAACGGGAGTTTTCCGACTACACATGAGTCAATCGGGGAATCAAGAAAAGTTAATTATTTAATAGAATTTGGTAATCCTGAGATGAATTATTTGGTGAAATCGTATCAAAATAAATTTGTTAGACAGAGTTTAATTTGATTTTCATTAGAATACTATCAACTACTTCACCGTTCAGGTCCGTTAATTTCTCCGGAATGAAGTCCCTATTAAATTTAGTGCAATAATGGTTATCTTTCGTTTCTCACATTTCTCGTCTCGTCATCAGCTACTTTGCGTTTCAATGGTAATAAAAACCGTGGAAGATTAAACGGCAAATTTCAAATCATTCACTGACTTAATAAGTCTTGCTACGCTCGAGTGATTTTTAATGGCTGAGGACGCGTCGTAGTTTTGTCGCTATAGGATTCCATTTATTTAGCGCTATCACTTTCACTTGTAATGGATAATAGGTTTTATGACTCGGAATTAACGACTGGCCTCAGCGCAGATACTGTATGGAATAGCAAAGTGGAGTAAATACATATTTCCAGTTTTGTTAAAATTCGTGATAAGGATGAGTTTGGAAATGTAGTAAAATATCCAAACTTATCAGGAAACTTATCATCTTCAGAATCCGTACGCTTTCGAAATAGTACAATAGTGTGAAACAATTAGTTGAACAACCCAAACAAATTTTTCCATGTCAACCCATGTAGCACCTCATATTGGCTGAATCTTGTTTTCATATTGGGCCAATATGGATATATTGTAAATGTAAAAATAATATTGAACCAATATGGGTGCATATTGGAAAGACAATATTTCATCAATAATATTGGTGGAATATTTGCTCAATCTGTTCTGAATATACATTGTTTCATAAAATATTGGGTCAATATTGGTTCAATAATTTTCACTAATATCCATAGAACGATATTGGCTACATATTGTTCCCACCATCTAGCTCCAATATTGCAGTGTCAATATTCCTCTTATATCGATTTTAGAGATAAAAACAATATTGTTTATCCAAATTTGATGGCACATTGGTGGAATATTATTTCATCCATATTGGAAAAATTATATTGACTCTATATTGATTGAGATTGTTACGGAAACCTCACGCCAATATTTGAAAGGCAATATGATGCAATATTACAAAATAAATTTATCACTATCATTGAAATTTGAATATTGGCGGAATATTCAATAAACACTATTGAAATGAATTATGATTAACCTTGGGTGAGAAACCGGTAGATGGCCCCACATATAGAACGACTGCTGAATCATAGTAACATAATATATTGAATAAGGCTTCTCACAATACGTTTACAAGTGAATCTACTCAGTGTTAATTGAAGTAGAAATGAAATTATAGAATATTCAAATTATTCGACATTTTCTGGAAATATTTTATCAATGTTTCCATTCCAAGGCAACATATTTAATTTTAATATATTACCAATATAAACAAATGATATTGTACCAATATCGCTGAATATTTTGAGGCCAATCTTGCTTCCACAATATTTCACTGACATTATTTGTATAATATCCACGTAATATTGTACCAATATCCCGAAATAATTATAATTTTATCTCGCCAATATTACGTTTGAATATTTTGCCAATATTTTACTAATTTGAGGCCAATATTGCTCCGAGAATATTAGACCAATATTATTTTTAAAATATTGGACCACTATCGAATGTTCACATTTTTTTCTAGCCAATATTGTTATTTGAATATTTTGCCAATATTTTCACAATATTGTGCCAATATTGTCCCAATATGAGTGTGCTACTCGGGAAGTAACGTAACCACAAAATTGAACTTATATTCACGTTTGCTAAAAGTCACCTAACTGGGATTGTCATCTGATATTTTTCTCCGGTTTTTCTTAGAAAAATATATTTTTCTGTGTACCTACTCTCACACCTCAAATGATGATTTGAATAAATCACTCTTCCCTCCGAGGCGCTTTTCAACTTCTTTTCTGCTTCCGAGATTTCCTGACAACTCTAAAGAAACCAAAGTTTTCGTCTCTCTAATATTCCTGCCAATCTTTTGTCTCTATTATCTATTCACCCTCGTTTAACTCTTCAACTTATATCAACATTTATGGAAATGGTTGCTTTCAAACTTTGATAGGAAAATATTTTTCATGCTCAACATATTTTCTGATATATGGGATTGAAAAGCAAAATAGACTACGTCGAAGAAAACTATGTGTTCTGCCCGAACATATTCTTCTTCTTTCTATTAGTAGGAAATATATGAACATCAAGCTCAAAGTTCTATTGGTAGAGATGAGTGAGTCATCGTTTTCATTCAGATAGAGGAACCACCTGCAGATGAATTTTGAAGTTTTGCCCCTCATCAGTGCTGGATAGGTCACTACAGACACCTTTGAATATATGTGTTGGTTTCAGGGAGCACTTGCAAATGTTCTGATTTTAACCTCTAGGATGAGGAACATTGCACAATAATATGCTTGATAATTCAATACCCATCGCGGTATTAGCTAGGAGAGCAGATGTTTCTGCCACAATAACCTACATGAATTGTTGGTGCAAGGGAGTGAACACGGTTAATGTCGGCCAACTTCCTTAGATACGCATACTCTTTCGCGAAATTTTGTTTCTATTGCTCCATGATTTCCACGCTATTCACAACTGTTTTCGCGATCTGTCATTTGTAGTACATTATAGTCCGGGAGGTACTGTCACTTTGGAATCCGTCATTGTATGCACGATGAACAAAGATTCAGACCACGCGACCGCGGTGGGTGGAGTGAAAAAAAGTAATAGTATGCACGCTGAGTTTTTTATCATTGGTAGATCATGTGATACTCATTACGAAATCAATTGTCAGACCTTTGAGTAGCGGTGGGTTGCACAGATACAGGGTGTTGAATATGACAAATCAAATCTTTTTTTTTTATTCATAACTTCCACAGTGGTGGAAATTTTACAGTTTATTTCGAAGATATATTTTTGTTCAATAAGAGCTTTATTTAAAAAGAAAAATTACATTTTTAGTTTCCACCAGTGGCGTACAAAAAGGGTATATTGGTCCCTTTCCTCCCATATTTTTTACGCCACTGGTAAAATCAGAAAAATTATTATTCTTCGATTTCTTCATTCAATTTTGAGTAAAACATGTATGATTGTTTGAACCCGGAAAAATCAATCCTTTTCAAGATAATTGCGGTTTTATGAATACATACTAATGATGAAGAAATTGTTTTGCTGAAGTAAATTGTGCAATCCAAATAACTGCTTCAAATTTGTACTGGATATTTTAGAGGAAATACAGGGTGCTGAAACTGGAAAATTATAGAGCATTTTTCTCCTAACTAACATACAGTGTATCTCACTTCTCATGGAAACGCCCCCCTATCTTCCGTTATCATTTGAGACGAACTCTGTAAATTTCAGGATGAGTCTAAATCTTACATATTATAAAATTACTCAAAAACGTTCTTATTCAATATCTTGCTATTTTTTTAACTTGACTTGGTTCACAATTCACAATGAAAATATTTTGATACGAATTCTGAAAATGTCTCCTTCAAGAATCTCGAACAAGAGCCATTAAATTTGGCCTTCAGATATACTTCTGAATATTCAAATATTCTGTTGATTATTCACACCCCGTACGGGACTACATTCAACGCTGACTAAAAATAATGAACTCCGTTCCAATATATTGTCTTTCACAAGAGTGATCCTGCTGTTTGATAGCTTAAAATTTACATAATACACTCAAAACATACTTTGTTTTTGAAAGTTATGGTCTTACTGTAAAAATGAATAATAATTACTCAATTAATGGAATGTATTTACTGAAATTCCAAAGTCTTCCCCACAGTGATTTGGCCATTTAATTAAATCACTTATTGTTTCATGCGGAGATTTTAGGCGATAACAATGAGTATCGTTTCTTGATGACTCTCTGTGAGAAAAATTATTGACAGATTGTTCTTGATAGAAAAATCATTTATTGATCAACTCAGAAGTTAATGAAATGAGATAGAATTCTTCTAAGTGTTCCTAAAATTACGTTTAATCGGTAGCAACAGCCCCATAATGTATAGTAAAACCGTAGAGTTAAAAAACTATATCTCAGAAGAAGAACATACAAATTCAACAAAACTTTCGTAACAGTGAATATTTCCAAAATAGTGTGAGTGATATGCAACGAAACAATTTTTGAAATATTTAAAAAATACATTATGAATGAACTGAAAAACCTGAAGCACCCTGTGTCTGAATGGGAAGTGATACGGGATAATAAAATTCATTAAAAAGTTACCCCAACTTTTGTTCAACCAACACTAGCAGTAAATATTTCTTTTTGTAGTCGAAAACAATCTGTTAATTTTTCTGAGTATAGATATATTAGTAAAAATACCTATTCCATACAGAGAGAGTAATCAAAAAACAGAATAAATTTTTTTGCCTAGGAAAGGCTAGAGCCATGATGTCCTACCCTGTTGTATTTGAAATAGTCCTTCCTCCTTCCTCCTTCCTCCTTCCTCCTTCCTCCTTCCTCCTTCCTCCTTCCTCCTTCCTCCTTCCTCCTTCCTCCTTCCTCCTTCCTCCTTCCTCCTTCCTCCTTCCTCCTTCCTCCTTCCTCCTTCCTCCTTCCTCCTTCCTCCTTCCTCCTTCCTCCTTCCTCCTTCCTCCTTCCTCCTTCCTCCTTCCTCCTTCCTCCTTCCTCCTTCCTCCTTCCTCCTTCCTCCTTCCTCCTTCCTCCTTCCTCCTTCCTCCTTCCTCCTTCCTCCTTCCTCCTTCCTCCTTCCTCCTTCCTCCTTCCTCCTTCCTCCTTCCTCCTTCCTCCTTCCTCCTTCCTCCTTCCTCCTTCCTCCTTCCTCCTTCCTCCTTCCTCCTTCCTCCTTCCTCCTTCCTCCTTCCTCCTTCCTCCTTCCTCCTTCCTCCTTCCTCCTTCCTCCTTCCTCCTTCCTCCTTCCTCCTTCCTCCTTCCTCCTTCCTCCTTCCTCCTTCCTCCTTCCTCCTTCCTCCTTCCTCCTTCCTCCTTCCTCCTTCCTCCTTCCTCCTTCCTCTATAGCTTTAAAAAATTTCAGCCCATTTGACAAAGAGCAATTTCCATATGATTTCGTGCGGGTTCCTATAAATTCTCTACTGTGAATAGTTATCAAATTCAAAGGTTTGGGTCAATTGTATCAAGAACAGTTCAAACACGAATTCTTCAAAAAGCATATAAATTGTCATTTGAATTTTCCATAACTGTACTGACAAGTAGCATCTGTGTTTCGAGCACTCATTATCTTCAAAAGCATTAAAGATGTTCATCAAAATAATCCTGGACTAATGAATCGTTCTTTCTCTTCCCATTTAATTTCTTCTCAACAAAAGCTTTATACAAACTTTGAATAATCTCCCAATCTGACTTCCGAGAATGAATAATCCATGTCTAATAAAAGGGACAAAACGACTGAGTATGTCTTATGAGATTTTTCATACAATATTCATGAAACGACTTGTTTTTTTTTTTCTATTTTCATTTCGGATAATATAATAGCCACACTGTTTGTAACTAATATTCCGTAAGTATTCTGAGAGACTATTATTCAAATTTTAATTTTTCTTACATGGCACAATATCTTTGTGGAATGATTAAGTTTGCATCATATAAAAGAAGACAAGAACATGTGAGATGTTGACTCTTGGAGAATGAGTGGATTATTACAAGGTGGGTTCATAAAACAAACCGGAATGCAGGTTAAATGATGAAAAAAACTAAAGTTGAATTATAAGGCATATCATTTTGTACTTATATGTAAACGATAATGAGGATGGTTCATCAAAAATGATGACAATTGTATTTTATCCTGAGAATCAACATATTATTTTATTTGTTCCTATTATATAATCTACAGTGACCGCCAAAAAGTATGTACCATATGGAAAAAAAGTTTATTATTAGAGTATTGAAAAAGAGATTCTTGAAAAAAGTTTGTGCATGTCCGATAACCTAAAAATCGATGTTGACATATGTCACGTGATCGCTGGTATGGCGGCAAATTGAAAAAAATTACTATGAATAGTCAAAAAGTCGGGTAAAATGGCAAGATATCGAAAAAAGTTATTTGAAAAAGTTGATCAGAATTCAATTTTATACACATATACAAAGTTTGAGAAATTTATGTGGGAATATTGAAAACAGCAATTTTTTTTAAATAGTTTTCTAGCTGTAGAAAAATATCAAATTATTTTCTTATGAATTGCTTGACCATACTGAAATACTTGTATTTCAGTGATAATGACAAAACTTTCTCAGCACTAAATTGAAAAAATTCAATTTTGTCTGAACCCTTGGTGTTACATTGGTTCGTATCTAATAGATATATCACAATTCCACTATTATTGCGATGATAGGGAAATCCAAAAATACCATGTTTTTTAGATTATAATAAATTTTTGATGATAATCGTGCACGAATGTTTCACTTCGCACATAATCTTAAAAATAGTGCGTCAAGTTAAAGAGGCTAGAGTTTTCAACATTGCATTCGAAGTGAAACGCTCTGGCACGATTATCATCGAAACTTGATTATAATCTGGAAAACATCATGTTTCTGGAGTGTCATGTCATCACAATGGTCGTCGAATTCTGATATAACTGTTAGAAACGAACCAATGTAACAGCCAGGATTTTAACAAAATCCAATTGTTTTAATTTAGTGCTCACTGGTGTAGAGAACATGAGAAAGTTTTGTCATTATCATTGAAATACAAATATTTCAGTATGGTCAAGCTATTCATATGATAATAATTTGATATTTTTATACAGCTAAGAAAATATAAAAAAAAATTCTATTTTCAATTATCTCTCATTATCTTTTCAAACTTTGTATATATGTATAAAATTCAATTTTAAGTAACTTTTTTTGATATCTTGTCATTTTACCCCACTTTTTGCATTTTCATAGTAATTTTTTTCAATTTACCGCCATACCAGCGATCACGTGACATGTGTCAAAATCGATTTTTAGGTTATCGGACATGCACAAACTTTTTCCAAGAATCTTTTTTCTGATACTCTGATAATAAACTTTTTTCCCATATGGTATATTCTTTTTGGCGGTCACTGTATAATGAAGGGTTACATAATTATTGTATTTTATTTCAACATTTCGAAAAACTTCAAATATGTTTCTCTGGCTGTGGCCAAACAGAAGGAAGTTACCTGAAACTACATCTTGGAGATTGCGGCCAGCACACAAGCATATAACATATTTTCATATCACGATAACATACATAACATTTGCAATACCAGAGAATTAATGGCTTGTCTGTGGTCAACAGTGTGGCATGCTTGTCCACTATAACTCGACTATATTTATAGGGGCGATAATCGAAGCCCACACGCTGTCAATGAAATCATATATTGCTGTCTTCCACCAGGACGCCCGACAAGGACCACTGACTCAACAGGGTGTTTCTCACGGTTTACACAGTTGTCGCAAAAGATGGGATTTCAAGCACATGGAATGGTTTCTCTTTGTGTAGAATACCATTACTTTTTACAAATTGTTGAAATTAGAGTTTGTGTTATTTGAACAAAGCGTGCCTATTATTAGCCCACTGAATTGGTGGTTTTGCATCTCAATAATTTGGAGAATGCTATAAATTGTTTCAAATTCCTTCATATCCTTTTAGTGAATATTTTCTGGAATTTTATCGTCCAAAAAAAATTAATTCTCTACAATTTTTTAGTTAAGAAAATTTGGCTATAACATCTATAGCTGTTATCGATGACTCGACACTTGAGTTAACTACTAAGATCAGCAGGCTCTAGAGCTATGCTGTTAGTTTTCTTTTTTGTAGTTCAATTATGTTTTTCCTTTTCTCTTCTTTTTGGTGCTCGACATATTATATTGTATTTATTTTATTGAACTGCAAATGAATTATTATTATTATAACCGATAAATCAAAGAACAGGCCAATTAAGATTATAACAGTGTTTCGATTCGTTCACAAGGGAAGAAGCTCTTGATGGTGACGAGAAGCCGACCTGTGCAAAGTGCAAAAAGAGGAGGAAATGCACGAAATCCCTATCAATACATAAATTCCCCAAAATTTTGGTTATACATTTGAAACGGTTTTCTCCAACGGAAAGATTCAGAGGAAAATTAAACGTTACCATCGATTTCCCTCTAGAGGGGTTAGACATGACTATGCCGCAGACAATGTAGCACCTTTTCGGTACAGTCTGTATGCCTTATCTAACCATAGCGGGACTACATACGGCGGACACTACACGGCTTACTGTCGACACCCGTGTGTAGGCACCTGGCATGAGTACAATCCCAGACAGCACACAACATACTATGAATATTCTCAACATACCTCCTATCGAATATTCTACAGAAGTTACGCAGAATGTGATAAGTATGTTCTGGATATTCTAAGAATGTTATCCAGGAATGATCATAGAATATATTATTTGAATATTCTTAGAACTTTTTAGGATATTTCACAATACTCCGTGTATGTTCTCAAAGGATGATCATAGAATATAATATTTGAATATTCTAAGAAAGTTCTAAGAAACAACGTTCAAAATATGTTTCATCAGATATAAATGAAAAAAAATTCTAAGAAATTCTAAGAAAGTTCTAGAATATCTTATAATATTCTATGAATGTTCTCCATGAGCGATCATAGAATATATCATTTGATTATTCTGGGAACTTTTCAGAATGTATTATAATCTTCTATGGATGTCTTCAAGGAATAGTCATAGAATATATTATTTGAATATTCTTAGAACTTTTTAGGATATTTCACAATATTCCGTGGATGTTCTCAAAGGATGATCATAGAATATAATATTTGAATATTCTCAGAAAGTTCTAGAATATCTCATAATATTCTATGAATGTTCTCCAGAAGTGATCATAGGAATGCGTCTATAATAAATATTGGGATTAAATAAATCAAACAACGTTCAAAATATGTTTCATCAGATATAAATGGAAAAAAATAAATAAAAATGATTTCAACTAAGGTTGACAATACCCTTCTCTCCATACATTACCACAAAGTCTTTGTGGGAATGTTCCCACAAAATGTGGAGAGGTTATTTTCAACTTTAATTGAAATTATTTGTTTTCATTGATATAAAGAATGCGTACATAATAAATAATGGGATTAAATAAATCGAACATATAAATGAAAACAAATAATTTCAACTAAAGTTGAAAATACCCTAATCTCACAAAATGTGGAGAGAAGGGTATTTTCAACTTTGATTGAAATTATTCTCACAACTTTAGTTCCCAATATCCCAATATTTATTATGGACTCATTTTGAGAATATAATGCCTGAAATGTTCTCAGAATATTCTTAGACCATCCGAGAGTATGTCCCACAGATGTTCTGAGGATATTCTTGAAAATATACTGATGATGTTCTGAAAATATACTTGGGTATATTCTGAGGATGTTTCGATAAAGTTCTCAGAACATTCCAGAACATACCCAAGAATATTCTGAGCATGATTTTGGAACTTGCGTTTCTGTCCCATTTTCATGTTCTCAGAATATTCTCAGAACATTTGGTGCACCTTGCGAGAACATTCTAAGAACATTCAAATGTTCTACGAAACTATTTTGAGAAAATTCCCAAAATAATCTTGTGCTGTCTGAGATGATTCTCGAGTGACCCCTTCTTCACCCAACTCCCTCGTAAGCGGAGAAGTCTATGTTCTCTTCTACGAGCAGGAAGGCACCAAATCGCACCTTTGAGATCATTTTTAGTTCTATTGTTATTAACTTACATTATATTATTATTATTTTAACGGTTCTAAACGAGATCGTAACTCGGAAGCTACAGAAGAATTCTCCTCAACTGAAACATTTTCAACCACCTTCAAACTAACCCTTTCTTATCCGTCTCCTCTTCCCCGAGGTGAAGGCTAGCCGCCATCTTGAAAAAAACAGAATAAAATTACCCAATTTCACTTTTTGTATAACTTGAAAGAGGTACATTCTCTAGCGGCTTTGAAACGATATCCAAAGTTGTAGGGGATTACATTTTTTGTCGATTGAATACAAGAAAGTTTAATTTTGATCAAAATTAAATTATTTTGAAAAATTCTAGTGTCATGAAAGTGGTAATTCAACGTACTCACCGTTGTAAAATTTTGTGCTATCTTAGTCCCTCTCTGGAATTTTTTTCATTTATTCATTTATTTAAATACAACAAGGGCAGAGGCATAGCCTATTATGCCCAGTAAAATATGAAATTATGAGTTCACAAATGACATAATTTTATATAAAATGAAAGGAAGCCAAATGATGAAATAATAATGTATAAACTATATCACATGTTCACTGATTGTACAAAAGAGTCATAACGGTTCTTGAAACTGTACTTGGGGCTGTCACGACATCTGGAGGTAGATTATTCAACATTGTTTCCTCGTGCTTCAGAATTTGCCGAATCCATCTTATTTCTCTTATTTCCCACCCTCGGGCAAATACAATGCATAAGCCTTGACCACCAAAGTAAGATTTTCAAAGAAGAAAAGTGGACTTATCGAAACATACTCTTTGCATTCCGCAAACTTTATCGAATCCATTCTGTTAAAATGGTGTTTATATTCTACATGGGGGCCCTTAGTGGAATGATGGACCCACTGCTCTCGAATGTGAGAATTATACTGGCTTGCTGTTATACAGCAGGAATCTTAGCCGGACGAATCTAGATGGCCATTATATTTGTTCAATTTCGTCTGCTCAGAGCATATGATTCTTGAACCCAAAAATCACTTACTCGAATTAATAACACTAGCGCGACCTACGGATGTATCGAGTCTTCGGAAAATGTGCTTGACTAGAATATCTTTGAAGGAGAAATATTTGATTGATGATAATTCTGACATGATCAAAATAAATCAATTTCGCTATTACAATATTCCACCGATGTACTATCAAACTTGGATATACAATATTGTTCTTTATCTCTAAAATCGATATGAGAGTAATATTGAAATCGCAATATTGGAGCTAGATGCTGGAAACAATATGTAGGCAATATCGCTCTATCGATATTGGTGAAAATTATTGAACCAATATTGACCCAATATTTCATGAAACGATATATATTCAGAACAGGTTGAGACAATATTCCACCAATATTATTAATGAAATATTGTTTTTCCAATATGAACCCATATTGGTTCAATACTATTTTTACATTTACAATATATCCATATTGGCCCAATATGAAAACAAGATTCAGCCAACATGAGGTGCTACCTGGGACGGTATATATTTTTTGGAATCTAAAGTCTTCGATGTTCTTGGGGGAACCCCCATATATTGACTCGTCTTCATCCAGGAGTTCCTTATGCTCAACAGCTTTTATGTGAGCATTTTGGTCTTTGAAGATATCTCTGGTCGACTGATGAAAATAAATATAGTCTCAGGTTACTGACATTCCAGAATATATTTAAATGCGTTCAATTTCATTCGGCAAATGCCTGAACAAATTCATAAACTGTTCAAAACATTTTTCATTCTCGGAGGTTGTCCTGCAAAAATTACTCATGGTCATTTACTTTTGACAAATTTTCAACATTCAAAACTCTATCGCCCAATCGTTTTCCCAACTGCAAAGCACGTTCATTCCATTCACACCGCTATTTATCACTTCTCAGTCGACTTAATGTTAGCTCCATATCTCACAACACTGTCTCTAATGGTTCCTGTCTTTTCCACAGACTCGTATTAATGTTATGGTACAGAACTCTGTCGATAAATTCTATACTCCTGCAGGTATTCGGGCTCTAACTGTCCAATGTACAACTGGGATTGATAAAACAAAAACTCATAAACAAAACAAACACACAAGATTTGCTATTTAAAAGGTAATGAAACGGAAAACTAAAAAAAAAAACTAATGTTTTCTACGGAATTGTAAACAGTAATGAAACATTCTTATTTAAATAAATTACAGGTAAAGAATATATTTTCTTATTATCAAAAGATTTCATTTAACTTGCACTGTTCGTCTATCTGCCTGCCTCTCTGTATATATACAGTGACCGCCAAAAAGTATGTACCATATGGGAAAAAAGTTTATTATTAGAGTATTCTGAAAATTGGGAAAAGTTTTTGAATGTCCGATAACCTAAAAATCGATTTTGACACATGTCACGTGATCGCTGGTATGGCGGCAAATTGAAAAAAAGTACTATGAATAGACAAAAAGTCGAATAAAATGACAAGATATCGAAAAAAGTAATTTGAAAAAGTTGCTTAGAATTCAATTTTATATAGATATACAAAGTTTGAAAAGAAAATGTGAGAAAACTGAAAATAGCAATTTTTTAAAAATATTTTCCTAGCTTTATAAAAATATTAAACAATTTTCTTATGAATAGCTTGACCATACTGAAATATTTATATTTCAATGATAATAACAAAACTTTCTCATTTTCTCCACACCAGAAAGCACTAAATTAAAAAAATTTAATTTTATCAGAACCCTCGCTGTTACATTGGTTCGTATCTAACAGTTATATCAGAATTCCATGATTATTGCGATGATGAAGATATCTAAAAATATCATGTTTTTCTGATTATAATCAATTTTTGATGATAATCGTACACGAACGTTTCACTTCGCACATAATCTTAAAAATAGTGCGTCAAATTAAAGAGGCTAGAGTTTTCAACATTGCATGCGAAGTGAAACGCTCTGGCACGATTATCACCGAATCTTGATTATAATCTAGAAAATACCATGTTTCTGGAGTGTCATGTCATCACAATGGTCATGGAATTCTGATATAACTGTTAGATACGAACCAATGTAACAGGCTGGGTTTTGATAAAATCCAATTTTTTTAGTTTAGTGCTCACTGGTGAGGAGAAAATGAGAAAATTTTGTTATTCTCATTGAAATACAAATGTTTCAGTATGGTCAATCTATTCATAAGATAATAATTTGATATTTTCATACAGCTAGGAACATATTTTAAAAAAATGCTATTTTCAATTTTCTCTCATTATCTTTTCAAACTTGTGTATATAAAATTCAATTCTAAGCAACTTTTTGAAATAACTTTTTTTGATATCTTGCCGTTTTACCCCACTTTTTGCCTTTTCGTAGTAATTTTTTTCAATTTGCCGCCATACCAGCGATCACGTGACAAGTGTCAAAATCTATTTTAAGGTTATCGGACATGCACAAACTTTTCCCAAGAATCTTTTTTCCAATACTCTAGTAATAAACTTTTTTCTCATATGGTACATACTTTTTGGCGGTCACTGTATATATCTGTATGTCTCTCTGAATATATGTCTGTCTCTCTTGGTTTGAAATTTGCAATCCATTTTCCATTTGCTGACATCCGATTGAGCTAAAATCAAGAAGCGATGACAATACAGTAATTTCAAAAAATGTTATCGTTCTGCCCTCTGATGGGTAGATAGATACAAAACGCGGGAGAAATTCGGAAAAATTTCCGATGATTCCAAACGTCTGAAATTATGGTGAAAATGAAAGTTTGTGGAAAAAATTTTGGTCGGGGTGCTGGGACTCTCCTCCTTCTCGAAAAGAACTCGAGAAAACATAATCGGAATAATCTGTAAAAATAGTAAAAGTCATCAGATATTTTAATTAAAAAAAAAATCACTTCTCTGCTCTCCTAAATGCTAGAGCAAGAATGTGTAGTAATTCTGAAAATTATCCAAAATATTAATATCTTACAATATTGCAACATAATGTCATCTGAAAGCCATTAAATTCAATATCGTTTCAAATCATTTTAAATATCATAGTAAAAATATATAATAAATAAAAATGAATATCAATCAATAAGATTACTAAAAATATTAAACATGAAATAAAACTAAATGTGATCACAAAGTTGTGATTAAGTATCTTCCTGTTCATAGAATAGAACATAGAAAATGGTCATCCTCAAAAATTTAAATATGATAAGAGCATAACTGACAAGTACCCCAACATAGACCATAATAAAATTTATTATGGTCTATATTTAATATACTAGGGTAATTCAATAAAACAAATAAAATTTGTATCAAATGGTTATTTTCACCCTGATGATTCATTGACATACCTATTAACCTTAATAGAATCGCTTGAAAACCATAGCTGAGTATCACAGAGAGAGTCAACACATAGATTAAAGTAGATAGTGGGTAATACAAATTTTGTCGGATATTTTTCATAGCGAGAAGTGATTCACGTTATGTTTTTCCTCATACAGCGTTGGAAATATGCATAGGTATTGAATAAGAAAAAAAAACGAAATCATATAACTTATCTGAAAACTGAACTACTCGCATATCACTAGACCATCTAAATCTAACTTTTAAATAGCAAAATGACAGTCCTGTCCCAAATCTTGAATAAATTAGTTAGTCGTTTGTAAACTGATTGCAACCTTTTTCGGTTAATCCTTGGTTCTGAGTTATCCATTCAATATTTAAGTGGAAATCACACCTTCTTTCGTGAAAATACCGATTTATTATAATATTGGTCGAATAGACTTTCTTTGTAATAATAAAGTTGTTATTGAGGTGTTATTGACGTGTGGTTTATGAAACAATTTGTTGAATACTGGTGAAATATTATTCAACCAAAAGTCCCTCATGAATGTGAGAACTTTTAATGGAGAAAAAAGTCAAACTTATAGTTCACTATCATTTCACCAAAATGTTTTGAAAATGAGTAATAAAAAACTAGCTAGCAAGCAACAAGCACGAGTTAAATATGTATCAATTGACTCTTTCTTCAGTTTTCCAATGGAAGATTCACCTCTCGTTCTATTTGATGTCACCCACCCTTATTTGATTACTTGTTTAGTTCCACTATTCAGAATTAAAAAAAAGACTTTACTCCCTAGAATGTTGCATACCCAGCCGGCGGATTATCCGTCCTTTCACCCTAGAGGGATTTCTGTGTTCCGTACGACATGAATTAATATAGAGACATGTTGGATATCATACTGGAAATCACTAACAGTTGGGATAATGTTTATCACCGTATCATCATGTTTTGTAGCGAAAAGTTCAGCAATGTTGTTCGGGTTCCCAGGGGTCGTAGTTGATTAGCGTGCCTAGTTGTGCGTCCAATTAATTCCATTGTTCTGCTGATGTGATTTTATTGGAAATAGGGATAGAATAAGGAAATTCAATCGTTTGATATGGCTTATTATCAGTTAGTATTGATAAAAAAAAGATAAACTAACCAATCGGGTCCAGTCCCCAGGTAGCACCTCATAGTGGCTGAATGTTGAGCTAATATAGATATATCGTAACTGTAAAAATAATGGCGATCCAATCAATATAGATGAATATTGGAAAAACAATATTACATCAATAATATTGGTGGAATATTGACTCAACCTGTTCCGAATGTACATTGTTTCATATAATATTGGGTTGATATTTGTTTAATAAATTTCACCAATATCATTAAACTAATGTCGCCTACATATTGTTTCCAGCAATTGGACATTAAATTTATAGTTTCAACTCGCCAATATTACTTTTGGATATTTTGCCAACATTTTCATATTTTACTAATATTATCCCAGTGTAAGTGTGCTACAGCGATATTTCAGTATCACTTTATGTTCTGAGGCCAATATTGCTTCAAGAATATTACACCAATATTATTTTCAAAATATTGGAACAGTATTGCGAAATGTTCATAAATGTTTTCTCGCCAATATTGTTATTCAAATATTTTGCCAATATTTTCGAAATATTGTACCAATATCTCCCAATATGAGTTGGGTTACAGGTAATTTTTCCATAAATATAGCCTTGTTTATTTTTTGGGACATTATCCCAACAATATATATTTCATATTATATCCAAGCATGTACATATTTCAATTGAAGTGGTCCTATAAGGTCGACCTATCGTCAGACAAACAATTCATCTTAAAGAAATCTGCATGCATTGTTCACAATAAGCTTGTCAAGAGAGAAACAAGATGTCCTGCACTACCAGGACGACACTTTTTGCCATAATCCTATACAATAGGAATAATTGTGTCGAAAATCCATCAGAAAACAACTACTTTCCTGGCTAATACCACGACGAACGTTGAATTACATCTAATGTATTTTCGTGCAGAGTCCTACAAGGATGTCTCCGCAATTGCTAGTTGCATGGAAATGTTCATTGAAACATTTGGACCACCTATAGATCGATTTCTGGGTTCTTGCCCTCATCAGTATAGGGTAGATCTCTGCAGACAATAACTGATGTCTGCAACAAACGATTCAACAAAATCTCCATGTAAAGGCAGAAGCTGAGACACCGCCCGCAGCCGAGCGTTCACTAAACTACGGGCGCCATCTGAACTCCAGCCCCTCAAACAAAGCAATACCCAGAACTTGCGTGATTAATTCAACCACAAATACAAATTAAAGAAATCTGCATGCATTGTTCGTGCGTTTGTTGCAGACATTAGTTATTGTCTGCAGAGACCTACCCTATACTGATGAGGGCAAGAACCCAGAAATCGATCTATAGGTGGTCCAAATGTTTCAATGAACATTTCCATACAATTAGCAATTGCGGAGACATCCTTGTAGGACTCTGCACGGAAATTCTTTAGATGTAATTCTACGATCGTCGTGTTATTAGCCAGGAAAGTAGTTGTTTTCTGATGGATTTTCTACCCATTTATTCCTATTGTATAGGATTATGGCACTAAGCGTCGTCCTGGTAGTGCAGGACATCTTGTTTCTCTCTAAACAATTCATCAACAACAAATCGGTGACCATCCCTAATTCAGTTCAGTTGGCACTCATATCTCGAGCATTCGAGTCAACTTCGTCTTTTTCCATTCAGTAGTCATGAATGAAATACACATCACACAATAAAGAATATACAGTCCTTGTTTTTTAATCAAACGTTCCAACCTCATATTGGCTGAAAGTTGATTTTAAATTTTAAATGTTGTAAACAGAAAGTTGTCGTCAATTATTCTTGATCAATAATTCATTATTTAAATATTAATTGTCAATTTCATTTCTCATTCATTTATGAACTATTCACCGTGTAAATTCACACTAAATAACATACAAACCAACTGACAGTTTAACTACAAAATCATACAATGTCAGTTAATTTACAAATTGTCGCATTTGATGCAACGATGGAGTCGAACTGTCATTATTATTCGATTCTATTCATTGATGCATGCATTTTTGTGAACAGAAAGTTGTCGTCAATTATTCTTGATCAATAATTCATTATTTAAATATTAATTGGCAATTTTATTGCTCATTCATTCATGAAATATTCACTGTGTAAATTCACACTAAATAACACACAAACCAACTGACAGTTTAACTACAAAATCATACAATGTCGGTTAATTTACAAATTGTCGCATTTGACGCAACGATGGAGTCGAACTGTCATTATTATTCGATTCTATTCATTAATGCATGGCATTACTTCATAAAAATCGTATATTCAACAGATATATTTATTGATAGTGGTGTTGGAAGAATATTTATTCGATATAATTCAACTTCTAACAATATCGATTGAATGATATTATTATTTATTTATTGAACTTAAAATACACTGATATATGAAATTTAAAATAATTGGTAAAAAAATTAATATACGATTACATTGGTTGATTGCATTGGTTATAATACCTGTGTGTAATCATATATATAATATATAATATTCATAAATGAATATAAAAAATGAACAAAGTAACAATAACAATATATCTTTACAAAAAAGATAATATAACAAATATTAACAAATATAGTATAACTGTAAAATATCACAATTCATTTAAAAGCTACACGTTTTTCTAGTTTTTCAATATTTTCAAGAATCCACTCTTTTATACGTTTGCCGAGAGTGGTTTTATAGTTTCTTTATGTTCACTGGAATCAAATTCAATTTTCTACATCCTATATTTATAGCATGTAGTGTGTGAAAATGTTTGTGACTTGAGATTTTTGTTAGATTATGATCTAGATTATGGTAATGGGTTAATGTTGCTAATATTCTCATTAACATTGAACTATGATTCTCTATTTGATGTCTCAAGTTTTTGGCTAGTATTGATATGTGATTATTCCATTTCAGATTTTTGTTTATATATATATTTCAAGATATATTGTATATTAAATTTTTTTTATTCCTTCTTGAGACTTACAATTGAATTTACCGCAATGTTAAAGTTTCTCTAGTTTGAATTTGGATTTATGAATTATAATTTTATTTATATTTTTAGTTTTATTGATCTCATTGCAGGAAAATGTAATGAAATTATTTTTCTTCAAATTTAGTGTTGAAAGATTAAAATCAAAGTTATTTTTCAAAATAGAAATAACAATCTCAGCATTCGTCACTGTTTCTTTCCACGATTTTCCACTGACGATTAAAACTGTATCATCAGCGTAGGGAATTATTTCACCCGAAATATTTGTTTTTAAAATTCGTTAACATATGTGAGAAAAAGTAATGGTTCCAGTACTATTCCTTGAGGAACTCCGCAAGTCATGTTTCTGATGTGGCTGGTAATAGTACCTACTTTTTGTTGGCTGTCTGCTAGATAAATTTTGAAGAGATCAAGATATACTCCTTACTACTACTACTAATTTGAAATATTGCATCATCACTACTCATATTTGTTCGAAACCCATACTGTGATGAAAAAAGAATATAATTTTCTTCTACGAAATCATAAAGGCGCATTTTCCGAGCAGCTTACCGATTGTATTGATCAAAGATATGGGCCTATAGTTATTACGATTCCATTTATCATCTCCTTTATGAAATTTTAGGAAAATAACCCAAGATTTAATACTCAAATTGAAAAAAAATGTTAAAACTTTTGAAATTTGGATAATGATAATATATATTCATATCAATATACCAATGTTTTCACAGTATAAATGTACTACTTGGTAGATAGCTGTTATAAAACTGACCTAGTGTAAACAAGCTTTTCGAACGCATTGGAGCTGACTAGTGCTCGTTTATTCAAAGATAACAATGCCGCTCTGAAGCGTATTCAACAGATTTAGTTAAATTAACGTAAAAGTTGAAACCACAATACCTACTCGATAGTTTCCGAAACGCAATTGTTATGTAGCAGCTCTATCAGAGCTTTTCACGAAATTCAATCATGACACTATTCCATTGCTGATTGTTCTGTTATTGCCTCGGATTCATTGGTCATTATTTGTGATCATTATTGTTGAATCGAAAGGGATTATGTCAATGGAATATTGAAAATATATTAATTGTTATCTGTAATAATAACGAGTACATGATATATTATCATAAATCAGTATACTCATTAAGTAATGCACTATGAGAATCTGAAAGTGAAAATTCGCATTTTCATTCAGATAGCTGATTTTTTTTAATTCTCTCTAGTTTTCATTGAAAGAATCATTGAATAAATTAGATGAGGAGAATGTTATTAAAAAAATATCATTCACAGAAATCGTTCATTTCATTGAAGCAAGGTTCGCTTCTGTCGCATTTAATCCCCAATACATTTTGGTCGACGAAAATCTATTTCGCTTTGCCAAGCTCTTCAGGAGGATTGATATAGGATTGGAATAAAACAGGCTCTTCAGAAGCATACACATCAGGGATGGATATGAAGGAAATATTTCTTCTGCGGTGACACTTTGAAAATTATTTTTTGACATAGATCTGTCATGAGCATTTTGATTTCAGTTCGAAAATATGAATAGGACATTCATAAAATCTGTTGTGGAATCATTCCCCTTTTCAACATGAATACCTCCCAAGAAGTTATCTTGAACGATGGAAAATAGTGACTAAAGTTTGTCTTTCAGTCGCAGATGATTCCACAACTGATTTTATGAATGTCCTATTCATATTTTCGAACTAAAATTGGAAAATATGTTAATGCAATTTCGGGAAAATGTCATTTTACATCATAATTTTTATTTTCAACAAAAATTACAGTCAGTGATATTTCGAGAAACCCTGAATCCGTGGTGTAGTCAAGTTCTGATAAAAGATTTGAAATTGAATTGGTGGGTTGATTGAACGGCATATTTTTCAAAATTCATTCTTTCATAACTTTTTTCTTGATTGACGCATTCCAACGTAATTTATGCATAAACCATTTGAAAATCTCGCGAATCCAGTGGTTTAGTTAGAATTTTAGAGGTAGGTTTTTCAGTGTCATTTTTATTTGACAACCAAGTCACTGTCTTATGCACTCATTTGGAAGGACCCAATCAAATAATGTGATCGCTGCAATTTGATACTAAAAAATTATCGGGGGTAATACCACGAGTGGTCGCAATACTATCAATAATTCTGTCAGAAATCAACGAGATCAAATTGCTTGGTAACACCACGAGTCCCGTAGGGACGAGTGTTACCGCAAAGCAATTTAATTGAGTTAAAGATTTCTGACAGAATTATCGATTGTATTGTGAGCACGAGTCGTATTTATTGAGATAATTTCACGAACCAACCAAGTTATCTTTTGAAATTTGATCGAGTAAACAAAGTGAATTCTTCAATAGTTGCAACTAATGAATAATAAACATGAAGTCTGTCAACCTGACGTTTATGTCATATTAGATTACAAGATGTATCATTGCTGTTTATATTTGTGGTTGACTTGACGACGTGGTCTTTCCGGATCGGAAAGGAAGGAAGCGAAAGGAAGCGTGTACTTTCGCGAAATCCCATTCTGATTGGTCCTCATATCGCAGGAGACGCGACTTTCATATAGTGAGTGAAATTGTCAGTGTAATTTCGATGCTATTGGTCGATATAAAATATTTTCTCAAGACGATTCGCTGACAGAATCGTTTAAAAAATAATCAGTAATAATACCACGGGAGTATCGTTAATAATGGATTATACTTCCGAGTCAAGAGACGTATTCTGTCAAACACCACGTTAGATCGATTTGGAGGAAGCGGAAGTTCATTAATAAACGCCAATATTACGTTGCCAACGGTAATATCCACTTTGTTGACAGTGCGAAACACCAAATCGATTATACCACGTCGTCAAGGGTAAATTCAGTTATCAATACATGGTAACTAGGAAAAATCCGCAGTCACTATTGGCCACTTCAATGATGGATTGTATAATCGTTGGAATTTGTGAAAGAATGTAATTAAGCAAATCGGCGGTCTTTAATAGCTATGTTGGTACCTAGTAAAACGTTGATTTATTCAAAATATGTGAGCTACGAGTATTTCACAAATTTCCCTCAGCTCAGTATTGAAATCAGTATGCTCCACATAATTTTTGTACCTCTTTAAAAATCTAATTATAATAATATGGCATTCCGTACCCTTTGCGGAATAGAGAATAGCAATCTACAAATTGCTACACAATCCGCTGAATCCCTCTAAGGGGTTTGAGCTTCGAGGCATTATCTTAGATGGGAGATATGAAGTTTCCTTGTGAAGGGCGTGCATAGACTCTCTGGGGAGCCTCAAATACGACTGATAATTGTCTCTATATGAACCAGTTGTCAGCGGTACAAATTAGAAAAGATATCAGGATTGAGATATTTGTGATTTACTATTGGGAGGTTCTAGTTTGGAGAGAGAGAATTACATAAACGGCAGCTATATTGAGGGATACTGTTATTGGTATCACATCAATTTTTGTAGGAGGTAATGATTATGAATGATTTTGTTACTTGAGGTAAGGCAAACTACAATGGTAAAATGGGAAAAGTGTGATGTCAGCTAGCTTTCATCTACCAATTCCTATTCAATGAGACCAGGGTAAACACCATTAAATTTCCACAGATTTTGTAATCTTGGCGACATGCTTTGTTAAACAGTATTTTTTTAAAGCGTATAATCCAGTACGGTTAGATTTTGAGACAATAATCGATTGTAGCACCACCAAACTTGGTATGCTAGTAGTTGGAACCATGATAAACACGAATAATTTTTTTTTACAAAATTCCAGGTGTGGAACATTTTTTTTTTTTTTTCGGTAAATAGATTTTTGCTGTAATGTTGGAAAGTAGATGATTTATGCGAAAAACAATTCAATTTTCCACAAAAATTATTTCGTGTAATTTCTTATGAAATGCGCTTGTTTTTTCAGAAAACGTGATTGAACGCCGACATCAAATTTCAGGTTCACCCTTCCCCGCCGCTGAAAGTTCTAGTGGAGCCGAATATTTGATTGGCCATAACTCTGCTAAAAAGTATCGGAGAAGGAAAAGGAAAAGTTTATATCGTTTCTGAAGACTCCTACTTTCTCATGTGAATTCAATATGCGAGTATTGGAGTATCTAGAAAGTGTTTTATCGCACTTCACGGAGATGTTTGCGGATGATCTGAAAATCATGTATAATTTAGTAAATATGGAATTATTATACAGAAGCAGCAACCCATACCCTCTTTGGACTACATGCAACAATTTTAAAGTAGTGTGACAGGTCCCACTTATACATGCCAAAAAAAAACTTTGTTTTACTTCTGCCTCATTTTCAACTTACCCATAAAATCGGCATTATCTTCACTAAATGTTGAAAATAATCGCTTATTCATATCCTGCGTATATATATATATATATATATATGAGTTTTTAATATTTGGGATATGCAGCAGGCCAATAAGAGTACTCAAATACACAGATTCCAAGCTTTCAACAATTTTTCATTGTCATCTTCAGGGAAGCTACAATATGGAAAGACATTTTTGAGATATTGGTTAAGAAAAACCAAGAATCAACTTCTGTCTCAAAAATGTCTTTCCATATTGTAGCTTCCCTGAAGATGACAATAAAAAATTGTTGAAAGCTTGGAATCTGTATATTAGAGTACTCTTATTGGCCTGCTGCATATCCCAAATATCAAAAACTCATTTCCTAACTAGTCAGCAAACAAGACTAACCTCTTCTCTCTCTATATATATTTAATAACACTTTTGTGAAGTGCAAACCTCAAACTTGAAATCACATACTTTATTTTATATGTAGGATGTGTATAAGCGATCATTTTCAACATTTACTGAAGAAATTGCCGGGATTATGGGCGAGTTGAAAACTGAGGCAAGAGCAAAACCTAGTTTTTTCTTTGGCATGTATAAGTGAGACTTTTCTCAGTAGCCTTAAATCGTTGCATATGGTCCATAGAGGGTACTGATTCCTGCTCCAGTATAATTATTTAATATTAACTAAAATATCCATGACTTTGGGATCCTCCGTAAATATCGTAGAAGGGTTATGTTGAGTGGGACAAAACACATTTTAGGTACTAAGATACTCACATGTTATATTTGCATGAGGAAGTAGAAGTCTTCAGGAACGATATGCACTTTTTTTTTCTTCTACTATAATTTTTATCAATTTTGTCTAATGTCAGCTCTTCGAGTGAAATTACCGATGGAAAAATTTTCAGTTGAAGAAAGAAATTTATTCAGTAATAGAAAAGTTCGAGCGCTTTTTGGCAAGAGAAATCAACGACAATATATAAATACACCACAATAATAATCACCTTGATTGAAACAGTTATTTGAAGGGGCAGTTATTAGCAACACAATTATAATAATGCTTTTTGTAATTTGTTCAGATGAAACTTTCCCAAAACGATTCATATTGTTAAAAAATTGTTAAAATTGTTTTTTCCGTTAACCAGCTGTCGTCCCCTTACGAACGGCAGCCCTCAAAAGTCGAAACTTGTGCGAGCCAAGGATTAACGAGGTCTTACCTTTTAACGTGCGATTCCTAGCACTTTCTCGGGCCATCAGATAAAAATCTGTACTCGCTAGGATTCGAACCTAGTCGGCCAGCAGACAATGGTTTCGAACGTAAAAGTCTCAACCACTGAGCTACATGACCCTTAAATATTGTGTCAATAATACTGAACAGTCATTGCTGTCATGACAGAAACTAAAGGGACTTCCGCCTACTAGCATGCCAATAAAATTTTCATGCAATTAAAGATGTATTTATCGATAAAAATACGATCTCTCATGTATTTACCTCCTACAATATTTTGTCCTTGGTCTATCCATAATTATATATAGAATCTTCATGTTCACTCCAAACTCTGTACTGTCAGACACCTCGTATATAATCTACTCTCTCAGCACGTACCGGTGCCATGCATGTGCATGTTCGTATATGGAGAAGACGCGCTTCCTAGAAAGAATATTCATTAGCATGGTGTTGTTGAGCCATTAGCGAAATCGCCTTTCACAAATCGCAATCAGTTTTGATAAATGGCTCTGAGTGGAAAAATTAAGATCTTTGGTCACGGAATGGTCAGTTCCAGAATGCAGCGTATTTAATATTGTGGTAATCAATCTCCTCTTGGTACGTGGTTTTTAGATATAGCACTTCTTTACGTAGTTTTTTTGTCATTATGTTGGTACGGTAGCCAAGTAATTAGCACTCCATCGGACGGGCGGATAGATAGTTACACTAGCGGACGGGTTAAGTCTATCAGGAACAATCTTTTCAGATTGGTTAAACTGATACTAATTCTTATTTTAATTATATTTATTGTAGGACATTTGACAAAGAAAAAATATATAGCGAATTATAAAGAAAAACTCATTTTTCTCCAAATGACATTAAAAGCGGCCTTTTAATGACACTTGGCAGGCTTAGAAGTTGTACTTTTAATGCCTAGGCAGAAAAAGTCCACTTTTACTGCCTAGGCAGAAAAAGTTCGTTGCTAGACAACCTTCCAAGTAATAATTTAAATCAAACTGGTTATTAAAATTGACAATGACATTAAGAAAACTCAAAATGATGCTGATGATAATAAACTGGTTTTATTGCATTAAAACTACAAACTAAACACGACATTTTTATTTATTAGATATATTTATGGTGAATTGTGAACAATTATTTAATACAATTGAACTCCATCCACTTCCCTCCTTTCCAGTAAAAACAACTTCAGTATCAACACTTGATACTCCGGAAACGCTAGAAAATATTTTATTGCCGATGTTCGACTTATTGGCTAGCGAGTCCCCAATATAGCCCTCCGCGACAGCGGATGACTTCCATCCTCCATGTTGCTTCACCATTGTTATGTCCCCTCCAGAATGCACCAGCAACGTGGCCGAAGTTCTGCGAAAGCAGTGCCCGGTATACTCTTTCGCATAGGATAGCCCCAGAAAAGTAGCAATTTCTTCTGGCATTTTACCGAATTTGTGAATGCTAATGAATTGATGATGTGCTTTACCGTTCGCATACTTATAGAAGACACGCCGATTATTTAAATCTGGAGGCTGCATATTTTCTGTAAACGCTTAAATATTCCGTTACTACAAAAGATCTTGATCTTTTGGTCTTAGTATTTGGTAGCATAATTAGCAATTTGTCGCCCATATCATTTATATCATGTTTTCATTTGCAAAAGCTCATCACATCTACAAGCCCCAGCGACTGCAACAATAAGTACAACCTAAAATATAAATTGAAAATTAGTTCTTTAATCCATAATAGATCATTTTCAATATATTCCTACCTTCGTACACAAATACAGTTCATCTGGGGCATCTGATAAAAATTTCTCGATTTCTTCTCTTTGAAAAACTCGGGATTTTTTTGCATGGAAACCGTCTGACTGGCGTTTCAAACAAGCCCGTAACTTCAGGTATTTTGCCAAATCAATGTTATTTTTTATGTTCAGGGTAGCTTTCAACATCGAATAGGTAGACCATAACGTTGAACGCTTCATTTTCTTTGGAAAAATAGACAATCAGCACATTTTCAGAGAAAGATCCTATATTTTTCTTCTGTCTATATTCCATGAATCTGTTGTATGTGAGTTCATATACAGTTCTTGATTTTTCCGGTGTTAAATTCCTCATCTCGCGCCTGGTCTCTTATCTCAGGTGGTGTTAATTTCATCAATTCATCCTCACTTTGCAGTAAATCCATTTCTAACATGACAACTTTTCAAAATTGACAATGACAAAGTAAACAGTGAACAAACAAATTCAACAAACGTCATCAGCGGTAAACATAGTAACGCAGGGCCCACATACCTTTGATGAAATAATTTAGTTATTTGGATATTGATAATGAAACGCAATTTGAATATGAAAAAGTCGATTTTGCGTGGAATTGGAACAAATTTGAAGAAAAAATTATATGTTTCACACGGCAGAAAAGCAGATTTAATGCCTTGGCTGGTTTCATAGCCTCGCTACGCTCGGCTATGAAACACCAGCCGCGGCATTAAATCTTGTGCTTTTATGCCTAGTAAAACAAATAACTATTGTAACACACCGTTTTATTTGTAACATTGTTTCTCATGAAAAAACTAAAATTAACTATATTCAACGGGTACACATGAATAAGAAAGGTACAAATAAGTAGTTAAAATAAAAGACAAATTAAAAAAAATATCAACACAAAAAATTTAATGCCTTAAATTCATAGTTGATTCCGTTCAGCAGGCAGTTATGTGCTCCATGCAAAGCCACGATTTGCATAACTTACAAAAGTATCTTGTTTGCCGTTTTTTATATTTACAGTATCCTCGTTTGTTTGGAGGTGGATCCTGTGGTAGTACCATATTGTATGTTGAATATTTTTTGACAAATTTAACATAGTTGCTCTTTTTGCTATGTTTCCTTTCACTAACTCTAACCCTAACTGTTTCGAAAATAATCTCCGGTTTATTTGGGATACAGGTTCATTGTTACTTCTATGAATGACAAATGCGTTGATACCCGCTATATTTAGCATGCCATAAAATATTACTTACGGCCATCTCCTTGTATTTCTCGATGGAAAGAAGATATCATTAGAATATTTTTATTTTTTTTAGGAACATAAAACGCGTAAGTCATACATGTTCCAAATCCAAAAACTGTCGAAGGAATAGGACGCTTATTTTTCTCTCTAAATTCCTGTATACCTTGTGCTCGGGAATTTAGTTTTCCGACAATTGTTAGTCTATGTTGTGTAAAAGCTTCTTCAGTAAGGGCAAAACTGTTGAACCACCTATCCATAGTGATATTTCTTCCAGAATTCAAGAGGACTGCGGACCCCCTGTCTTCTCGGGCCCCGGGACATTTGCCTCCCCTGCCCCCCCTCTCCCCGGGCCTGTCTAAGCCGCCTACGTTGAAGAACATTCAATTTCAGGAACACTCAACATGAAAACTGATTGTATCTTCGATTCCTTCAGGAATTCTCCGAAACTTTTCACACGAGTAAACTGATAATTTATAAACTTTATCACGACAAATTGAAAAGTACATGTTGACATTTAAGAAATGGCAGTTGTGAGCATTTCTTTATGGATACCATTCTGTTTTAGGTAATTTTCGATGATTGTTGGAATATATGGGAGCTGCAATTACATAAAAACCTCAGTTTTCAACTGTTTCCCACTTCGAATCTTTCTCTGATTAGTTTATTATTTCATGGCCAACTTTGTTTGACTGAATAATCAACTGTTTCTCCGCCATTTTTCAACCGATTCTCAATTTCAAAGAATAGTGTTATCACATCACAAATTGCGTGCTCTTTCGAATAATTAAAAAATATGTACAGGGAATCGTTTGAAAAAAAAATGGGTCACTAAAAGTCGTCTAGCTGCTCGTTCAGTACCGGCAAGATAAAGCAAGCCAAAAAAGCACTTCATCTCCTCTTTTGATGTCAGAGCTGCATCGTTTGGATCCTGATACTTGCATGCTATTTTTTGAATAAATAAATTTGTATACCTCACAACAATATCCAAGATGTCATCAAAAAAGAGATGCCAAATATCAATAGGTTTTATAACATTTTTTGCTTTCCGAAGAGGCCCAGGTAAATGCGTAACAATATTCTCTCTTCTTGTGCGAACATTGCGAGCACCGCCAAATTTTCTCCATTTGCGCCCATCCTTTGCATGATAATACAAAGGCCGGTCCTCTGTTGGGTCATTTTCTGCATTTGTTGCTCCTATTTCATTTTGTTCCCTCTCATCATTTTCAGTCCAGTGTCAGTTTCATGTTCACTAAACTCTTCATGATCTGAGTCCACTATTGAACTGTCTGAATCGGCAGCTCCTTCCTCATCAGTTGGAACATTTTCATAAAGGTTCATTAAACGTTCAATTTGCTTTTCATAGGTATCCATTTCGATTGAACACTATAATAACAAGAAATATTCAGTGTTATTGTGCACAAATCACAATGTAAAACACGGTCCACACTGACTTATTGGTATAGACAAACTAACAAAAACGGGACCAAAAGTATAACTGAGGGAATCCCCCAAGCAACTTCTCATCTCGTATATAGATTATAAAGTACAATAATTCAATACCTCTCCCATAGATGGTGCCTAGAGTATGCTACGTAATTAAATACACGTTTGAACGGGTTGAGCCTGTGGGTGCAAAAACCGCTATAACGCAAAACATAGGATACCTTTTTGACCCAATAATTATATAATCCATTTTCATAATTAGTTCAATGGTATTCCGCCAAGTGATATCAACAAGTTTATCTCTTGAAAATATTTAGTTTCGGAGAAAATACATGTTAAATTTGGAGTACTGTACGTGAAACCAGAGATGGCGCTAAATACTTATTTCAGTGTTTATCTTGGGGATTCCCAACAGTAGGTGGAATTATTTTTCGATTCATTTGGGTGAACAAGCCATTGCTGAGTTGGACGAACTATGAGACTGGTAGTTCTTGTAGAGAACTTTCCGAGAACCTCATAGATATAACTCAAAGGTCGTAGGGGGCAGTAGTTGTATTCTCTAGTACATTTGCTGACGAATATAACTATATTGAGTTGAAGCAGGATACTGAATTATATAATCGATTTTTCAGTATCAATATCATACTTTTTTTTACTTCAGTTGTTATTATACAGTGAGTTTCAGAAAGTTTGCATCATATGGAAAACTTTTTTATTATGCATTTGTCAGAAAATTTTGAATTTTCGAAAAGTATACAGGGGAGAACAAAAAATCGGAATTTTGATCAAGAAGTTTTTTTTAGAAAAGTTGTTTAGAATAGAAACCAATATTAAGATTTAGAATCACAGCCACCTACGCAAAAAAAATTCATAACTTTTTATAGTTTTAGCCTCATAAAAAGTAACAGTATGCAACTTTGGCGCCTCCCTCATATTCCTGCAACGATATTTCAATGTGAAACACAATTCATCATTTATTTTGTAATGGAATATCAACGTTTGCCGAAATTTTTTTGGTGCAAATTTTATATATCACTCTCTATGTATGTTCAGAATAACTATGGGTATGATTTTATCGAAGGAAATTATTGCATAAATCAATGAATTATTTTTGTGAACTCTTCAATAATACAATTCTGCAACTTTACAATCACTTTAATCATAAAACATTGTTTATTTTCATTATTATTCATTCAGAGATACTCAAAAATTAAAAGATTGTTTCTTCACGGTAGATAGATAATATTGAATATCTGACCGAAGTTTTCAATTAGATCAACTTTTCTCTGGAATGATTGTCGATATTTTGTATGGGGTCGGAATAAGAATAGCCCCATGGTTGATCCTGTCTGTCATAAGAGGCGACTAAAAGGATAACCAAAGGTGGTAGATGGTCCCCACCATCGCCCGGTGAAATACCACCATATCGACTGCAGGTACTGTGAATTGAATTATTCCATGTTTCAGTGTTTGGTCGATAACTTGTCCTTTCATTTATTCCATTCAATATGAAAGTTTTCGTGACACTGAGGCCAGATGCCTCACCCAATGGATTTGGAGCGGTACTATCCAATATCATGGTCAAGATTCTTGACTAAAGCCGAACAAAACTATAGTTTAGTTTATATACCCGATAAGGAAGCGACTGCATTAATCTGGGGTATAAGACGTTTTTTTCAATAATGACATAAGAATAATTCTAATAATCGATAAATAACCACTGGGAAGAATTTTTCACCCAGAAAAAAAATACCAGTGACCTCTGCGTTACGGTTAGTACATTATGCAAATTTCTGATCTGGTTTCAATTATGAAATTAGAATAAGATCAACTGAAGAACATTCAAATGCTAGGTATCTATCTAGACAGCTTTAATTTTTATTTGTTAAGAAGTATTTAAAAAGAAATATAACATAATAATTTTAAATACAGTTATCATCAATCACATACATAACAGTGATGTTGGCTGTCTCGATCTATAAGCTTTACATCGTCTAAATACTTCTCGAATCGTCCCCTTTTGGGATGAATCGTAGCAATTTGTCGATCGGATAGGATGCGTTTATTGTTCCAACACTTTGATATTTTTTTTGTATATACAGTATTAGGTTATTCATGTGGGATAAATGGGTGACCTCTCACCTCCGATTACTAGAGGTGCCGCAATTGTATTTACAGAGTTTCCTACAGCAACAGAGGGTTGAGGTATCTGAAATATCCGTCAGTTCATACGATAGTTGTAGTGTTAAAGCAGGCCTCTCATCAAAGAAATATTGTTGTTAATAAATGTTGTTAGAATTGTTATTCCCACCAACCGGTTTCCCCTTACGAGCCACCCTCAGAGGTCTTTGAGAGGCAAAGAAATATAAAACATGAAACGTGAAACGTACTCTATAACATGACAAGACGTTGTTTCAAATGGAAATTCGCAATGCGTCACAGACAAATGAGAGAGGAGAATGATGTTCGTGCTGGTAGTTGGAAAATATGGAGTTTTCTCATAATTACAACAAGTATTCTAATAGAAATCCCAATGAAGTAGCCCGGCAAAGGGTGGCTAATTGAAGTAAAATGTACAGGTATGTGGTAAAAATATTTTATTGATATATCATAATGCGGACAAATTTGCATTGAAAATTTTAAATTATTTGTATATTGTATTTTGTTATGGTGAAGCTATTTCTGGTTTTACAAAGTGTTGGCATAATGTCCCAATTGAACTACTGCGATGTGCGATGGAGTGTTTACAGAATGTGGGAGTGATTGCGGACATACAAACTCCATCGTGTTTTCTTATATTTGCTGATGACGATAACAGCAACTATACCGTCACCAAACTCCCATCGGCATCCATTGATAATGGTAACCAATTCTAATTTGGATTCTTCGGTGTGTGTATCACAGTTTCTCATTTTATATTTCGTGTTTCACGTTTTATCATTCATGTTTCACGTTTGTAGTTTCTTTGATATGTCGCCTGCCTAACGGAGCTTATAATTTAATTTTTGATATTTACCGAAGACGAACCATTGTTGTAGACCTCATAATTTGTGACATTCCCGTAATAATGCACAATCCTTCGATTATTTCTTTTGTAATGTATGAATGAATCAAGTAAAATTTCAATACAGAACTTCCGTATTGATTATTTAGCAATATCTAACATCTACTAATTTTCTTCTTAATAAATTTGCTAAATGATCAGAGTATATCTGGTTAGTTTGCATCCACCGCCAAAAAAGGGATCCCAGACAGCGTTGACCCCATGTAACCGCATTGCTGCCAACATACCAACAACAATCTATAAAACGGCAATGTAAAACATCGGGACAACAGCCAGACTGTCGATACCATGCGGTGAATTAATATGCATGCGATAGTAACATAAAATCGAAGCATGACATGTAACATGGACACAAATATTTTGTTGATGGCATCTTTCATGTCACACATATGGAGATATGAAAAGCAGTGATGTCTGTGATGCTTTTGCAGTCGCAGAAATTCGTATCTAATTAACAAAAATATTATATCGATAATCAGGTGTCAAGCCGATAGTTTATGGATAGCAAAACTTTGAATATGGACAAATATGTAATGTTGAATACTCTTCAAATTTGATCTACTTTTGTTAAAGAAAGTCTAGCTTTGAGTTCTGTACTTTCATTGTTTGAAAGAAACAAATATATTCAATTCTCTGCAATTTTAATATTTATCATGTTTAGACTATTAACATCTATAGCCTTCATCAAGTGTATAAATGCTACAGCCTCTCCAGGATACTTCTTATGAATGATATACACTATCAATGATATTGTGTATTAACATATTCAGTTTGTATTTTGTGTATATATGAATTTTTTTAATCATATATACACTTTTCATGGTTGGATGGAAGAGCAAGATATGATCAGGGTACTCTATCATGGTCATACATTGAATTCTGCCATTTGATAGGATATTATATTTTCTATATATCATGTACTTTCATTCAATCTGCTACTGCTATTCCTATCAATAAAATCTATTATTATCATCATTGATTTGTGTGATTAGCGTACGGGTTTCACTTCAACATTCAGACTGATATGATGTAGTATCCCATATCGTAATCCTGAATAATCCTCACACAGAATGAAAATTGCTCAATTTTAAACAGGTTTTATTATGTAAAATTTCAAGTTTCAACTTGGTCCATGGACATGACATTTTTATATGGTTTCTTGTACACCTGACGAGTACGCACTGATGATGAACGGTCAAAAGCGCTTTGCTTAGATTTTTAAAATAAAATATTTCTCACGAAATAGAAAGTTTCTTCAAGTATATTGAAGCCTGCACACAGCTTGACAATTTCACTAAGGGGTTGATTACCTGTGACTAGGTAAGTAAGCTATTTACACAACCTTATAGGTATCTCAGGCACAACAATGTTTATTAATTCGTTCACCAAAATTTCAAATGATCTAGGTCACTGAAATCAATGGTTACCCCACATTACGAATCTCTATGCTCAGTTGACTGAACACGTCATTCAGAATTTATACAGACTCTTTGAATTTTCTTCTATACCAGTGTTATTTTTTATGAATAACTTCAATTTCAATCCCTGATTTCGATGTTTCTTCTCAGTCTTCTCTTTGGGTACTTTTCTCGTGTTTGGAGATTCTTAAATTTGGTGGTCTCTTGGTTTTCCCATATCACATTCACAAGGAATGCGGTAAATGCAATTCTTTGAATCACTATTAGAGTTAGGTGCTCTCGTTTCCGTCATTTGGCTACGGATGTTACTACTTGATCTTATTCTTTCCGGTAGACCTCTTATACAGTATCGGAAACAATTTATCTGGGGTATAGACAGGAATCTACGCGAGCAACAAGAAACGCAATGATATGATGATACCAAATAAACAAAAGAGACTCTGCGCCTCTCCTGTTACCCCCCGACGCATTAACGGACCACGTGGCAATGCGACGGACCGCACACAGTGTACGTCGATATCCCTTCCTCGAGCGAGTAGAGGAGAAATTGTAATGCTGTCTCAACATATAGCAAGCTATTCTTTACGCTCTCATGAAACCACCATACCCAAGATGAAAACTTTCCCATACTTACTGTATAAGGGAGATACAGGGTATCCTGTGCTGGTTCATCTAGTTTTTTTGGCGTGGGCCAGGACTTCTCATACATCTTGATGATATTGCTCAGTTCGATGACGAGGCTCTCATTAGAGTTGCAGAGGCTGTAGGCACGATCAACCAGAGATCGAACAATTTGTTTTCTTGTCGCTCCGGTATGGACCTGATTTTGGCGATAAATTCCGAGGATACGAGAAGACTACGATAAAATTTACTGAAGAAAAGACTCATATGTAATTTTTTTCGCAAAAGCAAGAGAAAATCGCATCATTTCAGGTGGGTTCTACCTGAAATAACCAGTTCCGGAATGAAGAGCGAATCAAATTTTGAAAAATGCTAGTCAGGCACTAGTGAGGTCTTAGATCAATCATCAACGCTTAAAGAGATCAAACCTAATTGATGATACAATACAATGGTTGAAGGGATCAAGGTACATATACAAGAAGAAGGCTATCGACCAAAATTGAAGGAAAGTGCGCATGGATCTGCAAGTGGAAGAAACTATTATTGATAAATAACACCAACATAAAACAGTAAGACAGATTGAACAAAGGAACATCGTCATCAGCATAAGCTCCCGTCCATTTTCAAATAACGACAAATTCCTATTGTGAAAGGGGTCAAATTTCACTGTGGCACCGAAGTCGATACATATTCTGGAAATTATCGCCACCGTAGATTTCACTGTGCAATCTGTAGGAAGATGACACAATACAAAAATTCTGATGATAAACGAAACGCATCGGTCTTTAGTGTCAGCGGTCCCTATGAGAAAAACATAGCAGAGATACTCGGTATAAGTGAATACAAAATATTTTCTAAATACTCCAAGCTAACGATAGAAAGGAAGGTGTACTAGATGCCGAAGGAATATCAACAATACTTCTCAGGTAGAGAGAGATCAACACTGACACCATCATAGTAAGCTAAGCCAAGCTTTATAGTTTGCCAAAAATCTACAAGGTCGAACTTCCTTTGAAACCAATAACCAGCTCTGGAAACTCGGCAACTAACAACCTAGCGCATTTTCTATTGCTGATTATTCAACTTCTTCCAGTTCGTGAAGAATTCAAGGTATTTTGTTGATATTCAGAAGATAGTCAGTGTCACGCTAGAAGACCAATCAGTCAGTTTTTTCCTGCAGATACTCACGGATAAAGTGATACATTGGGTCTCTTTCAAGAACATTGAAGATTTTGGCTCCTGAGACCATCAAGCATTGGCTGTCTGCTTGCCAAGCTTGTGCGGTCTCAGCTTGTATCCAAAGGAATAACGCGGCGCTAGAGTTGTTCTACTATCAAAGACACTTTTACAGTTCAGACGAAACACCGAATCTGCCTTTTGCTCCGGGGGATTTTGTATCCGTTGTGAAAAATGAGAAGTGCAGAAACTATTTGAAATAACTCTTTTCCCGCCCTCAGGCACATACAAGCCAACAAGCCTGATGTAGTCATCATCGACCAATTAAAAAAATTAAATAAACCCATGTCGAAACCTCCGTCCGAAAAGAGAAGTGAAATCGAAATAAATATCAAGTTTCACTCTTAAAACTGCGCAGGCTTGACCAAAACCACTCTATTAAAATAGTAGTTCTGATCATAGGGGAACATACTGTTTTCTAATATGAAATTTATTCTGGTTTCCCGTGATACGGTAGAAATCTTAGATGGACGAATGCAAAAGGCCTGGTTCAGTTCGTCCATATTTTCTTTACTTGAAGTACATAACTTCGTAAAAGATAAATACCATCACTAGATTTTTTCATCCAGAGAGCTCAATATCATTCCTTACGAAGCTACGGAACTACGAAGGTCTGAGAGTGATATTATTGTGGAATAAAATTCTAGAAAAGGAATATAATAATTTGGAAAAACTAATCACAAACAAAAATGCCTTCCACAAAATTTATTTTCCTTACCATAACTATTTCAGTCAGCTGCTTATGATCTATAAAGGTGCGTATTCACTAGAGCATTCGGTCCGCACGAGCACCAAAAGAGCAAATGCTCGGACAGTGTGGACGCTGAGATGAGCGCGAAAAGAATGCGCGTGCGTTGCTCAGTCCGATATGTTTTTTATCGATTTTTTCGTGCTCAGTGTAGACGGTGGAAATTGTATTGACGGTCAGTGTGATTCATCACAGCGATTTCGTTCGGATTAAATTTATGAGTATGGCGTGGACACAAGAAAAAGCATTGAAACTAATAAGTTTATATAGAAATAAAAAAATGTAGTATGCATAACAGAAGTATTTTCACAACAACGTGAAAAAAGAAGACATTTGGTGGAATAATGCCAAGACCTACAAACGGAGGTACACGATGTAAAAAATAAGATGGTAAGTTTAAAAGGGTCGTATCGGCGCGGCGTGAGAAAGCCAATCAAAAAAAAACAACCAACAGGAAAAGGTGAAAACTATGTGATATACGTGTGAAGAAGACATCCTTGTAAAATTGTTAAACAGTGGATTCGCTGATTCGACTGTTAATTCTCTGAATGCTATACAGTGTGTCTTACTTTTCATGGAAGCACCCCCGTAACTTCCGTAATTATCGAGATAGAAAGATGAAACTCGCAGGACTGAAGGAAATGATGAAAATGCACCTACTGGTTGAATGACAATGGCCTAAGTGATATACACTGCCCGCCAGTCGCGATGGAACACCCCAGTTTTACGGTAAATCATATTAGGGGACAAAACAGAAACAAAATTCCATCAGATTCGTGATCAGGACCCCCAACTTATTGCAGATACACCTTTTTCCTGAAAAAAATTCAGTCCTGAAAAATCTGAATTTGTCTCACTTTTCATGGAAGCACCCCCGTAACTTCCGTAATTATCGAGGTAGAATGATGAAACCCGCAGGACTGAAGGAAATGATAAAAATGCACCTATCGGTTGAATGACAATGGCCTAAGTGATATACACTGCCCGCCAGTCGCGATGGAACACCCAAGTTTTACGGTAAATCATATTAGGGGACAAAACAGAAACAAAATTCCATCAGATTCGTGATCAGGACCCCCAACTTATTGCAGATACACCTTTTTCCTGAAAAAAATTCAGTCCTGAAAAATCTGAATTTGTCCCACTTTTCATGGAAGCACCCCCGTAACTTCTGTAATTATCGAGGTAGAATGATGAAACCCGCAGGACTGAAGGAAATGATAAAAATGCACCTATCGGTTGAATGACAATGTCCTAAGTGATATACACTGCCCGCCAGTCGCGATGGAACACCCCAGTTTTACGGTAAATCATATTAGGGGACAAAACAGAAACAAAATTCCATCAGATTCGTGATCAGGACCCCCAACTTATTGCAGATACACCTTTTTCCTGAAAAAAATTCAGTCCTGAAAAATCTGAATTTGTCCCACTTTTCATGGAAGCACCCCCGTAACTTCCGTAATTATCGAGGGAGAATAATGAAACTCTCAGGACTGAAGGAAATGACGAAAATGCACCTATCGGTTGAATGACAATGGCCTAAGTGATATACACTGCCCGCCAGTCGCGATGGAACACTCCAGTTTTACGGTAAATCATATTAGGGGGCAAAACAGAAGCAAAATTCCATCAGATTCGTGATCAGGACCCCCAACTTATTACAGATACACCTTTTTCCTGAAAAAAATTTAGTCCTGAAAAATCTGAATTTGTCTCACTTTTTATGGAAGCACCCCCGTAACTTCCGTAATTATCGAGGTAGAATGATGAAACCCGCAGGACTGAAGGAAATGATAAAAATGCACCTATCGGTTGAATGACAATGGCCTAAGTGATATACACTGCCCGCCAGTCGCGATGGAACACTTCAGTTTTACGGTAAATCATATTAGGGGGCAAAACAGAAGCAAAATTCCATCATATTCGTGATCAGGACCCCAACTTATTACAGGTACACCAAATTCCCGATAATTCCGAGTTGGAAAATTAAAAATCACCATCCCTTTGCTTCGTACATGTAAGTAAAAAATTGCACGTTCTCTTTTTGATAATTTCCAAGCGTATTTATATTTGGCAGTTTGCTGTATGGCTCACCCTTTATAAGAGTAATAAGTATTAACTTCAAATATTGAATTATTGAGTGTTAGAAAAACGTATTGTGAATTATTCATGAATCACTCTGTGGCAGCAAATATTTCAAGCTGTAACTGTCAATGTACATCTGACCAAAACTCATATTGAACTAACATACTCGATAAAAGTCAATGCAGTTTTTCATTGGCCATTGTCATTCAACCGGTAGGTGCATTTTCATCATTTCCTCCAGTCCTGAGAGTTTCATTATTCTCCCTCGATAATTACGGAAGTTACGGGGGTGCTTCCATGAAAAGTGAGACAAATTCAGATTTTTCAGGACTAAATTTTTTTCAGGAAAAAGGTGTATCTGTAATAAGTTGGGGGTCCTGATCACGAATCTGATGGAATTTTGCTTCTGTTTTGCCCCCTAATATGATTTACCGTAAAACTGGAGTGTTCCATCGCGACTGGCGGGCAGTATTTATCACTTAGGCCATTGTCATTCAACCGGTAGGTGCATTTTCATCATTTCCTCCAGTCCTGAGAGTTTCATTATTCTCCCTCGATAATTACGGAAGTTACGGGGGTGTTTCCATGAAAAGTGAGACACACTGTATATAGTTCTTCTATTTTGGAACATTAATGCATAGATCCGATCTAACCTGGAATACTGAGCACAATATGCAATGCGGATACTTCTAGGTGTTGCCATGTTCACAATCTTATTAATTTTTTAGAAACACGTTCTTGACTTTGGTTTGGAGACTCAATGAACATATTTTTGGTACGTTCTTCCAAATGAAACTTGTAGCTTAGGTAGGTTATGTCCAAACAATCTCTGTACATTTCATCATTTCAGTTATCGGTAAATACAGAACGAAAAAAAAAAACAACCTGTTCAAAATTGATTCTTCTGGCATATCAAAAAGTTTATTTTGTCGACATATCCTGTTTATATATAATACATTCAATACCAATTCAATCTATTCGTAGTTGATATTTCAAATATTCATATATTATCAAATTTCACATGAGCAGGAAATTGAAAAAATGTTTTATTATACGAGTACATTTAAATAATTTGGCAACGATCAAATAGCCATTTATTCGATGCGGCATTTTGAAATCCAATATGATATTTGTAATATTGTGAATTATAAAGTTACAAGGGTTTCATCAACTTTAAAGTACTACCTGCACGTGAATTTAACTTCGAAACGAAACTAAAAATTATAATATATGAACAAAAAATATTCTCTAATCCGAGCAGTTAGAAACAACTTGATAGAAACTGATAAACCCATACTTGGATTTGTGAACCCGCTTATATTTTATATAAAAGCATGTAGGGTGTGTTTAGAGACTTCAATTCGTCGAAGACATGATCATCTTATCAAATAACCATCATCGAATTTCAACTACTCCGTTCTGTCAGTAAACGGTAAAAATACCCCCGGAAAAAAATCGCCGAAAGCGTCGAACAGGAAATAATTCAACAGCCTCATACGATTTCCAAATCATTTTTCCCAACACTTGGCAAAGTTTTCCCAGAAAAACATACTTTAGAATGCTGAATGTAACAGATAGAAAATGAAAATCAAAACAGGTGCATACTAATTTTAGTTCGAAAATATGAATAGGACATTCATAAAATCTGTTGTGGAATCATCTGCGACTGAAAGACAAACTTTAGTCGCCATTTTCCATCGTTCAAGATAACCTCTTGAGAGGTATTCATGTTGAAAAGGGGAACATTCTCCATGAAAATTATCTGACAGAAAACAGCTACTTCCCCGGCTAAAGCCACGCTGGACATTGAACTACATCTGATAGATATTGTGAAAAGACTCTGACTGAAAACGAAAGAAAAAATCTGAAAGGGAAAATTCGCATTTTCATTCAGATAACTGATTTTTTTAATTCTCTCTAGTTTTCATTGAAAAAATCATTAAATAAATTAGATAAGGAGAATGTTATTAAAAAAATATCACTCGCAGAAATCGTTCATTTCATTGAAGCAAGGTTCACTTCTCTCGCATTTAATCCCCAATACATTTTGGTCGACAAAATTCTATTTCGCTTTGCCAAGCTCTTCAGGAGGATTGATATAGGATTGGAATAAAACAGCCTCTTCAGAAGCATACATATCAGGGATGAATATGAGAAAAATATTTCTCCTGCTGTGACACTTTGAAATATGTCAGTGAATGAAAACATTACGAAGAAGTATGGTATACAATTTCATTAAGTTGTCTATTAATCTTGAAATGAAGTTTGCCGACTAGAAGTTCAGACAATGTGGTGAGTTCCAGATGGAATGACTCTACAAGAAATTGTTTCAGACATTTCCAAGAGCGGGTACATTTCATTCTGATGGTTTGGAGTATCCCGAGATTCACGATACACTATCAAATTTTGGCTAGTTGATGATGACTTAGAGATTTTGAAACTAGCGGTAGTCTTGTTGCACCTCCATTAATTCTTAGAACCGTTCAACATTATTTCTTCAATGAACGTAGAAAAATATATCAATTTTTCAGTCATGGACTTTTTGAAAGTTCTACCTTCCACTTTCTGAAAATTATAAAAAATATAATTAGAAGTGTAGAAGGCAATTGAAAAAAAAAAATGAATATAAACAGACATAGACTTTATTTTCAGCGCATTCAAAAACCATCACTCCTCCCACACTCAATTGCAACTCGAAGGGGAAAACCAAGAACATCACCAAGACGTGTCATTCAATCAACAGTGGAACATTGATTCGTGTAGTGTTTTGTCTATAGTATGCATCAGAGCTGGTCGTGACAGTTGACGCGGACTATTCTACCCACTATAGGCCCTCCTGCCGCCTTCAGCGCAGCAGGACGATATTCAGAGCCAACTGATATAATTAATAAAAACAGAATAACAGGCAGCTTCTTCGGACTTCACTTGTTTTCGTTTCAAATAATTAATTCGGTTAGTGCGGGTTCCAAAGTACGAGGGAGAGTAGACTATATACTATGTGAGTATGGGGTGGCGGAAATTTGATCGAAACACAAATGATAGAAATTTTTTTGATAGAAGTATTTTAATCGAAAAACAAAAGATATAATGTACTTTTTACAGAAATTACATTTGATCGAAATTTTTATTATAGAAAATACATTTGATCGAAATTTCTATGATAGAACATACATTTGATAGAAACACTATTTGACAGAAAACACATTTGATCGAAACAATTTTTGATTGTTAATAAATTTTGAATTTTGCTTCGGTTGTCAAGGTCTTGAACGTCAACTTTGATTAATATCTGAGTTGTCAATACAAGTTTCTTGTAAGATGGAAATCAAAGATTTTGAATTTATTGATATCACAAAAGGGAAGAAAAAGCTCTATCATAATGGATATTTGGTAAAATTCCATTTATCGGGCAACGCAAGGTTAGGTTGGGTTAGGTAAAGTAGGTTAGGTTAGGTAGGTGGGTTCCCTTCTTTTGCTTTGAAAGTTTGGATCTGTGTACAGTTAGGTCGAAACGTAATAAGTGCGAGCAAAGCGAGCCTAACGACCATGAGTGCCTTCTTTCATTTACGTTTCAGGTTAGGTTAGGTTAGGTTAGGTTAGGTTTTCCAATTTTACAAGGCAAAAGAAAAGAGAATAATCTGCCTCAGCCACGTAACCTACCCTACTTAACATACCCTACCTAACCTACCCTACCTAACCTAACACCCTGTGTTTGAAAGCTGTAGCTTCTGAAATTCAATTTCTAAAATTTATTTTGTCGTTTTGTTGGTCTATTGAAGATTCTTATTTTTTCGATGTAATGACGTGTCTATCAAATGTTTCATCTATCAAATAGTGTTTCTATCAATTGTATTTTCTGTCGTTTATGTTTCTATCAAATGTATTTTCTATCTAAAAAAAATCGATCAAATGTTCTTCTATCAAAAATACTTTCGATCAAAAGACTTCTATCAAAAAAATTTCTATCATTTGCGTTTCGATCAAATTTCTTCCACCCGGGAGTATGGTATGGGGCAAATATCAGATAAATTTTTGACAAAAAGAGTAGGTTAGGTTAGGTTAGGTTAGGTTAGGTTAGGTTAGGTTAGGTTAGGTTATCCAATCTTTCAAGGCAAAAGAAAAGAGAATAACCTGCCTCAGCCACGTAACCTACCCTACTTAAAATACCCTACCTAACCTACCCTACCTAACCTAACACCCTGTGTTTGAAAGCTGTTGCTTCTAATATTCAATTTCTAAAATTTATTCTGTCGTTTTGTTGGTCTATTGAAAATTCTTATTTTTGAGATGTAATGACGTGTCTATCAAATGTTTCGTCTATCAAATAGTGTTTCTATCAATTGTATTTTCTGTCGTTTATGTTTCTATCAAATGTATTTTCTATCTATAAAAAATCGATCAAATGTCCTTTTATCAAAAATACTTTCGATCAAAAGACTTCTATCAAAATATTTCTATCATTATTATTATTTGACAAATAGAGTCATACCCGATAAGGGCAGGTTGAACTTTGTGCTACCAAGCTTTTGAACACGTGTTACCAAGTGGCATATATTATACACCTTGATTATCTTGAGTTTGACGAGAATGACAAAGGATACTCAATTTTCGTGTTTTTTGTTTTTTTTCGTAAATAAATTATCTGTTGTAATAATTAACTTTCCTTTGATAGTCATGACTCTTCCAAAAAAAAAATTATTGCTCTGTTCACAATAGAGCCGACACTGCTCATCATATTTTCTTGGCGATAAGAGCAGTATCCAAATGACCGTCCTGGGTTTGGCGTGATATGAGCGGTTTCTTGAGATAGCACTTGATTTATAGCAACCACTATTTTTTTTGAGTTACTGTTCAAACTGTTATTAATTCTCCTGGATAAGTGCGGTTTTATAAGGACAAGTCCTAAGTCGAGTAGAAACAGACATATCATTTTATTTTATTTTTTTCAGTCTGAAACCGTTTTTGACCATAGTGAATACGAATCATTGGCCAATTTTTCCATAGTATCCACCGCACATGAATATATTTTCAAACCAAAGATATCAAACTGCAAGCAGGGTATCAACAGATAAAATACAAAATTTGTTTTTTCTACAAACGTCAAAAAAATACAAGGTTCGCGCCTTGACGACAACATGCGAAGTGACACTTTTATTCATTTTCCTCCGTTACCATGACACCGTGCGCGAAGTAATGTGTGAAATACCTACTTCGACAGATACTTGTGCATTATGCAATATTCCACAGTATGGGTCAACGGTTAGGTGTTCCGCCGTTGAAGGTTTTTCGGGTACTGACCTGAGTGCAAGAGATATTTTCACGACTATCGACTATATCGAAAATTGATAGGCGACCATATGCCTTTGATGTGAGTCGAGTGTGATATGAATCACCTAGATGTCAATCCCGATGTCTATTGCTTGCTTAGAGTGTGCACTGACCACTCGGGGTGGTGCTGAAGGTTTTCCTACGGGTGAAAATGGATACGCTACCAAAAATCATCAACGGCATCATCAGATGGCAGCACTATCCACAATGCCTGAAGCATGCAGAGATTATCCCCATCCTAAAGCCGGGAAAGTCAGAAACGAGGATTGATTTCGCTGCTGAGTACTGTCGCGAAGTTGGTAGATAGAATCCTCAAGAGATTTGAGACTGTCGAGGGTGAGCTCAAACTGATCCCGGAGGAACAGTTCGGCTTCCGAAGAGGACACTCCACGTCCTCCCAGGTGGCCAGGATTGCCCACGGGGTGAGAGGGGCCTTCAAGCGACAACAAAATATGCTTATGGTCCTGTTGGATACCAAGAAAGCTTTTGATACCGTCTAGACAGAGGGCATGCTAGTGAAATTGTTACGGACAGGCGTGCCTGCCCACATGGTACGACTGGTAGATTCCTACCTGGTCAATAGGGCTTTCCGGATGAGAGTGAATAACACCTGCTCAGCAATGAAGCCGATCGAAGCCGAAGTGCCGCAGGGGTCGAGTCTGTCTCCCCTCTTGTACTCTTTATATACATATGACTTCCCCATGTCCAACCTGGTGAACACGGTCATCTACGCTGATGACACAGCGCTATACATACACTCGCAACAGAGCGAGATGGCCGCGTCGAGGTTGAGAACCCACCTGGACAGGGCGGTCGTACCGTATATGAAGAGAAACAAAATCGAGCTGAATCCGGACAGAACACCGTGCGGTCCCTGGGGGTACAACTGGACAGTCGTCTGTTCATGCACAAGCACGTCAGCTTGGCGGTTCAGCGGGGGGCGGCGGCGCTCAGGCGAGTGTACTCGCTCATCGCTAGGACCTCCAAGCTGAGTAGAGAGAACAAGGTGCTCCTGTATAAACAGGTCATCAGGCCTGCAATGACATACGCCTGCCCGGTGCTCTGCAGCGTCTCCAACACCCATATGGGAAGGTTGGAGGTGATGCAGAACAAGGTACTATGTATCATCACCGATAGTACATTCGGTCGGATGACTTGCGAGAGCTGGCGAACATCGATAAGATCGCATACTTCATAAGATCGCTAGCCGATACATTTTATTGGCATCACATCCGAGGAAGCCCTCTGACCAGTGATATCACAGCCATCCGGGTACACCACGGAGTGCCGTGGAGTTATGGAGGGCATTCATTCCAAGCGCTAGATGTTTTCCGCGAACCCCTAGAAGGAGAGTAGACGTATGAACACTCGTGTCGATGAATGTATACAACCCGGTTTTTTCAGTGTTTTTCCGGGAACTACTCAAGTCCATAATCGACAATGTATCCGATCGCCTGATGGCTCTTTATGAACAAACTTGAGCCCCCGCATAACTTGTAGGAGGCGGGGCATCAAGTAAGTGGGACAGAGACCGGTATTCGTAAAAGTGGCCCACAAACATCGTGGGGGCTGTCCTAGGGCAGGCGAGCCGCGGTTTATCCTGCCCGCTGGATTTCAGAAGGGCGGGAATGAACCTCGCTCCGGGAGAACAGTCATTAAACCCCCTCCCTTTACCCCTACCCTGCGGTGAGGGGATAGTTTTAAACTGTTTAATTTATTTTTATATTATACTGTTTGCTTGTAATTCTATTTTTTACAATATACCCTTTTTGCTTTTGCTTTGCTACCGAAAATCAGTAAGTTGCCCTGGACTCCGTCGGCAAAAAATAATAACAGTCCTCCTGTACCCGCTCAGGCTATGGTTTTGGGTACACTCCATGAGTGTTCTTCTTCGTAATTTTCTGGCCTTTATGAGAGATATTATTTCTATTAATGGAACTATGGAACAGCTGAAACTCGTTCAATAGAGCACTGTCAGTGTCGTAATATGACAGTTGCGGAACAATGTCATAGGGGGACAAACAAACCAAACTGAAAAGTTATTCCTTAGGAAAAAGTTCTTTGCACCATTGTGATAATTAATTCATCAAATGTCGAATGCTTTTTTGTCCTCCCATGACTCCCATGTTGTGACGTCAGCTGACAGTGCTCTATTTGAACGGAGTGACAACATGCAGAACGGATTCTGGTCCACTAGGGTCATATTATATAAGGGGAATGATACTATTAGCATGAAATGAAGAACAATACCGAACATAAATGGAAATACTTATATTTCACTCGGAAGAAAGATATGGTAGCACATTGATTTCGGGAAACCAAAATTGATAACTCACCCATTAGCTACTCTTGGGTATACACTGGGTATTATTGATTATACAACTCATCTTGTGGCCAATTGCGAATTCGAATTCTACCAACCGATTTCCTGGAGTCTTTGAAGTCCACTAGATACTCGTTAGGACAACAACTGACTGACAATTATTATAAGATAATAAGTATAGCTGAGGCACCAATAATAACACGACTCTACGGCGGAAGCACCAAACTCTTACGAAAGTTCGAAATAGATGAACACCTTAATCTAGCGGACCACTATTATAATATTTATGCATTGCCCACTGTGGTTCTGTCGGTGGATGTGGTCATTTTTACTCATTGGCCAAAGACAAAACGGATTAGTTCAAGTTTGATGATAGTTGTTGTCACTGAATGTTCTGACGATGTCTTGAATTTATTGGACCCTTTGGAGACGTCCTACATTTTATTTTATGAGAGACAGGACATTGGCAAATCGGGATCTTCAGATGATGTGGTGCTGCAGGTTTTTCCAAGTTTTCCTGCAGATGAAAAAGCAAATGCACCACTGGAATCAATCAAGTCGCCCCGGAGCGCCAATTAATTTTTGTTGTTGTTTTATATTTTGTATTGCTTTCGTTTCATTTTTTTATCTGTGTATTTTATATCAAAATATGTTTTGATGGAGTAAAAAAAAATATTCTACCCAGTTACCATGTATTGATACTAAATATATCCTTGACAACGTGGTATAATCGATTTGGTTTTTCGCATTGTCAACAAAGTGAATGTTGTCATTAGCAACTCAATGTTGGCAATATTGATGAACTTTCTTCAAATATGGCAGTTCTATCATTCTAAAAATTATTCGAGTTTTGTCATTCAACGTCAAAGAATACCACAAGAGGTTTTCATTTCATTGGATAATCTTTTATTTTGTACGAAAACTCGATTTTCTCTAATGTTACTTGCTCGGGTGATATTACAAGCTACCAAGTTTGAGTGAAATAAAATTAAAGTTTTTACGATGAAAACAAAACCACGAGTGGTATTTAGTGAGATAATTTAACGAATCGAATAAAATAATTATTACACAGAATATAATTTATTACCAAATCTACTGTTATCGTCAGAAAAAACACTTTGTAACAAAAAGTGAAAACATTTTTTGTCAACTGGCTTTGTTGATAACAACGCGTCGTTCGGGACATCGTCGGCTTCAACAAAGTCATACGACAATAGAGCACTGTCAGCTGACTTCACAACATGGCGGTGATCAGCTGATGGGGGGACAAACAAAGAATTTGAGTTTGAAAAGAATAGTAATTTACGTAACAAGTCCGGAAAACACTGTTTTTTTGGACGAGTGGACAAGATTCTAGGACGAGCGTAGCGAGTCCTGGAAGTCTGGGGGTCCCAAAAAACTGTTTTCGGACGTGTTGCGTACATAATTTTTTCGGTAACCGTGTAGAATAACAAATCGAGACACATTTATTTTTTATATTTCTTTGTAGAAGAAAATTTCGAACATTTTAATTCTTATTTGTATTAAATATCGAAGTGCGAACTACTAAGTACTAACAGAAACATTCTAATTCTTATTTATATAAATATTTATATTGAAATTCGGGCATTTTTCGGATTAGTCCGGAAAGTACGTACTTGCAAAAAGTTACGTTTCTATTTATCCGATATCAAACTGCCAAAACTGACGTATTCCTAAACACACCACTCGAGCTGACGTCTCGTGATTTTCGATGCTCTCGTAGTATTATTACTGGTTAGTTCAGCACTAGCATTAGTTCTAAGTTCGTTGCAACTATTGGTTTTACGATAGCCATGCTCTCATGGAAGCTAACTCGTTCTCATACCCTCGTATTTGATTAGCTGAGTTCATTTTAATAAAAATATGACAGGTATTTACTGTCCAGCAGAGCTTTATGATATATGACGTAAACATTTCCGTGTAGGATATTATTTAATGACCCATCAATTCTCATACAACTGACAATAAAGATAGCTTTTTTATTCGATTGAAGACCGGAATTCTCGTATAGAATTAGTGAATTTGGTTCTGGAATTGACGAATTGATTAGTTTGCTTCCTCTGACGGATGATGTCATATTGGAAAATTCAAGATTATAGAAATATAGTGGTATGATGGTTTACTAACATATTCGTAAAGCTGATTCATGAATTTATAGACAATATTTCTCCACAACTGTTACAGAATTATCCAATACCGAAATCATAATTGGAGACAAAATGGTTACATTCTTGTTCTCGGTATTGAACAAATATATTACAACACTTGCTGTATTATGCATTTCGCGTGTACTTCATTCCATCGCTTGTTGAGAAATGAATATTCTGTTGTAGCAATAATAATGTTCCCCTTGACTGGCATCATAGTGGAAAGATGTGAACTAAAATGTCAAATTAATGTTTTGTTTGCTTTCCTTTTGATTATATGTAAAATTTGTTATTGTGGAGAAAGCACAGTCTGTTACTCGGTTAGAATGAAAATTTGCGATGCTCGTGGTTCCTCACGCTCGCCACTGGCTTGCGCTCGGCACCTCCAACTCGCATGGAATTTTATTTCCAACATTGTTGCAGAATATACTATTCCTCGGTATTCAAGAGGATATCTGGAGACCGGGCATCCCAATGCTACTCTAATCTTCACGTGGTGGATCGTCGGCAGCTGTATGAATTATCATGACGGCTAACGAAAGTAAAGCGTATTCCAGAGGTGGCTGCGACGCCGCAACTAACGGTGACAGCGACCTGTGGGCGCCCCTAGCTCTCCATACACCGACGCCAAAAACACACATATTTTCACCGAGACTTAACACATAGAGGGATCGGAGAACTGGAAAATATGTCTCCAGTGGGAGCCAGGGGAGGGTTTCGGATCGGGTGATACGAGTCTGGTAACCGGTAAACGAATCGCCTGAGGCTACCGCATCTCCCGCTTGGGAACCAGCCCTACCAGGATTTCACGAGGAGGCAGAATGTAGAAACTTGCAGCGGAAACTGGAAAACCTGTCTTTGGTGGGAGCCGAGGAAGGGCCGCAGATCGGGTGCTGTAAGACTGGTAGCCGGTTAACGAATTACCCGCGGCCGCCGTAGCATCCAAATGAAAAACAGCCCTGCCAAGTCTTTCACGAGGGGGGCAGAAAAGAACTGGCTGCGGGAACTGGAAAACTTGTATCTAGTGGAAGACAAGGACAGGGCCCATATCGGACACTGCCGGAGTGGTAGCCGGTGATTGAATCGCCCTACCGGGCTCTCATGAGGAGGCGGATCGAAAAAAGTCGCTCTCCAAACAAGCACCCACACACTACACATTGTTTGAAGATGTATGTTGGGAAGACTGCAGGAGGGCAAAACTAAGAAGTTTTGAGAGCATGTCATGGATGAGGAGCCAGGGGATGGCAAAAAGAGCGCATGGGGCTACTTGCTCGGCTGTATAAAATGTTCCTCCAGGAGGATATAATTGGGAAGGCTAATTGTAATTGTAATCATCTGGAAATATGTGACAATATGAAGAATTTTAAAATTGAATGTGAATATGATAATCCATCGACTTGACTTCGTATTTATATCCAAAACTGTAAAGAATATTATTCGAATAGTTTCAGATGCAAATAACGGCATTCCACTATCGTAGTTGCAGAGCGAGGAAACGTATTAGTCGTACTAAACATTGCATAGCATTGCATCTTCTCCATACAATGACGCAAAAAATACACATATTTCCACCAACACTTAACACATGGGATGAGAGAACTGGAAAATATGTCTTCAGTGGGAGCCAGGGGAGGGCTTCGGATCGGGTGATACGAGTCTTGTGACCGGAAAACGAATCGCCTGAGGCTGCTGCACCTCCCGCCTGGGAACCAGCCCTACCAGGATTTCACGAGGAGGCAGAATTAAGAAACTCGCAGTATAAACTGGAAAACCTGTCTTCGGTGGGAGCCGAGGAGGGGCCTCAGATCGAGTGCTGTGGGACTGGTAGCCGGTTAACGAATCACCTGCGGCCGCCGTAGCACGCGACTGAAAACCAGCCCTACCAAGTCTTTCACAAGGGAGGGGGGGGGGGTGAAAGGAACTCGCTGCGGGAACTGGAAAACTTGTTTCTAGTGGAAGCCAACGGCAGGGCCCAGACCGGATACTGCGGGATGCGTGATGGAATCGCCCTACCGGGCTTTCATGAGGAAAAAAGTCGCTCCCCAGACAAGCACCCACACACTACACATAGTTTGTGGATCTATGTTGGGAAGACTGCAGGAGGACAAATCTAAGGAGTGTTGGGAACATGCCATGGATGAGGAGCCAGGGGATGGCAAAAAGGGCGTATGGGGACTACTCGCCCGGCTGTATAAAATGTTCTTCCAGGAGGATATAATTGAGAAGGCTAATTGTAATAAAATCATTGAATATTATCCATCATCTGGAAATCTGTGGCAAGTTATATATGAAGAATTTTAAAATTGAATGTGAATATGATAATCCATCGATTTGAATTCGTATTTATATCCAAAACTGTAAAGAATATTATTCGAATAGTTTCAGATGCAAATAACAGCATTCCACTATCGTAGTTGCAGAGCGAGGAAACCTATTAGTCATACTAAATGAAACATTGGATGGCATTGCTATTTCTGACAGGAACATAATATAAATGCATGAGAAAATATAAACCTGTCATAAATAGCTGTTGTTAATGTTTATGCATTTTTATCAGTGAGAGGAAAGTATTCAACAAATCGCAGATGGAATGTCTTCCCAATAAATTTCAGTTATTAACTTACATACAGGTTGTCCTTAAAGTAACCTCCCCTGTTAATTTTTGAACGGATTGGAATTTTTTCTATAGATTTTTTTTTGGTTATATAGTTATATAGTTATATAGTTATAAATGGCGGTACATAATATTAGAACTCTTATTGAGTAACCTCACCCCTGTTAACTTTTGAAAGGATTGGAATTTACCTTTGAAATTTTATTTGTTTGTATGACATAAACTACTTTTCGACAACGAAAAAAGTCCATTCTTTAAATCGCTTTGTCGGATTATATCTCATTTGAATCGTCTTTCACTATACTATGAGGAAACAAAATTTCAGTCGAAAATTTCCATCCAAAACAAAATGGCGGTATATAATGTGAGAGCTCTGCCGAATCTTAACAAGTTTCAGTAAAATCAAAGTACCCTTCCACAGAAGTTTTCCATACCTTAAATTGGCTTTATCAGCAGACAGATAACAAAGCAAACTAAATAATAATGAAGGATCCTCACATCAGAGCTCTAACGTGCTGTACCGCCATTCTGTTTTGGATAATTTTTTTTTCCGGAATTCTGTTATTGTATAAAAAATTCAAAGACGATTCAAAAGAGGTATCACTCGACCAACAATGCGATTTCAAAAAATTTTACAAAATAGGGGCTGGACGCCATATTGAAACATAGATATTTTTTGTCGCCAAAAGGTAGTTTAAGTACCATCATTCAACAATCTGAAATTTAAGAGAAAAATTTCAATCTGTTCGAAAGTTAACTGAGGCGGGGTTGCTCAATAAGAGTTCTAATATTATGTACCGCCATTTTGTTTCAGATAAATATATATATTTTTTAAATGTTGCTGTCATATAGGAGTTGAAAGATGTTTCGAATAAGGTATGACTCGACCCACCATGCCATTTGAAGAAATGTTTCAAAATGGCAGCCATTTTGAAAAATAGATAATTTATTTTTTAGTGAAAATGTAGCTTATATAAACAACCATTTCACAAAAAAAAACTCAAAGAAAATTTTCAATCCATTCAAAAGGTAATTAGGGGGGGTTACTTTACGGACAGACTGTATATGAATAATTTATTTATTTATTCTATTCATTTATTTATTTAATATATACATCCAGCAGGCCGAAGCCCAATTACAGGAGAACTTAATAAATATTGCATGTGGTTGAGAAGTAGTAATAAACAATCAGTATTTTTGGTTGAACTTACAGGTTATAAGTTAGGTTTAAAATGTGAGTGACCCATATCAGGTCCTCCACTGCGGCCAATGGCCTATTGTGGCTCAGGTTATAAGTTAGTCAGAAATTAAACTGGAAAAAAATGTCAGCTTATTGTAACTTCTGTACATTGAATTTATTGAAGAATGGAAGTGATGTGTATTCGGTACATTGAAGTGAAATATTGTCGGGCTATATTGAAGTTGATTAATGAGAGTAATGTCAAAGAGTTTTGTATAATTTTGTATATAAATAGTAGATCACTGATTTCTCTCCTTTTTTTTTAATCACTGTGTTTTAAAATCGTTTAACACAAGTTCGTAATTATAATTTCTTTCAGGGTAGCGTTTATATTTTTTTGTAAAATAATTATTACAAGAACTTCCTTTGAACACACTTGACTGCAATATTCCAGTTTATTTCTAACTAAGGCATAATAAAATTGACAAAGTGCATCAAGAGATTCAAATTCGCTAAAAGCACGAATTAAAAAACATAATGATTTCATGGCTTTGGAGATTATTGTTTCATAATTTTGTTTGATTCGTGACAGTGACTCCTCGTTAATGGTGTAATTGAACATCAAAGGGATATTCTTTCGTGAATAAGTTATAACTTTACATTTTCCATTATTAAGTGACAGTTTATTCACAGAACATCAATCTTCCAACGACTTCAAATCATTATTTAGTGACACATAGTCTGTTGTCATCAATCCGTCTGAATTGTTTCATGTTATCAGCAAATACAAGGGTATTGGATTAAATATTATTACAAATATCAATCACGAACAGTAAAAAAAGTAAGGGTCCCAAGTTTGAACCCTGTGGTACACCTGATGTTGCAGTAAACTCCGAGGATTTTACTCTTTCATAATCAACATAGAGTGTGCGATCTTTCAAATACGTTTTCAAAATATCTTAGAATCCATCTCATGTAAACTGAAATCACCATTTCACTAGCTTGGAATATAGCATCTCGAGTACAGGTCTTTCCCCGTTTATTCCAGCTCCTACCCCATGGATTGTTCCAGATTTGCCCTGACTGCATTGGTGGCGCCCTAGATGTGACTTCCTTATCTTGTCTGATGGTGGTGTATGTTCCATCAAAGGAGTGAGTTGGAGACATTTTGTCCAACGGCATCTGGATGTTTCGATTCTTATGACCTTTATCATGTTGGAGTGCCCTAGGTTGTTGCCCCTCCATTGGCAAAAGCAAAAATGGCTCATATCCTCGTCTCCGCTGCAATATGGAAATGCATAGAAGGGGGTTCAGAACCACCTCAAAGCCAATCATCGATGTGAGGTACACAGCACCGTTTGCTCCGAGTATGGTTATGTTTTGGAAGTTGATGGTTAGCCTTCCTCTGGGTGCCCACTAGTTCTGCCTTCGGCCACATCGAGAATCTCACTATCGCTGTATATAGCCAAAGGGACTGTTTCGCATCATTTTTAATGTCCTTGTCCTTGTTAGCACTTTCTCTATATGCTTGGTCCAGGTGAGATTCGAGACTAGGTTGAATCCCTGGTATTTTGAACTTCATGAAATCTGTTGAATTTCACCAAATATTGGATGAGCTCGGTTGGTCTCTAGGGATTCTTTCTCAGGTAATGATAGTTCTTGTTGCACGTTTCTATTCATATTGTGACTGTTATGGAGGAGGCTATTATGAGAAACATCCACCATGCCACTGTTTAGAGTAAAGAAGAAGAGGAAACAATTTCCTCAGTTTGGATAACCTACCATCGTCGATATCAATGAATGGACGAGGTGGCAAAAAATTGAGGATTTCCATAAGACAAGGTGAGGCAAACATATTGCTGAGCAACAAAACATGTGTTGTTATAGAGTAGGATTATTCACTGTACCTTGGCGATTTCTCTCTTACCGAAGGAAAGTTTTCTGTTGGTCATTTCTCCCTCGCCTGGATGAGTCAAATGTTAGCACCTAACCGGATATTTTATCCTTCGAGCGTTGAGTATATTTCTGATTTTTTAACCTTTGTCATATGCTTGGTATAGGAGTATCACTAAACATTTTCATATTGGATACTATTAGGTGAATATAGATTATTTCTCAATTCATATACTCTTCAAATTGGTATCGGAATATACCAAAAAATGCCACTTTCGTCGTTGAAAAAAAAGTTGACCTGTCAGTTTCATCTCATATGTTTTCTGATGCAGAAGGTATGTGATAATTTACAAAGAGGACCAAAGATGCCAATGTGACGGCACTCTTCGCATTAATGATAGAAATTTTGAATTTTTTCCTTGAATGTGCCCGTGTTATTCTAATTATAATTTTCTTCAACAGGTTGCTTCTAAATTGTTAACACTGGGAAAGACGAAGGACTCAACTTTCAAGGTGCAATATCAAAGCGTGGCTGACCATCGTATCTACCCAACTCATCCAATAAGATTAAAATAGTGTTCTCTGTTGTTTTCAACTTGTTGTATCATATGTTCATAGTTGAAATGAATATTTGTGGAATCAGGACTGTAGAAAATTAAATAGAGTTTTTTATTGCTAATATCAGTTTCCCATCAAATATATTTCATTCTTCCAGAATAGATATCTCAATCTGTTCAGCTCGTTCTACTAAATTTCAGCACGCGTTTCCCAATCGGAGAAAATATTGTTTGTGAGTTCTCCTCGCCAATTTAGTGTAGAAAATCTGTTAACGAATGTTATAAATCATAGAGTGCCGTGGGTGTGTGCACGGCTAGCTGGGATGAATGAATTTACATAGCCAAGGCGGTACATCGTATGCAAATTATCAGACTGAGTTTGGTAGCCTCTGAGTTATTGCTTTGCTGTTTTTTGATAAATGAACTAGACCAACCGGCCTCTGGCCTAACGGATGACATTATGTACGAGCCGAAACGGATCGTACGTAATTCTAGTTTGGTCAATTTATGTATTATGTAGATTTGTTTCCATACTTCTTTCACTATATTCAAAGCTAAACAAGAATTTTTTGCTTCATCTATCTTTACAGTTGAAAATGACGCACATAGTTTTATGCCCACTGAAGGATGTGGTTGTGGAGAATGGAAAATAACTAGTTGAAAGTTGTATACAGTGGGAAGCAGGAAAATATAGGGTTCCAACACAAATGATGCAAAATAAATAAAGTATCTATAGTGCCCGCTGAGAGTCGTTACGCACGACACCATAGCTTGGGCAGTGAAAGCGTTCAATCCATATAAAGCAGCACGACCTGACCCAACAATGCTACAGAAAGGCCTGGAAATTCGTTTTTCAATCTTAGTGCCTAAGGTCTGGAATTCACCAAGAGTATCTCTTATTTATCCCCAAGACGGGGATAAACAGTAGTAAAGTCGTTCAGAACCATCAGTCTAACACCGTTTCTGCTTGAAACGCTGGAAAATTCGGTGGATACACTCCCTGTTAGAGGGACCCTTAAGATTGAGCCCCTTCCACAAAAATCAGAACGCATTCAGGAGGGAAAGTTCGACGGAATCGACCCTACACTGCGCCACAAACTTCACACTCAGAGACTACGTTTATCTCGACGGCCTCTATCCGTATCAAATTTAATAGCATTGAGTCCATTTAAACCCTTCAGTTTATGTCGCAATTCATAAGTGGATCCGATTGAAAAAACCTAACTTCACAGCAATATGTCGAATATCGTGACGTGAAATTTCTTGTATTCTACGAATTAACTTACGAATCGTTGTTGAAAATATGCGAAACCCTATTCCTTTCCTCATCCATGTATACCAAAATACGTTTTTCCTTAATCAGTTGAATGCATAAACTGCCCTTTTTTCTGGACAATACTTTCTTTTTCATACGAGCGTGCGGAAAAGTAACTTTTCCGTACGATTTTTCGTTTTGAAAGTTGTACTTTTCCGTACGATTTTTACTTTTCCGCACGATTTTTGTATTTTTGAAAATGATGATATTTAGGACTAACTAAATGGTCTATGTAACTATTCTGTGTTATTAGTCATTTTCTAGCATTATTATAAAAACTTGTTTATTAAAAACCTTGTTTTTTCATTTAATAAGATGGACAAAAACACTCGTAGGAAAAATATTGTACCTAACTCGGAAAATATCTTTTCCGCACGCGACGGCAGTTGCACGAACGACACGGAGCGGAGTTCGGGCAAGCCGTTAACTACTTTCCGCACTTGTTGGGTAAATAACTATTCCTTCATTATTATTTTGTTCTCGATTTTGAGAAAGAGAAACTCATCCGATTACAGACAATTGAGACGATAAACAACAAATCTGAATTTGGCTACTTTTACCTTTTTGCTTTGTGGAATGTGACTTTGGTTACTCGGAACGTTGTGAAATTTGGAATGGATCTAACCTGCTCCTTCTTTTTGACATTGGTGAGGAAATTATTAAATATTACAGTTTCTTTGCATGTTTTTATTCACCATATACATATCATTCTCCAAATTATATTAAGTCATAGATTTACAAATCATATCATAAAAATACATAAAAATAAACATCAGTTAGAAATTGAATTATTTTCTAAGATGCAAATCTGCTTGAGTTCGTTCCAAACCCCTCTAGTGGTCACATCAATTAGAGCTGATTTGCTTTTTATCAGTTCTATCGAGAAGAAAAAGGACCGTAGGCGTTTTCAATTTCGTTTTCCACCAAGTCTCGAGAAATCCAACAAATTACACTTCCTCCTCGTAACTCCTTGAAATAAGAATAGCGAACACCAAGGGAGCATAATTTGGTAATTCAGCCGATAAAGCAGGTGTTATATATTGCGTATAATGCAACCATAAATTTTAACTACCAGCTGAAATGAGAGTGCTTTATCATGGAAATACCTAAGAATTGAAATCATACATTACTTTTTTATCATCTCGACCGACAAATGGCTTCGCTCTATCTTATATTTTGACTCTATTATTCCTCCATCCACGCCTTCAAAGGATAACGGCAGTCGAACTTCTTTTGTCATGGAAATTGAATACAGGAGATATATTTTTATGTGTTTTTCACTGTATGGGGAATTTGTAATTAGAGGACTACCAACAAACAATATCACCATAATCAATTCTAATTATATCAATTCTGTCCAAGCAAATTTTCTTGAGAAATCCTGACACTAGCAACTGATTAATACATCAATTTTTGATTTCCCAGGATTCATAAACAACGTGCCTTGTTCTACATGCTTGCAATACATAACTGAAAAAGTATACAGGGTGTCCAGAGATGAAACCGACAAAACTTATGGGGTTGAAGGGACTGCCCATACGATTGCAAAATGTCATATACAAATGTCCAAAACCGCTTCGTTACCGACATACAGAGTGGTTTGTGAAGTTAGACATGAAATTCAATCCGTCATATTTAATACAGGGATTGGCCGATTGGGTTCAAATTTGGTACATGAATAACACTGAGAAGCCTCAAAAAGAAGCCTTTCGAACGAAACCAATATCAGGACCGGAATATAATTTTTTTTCATGTTAAAGTCTTGTAAGAATAACGCACCATGTATAATAATTATCACAAATCTGATCTCAGATTCGAAATCTACGGAAAAAATCCTGTAGGAAATAGTGGGAAACGTTTCTGATAAATTATTATTTTCAATTTATCTCTCAAGACAGTGATTGTTGGATGAGGTACCATCAAAAATTGGTTAATATGATGAATAATTACGAAACCAAGACAAAAATATTGCTATTCTCTTCAAGAAGTTCGTCATGAAATTTCATAAAATACTCTCATAACCCAAAAAAATTGAGAAATATTTTCGTATCAGGGCCGGACTGAGTCGTTTTTATGTTAATTTTTTTCGATAATAACTGTCCTAGTAATAAGTATCAATAATCTGAGCGCAGATGCGAAATCTACTAATACAATCGTATGTAAACTTGATTAAAAAAGACTGTACTGAAGTTTTTGTAAATTAAATTTGCCTAGTAATGAATTTGAGTTTATGAAAATACAACACAACGCACAATAAGTTCTTGTAGTGAGCATAACAAAAAGAATTCGTAAAAAACGTTCACTAATATCTCAATAAAACACTGACTGCCAAAACTGAACAATAAATTCGTATCAGTAGCTTACAACGTTTATCGTCTTGCTACGGTAGGCTTGTGTCAAGACATGTCAAATCACAAATGTCATCATGAAAAACTAACTGTTGTTTACCTAGTTTCCATAAGAGTTTGTTTTGTTGGTGTTCATTATTATTCTAATGTTTTTAAGTTTACACTATAGTTCTTAGAGAGTGTTTATAATAGAGTTGTATTTCACCAATGAGGAATACGCAGAGAGATCATTCAACATTTGCTAAGGTACTCCAAAGTATTAGGGAGAAAGAAAAAGTTCCCTCAAATATAGTACGAGAAGATGCTCGAAGGAATAATGTTCATCACGAAGAGCAAATACTGGACGCCATAAATGATAATCCTTCTAGTAGCGTAAGAAGAATAAGTACGCAATTGGCGCTACCTCGTATGCTTGTATGGAAAACATTAAAAGAACATGCTTTGCATCGATACCACATACAGAAAGTGCAAAAGCTTGAAGAGGGTGATCATGTACCACGCATATTGTTCTCTAGATGGTGCCTAACAAAATTTTATTTACCGACGAGAGCCAATTCACCGACGAGGGATGGAATTAATAACACTAGATATGTGCATATTTGGGCAGCCGAAAACCCACATGCCATTGTTCAGAAAAACTGCCAATACATATTTCATTTCAATGTATAATGTGTTAACTGGTGATGATTATCTGCATTTTTTTGAGAACATTTTATCGGATCTATTGCAAGGTCTAAATACCCGTGGTATTTGGTTTCAACAGGATGGTCCTGGACCCCACTTTTCAATTCCAGTTCGAAACCATCTTAATGCAACTTACCGAACAGATTGATTGGCCGTGGAGGTCCAGTAAATTGGCCACCGCGATCCCCTGATTTAACACCCCTAGACAACTTTTTATGGGTTAAAATCAGAAGAGGAAAAAATTACTGCTGCATGTAATGGTGTTAAAAATAACCCTCAAATAATTCGAAAGTCAGTGAATCATCTAGTGGCACGCTCTCAAAAATGTATTGATGCTGGAGGGCTTCACTTTGGAAATTTATCAAGACATTACGGAATATTATTGTGAGTTGTGTTCTAGTTTCATGAATTCCAATTCATTAGTGAGCAAATATAATTTCCAATAAATTCAGTCGTCTTATTTCATCAATTTTCTATCCGATTGTTTCAGTAGATTTAGTTTTCGTAAATTTAGATTATTACTAGGGCAGTTATGCTCGAAAGAAATTAACATAAAAAAGACCCAGTCCGGCCCTAATACGAATTTATTTCTCAATTTTTTTGGGTTATGAGAGTATTTTATGAAATTTCATGGCGAACTTCTTGAAGAGAATAGCAATATTTTTGTCTTGGTTTCGTAATTATTCATCATATTAACCAATTTTTGATGGTACCTCATCCAACAATCACTTTCTTGAGAGATAAATTGAAAATAATAATTTATCAGAAATGGTGCCAGAAACTTTTTCCACTATTTCCTACAGGATTTTTTCCGTAGATTTCGAATCTGAGATCAGATTTGTAATAATTATTATACAGGGTGCGTTATACTTACAAGTCTTTAACATAAAAAAAAATTATACTCCGGTCCTGATATTGGTTTCGTTCGAAGGGCTTCTTGTTGAGGCCTTCCAGTGTGATAAATGAACCAAATTTGAACCCAATCGGCCAATCCCTGTATTAAATAAGACGTATTGAATTTCCTGTCTAACTTCACAAATCACTCTGTATGTCAGGAACGAAGCGGTTTTGGGCATTTGTATATGACATTTTGCCATCGTATGGGCAGTCCTTTCAACCCCATAACTTTTGTCGGTTTCATCTCTGGACACCCTGTATAAATATATTTTTTGTAAAAAAGTGTATTTTTAACACTCTGATAATCGCTCTGAATAATTTAATAAATTTAATATAGTCGCTATTGACCAAATTCTTTGTTTTGGGTCGAGGCAAAAATATTATAATTTATCAATGAAAACGTGAACAACCGTGAAAAAAAATTGTGAAATAAAAATGTAATATTCAAAACAAATGCAAAATATTTAGCGCAAGATAAATCATATTCAAAACTATTAATAATATTTTCAAATTCATTAGCGTGTCATCTAGCACTTGACTTTTGGCTAGCCGTGGTTGACTCCACGGAAGTCGCAATAGTACTTTCAGCTACTTTTACCCAATTCAGGAAGAAAGGGGGGGCGGCAAGTCGATATCGTCGCATGGGCAACAGCGAAGGTCGATTCTCACTAGAGCGGTGTCGAGCGGCGCGACGTTGGGCGGCGCGGCGCGGCTAAAATATGTCATGAATACGGAAATAGAAGAAAACAGAAGCGACAATTGGGTTCATGACATATTTCGTGCAAGGCTGGAAGAATTTTACAAATATTAGAGAATGTCTTCAGGAAAATTCATCCGGGAGCATTGGCTCGCGGCACTGCTGCTTTCAAACGCGCCCTTTCACCTGTTGACGGACGAATTTGGTATTTTCCTTGGTTAGTGGACATTCTGAAATATTTGTAAAATTCTTCCAACTTGTGAGAAATATGTCATAAACCCAATATTATCGCTTCTTTTTTCATCTATTTCCGTATTCATGACATACTGTAGCTTCAAAAACAAAATCTGATGATGTATAGGATACTCCTCTGGCATTTCCGAACTCAGTATCACTTCATTTAAAAAACTCAAAATACACAAATATACATTTCTACTGCTCGTTCATACCGCTGTTGCTACAAAATGCCGCTTAGGTGAGAATAGCCTGTACAAAACCCTGCTTTGCCCAGTGCCGCGCCGTCCGGCGACGCGCCGCTCGACACCGCTTTAGTGAGAATCGACCTTAACAGCGCCTAGTACAAAGACTGCATCTCTCAAATACGGCGCGATCATCGGGGTGTTTTAATCATGTGTTCAGTATTTTCCATGCAAATATATTTCAAAGGTATTTATTTCTTTTTGATAATCATTTATTTATCAATATACAGTAAATTCTTTAATCCATGCACCAATAGTTGAAAAAGACTGAATACCGACCCCCTGTGTGGAAGTTTCCTTCGCTGGATTGTAGTCCTGGTAGAATTGAATTTGGTATTCAGGTATGCTAGGGTTTTGAAAATATTGCGATATTACCCAGTTTCCTGAACAACCACTTACACATAAATATTTTGCCGACTGGTGCTATAGCAACCAAAAGACCCCTGGTTGAACCTTCACCGTCCCTATGCATCACAGGAGTAAAGTTTTCTTAATCGTAAGAATGGTAAAAAGGTACCGCAAACTTACAGGACTTAAACACTCACATTTCTAAAATGCCTCAATACCATTTCACCACATATACTCACTCTAAGCGCCACAATAACATGATTTAGCCATTTCAACTTTTTAACGTCGACTTTTTAACAGATGAGACATAAGTTATCGGCAAATGAAGAGTTTGAGACCGTTTTGTAATATTAATGTTTGGGGCGATTATCAGGTCAGGCAGCATTAATTTGGCGCCTATTCTGGAAAATAATGGTTGGTTCCGTAATATCAACGTTTAGTGTTCATTGAAACATTGAAGACCCTTCATAATTTTCTTATGTTTGCTGTTGATGGATCTATGACAAAAAATGTATAGTTTTAATGATGAAAAACCTAGGTTATTAAACACCAAGAGTTGATTCAAAGATTTTTTCCTTTATATGAATTAGAAAAATTAAAAGTTTTTTATGATTTGCGTTCATTTTTCAGTGTTGGCTCTTTCATTGCTTCAGTGTCCCAAGATATTAGGCCATGATCAGAAATCATTGTAATAATCATCGATTCGTAATATCAATGTTCAAAAAATTGACCACCGCTGTTCATTAATTTTACGTACAAATTTTTTTCCTGTGTAATCTGATCCTTCATTCAGTGAAACTCTTCTATAGAAAAATATGTTTTATGTCAAGACAATACAAAAACAATATTAGTTGAATATGAATTCAATATAGGATTTACTTAGTCACTTGAATGAAAAATAAAATAAAGTGAATTCATGTCTGGTGGTGACGTTTATACAGTGAGGACCAATAGTCCGTCGCCACCCCCGTAACTTCTTTATTTTACATATTACAAAAAAATGTTGAATAATTGAGTTGTAGGGGTTTATTCGATCCCTTCAATGATTTAGGTTTCATTTATAAAGAGTGACTCAAAAAAGCGCAGCGATTTATGAGTTCATTTTTTCAAATATGACACCCAGTATAACATCACATGATTGGATAGTAATTATCATAAGGAATCTAACAATACCAAGTTTGATGCTGTAATCTCTAATTACTACGTCTATTATTCTATCCATAAGCCCAATGAGTGGAAGAGAGAAACTTTTCCTGGCGGGTCAATAAAATTTCTCTCACACTCATTGAGCTTATGAATAAAATGATAGGCGATATCTCCGTAGTCTTTGAAGATGACAGCATCAAAATTGGTATTCTTTAATTCCTTATTATTATTCCTAACCGACCATGCAATGAAATATAGGATGACCTATTTAAAAAAATAAACTTCCAAGTCGCTGCGCTTTTTCGAGACACCCTTCATAAATGAAACTGAAACCATGAAAGAGATCGAATGAAACCCTACAACTTATATTGTATTCAACATTTGTTTTGATTTGTAAAATTAAGAAGTTACGGGGGGGGGGCAAGGGATTTTTGGTCCACTGTGTACAATTTTTATTACAATTGAAAACATAAATAAAAAAGGAAACAAGTGTCTCTAATTGTTCTCAAGACTCACTACTCCCCTTTTCCTCTTTCTTCTTTCCTCTTTTCCCTAACTTTGGGCGCGGTCGACAAATATCTCCCTGATCGAACCATCAGTGATCTTTTTGAAAACTTCTGAAACATAGAAAAACAAGCAAAAATTAAAAAACAATAATATTGCCTAGAACATCAAAACTACGCGAGAATACAATACAATATTTTCCGAACAATAACGCATTGTCTTGACCAGCTTCAAAATTATAATCATACACGGGGTGTTTGGACTCTTAACAATATCATGATTGATTGAAAAGGGTTCAATCATAATATTTTGGACGTTGTTTTGACTGGAATTTCTCAAGATTTTATATGAATAAAAAGATGACTCATGGAAAAAATAATAATCAAAGTATGAAAGTGATGTCAGACGGTTCAATTTTCATTAATTTGTCGTTTATTAAGCATATTTTACTAAAAGTGGCTCGCCTAAACATGAAGTGACAAATGAATCTATTAGTGAACCAACCATCAAGTTGGATTTTGGCATTCGGCATCATTCAGTCGTGCTACGAATGATCGAAATATTAAATAACCGCAAAATCTTCATCTTTCAGGTTTATCTAGGCGAAAAAATCCAAAGGAGTAAAGTCCTAAGGTCCAGGAATCGTGCTGGCCATGGAATTTGTCATTTGTTTGATCTATCGCTTCGGAATACTTCTTCTGAATATTTCCTCAGTCATAGGAGAGTCAGTCATGGAGAGGAGCACCGCTTTGTTATATTTCATTTCAAGGCTGTTCTGTGGCTATTCTTCTAGGTGACCAAAAAACTATTTTGATAAGAAAAATTAATAGATTTCACCAATTTGAATGTTCATCGTGAAAGACAGGACCTGGTATGTTTAGAAACAAATTCAGTAGTGGCCAGTTGATTTTTAGATATAACAGATGAATGTTATTATGTTAATAAGCAAAAACAAATAAAGATTTTTCACCGATTGAGTGAAAGTCAGGTATAAAACTATCCTTCGAATCATTTTTGGTTGTAAAATATTATCCAAGCATAATTTAACCCAGGTTACCTCTGCTTGAAGAAGCCATTGTATGTCTTAACATTTGTAAAATATTTGTGAAAGTGAACATTGAAATTTTATCAATTATAAATGTTAACTTTTTCATCAAGTACTGGTAACATGATGGATTAAAAATTTGGATATTATTGTCATTAATAGTTACTCGTCATTTCGTGGTTTCACATGAATACTGATGAAACCTAAAATCTATCAAATTCATTACTAGCGGCACCCATTATTCATGATACAATAAAAAAATAAGCTCGTTGATATATGTGGCACTGCGAAATATCTGAATGGATTCTCCGGCCCGATTCATTTTTCACAACGTAAGATCAACGGTTCTGAAATAGCCCAAACACTCACATCGGCCGAAAACGCATTAGTCAAAGTTGTTTATACATTTGCGTCGATGTTTCAACTCAAAAACATTATTAATGATCACGCAGATACAACGAGAAGTTCGCTTAATAACCCAGTCGGAGCACAGAATACTTTGAAATATTGACTCTTTTAGCTATCAATAATGATGGCTAAACACAATTTGATAGGTATCGAATTTGGGGAACTGCTATAGGTATACAGTGGCGCACACATTCAATTCCTTACATGAACTCAAGAAAAAAAGATTTATGAACTGAAACCATCAAAATGAAAGACAAACCTAACATATGAAAAGTTTAGGGATTGAAAAAATTAACCACTTGATAATTGGGTCATGAAACGAACGCTTTTAGATGGAATGCTTTCTTCAAGTTGAGATTTATTACAGGTTTGCAAATGTCCCACCCAAATATCGAAAGGCCCCATCATTCATTACAATCTTAGTCGTCAGTTTCAATCGGACAATCATAATTGTGAAGGCAAGACTGAACTGTATGGTCTAAAATTGACGAGTTTAGATAGATAGATAGATAGATAGATTTATTTGACAACTTTACATAAAATGTTTGCTGCAAGTCACACGTTACAAGGAATTGTACATATATATACATACATATACATAACAATATAAAAATATACACAATTATAAATGACCATTTAAATATAAGTCAACACAGTATAAAATTACAATCACAATATAGAATCGATCACATATATTCGGAAATAGATACAAAAAATTTATACAAACATACATATAATATATAAACCAATAAAATACATATACAACAATGAAAATGAATTCAAATATTCCCCAATGTTATAAAAACAGTGTTCCACCATAAATGATTTAATTTTAGGTTTAAAAGACTTCATGTTGAGTAGCTTGATATAATCTGGTAAGTGGTTGTAAAGGTTTATATTCAGGGAGTTTTTCTGAGACTTTGTTAGTCTAAAGCACGGTGTTACGAGCAGGTCAGCATTTCTGGTCTGATAGTAGTACATCCAGATGTTTAGAGAATTGACTTTTATTTTTATGAATTTCAAGAACGGTGTTATATATAAAAAGAGATGGTAATGGCAAGATTCCCAGGCGTTTGAAAAGAGGTTTGCAGTGGTCCCTGTACTCCGCGTTCATTATTATCCTCAGGGCCTTTTTCTGTCGTCTGAATATTTTAATGGATTGAGAGGAATCACCCCACAAAATTACGCCGTAATTTATGTGTGAATGAAACATGGCGAAATACGCAGTTTTCAAGGCAGGGAGGTCTACCACTCTTTTAAGTTGCCGGAGAGCAAAAAGGCTCTTGGAAAGTTTCACACTTAACTCATTAATGTGGGTTATCCAAGATAAGTTCCCGTCGAGAGTTATGCCCAGTAGTTTACCATTTTGCTCGCTGCTACTACTACTGTTGTTAGAAGAGAATATAATTACCTTTGTCTTCTCTTCATTTAGTTTTAGTTGATTAACTGAGAACCATTCTATAGCCTGTTTCAATGCTATATCCTTATTTGCAGATACCATTTGCAAATTTTTGCCGGTTGAGACTAGGGAAGTATCATCTGCAAAAAGAACGCTTTTGTTCGGCAACATGAAATTGCTAAAGTCATTGACATATATCAAAAATAACAATGGTCCCAAAACAGACCCTTGGGGAACACCATGTAAGACATTTTCAACGCCAGAAAATGTTTCATTGACACACACTGACTGAGTTCTATCCGTCAAGTAGGATTTGAACAATTTGAGGGGTAGTCCTCTCACTCCATAGTATTCCAACTTGTCAAATAGAGAAACATGAGAAACACAGTCGAAGGCCTTAGAGAGGTCACACAGTGTAATGGCCACGATATCGCCACTCTCAAGACCCTCAACAATGTAACTGACGACCTTCAATAAAGCATCCGTTGTTTAATCATAGTTCAGACCTTAATTTCACCTTCATAATCGTACTGACATTCAAGTAGTGTATTTCTAGCTATCGGGTTTCGTTAAACGAAACTCTACTTTTGGACAAAAAAACTCCAACAGGATATTATAGGGATTCCTCTTCGTTTTCGCCTTCATCAATTTGTTTTTATATCAGATATAAAGCAAATGTAAAGGCAGATTGTTATACGAGAGGAACACCAAGGTTTTCAGATAAATGTATGGCGATTTTTGCCCATTGATCCTTTACAAGACTTTCGCTTGAAAACCGTTACATTTGGAGTCTTCTCTAATGACATATATTGATGATATTATCACTGGTCGCCCGACTCTTAATGAGTTATTAGTGTTACAAAAGGAACTTATTGCTGTGTTGAAATCAGGTGGCTCGGAACTGCGAGAGTGGGCTAGCAATCATCCAGTTTTATTGAAATACTTGCCTGCTTCCGATTGTCAACAATCACCCCTTTCATTCGATGATGATGAATTTATGATTAAAGTGCGTGGCTTGAGAAGGAATCCTGCTCTGGATTCATTCTTATATGAAATTCAACCTCTTTCATGCCCATGATAGCTAACGGGTATCCTGAAGCAAACTTAAAATGAGGATGTAAAATCTTATTCAGAGGATTTTGTTGAGAAGTTTGAATGTCACACCTTTCAAACTGAACAACTAGACTTGCCAGTGTATGTGTAGGTCGATTCTCAATCATAGGAGCACAATTTTAGTTGTCCGATTAAAATTGACAACTGAGATTGTAATGTATGGTGCTCTAGACTGCTCGAATGCATAGGCGTTACCATTCAAATTTATATATTTTCGAACGATTCTTCAATGTTCGTAGCGTGGTTTTTCTGACTTTTGAACTGATAAATTAACGAAAGATAAATTGCTTAACAACTCTTTCCTCGTGTAGAAAATCCCGAAATTATCTGATGAACATATAAAAAATATATCGAAGAAGGATTATTCACGTCTGCTTTTTCGCAGGTATATTTTTGGTGTTATATTGTGACGTATCTGAAAAAACATTTGATTTGGCGGAATGCATCTAACTCGTGAACAAGCTGACCTCACCGCTCGACGCCGCGATAAACACATTTCGTTCGGTGTAAATCATCGGACGGCCGGTTGACTTCTAACAGTGACTCGAAGCACGAGAAGCAAGGTAGATGATTCAAGTGAAGACGGGAGAGTCTCTCCGCAGCTATATAAGAACGTGTCATGAGTATTGAAAGATTCGAAATGACACACTTCTCGCGTGTGAAAATAATAATAATAATAATAATAGATTGGTGGCCCGTGAAACTAACCTTCGAAGTAAAGGAAGGACAAAATGTTTTCGAAGAGAGTGCGATTCGTTGACTTGAAATTGGCGGAACTCAAAAATGAACTGGATGAAAAAGAACTTCAAACCACTGGTAAGAAGGCGGTACTCCAGAAGAGACTTTCAGACGTATTGATTGCTGAAGGAGAGTACACTGAAACCTTCTTATTCAAAGTTTCTGGAATTGATGTGATTCCATAATGAGTAGAAGAATCTAGAAGAAAAGCTTCTAGAGAATTCAAAGATTCTGGAAGACTAACTCTTCGAAAATACAGAGGGTTTAAAAAAAACTTTCTGGTCTGGCGAATCGTTAAGAAGAAAGAATGTGGACTGTCGAGACAGAGATGGAGAAAATCAAAGACGAAATTAAGGAAGAGATGGGAAAATTGAAAGAAACTATCAGTGATGAAATCAGAAGCAGAATCGAAGAAGAAATCATCAAAATAAAGGAAACAATCAGTAAGTTGAAAAAGTTAATTGAGAGTACCACATAGTCTGTCAATGAAAATTCAAAGCTGGAACTGAGTTTGAACTTAGATGATGTTCAAAAGGTTTGAAAGATATGAAAATCAGTTCGGAAATAGAAAAACTCTCCATGAAACCACCTCGGTTTGCTGAAAAAAAACATGGGCAAATTACCGCCAAGATTTGACGGAATGCAGGAAAACGAGCTGTACCATCAACACTGCTGGCATTGCGTGGAGAACCAATGAACATTTCACAAACCCTCACGGCTCAAAAACACTGGAGGACTTCGAGCACCTGATTAAACATCTAGAATTACGGTATGGACAGACCCATCTGTTCACCACTCAGAGCTTAAAAACCGCTGCCAGCCGTCTTGCTTCGTCTTGGATATCCAGCCACACTGGAAAAGGTAGTGGTGTGGCTAGTGGTTCAGGCATTCTTGGATGGACTTCGAGACCAAGAAACCAACACATCTGGTAGACACACTGACACGCGCTTTGGGATTTGAGGCAGCGAAACAATCTTGCAAGAGCCAAATTAAGGTTCGGATGATGAAAGGAGATCTACAGGAGCCTGCTACACTAAAAGCTGCGATAGATAAATTAGTGAAGGGAGTGGTGCCCGAGAAGAGACTGGTAAGACACCAGAACTGTAGGAAACTTGGACACGTGCGTAGCCATTGTCCAACCCTCAAGAGGTTGAGACCGACGAAGGCTGTTGAGAAGGGCAATCGTCAGCCTATACACAGGAAGCCCCGGTGAACAACGCATATATCGCTGTCCTCCAGCGACAGAACAAAGGAGCCTCCGTAGACGGTTTCATCAACAACAAGCCTTGCACCATGCTGCTAGATACAGGTGTGACTAGGACTATTCATGGACCTCTATTTGTCAAAACACTGACAAGAATCGAACCGTCGACTTAGAAGTTACGCACTGTAACAGGGGAACCGGCCACGGTGTATGATGAACTACAGATTAAGCGGATTCGGGGCAGCACTCAACTGGAACATTGGGCGTTGGTGGCTGATATCGAGGATGACGCAATCATCGGAATAGACATATTGAATTCAAATAGGTTCGAGAAGAATTTCAAATATGGCGTCCTGCGTGTGAAAGTAGAAGAGCTGGTACCTCATGGAAGGAGTGAAGAAGTGATTCGTGTCCTATTGACTGAAGATTTCTTTAACTATCTCTAGTTTTTATTGAAAATTCAATAAATAAATTAGATAGGGAGAATGTAAATGAAAATATCCCAAGAGATTATCTTGAATGATGGAAAATAGTGACTAAAGTTTGTCTTTCAGCCGCAGATGATTCCACAACAGAGTTCATGGTTATTCTATCAATATTTTCGAACAAAAATCGGTAATGGTATTCTTGGAACTAGCACGTTCTTATTTGAAATAACCGATGATTACAGTTGCTTCATTCACGTTGATCACCAACTTTTCAACAATTAGTCTTGTTCCATTGGATATATTTGATTGATTTATATCACAGATAACTTGTGTAGTGGCATTCCTTGACAATCCAATGAATTTAGAACTTCAGTTGGATAATTGACTTCAATTGGATAGGCAATGGAATCGATCGACTTAAATGAATGCATTTGAACAACAGTTTGACTCTGAATTTCTATATTTGAATTGTCTACATCCTTATGACCAAGGAATAACAAAACATGTGTGATTAGCTAAAGGCTAAAACATTTTGAGAAGTTAGCCAGTGTTTGAAATAACTAGATAGCGCAAGTATGGCAGGCCTCAGGTGTGGGCGTTGCGTGGCGCAATTATTCAAATGTTTTGAAAATAAGGATGGGGAAATCCTGCCGTATTTACAGAAGAATAAGATCGTGGTGGACCCGGCTCAGACCGAGATCATCAACTTCACACGTAAATATAAGTTCACAAAAATTTACCGTGACGATCAGTATCAAAATCCGGTTTTTTGCTCATAGCCTTTTCCGGAGCGACCTCCAAACTAACTCACAATGACCAAACCAATCTCCCGCAGTGTCTACATGGAATTGAGCCTTCAACCACATATGAGCGAAGCAGGAGGCGTGGATACTCCTGTACAACTCTGTGATCTCGTACGGCCGACGTCCCGCAAGTTCGGCTTTTGGGTTTATATTCAAGTCTATTCAAAACAAGATTCGATCAATGTTCATCCATGCAAGAATATGTTGATAAAATATCACATAACAAAATATACCATGCGTTAACACCCCCACTTTATGTAATATTTTATATGAAGTATGTTTATCTCATTATTATACTTCGCAGCTTTGTCCTCAGTTATTACTATTTTACACATGTAGTAGGTCTGATTTTCCCATTATCGTACAAGTTGAAAGAAGTGAAAACAATTTTTGGTTTGGCAACCCCGCATTCGTCACATCGTCACTCAGCTAGCCAGTCTCTGGATGTTGTGACAAGTGCTCGTCATTCTGTTTGATTGTACCACAGAGTAAAGTGATTGAAGTGTGAACATGGGAAGAACAAAGAAAGTTTCTAAGCGAGACTCTAAAAGGAAATTGAAATACAAAATGAGAAAACTGAAGAAGAAAATGAATGACCTTACATCTTCTGAAAGTAAGTACTTATAGAAAGATAACAATAACTTTTTATTTCAAGGATATGGGAAAAATTCTAAGCGCTGGCGGCTACTTGAAACGGCATCCCGTTTCGTCAACGGCAATTCGTAGCAGGAATTGTTTTCGTTGAGGTAGCACTGAAATCGGCATCCACATGGATTGCATGTTTTTCAGTCGATATAGTTACTAGTCGGAGTTCACATGAATCTCGACGAACTAGCCGGACAATAACGTCGCAGTAGTAAACAATGGGCAAAAACTGCTATAAAGAGAACGTTTTTTGTTCAAGCCTCTCGTGCATATGATGGGCAAATGGTTAAATTATTTAATTTCCATTGTTTACCTTCTGTACATACAGGAGGATTCAAACATTAATAACTAATTGTAATCGACAACCACAGATTTCTTGAACACCAATATTGGTTACAGGTTCCTACAGTTCTTCCATTTCTACATCTTCAGATGAAACAATGTACGATGAAGAACCCCCTAAAAAATCGACAGAAGAGGTTCCGGCTGAAATTAGTGCGGACTTATTATCTGTTTTGGGCGTGGATCCTAGAGATTCCATTTCAGAAGGCCCTGAAATACATACTGAAATCGCCACCCGCTGGAATACATTTATTTCTACTGGCATTGAAAAGACAGAACGTCAAACTCTTATGGATAAATATCCAATAATAAAAAATTGTAAAAGCCTGGCTGCTCCTATACTCAATCCAGAACTGAAAGCGATCATCGGCGAGACGCCAGCGAGACAAGATATGTTCCTGAACAAAATTCAAGAACAACTAGGGTGCGCGATTTCTGCACTGTCGGGGCCCCTAAACGAATTATTCTGTTCCCCGACAGAAGACACAAACGCAATCCTACTACGTTTGGTAGAATCTGCTAAACTATTAGCTGATTTACACCACAGCTTATCATTACATCGCCGTTACCTCATCCTCCCGATTGTAAAGCCAGATGTCAGAAAAATTATTGAAGGGTTTCCTATTGAAACTCTTCTTTTTGGTGAAAGCTTCACCGACAAGGTGAAAGCATCTAAAGATATTCAAAAAACATCACTGGAACTAAAAGCGACTCAACCTTCCACAAGTGGGCTCCAAAAGTTTCCACAATCTAAACCAAACTCAAAAAACTTCAAGCGCCCCCTGAGTCGACCACCTCGACTCAAACCGGGAGACTGGGAGGGGAGAAAATACAGGCGGACATACAGCAAACAGGAGAGGACCAACAACAAACAGGAGCGGACAAAGGGCAGGAGATGGCATTAGTCGAGGTAAATTATGCTGGAAGACTTTCATATTTCGTGAATCTGTGGTCAACCATTACCAATAACATTATGGTTCTTGGCTGGATCAGAGGAATACAAATTACTTTTTCAAAAATTCCAAAACAACGCATAACGCCTAGAATAACAAATTGTGACGAAGAAATAAACAATTGTGAGTCAGTTATCAGAAAACTATTACAAATTGGGGCAATATCTGCCCAATGTAATTATGAGGATGGTCAATTCCTATCCTCCTATTTTCTTAGGCAAAAACCAAACAAAGAATTTCGATTTATACTAAATCTGAAAAATCTCAATAAATTTATCATACCACCACACTTTAAACTCGAAGATTGCCGTACAGTAATAAGACTCATTTACAAAAACGCTTTTCTTACAAACATTGATCTTAAAGATGCCTACTTTATGATACCTATATCAAAAAGTCACAGAAAATACCTGAGATTTGAATTTAAAAATACAATCTTCGAGTTTAATTGCCTTCCGTTCGGCTTGAATGTCGCACCATATATTTTTACAAAAATCTTCAAACCAATTTTGAAGAAAATACGAGAGGAAGGTATAGTTTGTGTGGCATACTTAGATGATATACTAATAATCAGCTCATCGATAGAGAATAGCGAAAGAGATACTTTAAGAGTAACCAAACTCCTAGAAAATTTGGGATTCATAATTAACTATGGAAAAAGCCAGTTGTCTCCTAGTAAACAATGTAAGTTCCTCGGATTCATCTTCGATACCGAGGATTATTCCATATCGTTGACCACGGAAAAGAAAATAAATATTTGCCACAATATCAAATACATATTGAATAAAAATTCACACACAGTTCGTGAAATTGCTAGAATCATAGGTAAACTTGTTGCAGCATGCCCTGCTATTCCTTACGGTTGGCTTTACACTAAGCAACTGGAAAGAGAAAAATGTTTACAACTAAAACTTCTTAGTAATTTCGACAGAAAAATGTCTTTGTCAGAAAACGCAAAAACAGATTTGAAATGGTGGTTAAAAAGCCTACCATTAGCCAAAAATCATATTCGAACTGACAGTTATCATATAGAAGTCTATTCGGATGCCTCAAGGTCCGGTTGGGGGGCCTATTGCAATGAGGTGAGAACTCATGGGTTCTGGACAAAAGAAGAACGGGAAAAACATATAAATTTTTTAGAACTGTTGGCAGCTTTCAATGGCCTTAAGTGTTTCTCCAAAAACATTTCACATAAGGAGATTTTGTTGCGAATAGATAATGTCACGGCAATATCCTATATTAACAAAATGGGAGGTGTCAGACATAAGGACTTGAACTCTTTATCCAAAAATATTTGGCAGTATTGTGAGAAACAACAATTGTATATATTTGCTTCATATATCAATACCAAACAAAATGTTATTGCTGATGCAGAGTCACGCAATTTATGCATCGACACCGAATACGAGTTATCCAACACATATTTCTTAGATATCTGTCAGACATTTCACAATCCTGACATAGATCTATTCGCAACAGAACTTAATAAAAAATGCGAAAAATTTGTGTCGTGGAAACCAGACCCTTCTGCACTAGCAGTTGATAGTTTTACAATGTCATGGAGAAACAAAAAATTCTATGCTTTCCCGCCATTTTCATTATTGACCAGAGTATTACAAAAAATAATATTGGATGAAGCCGAAGGTATCGTAGTTGTACCTCTTTGGGTGACTCAACCATGGTACCCACTTTTTAAAAAACTGTTAACCTGTAAACCCTTAATATTACATCCAAACAAAAATATGCTCTTATCACCTTTCAGGGAGCCCCATCCGCTCTGGAAAGACCTTACCCTGGTTGCCGGACTTTTATCAGGGAAGCGATCATCACACGAGGCTTTCCCATCACAGCAGCTCACGGAATAATAGCTTCAGTTTCACCAAATACTTTGAAACAATATGACGTTTGGTTCAAAAAATGGTGGGATTACTGTGATCAAAATCGACAGAATCCTTTCACTTATTCACTAGAGCATATTATCAAATTCCTTGACTCACACTTTCAAAAGTGTAAGTCATTTTCTAGTCTAAATACCTGTAAATCAGCACTTACCTTTTTTATGCCAATAAAACAGGAGGATGAACCCACTATAAAAAGATACCTCAGAGGTATTTATAATCTCAACCCGCCTGCACCTAGATATGACGACACTTGGGACCCGCAAATTGTTCTTGGTACATTAGAACTATGGTATCCATTAGAAAATCTTACCCGGGAAAAATTAACCTACAAATTGGTTACACTCTTAGCACTAATTACGGCACATCGGGTACAGACCTTAACGAAAATAAAAATGGAAAACATCGAAATTCAAGAAAATAATATTAGTATCAGAATAGCGGATCGAATTAAAACTAGTGGTCCCAATAAAAAACAGCCAACCCTTCAAATTCCATTTTTTCTTGAGAAACCAGAACTTTGCCTAGCTTCTGTTATTGTACATTACACAAATATAACAAAGTCGTTTAGACCTAGCGATGTGAACCAATTAATTATGACTCACAAAAAACCCTTTCATGCCGCATCAGCACAATCTGTAAGTCGATGGATAAAAACAACATTGAAAATGTGTGGAATTGATACGGAAAAATACGGAAGCCACAGTACTAGACATGCTGCCACTTCCGCAGCTTATAGATCAGGTATGAGCATTGAGGAAATAAGGAAAAAGGCGGGTTGGACTGAAAAATCAAATGTATTCAATATTTTTTATAATAAGCCACTAGCTTCCAAACCAGATTACTTTATAAAACGACTGATCACAAAGAAAAACAAATGAATTTTTACTAATAGGTATTATTAGAGTTGTCATAATTGTCACTCTTATTGTTACTCGTTACTATAATTGTTACTTGTTACTCGTTATTTTTAGTGTTAGAGATTTAAATATGTTAGATATTATTCGTATGCACAATATTTGGCATATACGTTTATTACTATATTATTGCTAATTAAACTGAGGGAAAATATAATGAATTATTTTGGGATATCTGTTGGTTTCAATTTTGAACTTGACTGACTTCAGACCGCATGTAGAACTCTTTCAACAACTACATGTGTAAAATAGTAATAACTGAGGACAAAGCTGCGAAGTATAATTAATAGATCAAATGACTTACCTTAAGGAAATTTGATCCATATTATACGAGCAGCTTTGTCCGAAGTTATTACTAACCCTACCCAAAAACATTAAATAATAATAATAATAATAATACTAATATTACTAGTAATAGAAATAATAAAAAATAACATGGAAATCCCACCCCTACATGCGATCTAGGACCTTTAAACTAGAATGACGAGCACTTGTCACAACATCCAGAGACTGGCTAGCTGAGTGACGATGTGACGAATGCGGGGTTGCCAAACCAAAAATTGTTTTCACTTCTTTCAACTTGTACGATAATGGGAAAATCAGACCTACTACATGTGTAAAATAGTAATAACTTCGGACAAAGCTGCTCGTATAATATGGATCAAATTTCCTTAAGGTAAGTCATTTGATCTATTAATTATTCAGTTGTTAAATAAACATTCCTATTCCTGAGTTGTATAATTCTTATATATCACAAGTATCTAAAACCTTCCTAGCCATTACCGAAGACTCTGCTAACACGATACCTCAGGGCCCAGTTATTTATAATACTGACTAACTTCTCAAAGAGTTTAGGATTTTAGCTAATCATGAGTGTTTTCTGTTGCTGGCTCTCGGTCTATGAGATGATCACGAAATTTAAATGGGACTTGGTATTATTTTTAGCATTCCAGGAAAATTGCCGTCTCCTGCTTAAATAAATTCTAATATCAGAAATCATATGACGATCCTCGACGTATTTGATGAATGGTGACGCATAATAATATTTGGCCCTAGAAGGGAGTCCATGGGAAGTAATTAGAGATGCAATAGCCATCGACTTTTCAATGACTGGTCTTGCTCCATGCATAATTGATTTTCTCACCGCATGAAAGGATAATTCCGTATGGCATAACATGGCGCCTACGTCCTATAAACAATGCCGCCTGTCATTACTCACCAATGTTTCCATAAACAATACTCTTTGTTCTGTTGTTTTATTAGACAAATCCAGTCAGCGACTAACAGGCACAATGATAAATGACAATTGAATGTTGCAATATTTTATCGCCTAATAGACCAGCCTATTTGTGCAATAATAAGCGACTCCGATATTGTACTGTCAACCTACGCGGTGTTCGTTGTCAGGTAAACATTATGTTGAAAGGGTGGGATTTGAGATCACGCTGAGCTTCCAAAAGCCATTTTATATGAATATTATTCACATGAATTCCTACACATATGAATAATAAGAGATAAGTTCAGTTTTTGAGGATTTGAACACACTTGTAAAAGTAAGAGGACGACTTTACATAAGAACTAAAAAACAAAATTGCTGTGGTCCGTACTGAAGAATCTTTTCAATAAAATCACCCCCAATAACAGCACAGCAGTTGAATCTCCAAGCATGATATTGTTTATCTTAACGTAGGAAGTTATAAGAAAAAGTGATGCATATCTTTGTTGAATTAACTAAATTTTTCAAAACCGCAACCAGTTTCATTTGAATAAATTAGTTTCAAAGGGATACTTTCAAGAATGGGGAGTAATTCAAATAAGGGAGTTCAATAAATTTACGTTGGAGAAAAAATCGTGGGTTATACTAAGGGCAATCATAGGCCCAGTGTCATTCTTGATCTATATCTCTAAACTGGAAAAGTGCAAGTGGTGACATAATCAGTTAGCAAGCTAGCCCTAGTTGCTGAAGAAAACATTATAGAAAGAGACAGCTACAGCATTCCGCATTATAAAGACTTTGAGTTGCCTCAAAATATACTATGGATAGGGTTAATGTAAATTCAGGTTGTCCCCCTCCTGATATGCAGTATTAATTTCTTACCCCTATACAAAGTATATACTTCCGTCCCTCAAATCAGGGAGGAAACTCATACTTTTCCTCCCTAGGGAGGAAAAGTGGCACTTTCCTTCCTTGTAATATAAATAGCTATTTCACTTCTTTTGGGAATGGAATTATAGAGCTTTTTCCTACTCACTCGTTTCATTGAATTTGGCTGCAACCCATTCAATAAATTTCACGTTCATATAAAAAAGTTCTACTCCACGAACTTCTATCATAAATAACTATTTCGTATGATAAAAAACTCACATTTTCATTTTGATTTGAGAAAAAAATTCCTAAGAACTCTCGCTCTTGGAAGTTACCTGTAGTGATAACTTTTCGTTTTACCTGTCTCACATGATATGTTGGTATAAATGTAGTTTGCACATTCTAGTTCCCATAACTGATTCTATTCCGAAGTTAATATATCAGAGAACATCGCTTCAATGAAAACAATTTCAATATTTTCCGTTCACCAAGAGTATTAATAAGACAATTTCACTCACTATATGAAAGTCGCGTCTCCTGCGATATGAGGACCAATCAGAATGGGATTTCGCGAAAGTACACGCTTCCTTTCTTTCCGATCCGGAAAGACCACGTCGTCAAGTCAACCACAAATATAAACAGCAATGATACATCTTGTAATCTAATATGACATAAACGTCAGGTTGACAGACTTCATGTTTATTATTCATTAGTTGCAACTATTGAAGAATTCACTTTGTTTACTCGATCAAATTTCAAATAATAACTTGGTTGGTTGGAAATTATCTCAATAAATACGACTCGTGCTCACAATACAATCGATAATTCTGTCAGAAATTAACGAGATCAAATTGCTTGGTAACACCACTCGCCCCTACGGGACTCGCAATTTCACAAATGTACCTAATGAAATAATATTGCTATAGAAAACCAACTAGCTTTGGATCCAATCATATATTAAATTTAGCCCTACAATTTTGCAAAACAGATCCATGCGACTCTAATTCTCTATCGCAAATTTTTTTTGGATATTCTTTTATTTTTCAATATAGATCTATTGTTCGTAAGGTGGCGCTCCGGATGCTGATATCTGGTTCTTCTAAAATTAGGTCTGGTTTGGTCTGATATCTGGTTCCTTATTGCATAACTGGGTCCAATTAGTACTTATAATTGGATATTTTTTGAACCTGCTGGTAATATTTTTCTTCAACTGAATCTGCAGCCCCACCAGCATTTCTTGATTTAAACAATATATGAAGTTGCAACTATATATCAACGCTCATCAGTTTCGAGACTACATCTTTCTTGGAACTAGAGATCCGCTTCTTTGACCTTCTTTGCTTATATTTCCAATCAAATAACCGGTCAACTGAGGGAAATTATCATTATTCTTGTTCATTTAGAATTTTCCATTCCCGAGATAGTCCAAAAACAGAGAATGAACGATCTGGTTTCCATTCGGAAATGAGTAATTGCCATGTTACATCCTTTTCAAGCTTGCTTCATTTTTTGAAACATTGCCTAAATATTGTTGCTCAATTTTTCTTGGCTGATGTTTTGCTGAAATTCGCTTGGTCGTATTCATGTGAACTTTTGAATAAAAAAGTATACTCATTCCGCATTGTACAATCAATAAATCAGACAAAAAATGTAACAGAAAGGCCAAAAGTTTATCGTATTTTTCGGTACTCTTTAATAACTCTTTGTCGAAGCGGTAAACATCTGTAATTGAACGTGTGGGAGAAGCGGTACGTAATTCATTATTCTAACCATACATCATCTGTCAGATGAACATATTAGAGGTCGGCTTCATGGATAATCACCATATTTTTGTCTAGTGACAGTTCGAAAGGTGCGTCCATTTGAGTGCGTGCAGCGTTTTATTGTATTCTTTGTTGATGTCTTTATTATTCCCAGGATGCACCCGCTGAGACTGCTGATAGGAATGTTTTGGTGATTTGAATATTTGTACAAAAAATGAACAGAGTGATTTCCAATATTAGATCTCAGCCAAATTAATCTTTGAGATTATTATATACCATGTATTTCTGGTCAAATTCCGAATCCTCGTATGATTTCTCGACATGGCTTTTCAGGTCTTACGTTCCACAATCTGAACAAGACAAAATGGAAATTGGAAAAAATCTACACAAGTTTAGAAGGGCAAATTTTCGCTGATAAGTTACTGCGTTAAAAATTGATATCTTGGATGAAATTACCGTATCGTATACTATAGATTTGCCAATCTGAAAAAAAAAAAGTTCAATTCAACTAAATAAATCATTCTCTTTTTCAGAAAACGTTGACGTTTCGACAACTGTATCTGACCAAGTTTTCGGAACTCTCTGGAAACTCAATTCCTATCAGGTTAGTAGATAAAAAAATTGTTTTTGAGAAAGTCAAAAGAAGAGTAGATGTTGAGGAACGAGTGATTCTTTCTATAATATTTGACTCCGAGGAGCGATTTTTTGCTTCGCTCACAAGGAGCAGTTTAAATCAACACATAAATACATATAAATGTTGCCATTTCTTTCAGGATTTCCATATCATTCGGATGGTCATATAATGAAAATGGTTTGATGGCGAGTAGTTGATGGTCCTTTCCCATATTATATATCGAATACCACCAATCCATACAAGAGAGGTGTTGAACAAGAATAATAAAACCGCCATATTGAAGCAGCCATTTTGAATGACTTCATTCCGATCAAATTCATAATCCGCGACCACAAGAATCTCCATATATCAATTTTCAATCGAATCGATCCATAATCTCAACACTTGTCCGCCACCTTGGGGCCGTCATCTTGGGGCTGCCATCTTGAATTTTGACAAAAAATTCACGATTTCCGACGACAGAAATCCCTATACAACAATTATGAATGGAATCAGACCTTAATCACAATTGTCCCCCATCTAGGAGCCCCCATTCAAGCTCCAACAAATATTGGTTGATACATTTCACCGCAATTGTCAAATTTAAAGTTCATTGGACTACTAGAAGTGGGCCAAAATTCACTTGCAAGATTCGACCCACACCGACTAACATTACCACAAATAATAACATGGAAAGTCAAATGAAAGCTTGTAAGTGATAATTGAGTGAAGTTTGGACGAAAAAAAAACTGTTCGAACACACCGCCCCTGGATATGAACCTTAATACAGCTAGAATTCCTGTTTCTTCTACTTCATCCAACATAGAACTGAGGCTGGTAGTTTAAAATTAAGTTTCAACATAATTCCCAATGAAAAATTGTAAAAATTAATGAGATTTACAGAACACAATACGTCACTATATGTAAGTAAATGCTGATGAATTGGCGTCTTATTGGGTCTAATCATATTCCAGCTAAAGGATTTGAGCTCTCTGGTACTGGAATAATAGAATTATCATTCCAGAAGTACTACAAAATGAAATTTTAAAAAAATATCATAACTCGCATATGGGAGTAGTAAAAATGAAAAGTCTAGCTAAGTCATATATTTGGTGGCCTGGTTTAGATAAGGACATTGAAAATATTTGTATGACATGCAATAATTGCATGACTAATGAAAAAAGTCCAGATAAAGCTAAACTCAATACTTGGAAATGGCCGGAACATCCATGGTATAGATTACATCTCGATTTCATGGCCCCTTTTTGAATAAGCAATTCTTGATAGTAGTTGATGCTCACTCAAAATGGCTTGAAGTATTTCCGATGAACTCAATAAATTCAAAATCGACTATCGAAGTTTTGCGTTCATGTTTTGCTCGTTTCGGTTTGCCTCTACAAATAATAGCAGATAATGGACGCTCATTTTGCTCTCGGGAATTTGAAGAATTTTAAACTAAAAATGGTATTACTCATATAACTTCTCCCCCTTTTCATCCCGCTCCAAATGGTACTGCTGAAAATGCAGTGAAAACAATTAAAAATGTATTGAAGAATTCATTAGGGCAGAGTCCACATATAAGTTTGAATAAAGCTTTAAATCAATTTTTGTTTGATTACAGAAATACACCACATTGTACTTTGGTAGAAATTTGAGGACTCGTTTTGATTGTTTATTACCAAACGATAATATAGATTTAAAAAATAAAATGTTATCTCAACAAATCAAACAAGTAAAATATCATGATGGAAGAAGAACTTTAACTTTTGAGAGAGGCGATTCAGTTACTGTCAAAGATTACAGAAATAATAAAACAACTTGGATTAAAGCAATAATATCAGAAAAAATTGGCAAGTCAGTTTATATTGTTGTAGTCCCTGAACTGAATAATATAAAATGGAAGAGGCATTTGAATCAAATCAAAAAGTATTATGTTGAAACAAATCTTCAAGGCAACAATAATGCGGGAACTTCCTGTAATGAGGAAAGTAGAGTTACTGATGGTTTGAAAACGTACGATGTACAGGAGCAGACTGATCCAAAGGATGTTAAAAAACATAGTTATTCATTGAGACCTAAACACACCATCAAACCTCCAATTAGGTTGTCATATTAGTAATTGAATTGAATGTAGGAGTTGTTTAGAATTTTTTTGATAAATGTTGATTTTATTTAGGGGGGAGGTGTGAAGTATTGTATTGTTATTTCAAGTATGTTTCATACATACTGTATAATTGTATTTTTTGTCATAAGAGTGCGGGGTTGTTTCTAGGGAAAAAAGGAATATGTTTTTGTAAAACTTTTTGCGGTTGAAATATAAAAATTATAAAACTGCCAGTTTTTGAATAGTTATTTCAATACATTACAGGTACGACTAACGAAAACACGTCGTAGTACACCGCACTGACTGTAAGGGGTGGCTAGTGCAATGGCGCATCTTGGAAAGTTAAAAAACAAAATATGTTTTTAATCATCTTAAATTGCTCTAAAATATATCAGGGATGATAAACTATTATACCATTTTATTTTCCGCCATTGTTCATAGTATATCTGTCAACATCCACATTATATAAATACATATTTTTCTCAATTGGTTATATTGGAATCATCAGTAATTTCTATCCTTTCAGGTGAAAAACATCTCGAATATCATTTTTGTTTAAGGTTCCTGTATGCTCAGTTGTCAACGGCTCTAGATTTTCGCTGTTCCACGCCATTTATACATACGTACATTCCTGAAAAGAACAAATGAAAAATGCACCTCAAACCACCAGGTTCAATCCATCTACCAGTCCAGTCCAAAACGAATGTCGGACTGTTTTCGTGCAACGTCGTCGCACCCACGCGCGCAATTATACCAACTCGCGGCACGACTGAACGTTTCTTGGTAATTATCGGAGGATCAGACAGTCCGATGGTTCTCCAGTCCATAAATAAATCGAAAATAGCAGCGGAACACCTTAGATAATTGAGTTGAGGTTAATTTGAGTAGTATCACTTCGATAATTCGAGGTGTTGGTGTCCACGGGATTTATGGCAACTGTTTAGCATATTAATAGCGGAATTTGGTATGGCTGTCGTGGCGTTAAATGAAATTCACCTGTTTTTTTCATTAGGATGCAGTAACTCATTAGTGGAAAGTTAATTTTTCAATTTGCCGTCTATGGAAAAAAATAATATTCAAGGTTGGGTTAGCTAGACAGTCCCTCTTCATTTCACAGCGACTCATGAAGGAATGTCATCAAGAAGACTTTTATGGTCTCTTAAACATTTTCCTCATCAAATATTTCTTGTCTCATAAGGGCCATTCTCTGGCTTCTAGAGATTTATTTATATTGAATACTGTTTCGGACAATTCTCGCTAGAGTCGGTAGTGTAAGTTGCCACAGAATACCTCACCTACACAGAAGCGGCACTGAAAGGCGACCCTTTGATCTTTTTGGGACAAATTTTCCAGACTTTGTTTTGAATAAATGGCTTGATTAATGTAATTTCCGGGCGGTAAATTCAAACTATCGAGTTGCAAGTAATCCGCCTTTGGAAATATTCGATAAGCGAAATGCAGCGTCCCAATTTGATTACCGCGCAGAAATGACATTGATCAAGCCAAGCATTGCGTCAGTGAAAAGATAATTTGTTTTGGCGGGAAGGTTGAATTGCGCTTTTGAGTAGGTGAGGTATTCTGTGCCCCGGCCTCAATCAAGTTTGTTGTGGTATACACAAAAATAAAAAAATACATATTCTGCACCCACGAGAAATAGTCATGACTAATGCTGTTAAAAGGAAAACCCAGAGGTCCCAGATAATTTTGAGACATAAAATCAATCCCATTGAATCTTGTAATCGAGATAAGACTAGATAATGAATTCTAAACGATTTTGAAGGCGTTCACAATATATTTGAAAACAGAGCAGGAAAAAGTAGGTGGGCTGAATACAACAACAATTTGACCACTTTAAATGTGCATTGAAATTAGCTGAATGAGGCTCAATGCTTGAGGAATTAGGATGATTCAAGCAACGATAATTAAGGAACCTGGTCGTTGTCAGCCTACTGGGGACCCTTCAGGATAACGGACACAGAACTCATAGATATGCCGGTGGCATAACAGTTTCGGCACAAGGAATATATAACACTACGGTTAAAGATCATATCCAAGAGGCTCTGAACTTGGTAATAAGATAGACATATTAGAAAGGGTTTGAATCAGCCCCCACAAAATCACCATAGTAGTATTCTCTCAAAGGCGCACACTAATGGGCTCTGGACCTCTAAACATCCAAGGTGGAACTCTTCTGATTTTCAGACTCTTCAGAGGGATTCTAGACTTGAAATTAAACTGAAACTAACATGTAGAAAAGGTTACTGGGAGAGCGGAGACCTCATTATTTCTGACCATACGCTTCTTTGGGAAAATATGGGGTATTAGACCAGACATGCTCTGTCTGTTGTATAACATGGTGGTAAAGCCGGCAATAACATATGCTTCTATGGTGTAGTGGCCTAGGGCACAACAAAGGAGGAATTCGACACTTGCCTGTCTTGGGATCTTGAAATCAACGTCGACTGCAGCTATGGAGACACTACTATGATAGCACCCGTCCACTCGGTGGTCCCGGGAGAGGCAAGCCTTGGTGCCTTCAGAATACAAAACATACTTGACAATGTTCTCATTGTGCCAGGACATATGAGCATCGTAAGAAGAGTGACCAAGGAGGTGCTAAACATGAGAACAGATCACATTCCGAAGTTTTTTCGAATAAACATTCAGGGTATTACTACCACATACAACTGAATGAAAAAACACAGGCATGAAAATTATTTCGCAGGAAAAGATCTGTTACACAGACCCGAGGACAAAAAAGTTAAAGGTATGAGGGTATACTCTGAAAACCCAAAGACTGGTTCTAGCTATTTATTGTTAAAAAAAAAAAAATTGTTGTTAAAATTGTTTTTTCCGTTAACCAGCTGTCGTCTCCTTACGAACGGCAGCCCTCAAAAGTCGAAACTTGTGCGAGCCAAGGATTAACGAGGTCTTACCTTTTAACGTGCGATTCCTAGCACTTTCTCGGGCCATCAGATAAAAATCTGTACTCGCTAGGATTCGAACCTAGTCGACCAGCAGACAATGGTTTCGAACGTAAAAGTCTCAACCACTGAGCTACATGACCCTACATGGGAACTACTGGGCAACTACACCTCTGAAAGGGAAAAAATTAAAGCCGTAACAGGACTCATGACTGGCAATGCGCCAGTAAATGGTCACCCGAACAACATGTGACTGTACAATGGCGATGTCATATGCATATTGTGTGGTGAGAAGCAGGAAACAATGAAACATATTCCGTGCAGATGCGAAGCATTACACCGCAAAAGTCAGTCGAGTTAATCTTTGGACAACCATTTGGCGATCATGAAATATACATTTTTCACTCAGTGAAGGACTTGTACAAACTTGTACAGGGCACAAAAGTACTGGAGTGTGTATTGTGATTTAACAACACAAAGGTCAGATATAATAGGCCGGTAGGCGTAAGAGATAACAGTCAGACGGGCCTAAGTGGGGGTGAAGTTTTCTCACAGTGGACTCGAAGGTTTGAGGTTCATAACCTCCCCATCAAAGTTTATCTTCACCTCTCAAAAAAAAAAAAAGTTCAATACGTTGTTGTTAATATTATCATATGTTCAACTTACAGCTGCAACACCTGACATTACCTAGGTAAAAATATAAAATCACCCCCATGGCACCTTCCTGGTGGCCAAGCTTTCAAGAACTTCACTTCAGCGTCTTTTCAGCACGTTTCGAAGCCTCTGTTCATTCAATGAAAATCTCGAATTTTTTAAAGTTTACCAGAAGTTTTGGCAACATTCTAGAATTTTGTTTTTTGAATTATAGAAATTATCTGAAAGTTTCACCACCGCGCCTTCTCCCTGGTGGACGATCTTTCAAGAACTCATCCAGGCGTTTTCAGTACCATATGAAAACTTCTGGAGCATCAGTTGTGGTTCAATTTGAGATCTTTTCGAATTCTCCAGAATATTATTCCAGAACAGTCTTAAGTATTATATTTTATATTTTTGGAAGTTCCACGCCGTCTCCCTAGTGGTTGAACATTCGAAAACTTCACTTCATGATTTGGGGGGGTATTTCCGTCCAAATGAAAAAATTATAAGTGTAAAACTAGTCCACAAAAAGAACGAAAAGACCCCACCTTTTATGTCATATTCGATTATCGACTATGCTTCGTATTGTTGCAATTATCCAACACTCTACCCACTATGTATTAAAAACGGTCAGGAAATTTGAGTGATCGTCACTATGGTTTTTGTTATCAGATGATCAGCTGGTGATTCGCTCACATATATAGCAGCTGTCTATTGATAAATATGATAAAACTCTAGCAGCAGCATTAGATATCTCCAAGACTTTTGATGACTTTTAGCCTCAAAGACTGCTCGCCAAGCTTATGAAAAGTTATGTTCCTTTTTGTCTAGATTTCTCTCAGACGGTGTTTTAGCAGGGATCTATTCTAGCAACAAAACTGTTTCTTCTTTACCTATATCAATAATTTGTTTGGAACTGCCTACCTCATGCCTAGTGCACAGCTTTGCGGGTATTAGAGTACCCTTCATAACGCTTACCGTGCCAAAGTTTCGAAATCAACCCGAGAATCCAGAAGTGAACTGAAGAGGAACGTAAGTGATATGAATATCAAATTCTAGAATGGGGATCCAACAACTTGGAGGAATGCAATGCGAACAGAACCCAAGCATGGCTTTTCCCTAGAAAACATGTAAGAAGTATTCATACCATTGAATCCCTCAAGTTCAATGCTTGGTATTACCGACGCCAATGCCCTTCAATGGGAGAATGTGAGGTCCATGTTTTCTTTGCTAAAGTGCCTCCCAAAAACTCAGTTAATCGTAAGTAATATGAATATCAAATTCTAGAATGGGGATCCAACAACTTGGTGGAATGCAATGCGAACAGAACCCAAGCATGGCTTTTCCCTAAAAAACATGTAAGAAGTATCCATACCATTGAAGCCCTCAAGTTCAATGCTTGGTATTACCGACGCCAATGCCCTTCAATGGGAGAATGTGAGGTCCATGTTTTCTTTGCCAAAGTGCCTTTCAAAAACTCAGTTAATCGTAAGTGATATGAATATCAAATTCTAGAATGGGGATCCAACAACTTGGTGGAATGCAATGCGAACAGAACCCAACATGGCTTTTCCCTAGAAAACATGTAAGAAGTATCCATACCATTGAAGCCCTCAAGTTCAATGCTTGGTATTACCGACGCCAATGCCCTTCAATGGGAGAATGTGAGGTCCATGTTTTCTTTGCCAAAGTACCTCTCAAAAACTCAGTAAATCGTAAGTGATATGAATATCAAATTCTAGAATGGGGATCCAACAACTTGGTGGAATGCAATGCGAACAGAACCCAAGCATGGCTTTTCCCTAGAAAACATGTAAGAAGTATCCATACCATTGAAGCCCTCAAGTTCAATGCTTGGTATTACCGACGCCAATGCCCTTCAATGGGAGAATGTGAGGTCCATGTTTTCTTTGCCAAAGTGCCTTTCAAAAACTCAGTTAATCGTAAGTGATATGAATATCAAATTCTAGAATGGGGATCCAACAACTTGGTGGAATGCAATGCGAACAGAACCCAACATGGCTTTTCCCTAGAAAACATGTAAGAAGTATCCATACCATTGAAGCCCTCAAGTTCAATGCTTGGTATTACCGACGCCAATGCCCTTCAATGGGAGAATGTGAGGTCCATGTTTTCTTTGCCAAAGTGCCTCTCAAAAACTCAGTAAATCGTAAGTGATATGAATATCAAATTCTAGAATGGGGATCCAACAACTTGGTGGAATGCAGTGCGAACAGAACCCAAGCATGGCTTTTCCCTAGAAAACATGTAAGAAGTATCCATACCATTGAAGCCCTCAAGTTCAATGCTTGGTATTACCGACGCCAATGCCCTTCAATGGGAGAATGTGAGGTCCATGTTTTCTTTGCCAAAGTGCCTCTCAAAAACTCAGTAAATCGTAAGTGATATGAATATCAAATTCTAGAATGGGGATCCAACAACTTGGTGGAATGCAATTCGAACAGAACCCAAGCATGGCTTTTCCCTAGAAAACATGTAAGAAGTATCCATACCATTGAAGCCCTCAAGTTCAATGCTTGGTATTACCGACGCCAATGCCCTTCAATGGGAGAATGTGAGGTCCATGTTTTCTTTGTCAAAGTGCCTCTCAAATACTCAGTTAATCGTAAGTGATATGAATATCAAATTCTAGAATGGGGATCCAACAACTTGGTGGAATGCAGTGCGAACAGAACCCAAGCATGGCTTTTCCCTAGAAAACATGTAAGAAGTATCCATACCATTGAAGCCCTCAAGTTCAATGCTTGGTATTACCGACGCCAATGCCCTTCAATGGGAGAATGTGAGGTCCATGTTTTCTTTGCCAAAGTGCCTCTCAAAAACTCAGTTAACCTGTTTTGTATCAAGAGCTATTTTATTTTCCGTTAACTGATTGTAATTTTATATGCCAAAGGTCAGACCTGTTGTTTCGGAAAGTATAAGATTCATCAAGAAATTTCAACAAGGCGAAAGATAATTTAATTCTCCACAAGAAACATACTTAGTAATTTCTCACAAAAGGCACTCGTTTCCTCAGAAAACGATTGAATTCTGATATAAAATTTCAGGCTCGCCTTAAACCGCCACTGCAATTTCCGGCAGGGCCGAAAATTGGTATTGTCATAACGTGGCTAAAAATTAAAGAAAAATTACATACTGTTCTAAAGACTTGTACTTCCTCATGCAAAGATAACATGTGAGTATCTGAATACCCAACATGTGTTTTGTTCCACCTAACCTAACCTAACCCTTCTACGATATTTACGGAGGATCTGAAAGTCATGGATTTTTCAGTCGATATGAAATAGTTATACTGAAGCAGGAATCAGTACCCTCTTTGAACCATATGCAACGATTTTAGACTAGTGAGACACGTCTCACTTAGACATGCCAAAGAAAAAACTTCTTACATGAAAAATGAAGTATGTGTTTTCAAGCTTGAGGTTTGCACTTCACAATAGTGTTATTGAACATATATACAGGATATGAATAAGGGATTATTTTCAACATTAACTGAAGGGAAAAATGAGGTAGGAGTAAAACAACGTTTTTATTTTGGCATGTATAAGTAGGACCTGTCAATTGTTGAATACAGTCCACAGAGGGAATAATTTTTGTAGAGAATTGAATTGTCTTACACCTTGTTGATTTGTTTTTCCGACATATCATATATTTTCCAAGATTACAGCAAACATCTGTTTATTTATTTTTAAACGGAAAAGAAAATATATGTTCCTCCTCTGAAATTTTGGTGAACATTTTTTTTTTGTGTTTATCATGGTTCCAACCATTAGCATACCAAGTTTGTGGTGCTACAATCGATCCTAGTCTCAAAATCTAATAGTACTGGATTACCATAGTTTCACCATTAGTGGTTTCATTGAGACAGACCCGTCGAACAGAGTCTTCATATCCCTTCGTCGGAAATTTGGAGACATTCCGGCAAAGCTCAGGAACTTACTGTTTCGTGGGGTGTCCCTTAGGCAAACCTGCAGAAATTCAAGAAGAAGTCCAATAATTCCGACCTTTCTTTTCCTAGGCTCCCAAGATGTTCTATGAACGTTACGTTACAAGTTCTTACATTACTTAGGAACAAGGAAAAATGGAACCACGTTGCTAGAAGGAAAACATTATGAAATAGTGACAGATGGATTTTATAAAATCTGGATATTATGACATTTGTTGGTTTGGGATTAAAATATTCTACTCAAAATGACATTTGGATTCAAAACTGAAAATACCTCTTCTCTGGTTACGTGGTTATTAACCAATTATTATAGGTGAAAGCTACCTCAAGATACCTTGGAGATTCCTAAGATAAACACGTGTTCATCAAAGCAGTAGATTTTATTTCAGCTGAAGGATAATTTCCCACAGTTTTTTTCTTAACAATTAATATGGTAAAAAACTTATATATTCGTATGTAAACTTTGATAATATCTCAAGTATTTAAAAATCAACACGATAAAGAACATGCATAATTTCATGACTGCTTTCCAACATAGGGATCCCATTACATATTTCTCAAATAATTATTGTTATTTCGCTGTTGAATGCTACGTTGTACACAGACTTCGAACAATATGTATTACAATCCGCAAGGATACCTGCAGTTACCGACGGGGGAGATACAATTTTGTAAACCTCATTTGCGTTAGTAATTTAGTAATTACTATAATTTCCAGCGTAATGAGATGCCCGTATTAATCTACGAATACAAAATTTTCAATTATATGCTTCTGCTGTATCTCCCGATCAAATTGCTACTGTTCAGCAGATATTAAATTTCTAGACCGGTTGGCATATTCAATGTGCTGTAAAAATTGTGTTCGCTGCTTTAAGCCGGGGATACATCTGAGAAACGCTGCCATTCGTTCGCATTCGTCTGCATTCGTTCGCGTTCATTCGTCAAGTGTAGACGGTCATTTGCAACGAATACATTTTGATGGAAAGGCCAGCGATGCGAACGAACGTATTCCATCGCCTGTCGGTAAAACACAAAAGATCAAAAGGAAATCCGTGTTGTTAGGCGTTCATATGTGGCAGTGTCGAAAATAATAAACACTGTTTAAAACATCAACTAATCTTCGCTAGTTAATGTTCCTGGCAAATGGAAATTAGCAGAAACTTCGTTAATGTGGTCAGTACCAAGCAACGTTGCCGCGAATGACTACGAACGAGCAGCACTGATGGCAATACCAGCGAATGCGAACGAATGGCAACGTTTCTCAGATGTATCACGGGCTTTATATTTACAGGACACAATCCAGTTTTTGTTGATTGATTATCCCACAGTATTTATGATTTCCTTATCTTAAGTTGTTAGTGCTTCTATAGATACCATTATTGGTAACCTCTTGAATAACTGTCTTTTCCTTTTCATGTTTTTTATCAGTTTTTTCAATCGGATTTCTCCGGTTATAGAGAGGATATCCATTTATCGAAGTGTTTCGAATGAGTGAATGCGAGCGTGCTTGTATATATTTCAAAAAACTCTTTCGAGTTACTTATCGAAGGACGTATGGTGGTGAGTGTGGAAATGAAGAAAACTGTTTACTATTCACAGCAAAAAATCATTGACCGGATTCAATTTATGGTTAGTTTGATTTGTTGAAACCATATGCTGAAGAGTTTGAAGTCACTATTATAAGAATAATAGTATATTATGTGAGAAGTGTTATAAACGTTTATTCAGTCACGAGTGTTTTAAGTCGTGTTTTTGTCGACAAAAATTTATTTCACTTCTCCAAGATCATTAGGGAGGTCCGAAGAATTTGGAATCAGATACTTCAGTATCAATTCCACTCAGCAAGGATGGAAATAATTAAAATTGTTTTTTGATATGAACCTGCCAATGGCCTGACATAATATTAATATAATTTTTTAATTGCCCTTCTTTATCTTCTCATGAAAATGATTTCTTGCCTTTTTCGTTTGGCGAATGGTTTTCGATTAAAAAAATAAAATGCCTTATTTGCTTGTATCTATGTGATTTTTAGTTAGTTACAATAAAATGCAATTTGTTTAATAACTCGATAACTGTCCGTCGGACGAAAAAAAGTCAAGAAACTATTTTTATGAGAAGATAGACGATAATCATAAATATAATATTAATTTGAAGAAAAAAACACGCTGTATATCATAAATTATGCTGTAGCGGACCTATGTTCTTATGAAGATTTTTTCTTAAAATAATCCAAGGATTCCTTAATCCTCATTATGATCAGAATTTAATTATGAAACACCCTGTATAGAATGGATGCTTTTGTCGAACAACATAAACTCTGGTTGTCCATTAAGAAAAAGCTCTGGGAAAAATGAAATCAAACTTAACGGTACCTACAGGTTTCTACTACAGTACTTAAAATTATCCAAGGATTTCTTAATCCTCATTATGATAAGAATTTAATAATAAAACACCCTGTATGGAAAGAATGTTTTTGTCGAACAACAATAATTCTGGTTGTACATTAAGAAAAAGCTCTGGGACAAATGAAATCAAACTTAACGGCACCTACAGGTTTCTACAACAGTACTTAAAATAATCCAAGGATTCCTTAATACTCATTATGATCAGAATTTAATTATAAAACACCCTGTAAAGAAAATATGTTTTTGTCGAACAACATAAACTCTGGTTGTTCATTTAGAAAAAGCTCTGGGACAAATGAAATCAAACTTAACGGCACCTACAGGTTTCTACTAACAGTATTTAAAACAATTCAAGGATTCCTTAATCCTCATTATGATCAGAATTTAAATATAACACAGCCTGTATAGAAAAGATGTTTTTGTCGAACAACATAAACTCTGGTTGTCCATTAAGAAAAAGCTCTGGGACAAATGAAATCAAACTTAACGGCACCTACAGGTTTCTACAACAGTACTTAAAATAATCCAAGGATTCCTTAATACTCATTATGATCAGAATTTAATTATAAAACACCCTGTAAAGAAAATATGTTTTTGTCGAACAACATAAACTCTGGTTGTTCATTTAGAAAAAGCTCTGGGACAAATGAAATCAAACTTAACGGCACCTACAGGTTTCTACTAACAGTATTTAAAACAATTCAAGGATTCCTTAATCCTCATTATGATCAGAATTTAAATATAACACAGCCTGTATAGAAAAGATGTTTTTGTCGAACAACATAAACTCTGGTTGTCCATTAAGAAAAAGCTCTGGGACAAATGAAATCAAACTTAACGGCACCTACAGGTTTCTACAACAGTACTTAAAATAATCCAAGGATTCCTTAATCCTCATTATGATCAGAATTTAATTATAAAACACCCTGTAAAGAAAATATGTTTTTGTCGAACAACATAAACTCTGGTTGTTCATTTAGAAAAAGCTCTGGGACAAATGAAATCAAACTTAACGGCACCTACAGATTTCTACTAACAGTATTTAAAATAATTCAAGGATTCCTTAATCCTCATTATGATCAGAATGTAAATATAACACAGCCTGTATAGAAAAGATGCTTTTGTCGAACAACATAAACTCTGGTTGTCCATTAAGAAAAAGCTCTGGGACAAATGATATCAAACTTTACGGCACCTACAGGTTTCTTCTAACAGTATTTAAAATAATTCAAGGATTCCTTAATCCTCATTATGATCAGAATTTGAATATAACAGAGCCTGTGTAGAAAAGATGTTTTTGTCGAACAACATAAACTCTGGTTGTCCATTACGAAAAAGCTCTGGGACAAATGAAATCAAACTTAACGGCACTTACAGGTTTCTACTACAGTACTTAAAATAATCCAAGGATTCCTTAATCCTCATTATGTTCAGAATTTAATTGTAAAATACCCTGTATAGAAAGGATTTTTTTGTTGAACAACATACATTTTGGATGTTCATTAAGAAAAAGATCTGGGACAAATGAAATCAAACTTAACGGCACCTACAGGTTTCTACTACAGCACTTAAAATAATCCAAGGATTCCTTAATCCTCATTATGATTATAATTTAATTATAAAACACCCTGTTACGAAAGGATATTTTTGTAGAACAACATAAACTCTGGTAGTTTATTAAGAAAAAGCTCTGGTACAAATGAAATCAAACTTACAGGTTTCTGCTAACAGTACTGTAGATTATTTAATAATCAGTTTCGTGATACAATGTCGAAAATAATAGAATTGTAATGGAAAAATGTTTCGTTATCTAAACGACTTATGTATGACGTAAAAAGGGATGAAAGAAACCCATTCAATTATTCAGAATTCGGGTGGAACTGTTATTCTATGCCACCTTGCTCCAACTTAACTATGTTTCAATGACCTACTTACTTATACTATAAATAAGTAGTACCAATTTCATTAAATCACATTTTAATCTTATCAGATATTTCATCGTAATTCCCTAGCGTAGAGGAACTCAATGAATCATAATAAAAATTGATCTCAGGTTATAGATCAATAAGTACCTTGTTTACTAAAATGATCCAGGTGAAGAAGAAAATATTTTGGAATTACTCTTTTTCAAAGATTCTAGGTTTTCAACTAGGTATCTGGATTCATGAGTAATCTAATGAAAAGGTTTATTCTCGTTTCGTACATCTAGGAAAAACTACTTGAAATTTTCTTGTTTCGTATACCGACCTACAATGGCCGAAAGGGATTAGGTGTCAGATAAAATAGGCACCTTAATAGGTAGCTAGATAATTTTATAACCGAATAGATTTTTAATACAATAATTCATAAGTTTGACACCATTTTTCCGTATGAAACAAACTAAAAATTCTACCCAGGTTACTGTTCAAATTGGTGTACTGAACTTACGTAGACACTTGAGTGCGTGGAAATTGAATAGGTACATGTATTTTGCGAGGAGTAATTATTTAGTCTGGTCATTTCGTTGTTTAAAACTCGTCAGGACAGCTTTATGGAGCTCCCGAAATCAAAACAATATCACTCTGAATTGATACCTTACGGAAAAGACAATGTAAATGAAAAATAACTTGTGACATCTACAGTCACTAGTTGAAACTTAATTTGAAACGAACCACGGAATCCAAAGTTAGAAATTTGTTTACTCACTAGGCTCGAACTAAAGGTGGATTCATGCAACATCACTAAAACTAAAATGAATTTAAGATTTAGATGAATTTTAAATTAAGAATATGACGGTGTTCAGGCAGCAACAATTCAACGAAATTAAGAAAGTACTAGACATGCGCATATCGTTCCACCTGTCAATTTTTGAAACGTCTTAGGGTATTCTTCGATCAGAAAACAAAAGGTGAATCCTAACCTAAGATTATCGTGTTTTGTTTTATCTATTCTGGTCTGGTGTTTACAGTACAGCATGAAAACTATCACCAAGTAGAAGTGAGTACATTATTGCTTCTGCGGGAGCCTCTGGTGTTGTGAAGAATAAGAGATATAGAAAATATGGTGTCAAACCTATGCTGAAATTGCGAACATAATATAACCTCTTTCCTCTTTGAAAGTAATCAGCTGTGAGTGAAGAGACTACGCATGCGCCGTTTTTAATTTATGGAAGAAATTAAGTTATTAGTTATTCTTAAGTTTAGTTTTAAATTCATTTAAGTTTATATTTATGCTTGCATGAATCCACCTTAAATCTCTGGAATTCATTCTGAAAGAAGAATGATTTTCATGTACCAGACTATATTGCGGCGAAATGTTTTTTATTAGGATTGCAATATAACTGGGGTAGGTAAGTAGTGCTTTTGAGTGGTGCACGCAATTGCTTGCATGTCCAGTTCACGTTATCGATACATACAGAAAGTAGATGTTTGTGTCACATTCGATGAAGTATTTGGCAGACTGTATTGTAATGCTATATCTGATAACACTTGAACATGCACGCGATTTGGTTGTCAGTTCTGATTTCGTGGAATATGGACTAACTTATTGGTTAGTAAGTGGTTTCAGGTATTTCCTTGTGACATAAATATGAATCAGATATGAGTTAAATTACAGTGTTTATTCACATTCTTACTAGTCAGACAAATGTAAGCCACAAGAGAAGAATGAATCGTAGCACTTTGAAACTCGGGACATGACTTCTTGACATCATGTATTGTTGGAAAAATAGTTTAACGAAATATCAGGGGTGGAACCCAAAACAATTTTATTAAAAAATATATATTTTTTTTGCTGTTGTTTTGAGAAAGTTTAAGATTTATCAAGAAACAATTTCAACAAGGCGAAAGATAATTCAATTCTCCACAAGAAATATACTCAGTAATGTCTCACAAAATGCACTAGTTTTCTCAGAAAAAATTATTGAATTCCGATATAATTTCAGGCTCGCCTTAAGCAGTACGCGCACTGAATCCGCTCGACTCGGATCGGCACGGCACGGCATTGTCGAACGTTTTGCATTGTTCCTATTTCAATATACCTCCGCGCACTCATTCAGATCGGAACGGCAGAGACCGTTCGACTCGACTCGACTATGGCCGAGAAAAGTAGTTGCTAGTCGAATCAGTGCGCGGGTAACCGTCGTGCCGATCCGACCCGTTCCGTGCCGATCCGAGTCGAGCGGATTCAGTGCGCTTACTGCTTCAACCCGCCACTGGAATTTCCGGCAGGATTTGTCATAACTTTGCTAAAAATCATGGTAGAAGAAAAAAAAAGAGTATATCGTTCCTGAACACTTGTACTTTCTCATGCAAATATAACATGTGAGTATTTGAGCACCCAAAATGTATTTTTTCCCACTTCTCATAACCCTTCTACGATATATACGGAGGAACCAAAAGTCATAGTTATTTAAGTTGATATGAAATAATTATTGTGAAGCAGGAATCAGTACCTTCTTTAGACCATATGCCACGATTTTGGACTGGTGAGACACGTCTCACTTAAACATGCCAACGAAAAAACTGGGTTTTACTCCTGCCTCAGTTTTCAACTCACCCATAATCCAGGTAATAATATATTCAGTAAATGTTGAAAATAATCGCTAATACACATCCTACATGAAACATAAATTATGTGATTTCAAGCTTGAGGTTTGCACATAAACATATAATAATATGCAGGATATGAATAAGCGATTATTTTCAATATTTACTGTAGGGAAAGTCGGTTTTATGGGTAAGTTGACAATGAGGCAGGAGTAAAACAAAGTTTTTATTTTGGCATGTATAAGTAGGACCTATCACACTACTTTAACCCTTAGCTGGTGACGCGGAGTCTGTCAGACTCCGCGCGCCATTTACTTACACTTTTCCCCCACTATGAATTCGAGCAAGTTCATGTGCGATGCAGTAGCTTCATAACTTTTAGTGTAATTCAAGCTGTGAAAGAGGTATCACAATTGCTCTTTCGCAAACTCGGCAACGTTACTAGTGGAGTCTCTGAGACTCCGTGTCACCAGTTGTGTTACAAATAAAAAACTGCATCATGTCAAAATTTCGCGAAGAAGTTAACCTTTTAGATCCCGATTTTGAAGAAAAGTGTTTAAAATGATATCTATCATATCCAGAATTCTCAAAATAGAGTAAAATCCTGGGGAAACTGAAGAAACTAAATTGGAAATCAGCAAATACTGCTACATATGTCTATCTCAGAAGAAAAGAAAAACATATGTTATATTTGTTTTGAATGTAAAAGACCTATATGCCTCCAATATTCACGAAAATGCTGTTTGCAGTGCTGTGAAAATAAAAATGACTAGCGTTTATTTTGGCTAACAACTACCGGGTGGTGAATTGTTTAGTTGTTAATTTTTCAGAGAGACATTTATGTTGTGTTATGGAATAATCTCTTTACTTACGCCAGACACGATTTTTAATTCGATTTTTGTCTTAGTTGGTTAATTATCGTTTAAAATTATATTACTCTTTTTTTCATTTAAGATATAGCAATATCTCTGGTATTTCCTAAAAATTGTTATATTGCAAACACTTTTGTTCTTTATTTTGCAATAAAATTATAAAGAAAAGGTTACCTATTGGTTTTTTTCAGATATTGATTTAATTTTTATTTTACTAATATTGTGAAGCTTCATCTTATATATAAGAGTCTATCAGACTCCATGTCACCAACTATGCGACTCAGCTAAGGGTTAAAATTGTTGCATATATTCCAAAGAGGGTATGGGTTACTGCTTCAGTATAATAATTCCATATTTCCGTATAATTAAACATTTCCGTGAAGTGAGATAAAACACCATTTAGGTACACAGATTCTCGCATATAATGTTTGCATAAGAAGGTAGGAGTCTTCAGAAACGATATGAACTTTTCCTTTTCCTTATCCGATCATTTTTAGCAGAGTTATGACATCAATTGGCTCCGCCAGAACTTTCAGTGGCGGATAAGGGTGAACATGAAAGTTGATGTCGGCGTTCAATCACGTTTTCTGAGAAAACAATCGATCCTCGTCTCAAAACCCAATCATACTGGGTTATGCTCCAGCCACCATCCAGTGCAATATGGAAAATGATTGAAACGGGTTAGAGCATTTCTTTTGATAGAGTTAATTCTCGAGATAATCGGACTGCTAACTATGAAATTTGATAAACTGTATAAACATAAGGCATAATTTGTTTTTTTATAACTTTTGAAAAAATAATCCTTTCAAGATGAAATTTTTGTTGAGTAGCAGGGAGCGAAATTAAGAGAAGATCAGTGAATCCACCAGCTCAGTTGAGGCGTGCCTTCTACAACAAAAATAGGTTTCGTCAAGAGTGAAACATGTGGGGTTAATTTTCTGGTGGGCCACCGATTTACTGCCAGTGAAAATCCGACAGAACCTTGATGGGATGGGATAACCCACTGCACTCATATTATCTGATCAAAAACAAAAGTAATAATAGTAATATATAGTGAGCACGTAAAAGTTGGTCTACTCATACTTATGATGACGTCAGTTGGATTGGACAAATATACAGTGCATGTCCCCCTACTAATTTTTGAACCACGTGGTATATCGTAACGAAATTTGGAAAGCTTGAGTAGGAGATGAAAACAAACTTTTTTATGAGCGCCATCTTCAATGATTTTTTTTAAATAGAACACCCGGTATATCATTGCATGATCGGTTAGGGATGATCATAAATAATCCAATAACACCAAGTTTGATGCTATTATATCCAAAGACTACGGAGATATCGCCTATAATTTTCTCCATAATTCATGAAGTCATTCGCAAATTCGTTAAAAAGTAGATGCCCTAAGACTGATCCCTGTGAAACTCCCTGTGTGATGGTGTAAGAAGGACTACTAGTACCGTTGAGTTAAACAACAGACTGGCTCTGAGACAGGTTCTTCACTCTTTTCTAAAATAATTGAGGGTGAATTATCAGAGCATCCCCATCAATGTATAGTTTTTCAAAATTATATTACTGCTTTTCTAATGGCGGGCTTGCAAAGCGTCGACTTCTTCAAAGGCGTTGGTGAAGAGCAACTGTTGAGCACGTACTTTTTGGATCGAGAACACCGTTGAATTAATTAAAAAAAAAAAAAATCCATTGCCAGTTTGAGCAGTAATATCCACTGTAAATTTTACCTACACACTGATTCCATTCAGGGGTGATACTACAGAATTTTGCTGAATCAAAATCAAAAAGCAAACTATCACGTGAGGTTGTGTCGAGGAGTCTTTAAGCAAGGATGATGATCGTTCTCCGCTACGAGAAAATCCAAGCAATCCAGTAGTTTCTGATTATTTATATCTGATGAAGGTACAGTCCTAATCAGTTTATTGAGATTAGCCTGAATTGCCTGAAACTCTTGAAGGAATACGGATTATAATGAAATGGTTCAACCAGATATGGGTATATAAACATGATCATTTTGAATATACACTGACCATAACAATAATGGTCCTAACCTGATTTGCTATCAGAAAGCAATGAATGGTTAATGATGAAACCATATGGCATCAGACATCATTAAAAACATTATAAAATCTGCTGTAGCAGAATCATATCTTGCATTTTACTGGTGAATTTTTATAACTCACTATATATTTTTTGAGCTTAACCAATGACAACAAAAGGTGAAACCGAGGGTGAAACATATATATAGAAGACATGTATCAGACAAGACCTCTCAAAGTTCCACCAATTCATAGTCGCATTATGTCACCTATGCATCATATAAAAACCAAAGATATAATAGAAGCTCACTGACGAAGTCAGAGTGGTGGGGGAGGCCTGAAACTGGCTCAAATCTCCTACTTGTTTACAATTCTTCCAAATGAATCAATAACAGTAACCATGATGATAACAACGAACAATGAATAATTTTTACTCATCCTACTAATCATCAATAATAGATACTAAGTATTTAGTAATTTCTAGTAACATATTTATATAGGAAAATGAAACTAGAACTACAACACGTTGTCACAATACGTTCCAGGGTATTATCACAAATAACTTCAAAAATTGGGAGAATATTTTTCGCTATTTAGGTTCACAAAGTTTTCCTTCAATAGCTTGACAAAATGTTCAATGAATACGTGATTCACTCGCTCCTCATACTTCACTTCGAAATCAGCAAAACTATTTTTCGTCTGATTGCGTGTATGCTCGAAACTCCATAAAGACCTCATCTTATATTCAGCGCACAAAGCATCGAAGGAAAATATCTCACCTAGAAACGCAGCGAGTAATTAATTCACCATTAACATTTGAAGAGTTCCTCCCACTGCCTACTTCCCTTAAGTTCGTCCTCTTGCTGAAAGGAGAGTGCTCTTGGAGGAAATGGAGTGGAAAGAGCGATATGAACCTATGCCTTGCTGATATTTTCCGGAGATACTCATTATAATCTCATCAGATATAATTTACAGTTTGTGTGCAGACAGCGAGGCATATACCTCCCGGAAGGAATTGAATTAGTGGACGACTATTCAGCGCAAATGTTGAAAGAATCAATTGTCATCATGTTGAATGAGCATGGAAGTATATTGGACGATCTTTCAAGTACCCAAGAATTCGGCCATTTTACTTATTGAATATCAGCGTGAAAGAGGCTGAAGAAAGTATAGGATCGTTTTAAGAATTTTGTGTTTTGATGTCATGTCCAATTCTATTTTACAATTATTTCTTTGGATTCGGGATAACCTAGAACAATAATCGTGACTATTCAATAATTATATAATTTTGACGTCATGTCACTTAGATTTTTTCTCTTACTCCTACATAATATGGGTTTTATATACCCTTCTGTCACTTTCGCCATTAACTTGTATTCACTCTGTTCATATTATTCGAAAGACTACATGATTAAAACATAAATTTTCAGTCACAGAACATTTATATCTTAGTACAGTAACCAAAGACAAATGTAAGCCAAAAGTGAACAATCGATCGTAGAACTCTGAAACTCAAAAACAAAAAATTGTTTACCAAATAATCACGGGTAGAACTGTTTCGGAAAGTATCAAGAAACAATTTCAACAAGGTGAAAGATAATTCAATTCTCCACAAGAAATATACCTGGTGATTTTTCACCAAAATGCGCTCGTTTTCTCAGAAAACCTAACTGAATTCCAATATAAAATTTCAGGCTCACGTTAACATGCCACTGCCATCTCCAGCAATTAGATTTGTCATAACTTTGCTAAAAATTATAGTAGAAGGAAAAGAAAAAGTGTATATCGTTCCTGAAGAATTCTACTTCCTCATGTAAATATAATATGTGAGTATCTGAGCCCACTTCACATAACCCTCTACGATATTTACGGAGGATCGGAAAGTCATGGATATTTTAGTTGATATGAAAAATTATACTGAAGCAGGAATTAGTACCCTCTTTGGACCATATGCAAAGATTTCAGACTAGTGAGACAAGTCTCACTTAGACATGCCAAAGAAAAAACTGGGTTTTACTCCTGCCTCAGTTTTAAACTCACCCATAATCCCAGCAATTTCTATAGTAAATGTTGAAAATAATCGCTCATACACATCCTACATGAAAAATGAAGTATGTGATTTCAAGCTTGAGGTTTGCGCTTCACAATAGTGTTATTAAACATATATGCAGGATATGAATGAGCGATATTTTCAACATTCACTGAAGAGAATGTCGATTTTATGGTTAAATTGAAAATGAGGCACTAGTAAAACAAATTTTGGTATGTACAAGTGGGACCTGTCACATCACTCTAAAATTGTTGCATATAGTCCAAAGAGGGTATTGGTTGCTGCTTTAGTATAATAATTCCATATTTACTAAATTTTTCATGATTTTTGGATCATCAGCAAACATCTCCTCGAAGTGCGACATAACACATTTTAGGTACTCAAATACTCGCATATTATAATTGCATGAGAAGGTACGAGTTTTCAGGAACAATATGAACTCCTTTTTTCCTTATCCGATCAATTTTAGCAGAGTTATGACCAATCAAATATTCGGCTCCGCCAAAACTTCCAGCGGCGGGTCAGCGTGAACCTGAAATTTGATGTCGGCGTTCAATTGCATTTTCTGAGAAAACAAACTCATTTCATTTAAAATTACTTGGAATCATTTTTGTGGAAAACTGAATTGTCTTTCACCTTGTTGAGTTGTTTTTTCGATTAATTCTATACTCTCCAAGATTACAGTAAAAATCTATTTATTTATTTTTAAATGAAAAAAAAAATGTTCCACCGCTGGAATTTCGGCGAACATTTTTTTTTTCGTGTTGATAATGGTCCCAACAAATAGCATACCAAGTGTAGTCGTGCTATAATTGATCCTCGTCTCAAAACCCAATCGTACTGGATTAATTGTAAAATTTCCGAAAAACTATGGAATATATATCATAGAACTCAAAGAAGTTAACAATAATAATGATATTATTCATAATAATAATAGCGAGAAGAACGATATTGGCTAGTATCAGCATAAATACCGACAGATCTGGTCAGCAGAACAACAGAACTGCCAAGAAAGAGAAAGCTGCTGCAACTAATTATACGCTTGCCGTTCCAATGGATTTCCAAGGAAATGAGGTGCAACAACTCAACGTAAAAATTCGCAATACAATGCAACTTTATAGGAGCTTGCATCCTAAATCGTCCGTTCCACGAATGTACTCTCCCTGACAATAGGGAGGCTACGGAATTTTGAGTTTGGTGTCATAACAGAATGGATGTAGCATGTAAATTTATTAGCAGTCCAGATCCCCCTATCTGATCATGAAAAAGAAGAGATCGGAGACTTTCTCCTCTAGGCAGTAGCGCGTGCACCTGCATGATATGATATTGGTGACGATATTGGTGGCGCATTTGCATTCTGTAGGGAAACCCAGAAGAACTTGCAACACCACATCATATTTCTTGTTCAGAATTGAATTATCTTTCGCCTTGTTGAAATTATTTCTTGAAAAATCCTATACTTACAGAAAAAAAAGTTATAATTTTTTAAATTGAAATTTTTTTTGCGTTCCAATTCTGATTATTTGGTAAATAACTTTTTTCTAACAATTCATGATGTCAAGAAGTCATGTGCCAAATTTCAAAGTGCCTCGATTCATTCTTAGTGATGTTATAATTCGAATTAAAAATAATCGATATTCCGATTATTGAAATAATCGGTGTAATCCGATTATTGTTTTGGGAGAATTCAAATGAAAAATACCTGTTACACTTTGGCACGTGACTGTCAGCTGTCAGTACTGTTTACTGTCAATTGTCGTTTGTCATAATCTGTTGTATGAACTTGGTGGAATCTGTCAAATTCCAATTAGGTATATAATCAATATGAAAACCAAAATGACAAAATATAATGAATTATTTGGTAAACAGAAAAACCATTTTTATCAAAAAATAGCAAACATAACAAACAGGAACAAAAGTATAAATTCTAAAGACAAATGATTAATGACATTGGCTAGTGACAACTGACAATTGGCAACTGACAGGTGACAACTGACAACTATTCGAATTCGAATGATAATCCGATTATTGCAATCACTCGAATCGCCATAATCCGATTATGGAAATAATCCGATTATGAACAACACTATACATTCTCAACTTGTAGTACCTGTACTAAATGATATTTATTGAGTTTATTGAGTGGTATTGTTTTCTGCGCTTTTCCCGAAGATTAAGTCTCTTCTAATTTGTTATGATATGCTTGTTGAGTTTGTCACCGATTACTGTATACCAATGATTATTATTATTTGATATTTGTTTGCATTCATTTTCAACCTCATTTACCATCCACCAGCTCTAATATAATTTCAGCATTCCATCCATCGGTACTAAATTAAAACTTTTTCTCGTAGTTCTCAATCAATGAAATTCAAACACACCCGGTTTTCAGTTGAATTACGACCACATATCCATAACATAAAGCAATTTCTTAGTACATTCATCGAATCAAGGGATCCCGCCCCTAGCGATATATTTTTTAAAACTGCGAGGGGATATTCGTACGTTTGTGCCCTGGGAACCGTTTCGAATAAATTTAACCAATATAGAGTGCAATTTATGAAAGTTATGATTGCTTCGATAGTATTCAGGACGTGTTTTGAGTAATTGACGGGAAGCTGGGAGTGCGCGAGTGGTTCATTCGGGAAGTTTTCGCATTGTAAAAGATGGAAGTAACAAGGGAGAGAGAAATAGGATTGTTTCATTTTGTTCACATTGTGTCAGAAGTTATTGTCTTATTTGAATATCGTAAGATTTATTCTCTCATTACGACATGCTGAACACCGCACACTTTTATAGGGAAATTGGCCCCCTGTCGAATCTACTGAATTTTTGATATGTTGTAGTCCAAGTCATTCCAAACAAAAAGTCTAATTGGCAAAACTTTTTCTATAGGCTAGTTTTGACGGTAGAGGGCGTTGAAAATTCTCATTTTCTCTCTGTTTTTAAACAACAAAAAACGTTACCCTGAATAATTTTCACTATTCTGAGTAATCAAGATATAAACATTCATCAATATAAGATAATATTAAAAGTATTGTTCATTGGTGACATTACACATGGTCAATTATACAGTGTGTTCCATCTTGTATGGTCAAACTAATACCTCAAGTTGATGATAAAACGCTTGTTATTAACACGCTTATATTAGCTTCACTTGTATGTATGTATGTGTCTATGTAATTAATTCCGGTGACAATGCAATATGAAATTTTTGTAATAGAAAAAAAGAAAATGGCGGCTCCATGATGGCGGACGAGATTTGTGATTATGGTCCGATTCAATTCAAAGTTGGTATGATGAAAGGATTTTCGGGGTCAGAGATTATGATGTTATTTTCAATATTCATAAGTTCAAAATGGCGGCTCCAAGATGCTGGATGAGATTTGTGATTGTGGTCAGATTCGACTCAAAATTGGTATGTGGTGGTTTTTTAGGTCATATGTTTCAAATTTTTTGTCGAAAATATATAAATTAAAGATGTCGGCTCCAAGATGGCGGACGATTTTTGTCATTATGGTCTGATTCGATTCAAAATTAGTATGTGAGGGTTTTCGGGGTCAGAGATTATGAGTTTTTTGTCAAAATTCATGAATTGAAGATGGCAACCCAAAATGGTGGCCGAGTTTCGTGATTACGGTCAGATTCGATTAAAAATTGGTGTAAGAGGGTTTTCGGGATCGGAGATTTAGATTTTTCAGTCATAAAAAAATATTATGTAGTTTAAAAATACTAAAGAACACGCTTTACTTCCAAAATGGACTGAAAAGTAAAGGATAATTTACAATTCAATGTAAAAAAAGCATAGGGTGCTTGACGAAGTTCTCTTGAGCTCTTAGACGCTCAGTATTGTTATATTAAAATAAAAAATATAAGAATGTAGATCGGAAGCACCCAGGCTTTCTTCACATTTGAGTAATTCAATTGCCAAATATTTTTTACTGTTTAGTCCATGTGGGAAGTAAAGCGTATTCTTTAGTACTTTTAAACTATATAATTTTTATTATCCAGTAGCCCATTCTCGAACAATTTTCAAAACGAATCTGGACTATAATATTTTCATAATGCGTTAAAGTTCAATTTCAAGTTCAGTACAGGGCGATACGAAAAAAATTGGGTTGCATAGTGGAACGAATTGTCAATTATTTTTTACTTTTTAGTCCATTTTGGAACTAAAGCGTGTTCTTTAGTATTTTCAACCTACATAATCTTTTTTATGACTGAAAAATCTAAATCTCCGACCCCGAAAACCCCTTTATACCAATTTTTAATCGAATCTGACCGTAATCACGAATTTCATGCGGCAACAATGACAGATCCAAGTAAAAACAAAATCCTGTCAAAAACCCAGTTCTCATTTTCTGTAGCAACTAACAGCCAAATATCCTATATACAAAAAATGTTTCACCAATAATATTCTTAGAGTTTTGACTATAAAATAAGTATTATCAAAAATCCAAATATTAGCGGCGATTCACAATATAATAGCGTATACCTGTATGAAACTATTGGACCCAATTCAGACTAGGTAATCCAAGGTACCTGTGGCTGTTTGTCGTCCAGAAACTAGTTGATATCAGTAATGAGTGGAATACAGCTTGGCAAATATAGCTTTAAATGTGAAATCTCCATGCCTATCGATGCGCAGTAGCAGAACGGCTCAGTACAAGTCGTTAAACAAGAATGAGTTACAATTGGTTAGCTCTAGCTCCGTGACGTGCTCTGTGAAGTAGAGTGATTGATTACTGAATGTACTTATTTTCCTACCGTCTTTATCGTTCGAATACTTTCTCATTCTAAATTAGCGCATCTCATACGTTTTTCAGCATTAATGATGAATTTGTCAAGTAAAATTGGGCATCTATTGAGATAACAAATTCTTGATAACAATGAATTCAATATAAGTAGAAATGAAAAGTAATGAGGATTGAAGGGAAAAAATGATGGATAGTGAAAATATGTGTTTTTCTTGACATAGTCTGAAGAAAAGGGTATTCATAGCTTCACGAGTATTGTTTGATATCTAAGAAATTGAAAAGTTACTCCCGATGAGCTAATTATTCGAAAGTCAAGTCAACTTTATTAATAATAATATTGACATCGATAAATGTGTCATTTTAATATTTGTCTCAAATTTTCCAGTTTATGGGATAGTGTGGAGAAAAAGGGATTTCGACTCTATCGAAACTATTTGTTTCATTCGTTTGAAACTCCCTGGCACACTTTTTGTACTTGGTTCGAATTATAAATCAAATCCTTCTAGGAATGCCGCACTCTGCCTATGGCGTCGTGCGTCAGTATTTCCTAATTATTAAAAAAATTATCACTTTACTTGATATACTAATAACTCCTATTGATCATTTTCTTGCCTAGATAGTTTCAATAATATTCAATTCTCATGTTGAACCCAAAAAGCAATAAAAATGCAATTATTATTAATGGAAGGAAAAACTTTCAATGAAATTGGTAACCATAGCGATACTGACAACTTATCCACCTGCACGAACTTGCTAAGGAAGCTCGACCTTCCTCGTACAAATATAATTAAAACTGACTTTATTTTCGCTTAAGATTCTCTAGGCGCACTCGATTTGCATAACGTTTTAAATTATAAACCCGACCGATAACGTAGAAACCTCCATGACCCACTGAGATGAATTTTGTTATGAACCTGAAAGGGAACAGACCTAATTGCAAAGTGTATTAGTATAATGATATCGTTATGTTTTCCAGGATGATGATGTAGAATTAGAGCAGGTTGAGGCTGATTTCGTTTGACGATATGGGAGGAAAGAAGAGAGCAAGAGGAACTGAATGGCTCCTTGTGTAGCACTAATGAATTTCATCTTGAAGGGGTTGATATCTGGTGCTCTTCTCTGATTTTCATTTCAGACGTTTGAGCCTCGTTTGTTTGCAGCAGTCGAAAGAGAAAATACTTGAACGGATTTCAAGACTTTGGGGGAAAATATTCCAACGATGACTTGGATTTTCTCATATTTTGTTTTATGCAAACAATTATTTAATAACGTTTGAGCTGGGTCGAGTTACAGTGTATTTGTTAGGGTGATATTTATGATGAATATATTTCTGATATGTTTGGGGCATTATATCCTGAATTCAACTTTGTTTTATTTAGGTATATTTGTATGGTAGACTCATTCCGTTCTATCAAGTGTTTTATAATATATTTCTATAAGATAATTCAATACATTATTTGCTTTCATTTTTTAAGTCCTATATCGTTTTTGAGGAACAATTCATGAAAAAACACTTTATGTGACAGAAATAATGTCATATTGTTGTATGAATCGAATAAATTAAAAGTTTCGATAATTTCAGTTGGAAAGATTGCCTCGGCTAGACACTAACCAACTCTTTCTTTACAGTTTCCTAACTTTCCAATAATTTGTTTCATCAGATCAGCTCAATCCGTTCGCCACTCTTTTCATAAGCAGAGTTCTTGTAGAGGAGTTGTCAAGTATTAAGTTTCACATGTAATAATATGATTTGTATGAAAAACGAAATGAAATTTGGAGATTCAAAAACAATAAATCAAAATTGCAGCTGATTCATTGTGAGTCAAACTTATCACAAAATATCGCCCAACTTCGAAGTGGAAATAAAACCAATCAATTAGATATAAACCTTGAAAATCTCGCCCATCTGCACCTACATGAGAGAGAGGCACCTCAGGCATGAATCCCAACATGAAAATACCGATAATCAGATCTTTGCTACCATTTACAGCGTTGTCAAAGGTTTCATTTATTTACAGCGATTCCTATCATTCAAAAATGCTCAAAAAAATATTAAAAATGAATCAGAACGCGTTTCGAAAATAAAAAACGCCGCATTGGAAACTCAGCTTCAGAAGACGTTCGTCGATACATGAAGAAGTTTCACGCATATTATGGAACTTTCAAGATTGAAGAAGGGATTTGTAATAACCAGATTCCGATAATATTATGACGGCGCTTATTGCCATAATCCTATACAACAGGAATAATTGGGTCGAAATTAGCCAGGAAAATAGTTGTTTTCTGATGGATTTTCAACCCAATTATTTTTATTGTATAGGATTATGGCAATAAGCGTCGTCCTGGTAGTGCAGGACATCTTGTTTCTCTCTTGACAACCTTTGTGTGAACAATGCAGATTTCTTCATTTGCAATTAATATTAATATTATTATATTTATTCATCTATTCCTAGAATTTTGTATGACGCGCCACAGCAAATATCTACATATGCATTATTGTATTCATTTGAATAGCGAACGCGAATGCAGCAAAACCGAAAAAACCTACTATTTCTGGTAACTGTCACAGAGAAAGATCTCAATTACAACAAACGTATCCCCTAAAACTGTAAGTACTCTTCCAACGGCTTCAGAGGTTTTATCATTTTTGTTCAGCATCTCTGGATAGATGGCGCCTTTATTGTATATTTGATACGACGAAGAAGCATATGCTCATTCGACAAAATTCGATTTGAACTTTTTTTTTTGTGTAAAATCGACTTTTCTGATCTATTTTTTTTTAATTCGTTTTAATTGGGAAAAAATTATGAACAAAATTCAAAAATATTTAGATGTCATTTAAACATTTTAAGTTGATGGCTCCCCCGCGCCCCCTATTGAGCAATCACGATAGTTTTTATCTCAAAGAGTAGTATTGGTGAAACTCTCTAAACAAATTTTTATTCATTTTTCTACGTCGAATCATTCAAAAGTTAACAGGGAGGGGGATAGTAAAAGCCGCACTGTATAGATATCAGTAGAGTTGTATAGTTGTTCTATTGAGGAATATGAAAGTGATAGAAAGTGAAGTTTTTGATTACCTTACCCTATAAAAATCTAACAGATAATCATGTTCTTGAGTAGACGAAGTAAACCAGGGATGAGGGCTTTCTGTTTTCGTCTGGCTAAGATTTCTGCCTCCTCATGGCCAGCCAGCAATAAAATTCGAAAGCTATATGTCAATCATTTTACCAAGAATTTCTATAATCAGAAACACCTTGATGACAAAAAAGTTTGGTAGTATGGTATATTCATATTCAGTAATTTTTTTTTAAAATGATCCCCTTGGTTTTCGATTTCAGCTCACTTGACCTGGTGACCTGAACGAATTTAAACATATCTTCCATACAAACAAGCAAACAAATAAACAAATCAGGGATTTTCAAAATATTAACGGATGCCAGAAATGCCACTGAATATGTAATAAATTCTGTCTTGAATTTATTAATAATTTTCTTATTTTTTTTATCACTGGGGAGATGATTGAAAAATCGTATCCCATTATAATAATTCGGACCTCTTTCGTAAAGTGAGGTACGGTGCTTTGTAACTCTAAATAAATCACCATACCTCTTAGGATAATCATGAGAGTCAGATTTTGAGAAGCTGTTGATGTTGAGTTTAACTTATGTTTTAATTTTATTAATGTAAATCGATGGTACCGTTATTAATTTAAATTTTTTTGAAAATGATTTCTATCTAAGTCAAAGATTCTACGAATATTAGCCGTACTTCCCCAAATAACAATTTTATATAAAATATGTAGATTCGAGATAGCATAATACACATTTATTAATTGCTCGAATGTGAAGACATTCTTCAGCTGCAAAATTGCCCAGTAACTACAAACATAATCAATATGTGTATTCCCGTTTATATTTCCTAAAAGATATTGTTGTTATCTTGAACAAAATGATCTTCTGAAATGTTCATACGGGAGTGAAACTGTCGACATGCCGTTTTGTCAGGATGTTGAATTTTTTCGACAAATTTTAATTTTCTGCACATGTTCTTCTGGGGTTTTAGAATCAATGGTGATTGTCGTATCATTTGCATTTGCTCAAATAATTTGGTAAATCATTCACACACAAAAGAAAAATCGAGGGCCCAAAAACTGGTCCCTGGGAATCCCTAAATCATCATGAAGTTGATATCTACAATTATCCTCTTTTACATAGACTTTCTCATCCATATAATTTGCCCAGAGCAAAGTTAATATTGATATAATCAAATGTCCTAGAAAGTCAAAGAAGAGTATCCCATCAAACCTTCTGCGGTCCAATGCAGCATGGACGTAATCGAGAAAGGCCACCGAGGCACTCTCCACCGATCTTCCAGGACGATATCCATGTTGATGCCTGGTAACATTATGTTTATCAAGGAAAGCAATCATCCTGGTATGTATGCATCTCTCAAAAATCTTACGTATGACAATACTCCATCTCGAAAAATAAAAAGTTTTGTGAAATATGTCCTTGAGAGCTTTTTTATCATATTGTATCAAAGAATACCCCTTTCCTGTATAATGTTAATTTCTTGACTCACTCAACATAGATTTAACTTTTGTGACATTTGAAGTGCTATATGAATGCTATCACAGATCTGAAGCTAGACCAGAACACTGTTTTTTTTTAATCATCGGCAACACTGCGTCGGAAGCGGTCCACATGTCCATTATGCCCGGAGTCATACTCTCCCAGTCCTTGTCATTATATAATTACAGAAAATTATTCCTGTCCAGAATCAGAACGTACCATCAGAATTATATGCCAACAATTTGAGTCACTGTTTTACATAAATGTCGTTTTTGGATATAATTAAAAATAATAAATTCGGTAGATGTCGATAAGAAAAAATTAATGGGTGAATATTTTTGGGTAATTTGTATTATGACGAAATTATGGTGGCGGTGTAATTATACCATCAGTTTATACATTAATGATTGTTTTATAAAAGAAAATTATACGGGTTTGATCAGATCGCAGAGGGATTTTGATGGCAAATATTTGACTCATTTTAATACAGTGAACTGCGGAATTGTTAAAACAAATACCTACCCATTGACATTTAGCGGCATTGAACAAAAATTGTCTGTATTGGGATTTTTTATTATTTATGGCAAGTGCCATCTTTTTTAGTATAACATAAAAAAGGGTCTCTCTTTCATAAAGGTATCATGGCAGGACAAGCCAAATTAAACCGAATTCTTAGTAATAAGTGTTTTGATCAAAATCGTTCACCCCTGTTATATGAATACATAACAGAAATGAATCAACTTCACGTATTTTATGCATTATAACCAAAAACTGAAAACATCATATGAATTGCACATCGTCGAATTGTTTGTGCATAAGTGGAAAATATTATTTTTTAAAATGACACAAAGGTAAACACGTTTAGATTTTCACAGATTTTATTAAACATGTTTTGCTAAACTGTAGCAGATAGCGACTGTTTCATACGTTTCGGAGAAAATAATGGGGAAGATATTATTGATATATCTATCCACAAGTATTTTCTTGAACGATTATATTGTGTGTACCAAATAACTTGACACTCATTAAATTCTCGTCTAACTGAAGTGAATTTGAATCCTTCAAGATGCATTTTCTGGTCAAAATTTGTCATCCGGTTGTACCCATACGAGCAACCATTGGGAGTCTTGTTGGAGCTATAAATGACGAGATAACACTTCGACAATGTGCCCATCATCGTGCACCCCCTAAGGTTGAGGCACGGAAAAAGGAGCTCCCCAACACTTTTCTCGTGCTCCAACGCTCCCTCTCCCCTTCCACCGCACCCGCTCTCACTGAGCGGATCCTCATCCTGTTAATTGGCGATCAGCAGAATGCTATCTGATCGAAAAGGGGAACATTCTCCATGAAAATTGAAAAATGAAAAATGTGATTTATTTGTAATATCTAACAGAAAACAACTACTTCCCCGGCACAAGCCACGCTGGACATTGAACTACATCTGATAGATATTGTGAAAAGACCCTAACTGAAAAGGAAAGAAAAAATCTGAAAGTGAAAATTTGCATTTTCATTCAGATAGCTGACTTTTTTAATTCTTTCTATTTTTTCCTTGAAAAAATCATTAAATAAATTAGATGAGGAGAATGTTATTAAAAAATATCACTCACAGAAATCGTTCATTTCATTGAAGCAAGGTCCGCTTCTCTCGCATTTAATCCCCAATACATTTTGGTCGACAAAAATCTATTTCGCTTTGCCAAGCTCTTCAGGAGGATTGATATAGGATTGGAATAAAACAGGCTTTTCAGAAGCATACACATCAGGGATGGATATGAGAGAAACATTTCTTCTGCGGTGACACTTTGAAAATTATTTATTTATTATTTCTATCTGATCGTTTTGATATGGAGTGCTCGGTCTTTGAGCACCTGAGCTCCCTTATATCTGACATGAGTTGAATATAACTGACTTCGATGTGAGGAAGCTGAAACATAAAAAAAGAAAATATTATTAGTCAACGTGGGCTGTACCCTCATTGAAGTGGACGTTGCAGTCGCTGGAGCTTCCGCCTTCGTCTTACTTCTTCTGGAGTGTTTTACAGGTGGTTTACAGGTCGTCTGTATTTGTTCCTGTCTCTCTCGTCTTTCTCACGTTTGTGCTCGTGTAGTTCCGTGATTAGCGGGTTTGAGTGGGTCTCTACTCTTTCCAAAGTGATCCCCACGTAGTTTTTCATCAGTTTGTCGATGTAGTCAGGTTGGGTATCTAGGTCTTGGTAGATGAACCTGTTTGGCATGTATCGCAGAGCGTCTGTTGCCATTGGTAGGCAGACGATGGAGAAGACCTGGATTCTTTGTCTATATGTGTTCGCGCATTGACCCCAAGCAGTCGACATGATGCCCCCAAGAAACTGGCTGATGGCCCTATCTTGTCTGACTGGATTTTCGATGTGAGGAAGCTGAAACATAAAAAAGAAAATATTATTAGTCATCGTGGGCTGTACCCTCATTGGAGTGGACGTTGCAGTCGCTGAAGCTCCCGCCTTCGTTTTACTTCTTCCGGAGTGTCATTGTCTCTCTGGTTCACACGTCGTCTGTATTTGTTCCTGTCTCTCTCATCTTTCTCACGTTTGTGCTCGTGTAGTTCCGTGATTAGCGCTCGTGTAGTTCCGTGATTAGCGGGTTTGAGTGGGTCTCTACTCTTTCCAAAGTGATCCGCACGTAGTTTTTCATCAGTTTGTCGATGTAGTCAGGTTGGGTATCTAGGTCTTGGTAGATGAACCTGTTTGGCATGTATCGCGGAGCGTCTGTTGCCATTGGTAGGCAGACGATGGAGAAGACCTGGATTCTTTGTCTATATGTGTTCGCGCATTGACCCCAAGCGGTCGACATGATGCCCCCATGAAACTGGCTGATGGCCCTATCTTATCTGACTGGATTTTCGATGTGAGGAAGCTGAAACATAAAAAAGAAAATAGTATTAGTCATCGTGTGCTGTACCCTTAATCAAGTAGACGTTGCAGTCGCCGGAGCTCCCGCTTTCGTCTTACTTTTTCCGGAGTGTCGTTGTCTCTCTGGTTCACAGGTCGTCTGTATTTGTCCCTATCTCTCTCGTCTTTCTCACGTTTGTGCTCGTGCAGTTCCGTGATTAGCGGGTTTGAGTGGGTCTCTACTCTTTCCAGAGTGATCCCCGCGTAGTTTTCCATCAGTCTGTCGATGTAGTCAGGTTGGGTATCTAAGTCTCGGTAGATGAACCTGTTTGGCATGTATCGCGGAGCGTCCGTTGCCATTCGTAGGCAAACGATGAAGGAGGCCTGTATGTGTTCGCAGATTGACCCCAAGTTGTCGACGCATATAGGCAGGATAATTGTCTTGATGGGGCGTAGTTTCAGCTCGAGAGCCATGGTACTCCTACGTCCGATAAGCGGTCCCAGCTTATGCCTTGCGGCTTTTGTTAGTGCTAATGGCTACCTTTGAAACGTAAGTTTCTGGTCAAGTGTTACTCCTAGGTTAACGACTTCGTCTACCCATGGAATGTCCTCGTCGTTCATAGTCACATGGCCCTCTGGTGTTCTACGTCGCCTCGTAAACAGGATGGCCTTGCTATTGTCTGCATTGATCTTCCAACGGGTTTTAGTTTGTTGATCTGTCGCTGAAGCTTGGGTATAACTCCCCTCTCGTGCGTTGACTCGGCGAAGATCGCCGTGTCGTCTGCGTATAGTGCGAGTTCGGTCATGGGGTCGTCTGCGGTTGGCATGCCTGCGGTGTAGATGGAAAACAGGTGCGGTGATCTCCTTCGGGGGGAGAGGACGTTCCCGACGATAACGTGCTCGCACGAATTTTCATACCGACGCGGCACATTCTTACCGGCCAATCAGGTCCCAGACCACTGGTGGTCGGAGCCTATTGGAAATCGTGGCTGATATATACTTTCCGCCAGGAAATTTCGAACAAGTTTTTGTTCCATAGTTTCAATACTTGAAATTGGTATCTCTAAAACTAAAACGTTTAAAAGATGAGTTTTAAACGGGAGGTCATAACAATGTTAAGGAAGGCACCTATGTACGTTCCTCCAGCCATTTGGGGAGTCCCTTGGGAGGTTGAATTGTGTTTTAGGAATATTTCGAATTAACTGGTATACTCTTTCGGGATGCTCACCTCTTCACCTAGATTCGACACCTTGGCACCCTCGGAACGATTGGCTTGGATCCCCTCAGATTGGTCCCATAGGACCTTCGGTTACCCTTTAAGGCTTGCTCTAGGAAAGTGGATACAAGGGTCCCTTTGAAAATTCCCCTATAAACTTGTGTTTGTGAGTTTATCTGGCTACTTTTTCTGGGGTGTCGACCTCCGCACCTAGGTTTTACACCTAAGAGGCACCCTTGAGTTTCATCTGATTGGCACCCTCTGGATAATGGCTTCCCTCAATTAGTTCCCTTCTTTTGTTCCCCTCAAAGATGTGCTCTTGGGAGCTAGTTGCGAGAGCCCCTTGTAAACATGTGTTTTGGGGTATCTTTGGTTCCTCTGCTTTCCTTTTCCAGGGTGTCCAACTCCACATATAGGTCTGCCATCTCAGAAGCACCCTTGGGGTTTCTCTGGTGGGCGCCCTCTGGACGGTTGAATTGGCTCCCCTCGAAAGGGTTCTAGAAGTCTCTGCTTTGATTTCCCTTGTAGGTGTGGTCTTTTAGTCGCCTTTTACGACTGACAGATCCTATCAGGGGGTTTTGAATATATTTTGTTAATAATGTTGTCTTTCATTTTGTATTTGCATATTGGAAATACGGATTTTTGTATATATGTACACTGTGCTGATAGCGTTGATGATCTTATGCGGACCAATCATTATACAATATGAAATAAATGTCTAAAAATATTACGTGTATCACTAAATTACATAGTTACAGTTTTAAACTGCTCTCGTTTCAAATGTGTGCGGTGATTTGAAAATTTGTACATTTTAACATCATCGAAAAATATATTCGTCATTACACGATGATTTTTGAATTTATTTATTCTTGTAGTTCATGCATACATCAACGCATGTAAAGAATCAATGAATGGCTTCTTATATACCAAATAAAACTCATTAGAAAGTCCTGCAGCGAACTCATATGCCCACAAACAATTCTGTCAGACGAAAGTCCCCCATTACTGACAAGAGTGATGTTAATTAAGTCTGAAATACCAATACAACCAGAAATAATAAACTGCATTGAGATGTATTTTTAGTTCGTCGTTACTTCAGATAAATCTTGCTTGTTGTCCTTGATTTCAAGCAAAACCATCAGAAAACGGTTAATTGGAAGACAACACGAATTTTTTTTTCTTGGAAATCGTTACGAACACTCAAAGTAAATGTGTCACTAACCGAAGTAAAACCAAAGAAAACAAGACTACTAGAAAATTCCATAGAAAATGAGAATAAGAATAAACGCAATACGATAAATTCAATATTTGGGACTGCCAATTCGAGAGGGTCACCAATTTCTCTGTAAATATTCTTCTAGCTTACTCTTCAGAGAATTTGAAATCTACGAAATCTCCCACGATATGGTCAACATATGCTTTGCTTTGGATCATGTCTCATGTGAAGATTGATTTGAACATCAGCAACTCAAAATTATTCTGGCATCGCTATTTATAAAATCTAACTCTACATACTTTAATGTCATATCATTACGAATGGAAATTGGCATACATCCGAACTCAATTGCTTTACACTTATTAGTCTTTTTCTTCAAAACTGAGTGAGAAATGATGTTGGCGTCCGTCTCTCTTAAACTTGCCTCGATTTTTGTAGAACCGTTCTTGATACCCTCGGCGAACATGACGTGCCAAAGTTAATTTTTTTTTAATAAGCACTTTTTGTTTGTAGATTTGCATTTTCTTTTTTCAAATTATTTAAGTGATTGTTGAATATCTCTTCCTTTACACTAACGATTTCATGGACTGTCTGTATGTACTATGGATTTGATTCGACTTCGACTGATTCGTTGCAAAATTTCTCTTGTACCTGTTGCATTTGTTTCTTCTTGACCTCTTGTATTCTTAAATAATTATAACACTTGTTAATTAACTGGTTCCTCCATAAGTAAAATCGCCAATCTAAGTTCTAAATCATGTAAGAAATTATAGACTACAATAAGAAAATTGGGAACAGGAACAAGAAAAACTGATTCTAGATATTTCTTAATCCATATGAGTTTCTGAAATATTATAATAATTGACAGTTAATATCAGCAAAACTGTCTCTTCTCTACAGTTCCATCGAAACAAGACAAGATTATTGGTATAGTAGGAGTTGAAGAACTTCTCCATTTCTTCTATGAATACTCAGAAATACTAGGTTCGAACTCTTGCTGTTTATTTTCTGTGGTTTCATGCAAATTGAAATTGAAATTGATTCAATACCGTGATTTTCATTAGAGTTCAAAAGCCGTAATTTTTTTGAATTGCTTGCTAACTCTTGCCAAAAAACGACAACCTTCGCACTCCAATGAAAATAGTGGGAGTGATCATTTATTTTGCTTTTGAAAGTAATGCTAAGACCTTATAAAAACACATCAGCTCAAGTTCAATGCTTGAATAAGGAGGAAGGACGTAGGAACACCAATTCTGACTATCCAGGTGTGTTCATCCAGTGGCATTGTAATTTAATCTTTCTACCATTATAGTGACCAATCACAGAGTTCGTCCCCTGGCAACAAGGATGGAAAACTCTTGCTTTTCAGACTCGAATCCTGTGTGATTTGAGACCCTGAGTGAAGAATTTTCGTAATCGCTATGTGTGATGACAGAAGCGGCAATGAGTGCCTTCAGGCTGAGCCATACAGTTAATCCGAAAAGAGAAAATCTGTTCGGATATCTGACGATTTTGGAACACATTAGAAGCCACATCGAAACCTACCAATAATATACCAGTTAGGTTAGGTTAGGTTAGGTACTTCTACTACTCAGGTACTGGCACTTCTGGAAAAGGCTCTTTCAACGCCCTCCGACATCAGGATATCAGTCATACGTCAAATTGCTTGTGGCCGCATTCGAATTGCTCGTGAGGCCGCATTTATATCGCTTGTGAGGTCCCATAGCCCATTATTGTTGTGATAACAAATGAAATGCATCCAGAAACCGATGTATCCAAGATGATCTTTCAGCTTCAGGTATACAGGTCCCTGACAGTAGTACAGAGGGTATCAGCTTATGCAATCTCGGTCTATATCTACAGTATCAGAAAGTTTTCATCTTGGGTATGGTGGTTTCATGAGAGCGTAAAGAATAGCTTGCTATATGTTGAGAGAGCATCACAATTCCTCCCCTACCCGCTCGACGAATGGATATCGACGTGAGCTGTTGATTCGTCGGGTAGGGTAACATGATAGGCGCATAGTAGTGCGTCATTCTTATTTATGTGGTATTATCATATCATTGCGTTCCTTGTTGCTAACGTAGATTTTTGTCTATACCCCAGATAAAAAGTTTATATGTTGAGAGCACACTAGCAAGTCTACACCGAGAAAAATCGTCCAAGTAAAATTTGTTGCTGGCTTTTCGGGTAGGTGAAATAAGAGTAAGAGTTTTGTCACAGGAAAAATTACTGCTTGCGATTAGAATTCGGCTTATTAAATCGATAATGATGAGACACAGATAACTGATTGGGACAGAAACAATAACAATTATTATTGAAGCGATACATCTGAAATATAATATCTATCAAAGCAGTTAATTTTGCCTCCATAATCAACGGGAGCAATTATTGCAGGATACAAAATATTGACCAGTAATGATCTGCTTCATAATTTCCATGCTCTCGGTCGTTTCCGTTTGAATTCGAGCACTCTTGCTACAAAATCTCAACTATCACAACCCCTCACAACACCATTTATCATTCGAACATCGTTCAAGATAACCTCTTGGGAGGTATTCATTTAGAAAAGGGGAACATTCACCATGAAAATTGAAAAATGAAAAATGTGATTTTTTTTGTGATATTTAACACAAAACTACTACTTCCCCGGCTAAAACCACGCTGGACATTAAACAACATCTGATAGATATTGTGAAAAGACTCTAACTGAAAAGAAAAGAAAAAATCTGAAAGTGAAAATTCGCATTTTCATTCAGATAGTTGTTTTTTTAATTTTTTCTAGTTGTCATTGAAAAAATCATTGAATAAATTAGATAGGGGGAATGTTAATAAAAAATAACACTCACAGAAATCTTTCATATCATTAAAGCAAGGTTCGCTTCTCTCGCATTTAATCCCCAATACATTTTGGTCGATAAAAATCTATTTCGCTTTACCAAGCTCTTGTCAAAAAATAACTTTCACAGTGTAACCGCAGAAGAAATAATTAATAATAATAATAATAATAATAATAATAATAATCTTTATTCACACAAATCACAAAAATAACAATTTAGCAAAATCACAGAATTGACAATAAAGATTGATATCTCTGATTTGTATGCTTCTGAAGAGCCTGTTTTCCTATCATTCCCCCTGAAGAGCTTGGCAAAACGAAATAGATTTTCGTCGACCAAAATTGATTGGGGATCAAATACGAGAGAATCTATCTATCTATCCCCGATCTATTGATTCCTCATATCTTACCGTTCTCAAGAATACTGGAACAACTGAAATATGTATACCCCTATTCACAAACTTGACATCCAACATAAGTGAATAAGGTGGGTCGGCTTTACTAACACCGAACATGCAATAATATATTAAACGTCCCGTTAATCCTGAGGCTAAGTCAATTCATCCCAGTAACTCCTACCCTACAACCATTCCAGTTTCAATCTAATTAACTCCAAAATACCGAGACAAACAGAAATAATAAAATCCATTGGCTGCGTCCCAATTCACAGTTACCCATAATAAATATTGTTCATTGTCATTACAAAAACTACGTGGAAGGAAAGAAATATTAATGTCTTCAGTAGGCAGCAATGTATTCAATAAAGAAGACACAGACATCTTGAAGAATTCCAGTTGGAGCAGTGGTGTAGACGACTGATGGAAACTTAATTAATGAATATTAAGCTTTGTTCAGCATTGTGTATTCCTCAAGTGACGAGTACAGTGACAAGCTATAAAAAAAGTTTCTTTTCCGTAGAAATAATGTATAATCTAGCTAGACTAAAGTATAATTGCTCCGGTCTAAATATATTTATTAATATCAAAGGCTGCTCAACACAATTATATATTGATATAGAATAAAAAAAAGAAAATGACAAAGAATTCATGAAAAGTGTTAACTATTATTATTTTTTGCAGGTGATCTTAGTTTTCTTTCGTTTATTGTTGCATATATTTGTCCATTGAATGACCATGCGTTTTTCACTCCAAATACAAATTTCGCTTCCATTAACAACAGTCTTCTGTACTTTGTTAGGTGTTCGTTGAAATAGATGTTTGTACCTCTGAATGTTGCTCTACGTTTCAATATTTCAGACTTTAGCTGTTGTTTTGATAATCTTATTATTAATGGTCTGGGTTTGTTTTGATTTTCATGATGTACTCCAACTCTGTATGCATCTTGTATGTCGTTGTTGTCTAATTTCATATTTGTTTTAGAGTTTATTATGCCTAGTATCTTATTCAGCAGATCCTCATTAAGTTCCTCAGCCACCCCGTATACACAGATATTATTTCCATTCGCTCTCAGATGAATATTATCAATTTCTTGTTGAAATATATCTACTTTTTGCTCCAATTTGTTAATGATTGCCTTCTGAGTGTTCACCTCTTCTTCAAGATTCTTTAGTTTTTCTTCTATTCTTCCAGCTACCATATTTGTTAGTTGACTGATGAATTCTTTGTTAAGCAAGAATTCATTGATGGAATCTGTGACTATGGCCGTTATTTTTTGTTTGTTTCTAGTGTTCATCATACCTGGATATGTTGGGTGTCGTTATTCTATTTACTTTATTCGATTTTTGGAATTCTACACCTTTGGGGTTTGGGGTATCACAAGAACTGTTTGTAAACCGATCTTAAATATATGTTAATAATATTTTCAATATCGAGAGCACCAAATTAATAATTGGGTGTGCAAACGATACCACTATCGTTGAAGAGCAAATTAATATTTGAAACCAACATTTCTTGAATAAAACAATGGTTTGATCAGTAATTATTTACACTAAATATGGAAAAATCCAATATATGCCATTTACATCTAAGACACCTTATTTGAACTACATAAAAACATATGTCATATACTACCAACAAAAACTGTTGTGTATTGGGGTGTTTTCAATGATCATTTGAGGTGGGATGTTTACATTTACTATATGATAACAAAAACAGAAAACCTTGGGAAATTTCAAAACTGAAAATTTTTTAAACTGATGTTGCATACAAAATTGAACCACTCAATCTAGCTGACATATAGAGTCTGGATGAGTGTTTGGCCTCAGGCAATAACTCAGTAACATAAAAACCAACTATAATTCAAGGAAGGAATTCGAAAAAATCAATCATGAATATGACACAAGTCAAAAAATGCTAATCTCACCTCAAGTAATGACAAATTAAATGGTTTACAGATCAATTCAAATCTTAGAAAGCAAACTATACAGAGTGTTTTCGATATTGGGGCAATAAATGAAATAGGGGGTAGAAAATGACAAAACCAAACGAAATGAAGGAATACATAAAAAAATATTTTGGGAGGTACTGAATTTCAAAGTTTTCAAGACATTTTTTGGTAATCACTGATAAGAGGTCTACAGCCTGCGCAAACCGCGCTGGAGAATCAAACCAGTGCATCCCAAACAAAGGTAAGTGAAAGCGATTTTATAATACTTTAATAAAAATTTCGAAAATATTTGTTATGCTTCGAAAACGAAAATTCTTGCCATTTATGTTTATATTATGTTCCTAATAATAACCCATTTTCTTAATTGCTCGAATTTTGGAAACACCCTACTAGTTTTCCGGATGAACTTGTGTACACTAATTCCCAGAAATCCTAATTCCTCTAATACCCACGTAAATCCCGAGTAATACCCTGAACTAATGCCACTAATCACAAGTAATTCCTGTTATACCCGAGTCATAAAGGTAATGCAAATTTTGAATCCTGTTCCGTTTTTCTTTCAACAGTTGAGATTTCCAACAATGTTCTGTAATTCCCATGTTTTGAAGACCTGTTTTTTTTTGTCTTTTTAACAATTATGACTTTCACGAATATTCTTCAATTTTCAACTAATACTTTTAATTCCTGACTTATACCCAATAATGTTCAACTAATTCCTCTAATTCTCAACTAACACCCAACTAATCCTACTAATATCCAAGGCATGTACACCAAAATTCCCCACCGATTTCCCCATCGCTCCTGACTTAGTTATGCTAGCCACTCATTTTTTTATTCGGCAAATTTCATTAAACAAATTTTCTAAGGATCGATGATGATAAATAAACACTTACTATCTCAGTCAATGAAGTATTTCATGACATGTTGATATGTCAAATGAGTTTTTCTATCTCACGAAGTCCCATCGGATGTATACTTTCGTTCATATTTTTAACATTATTTCAGAATCAGCATTTTTTTCTTGTAATTGGACCCTATTTTTATCAAATGCGTGCGCTCCTGTCGGTTGTGGGAAGGTCATAGTCTATCACTACGTTCTCCCTTCCCCGCAGCCCACGCGCCCACAAACTGAGCGACTTCAAAACGATCCGTGTTGTACGTATAGCAATGCTGAGTTCATCTGTATTTATACGATATTATACGTCCATGGGATAAGAAGTATCTTCCAACAAATCATTGATATGAAGAAAACTTAGAGTTGGTACTGAAATGGATCTCCTTAGTTATTGGTAGAGTGTAGAATGATATATAGAAGAGGAATATTAGTTCTAGAGTATAAGCTGATCAATTAATTCTGAGAAAAGATTTTCATCCAGAGTTGTTTCAATTCCCATGCAAATACCAGGAAAATGCCATTTCCATAGCATATCGCAAAACCATTCGATGACGCCGATGGGCGTTATTCGCATGCAACGTGTTAAAATTGTTAGTTCGGGGGTATATTCTTTCAGATGAACTGGCGGTATTCTGTCAGACTAATTTTGTTGTCATTGAGTCTCAGCAAAATGTGTCTGATAGTTCGTTGGCAGAAAATAATTTCAGGCATATGATGTGTTTTTCCAATGAATCCAGCGTAGAATTTGCAACAGAAAGTGTTGACAAAGTGATTAATCATTAATTAATAATGCAGAAAAATAGGAGTCAAATAAGGTGTTTTGTTGTGGTCAAGTCACACAAGTCGATTTGATAAGAAGAATCGTTTCATTTAGAGACTTTATATTGTTGATTTTTTTTTATTTTTTATGAATGTTGAGGAAACATAACTAATATCTGACAGAAGATACGAATCAACACCTGCAACAAGACCAGACTGTGTGGTATATTTACCCCATTCGATATATCATTTCAACTACTTCCATGTTCTCGTCGCAGAAGGCGAGCCGAAACCGTTCGAGTTAAAAGATAAGATTAACGAAATTTATTGTCAGAAAACGTCAATTGTATCTTAAAGAGTCCGTTTAGCATCGGGCCGCCTGCATTCAGCGACAGCCGATTCTTATTGAGCAAGCTTTGTTTAAACACTACTTTGAATATACTTGTGTTGTCACTGTTGTCAGGCATTTCCCAGGAAGGACAACCAATGTTATGGAGTATCGCTTCTGTCGAGCTGTGAGATATATTTCCAACAGAGAGTGTCAGCTGAAAAAATAAATAGGCAAGAAGATATACTTACCAGTCTTGTTAAAATGAACTCGTTAATGGCTTCGAATTCAGTTAACAATTGAATTTATTCAACTCATATCATCAGAGACAATATTTTCCCAAAACACTCTGTCTTTTCTTCTTGTATGTCTTAACATTTTTTGATCGAGGTATACCTTATGATGAAATGAATTTAATGATTCAAAATACGGCCATGATAGGTTATTTCGTACTGGATATTTATGGATAGTTTATGTTCTAATGAAGATGAATTCGAAAGCTCCTCAACAGTTATTGAGTCTGCCTCGACAAAAAAAAGAAGACGTAGCAATTCTTTCAATATGTTACTACCTACACTAATAATTTTTCATTTCGTTAATTTTTTTTCCAGAGTTGTTAGAAATACTCAGCACTCCTACGATTATTTATGAAAAAACTGAATATTACGATAATAAAAACCACTAGCAAACAATTGAAAATAAATATATCATCTCCGACTGATATATTTGCTTTCGATAGAGTAGAAAGAATGCTAATGGGACGTAAGTGCTTCAATTATGGAATTATGTGTGCGAGTTTTCGAGCATCCGGAAATTTATTAGTTTTGAAAGCAGTATTGATTATGTAAGGGAAGTAGTCGAGTAGGTTGTCAAAGACAAGGTGGAGCATGTTAAGTGATAACTTATCAGATCAAACCTAATTACTCATCAGTTTTTTGAACACGTGATCTACCTCTCTAGAACTGACGATGCCAAAACCAAAAGTCTGTTCCTGTGTATAATGAACGTTATATATGTCGAGTAAATTGGAGTGAGGTGTCAATGCAAATTTTCCCTTGAAACAATTGGATGTGGGATGGTATATTTTTAACTAGGTAGCCCATTGTCCCTAGAGTCTATAGAATCATTCGATGGCAGCGGGTCACATAGAGCAGTCACTACACAACTCATTGCAGCCTGGCACGATGATTATCTGGTGATACCATTATGGTCCTAATCCTGTTTTGTCTTCCACAAGCTGAAGAATACCAAATTGCAACTATAGATATTTATCTTCAAACTTTATTGTATATCAGTTTGAATTAAAGCATTCATTCGAAGTATACTTTAGTTTTTGTTCAAATACATTTTGCGTTCATTGAGGCATGCTGTATTACTAATTGTTATGGTTTTGTTAACAATTATTGCATAAAGGGTGGAGATTGACCCCAATTCCATAGCCCTAATGTTAGTAAACTAATGCATCCGAATAGGTTTGTTTCTGAAATCAAGGAATGGTTTCAAAATAATCATCAACGTCAGAAAATTTATGTAATTATGTATCAAGAGGAAGCTTTTTCACTTATTGGTTGATAAACTACTGTATAATGAACATTCGTAACATGCGAATAATCCTATTGGAAAGCTATTTGTCTTGATATATAACTGCTGGAGAAAAAACTAAAAAGGCTAGTTCTCAGATTCATGTTTTCATAATGTTTCTCATCTACGGACATGCACTAAAAGTAACGAAATAAACCGAGTACATCGTTCATCCGAATCAACTTTTGATAACACTGCACGTCTGCAGAATAACAAAACACTAAGAGCCAAACCACTTCGAGTTTTTGTCTTCTTCGTAATCAGTATTCAAAAACCACATCAAATCAAAGTACCTATCAGGCAACGATCACCGAAATTAGCAGTCAACGCAAACAAAACACCCCTCATTACCATTTATACGACAAAGTGACGACGATTTCTCGAAGTATTCGATTTTAATTTGTATGTAGGAACGGTATTCCCGGTCAGTTCCGTATACAAGATAATGAAGGCTCATTACCATCGACGACATTTGGCTGGAGGCGATGGAGAAGAAATTACGAGACGACCGGTAGATGATTAACATTCAGAAGACATTATAGTTTGTCCTCTGGGGGCACTGACGGCAGACATGGGCGGATGGAGAAAGGAATTTCATACTATGTTGATGATGAGCTCTTCCATAGAATAATCAAAACATTGTAGTTGAAGCAATCACGATGAGAAAGATGCCACGGCGGAGAAATGTATTTTATTTCAATAATGGTATTTTATTCTGAAAATATTGAATCTATCTGTGGTTTTTGCGGAAAATTTTCTTTCGAAACTCGTATTTCATGGAGACTAGTGCGGTGAAGTATCTCATTACGAAACTCATATCAGTATCGTAATGTTTGATATTACATATTGGTGGTGGGTAAATGGACAAACATAATTACTGTCTTTGAATGGATTGTGGGTAAAATGTGCCATTACAAACCGACATTGGAAGTTGGGAGATAATGATGATATTATGAAAATAAAAATAAAAAAAATATTCTAAATGTTTGATTCTTGAACGCAAAACGTAAATTTGAAGAATAAAACTATAAATCGAGAACACTATCAGAAAATGAAAAATTTATGACTTTATATTTATTTCCTCTCCATACTTCAGTATCATCTTTAGAATTATCGTCTTCATCATGTGGAAGATTCTCATCATTTGCTCCATCGGTTTATGAAAAGTGAAATAAAAAGTTGCAAATCAAGTCTATCTAGACATAACTATTTGATTGTGTGTAGAATCCTCAATCAAATCGCTTACAAGGCAAAGCAGTTGATTTTCCCTAAACCATTTGAACATGAAAGAGCTTTCTTCCTCCACCCAAACATACTCAAGTGGGATCAACGTTAATGGTTGTTTTTGAGAAGCGTTTTTCCAAAGGCTTGAAATATAACGACCTCTTATAAACTGTTCATATAACTCACTTTTACAAGAAGGTATCGATTTCGCATCACGTGACTAACCTTAAAAAAGGTATATGTCTTCGGTTCAATGAACTTTTATGAATAATTTTAACATGAAGTGGCTAGTTTCCTTCAAAACTGACGATATAATTCCTGAAGAAGAGAAAAAATAATTCTAATATATATATAGAGAGAAAAGGGTAGTCTTGTTTGCTGACTAGTTAGGAAATGAGTTTTTAATATTTGGGATATGCAGCATATATATATATTAGAGAGTATTCCATAACTTTTCTCTCAGGTTGAGACCTCATTTATTATTACCTAATTTGATTAATTTTACTATGTATTTTTTTTTTAATTTGCCATAATATTTTTGAGAAAAACCTTGCGGGTCCGGCAAAATAGTGAGTAAAAATTACATTTTGAAGGCTTGCCCAGAATGACCGATTTTGGATTCGTATGAATCGTCTTGAAACACTTCTTTACCTGTTCAGACAGGAAAATGAAGGCTAACAATTTTTACCTGTTTGACAGCTGCCATTCAATCCATTTTGACTTGTTGAACATTACAAAAGAATTTTCCATACCATTAATGTGATCTTACCTGTTCTAATACAAAATCAAATTAAATACATCTCTAGTAACTTTCATTTCAACGACATTGATTAATGTAATATTACCTGTTACCAGAAGTTGTTTTGGTTCATTAATGCTAAATGCAGTGGTTAGCGCTCGGGTCTGGTGATCGAAAGGTTGCTGGCTCGAATCCCAGGCGGGGAAAGGTTTTTTCATTTCCAGATGTAAAAGTCTGAATGATTAGATCTTGTTGCAGCCAGGAACAATTCTCTACGATTCACTGTTGCATGAATAATTAACAGTGCTGCTCCTAAGGTGGCGTTAGGAATCAGTAACAACGCCTATCCAGAACAAGTGGCTAATGACCATAGCAGTTGATGCCAACAACCCAAAAAAAAACCCAAAATACAGTTCAATCAACGGATTATTAAAAATATGAAACATAAAATAAAATAAAACTAAATATGATCACAAAGTTGTGATGATGTGCCTTCCTACTCATAGAAGATAACATAGTCCTAACTGCTCACGAGGGAGTTGAAATGAATTGGGGACACATTCGAATCATTATATTCATGCCACGTACTCTTATATGGATGTTTACAGTAGGCTGTACAGAGCTCGCTTTACGTAGTCCCACTATGATTAGAAAATGCATACAGACTATATCGATAAGTAGCTACGTTGTCTGCTGCATAATCACTTATGTCCAGTCCATTTAAAGGAAAATCAATGGTGAAATTCAATTTTCCTCGAAACGTATCTGTTTGAAAAAATTTTCGGGAATTTTTGAATTAATGAAGATTTCATGAACATCCTTCTCTTCTTGCACTTTGCACATCTCGGCTTCTCGTCATCATCCAAAATTTCTTGCTTTTTGACTGAATCCAAACATTGTGATAATCCTGATTGGCCTGAACTTCAAGGTATAGAAAGGGAAAGTTCCCAGAACGAATCGAAGGAGACTGAACTATGACCACAATAAGTACATTTTAATGTAGATTTCAACAGACCACCAAAGTTATCCACAATGATGGAGTTGTCCATCCTCAAGAATCGCGATCATGACTCTTGAGCTTCATCATTCACTCAATTCGTCATCAATCTCTGTCAAGGTTGATTGAGGTTTCTCCGTATATCTTTTCAAGTCCTCATGTAGACTCCCCTCAAGTATCGTAAGAATTCCTAAGCATCTCCCTGAGAATAACCAATAAAACGGGGCGCAAATCGTTCCATCTGAATCTTCAATAAAAATGTATCAACTACTTGATGTGATGAATCTTCTGACCATACTTCAATTTCTCAGTAGAGATTGCAGCGGCTCCAGCAGACTTTGAAGTGATTGATAAATGGGAAGGAACCAAGATATCTGCGCGAGTGAAGTCCCAAACTGAAAGTTTCCCACACGTCCAGGGTACGAGGGATATACATCGGGACGTTAACCATCATCACGACTGATACCTTTGGGCTCCAAAATTGCTGGTATACCTGCGGATACTAACGTACGCCTGATGATATCGTACACTTGGGAATGTCTTGGAAAACGGCCAGCACTTCTTTGGCAGTGCAATCCATGAGTACCCTTTGTGTCTATGTAACTTCCACGAACACATACATGAGGAGCACAAACAGATAAACCCAATATGAATCCGACAGCAATTCTGAAGCTCTCATTATCCAATAGATTTCCAAGAGCTGCCACAGGTAACGCATTCAGTCAAGCACCTGATTCCTTCACCATACCCGCATTGAGTCGAGCCGTTTCAGATATAGATACAGCTGTCTCGATCATATTATGAGAAGTTATTTTATACCTCTTCTTTAAGAATCAAAAGAAATTTTTATGGCTTGCACCTACTGCGCCCCCTCCTCCTCATAACCACTTCAGACAGAGTTTTGTGTTCACTGTCTGACTGATTTCTGAACCCGGTGACTCAGAGTGCTGCGTAGACCACGTCACATCGCGCAAGACCAAAGTAACCAGAGTGATTTGATGAAGAGGCTAGGTTCGAATCCTTAGCGACTACACATTTTTATCTGATGGCCCGAGAAAGTGCTAGAAATCGCACATTCAAAGGTAAGACCTCGTTAATCCTTGGCTCGCACAAGTTTCGACTCTTGAGGGCTGCCGTTCGTAAGGGGACGACAACTGGTTAACGGAAAAAACAGAATGCATCAAAGCTGTTTGTGCAGAACCTTGCACTGATCAGAGGCTTGAGGTCGAAACTAGTCTGTCCGATGAAAAAAAAATCTGCTAGTTGGTTACAGGCAGTATTTGCAATTGTGTCCCCTGCATTGAGGAACATTGCATAATAATCTGTTTGATATTCCAATGGAAGAGCAGTTTCCAATGTCTTCGGACATAGGCGACTGAATTCCGCCCTGTCATGCTGTCGATTGCCTATTCTGTAAAATTTTCCTGGTGTTAAAAAAAAAATGACAGTGTGAATAAAGACATATTATTATTATTATTATTATTATTATTCAACAGTCGTCATGGGTATTAGCCTACACTGTACGTTTGTAGGGGTAATACGGGTTAACATTATTCGTCAACATCTATCATTACCAAGATTTATTCATAATACGCCAATTATAAAATCTAGAATTGATTTATTTACAAATCTATGCAATGGGTAATTTCGTCGACAATTATTCAACAGGAAACAACTACTGGTATATGAGCAATATGTTCTTTGAAGCATACTTTCATGACATTTCAAGTTTGATCCACATATTTCTTCTAGCAGTCTTTATATAGCTGATTCCATAAAAATCAGATATGTACCAATGCCAATAAATGTACACAAGTTTCGACTCTTGAGGGCTGCCGTTCGTAAGGGGACGACAACTGGTTAACGGAAAAAACAGAATGCATCAAAGCTGTTTGTGCAGAACCTTGCACTGATCAGAGGCTTGAGGTCGAAACTAGTCTGTCCGATGAAAAAAAAATCTGCTAGTTGGTTACAGGCAGTATTTGCAATTGTGTCCCCTGCATTGAGGAACATTGCATAATAATCTGTTTGATATTATTCAACAGTCGTCATGGGTATTAGCCTACACTGTACGTTTGTAGGGGTAATACGGGTTAACATTATTCGTCAACATCTATCATTACCAAGATTTATTCATAATACGCCAATAATAAAATCTAGAATTGATTTATTTACAAATCTATGCAATGGGTAATTTCGTCGACAATTATTCAACAGAAAACAACTACTGGTATATGAGCAATATGTTCTTTGAAGCATACTTTCATGACATTTCAAGTTTGATCCACATATTTCTTCTAGCAGTCTTTATATAGCTGATTCCATAAAAATCAGATATGTACCAATGCCAATAAATGTAAGACTGACAGAAAAAAATAAATATATATATATATATATATATATAGAGAGAAAATTTTTTTGGAGAATTTGTAGGTATTCAGTCAAGTCAGGGAGAAAAACTCTTCTTCACTTTCCCAAGCTTTCGACAAATGTATTATCCTTATCAAGACTAAAAAGTTGTAATGGTTGAAAAATATCTGAAATAGGTTAAATTAACGAATATGATATCAAGTATATTGAATATGTCGACATGACACGTACAAAAATGTCACACTAATAGACATTTTCATTGAAAGAACATGGAAGTATTTTAGTAGGTACAAGGGGTTTTTTATTTTTATTAATATTTGTATGCATTTTGCTGAGTTGGTCGATGTCAGATCTCTTATTCATACTGTTATTATCACTGTTTAATGCAACCATTTCCAAGAGGAGTCTTTTTGTTAAATTTTGTTCTAAATTTATAATTATTGCATCATCATAATGTGATCTAGGTTCACTACATGATTCACAAATCATGTAGCTATAGAGAGTACTTTTTCTTACTACGGGCCTCATGATGAATATAAATTTTCATTTGAAACAAAAAAATAATATTCTGTTTATCCTTTCGAAATTTTTCTCGAACTCTTCGATTTACAAACCTGAAGAAGAATTTCTCGAAAATCTCCTTAAATCTGTTGAGATTGTAAAAGCAATTGGGACTATGCCAATTGCTTATGAAATTTCCTACGAGAAGCTGGCCGTGACTCGTTCAGAAATTAAATCTACATTTTTTCAGTATGAACTCTTGTTTTCTTTCAAGGGCCTGCTTCCTGCGCTACGTTAAATGTCTTTATTAGCCTATAATCAGACAAAGGCACCGAAAAACATGTGTTATGAGATCTTATATTTGAAGTGACGGGCAATGGCATGCCCTCAATAGCATACTTTAAGAAATTGTTGTCGAGTGTCTCATCTGTTACATACATTTAATTAACAAATTTTTAGATGAGAGCTATTTTTAAATGAATTACGTGTGACTTGTTCACGAAGAATTTTTTCTTCTCTGAAAAGTGACATATTATGAAATGGAAACATTTATAATTGCCGTTTCAGAAGCGTTGGAGATGGTACAGGGCATGAAGGGTGTTTCTCAATGAATGATTGATTTACTACAAACCCCCATAACAATTTGGGGGGGTCATTTGACCCAGCATGATACAGTTTCCACCCTCAGAACCCAGTTAGAACGTAAGACCAAATACATTTTATCCACATTCAAAATGATAATAATAATCAGGATTGTTTCTATTTCTACAAAGATACGAAGAGACACAAGATAATATTCACATAGATAGGTACCATCGAGGAAATGTCATGGGGGTTTCCCTGCTTCCCTGATGTGTTATGAACCTAAATCTAACCAAATTAACCAAATATTCATTAACTCCCTCTTATGTTTCTCTTCGAACTGTCTGTTACATGGTACGGACATTGAAAGTGTTGATCGCTTCGATATTTCGTTACAATCTGGTTATTCCTGTTGATATTTTACAAGTAAAATAATCCTCTTACCTATTTGCAGGAAAAAAAAAATGTTTTAGGTATAGGTATTTCATAATTTCACTTTAAATACACTCATTCATTTCTCTCACACTTCTTGATTTTATATTAGCTTTATACTTTTCAATTCAAAATTGTTTAACGACTCGCATGTGTCAGTGAATGTCTACATAATATAGTTGTGAACGGACTACTAGCTTTTGCTTCCATCCGTTGAGAGAAGCTTTTCATCAGAAATGTTTCGTTGAATATTTATTTATGGAAACTTAATTAGTTCATTGGTTTTCTTTCATCAAGCAATCGTTCAAGAGCTCCAGTTTCCGTGGGCTTTTTGTTGGTACATTCTCTAAATAGACTTCGGCCTTTAAGTTGATCATAATTATCTGTCCGGTGCGAAAGAGAGAGGAGAGAAAGAGATGAAGATTGAAGTGAATAAAATTGTCTCCATTAAGAATATTAGATGCTTGTCTAAAAACGATATGAACTCAACAGATATATCAGTTCAAGAAATAAAAATCGTAGGAATATGAATGAAGAAATGGGTCGAATATAATCCAGTCTGTGAGCATGACGATATACAGAACGTGTCAGATAGTGGTAAAACAGTTTTGGTGGTGTTACCGGTTGTTGTTTCCTGATTTGAACTTGTGATGTGATAGGAAATAACGATGAATTATGTATATGTGTAGCCTCACATATAAGATACTAGGAGTCTTATATAGATGTACGGATCTTGGCGGTTTCTGATATTCTTGCAGAGAAAAATTCCTATTGTGTATGACTTAAGCTGGATTTATAGTTTGACGGACTGTAAACGTAGACGCACTGCAAAAAGATCAACTCCATAATGTATGTACCGCTGTTTATAAAATATAAAAGTATGTAAATGCATGACGTAAAATTTATTTATTTATTTATTTATTTATTTATTAGTCAAGTACACTACAGGATCGTAATAAAGTGTCAAATGGTACATCAAGCGTGTATAGATAAAAAAAAACATAAAACATTATAAAACATTATAAAAAAAAAAAACATTATAAAAAACAAGCAACACTAGTAATGTGATATAAAACAAAACATAAGTATGTCGAGTACACTACAGAGTAAAACATAACCTAAAAACATTTTCATTAGTCAATAAATAATATAGGTAATTGAAATAAGATCACAAATGGTAGCCCAAGAATGTTCAATTGATAAGGAAATATTCAAATACAGGAACAAAGATAAAAAAGCCAAAAAACATAAAATTAATTAAATAGCGAATATTCGGGAATCTAGCGAACAATTGAGGGATTTAGTAGTCTAATTGCCATTTTTTTAAATCTTAATTGTGACAAATGGAAAAGATCAAGTTCTGAAAAATTAGTATTAAAATTATTTTGAAGTCTACAACTGATTGCCATTGAGCCATAGTTATGGAACCGTAACCCAAATGAAAAACTATGATTACTTCTCAAGGTTCTTGAGTTAACAGAAAGGCAGAGTTCTTCTAAAATGGCTGAACAATTGTAATAAAAATGTATAATTTTATGAAGAAATAGAACCATCGCGAGTTTACGTCTATCCTCAAGTGACATTAAGTCTAATACAGAAAGCCTCATTTGAGGGTTGAATCCAAAATATGGTAAGCCAAGCTTCCATATTAGATATTTAGTGAAGCGATTCTGATTGTTTTCGATTCTCCCTTTGTGACACGCATAACGAGGACACCAAATAACACTGTTGTACTCCAATATACTTCGAACCAGCGAAAAGTATAATGACTTAATAGCAACACAATCTGTAATATGGCGAGTATTCCTTTTAATGAACCCGAGCATTCTCAGTGCTTTGTTGCAAATATTATTCACATGATCATTAAAATTTAGATCTTTATCGAATATAATCCCTAAATCGCTTAAACTATTGACTAGTTGAAGAGAAACATCATTAATGGCGTAATTGCCAACGACTGGCTGCCGTATTCTATAGAATCTTAAAACCTTACATTTCTCAACGTTAACTTTTAACAAATTAGTGTCACAGTAAGTACAAAAATTATCCAAGTCAATCTGAATATGGTCAATATCAATGCTAGATTGCACAGTTTTGAAAAACTTAAGGTCGTCTGCATATAGAGAAATATCACAATATTTAAACACAGATTTAATATCATTAATAAAAAGTAAAAATAATATGGGCCAATGTGCGAACCTTGTGGAACCCCTGAAGTAACATGAATTGTTTCTTACTCACAGCCAGCTATTTTTACATTCTCCAATCTATTAGAAAGATAGGATTCAATGAATTTCAAATACCTACCCATAATTCCGAGATTATTGAGTTTCAAAATTAAAAGTTCATGACAAACTGAATCAAAGGCTTTAGCAAGGTCAGTGTAAACAACATCTACTTGGAATCCTTGCTCAAGCTTATTCGTAATAAAGTTTTGATAGACAGCCAGATTAGTGGCTGTGGACCTTCCTTTGTAGAACCCGTGTTGTTCATCAATTATAACATGTTTGAAATTATTAAATATCTCATCTGTAATCAGAGACTCGAATACTTTGGGAATACAAGAAATTTTTGAAATACCACGGTAATTCTGAATATCATTTCTGTTTCCACTTTTGAATACTGGAGACAGAAAAGATTTCTTCCACACACTGGGAAAGATCCCTGTATCAAATGATATTTGAAAAAGTATTCTCAGAGGGTTTGATAAGCTTTGATAGCATTTCCTTAACAATACTGGCGGAATCCCGTCAGGACCAGCGCTCTTTGAAATATCTAGATTTCTCAGCTTGTCCTCGATTTCTATTTGACTAAAAGTATGGAAGGATAATGTGTTTCTATGATAATTGTCATTATCAGGAACATAATTTTGAAGAGGTAAATGATTCAAGAAGCAAGACCTGAAATGGATCGCAAACGCATCAGCAATAGTTTGAGGGGTGTCATAGTTGAACCCATTATATGTCATGACAGTAGGCATACCTTTATCCTTTCTCAATGAGTTGAAAAATGACCAAAAATATTTAATATTACTAGGAATCATATTCTCTGTATTAGACAGATATACTAGGTAACATTTATCTATGTGATACTTGGTTTCCTTTCGAATCATGGAGTATTCTTGGTAATCATCAACCAATTTCGTTTTTTTAAATTTCTTGAACAAAGAGTTCTTTTTTTTTATAAGTTGTATCAAAAAAGAACTGTACCATTTGGGTTACTTCGAAGTAGTTTTATACCGCTGAGGCACGAATCGAGAAAAACCTTCAAATAAAATATCATAAAAGGATGAGACTGCCAACTCAATGTCAGAATTAAGCAGGGATGACCAATTGACATCAGTCAAGTAGCTATTCAGCCCATTATAATCAGCTTTGTGGAATAAAAATACTTTTTCCCTATAGCTAAACGTAGACTGTACCATATTCTCAAAATCTAATGTAAATTGAAGTGGTGGGTGATATGCATCAGCTGGAAAGTTAGTGAGCAATGTACTATCGGAAATTCTTACATCAATTAAAATTTCATCAGAGAAAACTAAATCCAAAATTTTATCTTTAACATTTTTAACATTATTATATTGCTGGAAGCCCATAACGGGAAGTTCATCAAGCAAAAACTCTACACGTTGGTCGTGTGAGTAACAAGGAATCAGGACTTTATCTTCATATGACCACGTAACTTTGGGAAAGTTGAAGTCACCCACAATAATGACGTTCGCACTTAAGTGGTGTCTTTTCACATCGTTAACATGTTCAGCAAATTTTTGATATGCTTCAAGGGGTGAATCAGGAACAAAGTAAACAACACCCAATACAATTGATTTGTTGTTAATCTTAAGTTTCACCCAGATATCTTCAAAAAAATTGGAATCAGAAACTTTTATTACTGTAGCATTGTAAGTAGACTTAATTGCTATCATAACACCACCTCCTCGCGTACAGTTAGTACTGTTGTAGTCGCGATCCTTTCTAAAAATGACATATTGCGAGTTGCTTATTTCAGAATTAGCAAAATTATCATTTAGCCAAGATTCTGTGATTAAAATAATATCAATATCACTAATTTCAAGTGCTCTATTCAGATCATCTATTTTTGTTCTAAGACCTCGTATGTTCTGATAATAACAATGAAGGTTATCCTTTGATAAGTCTAACATATTTTTTAGCAGTGGCTTACAAGATTTAGGCACAATATTATCGGCTTGTGTTATCTCAAGTCGATGTTTTGCTTTCCTATTTCTAAAAAAGTTGATTGGGGAACCAACGTAGATATATTGACATCCTCGTTCACCGTGACATTTCTTACATCTGCCCCATTCTGCCCTGATATATTCTGTACCATTAACTCCCACTTATGTTTCTCTTCGAACTGTCTGTTACATGGTACGGGATGTACGGACCTTGGCGGTTTCTGATATTCTTTCAGAGTAAACATATTCAACATTTATATATTTTTATCGAGTATTGAAGTTCAATTAGGAAAATCTTCTTTCTGCAAACTAAAGCTGGATTTATAATTTGACGGACTGTAAACGTAAACGCAATACAAAAAGATCAACTCCATAATGTATGTACCCACAGGGTAAGAATGTAAACACACAGGATCGGTGCGTCGGGGGGGCCCGGGGAGGCACAGCCCCCCCCCCCACTTTTCATCCAAAATAATCCGTGAATCGTTGAGAGTGAACAGTAGCGCGTCACTACAAACAGTTCAATTTTATAATATCAGACATACTTACATTATCAACAGTGATAGTGAAGATAATGTGAACTCGCAACTAAGCCTCTGTCCATAATAGAACTTTGTAGCTTGGAACTCCAATCGGATCGCATAGTCGATTTTGCGCAATATCTAACAATTTCATATAAAATTAAATTTTAAGGATTCAAAATTCCGAAATTGTGCAATATTTTCCATTTATCAAATTATTTAAAAAAAAATCCAAAACCAAAAATCAATTGAGTATCGGAATTCACATATACGAATTGAATCATTTGCACACACAAAAAAATTCGCAAAAAAACTGAATTCAGAAAACCGATTCCCGTTTCACCAAGGTACTGTTTGCTCTTACATTCTAAGGGCCATTATATGTCAGTTTAAACTCCTCAATCCTCAAACCAGTTTACCAATGGTTTAGAATGTGAATGAAAATGTCATTAATTAAATGATGTTGTAAGGTTCACAATCTAACCATTAGTGAAATGGCTTAATGTTTGAGAAGACATGAACTGACATTATAATGATATATAGCCCTTTAACTTTATCATATCATGAAAAAGCTACCTAGATGCATAACGTAACAACGGACGACCGACCGACGAATTTGTCAACTTGTACCCCAGCAAGCGTTTCTAGGTTCTTCTCCTCTGACGTTGAAATAATAAGCGATTTTTAAAAAATTTCAACGCAACACACTTTAAGCAACCAACTGAATATATATAGAAATGGTATGTTGAAGTATGCAGGAGATAAAGTGAATAGAACCGTTGAATATTATGCAACACGATTTCTTGACGAAAATTTCAAGAATATGCTCTCTCAGGTATGGAAACTTTTCGAATTAGTTCTCAGTTGTCCAGTTACATCTGCATCTGCAGAAAGATATTTCTCATCCTTCAAAGGCTTGGAAACGTACTTGAGAATTACCATGGAGCAGGAGAGGTTGAGTGCTTTAGCCCTTATGACTATACAGAAAGAGGTTGTAACAAACCTCATAAGAAAAACTGATGATCCCATGCATATTTTTATAGCGAAAAAAGTTTTATGGTAGTTCATCATTTTGTCAAGAATCTTTTATTTATTTATGGTCACCAAAGTCTGTTGATTTATTTTTTACTTGTTTTATTGCAATTAAATGATTATAACATCTTGAACATTATTATGATGATTTGTTGTACTTCAACCATCAATAAGAAAAAATTAATTTGAATATACACTTCGAGTGCCCCCCCACTTTTATGACCCATGCGCCGCCCCTGTAAAACGCATGACGTAAAATTTATAAACAAGAGTACATACATTCTCTAGTTGACCTTTTCGCGTTACGTCTACGTTTACAGTCCGTCAAACTATAAATCCAGCTTTAGTTTGCAGAAAGAAGATTTTCCTAATCGAACTTCAATACTCGATAAAAATATATAAGTGTTGAATATGTTTACATTTTCACTGACACTCAATACATTCCGGATAATAAAATAATTTAGAATCCACGTGACACATTGAAGTAAGGAAAAACTTAACAAGTACGTAAAACTTGTTAACATCCACCAACAGAGAAAATATTTAAATGTGATCATTACAAAAATGATAAGTGCAAAATATTGCCGAAACAGTACTGACATACTGGTATTTGGATGTACTGGTAGAATATTTAATTTCTTTTTAGGTTTGAGCTGACGTTTTCTTATACAGAGTGACCCATTTAAAAGCAGGCCACCTCTCTGATTTTCTGAAACTGTTATTTATTATTATTAAGTTTTTTTTCAATAGATAGAGCCTCAATAGTTCTAGTTGGGAGCAATAAATTCGAAATAAATATAAAAATTTCAAGGCCTACTTCGAATTTTTTTCAAGGTCAAAAATCCAAAAAATATACTGAAATCTATCTCGGACAGAAAGGATTTGAAGAACCGAACGATCAAGATTTACCTCCCCTACAATCGGTTGCAATAAATGAAATATACAGACTAATCCGATGAGTCCGACGTAAATACTGAACGCTGTTAATGATCTATCAAACTTGGACTTGTTTATTATAAAACTTAAATGATGATTTTACCAATTTCTGGTCGATTCTATACTCTTCGGAGTGGTGAATTGGACTAAAGAGGAGCTGCGACAACTAGACGTTAAACTAGCGAAATAATTCAACTTTATTGTAGCTTTTATCGTGAATCGTCTTTTTCACTGTGGTACTTCACTAGACAACAGGAAAGTCAGTGTGGAGAATAAGAAGTGCCGAATATTTTGGAACTACTCGTGGCCCACCTTTAAACATGGCTCGGAAGGAGGACAAAAAATGGCAATATATCGAGATTTAGCAGGCCACTATATTGAAATGGACCTAGAAATTATCCTTGTTTTCTGACTGGGATGTTCCTGGAGGAAGAAATTGTAATAATAATGATACCTCATAAACACTCGTAGAGTGTAACTGTTTGGGTAGGATATGGCTATTATCATCATTTGATGTGGCGCTCTGGGTCGATTTACTTTTGTTGTTTTTCACTATTGGAAAAACAGGAAGAATATATAATTTTGTTTGAATAGGAAAAAAATTGCGTAACATATGGAACATATACATGCCGGTTAACGTTAAGGATTTTCAATTTATTTTGGAAAATAGGAATGTGGTGGTACGAGCTTCACTGTACAACGAGTCGATCAGGTAGGTACCATTATTAGGTATTGTTCTACCCTTTTCCAGATAATTATTCATAATCATTCCTTTGAAACTGAAGCAAGAATTTGCAAAACTAACTATCTGAATGAAAACGCGAATTTTGACTTTCAGATTTTTTCTTTTCTTTTGAGTTAGAGTCTTTTCACAATACCTATCAGATGTAGTTCAATGTCCAGCGTGGCTTGTGCCGGGGAGGTAGTTGTTTTATGTTAGATATTTCAAATAAATCACATTTTTCATTTTTCAATATTTATGGAGAATGTTCCCCTTTTCAACATGAATACCTTTCACAAAAATAACTTTCACAGTGTTACCGCCGAACAAATATTTCCGTCATATCCATCCCTGATGTGTATTCTTCTGAAGAGCCTGTTTTCCCATTCCTATCAATTCCCCTGAAGAGCTTGGCAAAACGAAATAGATTTTCGTCGACCAAAATGTATTGGGGATCAAATGTGAGAGAAGCGAACCTTGCTTTAAAGAAATGTACGATTTCTGTGTCCATTTCCATTTCGACTGGCGGGCAGTCTATATCACTTAGGCCAACATCATTAGGCCGGTAGGTACATTTCCATCTTATCCAGCAGTCCTGCGAGTGTCATCATTCTACCTCGATAATTACGGAAGTTACGGGGGTGCTTCCATGAAAAGTGAGACACACTGTATACTCGTAATTTATTCGCACGCCTCTGTTCAAGCAGTACAACATACACTGTCAATTTTTACGCGTACATTCTTCCATGCCGCCCGCCTCCCGACCCATTCCAAGTACCATGATGTATGACGGTCTGGGCGCGCTGGGCTACCGCGACAAGATAAATACACTTGTCAAAATTTCAATTTCCGAAAGCGTGTTCCATTCGGCAGCCTATCGCCGATGCTATGCAAATTTACGTGCATTCTGCCTCCTTCCCGCTTACTCATGATTTGGATGATAGTCCAGGTAGTAAAAGGTGTCAACTGGAAAGTGTTTTGATAAAAATAAAGGAAAAAAAATATTGGCACATTGAAGGGGTGTCCTAAGCACGTTCGAAAATATTTTGGGCAGGGATATCACACACACCAGTAACAAGTCAAAAACAGATCTCTGTGAAATTCCATAGGTTGCCGGGGGCGAAATTGAGGGGAATTGCAGTGAATTTGCAAAAGGTGGTACCCGCCACTCTCTCAGCAGCTCAGTTGGGGAGTTGATTCAAAAACACAAATAGTAATCCAGTAAGATTGGGTTTTGAGACGAAGATCAATTGTAGCACCACCAAAATTGGTATGCTAGTTTTTGGAACCATGGTAAACTCGAAAAAGAATTGTTTAACGAAATTCCAGGGTGGAATTACATACAGTACCCTTTCAGTACCAGTCCTTGGCATAAGCTTTCTGGAGGGTCGTCGTCACTCCCAGATATCCTTATGGATTTCTTGGAGTAAGTTCTTTCTTTTATTTCTGTGTACCACTACCTAACGTATATCTTTCCCAGCATCATCCAGCTTCTACACACGCTTCCAGACCAGGGTGTAAGGGAATTACATTGGGCCCAGTAGAATTCAACGTATGGCTTCGATTACTTTTTTCCAGCCAATGACTAACATAGATCTGATTTTTTTTGGGGGGGTTTCAGGTCTTGTTATTATAGTTATCATCTTCTGCGGTGGTTCTACAATTTTTTTATTCCCTTTCCTCTGCTCGTCGTTCTGATAGTTACTGTTTGCTCAATGTTTGATCTTGAAGTAAAATTTGTGCAGTTTCTCATTCCAGCGTATCATTTCCACACCAAACCGCTATTTCTGACACCTCGTTAACGTGTTTCAGTGATTACTATCGAGGAGATTTGAAATCCAGAAAATTGTGACCTGGTGACTGAAACACGTGTCACCACCGAGACTAACTAAATGAAAGTAACTCATGCTCATTTCTCAAACACCATGCTATGAATCAATTTCAACATGAAATCATGCTACTGATATACTAACCTGAAGCGATTCTGATAATGTCAATAGAATTGTATCAATGTTCTGTCACTCCTCCAGTTCCCAGAGGAAACTTGGTAATTGCTGCCACATTGGAGTTCGTGTTCCTCATTATTTATTTCATTTTCGATCAACACCAATCAACTTGCTGAATGATTCATCCAATTCAACATTTATTCATCTGAGCGAACATCGTTCAAAGCCACAACTTATTTTATTCATATCATTTTCGATTTATCTTGATATCATAAAGTGAAGTAACTCAAGAGACCACTAAGTGATTTTGAGAGCCCAAGAGAATATAATGCAATATACCTACTCTGAAACGGTATGTTTGATGTAGTGCACTTTCCTGGGAATATTAGAGAATCAATTCTCTCAAATAATATATACCATGACTAGACTCGAAGTTATGAATTATTCCAGGATGTACTTCCTTGAAAATGATCTAAATTCTTTCAGATATACAGCGACCGCCAAAAAGTATGTACCATATGGGAAAAAAGTTTATTATTGGAGTATTGGTAAACAAAATCTTGGGAAAAGTTTGTGTGTGTGTTCCATAACCTAAAAATTGTTTTTAACACATGTCACGTGATCGCTGGTATGGCGGAAAATTGAAAAAAATTACCATCAAAAGGCAAAAAGTAGGATAAAATGGCAAGATATCAAAAAAAAATTATTTTAAAAAGTTGCTCAGAATTGAATTTTATACACATATACAGAGTTTTCATAGCTATATGAAAATATCAAATTATTATCTTATGAATAACTTGACCATACTGAAACATTTGTATTTCAATGAGAATGACAAAATTTTCTGATTTTTTCCACACCAGTGAGCACTAAATTAAAAAAAATTGATTTTGTCAAAACCCTGGCTGTTACATTGGGTCATATCTAACAGTTATATCATAATTCCACGACCATTGTGATGACATGACACTCCAGAAACATGGTGTTCTCCAGATTATAATCAAGTTTCGATAATAATCGTGCCAGAGGGTTTCACTTCGCATTCAATGTTCCAAACTCTAGCCTCTTTAATTTGACGCAATATTTTTGAGAATATGCTTGTGCGAAGTGAAACGTTCGTGTACGATTATCATCAAAAATTGATTATAATCGGAAAAACATCATTACCAATGATAGTGGAATTCTGATATAACTATTAGATACGAATCAATGTAACAGCAAGGGTTCTGACAAAATTAATTTTTTTTAATTCAGTGCTCTCTGGTGTGGAGGAAATGAGAAAGCTTTCTCATTATCATTGGAATACAAATATTTCAGTATGTTCAAGCTATTCATGAGAAAATAGTTTGATATTTTTATAGTGCTAGGAAAAATATTTAAAAAAAATAGCTATTTTCAATTTTCTCACATTATTCTGTCAAACTTTATATATGTGTATAAAATTGAATTCTAAGCAACTTTTTTGAATTACTTTTTTCGATATCTTGCCATTTTACTTGACTTTTTGCCTATTCATAGTAATTTTTTTCAATTTGCCGCCATACCAGCTATCACGTGACATGTGTCAAAATCGATTTTTACGTTATCGGACATGCACAAACTTTTCCCAAGAATCTTTTTTCGAATACTCTAATAATAAACTTTTTTCCTATATGGTACATACTTTTTGGCTGTCACTGTATATGATCTGATTCACACATCTGAAATGTTGAAAATTTTTATAGAAGAATCATGCATGTTAAAGCACTTGTGTTAAATATTATTTTGATATAAATGAAAGCTCTCTTCCAGTTTGTCAATGAAATACCAGAAGAAAAAAAAAACAACATAAACTCATTCGATCATAATTCAATTTTTCAGAAATAAAATTTCATGTTGTACCCAAAATATATAATTCCCGAGTTCATAAAATCTACAAAACATAATACAGCGTTTAACAATCAAACGAAAAAAAAATCGTATTACAAAACGATGTTTTTTATCAATTTTTTTTTATTTTATATTGAGAATATTTTTTCAAGTGTAGTATCGTCTTTAGCAGTTATATGCTATTCAAAGGAAGTAAGGGCTGAAGCGCTTATGGGTATTTCGTTTGGTTCTTGAAATTTTGGTACTTATATAAAAAAAACAACTATTTTTCAGATTTTATTTTCAATGTTTCGAGAGCTGTCGGTTGGAATTGAATACCGTCGTTAGTTATTCAAGGCAATAATGAACGCCCACCTGATACAAAAACTTTTTTCTCTCATAGGAAAATAATAGTGCGATGTAAATGTTTAGCATGGTTTTCTGAATCAACCATTGTATGGTTTGATGAAACCATTGTATGGTTTGATATGCATAAGTCATCCATGTATATGGAATGAGAGACTTTTGTCTGCCCTAGACCTGCTGAAATTGGTTAAGCTTTATGTGTCTGAGCTGTGACGTGGCTAACTCGAATAAAATTGCGTTCGCAGTAGTTTAGGCACAATTAAACAGGGGGCGTAGATTGCCGTACCTCCCAATAGGTTGAAATACATTAACAATGTTTCAGTTGCTTGTATCTGCAGTAGTCTTCAGCTGCATACCCATAATCTTGGGTGCTCCCTAGTATTTCATAAGTCAATCGGTGTAGTGATGCATACAGTTTCTCTTGGTGCCATGGAACAAGTAATTCCGAGGTTCTGAAAAATATTGAGTGGAGCCATACATTTCTGATCCCGCCTTCGGCTCAATGAAAGCCATTTACTTCTATGTAGACGACTTCCTTGAATTTATATTTTGAGTCATCTTTATGCTCTTTATCATCCTGCATAACTTGGTGGTGTTTAGTGCAGGTTTGGTTATTTAATATCCCTTTCAACAACTTTCCACTTGGATCTTTTTGAAGGCACCTTCATTATAAAAGAGGTGCTATATGGAAGATTAGACTGTCTTCCGGAAGATGGTATCTTGTCCATCTGTTGAAAATAGCGGTTTGGTGTTGAATCAAAACATCAGTGTATTCTTGAAAGAGGTACAGAACTCCTCCCAGTATTTTATCGGAGTATCTGACTCCACCTTTATTCTACTTATGATGTAGTTTATTTCTGTGTTTAATGCAAATTTTTTTGACAAAATTTCTAATGATTACTTGTTGAACTTGGATCACCGTAATGAACTGCGTTTCTACGTTTAAGGGCCCCTGCTTATTTCAAACTCTTCTGACAACATTTCTAATGAATGCATCGGTATGCACATGCTCTTGAAACGACGAAGTTGAATAACTGTTTCGCACTCAGAGTGCTTTTTTGTCAAACCACAGATGTATCCATTGAGTTTCCCATTTTTTCGACGAGTATTAGTATTCAAGCTTCATAGACTGGCTATCATTATCAAGTATATCCTAGCATAACAGAGATATTAACTCTCAGGTGTCTTTGATGAGTTGGTGAATTAGCTTGAACTTCACAGAGAGATTTACTCCCGGGTATCATTCAAGCTGAATATCTATTTTGCACTACGGAGAGATTCACCTCGAGGTGCTTCCCAGAGAAACCAGAGTTGCGTGTTCTTTGCTCACTATTGTTCAAAGTGGACCAGCACCACGGGGAGGTTTACTCTCGGTAGTAAGTTTGAAAAGTTTTATATTAGGCATTTGATTACTAAGTATGAGTTTAAACCAGATTATTGAGTATACATCGTGCCTTAAGGTTATAAGAGGTGAAGAGGTGGCTTGTGTATGCTAGGAGATCTTGACCCTGAGTGGAACCGGCCCAGTTTTATTTCAGTTGGCCTTTTTATTCCACGAACCGAATCATTTGAGTCTCTACCAGCCCAACAGGTCAAGTTAAGTCTGCCTCTTCGACCACAGTACTTTTGTGTATACTCTAGCGATCTCTGGTGTTTTTGACGCTACCTGGAGCAAGTGTAGCATTCCACAGCGAAAGCTGGCGCTCGAGGCAACCCGCTGGCCCTAGCGTCAAAATAACTAGTAACGACGAAAGAGCATTACATGTGTATTTTCCTATGAATTGATTTGTAGAGGTTATAATATATTTGTTCAATTTCCACGGAGACGAAATACTGTTAGGTGCCTTTTGTCGTCTGAACCTGACTAAATTCTTCTTGCTGCTCATTCTTAAGAAAGTATAAAGAGTTTATCTAGACAGACTGGAATGAAGGCGTCATCCATGTATCTCAACCAAGTTTGTGTTTACATCAGGCATCTCAGGTAGACAATTGCACGAAGCATTTTATGTATAAGTAAGCGATTACGTGAGAAAGGAAAGATTATATATCCGAAGTTCGTCAATTTGAAAGAAGAACTGGTCCTTCCGAGCCTGAAATATGATGATGATGCTGTACTTCAGAGATTACACTGATCGTATACTAAACTTATCCTCTTATAGAAATAACTAATGCCACAAGAAATTTGAAAAACAAATAGTCTTGTGTAGATTTTAATAATAATAATAATAATAATAATATTTATTCACCTTTGTTTGCCATATACATATGAATAAGGTATGTCAGTTCCCAGATTTTCCCGAAGTAATCACGGATACATAAGCGCAACTGCCTCCTGGAGAGAAAACCAATAGTTTTCAGCTGACTTTGTCTCCCTCCATTAACTTGTTTTGAATCAGATGATGAAATGAAAAATATTTTTGAAAAATCCTCGATAATAGCAATAAAAAACTTACTATATTTTCATGTTTTCTAGGTATTTCAATAATGCGAAACCCCCTACAAACACACTTTTTTCCAATATCCCTCATTAAACTCATCTGCAAGGAACGTTCAATCCCTTTCATTCAAATAACTGTCATTCCGAATTCGCTGTTCTATGTTCCACCAGAAATCTGGCATTCACCAAGAAAGGGATATTTATCTCCTCGCCACAATACGTTATTTCCGTAATCATGAGGATGTCTGCAAATGTCCCCGCAGCAAAAAGAGACCGAAATTTATTACACTCAAAATGGTAATGGTGCATTCTGTGGTCGTTTGCATTGTTTGAACTATCACACTTATGTAATAGTAAGTTTTCGGCTGGCGCTCGGCCAGAATGGCTGTGTCTGAAATATTATCCGTTGATACAAATCGATAGGTGTTTTCTGTTTTGAGAAGTAGTGCAAAAAAAATATTAGCAGTTAATTGGGAATACGTGTTTGAAAGACAGTGTGGAACAACTAACTCACTGCTTTGAATCTAATCCGTGTTTACTCTTGCCGAGTGAAGTTTTTGTCTGAGATTGTTTTCTGGTATTACCAAATCTATTTTGCCTAAAGGCCGATTCAGACACATGGGTGCCCACCCTGGGTTTTTGACCCCGCATGATAAATTTCTCCAGTATTGATAAAATTAATACTTCTTTACCACCCAGATAGCACTGGACGTCCCGAGGATGTCCATTTCATGTCCCATTTAGGTCCGAACGTCCCAGAACCTAATATGGACATCCTGGGGACGTACGACTTGGAACGTTTGGGATGTCCGATGCGAATATCCCCAGGACATCTCCAGGAAGTCCAAACTCAGGCCAAATTCATATTACCGACTTACCACATTACTTTCGTGTCTTGTGCCCTTTTCAAAAATTTAAAAGGTTTTTTGGTTTAGTTTTCCGTCATAAATGTCATACATTTTCCACTGAGCTTATTTAGCTCAGTGAGTTTCTCCAGTTGTCTCCAGTATAAGATGAATAGTCGTTATATCTTGATCAATTTTGCATGGTTATTCTGTTGGCGCTGCTAGGTTAGTCAGGTCAGGTTAGGTTTTCTATAAATTCGCTCATTTTCAACTCAATTTGCCTCATTCTTATCTTTCCGTTTGAACTTCCCGCCATTGCAGTGACTAATCACAGAGCGCTCATTGCGTTCCTTTCATTGTTGTCTATATTTCAGTGAGTTCACAGTATCGAGTCGTTGGGATGGCGACTTAAATCACACTCTTGATAGTTTATTATTTCTCAAACAATTCTCCAATTGTTTTTTCCAAAAATAGACTTTTATTTCAAACCTGTGACTGAGTGCATCGTGAAGTCTGTGATTTGTGCCATTTGTGGTCCTGTGGTTTCCTTACCTAACTTATAAACATAATTTCTGGTTGTGGCGGAATTTGAAGTTATTTTTACAATCAAAAGAATACGATGATCGAAGAAAATATAATATCACGTATTTATTGCTGTTGTAAGCCGTGACTTCTATACTGTTCTATAGGTATTATGTTTTGTAATTGATGTAAATGTTTGTGTCAGGATTTAGAATAATTATTAATAAATGTTTTTTCGAAAATCACTTTCCATCATTATCCTTTTCACTTTTTCTAGTTGGTATGTCACTTTCTATTGACTAGGATCATGGGTTATAAAAACTTTAAAAATTAATATCCTAAAAATATCCTCAGGATGTCCAAGGGACGTCCATGGAAGACCTTACAGGGACATACCATAATGGACTTCCCCAGAACGTTCCAATTTGTAACGTCGAATGTCTCCAGGATATCCTAAGGACGTCTTATGTCCAGTAATGGACGTCTTCGGGACGTCTTGAATGTCTTAGATTTATGTCCTGTGGACGTACTGAGGACGTCTTTGTGTTATCTGGGCAAAGGAAATATGACTTTGTGATAGAAACGCAAGTAAAAGGAACGTATGTGAACTGTATTGCAGTTTATAGGCACAATGGTAAAAAATATTTCCTTGTAAATTCCACGTGAATGAAAAACGGGTTTTACAAATAGTAAGCAAATAGTAATCAAATATTTTTGACCCTTGTGCCTATAAACTGCAAGATAGTTTACAAGGTCGTATTTTCTTTGGTTCAGAAGTATTAATTTTTTCGAATTTTATTAATATTGGAGGAATTCATCATGCAGGGGTCAAAAATTCTGGGTGGGCACCCATGTATCTGAATGGGCACCCATGTATCTGAATGGGCCTTAAGAAGTGCAATTGAAGGGTCTGCTTTTTCATTTACAATGTTGATGAAGATTTCCAGTCGAACTGGCTGAAAACATCAGTATAAAGAAGTGAGTGATGTCGAGATCGAATGTCTCTAGAGGCACAACGGGATCCAATTGACGGTTTTTGAGATACAGGTTGTTGGTCATGCAGGGTTATTCCTTAACTTTAGAAATCATTAATATGGCAATTATTTTTTTACAAAGAGTTAAGGATGAGAATAACTATCTCAATATTTTAGACAAGAGTTTTAAAAAAGAGTTCTGAAACTCCATGTTCTACTACTTCTAGACTGTTTTCATATTTTAATGGAAATATTTGAAAATTCTCAGTAAAAGGCAAAAGCCCGTAGAATTGCAGAATTAGTAAATATTATTTAATTTCAATATTGGGTGATTATTGATGAATATTGAGATTCCTTTAATACAGGATCACTGAAAATTTACACTTTCAGCTGTGTTTTGAAATTATTTCAGAAATATATCTACAAATTGAATATAAAGTAGAAAACTAACAAATTAAAGAAATCTGCATGCATTGTTCACAATAAGCTTGTCAAGAGAGAAACAAGATGTCCTGCACTACCAGGACGACGCTGATTGCCATAATCCTATACAATAGGAATAATTGGGTCGAAAATCCATCAGAAAACAACTACTTTCCTGGCTAATACCACGACGAACGTTGAATTACATCTAATAAATTTCCGTGCAGAGTCCTACAAGACAAGATGAGGGCAAGAACCCAGAAATGGATCTATGGGTGGTCCAAATGTTTCAATGAACATTTCCATGCAACTAGCAATTGCGGAGACATCCTTGTAGGACTCTGCACGGAAATTCATTAGATGTAATTCAACGTTCGTCGTGGTATTAGCCAAGAAAGTTGTTGTTTTCTGATGGATTTTCGACCCAATAATTCCTATTGTATAGGATTATGGCAATAAGCGTCGTCCTGGTAGTGCAGGACATCTTGTTTCTCTCTTGACAATCTTATTGTGAACAATGCATGCAGATTTCTTTAATTTGTATTTGTGGTTGAATTAATCACGCAAGTTCTGGGTATTGCTTTCTTTGAGGGGCTGGAGTTCAGATGGCGCCCGTAGTTTAGTGAACGCTAGGCTGCGGGCGGTGTCTCAGCTTCTGCCTTTACATGGAGATTTTGTTGAATCGTTTGTTGCAGACATTAGTTATTGTCTGCAGAGACCTACCCTATACGGATGAGGCAAGAACCCAGAAATCGATCTATACGTGGTCTAAATTTTCAATGAACATTTCCATGCAACTAGCAATTGCGGAGACATCCTTGTAGGACTCTGCACGGGAATTCATTAGATGTAATTCAACGTTCGTCGTGGTATTAGTCTGGAAAGTAGTTGTTTTCTGATGGATTTTCGACCCAATCATTCCTATTGTTTAGGATTATGGCAATAAGCGTCGTCCTGGTAGTGCAGAAAACTGACATATTATGATCAATATTTTGTGGATCTTATTTATTTCTTCCATCTTGAACGGATCCTATTATTCGGCGGGGAGATAGCCTGTATAGCGTGTTTGATGGCCTGCCACGTCCAAAAATCACACGACAAGACAGTAGCAAGATTAGCACACGTACCGGAATATGCTAATTTTATTTTATTTTATATTTATATCCAAATAGACCTGATGGTCTAATTACTATGGATATAATGTGTTCTGGGTAGGCCTTGTTACTTACTCTATATGCCACCTTAGTTAATTATTAACGCAACAGTGAATCGTGGAGGATTATCCCCAGCCAGCAACAAGGAGGAGAAAAGGAGTTGTAAGTGCCGTAATCCTGTCCGTGAGTTAGAAGTGTTATATGTCGCCGAATCTAAGCTATTGATATGGGATTTGAGGACGTTTTTGTTGCGTTCCAGAAAATTCACTTGTCCGGGACACTCTAGTTGGAAGTATTCCGAGAAGAATTTCTGCTGGGGACTGGGATGGGATTGCGATGAGTCGTAGCCTTGGGCGTAACTGAAATGTTTCATGATCTTAATTATAGTTCATCACAGGATCATCGACAGAAATCATCATCGATGAAATGGTGGCATACCAAAGCTAATGGTTGACTCAATTCTTTTGATTCCCAGAAATAAAAAACACAAAAATCGTGCCTCAACTTGCTAAAATATCATGAATATCATATAAAATATCATAATAAATATTTTGAATTGGAACTTGGAAACTTTTCTTCTTCTAACCCATGTTAACAAACTTTGAATTCGCATCTAAAAACTTCTAATATTTCTATTTTTATATTTGGAATCCTTTTTGTCAAACTATAAGACACCAATCATCATGTTTGCCCATACAGAATCCAAAATTTGATTTATTGGCAAATATTCCATGTGTTAGAGTAAATATAAAGGAAAATTATAACACAACATCCAATAAAATCGAAATGAAAATTACATGAAACAACGACATAACACTTGAGAGCGGAAAGAATAGCTTGCTATATGTTGAGAGAGCATTACAATTTCTCCTCTACTCGCTCGAAGAAGGAATATCGACGGTGACTGTGTGTCGCATTGCCACTTGGTCAGTAGTGCGTCTCTCTTATTTATGTGGTATTATCATATCATTGAGTTCCTTGTTGCTCGCATAGATTTCTGTCTATACCCAAGATGAAAAGTTTCCGATACTGTATATGCTGTACAAGATGATGTAAATGCCTGACTCGCACAGTATGTACTGCAATGAAGACCTGCAATATTTGTTGAATAAATGGGACTTATATTTCTATCTTACAAGATATAGACATATTCCAGAAAGGGTTAAATTATGTGCACATTAAACAGATGGGCAAGGATATATTTCAAACCCTTTTATCAGATGGAAACGATTGGATTGCTTTAGATTAACCGATCATGAGATGAAAAATCTTGTCATTCCTACAAAAATAAAGGTAGAAATATGAATATACCACAAAAAAAGGTTGATGGGCAATTATTTTCAATATTGAATATTCATACACATATAAATTCATCATGAAATACAGAAAAGATACTCTGTATTGTTTGTCATTACTCCACTTGCAAATCTAGTGCTCGAAGTGTCGGTACATTCCACAAATCAAATCGTTTATTTAACTACGTTACGTAAAATACAGACATTTGTAGCAGGTCAGGTAAATAGTATGTGAGAATACATTCATAATTGGTAAAACACAGTAAAAGCAAAAACAATCAAAGACATGACAGGGTAAAACATGTATAAAAGTTAACACTTTCTAGGACACTATAGTTCATATATATACCTAAAGCAACAAGCGCTTTCTATGACACTATAGAACTCGATGAAAACCCAAATGGTACGATCATTCATCCAAATTAGACATATTATAGTCCAAGTATTCATCCACCGAGTAATAATTGTGAGTTTCAAAGTGATTTCTTACCTTTCTTTTAAAAGAAATCAAATCAAGGTTTTTCCATTCACGTAGTATTTTGTTGAATAGATGCAAGTTCAGAGAATTCCGCTCTGAGATTGCAAGCTTGTACCTTGGAGGTCTCAAGTGGTTAGCATTTATTTTTTCGTTTTTGTATCTCTAGTAAACTTTGATAGCACGTTTCTGTAAGCGAAAAGCTTTTATAGAGTGCGGGGAATTTCCCCATAAAAGAACTCCATAACTCAAATGGGAATGAAATAGTGCATGGTATCCTGATAATAAAGTAGGAGGGTTCACTGAATTTTTGAGACGTCTTAGCAGAAACAGTTGGGTGGATAGTTTTCTGCTTAAGACCTCTATATGAGGCTGCCAGCTCAAGCCATCATCAAGAGTCAAGTCTAGCAATTTTACAGATCTAGATTCACTAATGTTTCTGTTTGATGAGATTGTAGGCTTTTGTGTTTTCTCCTTATTGATATTCAGATCATTTGCTGTGAACCATATTTCTGCGTTCATTTCAATACTAACTGTCATTTCGTCAAGTACCGTTAACTGTTTGTGGGATTGAATCAGGGTAGTATCATCAGCATAACACACACAGAAAACCGGAGATATAAAATGAAAAAAGTCATTTAGATAAATTATAAATAGCAGTGGCCCCAGCACAGAGCCCTGAGGCACACCATAGTCGACATTTCGAAATTTTGAAGACACATCTTTCAGGTATACTGACTATGTTCTATTTTTCAAGTAAGATCTAAAAAAGTCGAGTGCCACGCCTCTTATTCCATAGTAGTTCAATTTTTCCAGGAGTAGGTCATGTGAGACACAGTCGAAAGCTTAACTAAGATCACACATTGTTATTGAAGTATGCTCGCCTTTTTCAAGTCCTTCGACTACACCTTGTACTACTCTAGAAATAGCTTTCACTGTAGAACAGTTGCTTCTGAATGCAAACTGGTTCTTGTTCAAATAATCATGTTGTTCAAAGAAGTTTAAGAGTCTTTGTTTTACTATTATTTCTATTAGTTTTCCAAATATAGGTATGATTGAGATCGGACGATAGTTATCAACATCTTCTTTATCTCCCTTATTTTTGAAAATGGGTATTACTTTGGTGACTTTGAAAGCGTCCGGAAGACCCCTTCTGAAAAACATAAGTTGATTAAAGCTGTGAGAGGCTCTACAAGTATCTCCCCAGTTTCTTTAATGATTTTGCTGTTGAGGTCATACACATCACAGCACATCGAGTTTTTTTATAGCGTCTGACACTTCCATCTCTGTTACTGGTAAAACAAAGAAAGATTTTTTGGGTTTTGGGAGGTTCTTAAGGAGATCCGTGGCATGATGATTCACTACCGGTAACGAATTTACAATGTTTTGCGCTATGTCAGAGAAGAAATCATTGAATTCATCCGGAGTTTTTGATTTGCTATATTTTTCGTTAGTTCTATTTTTATTCCTTTCAAAGTTAATCAATCGCCAGCTATCGCGTGGTTTATTGTTGAAATTGGCCAGAAAGTTATCATTGGCTTCTTTTTTGTCAATTTTTATCTCTTTTAGGTAGTGTTTTTTGTGTTTTTTATAGGCTAGTACATCTACAGGGTCGCGGGTTCTGTCACTCAAATATTTAATAGACGATAAGGTGTCCCTCATCAGTCGAAGATCGTCATTAAAGAAACAAACTGGTGGACTATGTTCAGGGGTATGTTTTTTTAGTGGAAATGATTCCTGAACCAAGGAAGTATAGGCCTTCAAGAGATATCACCACATAAAGCATGCCTCGTGCTTTTTGGGGTAGAAGCGCCATCAACAAATAGAATTCGTACATAATCCTGAGAACAATGTTTTAACGATCATGGTATGAACTATAAGTAAAATTTACTAATTCGGCGCTGAAAGGATCTTCCATGCAGTAGTCTTCCATCTGATTGTTGCATCATTATGCCGTTGACCGGGATCCGTAAAGATGCAACAAATAGAGCCTGCAAGTCTACGGGACATTTGCCTTCGACTGGGTTTGTTTAAAAAATTCCATAAAAATTCTTTCATTGGCTAAAAGAAAAAGAATACAGCGTCATAAAACGTTTCGTTACACTTGTATCGATAATATTATTATTTTTATCAAAAAACAATTGCAACATTACTGATTTTCTAACGGTAAGTGGCAACCCTGCCTCCGTATATTCAATACTCAGGTATCTCAAAAACTCTCAATTATATCCCGTTGTGCCCATTTCATCCAATTCACTAGGACTTTTTTACAAAAGAACCGTGCGGGGTACTTTAGAATCTGGGGACTATTTCTGAGTAGCATTACCAAATTCTCTTTGATCATCCCATTGCGCGAGAACTGGAGTTGTTATGAAATTGAGTATTTGCTATGTATTTATATTTTCACTGTTCACATACTTTGACGTTAATTTCGGCAAAAAATCTGGTGTTGAACAGTTGTCTTTGGTGAAAAGCGGTGTGTCAGGAAAACTGCTGGTTTCTCATGAGCGGAATGAAAATGTTTGTGCATTTACCCTCACTCCCCGTAGAGGGATGAGTATCAGGATTTGCTTCGCGGCTAATGTTGCAATATTGCACGCACGCCATAGGTCAAGCCGGAGATAAAAATAAGAGGCTCTTTTCAAACAAAATAAAAGACTCAAATGGCGTATACTTCTTTTCATGAGACAGTTTCAATGAATGGTTTTTGCCCGAAAAAAATTGTTTTGTAGAATTTTTTAAACAAGAAATATTGAAAAAAAATTCAACTCTTTTGGTTTCTTGCAAATATCCCAAAAAGTATTGAAGGAATCGTTTTACAGTAATTGTAACTTTTGTAGAGAATTACAAAAACCTACAAAACAGTTTTTTAAACGAAAGAATCGGTGTATTCTGAGAAAATCCGGAAAAACCTCGAAAAAGAGACCATTTTTAGAAAATTCATAATTTGTACAAATCTGAAGCTGTACAAAGAATATTGTGGAAACTGATAGATTTCAGCATGTGGTTCAACAGTGCAAAAGATGTTTTCTGTCCGATGTGTAGTTTTTGTACAAACGCGTTATAAAAAAATTAAGGGTACATCTTCCGATTTAAGAGAAATCTTCATATTCAAATGAGAATCCAAAATATATAAATTGTAGTGTTTGATCTTTACTTCCAGATGCCGTTCACAGAATTTGAATATGATGATTTCCCTTGAATCTACGCATTTTGCAAGATAAGCTCTTGAATTGTTTATAACGCGATTGTGCAAAAATTACACATCGTATAAAAAATATCTTGCGCACTGTTGAACCAAATGTGTATTATATTTTAGTTTCGAAAATATTGTTTGTCCAGTATCAGATTTATGAAAATTGTGAATTTTTTAAAAATGGTCTCTTTTTTTTAATTTTTCCCAGAATTTCTTATACGAAAATGCACCGATCTGGTCGTACAAAAAACCATTTTGTAGGTTAAATTACGTTTTCTAGTATCACTCGTATTTCTCATGTTGAATTTTATTTCTTCAATATTCGATCAGGTGTGTTTCCAATTATTGTTGAAACTTCCACTGCTGTAAGTGAACATAATCATGGTATTTCCAATAAGTAGCTGGAAGTCACATCGCTTAACTCGTATTTCTCATGTTGAATTTTATTTCTTCAATATTCGATCAGGTGTGTTTCCAATTATTGTTGAAACTTCCACTGCTGTAAGTGAACATAATCATGGTATTTCCAATAAGTAGCTGGAAGTCACATCGCTTAACTCAAAGCATTTTTAAAAATACTTATTTCTTCGTCAGAAATTATGTTTGTATTTTTTCCTCTTGTACGTAGGTATCACTACAAAAAACTATTTTATTAATAATAACTCATGGTATCGACAATGAACTAGGTTATCATCCACAAACGGCCAAAGTCGTCAATGATCCCCCCTATATTCAAATTTCTATACTCCCCTTGACGCTGACATTCAAATCCATTCTCTTGACTTTGGTAGTCCTGACCTGATTCCGTCGACAGCTGGTTCTTACTTGATATATGGATGGCACGGGCGTATCATATGCTGCAGCAACTTCGAAAATATCACAAATGATTCGAAAGAAATTAATTCAAGTTTGATATGCATGCAATAATTGTGGTAGCTTCAAATGGTATGTTAACACTGACCTAATGATTGAAATAGAAAATGAATATTTGGAACCTTCAGTGTGAATACAATAAGAAAGAGAAGGTACTCAAAACACCAGAAATACGTCACTTTCCCTCGACGCGCGTTCCGCCAACAGATTTGCATTCTCAAGAGATATGAGCTTGCTACAAGCTACTAGAAAAGCTTGAAGTTTTTGAGAATGATAACTTTGTTGGCAAAACACGCTTAGAGTGAAAGTGAATTAATGAATCATGTGTACACAGTGTCTCAGAAAAATAAAATGTATACCCATTTCAACGGAAAGTTATGATAAATGGTATAACAAACTTTTTTCTGCACTGTTTAAAACCTTTGTAGTAGTTATGGAGATTCATCCCAACACCAAACCATTATTTTCAACACGTTGACAACAATTGACCGTGTTCTGGACTTCGATTAAACTAGTCGGTACCTAAATTCAAGTTTCAGGATACTCATTGCATTCCTTTGAAATTACATACGCTCCATCCTAACTTACTAGGTACCTAATACTTCTGAGTACACTAAAGTTTTTTCTCAACACCAAACCGTTATTTTCAACACTTTGCATTGCTTCCTCAGATAATGGTCACTGATGATCAGAAAATGTGGACCGAAACATATGTTGAGGTATTGAAAATACTGGTTTTGTTTGTGTTGGGATAAAAACTGAAGTGTAAGTATTCATAACTATTCCGAAGGTTCTAAAAATCAGTGCAAGTGTCCAATATGTGGTCACCAAATATTGTTGAGTTGCACTGATACTGGCACCCGATGAGTGTTTGATCATCATCCATCATCGTTATTCATAATTTGTGGTTGAATTACCAGAAGCAAGGACATGAATAATGGGCACGTTCATACATTTGACTGACTTATAAGATGAAACGTATTCTTACACAACATATAAAATTATTAAACGATCAAATGCTACAGTTGAACATTTATTCCTAACCTATAAAATCATTGCATTTCCAACATTCATGTACTGAGACCTGCAAATACTTTAATTTAGACTTGAATTTATTCTCGAAATCTTTTAAAATGCGGTCAAATTACATTTTCTATACTCAGACTTGCCAATATATTTACTTCAGATATGAAGAGATAACTTGTTTATTTTGTGAAAATTCATGTTGAAATACACTCACTATCATGATCAATTAGCTCAACGTTCAATCAAACTAGGAAAAGAAACTGGTGATTTTAAATTTAGTTTTAGCATGAATTCCAATAGGAAATTGCAAAATAAATGATTTTTCCAAACTTTTTGGATAAATTATCGTCCAACTTGAACACATTTCGCTATTCCCTGACCATTTCCAATCCATATTACCGTACTCCAAAATCCGATACATACATCAGAGAATATCCTAAATGAGTAATGCCAAGCTTACGGGCGTCTCCAGAGTATCGGGGGAAACATATCTACTGGCTTCAGCGATCTTGTCGAATAAGTTATTCAGCACAATTCATCGTTGAAAAAAGTTCCACGGCAGCGATTGTATCATCTTCCGCAGTATTTCAGAACGTCGATTTCTGTGAATCGAACAATCTTCCGTTCAATTATTTCTGCGATTAGAAACAGAAGTTCCCAAGTAATTGCAATTAGTCTCCAAGCGCGGATGCTGCGAGACATCTGAACAACGCGCGCGGCAACATCAAGTGATTATGCCATAGTTTATGGAGGGCATACATCAGTTCACATGGGCGGCACAGATTTGTGACTTTCGCATCCCTATAGGACGACTAATCCTGCAACAAAGCGCTTCAATCACTAGAATATTCTCATTGATTTCGGTAGAAAAATTTGTCTCTGGCTGCGCGTCTGAATAGGAGAAGATATGTTTCGCGTGAGAAATTTCTTCACTCAGGCAAAATAATTGAAGTAGAGAAAAAGTTCTTATATAATCAGTAAAAAAAATATATTGAGAAACTCGCTTGTACCCGTTTTCTCCGTTATTTTTTTAGTTATATTTCTGAAATTGAATTGAAATTGAATATGGTCACTAGATGGCAGTTTTTGACATATTTGGAAAAAAAATGCAGCTTCTGGTTTTTCAGGAAATGAAATCAACTTTCGGTTTTCAAATAAGAAACCCTTGATATTATTACATGATCAGATAGGGATGATCATGAAGAATCCAATGATACCAGGTTTGATGCTGTTATCTCCAATGACTTCGAAGATATCGACATTTCTTCCATCCATAAGCTCAATGAGTGTGAGAGAGAGTTCGATGGAGAAACCAGAAAAAGTTTCTCTCTCCTACTCATGGAACTCATTGATAAAATATATAGCGATATATCCATAGTCATCGGAGATAACACCATCAAATCTGGTATCGTTGGATTCCTAATGATCATCCCTAACCGATCGTGTAATAATATACAGGGTGTTGAAAATTCAAAATCGATGAAAAATAATCTTAATGTAAGTTTATATTGACGAAATTGGGTTATTTGAATGGGTTATATTGAATTTTTCATTACTATAGCCTAATTGCAATTGCAGTGATTAGGTAAGCAAAAATATTGTATTTTTATCCAGTTCTTACTAACAAACTTTGCCTGAAGTTAGTTAAACATTGATTGCAAAATTTTTATCGAACCAACCAACAAACAAACAAACCTTATAAGTATTATCAATATGTATTTTTGTAAATCAATATGTAATTCTGAACGAATTGACATTATTATTATCGTTGTATACTAGCTTCTGCTCCCGACTTCGTTTGGGTCTGAAGAGAAATGAAAAATGTGTTATTTAAAAAAAAAGCAATGGAAAAAAATTGCTATTTGATATGGTTGAATGGCAAAAAATCGTTTTTCACGCACATATTTTATATTAATTATATTATTTATCATTATACGCCGGTACCTGTAGGTTTTGGGCACTCGATACCTACTCTTGAGCAACCGACCCAAAGCTGACAATGTGATGAACAAGAAGAATCCAAATGAAATTCTGCCGGTTTCAGCGTTCTAATTTGAGGGAAGATTCTAGCCTCTTGAATTGAAATGGCAAATTTTTGGGATAACTGGGGTTGGGGGACTTACCATGCTCTCTCCAATCAACCGACACTTTCCACCAAAAATCAATCATCATCATTTCGATTAGGAACATATATCGGATAAGGATTATCTAGGAGTTCGGCGAAATATCCGGATTTGTATTTGAAATTCGATGTGACATACCAATTTCAAAATTTCAGAAACGTTTGTTTGGATAAATGTAAGTTAGATTCGACACAGTACTATACAGCACCCGTATTATCTTAGGATGCAATGATGGAGTTAACAAATATTGAACTGATTAACAATCAATGATATGATTGACTTTTTCAAGAAAGGGTTACTTGGTGTATAGTAAAGTATAGCAAATGAAGAATTTTAACCGAAATATTATTCCAATGAACCTCTTTTATTTATTTCATATTTAGATCCCACAAATATATATGGTCACAGTATGTCACAGCCATTACTCACAGGTGAATTTTCGTGGTCAACACCCAAAAAATTTCTCAAATTAGATGTAATGGATGTGGCTGAAGATGGTCCATACTGGTTTGCCCTTGAAGTGGACATACATTATCCAACAGAATTACATAACAAGTGCTTCCTCTTTTTAGTCGAAAGTACACTACTTCCACATGCAAAATCGAAAATTTCCAAATTAATTCATACGATAAGAAAAAATATATTGTTCATCAAAGAATGTCACACATGAATTCGCAATATATGGAAGTTTTTTTTGTTAACAAATATATTGAAAATTTGACTCCGCATTTAGTTTGTGCTTGATAAATGAGTGAAAAATGCTTTTCAAATTTTGTACATGTGTATAAAATTTAATTCTGAGCAACTTTTTTAAATAACTTTTTTTGATATTTGCCGCCATACCAGCAATCACGTGACATGTGTCAGAATTGATTTTCAGGTTATCGGACATGCACAAACTTTTCCCAAGAATCTTTTTTCTAATACTCTAATAATAAACTTTTTTCCCATATGATACATACTCTTTGGCGGTCACTGTATATATATGAACTCATGAATAATGCAGTTTCTGGCAAGACAATGGAAAATGTAGACAATGGAATTAATCATTACATATTGGAAAATCATTCTCCAAATTTATCTTCGAAAATAGTACCACGACAGCAACTGTATTATCTTCCGCGGTATCTCATAACTTCAATTCCTGTGAATCGAACAATCTCTCGTTTAATTATTTCTGCTATTAGAAAAAGAAGTACCGAGTAATTGAGATTAGTCTTTGAATTTGAATAATCCATACTGAATATGTATCAGCTATAGCTTTTCGTATTTGAGATTATGAGAGCAAAAATATAGCATTGTTATACAGTTCTGAGCTTTGCTTGAAGTTTGCCAAAATTCTATTGCAAAAAAAAGAAAATCAAACTCAATAGTATTGTTATATACTAGCGTCTGACCAAGACTCCGTCAGCCTGGACTTTAGAATCGGGTAGAAATGAAAAAATGTTTAAGAACTGAGAAAATTATTAGAAAAAACATCTTCCGTAGGTATTTGATATGGTAGAATCGCAGAATTGTTTTTTTTTTTATTTTACGCACGTATTTTCCTGTCAGTATATATCTATAGACGATACTGTATGATTCAATATTTTCTGCCAGTACGTGTTAGTTTTGGCTCTTGATCAACCGACCCAAACTGACCATGTGGAAAAGAAGGAGTGTATAAATGAACTTCTGCGTCTTTTACCTTTTGGACCTTGTACTTAATCATTATAAATGCCAACTTTAGATGAAATTACAGCTTCTTGAATTGGAATGGCGTATTATTTGCGTTCTGAAATTTGTTTCAACCGTGTTGCAGCTCCACTCTTACGAGCTCCCCTCAGAAGCCCTCTGAAAACTTGCGATCTAGGAATGCGCGGGTCTCACATTTAAACGTGGGATTCCAAGCACGGTCGAGAATTTGAACTGGAAATGTCTCCATCCAAGCGTGCGGGTAACTGGTCCCACGGTTGCTTGGTAACTGCAGTAGATTAGTTTTTTTATATTATTTTTCAGGCAATGAGAAGCCCAGAACAACTTTACCCAAACTAAAGCATTTCCAACCAAAATTTTAATATAGTTCTAGTTTGATCACTGAGCGCGCAAGCCTCAGTTACTTTTTAACGATGTGCTATGAGTATTGTAGAATTCCAGAATATCTGCAGATACCACATTGTATTATACATTCATCTTCATGATGACTGTTATTTGTTCAAGGAATCTGAAATTACAATTGCAGCTTACATGCAAGTTATACTACCGTACACACATAACAAAAATAGCTTCGCAGCGCCATTTTTCACAAGAGCATAATCACTATAGCGGGTTAAATTTAACTTTCTGTTAGCTCTTTTGCTTTGCACAACGTCATCCTGGTGTTTGTTCAGACAACACAGAGTCCTTTGAAAGAAATGAGTCCCGTGCCGAGTAATTTTTTTTTATGTTTGTTTACCTTTGGTGGCTTTTATAGAGGCAATGCGTGGGCTCCACTTTCTAAATTGATTGCATGGTAGAGCTGGAATTGTCACTGATGAATTGAAATGTCTTGGACTATGGATTTTTCTCCTTGTTGGATTTATATTACTCACGTCGAGGGAGTCGAACATGGATACAATTAAAATATATTTCACTGGCTAAATTAAATATTTCACATGTTTAACTATTTTTTTCAGACACAACCTCACAAACAAATGAATTCACAGTATAAAGGTTGTATGATGAACAACTGGAAAAACATATCAGTTCCAATTTATGACGTCGCAACCATTTCAACCTATAGGAATTCGGATATAAGTGACAATTATGAGTAACCGACACAACTGAATAGTTTACAAATAATTATTGGTTAATGTAGTAAAAGTAACAATTGAATAGTATATTAAAACATGAGTGGATAAAAAGGTCTTGGAAATGGAAAACTATTTGAAATCACAGCCTTCTGCTCAACAATTTGTTATCTAATTTTTTTATTGTTCCAGCCTTATAACGAGTACTGGTATCTCATTTACACCTATTTCGTTATCTGTACTAGAATATTTTAACTAAATTTCTGGTGCAAATTTGATATTTCAGTCTGTACGTATGCTAGTAATAATTATCAGTATTATTTTAAGAAAAAAAACTGAATAAATTGAATAATCAATGTCATAGTGTTACCTCGAAGTGTATAACGTAATATTTTTTAGAAAATGTCAATAAAAAATTTTGTTCTTGAACAATAAAATATTTGCGATGGAAGAAAGAAATGTGACAATTATTCATTTGAAGGATTTAATGCTTAATTTTTGTAAAAAACAATTCTGAAACTCTTGAAAAAATAAGCACTCTGTACGGAAAAATCAAAGAACAGATATACATAAATTGATGGAGTGTTAGAAATTGCTTTTCTATGATAGTCCTCAACAACGGAGGTTTTACTCTCCTCACTAACTTTCATCACTAATGTAGGCTATCTTGGCAAACATTTTTCACAAAACTACTTCTCTAGCTACTATAGCGACGGGTATTTCATTTTGTGATACATGTTGTGCTTAGGAATGGCACGTTGGAAGGTAAGACCTCGTTAATCCTTGGCTAGCAGAAGTTTCGACTTTTGAGGGTTGCCGTTCGTAAGGGGACGATAGCTGGTTAATGAAAAAACAATTATAAACAACAATAATGTTCTTGTGCAATGTTACCCACTGCAGGAAACTAACTAGCAAAATTATGATTCGCGACATCATCTGAAATAGTTTAGAGTTGTTGCTTCTCTTTAGTATGAAGTATGTCAATCCAGAAAGCTCTGTTCTCGTTTCGAATCAACTACTCACTTTGGCTATTATGGGTCTAGGGTGCTTTATCCTTCGCTAGAACAAATTTTGAAAGAAATAACAAAACCACCCAAACATAAAATGGAAAGGTATAATTTTGGTTAACTGGCTGCACTCTCATGAGCAACTTTGAGAATTCTTGAAAATTGCATAGGCTTCCTTTTAGCGTTTTAGCTCTATTACCCCAAATTATTTATATTATCAGACGATAGATGGATTATGTGAAAGAGAAATTAATATTCGTATTGTTGATATATTCTTCAGGTATTTTAAGTTCACTTGAATGCCTTACAAGTAAATGCGATAAATAATTTGCATTCGCATTTTTTCGTGATATGCTGAACTCCCACTATTCGTCATCAAATAATTTCAGGAACCGTTCCACATGATGAACAAAGTTTTTTATGCTTTTTACTAAAACACCATTTATCGTAATGGTTATCATTTTATAGATGCTGAACTTTTTCTTTCCCCACAATCATGCATATTTCACATGCTGCCCTATCGAGAACAAAACAGATTCCCTATGGTAAACTGGAGATGCGTCAGGCCTTCCATCTGTACAATAGTTTTTCTCTAGAGATTCCTCATTCACTATATTGCACAGTCATCGTTGTCACGAATATTGTGATAGAACAACAACAACAACAACAAAACAACAATTTTCATGAATTCTTGAAATACTCCTCATACCACACACAATACTATAAATTCACAATTATCAGTTCCTTGTTTCCTTAGTTTCTAATAATTTTATTTCAATTTTTATTAGTTCTATTCAGTTCTATTAGTTTTTTCTGTATTATATTCTCACACTAGCTGTAACATTTGGTATTGCCGGGGAAAAATACATGATGTTAGACAATTTCACTGGAGATTCCTTGCACGTTCTAGAACCTTCCGAAAACTCTAGTCTGGTTCATTGCAAGGTTTTCATGAATTTTACAGAATTTTACAGAATCTTCGAGAATATTACAGAATTTTCTTTTTCATATTCCAGAATTTTCTTTTTCATATTGCAGAAATTCCCCAGAAAGTTTCATCACCATACCCTTTATCCTGTCCGCCGGTCTTTCGAGAACTTTACTTGAGTGACTTTTCAGCACCTTCAAGAACGTTACGGAGAGTCTATTCTGGTTTATTCCACGCAAAATTCGAATTTTCTAGATTTTTTCAGAAGCTTCAAGAACACTCTAGAATTTTCTCTCTTATATTCTAGAAATTCAGTCACTGTATCACGTTGATTACTCATACTCCCCTGTTTTCATTCCCTTCACTGATAAGAAATCAGAGCTGTGCTCAGTGCTTGCCTAAGTACTCTAAGCACTTTTTGCTCGTGAGTACTTTTTGAAAGGCATGATGCTATAAGCACTATACAATGTATAAAACGGCTTAGTGCTGAGTGCTCGTAAAAAGTGCTCGATAACTCCTATACTTTTTCGTATTAATTTTGAATAGGATTGGCCTATAAACGACAAAACGTGCTGGCTTCGAGCCGTTATTCAATTTTATTGACCTTATAAATAAGTCGTCACACATTTTCACACACCTAACGAATTTTAACCTAACCTTACAAATATTAAGTCAATGGATCATTTTTTGAGTTCAAATATACAAAATTGAATTGCAAGACAGGGACAAACAAACAAATATTAAAATAGTAAAAATGGAAAAAATTTGATTTGTGTCTGCGACCTGTACAACTTTTGAGTTCGATCATATATGTGCATCTTTGTAACAAAAACAAAAAAAGTTTCGAATGTGGTATAATAATTGTACCCGATCAGCAGCACTGCCTTAAATTCGTCCCGAAATTGTTATTATGAGTTTTCAGTTTTGTGGGAGAAAACCTTTCATTCACAAGCTTTTAAAATATACACAAAATAAAAAAGATAAAATGGAAATGTCACCCCCTAACTACATTTGTCTTTTGCTTCCAAGGTCTACTCAAGGACCCAAAATATTTTTCTGCAATATGGGATTTTTTCAATTTTCGTAAAATATCTCCATAGTGTATGATGTTTGATATACGGTGAGGACAATTTTATTTTTCAAACTTTTGAAAAACAGTCAAAAAGGTGCTATGAAAATAACAACTTTTACTCAGAAAAAGACTGTGCCTAATGTGAGGACCCTTGATACATCTTGCATTCTCTTGAACTTAACATAACTTTTGCACAAATTCGATTCTATAATTTAAAATGGTTTTTGAGGTAGGTATATTACTTTTCTTGGCACTGCGAAAGTCGTACTTTCTGTCATAGGTAATACATACACATAACAGAATCTGAAGGTTCATTCGCAAATAATTTTTAATTTGTTTCTAGTGAGGAAGTTGGTACAAAATAATTCTTGTTGAACGGTATTAATCTAATATGACTGTTCATCAAATAATAATGTTCTGATCCATCAACAAGTTGAAAATTCAATACGGCTCTGCTTAAATAATAAATAAATAAATTTAATTATTTCTGATTAATCTAAAGTAAAAGTAACAATAAAAAAATGACTCAATTAATTTTATCATGAAAAAATAAAGTTATTCCTATTCAGTCAGCAGCAAAATCTTATGTTCTACGGTTTCGGCGTTCAATGTGTGTAAATTCATTTTAAATGAATGGGTAGAGTGAAAGTAATACTTCACAAATATTTTTTACACAATACTAACATTTAATGCTAGCAGCTGTTTCGACACACTGTGTCATCTTCTGAGCCAGTTATAAACTAACCTAATTACAGAAGGTCATCTCCTTAAATACTAAACGTAACATTAAGGTAGATAGAGGGAGGTATCAAGGGACATTTGGGAAAGTATGAAAGTAGGTAGGTAGAGGTATCAAGGGGCATTTGAGAACTTACAGATAACATTATTAATGATTGGTCAATTATACAGGTCTATCTGATCATTCAGAACTAAGCTATTTTTATTCCAAAGATGTTTTTTGATTTCTACAGATTCCAATATATTTAATTTTAGGCTTTTCGGTTGAATGTGTAGAATTTCTGGATATTGTGTGAAATTGTGGCTATTTTCTATGAGGTGATTGGCATAGTTTGAATCTTGTTTTTTTAGTCTGTAACTTCTCAAATGTTCATCGAATCTTTGGTTAAAACTACGGCCAGTCTGGCCTATATATAAGGCATTGCAATCGTCGCACTTGAGCTTGTAGACCCCAGATTTTTTGAATTTGTCCCGAGCTGACTTTGAATTATTTATAAAGGAATGCAAATTGTTATTTGTCTTGAATGCTACATTTATACCTTGCTTCTGAAGGAAACGAGATATTTTGTTTGTTGAATAACCGAGATATGTTAGACATGTAAAACGACGGTCATTCTTTTCTCTGATTTGAGGATAGATTAAATTCAAAGTTTTGCGGTTTTGTTTTTGTTTTAAAATTTTGTCTACGGTGGATGTTTTATATCCATTATTGACGGCAATCTGTTGGATCCGGTTTAATTCTGTTTGAAAGTTTGAGTGGTGTTGCGGGATATTTATTAGTCTCTGTATCATGGAGTGGTATGCTGCGAGTTTGTGGGAGTATGGATGCATAGATTGATTGTGAATTGTAGTATCTGTATGTGTGGGTTTGTGATATATTGAGAAATTGTGTGTGTTGTTTGTGTGTGTGTTGCAAAATCTTATTTTCATACCGAGAAAAAAGAACTGCTCTCAGAACCAACTATATGACCAGATGTATTGTCGGCTACTGAACAATACATCAAATCAACCACATATCAATTCATTTTCAATTACTGGTAATTGGAGCAGACATTTTTTCTTGTCCGCCATCAATGAACGATGAATGCTATCTCCTCAAGCACCCTCGCCATCCACGACCGTCAAATTTTGCCACCCACCCTATCATTTGTGACACTCCGTTATAGTTATTCATTGCACGACCCCTGTATTCACTGAAAGGCCCCTGCATTCACAGTGCCACGCTTGACACTTGCACAAAGGAGTCTTTAGCGGATGCTCAGTTTTGGGGAAATGTCGATATCGATGCGTTTGCCGGAAGAAATTACATTGTTTTCGGCTTATTCAGTATTCATAGAAAATAGAAAATAGAAAAAGACAGTTTGTAGGGAATATTCGACATGAAAATCATGATTCTGACATTTCCTCTAAAAAAACAATTCCGGAATGAGAGGATGAGCAAAAAAGTGAAAAATAGGGGTGGGAGGGAATTATCGACTCCCTAAGAGCTATTATTATGAGTTAATGTCAACTATTCTACAATATTCGCAAGGAAAGCCCGATAAAAATCAGATCATTTTTGATTATATCAAGTACTTTTGTAAACGAAAAAATATGGAATAAAATCGATCGGTTGGATAAAAACGACCACTATGGCGGGTAATATCGATCGACTACTAGTGAAAATTTAAATTTTTAAGCTGCATAAGTGCAGTAAGAATTGGTTCATATACTGAAGGAACGGTATACCACCAAATCCGAATTCTTCACAGAAGAAGCACACGTTTTTATTCTCTCGATTTTTCAGTCCAGTTGTCGCCTGTTTTTTTCTCGAATAGATTCATACTTTTCTCCACATTCTTCACCTTCTTGTCCTCGTTTCCTTTTGTTTTTTTCTCTTATTGATTTTCTATGTCTTCAAATGAGTAGGTGTTAGGATTTCGGAATATTAGCTGATCGATACAAGCCCTACTGCGTTCATACGACTAAAATCTTCAGTTCGATATAACATCAAGATGATGAGTCTATTTCAAGTGAATGAAAATATTGAACACTACTACGAGGGTGGTCCCAGAAGTACCTGGCCCAACAAAGAAAACACAAAAATTTTGGAAAAAAGTATATTTATTTTTCAACGTAATCTCCTTTTACCTCCACACACTTTTCCCAGCGATGTTTAATGAGTTCTATACCCTTTTTATAATAAGAATTGTCAAGGTCCTCAAAATAGCTATTCACTGCCGATGTAACCTCTTCATTGTTGGAAAATCTTTTACCACCGGCGCAAAAATTCGGCTTTATTTCTGTTAAACCTTGCTAAACACTCGATGGAAACATCTTTACGACGCAGTTTTTGTTCCATTTTGAGCAAACGCGGCACCCATCTTGCGCACAGTTTTCTCATATCCAAATGTTCAGTTGATATGCGATGTATCGCACTTTTTGAAATTCCTACTATGTCTGCTAGCTCGCGCACTTTCAGTCGACGATCATCCACTACCGCTTTGTGGATTTTCTTCACCATTTCCGGAGGACGCGTGATTCAACTGAACTGACCATGACTCTCGCTTTCAATTGGAGCTCCCTTACGGTGGGAGCTTCCAGAAATTTTAATTTTGCTGGTATACCGTACTATCGATTTTTCCTACGCTCCTCTGACGTATTACACAGGAAAAGAGTGATATTTGTTGTTCCAAGATGGCAAAAATCTTAGCCGGGCTAATGCAAATGCCGTTGTCCTTGGTTCACTGCGTCCACTCAAAGTACATGATTCTCGGACCCATTAGTCATCCACCTCACGGACATGAGGAGTGACTATTTGGGTTGGTGATATCACGGCATAATTATATCGAAGCAGGAATCATTACCTTCTTTGGACCATATGCAACGATTTAAGGCTACTGAGACAAGTCTCACTTATACATGCCAAAGAAACAACTGGGTTTTACTCCAGCTTCAGTTTTCAACTCACCCATAATCGCGGCGATTTCTTCAGTAATTGTTGAAAATAATCGCTCATAAACATCCAACATAAAAAATTAGGTATGTGATTTCAAGCATGAGGTTTGCACTTCACAATAGTGTTATTAAACATACAGTATCGGAAACTTTTCATCTGTGGTATAGACAGAAATCTACGCGAGCAACAAAGAACGCAATAATATGATAATACCACATAAATAAGAAAGACGCACTACTGCGCGCCTCTCCTGTTGTCTCGTCCGACGAATTAACAACTCACATCGATATCCCTTCCTTGAGCGAGTAGAGGAGAAATTGTAATGCTCTCTCAACATATAGCAAGGTTTTTTTTCTCTCATAAGACTACCATACCCCAGATGAAAACTTTCCGATACTGGTATATGCAGGATATATAATAAGCGATTATTTTCAACATTTACTGAAGAGATTGCCGGTTTTATGGGTGAGTTGAAAATGTGGCAGGAGTAAAAAAAAGTTTTTTTTATAGTCCAAAGAGGGTATGGCTTGCTGCTTTAGTATGATTATTTCCATATTCACTAAATTATTCATGATTTTTGGATCACCCCCAACATATCCGTGACAAAACAAATTTTAGGTACTCAAATACTCGCATATTATATTTGCATGAGAAACGATATGAACTTTTCCTTTTCCTTCTCCGGTCATTTTTAGCAGAATTATGACCAATCAAATATTCGGTTCCGCCAGAACTTTCAGCGGCGGTTAAATCGTATAACTACTTTCCAAGATTACAGCAAAAATCTATTTATTTATTTTTAAACGAAAAAAAAAAAATGTTCCACCTGTGGAATTTCGGTAAACATTTTTTTTTTCGTGTTTATCATGGTTCCAACAACTAACATACCAAGTTTGGTGTGCTGCAATCGATCCTCGTCTCAAAACCCATTCGTACTGAATTGAATTGGTTTCGAAGTAATTTTTCTGGAACCAGGAAAAATCTAATCTCGTACTGAGAAAATTTCCAGTATGGCAAAACCTCCTGCCCGCGGTAATATTTTTATCATTCACTTTGGTCCTTGCTTCGACGCCACTGTCCGAAAGAGCACAAAGTAACGAGGGTATCGGATGTCCGCGATCAGAAACGGTTCAACGAGACCGGGTTGAAACTCGTTGAGAGCGATTTGAAGTAGCCGCGTAACAGACACATTCATCTTGCAGATAACTTGAAAAGGTGGTTACGACGGGACCCGCGAATCTTCGCGATGATTCTGCGAAACTGGCCATGTTGAGAAAAGGTACAGGGCTGGAGCTGGTCAAAGTCTCAGATGGTGATTGAATTTTTTCATTCAATGGCAGTCTATGTGCATTTCAATTATACCTACATTGTTCATGAATACCGTACATAATTCAGTAAATACACTGGTAATCCAGTACGATTGGATTTTGAGATGAGTATCGATTGTAGCACCACCAAACTTGGTATGCTAGTTGTTGGAACAATGAGAAACACGAAAAAAATCATTGTTTACCATAATTCCAGGGGTAGAACATATTTTTTTTTGTATAAAAATAAATAAATAGATTTTTGCTGTAATCTTGGAAAGTATATGATTTATCGGAAAAACAACTCAACAAGGTGGAAGACAATTTAATTCTTCACAAAAATGATCACTTGTAATTTTTTATGAACTGCGCTCGTTTTCTCAAAAAACCTGATTGAACGCTGAACTCAAATTTCAGGTTCACCCTTACCCGTCTCTAAAAGATCTGGCGGAGCCGAATATTTGATTGGTCATAACTCTGATGTTGAAAATGATTGGAGAAGGAAAAGGCAAAGTTTATATAGTTTCTGGAGACTCCTACATTATCATGCAAGATGCAAATATATTATGTGAGTATCTGAGTACCTGAAATGTGTTTTGTCGCATTTCACGGAGATGTTTGCGGATGATCCGAAAATCATGAATAATTTATTAAACATGGAATTATTATACTAAAGCAGCAACCCATACTCTTTTTGGACTATATGCAACAATTTTAGAGTAGCGAGACATTATTTAGGGAAATTATTTTTGAATACTTAAATTATCAAATATTCCTTAAAATTATACTGTATCAGAATTTCATTTTATATCAATAATCACTGATGACTCGATAAAATTGACATAAAAAATTACTAAACTCAAAAGAGTTAACAAAATTATAGGAAATTCAAACACAATAATTAACGAAGTACACACAAAGTAATATACTTATGTTTCAGTTTCTTATGTGAATTATCAAATTAATTTTTTTTTGTCATGATTGTTAGCCATATTTTCAGTTCCTATTTGATTCAATTTAAGGCACTGATGCTGAATTTTGGTGAAGTTTTCCACATTGAGTTAGGCAAGCTGGTTGAGTTAAAAAATTGAAATCATTGTGAATATTCTGTGTGGCATATTGTTTCGTTCTGATCTCCCTTTCCTCGTTCTCAATTTTTCTGTGCATTTCAAATTCTTGGAGGAGAGCTTTTCTTACTCATTTCATCAGTAGAGTTCTTGTTCTTATTTTCGTTTTAATTTTACCTCCTGTTCCTGCAAAACTCAATTATATCTGCTAAACAATTTAAACAATATTTCAAATTTTGAACAATATTAAACAATTTTAATATTTCCATGTAGTAATTATTGCATATGGTATTCTAACAATCAGAACCCAAAAATCTGCTGTTCTCAACATTCTTCAGTACCACCCACCCTGCCACACTCGCCAAATATTATATATCTGTATTTTATATTTATCAGCTTGGGCAAAAATGTCTACAATTATCTTTTGAAAATAACAAAGTAACAAATTTGGATATATACAGTTGTGAGTGAAAATCAGAACACCTTTACTGTTGCAAAAGGTAATTTTTTACCAGATCTGTATTGATAATTAGAATAAGAGGGGTACTAAGTTGAATTTTTGAGGAACGTCACAACATCTGGTGTCAAATTTATTGTTTCATCTACAAATTATTCATATTTTTATTGTTCAATATTCCCTGGACTATGAAACACATCAGTAGTGTAGGGTTTCTATGTTTAATATGTTGTTCTTGTTGATAATGAATGTCTCCAATAAAAAATATCAGAAATATATTATATTTGAAGGTCCTTCGAGTTTACCCGTTTCGAACGATATATCTGTAAGTATTGTATGAGTAAATCTGTAAATAACGTCTTGATGTATATTACTGCACAGTTATTTTATTTTCTTTGTTCTATAGCTATTGCTTTCATCTATTTTTTTATGTACTCCAAATCCAAAACCAAAATATCGCAATGATTATTATAGTTATGAGTTCGAATTTTATTATATCTGATACCAAATTTGGCTGCTCTTCAAGAACGCTGGTTTATGAGGACTAATAAATTTGTTAATATTTTTTTACTTGGCCTGTGTTGGATCAGTTATTGTGCATCAGTAGGCACCCTTCACAACGCCACTGATTCTTTAAAATTTATCAAGACTCCATGTCAACTTAATGAGTGGCTGTCACGATAAGGCCTTATGAATCCGCGACATTTGGGAAATTAACAAGCTTCCTTAAAAGGGTGATTTCTGAATTAAGAGGCGCTTGAGTATCCTCATTAGCTACTGAAATCTTAGATAAAGCGATGAAAATGATGACAACTACGAGAAGCGATAATACAAAAATGTTGGAACGATCACAGCACACTGCAAATGACATATTTTTATTGTTCAACCCATTTATTTCTCAATATACTTACTTCATATTCTTTCATGGCTATGAATATATGCGGTTGTTCCCATAAAAATGAACGTAAAAAAATAATTGTTTCAAAAAACTAAAGAACACGCTGGACTAAAAAGTAAAAAATAATTGACAATTAAATTTCTCAAATGTAAAAAAGCGTGGGTGCTTTCGATCTATATTCTCATATTTTTTAGTTTGATTTAACAATACAGAGCTTTCAAGAGCTCAAGAAAACTTTATCAAGCACCCAACGCTTTTTTAACACTTGAGAAATTAAATTGTCAATTATTTTTTACTTTTCAGTCCATAGGAAAAAAAGCGTGTTCTTTAGTTTTTTTAAACTATTTTTTTACTAAAAAATCGAAATCTCCGACCCCGAAAATCATACCAATTTCAAATCGAATCTGACCATAATCACAATACTCGTCCATCATCTTAGGCCCCCATCTTGAATTCATAAATTTTCACGAAAATTTCATGATCTCTGACCCCGAAAACCCTCACACTCTAATTTTGATTCGAATCAGACCATAATGACACCTTGGAGCCGCCATCTTTGATTTATGAATTAAAAATATACGACCTAAAAAAACCTCACATACCAATTTTGAATCGAATCTGACCATAATCACAAATCTCTTCCGCCATCTTGGAGCCGTCATTTTCAATGCATGAATTTTGATAAAAAAATCGTAATCTCTGACTCCGAAAACCCTCATATACCAATTTTGAATGGAATCGGACTATTATAACAAATCTCGTCCGCCATCTTGGAGCCGCCATTTTGTTTTTTTATAAAAAAAAAGGGTGAGTCGGTTACGAACATACAAACAAACAAACATACAAGTGAAGCTAATATAAAGCGTGTAAAAACAAAATATTATTGATAAACTAGTAAACTAGTTAACTTCCACGGTGTATTCAAATAGTAGCGTTTTATGCCTCAAACTTTATATAAAATATTACAAACAATTAAATTATATTCTTTTTCCATAAAATGGGTACATAGATAGATTCTCCTAACTCGCTTCCCATATAATAAATATAACTATCACCATCTCTTGTCTCTCATTATTTATTTTTTAGGTTACAAACTGAAATGGTCTTTTTGACACATTGTATTAGGATTGTGTGGCAGAAAATTCGCTCTTTATTTTCGAAAAGATACATGTATCTTTTTTGGAATCTAGAAAAAAACAAAAAAAAACGGAAAAAACGTAATAAACGGAATAAAAATAATATATAGCTTGAAAGAAGGAGAATTCATTCCTGTTTTTTTTTTCGTGTTTTTTTTTCTGTTTTTTTTTTAATTTTTTTTTTTCTGTTTTCCTTTTCAGTGGTATTTTCACCGTTCACCCTTGAATGCACTAATCCTTTTTTGCTTTTTCAAAATCCCGTTCCATTCAGAGATGCTGATTCAAGCTCCAGATTTCTTCAGAAGCTCCACATATCATCATTATGCTATGGAGCCACTTCGACTATGAAATACTTCGAAAACGCAGTTTTTCGTTTCAAACTCCCTTTCAGTTTTTCTGGTTGATTCCACATAGAGATTATACAAGACATATCATGGTGTTCGCGGACTGATTATCTGTAATATCACTAAATGAGACGGACGATCCATAATGTTTACAATAAGAAAAAAAAAATATGAAATGCCAACATTTTTAATTTAATTGTTCTGTGGAATACTAATTGATATTGATTCAAGGAGCGAATGCCCATTGCATGTGTAGATACAAAGCAAATCATTCTACGACAGATAAGCCGTGTCCTCGCAAATTGATACCGATCAATATGTCAGTATAATTCTCACACAAACGGATATATGATTGTAGCTAATTCGACACCTATAGTCGAATATTTACTTCAACTTTCGTTCTAAAAACTCATTAATTTTTTCAAATTACTATTTTATTCTAAAACTCAATTTCAAACAAACAGCTTCATTTTCAAAGGAAGTGAGAAAAGGATTCTGGCTGTACAATTATCGTTCTCATCCAGTGGTGGCTAATGCACTCATACTCTCATGAAAGGTAATTTTTTCAGTCCATATTCGAATTTTACTTAGGATTCACCTTTTTTCGTGAGGAGAGAACATTGTATAATTTTCGGAAAGTGATCGTAGTTCACACTTCATAGGTGTAGCGCAAGTAAAAACTATTTTTATACAATAAATGCAAATATGGAATTTAAATCATATGGGTGAAAGATATTTTTGCTGAAACCGATAAGCGTTCCGCTGTCAATAAAATGGCCAAGGTTAGTTCCGAAAATAAAATTTCATAGCCCAGATGCGTCCGATGGTCTCCAGGGTGCGTCCCGCCGTAGGTATATCTAAAATAGATAAATTTCAATAATAGTCATTTGGTTGGAGAATGATCTTACTTTAATCCTATCCGAAATATATGAATTCAATATCAAAGCACTCAAATGTCTACGTAAGGTTAGTTCACTCTGGTTAAATCAGACTAAATATTTAGTACTTGAAAAAATGTTTTATTTCAATGACCAATTTTTAATTATCATACCACGTTAGACAAGCAGAGACGGACACGCCTCGGTTATTCTTCAGCCTTATATTTCTAAAGGGTGAGCAGCCCGAGACGCACCTGTGCAGTTAAAGGGTCAATTCTCTGACTGCCGGACGCAACTCCTCTGCAGCCGATATTATTAAAATGTGCAGTATATGATCCACTGATACCCACAGGACAATTCACTGGGTACCTTCCTGATACACAATGGATCATTCTGTAGTTCTAGTAAAAACAGAGTTCCGTACATTTCTTGTTCGAATGTTATCCTAATAGTAATCAAAAATTGGCACTATAATAAATGAAGTAGTATATGGGTTGAATTTTGGTTTACATTACGCATTATATTTTCGGAGATAAATGCTTCGACCAATTTTCTGATCAACTGTTAACTGTTACTGTTAAACAGTAGTATCTAAAATATTAACAATTTTGAAAATTCTTATACATACAGTCTGTCCATAAAGTAACCCCCACCTGTTAGCTTTTGAACGGAGTGGAATATTTCTTAAACATTTTCTGGTTGAATGGTAGTTCATAAGCTACTTTTTGGTGGACAGGCCATTTTGAAAGATTTTTTAAAAAGCATTGAGGGTCGAGTGATACCTCATTCGAATCGTCTTTCAATTATCTATGCGACAGCTAAATTTGAAACGGAAATATTACCCCAAAACAAAATGGCGGTACATTATTTTAGAACTCTCACAAGATAATTCTTTCGAATAAATGTCTATTAAAGAGTTTTAGTGCAATGATAAAATACTTTTTCGTTTCTGCAAGAGCTTCTTGTCACTCAAAATGGCAGATGGATGCCATATTAAAAAAAATCAATACGAATAGAAAGTATGTTTACCAAACTAATCTATCATTTTTTCCCCGATTCGCCAACAACCCCCCATCCGAGCATATACTATTTATTTTCGAAAATAGCTTTTGTTGTACATTTTTTCAACCAAGAGCAAAGTGCACATTTGTACTCAATTTCTAAAATGATACAAAAATAATACTCACTATTGAAGTTGAAATATGCTTTCGTCAACAAAAACAGCGTTCAGATAGTGCCCACTATCGAAATTAGAATATTGTTGCTTCAACCAACTCGCATCTTTCAGGGAAAAAGGTGGTAATTTGTCGCAAAACATTTTTTCAAATGAGCAATTATAAATTGATGCAAAAAATTGTTTTTGTCAATGTATTAGTCAAATTCCTACATTTGAAACACCCTCAACATTAACCCACCCAGATACTCAACTTATTTTTATCAATAAATTTTAATCAAGACGAAATAATATTTGCCTAAATTATTTTGAAGGTGAGGTACGGTTGGGAGGGTTATAGCCAGTAAGTACAATTTCACCTGAAATGGAAATTTTAATTTAGATTTCACTGATGAACTTATTTAATGAAGGGTTGTTGGAATTGGCTTGCGTTTCCATCCGTTGCTTTGGTGGGAACTCTCAAGAGAGATTGAACAAATTGTAATAGTTATTAGGCTACTTCTTCCGCTTTCAATAAGATCATAATATCGTTTCAATTTAATTTCAATGAATATTATTTGAAAATTATTCAAGAAAGTGTAGGTATATTTTGGTGATCGGGACACTTTAACTTTCAACGTATCTACCGCTGCATAGTTAAAGTTTTCGAAAAACGCAAACAAAGCATTTTTTTGAATTGATATAGCCGATACTTGATGAAAATCCATGTTAATATCTATAATGAAACTATAGTTTAAATAATTTTCACATCAAAAGGGTTTACAAAAGTTTAAGTGGTAAAGATACACTAGTGTATCTTCTTGATTGATTGAAGGAACTCGCTACCTAGACACTACACACACATAGTTGAAGGATATACAGTATCGGAAACTTTTTATCTGGGGTATAGACAGAAATATACGCGAGCAACAAGGAACGCAATAATATGATAATACCACATGAATAAGAGAGACGCACTACTGTGCGCCTCTTCTGTTACCCCAGCCGACGCATTAACGGACCACGTAGTCCAACCAATATAACAAAAATAAAGCCTGTTTTGCGAATTAATTCTAATAGTAAGCGACTTGCGCCATGACTTCGGGGATACTTTATAAATAACTAAAATCCAAATTGCAACTCAAATTTTTTTTTGTGCAATTGTTTAAACAATGATTATTAAAAAAAAGGGTCCTTTTTTTGTTTTTTTGTCAATATCTCAGAAGGTACTGGACGAATGGCTTTACTCATAGAAGACCGTTTGTAGAGAATGAAAAAACCTACAAATTAGTTTTTGGAAAATCCCGATACGACCATTTTTCGCCGAGAAAAGCCGGAAAAACTCTTGAAAAAAGGCCTTTTTCAAAAATTCGTATCTCCCTCAATTTTCAATATTAAGAAATAATTTTTTGGGAAATGGTAGCTAATATCATGTACGTTGAGCTTCCGAAAGGTGAAAATTGTCGCTTCAATAGTTTTCCTACAATCGGGTTTTAAAAAAATTACATCCATATTTTGCATGATGCGTCATATTACGGGAAATGGTCTGATTTGAATTTTTAAAGCGGCATTTTGAAGTTGAGGTTAAAAACTACAATATGTCTATCTCACATTTTCCCATAAGTTTGGAGAACATTGTTAAAAATGCTTCTGAACACAGCGCTTCGAGTGAAAATTCGTCGCCGAGTCGTGCTAAGGTAGTAGTGGAGGGGGCGCCGAGAAGCGACGTCTTCGCTATATAGAAAAAAGCGCCTTGTGTGCGCAACCGGTCTCTCACTTCTCCGCTTCTCGGCGCCCCCTCCACTACTACCTTAGCACGACTCGGCGACGAATTTTCACTCGAAGCGCTGTGTTCAGAAGCATTTTTAACAATGTTCTCCAAACTTATGGGAAAATGTGAGATAGACAAATTGTAGTTTTTAACCTCAACTTCAAAATGCCGCTTTGAAAATTCAAATCGGACCATTTCCCGTAATATGACGCATCATGCAAAATATGGCTGTAATTTTTTTAAAACTCGATTGTAGGAAAACTATTGAAGCGACAATTTCCACCTTCCGGGAGCTCAACGTACATGATATTAGCTACCATTTCCCAAAAAATTATTTCTTAATATTGAAAATTGAGGGAGATACGAATTTTTGAAAAAATGCCTTTTTTCAAGAGTTTTTCCGGATTTTCTCGGCGAAAAATGGTCGTATCGGGATTTTTCAAAAACTATTTTGTATGTTTTTTCATTCTCTACAAACGGTTTTCTATGAGTAAAGCCATTCGTCCAGTACCTTTTGAGATATTTACAAAAATACAAAAAAAGGACCCTTTTTTTTAATAATCATTGTTTAAACAATTGAACAAAAAAAATTTTGAGTTGCAATTTAGATTTTAGTTATTTATAAAGTATCCCCGAAGTCATGGCGCAAGTCGCTTACTATTAGAATTAATTTCCACAAAAAATTTATTTTGGTTGGTCTAACGTGGCAATGCGACAAATCGCACACAGCACACGTCGATATCCCTTCCTTGAGCGAGTCGAGGAGAAATTCCAATGCTCTCTCAATATCTAGCAAGCTATTCTTTACGCTCTCATGAAACCACCATACCCAAGATGAAAACTTTCCGATACTGTATTTTGAGGAGACTGTAGGAGGGCGGAACTAGTAAGTTTTAGGAGCATGCCATGGATAAGGAGACCAGGGGATGCCAAAAAGAGCCCATAGGGTTTCTACTTGCTACTACTTCTACTACTACTACTACTACTACTACTAGAGAAAAATGCTTGAGAGGCGCGTTACAAAATATGGAGCGGGGTGTTTTCGTTCGTATATTTGGTTGGATAAACAACTTCAGTCCCGCTTTGAGTATAAAGTTATTTGTATGGCAGAACAACGTTAAAAAATTATTTATGTTTAGTCATGCGACCTTGGACATTGAAGTCGCATTGACGAATTTCGAACTGAAATGCGTTGCCAACACCATGGAAAATAAACTGATATCGCTGCATGAGAGGTCGCTGGTGTGCAATTATGTTTGGTTGCACAATTTTTCCGAACACGTCGCCGCAACGTTGAATTGCTACTTGGAGGGCATATACCATGGAATTTTATTTCCATCGATTTCTTTTACTTATAATTGCACTAAACGTTTGTATTTCATCGGGTAAATTTGTATTGTTCAATGAGAAACTGTTTCCTAGCAATTAGACGCGGAAAACTGTCAACTATATTAAGAACAAGGCACCGAAAGTGGAGTGTTTTTGGGTAAGGTGGAGCGTTTTTAGGTAAGGTGTAGCGTTTTTAGGTAAGGTGGAGCGTTTTTAGGTAAAGTGGAGCGTTTTTAGGTAAGGTGGAGCGTTTTTAGGTTGACAGTTTTTTGAGTTAAATTGCTAAAGGAAACAGTTTAGAATTTGAACAACATAAATTTATCCGATATCAGTACGAACATCGAGTGTGATTCGGTAGCAAACTTTAACGAATAAGTAATTTAGAACACCGCCATAATTGATAAACAAATGAATAAGTGAAAAAACCACTAGTGTATTTGTCTCTGTATAAAAGTTGTAGCTAACTTTTGCCGCTGTCAATTGCACTGTGTGATGTGCGATTTTTCGTGCATGGGTTAGATTGTCAACAGAAATAACACAAGTGGTGGTAATTTTTTGATAATTTCAACTAGATGCTCGAATATTCGCACAAAGACGGGTGCTAACCTAGTTAAAATTATCTCAAAAAAATTCTTACCACGAACGTAAATCGGCTTTACTATTCTCAACCGGACATTTTTCAGTTTCAATGGCTTACTTTCTCATGCATTTATTTAAAGAAAGATCCAATCAAACAACGTGAAGAAATTATCAGTACTGATATATTTATATTTGATGTATATATATATATATATATATATTTATATATTTCGATTTTACCTGTTTCTTTGCTAGAACCAAGTCATTTAAGATCACTGAGGGGATTGAATCAATGAAACCATGGCTGATATAAAAAAAGTTTCTACTCCTTCTTGTATTCAGCTATGCTGACAGTATTATTTCTCATCAATTGCATCGCATTCAACACCTCCATTATTGTCGTTATTATTTCCATGCGGTAGTGAATGTTTTGATCCGTACAAAACTACCAACCATTGGGATGTATCGAAATATGTATGGGGAAAAAAACTAATGAATTAACAATTTTTACTTCTCAGCCACTTTTCACTAGAACTTATTATTTCCTAGTAGTTTTATTCTTTCAAAACGAATATTGCTAGTCTGATTTGATTTATTGATATAAAGGAATGGGCGAGTGCTATGTAGATATTCAGCTGAAGTGTGAAAGTTCTATTTCATTTCAGTTAGTTCTGCCGTGAAAGACTGTGACCTAAAAACCACATTGTGGAACAAATCTCCAAATTGGGATTTCAAAACTTTTATTCGACTTCAAAGTTTCCGCTGATCCACTTCAATTACACCCTTCTGTATTTCTTAGCGCCTGGAAATAATTTTACAGCGTAATACTTTCAGCAGTTGCAGCACAAAAATTCATCAAGTGTGCAGTTTCAGCGAATTCAACGATCCCAAGAAATAAAATCACATCGAGTAGAATAAGATTCGTTGGAAAGCGACCGTTTCAATATTATTTCATTTGTTTTTTACTAACAAAAGAAAACCCAATAAAATGAGAGCAATTTCCAATAGCTATTTGATGAAATGCAGCTCACGCTTTTTGTTGTTTTTGTTTTCTTTTTGTCCATATAAATGAAAATATAAATGAGTCAATGCAGTTTGCTCATTAATTTCAATAAATTGAAACGAATAGCAAGGATGTACTATGAAGAATACTTTTATGGTAGTAACAATTAGTAGGCCATTCTACTAACTGGTTACCTTGTATAAATAAATACAAAAAAAATTAAAAATATTTCCTCAACAACTACTAACCATTGAAGAAAATTGTAAAAAATAATATTTATTTTATGCAAACAAAGAACTTTAAAAAATTCAAATATTTCCTTCTCCTAGTTCTTTATTATCATACACTCAATATTGATTTATAATTTTCAATAGTTTATATATGGAACTTTGTTTTTTTTTTAAATTCTCAACTTTTTTTGTTTTATTCCATTTTTAAATATTGTTCAACAGGTACGCCAGAGGCGCAAAGATGTTAGTACGTTAGGGCATGATAATGCTGGTGTTATATTTCCACCCAGCTTCTCGGCACATACCCTTTCCCAAGTGATTCACATACATTCAAGGGTTAAGAAACGGAAATTAATCGACTTATCGATGATTTCCTGTACTAGGTGTCCCAAATTTCATTTGACGACCAATACCTGTATTGCTAGAGCAGATAGAAAAATTATTTGTAGGGTTTTCCCCACATTGATATTAAAATTCAATTAGTTTGTGTAAGAGCATTATAGAACAATGGTTCGAATATCCATCTACTTAGGTTCAATGACTGTCCTTTCAAATGCCCGTAATGGTGAGGGAAATCCCGGGTAATGCTAGTGACATTACATTTATGTTGGGATTTTCTATGACGTAGACGACTAGGGTTTTTCTGCTCGGCCTTCTACCTAAACAGGATAAGTTTCAGGGATTTGAAAGATTGGGAGGAAAAGGCACTTAGTCTTGAGTTTTCGTACCGCGATGTCCTCCGTTTGAAGTCTCGACTAGCCGTTCTCTGGTCAAGCTTGAGAATTATTTTTCTCAAAATGTACGTTTGATTGTTAAGTGTTACTACCATTGTAACAGTGTGTGAATAAATTTTCATGGTAACGTGTAAGCTGCCGTGTTTGTTATTCGATAATAAACCCACCCGTCACCCTGTCCTGACAGTGGTCACCCCGATGTTATTTAGTTTTATGTGCGACAGTGACGCGAGTGGGCTATACATTACGATTTGGGACCTGGATAAACATACCGGAAAATGGGCACAGACTCAACCGCCACAATGACCAAGAGTAGTGCCAAACCCCCAGATTTCACGCACCTCAAATCCGAAAATTAATCGATGTTTTTTGATGTGCTGTCGCGTCTCTCGATCCAACTCAAGGATCAGAGCCGCGAGAAAAGTGCGCTTCGTGCGGAAGTAACAAATGTGCGCAGCCCCTAGCGATCTCCCGACCGAGGAGGAAGAAAAGAAAATGACTACGGATATATGCTTAAAATTATCGGATACATTTTATTTGGATAGCGATACACTGACTTTTACTAATGAGATAAAAAATACTATCGATACTAAGATGCAAAACCCGTTTTTATAAAATCATACAGATACCAACAAATTCATAAGTACCAAGTTAAAACACAAATTTCGAAAATGTTAGACCAAGAAATTATTCAACCTTCTATATCCCTATGGTAATTTACAGTTTGGGTAGTCCCTAAAAAGATGGATGCATCATGAAAACAAAAATGGAGAATCGTACCAGAAAACTGAATAATTGTTGACGATAAATAACCTTTTCTAAGTATTACTGACCTATACGACCAATTAGGTCAAGGCCAATACTTCACAAAACTCGACTCAGCTTCAGGCTTTCCTGAAGCCATTGAAAAAACCGCACTTTCAGTAGAAAATGGTCATTATGAGTACTGTCGTATGACATTTGGATTTAAGAACGCCCAAGTACTTTTCAACGTGTCATGGATAACATTTTGATTGGAATTCAAAATAAAAAATGTTTGGTATACATGGACGATATAATTATTTATTCAGCTAAAATTAACGAACACATTTCAAGACTAACTGAAATTTTTCAGAGATTGCGAAAAGCTAAGTTGAAAATGTAACCCAATGGATGTGAATTTTTTAGAAAACAAGTCGTATATCTTGGACATTTAATTACAGAAAAATTAGTTGAATATAATTCATGAAAAATTGAATGTGTAAAAGAATTTTCTGTAGCGAAAAGTCGAAAAAAGATTTTTTATGATTAAAGTGATGGTAAAGTTGCAGAGTTGTATTATTTAATCATTTACCACCAGTTATTTTTATATATTCAATAATTTCCTTCCATGAAATCATACAAATAGTTATTATGGATATACATATAAATAATTTTCAACAAACCAAAAAAACATTAAAGATATATAAAACAAAATCGTTGATTGAACATTCTAAATTTGAATTTTCTAACGCTCAATTATTAGATAAAAACCACAAGATCATTATAACTTTTCAACAAGATCATAAAGCAACTGAGCAACATAAAAACATTTCTGAGGATATATTAGAGGAACAGTATGATTTATTTGCCCATAATAAAATGAATGTTTTTGATAGCTTATCAGTGAAAAATCGAAAATTATTGCAATACCTTTCAATCCTACGGAGGCCGTTGAGTATATGTTCTCTTCACTTTATAAAGATAAACATTTATTCGACCCATCAAAAACTTACCATGTCGAGAATAATCCAGATCTTCCAATTCAAGAAATGCTTTCTTATATATTAGCAGGAGTTGACGAAATTAAATTTCAAGTTTGTCAAGATGTAGTTAAAACCCCAGATAGAGAGTAGAGACTCAATTTCAATAATACTTGAACAATATCATCATGGAAAAGCCAACATGCATAGAGGTATAAATGAAACAATAAGAATAATTGAAGAAAGATATAATTGGCAAGGAATAACAAAAGATGTTGAAAAATATATTAAAGAATGGGAAATTTGTCAGAAAACCAAAATTTGTAGAATGAATTCAGACAATACAATGATAGTAACTGAAACTCACGAAGTCCCATTTGAAAGAATAAATGTAGACATTATAAAAATCCCAACGAAAAACCATACACCAACTATATCAGACAAATTAACAAGATTTGTACAATCTTATTCACTTATGGATAAATCCGAACAATCCCTGGTAACGACATGAGGTGTTTATTTCCAACACTATGGAACACCCCAAAGAATACATTGTGATAGTGAGAAATAATTTAAAAGTCATATAATGAGAGAGTCATGTACTTTAAACGATATCTAACCAACTTTTTCCATTGTACATCATCCCCAAAGTAATGAAAGTATAGAACGCTATGCTACTCTCATGGAAATGATAAGACTTCACGTAGCAGAAAGTCTAAGTGAACACCCCTTCAAGATTTCACCATATGCTACCATATGTTATAATACTACAAAAAATAAAACGCAATAATATTTAGACATACAGCAAGTAGAATTCCTTACACGACATATAATGAAAAAGACCTTATAACAAAATATGTTAGAGACATAAATTATAAATTTCAATATTTCTATAAAATTGCCCGAGCGAGAACGGAAAAAAAGAAAAGCAAAAAAAAAACGCTTTGATGCAGACAATAAACAAGAACCCCTGACTACAAAAAAGTATGTATGTAAGAATGTAATGGCCCATTTGTAATTATTGAAGTTTATAAAAGTACAGCTCTATTTAAAAATTTAAATACTAATCAGCAATCAAGAATAAATTTTTGATAGCATGAAATCTCACTATGAATAATTGTTTCAGATTCATGGTGCTGTTCTTCGCGGTATCTGCAGCTGTTGTCATCACAGTTTTCAACAACACAATAGTTACCATCAGCGGAAAGAAATAAATATTACGAATTATAAATGGACATTCTTAGTTTATGAAGAGTCACCTTCTATATATTGGGCAACAGTTGAATTATAAGGAAGGAATTTCTAGTGCATGCTATAATTCTGAAAAGTCAATGAGTAATATGACATTTCAATGATTACATAAGTTATTTTCGGAACACTGCAGTTATCGAATATTCATATTGCACTCAGTGAAAAAATGCAATGGAAAAAACGAAGTTGTTGGTTATGAGGTGACCTAGTCACATTCTGAGCACAACTTTTAGAGAATCGCATTGTGTCTTGTCATTAGTGGGGACTCGGATCCCCTACCTTCTCGAAATAAACTGCGAAAACTCGCGAAAATAAAATTGGAAAAATTTGTAAAAGTGGTGGTTTTTCGATATAATATGGAGGATCTTCTTAAAAAAGCTGAAAAAGCAAGACAATTATTACTTCCATCGAAAAGTGACGCCCTATACGAAAAATAATGAAAGTTATATATGGACACGAAGAAATGTTATACCCAAAGGTATCAATATAAATGTCTTGCTGGCATATTTTCAAGAAATGGTAAAGTATTTATAATACTAACCCACAGCTTGGTTTTTCCAATTGCATTATTTCACTGAGTGTAATATGAATATTCGATAGCTGCAGTGTTCCGGAAATAACTTATTCAATTATTGAAATGTCATATTAATTATTGACGTATCAAAATTATATCATGCACTAGAAATTCCTTCCTTATAATTCAACTGTTGAATTCAATATAACACATATTCCATAAATTACCAGATACATTTTAATGGCATAGTTCTGATGAAGTCACGTTCTCACAGAACTGCCCATTAAAATCCACCAAGTGTTCATCATACATATCAATAATGCATTCAAAGGAATAGGTATTCATGAAGTATTGGATAATGCAGCATAATTCGAACTGGAATATCGAATATATTACCAGTGGATTATGAATTTAAATGCATAATGCTCTGTAACTGATTTCAATTGATATGATGTGATCATAAAGAAGGTAATTTTTGGCTAAAGCACCATTTCAATATTTTTAATTGTTGCCAATAATAATCAATTTTTTTATGTGATGAAACCAATGAATTTTCAAAAAGCTCGCACGTGTTTGATTGTATCATTCGTGACTATGTTGAACCACTCGAACTGCTTATATTCCTCATGGATATTTGGAATCATAATCCTGGGGTTCCATAATGGCTTGATCCCAGCAGTGCCGGATTTATACTCACTTACGTCAGTTTCAAGGTATCCGTTCACTGCTTTTTTTTCACATATTATGACAACATAAAATGATTACGATAACGAATCAAATTATTATTATTTATCGAAAAAAAAAAAATAATAACTGAACAGGGTGGAAAACAATTAAATTTTCCACAAAAATCGTTCCAAGTAATTCCTTATGAAATGCTCTCGTTTTCTCAGAAAACGTGATTGAACGCCGAAATCAAATTTCAGGTTCACCCTTACCCGCCGCTGAAAGTTCTGGCGGAGCCGAATATTTGATTGGTTATAACTCTGCTAAAAATGATCGGAGAAGGAAAAGGAAAAGTTCATATCGTTTCTGAAGACTCCTACCTCCTCATGCTAACATATATGATGCGAGTATTTGAGTGTTTTGTCGCACTTTACGGAGATGTTTGCGGATGATCCGAAAATCATGAATAATTTAGTAAATATAGAATTATTATACTGAAGCAGCAACACATACCCCCTTTTGGACTGTATGCACTTATACATGCCAAAAAAAAAACTTTGTTCTACTCCTGCCTCATTTTAAGCTTACCCATAAAATCGGCATTCTCTTCTTTAAATGTTGAAAATTATCGCTTATTCATATCCTTCGTATACATACAGAATGGTCCAACGAAAAGTATGCACCAACTTTTATCCTTTTTGTGGAATTGCAAGCAAAAATGCTCGGACACGTAGAGTTTGTTTTTGAGGGGGAAACATTTCAGATATATTTTGCAACTTGTGCCTTCAACCTCTCAGCGACGGGGTGTCACAACCCTAAAATTTTAAATAGAACGTTGGGTCGACTGATATATCATTTGAACGGGCACAAAATTATCTTCCCAATGATACCCTATTTGTTGAAATTTACTGAAGCAGTTAATGCGAAAACGGCTTTAAGAACATGAACCCGATAATGTTGGTATTAATGAAAAATACAAATGAGTTTTGGTTACTAGGAATTAAAACATGTACAAGTAGTACTTAGTACGTTTCAATATTTGTTACTTGTAATAGTGCTTTGTAAGGAAAAAACAAGCTGTTAAATTGATTTATTTAAATGTTACTTCAACAAGTGTTCAAATTGTGACCGATTTGCTTCCATACAATAATACAGACTTTGTTCAAATCTATGTCTAACATTTTGTAGCATATCAGGTGTTATGCTTCGGCACTCTGCTATAATCCGTTGGCAAATATCTTCTATGGACTCGGGCTTCGTAGCAGAACATTTATTTTTCAAGTGTCCCCATAGAAAAAAGTCCTAAAGGCGATAAATCAGGTGACCTGGCAGGCCATTTCATTGGGCCTCTCCTGCCAATCCACTGTCCGGGGAACCGGTTATCTAAAAATTCTCGTACAGGAACAAAATAGTGCGGAGGTGCTCCATCTTGCTGGAAATGAAGCCGATCAGCATTATGATTTTGATCATCTTCTATTATTTGTGTGATGAAAGGATCAATTGCGTCTTCAAGCATGTTTAGGTAGATATCACCATTTAAATTTCCAGAAATGAAAAGTGGTCCTATGATATAATTTCCTAATATGCCACACCAGACGTTTATTTTTTGAGGGGCCTGGGAATGAACCTCACGGAATAAATATGGGTTACTGTCATCCCAGTAACGGCAATTATGCCTATTCAAAGCTCCATTCAAATAAAATGTACACTCATCTGTAAAACAAATGTTACACATATCTGCAGTTTTTTTCTTACACTTATCTGCAGTCGTTTTCGACAAAATCACGCAAACGATAAATGGGGAATTTAGTTGTGATAACAAAAAATTATCATTGAAATGTTGCTTTCGGCAAAATAAAGTAATTTAGAAATGATTATCGTTATCCTGATTCCTAGTAACCAAAACTGATTTGTATTTTCATTAATACCAAAATTATCGAGTTAATGTTCTTAAAGCCGTTTTCGCATTGACTGTTTCAGCAAATTTCAACAAATAAAATATCATTGAAAAGATAATTTTATGCCCGTTCAAATGATATATCACTCGACCCCACGTTCCATTTAGAATTTTAGGGTTGTAATACCCCCTCGCTAGGGGGTTGAAGACACAAGTTGCAAAATATATCTAAAATGTGTCCCTCTCAAAGGCACACTTCACGTGTCCGAGTATATTTGCTACGAATTCCAAATAAAGGAGAAAAGCTGGGTGCATACTTTTCGTTGGACCACTCTGTATATTAAATAATACTATTGTGAAGTGCAAACTTCAATCTTGAAATCACATATTTCATTTTTTATATAGGATGTGTATGAGCGATTATTTTCAACATTTACTGAAGAAATTGAGTTTTTTCTTTGGCATGTATAAGTGAGACTTGTCTCACTAGTCTTAAATCGTTGCATATGGTCCAAAGAGGGTACTAATTCCTGCTTCAGTATAATTATTTCATGTCAACTAGAATATCCATGACTTTCGGATCCTCCGTAAATATCGTAGAAGGGTTATGTGAAGTGGGACAAAACACATTTTAGGTACTCAGATACTCACATATTGTTTTTGTATGAGGAAGTAGAAGTCTTCAGGAACGATACATATTTTTTCTTCTGCTTCCACTATAATTTTCAGCAAAGTTATGACAAATCTAATTTTCGGCCCTGCCTGAACTTGCAGTGGCGGGTTAAGAGGCATTGAGCACGATCACATTTTTGTCGTTTTTTAGATTAAAAGAGTCGTCGATAACTCTAAAATGGTTCGTCGTATCGATTTCAAACAAGGACAGGCTTCTAGAGGACGTTTGATTTTATATTACTGTCTGCGGCAGCACCTCAATGCTTTGCATATATAGTCGAGGTAGCTGCAGTCGTATTTATCTTTATGCCATTAAAATTTGAAGCAATCTTCTTCAATCGAAATGAATTTGGTATCAAATGAATGGTAAAACGTTTATCTATGTAGGTACGTGCTGTAATGTTTTTTCGAAATCATATATTCATCTACCCAAAAAATTGCTTCTAAGTAATTGCATTTTTGGAACATTTTTGAGACTTTTTTTTGGACAAAGTGGATTGAAAGTTCAATTTTCATTACAGCACGTACGTAGAATCAAACTTCCTAGAAGCCTGTTCTTGTTTGAAATCAATAAGACGAACCACTTTTGAGTTATCAGTTGACTCTTTTACCCCAAAAAGCACCACAAATATGATCGCTCTCATGGCCTCTTAAGGCGAGCATGAAATGTGACGTCGGCCTTAACCCACATTTTCTGAGAAAACGAGCGTATTTCATAGGGTATCACTGAAAATCATTCTTGTGAAGAATTGAATTATCTCTCAATCTATCGAAATCGTTTTTTGATGAATCTTATATTTTCTGAAATAACAACAAAAAAAAAATATTTTTTTAAAATGAAAAATTGTTTAGGTAATAAATGATGTCGAGATGTCATGTGCCGAGTTTCAGAGTGCTCCAATTCAATCTTCACTTTTTGCTCGAGTTTGTCTGTCATTACTGGATCACATGTAGATTTCCGCGAAATATCCGTACCAATGCGAAATAAGTTAGGTTGAGTGACTAGAAAATCTCAATTTGAATGTATTCATGTTTGAATATGATCTCACTTATTTTCAGGTCAACGTACAATCCCTCCCGAAAGCGTCATACCCGACCAATTCTTTAAAACAATGGTCACTATTTCTCCGCCCGTCCGCACCATCCTACTTCCTTTTCAACCGTAAAACAATTAACGAAAGACAACTAATGAGCAGCAATACGTTGTTCTATAAATGTTAAACGGGCGAAAAACATGGGTGCGGCATTCCCCAGAAACACTTCTTTTGATAAATGGTTCCAATGACGGCTCGAATGCCGGGACACATGTGTCTCATAGGCGACTAACTCGGGTAATTTGAGATAAGTAAATGGTTCGGTTCGAAAATAGAAGGCGCCTTCTTATAATTATCCTCCCGGAGTATCCATTAGGGTCTTATCTCACCGATGAGATACGGAAATTTCTGAAAGTGATTGGGTTAAGTTGCCATGTGTGTTGGGTTTGGTTTCTTGTTAAGTGTGGGGAGATGTGATAAGAGTCTTTTGTATGGAAATGAGAAGGGTTTGCTTGTTTCCTGTTGAAAGTCTTAAATATTTACGGTCTCAAGTTGAGTTCAATCAACCAACTTGATAACAGATAGTAGATGAATGAAGTTTTATAACAATAATTTTTAATGACTTCCACTCACCGAATTTGAAACGAAATAGCATTATCGGACTGATTACTGACAACATGCGGAGCAATTTCGTTAAACAAGAAAAATGATATATACAAAAATTCGTTATTAAAGTCGAAAATATAAAAACTTCAAAAATGTCTCCAAATTCTATTGTCTGATTTGTTTGTATCCCAAGTAGCACACCGATATTGGTACAATATTGCTACAATATTGTGAAAATATTGGCAAAATATTCAAATAATAATATTGGCTAGAAAAAATTGTGAACATTTGGCGATATAGGTCCAATATTTAAAAAATAATATTGGTGTTATATTCTCGAAGCAATATTGGCCTCAAAATGTTAAGCGATATCGATACAATATTGCTGTAGCACAGTTACATTGGAATAATAATGGTAAAATATTGACAAAATATTCAAACGTAATATTGGCGAGATAAAATTATGATTATTTCTGGATGTTGGTACAATATTACTTGGATATTATACAAATAATATTAGTGAAATATTGTGGAAGCAATATTGCTTCAAAATATTCAGGGATATTGGTACAATATTATTTGCACATATTGGTAAAATATTCAAAATGAATATGTTACCTTGGAAACATTGATGAAATATTTCCAGAAAATGTCGCATAATTTGAAAATTCCACAATTTCATTTCTACTTCAATTAACCACTGAGTAGACTAACTTGTAAACGCATTGTGAGAAACCTTATTTGATACATGTCGCTATGATTCAGCTGTCGAGCCATATGTAGGGCCATCTATCGGTTTCATACCCAAGTTTGATCATAATTCATTTCAATATTGTTTGTTGAATATTCGCCAATATTCGAATTTCAATGATAGTAATACCTTTATTTTGTAATATTGTATAAATATTGTCTTTCAATTATTGGCGTGAGTTTTTCGTAACAATCTTAATCAATATAGGGTCAATACAATTTTTCGAATATGTATTAAATAATATTCCTCCAATGTGCTATCAAACTTTGACATACAATATTGTTGTTTATCTCTAAAATCGATATGAGAGTAATATTGAAATCGCAATATTGGAGCTAGATACTGGAAACAATATGTAGGCAATATCACTCTATCGATATTGGTGAAAATTATTGAACCAATATTGACCCAATATTTTATGGAACAATAAACATTCAGAACAGGTTGAGCCAATATTCCACCAATATTATTGATGAAATATTGTTTTTCCAATATGGACTCATATTAAAACAAGATTCAGCCAACATGAGGTGCTACCTGGGATGTTTTTGTTCTGCGCACTCTCACGATCAACACTCAGAAGTCTTCAAGATACTTGTGCGGCAGCACGGGACCTCATCTTTTCAAGTGTGATTCCAAACACGGTCTACGATTTGTTGAAGTTTTTCAGATAAGTTTTACTGGCACTAGTGCGTGAAAAAATGTCCAGCAAGCAAAAATGTTTTCAAGGGTGCTCCAAGTGATTAATGCAATTGCAGAAAAACAACTGTGGGCCCGGGATCCGCCTTGCGCTCACACTTGGCCTGCCGGCGGCTCAACTTTCGCGCTTCGCGCGACGATCCTAGCCCCCCGTGCACCCGTATACCCCCTAGAATTTGAAGAGGGTCCTATAAATTGTAAAAATGGTTAAACTATAATCATTGGTCAGCAATTATTCAAATAATACGATCTAAATATGTAGTTCTTATTTCAAATAATTTGAATACTACGACTTTAATAGGAACTTACAGAATATTTGTCTATCTTTATCAGTGAATCCGTTTGAAACTATAATTGGACACCAATGATATAAATATTACGACCAATGCATGACTGTTTTTATCATTGAATCCGTTTGAAACTATAATTGGATATCAATAATGTGAATACTACGATCAATGCATGTCTGGAACACATATATCTCAATTTTTATACTTTAAATAAAAAAAAAATCATATCTCACTCATGAAAAATTGTTTTTCAAAATATATTCATAATTAAACTGGGCTCAATGCGCCCGGAAATATTTTTTGGTGGGGGTGGGGGGGTTAGGGGACCGATGAGTTACGTGTCTCTATCATTGAGTCCGTTTTAAAATTTAATTTGACACCAAAAATGTGAGAACTACAATCATTCGTCAGAAAAAATTCACGATATATTCTGGTTTGGTTTCCTAAGAAATAAGGGAGAAAGGGTAAAGGGGAAGGTGAAGAGGAATATGAAGGTAACTGTTTTATTAGATTCAAAAAAATATTTATGAGAAAACAGGGTGCAAAGTTTCCGGAAAATTTTTGTTCGTTTTTCAACTGTTTTCTCATCTGTTTTTGAAGTAATGAAGAAACTTCATGGACACTTTTTGTAGACCTTGTTGTTTTCTTGACATCTTGTGATTTTTGCGAAAAAAAAACTAATGGAAGCTCCGTCCCCTTTCGAAATACGATTAAAATCCCATAAAACAATAACAACATTTCTCATTCAGCGAATAAGTATAGCACTCCAGCGGGGAAATGTTGCATCAATTCTTGGAACTATACCAGCGTCCCGTTCTTTTGACTATATCCATATAAGCGCAACAGTAATAACAAACATCATTTTGAAAGAATAGCTGATATTCAGACTCTAAATGAAGAGGTCCGTTGGAGTTTTAAATTTTCCGATCACAAGCAAGTATTTCATGTTACATGAATAGCGTTCTGCAGGCGTTATTTATGACGAGAACACTCAGAAACGAAGTTTTAGTATTTGGAAAGGATATTTCTCAGCTGTTTTCCAAATTGCAAAACCTTTTCGCGTTACTGCAGTTCTTCACAAAGTCGTCTTTGTCACCACATGAAATATTGAATATTTCAAGACCTCCTGGCTTCCTTCAGGGACAATAATACGATAGATCAGAGTTCCTGGAGTATTTACTGGATACACTGCATGGACACGAGACCAACTTCAGTTGTAATGGAGTCAACCCTGAAAATAAAGCTTTAGCAATAATACCAACCGTGGTGCAGCAGTATTTTGGAGGAAAGATGTTGACCATTTCACGATGCGGAGAGTGCGGGACCAAGAGTGAACGAGTGGATAGTTTCAGGGAGCTCCAGCTATCTTTCCCGAACCAGTCTAAGAACCAAACAGTGCAGTTCTTGATGGAGTATTACTTACAACCCGAAAAGTTATCTTTCCCGAACCAGTCTGAGAACCAAACAGTGCAGTTCTTGATGGAGTATTACTTACAACCCGAAAAGTTAACAGGTGATAACCAGTATCTCTGTGATGTATGCAGCAGATTAAGAGACAGCGAGAGGACCACCAGGATAGTAGAAGCACCAGGTAGATTGACACTCTCTCTAAAATACTTTCGTTATGACCGAGCATCACACCAGCGTACCAAGCTCCTGCAGTCCGTGACTTTAGATGAAAACCTCACACTAGATAACTGCCACTACGAGCTGTATGCGGCTGTCTTCCACTGCGGTTCGAGTGTGGATTCCGGCCACTATTAGACGCTTGCAAGAGATAAAACGAAATGGTTCAGACTCAACGATGCGTATGTTTCTATACAACGGTTGTATTTCTACAAACGTTCAATTTCATCATTTTTACCGTGAATCATGGCAGTGTGAACGAGGCACCAACTGAGTTTATAAGTTTCAGAATATGACTCACAATGTTTCTGTTGATTAATCTTTATTTTACAGCTCGAAGAACGCTGCTGAATGCTCCACCAAGTCTGAATGATAAATTATTTAATAAAATCAGTAAAAAATGTTTTGTGTATTTGAAAACAACTCAACTGTCAAAGTCACGTTTGAATTATTTGAATTGAAGTCTTATTCTTCTCAACATTTTAAAGATAGTTAGTTCTTCTTCTTCTCGTTTTTATTTGGATTCAAAATTATATCAATTAGCCAGTTCCGTCCAAACCATGGATGTTATTTGTAATGATCATGCAGAGAGCGATAGTAAATTGAAGCTTTCATGCGTAGGCAAGATGTTGGTTTCATTCTATCTATGAGTTCTGTGCAACAGTTAGTAAGCTGTTCTTTGATATTGTGACAGTTGGTAACGCTGTTTGTAGAAATTGAGGAGGGGATTAAATTTTGAATTTCCGTTATCTTCCATTTCCTCCATTTCATCCATTTCTGCGTTTGGTCTCACTTGAAGAACTCGCTGATGATTTAAATTTTTATTTTGAAAATCATCCAATCAGTGTATATTAATAACATTTATAAAGAGGTAACTATCTATTTAAAATTCAAAGTGGAATTCATTGGAATAAATATTTTTGTCGTTTTTAATGCTTTTAAAATAATTTTATTTCCAATGAATTTTCATGATTTTTCAAATGGCGTCAATGGACATGTTTTACAACAATTTCTCCTTTTTTTTATGTGTGTAGTTCGACCAAATTAAATTTCAAGACTAGATTTAATTTCAAAAATTGATTTAAATTTAAATATGATTTAAATTTAATTTCTTAGTTAAAAGCTTATTTCTCGCCATTGAATGAGCGGCGATGTTAGTGGCCGATTGCCAAATTACCACAATATGGAATAACAACTATAGCTACCTATGATAGCTGACTGGCTGAATTACACACTCGATCAGGTGTCCAGAACCAGGTGGGGAATTCAGGAGTGTTCCAGAGCTGCTGTTACTATTTGAATCAAGGAGCCCGAAGAGCTTGAAATATTAACAGGAGAGGAGTTTGGTTGATTTTTTCTTATAACTGATGATTGGTCAAGGAAATATGTAAGGTTTAAATGCATTTAACCCAATATTCCAAGTAAGTTGGTATGACCATTTGTATAACATACAATAGTCCAAAGAACCAAATTTCTTCCCTTCAGCCTGATTCGATCATTACTTCTAGACTTTTCTAGATCTCATCAAGCCCTGAACTCAGTTTAACAAACTTTCAATTTATTAAATACTATTTTTATGCAACCTGATTACTCTCATCATTGTTTATTGATTGTCTCAAGATCGTCAAGCCCTGAATTTGGCTTAACATTTATTTGATTAAATACTATTTTTTAATAATTGTTTTACTTGTATGTCTGGAGTGTTTTCTCTTTCAGTGTGATAAAGACTTTCTACAGAGATTGGCTTTGAGAATGAAATACTATATCAGAATTTCTGTAGATACAAATGACAACTTTTATTCAGCTATTTTATTCTCACTGCCATACATTGAATTTCTAAGAATATCTTTGGGTTAATTCACCAACAATCGTACCACGACCTTTGCTTCCGAAATAAGAGTTAGCCCTCCGCATTGTTTATATGAGGTTTAGGTGAAAAACCCCTTAAAAAGGGAACAAAACCTCATATCTAAAGCCTCACCGGAGAACCTGAGTCGCTTGAAACCTCCTGAAACTCCATATACTCTTCTATTGTCGGGAAGACATTTCAGATCTGGAGAACCTGCCGACTACTGTGCTTTCGCATAGGTTACAGATACTTTTAATTAAAGATAAATCAGAATCCGAGCAGGCTGAAGGGTATCGGTCTGTGAATTTATTTCTATAACTGAAGTTAATCCCATTTCAATCCAATCCAAACATCAAAATGTAACAGAATGATAAATTTGAATAATTTCAGTTTATTTTCTCCTTTTTAGTGCATTTAAATACAAGCTTTCTTGAAAAAGAGTTTATTAATATTAATTTTTTGTTTTAGTTTGTTCTTTCCGTCAGCTGGACTATCACGATTGAGACTTCGAGATATTTTGCGGGCTAGGGAATCGTGTGATATCATGGACGGTCTGGTGATGGTGCCTGGGATTTCAACCTACATCCCTAATATGGTTGAGAAGTGAACATTCTAGCATCACAGCCATCTCGAATATCAATAGTGTTCCGAAATAGATGACACCAACCAGTCTATTCGAAGCTTATTTTCATTCTTACCACCAATCAGGATTTCCAGTTCTACGTAAATAGATATAAATAATATCAAACACACGTATGCCCAATGACATTATTTCAGGAGTTCACTCTTGTAACACTAGAACTTCACAGATATTTCGTTTGCACGTTCTATTCTGAGAGGTTCCGAGTCGTCGAAATAGTTATTTACCTAACAAGTGCGGAAAGTAGTACTTTTCCGCACGAGACGGCAGTTGCACGAACGACGCGGAGCGGAGTTCGAACAAGCCGTTAAGGGCGGAAAAGATGTTTTCCGTAAGAGTTAGGTACAATATTTTTCCTACGAGTGTTTTTGTCCATCTTATTTATGAAAAAACAAGGTTTTTAATAAACAAGTTTTTATAATAATTTTACCAAATGACTAATAAGACAGAATAGTTACATATATCATTTAGTTAGTCCTAAATATCCTTATTTTCAACAATATAAAAATCGTGCGGAAAAGTAAAAATTGTACGGAAAAGTAAGAATCGTACGGAAAAGTTACTTTTCCGCAAGATTTTAAATAGTACGGAAAAGTACAACTTTCAAAACGAAAAATCGTGCGCACGCTCGTAGGAAAAAGATATAATAACAATCGAATTCAATATTCAACATAATCTAGTTTATTCAGAGACAATTCTTTAGTAAACTGAAGCTCACGTTTTGATGATGTGGAATCGGTTTTCAATTAAAATAACACGATATTGATAAATTCCAACTCAATCAGTCGATTATACTCGCAATGAAACAAACCACTATAAGCATTTAATATTTCGTAACACTCGATATCTATTAATTATTTATCGAATCCATAATCCATTTTTTTAATGGAGAACAAAGTTCGTCAGGAAAATATGAAATCTGTTAGCGACAGGCAAAATGACTTGTTCGGAGCAGTAAAATATAATTATTTCTCACCGAGTACCTGTGGAAAACAGATTATTTATTGAGTTGATTTAGATATACAACAGAACATTCACAAACTTCAGATCCAGATGACTGTTGTTACAACTCGAATATTGAAAAAGTAATGGAAATAACAGTAGTAGTAGAAATTGTATTTTGAAGAATTATGAAATTATACGGTGTGTACCTAATCTCTTTCTTGCACTTTCGTATTTGACGGGTGTAAAATACCATTTTGTAACGAACAATGTGGTATGTATGGGATCCCAAACCCAAACAGTGTCTTTTTTATCTTCGAAAAGTAACTACTGAATGAAAATCGCTAGCTATGTTTTTTGAATATTTTCTTATCTACATGAAAATATCAAATTTTTTTCTTCTAAATAGCCCGACTATACTGAAACATTTGTATTTTAATGATAATGACAAAAGTTTCTCATTTTCTCCACAGCAGAGAGCACTAAATAAAAAAAAATGATTTTTTTCAGAACCCTGGTACTTACATTGGTTCGTATCTAACATTAATATCAGAATTCCACGAATATTGTGATAACATGACACTCCAAAAACATTTTGTTTTCCAGATTATAATTAGGTTTGGATGATAATCGTGTCAGAGCATTTCACTTTCAATCTTGAAAACTCGAAGCCTCAATTTGACGCACTGTGTTTAAGATTGTGTGCGAAGTGAGACGCTCATGCACGATTATCACCTAAAATGGATTTTAATCAAAAACACACCATTGTTTTGGATTGCCTTATCATCACAATACTCGTCTACTTCTGATTTAACTGTTAGATAGGAACCAATGTAACAAACAGCCAGGGTTTTGACAAAATTAATTTTTTTAAATTAGCGCTCTCTGGTGTCGAAATAATGAAAATTTCATTGATATACAAATGTTTCAGTATAGTCAAGCAACTCATAAGAAAAATTATATTTTTATACGTATAGGAAAATATTCAGAAAATAATAGTTTAAAAAACAAAAGAACACGCTTTACTTTCAACATGGTCTAAAAAGTAAAAATAATTGAAAAAATGTAATTAATCACATGTAAAAAAACGTGGGTGCTTTCGATCCATATTCTCAAATTTTTTATTCAATTCAACAATACTGAGCGTTCGAGAGCTCAAGAGAGGTTTGTCAAGCACCCCACGCATTTCTTACATTTGAGAAATAACATTTTGTCAATTATGTTTTAATTTTTAATCCATGGTGAAAGTAAAGCGTGTTCTTTATTTTTTTTAATAATTTTTCTTATAACTAAAAAATCGAAATTGCCGTTCCGAAAACCCCCACATACCATATCTTGAATTCATGAATTTTGACAAAATATTCATCTCTGACCCCGAAAACCCTCACTAATGAATCGAATCGGATCATAATGTCAAATTTCGTCCACCATATTGGAGCCGCCATTTTTATTTCATGAATTTGGACAGAAAATTCGAAATGTACGATCTAAAAATCCCTAAAACCAATTTTGAATCGAATCTGACCCTAATCACAAATCTCGTCAGCCATCTTGGAGCCGCCATTTTGAATTCATGAATTTGTATAAAAAACTCATAATCTCTGACACCAAAAACCTAAGCGTACCAATTTTGAATCGAATCAGACCATTATCATAAATCTCGTCCGCCATCTTGGAGCCGCCATTTTGTTATTATGAACACGTGCCAAATTTCAAATCATTCGGACTTTTGGAAGTGGGTGAAAATCACGTTCAAAGATTCCGTTACATACACAGATATATAGATACAAGTAAAGCTAATAAAAGCGTGTTGAAAATAGGTTTTTCGATTTTCTTGCATTATCTCTTCAAACTTCGTTTATGTGTCTGAAAATGAATTATAAGCAACTTTCATCTTACCCCACTGTTTGCCTTTCCATAGCATTTTTTTCAAATTGTTCGCCATACCAGCGATCAGTCACATGTGTCAAAATCAATTTTTTGGTTATCGGACATTCGCAAACTTTTCCCTAGATTTTTTTTCCAAGAATCTAATAGTAAATTTTTTTCCCATACTTTTTGGCGGTCACTGTATATACCTAAAACAGATAAAAAACAAAATCAGTCTCACAGCGATTAGTCTAGATGAAATGTAACGTGAGTATCTTACCTCAAGCATTCAACGTGGAAATTCAGGGTATAAGTGTAATTTCATCATCATATCCCCCCTTTCATCTATATATACCGGGTGATCACGAGGTGGGGTAAGCCCCCCATTATTTCTATAGTTTTGAATATACAGATTTCAAATTTTGTGTTTCGCTATAGTACTTGAATACGCATAATTTGAAGCTTCCACTGATTATTTACCACTTCCGGTTCAACCGGAAAGGACCTAAAACTTTTTTTTTTAAATGGCACCCTGTACATACTTTTCCATAATCCGAAAGAGCACGCAATTTGTGATTACACTGTTCTTCAAAATTGAAAAGTGCGATACAGTTGAAAACTGAGGTTCTCATGTAATTTCAGCTCCCATATATTCCAACAAATATCAAAAATTATCTAAAAACCGAATGGTGTCTATAAAGAAATGCACACAACTGCCATTTCTTAAATGGCAACATGTGCTTTTCAATTTGTCATGATGAAAAATCATAAATAATCGGTTTACTCGTGTGAAAAGTTTTGGAAAATTCCTAAAGGAAACGAAGATACAATCAGGTTTCATGATGAGTGTTCCTAAAATTGAATGTTCTTCAACGTAGGCGGTTTAGAACATAATTAAAGAAAGCAATACACAAAAGCTCATATTATTTCAACGGAGTCAATGTTTGTTCTACTTAATTAAACAATGCTGCTTGTTTGTTTTGCTTTTTTATATGCATGGCCGCCTTCGTTGAATAATATCTAATTTTTAGAACATCTGGTATTTGCGATTTCTTTCGGAATTCTTCAAAATATTTCACACGAGTAATCTGATAATTAATCATTTTTCATCATGAGAACATGTTGCCATTTGAGAAATAGCAGTTTTGAGCATTTCTTTATGGGTACTATTCCGTTTTCAAGAGATTTTTGATAATTGTTGGATTATATGAAAGCTGCCATTACACGAGAAACTCAGTTTTCAACTGTATGGCACTTCGAAGCTTCTTCTGATAACTTCTGATGTCGTTTGTCAGTTGTGATGATTTAAGTTTGAATTTCATGGCCAACTTTGTTTGACTGAGCAATCAACTGTATCTGCGTCATTTTTCAACCAATGTTAAATTTTGAAGAACAGTGTTATCACAAATGGCGTGCTTTTTTGGATAGTGAAAAAATATGTAAATCGGAAGTGATAAATTTTCAGTAGAGGGGTCAAAATATGCGTAATCAAGTACTATAGCGATATACCAAATTTGAAATCTGTATCTTCAAAACTATAGAAAAATTGGGGGCGTACCTCACCTCGTGGTCACCCGGTATACATATACACTTTACTTTTAAAAACCAATATTTTATTATTCTTCATCATAAAATTTCATGTAATTAGATAATACACATGATTTTTCATATTTCCAATTTTTAGGTTTTTTCAATATTGCGGCCAAAAAAAGAATTTTGCGCAATAGTACGGATGTTTATTTTAGGTATGTTCAATTAGGAGCCAGTTATTCACAACAGGAATCATTTATGTTGCACTTAGTTGAACTTCTAACGCTATTTCCACTAAAATATTATTTGTTCAACCTTAAATGAAATCAAATAATCGTATAAAATGAACTAAAAATGGCAGTAAATGTACGATGTTTCTTTTTTAGTTCTTACCAGAAACAGTCTGCCTATTGCTTGAAATCATTGTTGATTTCAATAATACGTTCACTCACTTTGAAAAAGAAAGGACATTAACTTGAAAACCGCTGGTATATAGCTGAATATAAAAGCTTTCATCAAATATGTTACTGAACGAAGTTTGTTCTCTGAATCATGATAAACTGGAGTGAAATACTGGCAAAAGAGGAAAACCATCATGCAATTTCGCGAAAACGATGAAAATAACTATAACAGTTCTCTGCATCTCTATATTCGCTCGGTAGTCTGAACTTGAAGCAGCAATATTTCAATTTTTTAGTGGAAAACTTGAGCCAAGTAAGTTTGGGCATACGTTAGGAAGACAGATTATGTAAAGCGTCCCTCTATATTTAATGAAGATGGCTATGCCAATGCAATAAATTCGTTAGAAGTTTGCTGGAAAGCATGCACTCGTTTTTTAATGTCTGTTATGTATGGAATTTACGGGAAGGCGATTATCCAAGATTATTTCTGGGAACGGCTGGGATCGTAATGAGTGAATTTTGGAACTAGAGTTGAAGTTTCAACCTTGTCTTATCTTTATCTTCGTGTGTATCAGATGAAGTATGCTGACAAAAGTATAATGAAAGTAACGTTTCAAAGCCGGATTACCTTAAATTTAAGAATTATTTTTCCATAAATTTCCTTCTTCCTTTGTGAAACTTGTGCGAGCTAATATATTGCAAATAATCATGGTTTCAAAGTGCATATCCTCTGAAGTTGAATTCATAAAGAATCACCCGGCGAGATCTTTCCACAGGTAAGTTTCGCTAATCGTTGATCTTGATTCTTCAATTAAAAGACAATTTTGTGAATACCATTCTATTTTCTTGGTATTTTTTTATGATGGATATGTACGTTTCAAATCGAGATCAGGAAAAAATAAGGAAAACGGTAACCTCTCCGATTTTGAGGAAATGTTTACTGATGATTTAGGTCACTTATGAAACCACGATTTTTTTTATCGGAAATGACTGGAAAATAGTTATTTTCTTATTAAGTGCTAAATGGTGTTATGTGGAAATACAAGAACGCAAACGCTTTAATCAAACTTTTTACCTAATTTTTCACCTCCAGCACATTCCGGAAAACAGAAAATACAATTTTAAGCCATGCAAAAGCGATTGGCACAAAACGCGCGATTGCCATGAAAAACAATGAAAAACTCAAAAAAAAAGTTTTCCAAATTTCCAAGGGTGGAACATATAACAATAACAATAAATAAATAGATTTTTGCTGTAATCTTGGAAAGTATATGATTTATTGTAAAAACAACTCAATTCTCCTTAGTAATTTCTTATGAAATTCGCTCGTTTTCTCAGAAAATGTGATTGAAAGCCGACATCAACTTTCAGGTTCACCCTTACCCGCCGTTGGAAATTCTGGAGGAGCGGAATATTTAAGCAAAAGTTCATATCGTTTCTGAAGACTCCTATCTTCTCATGCAAACATAATATGCGAGTATTTGTGTACCTAGAATGTGTTTTGTCGCACTTCACGGAAATCCGAAAATCACGAATAATTTAGTAAATATGGAATTATAATACTGAAGCAGCAACCCATACCCTCTTTGGACTAGATGCAACAATTGCAAGGTAGTGTGACAGGTCCTACTTATACTTGTCAAAATAAAAACTTTATTTTACTCCTGCCTCATTTTCAGCTTACCCATAAAACCGGCATTCCCGTCAGTAAATGTTGAAAATAATGGCTCATTCATATCCTTCAGATATGTTTAAAAACAGTATTGTGAAGGGCAAACCTCAAGCTTGAAATCACATTCTTCATTTTTCATGTAGGATGTGTATGAGAGATTATTTTCAACGTTTACTGAAGAAATTACCGGATTATGGGTGAGTTGAAAACTGAGGCAGGAGTAAAACCCAGTTTTTTCTTTGGCATGTCTAAGTGAGGCGAGTCTCACTAGTTTAAAATCGTTGCATATGGTCCAAAGTGGGTACTGATTCCTGCTTCAGTATAACTATTTCATATCAACTAAAATATCCATGACTTTCGGATCCTCCGTAAATATCGTAAAAGTGTTAAGTGAAGTGGGACAAAACACATTTTAGGTACTCAGATACTCACATGTTATATTTGCATGAGGAAGTTCAAATCTTCAAGAACTTTTTCTTTTCCTTCTACTATCATTTTTAGCAAAGTTATGACAAATCTGATTTTTGGCCCTGCCGGAAATTGCAGTGGCGGATTAAGGCGAGCCGAAATTTTATATCGGAATTCAATCAGGTTTTCTGAGAAAACGAGTGCATTTTGTGAGAAATTACTAAGTATATTTCTTGTGGAGAATTGAATTATCTTTCGCCTTGTTGAAATTGCTTCTTGATAAATTTCATACTTCTCGAAACAACAGCAAGGGGTTCCACCCCTGATATTTCAGTAATTTTTTTATAACAACCAAACAATATATGATGTCAAGAAGTCATGTGCCGCGTTTCAAAGTGCTACGACTATTCATTCTTCACTTGAAATTCAGGTCCTTTCTCTTTCATATAAGTGGAGCAGTCATCAATAGATCTTGTCCTAACGTAGTGTTCCATCTTAGTTGCAGTCTAGATTCAACCTACCAATTCCTTATATTAATTTGAACAAAATTCGAAAAGTATTCCAGGAAGTAATAAATAAGTGAAACTACTAATTGAGCAAAACTCGCAATACCATTTCCTCCAAATACTGTCACAAAGTGGACAATATGAGGAAAATATCTGACAACAAATTGTTGAAATTGAGGGTACAGCAGTGAATGTGCAAAAGGTGGTACCGGCTGGTACCAACTAACTGTCCCAGCAGCTCAGTTGCGGGGCGTAGTTTAAACTGCAAAAATAGGTTGAACATAGGTTTTGTTATCAGTGAAACATATGGTATTAATTTTCTAGTGCTTCGCGGATTTACTGCCAGTGAGAATTCGAAATCATATGAGACAACCCACTGCTCTAATATTATTTATTCAAGGTTAGGTATGCTGGACAAATATATCATATTGCTAAGTAGAGATCTTTGTTATCGTCAATACCTGGAAAACTTGGACCAGAGTATACGTATATTCATGTCCCTCACTAAATAAAATATACAGTGCTAGTCTAAAGTCCGTCCCCTCCCCTACTAATTTTTGAACCACCTGGTATATCGCAACGAAATTTGAAAGACTACATTAGGAGATAAGAACCTAATTTTTCATGAAAAAAATCACAGCTGAAAATTTTGAAATTTTGAAATAAGTAACAAGCAAAGGAGACCAACAATAACATTACTATCTTCTATTCAGTATGAGGTTTCGAGTTACGGTCTTGATGATTGTTCGACGTCTGATAAGCAGTTCCTTGTTCCAGTGGAAATACCAATACAAAATGGCACTACATAAGCCCTGAAATTGATTTAGAAAAAGCCAATAATCAGATTTATACCATCATGGAACTAGTTCAATTTCGAATGCACATCAGATGGTCATTATTTTATTTAAATTTTAACGTGTATCATTGTTGTGTTTGTTGTTTTAAGCTGAGTTTTATATGTATATCTGTCGAGACAGAAACCAGTTATGGTGGACAACTCTTTTTATTTATAACACGGAAACTCTTCTTATTGCCCCAAGATGTCGAAATAACTTGACGAAACGTCGGCTTTCAAGAAATATCGTTTTCTTTAATATGAGACCTAAATCCCACAAACGACTCCACAGTCATCATCAGAAACGTCGTGAATAAACTGCAAGTTATTCTTATTCATTCATGTTGACCTTTTTGGATTGTAAAATTCTGAACAAATTATTTTCAAGTGTTTTTTTTAATGTATATATGTTTGATCCACGAGAATTATTGTAAGAAATATTTGAATTGGTTATTTATCCTTTCGGATCTTCTGTGATGTCATTTGATAGAGTGCCCTCATCTACCTATTTTTGATGGAGTTAGACTGAAAGTTTTTTCACCTTCCTATTAAATCTCACCTCCACTGTATGTGATGGATCGTCTCCAATAGACTACACATTTTTATTGCTATATTTTTAAAATGTTTCTCAGTATTGGATCTATTATTTCAACGTTACCCTCGACGTTACATTTATGTAACTGTATTTATATTAGTATTTTCTATTTCAAATAACGAATTCCAATTTCAATTTGAACTCTAGCTAACATATCCTGCGTAGTTTATATTTGCAAATACCAATCGAATCTGTTAACACATTTTTTTACCAAGGTGCATTTTTATGATGCATCATATCTATTCACAAAAAACTATACAATCACAAAAACCGTTCATCGCCCTAGAATAACAAGCCGTCATAAAACAAAATCAAAAACATTATATCGGAAATGTATTTCCAGCCGTCGGGTATTTTCTCGCCATTTTTTCATGAAATTCAAACGTATCATTTTGATTTATAAAAAATTGACTTCCGCTATATACAGCACTTTTGTACGCTACCGGCGTTTTCTATTTGTTTGATGTTTGTTTTATTTTTGAAGTAGGTGTAAATTGTATGGTAGTAAAGAGAAAATAATAGCGAACGAATGTTTGTTCTAAACTTTGTCGTCCCCTAATTTGGTGTACAGATGTTTGTTGTAAAGTTTATACAAAGAGTAAACTATGACATTTCTTTAATCTTACTCACTTGCGAGTTCTAGATCATTTTGTAGCCACGCAGTATTTTTTAATGAATATTTAATGTTGATAAAATGACTTGAGCATCTGATTCAAATGTTATATCTCTGAAAATTTTTTGCTCAAGCGGAAATCCAATGAAATTATTTAAATTGAGGTCATGTGATTGAATACAACCAATAAGAACAACAGATAACAGACCCAACGGTCTGTTTTCACTCCCAGGCACGTTGCTATGGATATACATATTTTGATTTATTTTGATTTTGAAGTTTCAAATATTCAATAACGTCAAAATGTCAGTGATGTCATGATTTGATTGTAATACTGAATAGAAGATTGATGAAATTTTCTTATTCTATCAAAATAAACTGTTTACAATAAGAAATCTGTAAGGAAATCATTTATAGACTATTGCAATGTTAAAAAGTATCGGTTAGCAAAAAATTTTCTATTCGAATAACCCTCGAACATTGATAAATATAACAACTTCCTCAAGCTTTTTGCTTATAGAAAATAGACCTCAGCCTTCGGCGTCGGTCTGTTTCCAAGCAACAAGCTTTCGGAATCTGCTATAATTATCAATGTACTTGGGTTATTACTACTGATAAGTAAAGTTCTCAAAAGAGCCTTTTTGGAAACTTAAGTTTTCCCAATATACAGGGTAAAGTACGACCACTCACCGAAAATTATACAGTGTGCTCTTCCCATCAAAAGAAGAGGAAAACTGAATGACATTTGGAAATTGGATCCAAAAAAATTACCTTTTGTAAAAAAACAATACCGAAAAGAAGAACATTCTTACCTGAGTGTTAACGCACAGTCATACTACTTTCAGATTTGTGGTAATGTGTGCGCACTGTTTTCTAAATGAAACATCTGTTGTGGATTTCATTTACAAACGAAAACAATTAGACAAAACAGATGAGTACGCAAATGTTTTTGTTTCTATGTTCGGTATGTATTTTGCAATAGATTATGTAATACTCCTATAAGCTAGAGACGTGAAACTTGACAGGTACTTATAATAATTCCCATGACAATACATTATGAAATTTTTGTTAGAGAAAAGGATTTCAATTAAATGTCGTTAACGAAAAAAGTGAGGCTATGTTCCAATTTCAGTTATAAATGGAATATTCTAGATGGTTACGTTTATTTTATAAGATGAATATAACCTGTCGAAGCGATGCTATTAGGCAAAGATTTCTTCCATTTGGTGTTCAGTTATCTAAAAGTATTTATGCAAAAAGTAATATGGAATCATGATATCTGACATAACAGGGCAGTGTAAGTGACATAACAAGGAATAACTAACTAAGTACTTTTCTATAAGGCACGTGAGGAATTGAGAAGGAACGACTTCTTCATTACCTTACGTTAATTTTCATTTTTATTGGGTACCAGTACCACATGTTTATACTAACTCGCTTTCTTGTATATCAGTTCGTTACGAGTTTTGCAATCGATTTCAACTAACTTCGTAAAGAGACTTGAAAGAAATTCAGTTAAAAATAAATTTTGTAATTTTTGTGAGAGAAAAAATACTAAATTGTGTCTCCAAGATAGCTGACGAGTTTTCTAATTATAGTTCGATTCTATTAAAAATGTTTCTGGGGTCGCAGACTTTTTGTCAATATTAATAAATTTTCAGGAAAACAACAGAAAAGCGTTTGATGAAAATTTATATCAAATATTGTTTTCAGAATTCCCTTAATGAATTTTAATACAAATCTATCCTTCAGGTGCTTTATTTTATTGAATTAATGTGAATGTGAGAAGCGCAAAATTACTGAAACTCTAGCGACTTTAATAATGATTTCGATAAATATAAAATGAGAGTGTTGAATTCATCTTTCATTTTATCTTGATTTTTCAGTTGCTAGTTATAGTAAGAATTTATCAATTAATAAGAATTCAGTTACATGCATACGTTTCTATGATCACAAAACAAAGAAGTTGAAAATATCTTTGAACCATTCTTTATTTCTGGATGAAAGATCAAGGATTGAGGATTATATCGGAAAATTTCGAAAATTATAATTTTTTCTATAGTTTTCATTATTGCCATTTTGTCGTAAATAATTGTTTATACGGAAAAATTGGTCTCCGTATCATTTTGGATTTTCTATAAATTCTGGCCCATTTTAAACCTTTTGCAAGAAGACGTGTTCAAGCAAAAAACACTACAACGACGACAAGTTTTCCAGTAGGTTCACTCAATATAATATTGTATAGTTATCTAGGAGAAATATACTTGGAAATGATTTTTGTTCGAAATTATAAATAGGATATTCATAAAATCTGTTGAGGAACCATCTGCGGCTAAACGACTAGAGAAAATCATAAAAAAAAATCAAGTATCAATATCTATCAGATGTAGTTCAATATCCAGCGTGGCTTCAGCCGGAGAAGTAGTTGTTTTCTGTTAGATATTACAAATAAATCACATTTTTCATTTCTCAATTCTCATGGAGAATGTTCCTCTTTTCAATACTTCGAAATGTTTCTTTGTATCCCGATAAAAACAAAATTTTCAAATCTGCATAGTGATTTTCCATTATTTATCGAACTTTTCCCATCATGGCGGTCAAATGCGATCAATACGGAAAGTAATTTTTTTTTTCATGGTCTACACCCGCTGAAACCATGACTAAGGCGGATTTCTCCGCTGGAATTGGGTCTTTTCAATACATCTGATTAGTTTAAAAGCACGTATAGGCGATTCGTTCTTCTTATTCAGCACAATAGTGTTCGCTACATCGATCATGCATAGAAATAGTGAGGGTTCTTTATTTTATTAACCGCAAAATTGTCTTACTTTGAGCCCCCAATGCCACTGAAATACGATGGAAATGAAATGAATTGAATCATTGGTGTCTCGTCAGTATCCTTCAGGAGTACGCAATTTTTCCCAAGAATACGACGATTCGATGAATGAGGCATAATAAAAGGTCAATTTCAATTCATCGAGTTCAACCATGTGAGAGGTGAAGAAGACAACTCATGACTCAGGCGGGTAGGGTCAAAGTCTCAGATCGATTTGTTATCGTGTTCAAAATTTCACTTTGAACCCCTATGTCAATCCGAAAATCCAGAAATAAACGAAAGTGTAAAGTGATTACTAGGAATAAAAATATTTTGCCTATTCTGGAAAAAAGATTGAATAATTGATTGAAATTTATCGCAACTGAAATACATGCGTTAAAATTGTGTCACTTCAATGTTATCGGTGTACGTTTTGCATCACGTTGTATAAAGGCACCGTGAAATTGTAAATAACAGCGAAATTAGATTCACATCCTTTTATCCTAGCAAATTGTACATCATTTTATCAAATATCCATAACAAATGTTTCAATTCCATATAAATTGGTGTGAATTTTGCATGACGGTGTATAAAAGCACTGTAAAACCTTTTTAGTTGTGAATTTCTGGTGTTTTTCTTAATTTTTATTCAACAAATTACAAAAAACACTAAAATAGCATTAACATATACTTATTTTAGCAAAATTCACAACATTTCATCAAGTAACTGATAAAATTGACGAGTCCATGATATTTTGGTGTTGTTCTCAATTATTTTTAACTGTATAGTTTTCGTGTTTCTACTGATGGATACCGAGTATTAATTTTCCAAAACTGTTCGTTCAAAAATGAAAGGGAATGACATTTTCAGGTCGAACTGTACTATATTCGTTTTATATGACTTCCCAAATATATTACATGATACCCTCTCGCCACATCGATTCGCCGTCCCTGATTGCCCTATGGCATCAACCGCAAAATTAACTTATATTTCCAACCCCCGAGTTATTCGTTTCACGCTAGAGAGTCACAGGGCCACACGAAGAATGCGTGAGGCATAACGCTAACCGGTGTCAATTCCAATAAAGCCAGTAATTTCATCATTTCTTTAGTTTGTGTTTGTCATCGTGGTGGTTATTTCTTGCAACGATGCTGGGGGTATAATATTATTTTCTGAAGATATGGTTGAGCTGAGCTGACAAAAAGGAAATTTCGAATCGTGTTGATTAACATTAGTATAAACTTTGCTAAAAAATGGATTGACAAACACCAGACCGTCATCTAATATATTCAAAAAAAGTAATGTGTAATTTTTTACAGGAATATAAATGTTTTGAGGAAGCACAATGAGTCACTCTCACCAAAATATAAATTATATATATATATATATATATATATATATATATATATATATATATTGTGGAAAAAATTAATGTGGAATTTTGTAAGAGCCAATACGCTGAGAATTCATGCCCACCAAGGAGAATCTAATTAGGCCAAGCAATAGAGATATTGTCCATGACAAAAAGACTACCTGGAAGCCGCCTGTGCCATCCCGTGCAGGACAGTCTGTAGTTTATTCCCACCATGTCCTCTACTCGAAAATGCCATTTTTTTATTTATTATAAACAATATATGTATATAAAAAAATCGTGTTTTTTTGAATTTTTTGTTGCAGAAAGAAAACTATTGAAGCAGTGTTAACGGTACAGAATTAAATTCCGAAGAGAATGACGGGTATAACGATCCGATCGGATAATTAGAATCGGAGGAAAGCGGGAAAAACCGGAAAATTGTGTTTTTATTTTAATTCATAACTCTGCACTTTTTCAATAATAAGAGCTGAAACTTTGCACGATAGTAGCTATTGACGTGCACGTTATGTGTGCAAAACCTGGATTCAGTCGGATTAATAGTTTTAGCACAATCCTCATTTGAATTTTTTTTGGAAATATTCTTTGCGGAGAGCTGGATGCGTTTGAGGTCGTCTGAGTGAATTTTAAAAAATTGATTTGGAAAGTAGACGTGAACATTAACAGAAAAACTCTTCTGATTTTTTGATAAAACGCGTTTAAGTGTGGTAAAACCTAGTGAGAACATGAGGAAAAACAGCCGACCACGCGTGGAAGAATTGGCCATCTGGTTTAACAGTTCTCCAATTATTTACCATTGCACAATATTCTCTTGTATTTCTTGCATTTCATGTATTTATAGTGAATAATAAATGTATTATTATTATACTTATTTTTTTTTTTTTCAGTCAGGTCCTGTCTCCGGAGCCCCGAAACATCCGGAGGGTGAAGTTCTTGTATTTTACTAAGCTAGACTCTCGCTAATTGTATATTCTGGAGATTTATTCAGAAAATATAATTCTCCCTTCGAGAGGTATAACTGGCTGAGAGTGGAGCCACGCTCTGTTTTGACAGAACTACGAGATACCAAAGAATCGGGGAGGGGGATTCGTCAAGCTGAACGGAAATTTAGGTCCTTTTGGCCATTTATTAAGAATCGGGAAAGTGCTTCTCCTGAATAGGAGAGATGGTTTCGATACTGTTGAAATTGTGCCCTTATATCCATTGTCGGATGAGCAATAGCTCTCCAAGTTGTAAAGGCAACATTTCACTGAAGAACTCTGCGGATGCTGTTAGATTTAAAAAAAAATTGGACCTGCTATCATGTCACGGGTTTTCTCCTCCAAAAAATGGAGCCTGCGTTACTGATATTTTATCTACACAAATAACCCTCCGAGCGAGGAAAGTTATAAATATGTTCAATGAGCCAGTAAATAAAACAGAGATCTTCCTTTTATAGGGTTACTTGATGTGGAATAATTATCCTTACCATTTTGGGAAATTATAGTTGATGGACCCACCTTGTACAGAGATGTTAATTTATCTTGCTTATTAATGGTACCCTGTCTGTCACAGACTGGTACTCGTTTAATGGAAAATAGTATTGGACTTTAACAATTTTTATGGTTAATTTACTTCATGGTATGGGATGGTCAGTACCTAGATCATGTTTGAGAGCATTTATGGATATCATTGGAAGCACACTGGAACGTCCCGCTAACTTTCAAAATTAGGAGAAAGCCTCTGTTGTTGAGCAAACACAGGATTCTTCAAGAACAGGCATTTGTTTATTATATTATTAGTGTCACAAACCTCCACTTTTCAATATGGATTCTTATATAATTATTTCACTTATATCATGCTGTAGAGCAGACGCCCAGTACTGAGCTAACGCTTCTTCCAAACATAAAGGTATCACTGACTTGCTGATAAATAACAAAATTACTTCAAACCTCTATGCATTTTCAATTTTCTATCAATTTATTAAATATATTACTCAGGGTTGAGAAGGTCATTTCAATGTTGGATCAATGTGGCTACTGTTGTTATACACATCTGTAGCGAACACACATAGTCCATTTGACTCCTAGTAGTTATTACTAATTATTTTATTTAAAACTTTCAAGTGTGAATTTAGATGCTTCAGTGGTTGCGGTCAATCCTCTATATTTTTCTTAAATATTCGGGGGAAATGTAGGTGTTTTTTTGTTAATATGTACAAAAGAGGAATCTGTGTATTACTTTTTGTCTTTTCAGGTCTTCAACAGTACAGTCCAATCATACCCAAGTATCACGAATAACTTTTTTAAAACGCTAAAAATTAGTATACCGCATCCTTATATAACTTAATGCTATATAAATCAGAGTTGACAACAATATTTCATAATCAATGAAGTATCTATACGTCCAAAATAGGCACAAATAATACAGCCTCGATAAGATCTGTAACGGTCACATTATGACAACCTCTCCGTTGTATTTTATCAGTTCTTTAAAGCATATTATGAAGCTTCTGAGTCTACGAAACTATCGTATACCGTCTGTTAGTAAGTGATACAATGTAACTTTTTAGTTTTTTCAAAACAGAGGTATAAGTGAGTTTAAAAAGCTATGTAAGGATCTAAAAAGCAAGCAAGCATGGAGTACATATAAAACTAACTGAAAGTTTTTCACTAACTTGTAAGTACTTGCTGCAGTCCATTGAAAACCAAATTTGTCATGCGAAGAAAAATTTTCTGTAGAAACATGCTCTTCTACTTCGAAATAATTCAACGCGCCTCCAAAATATATACAATTCCTCAATTAAAAAAAATGTATTTAAAAAATTTAAATATACCTACTTTTTTCAGAACATTTTCTGGAAATAATGCATTTATGTTAATACAATGCCTCATGAGTGATGTTTCACAAAAATAACACTTTGTATTCAGAAAAAGTTGTCAAATTCACTTCGAATAATTGAACGGGTAACAATGGCCGCGATGTCACATATTCTTGAAGTTTTCAACATGTTTTCCTGAAAGAATTCGAAGAAGGTGTCCATAAAAGCAGTGATAAACCTTTCAAAGAGCATTTTAGCTGTATAAACGTGCTACTATAAGAAATATTTCTCGAGCAACCATAAAGCGAGCATAAAGTATCAAAAGAGCAATTTTTGAGAAGATAAAAATGGCGGACCTTTAGCGGATTTTTCTAGTATCTCAAATTGAATCCACGCTACCACGCTTTCCACCACATTTTCACAGTTATTTTTTGTGCTTGCCTCTTCTTATAGGAGACTATTTCGTTGCTGTATTAGTGTTCTTAATGTTGTTTTCTGTATTATTGTTGAATCAAATTGAGTGTTCACTTTTTCCATTTTTACAGTTATTTCTTGCTCTTGCATATTTTTATAGCAGACTCTTTGTTGCTGTACTAGTGCTGTATAAGTGCTGTATAAGTGCTGTATAAGTAGCTATTTGAGGATTCCTTGACGTTCTTTGTGGTATTATTGCTATATAATTAGATAGCCAAGGTTGCTTTTTCATTCGATAGAACTTAACCTATAAATATTAAACAAACCTGTATTTTTCACCCACAAAACATTTTTTTTTATTTCTTGAAAAATTAAACAGGAAGGTGCTCAAAATTCAATTACCTTTAAGTATAAATTGGTATTTTATGTTCAAAATAGTCCATATAGTCGTGGTGGCGCGTGGATAAAGTGTTCGATTTCAACTCCAAGGTACGCGAGTTCGATTCCAAGCGCGGTCACCAGTCTCGTACATGGCATGACAAAGCTTGAAAGGTGAGGGCTACATCTTCCCTAGCTCGTAAAGGTGCAGCTGGTTTACGGAAATAATGATTTTGATTTTTTTTCCAACAACTTAAAGGGGATAAGCCAAACTAACTATGTGTGGTCTCTCATAAATTATAATTCATAAATGCACTTTATAATGTCTGGCATAGATGGCAATTGGCTTGAAGTTCTGAACAGCTGGGAAATTTTGCTTTGAGATCATTCAAAACTCAGTAATATATAGCCTCTACAGAGAATTAGTAAGGCTGTGGAACAGTTGAGTGACTGTTATATACAGAGATCTCACTAAACCTATTATAAAGTAATAAAACGATGTAGTAGATGCCTTAATAAAGCAGGCTCAGATTTGAGGGCTGAGAACGTTTTATCAGCAATTTTGTTACACCGAATCTCTTTATAAGCAATTTAGTGCCAAACAAAGCTTCAATGTAGCCTATTAGCTCCATAAGTTCCCAGAATAAATCGTTTATAAAGCTTTAGGCGCAATAAGAGCTCCTCCTTGGGTATCGATCCAATAATGATATCAATGGAGTATTGAGAGACTCTGAGCTCTGATTTTTGAACTTTAGATGAAATAGTTTTCATTGTGTATACTATCTTTTTCGTAAGTTCGTTAGTCAAGTGGCGCCCAGTTTTGAATTGCTTTTAGATTTATTTTTAACAATTGAATACCTTAGGCTAAACACATCAACTCACCCCTACACGCTCAACCAACATCCATGCTAACGGTATTGCGCGTTTTCGGTTCAATGAGGAAATAAAAATCGTTGCAATGTCGGGAAACATAGGTTTCGGGATGCTTGGAACGGCAACTGTGTCAAAATTATATCAAATTGGGATTGAGCATCGTTATGTGAACGTTTTTGAACCTACTTTTAAATATAAATTCCATTTATTTAAATATATTCTCTGTGTGATAGGTCAGATTTAGTGAATTTCGAATTATAGGTATATTTTGTTTGAATGGTGTACGACCTATAATTCCAACCTATTTCAAACAAAATAGTCCGTTTGTCCGTTTACGAAATTAACAGATGTTCAAAATGCGCACTTGCCATTTTAGTACCAAACCACACTGCTATACCCAAATCGCACACCCACTGATAATCATAAACGAACCTTCTGCTGATTATAAATTCAATTACAATCGAACTGCATCGAGTTCCAAAATAATTACGTCCACACACGACTTTTCTCTCGGGACCGGCTCCAAATAAATGGCCGCTCCGTACAGTGTGACCAACACATAACCACACTGCTTCACTAATATCATCAAAGTATAATCTAATAACTTCCTTCATCATCAATCAAAGTAAAATATGGCGTTTTGCAGCGGTGTGTGTATACGTAATTCCATTAGTGGTCCACGGCTCCTTTCAGAAGGGAATAGTTTATTTTATTAAAGCAGTATGAATGATCCGAAACCATGCGATGGCAGAATCGGGGGCCAAAATTCAATCGGAGACAAGATACAAGTCACTAATTTGGGACGAATGCGCGATTAAAATTGCTAGTGAATATGATTGCGAGGATTGATATCATGGCGAAGGATAAATTTCATCAAATTTTCCCCATCATCTAATATTTAAGCCCATCATACTAGGCTTTCATCATACACAAACTGTTGAAAAAAGTTTAATCGATGATTGCTTGAAAATTCTAGTTGGAATTATATTTATTCACGTAACGAATATGAATGCAAATCAGTTATTATGAAAGACAAAATGAGGTTACAAAAAATTGCAGATATTTTATTACATCGAAGCAGTCTTGAAATGCTTTAAAAACTCACATTTTCAAAGCTATCATGACAAATGTCGGATATGCCATCAGAAAACAAATATTTCCTTGGCTCATGTCATGTATATTGCATTATACAATGCGGTTTCTCATATTCCCCTCTTGTTAGGTTTTTTTTATTAGCTAAATTAGTCATATGGAATGAAACATCGATTTTTGTAAAAAAAGACATGAGGTTTTGAACATTACAATTTTCACAAAGAGTTTCATGTAGTTCTTTCCGTATTCCAAATTTTTTTCTTGCTTTTTGGAATTTGGGGCAGATTTGAAGTACGTGTTTCACAGTTAGTGTTGTGTCACATATATCACAAATTGTTTGGTCCTCACGTGCTAGAAGGTAGTCATGCGAAAACTTGGTGTCGACAAAGGATAACCTGGTGTTTTCTGCTTTTTGGAAGGTGTGTCCAGGGTTTTACTGATGTTTTTATTTCGGCTTTTCGAACTTGATTGCATCCATTCTCTTTGCCACTCGTTCGTGATCCTATTCTTAATGAATGTGTTCATATCTGACGTAGTTGTTTTAGTGATTATCAATGACCTTCGATAGTGTATCGCTTCTTTAGCAGCGACATCTGCTTTTTCATTGCCAATGATTCCAATATGAGACGGGATCCATATCATTATTACTTTTTTCCCTGACTCTTCGATCCTATAGACTTCGTTTTTCATTAGTAGTACTATGAGATGGTCTGTATATAACTGCTGTAATTTATCAGCAGGGTGGTTCTTGAGGAAGATTAATGCTTGTAGTATTGCAAAGAGTTCTGCTGTGTAAATGCATGTAACTTGTGGTAGCTTGTGTCTCAGTATTTCTTCTGGTGTTATTACATCTGAGCCTACTCTTTGATCTGTTTTTGAGCCATCGGTATACAGTTTTACATACTTCTCATATAGGATTAGTTTTTGGTTGAATAGGTTCAGAAGGATTTGAGGGAGAGTATCATTTTTTGTGAGAGAGGATATAGTGGTGTCACAGAGGAGGATTGATCAGCCAAGGATAAGAGAGACTTAGAAGTTGTCTACGCGGTATCTAAGAGGAGTTTCATTTGCTTCGCAGTCCAGACCTTCTGTTGGGCTTGTATGATGTGCTCCTAATGCTATTCGAAGTGCTGTATTTTGGATAACTTTTAGCTTTTTGATTGAAGATTGACTTGCAGAGGCATATGCTATCGATCCGTAGTCGATTTTAAACCTAATCAATAATCTGTAGAGTCGGATAAGTGTTGTTGTGTCAGTACCCCACGTTGTGTGGGACAACATCCTCAGTAAATGTATATACCTCCCTGGCACATTTTGATGAGATTGTGTGTGTGTGTTTTCCAATTCAATTTTCGATCGAAAATCATCCCGAGAAATTTTATTTCGTCAACTTATTTCAGATTTTTGCTTGCCGTGGAGTTTTAGTGTTGATTGATCTCTGTTTTTTTCTGAAGAGAAAGTGAAACCTGTTGATTTAGACCAGAGCTGTTGTAGATGATGTTGGAGGATTGATTTCATCGTTCCAAGATCCGAAACCATGCGATAGCAGAATCGGAGGCCAAAATTCAATCGGAGACAAGATACAAGTCACTAATTTGGGATGAATGCGTGATTAAAATTGCTAGTGAATATGATTGCGAGGATTGATATCATGGCGATAGATAAATTGCATCATCCCCATCCCCATCATCTAATATTTAAGCCCACAGGCTTCAATCATACACAAGCTGTTGAAAAAATAGAATGGATGATTGCTTGCAAACTCTAGTTAAAATCAAAATGATTTTTACCATTTATCCATTACGAATATGAATTCAAATCAATTATTATGAAAGACAAAATAAGGATTAAAGAAATTTGCAGATATTTTATTACATTAAGAGGAATCACCAGCACATCTTATAGACCAAAAGCTAGTGAACCCTCCGAGTAACGGTATGTCTGTAAGGCTAGAAATTCTTATAGTGATGAGTCATAGCATGCTAAGTACGGTAACCATCACCTGGCACGCCTAAGCCCTGCACGTCATCAACCCCTATATTTTCGAAAGTGTAGATGAAATTAAAAACAAAAACTTGTTGCTGTAAGCTTGAAATTTTTAAACAATTTTTTTCATTCATTGCAGAGTTAAAAAAAAATTGACAAGCGTTTTCGATGAGCACAGGTGAACCGAAAGGTGTGTAATATAGAGGATTCTTCCTAACTATGGTTTCTAACTGCAGAGGGTGATTTGTTAGGTCATTTCAAGAATGTTAGAGTAATCTAAATAAACAAAATAAACATGGTTATTCCAATCTGTAAGTGAAAATTTATCGTTCATTCGTGGTAATTCTGTAATCTTTGGGTTAATTTTCGTACATGAATATATTTTTTGCAGTATAACCAAATATATAAATATCTGTGAACATTAACATGCGTTAAAAAATAACATACGGCAAACAGAATCATTATTATCGACTGGAAGCAGGAATAAGTTAAAATCATAAACAGCTTTTTGTCTTTTTTTTGTCGATAAGTAACTTTCGCATTCCTATTTCTTAACTCGTTTTTCATTTTTGCTTACAGTCCAACCACCATATTTATCACTCATTTTGCCAAAAAAACGTCTCAAATAATAGAAAATAGTGCATAACTAATAACCGTCATATGGAAGGCAGTCAGCGCCGCTATGCAGGAGCAATTTCGTCTATCCCTACCATTTGTTATCTTAGTCGTACCCATTTATTCAACAACCAATTCGAAAAAGGTGTAGCTACTGTTATGCATTCATTGATGAATAATGCTAAGATATGAAGACATTTGTGAGGTAACTAGATATTGTAAGAGTTTCAAGATATTGCGATAAATATTTGGAAAATCTATATCACTCATTGGTATGCGAAAATATTTCTACTGAGAAAAAAATAAAATATTATTGAATTCACTATTTGTACAAACAAAGCAAGTCTTTTTACATATCCATAATATCCACCATTCTTTCCTGGAAATCGTAATTCGAAACAGTCTCATGGTGAGCCATTCACTCCTGATTAGTTACAAAGTCATAGTACACTTTTGCATGTACCTACGTCTTGAAAATCAACACAAGAGGTAAAATATCTAACCTCTCAATCTATCGGTTTCTGATGTGGTTGTTACATCTTCAAACAATATCTTTCATAGCTCATGTTTCCCAAGAACGTGTATTTCTTCATTCAAGATTGTATTAGGTACACGGTAATTTGATAAAATAGTTCATGAGAGCTAAGAATCCTTTCACGTCTTTGAACTCATGCAGGAAGCGAGTTAATTATGCTATCGGATTTCGGTAATTTTGATAGTCTTATGAAATTTTGTATTCTGTCAACTGAAAGGAAATTACGTAGCGAATGATAAGTTTAGAAACATTGAAACAAAATAGGTGAACATAGTTTGCCATGGATGGCTAACACTACGTATGACTCAAGAAAATCTTTGAAAATTGGGCGCCCACATTTTGGACAGGTATTATAATCTGGTTCACAAGTGCTTTTTGAACGACTATTTGTCTGCAGTGTCCGAAAAATTATGATCAATCGATTCGTGATGGCATATATAAAAAAGTATCAATCAACAATTCAATTGAAAAGCGGTTTAGTTTTCTGCGAATATCTCATTACATATTGCAGATATTCAAAACCGGAAAAAATATCCACAGAAAAAGTCGCACCTTCCGGAACTGTACCCCAAACATTTATTATTTCAGAGTGAAGTGAATTGCATCTGGATATAATTATAAGTGAATCGCGGGGTTTAGATAAATTGAATTCCAGAAAAAACTATCCTCTAGCAGGGATCGAACCGGTGACCTCTAGATTGCTAGTAAATAAATAAATAAATAAATAAGGTGTTTATTTTTAGAATTTTCACATCTACATGCTGCGTCTATTCCATGCTTAGTGGATGCAGAAGTAGTGGACTTTAGGCTGCAGAACACCGGACAAGCGTATATCATGGCTGGTCTGATGATTTGCTTATATTTCAGCAGCTTGTCAGTCTAACTGAGTTTCGAGCCTCTTGCTATCAGGGCGCTTGAGCGCTGCTCTCGCCCTCTGAATAGCCAGGGTTTTATGTCGTGAGAAGTTCAGACGCTTGTCTAGCTGTACTCCCAGGTATTTCGCAGTATTGACGTTCTTTACGGCCTCGCCATTGATCATCAATTTCCTGTACACTTTCGAGTGTTTATAGTTCTTGGTGAAATCGATGGTCTCTGACTTTGCCGGATTCACCTCGATCTTGTTCTCAGCCAGATACGGAATGACCTCCCTATCCAGATGAATCTGGGACACACGTTCGTATTTGCACATAAAAAAGTTGAGAAATTAAATTGATCGCATGAATCTATGATTCGAATTTCTGGATCAACATTCGATTCTGAACAATATTTCCTACTGACTTTTGATTCTACTGTGGAAAATCAAGTGATGGGATCATATTTTTCTGAAAACCATGCACATTTCTTTATCTCCCTCTTATAGGGTCGTAAAAAATTCAATTCTGGTATTTGCAATTTAGGTTTGGGATGGAGCAGAGGATTTTGTCAAGAATGATTTTTTTTTTGAGAAAATAATAGTAAACATTCTTCCATATGCTGCAAACTTCATGCCGGACACTGTATAAGATGGGTTTCAGGAAAAAATAACTCAAGACGAACTTGACTCACATTCATTTCAAGCAGGTTTGTTTCGTTACTTTGATTGAATTCAAAAACTAGTTTGTGGTCACTTTAATTTTTCTGAAAACGATGGTGAAAATGCAGCCCTATTCCATATGAATAGCCATTACTATACCATTTATTAATAATTAAAAAAGTAATAATAATTGAGGTAAGGTAATTGAAAAGGATGGATTATTTCTACTATCAGAAATAAGAACCATGGATACCAACAGAAAAACATTAGGTGAGTGCTACAAGGCAGAAGCCATTTTCTATAGGTAAACAAGTTATTCCCAGGTCATTTCATACAATTCAAAGTTTTCTACCACTGGTGGTGCTTCAAATGTAATTCTGAAACAAAAATACTCCAAACGATACTTTTAATGACAACCCTGCTCTGAACGATAAATCTTGTGGGATTAGGGAAATTCAAACATTTCCCTTCGGATAAATAATTCATTATGTAATTGCTATCTATTGCTCCATAAATATATTATGAGATAGGTGTCGATCGGTTTTTCCAAATACGTTTTCAAATGGAATTGACGCTCTATTGGTCTAAATGGGGTTGACACAAAGAGTAATTACAGGATATTCAATGAAAGTATACAAATGACAAACAAGCCTCAGTCATTTATTTTAATGATCTCTTTCACAGAAAATTTGAGAATGTCAATGATGTATATACATGGATGGTGCTAAATTATCAGTTCTCGAATTTGATTGACATGCTTTTCGAGACTCATCAATTAATATGATAAATTCTTCGTCTGGACACTAACGGCCGCATGCACAGTTATTCGCCAGCGCGGCGTCTCGCCAGAGGTGCACCGTTCGCTATACAAATTATATTGCAAACGGCGCATATCTGGAAAGCAGCTGCGCTGGCAAATGACTATGCATGCGGCCGTAAGTACTACTTACGATAGGATAGCTTTTTATGTCTCAAAAACAGTAGAGACAAAGTCAGTGCTATATTCATAAATCTGTTCTGTTCATTTGCCTAACGATATTGTGTGTTGAAATCATCTTCCAAAATTGTACTTAAATCATTCCCTGCCGAAAATGTCTTATGGAGACTGATAAAAAACTATAAGAGAATTTATGAGAGACATTTGGAACAAAAATGGACATAAACCGGACGTCCCGAAGAGTCAAACCACAAATTAAAAAACATTACAGATACATACATGGCATTTCCTAATGTGAATCTATGACATTGGAAAGTGTTTTCAGACATAAATGTTATTCGCTTCTATTAGCGATTCTTGGGATGAATGCTACATGTTTATAAGAGGACATGCAGTTTGAAAGTAAATGAGAATATATGAGATTTGAAGCAGTCACTTGATTATTAAAAAAACTAACTAACTAATTTTCGACTTCAACTAATGATAGTAAAATATGTAAATCACATATTCATTTCTAACATAGACAAAAAGGAGGCAGACAGTTTTAATATCATATTGAAGAAATCAGCATGCATTGTTCACAACAAGCTTGTCAAGATAGAAACAAGATGTCCTGCACTACCAGGACGACGTTTATTGCCATAATCCTATACAATAGGAATAATTGGGTCGAAAATCCATCAATTGCAATTGCAACTAGCAATTGCGGAGACATCCTTGTAGGACTCTGCACGGAAATTCATTAGATGTAATTCAACGTTCGTCGTGGTATTATCCAGGAAAGCAGTTGTTTTCTGATGGATTTTATTCCTATTGTATAGGATTATGGCAATAAGCGTCGTCCTGGTAGTGCAGGACATCTTGTTACTCTCTTGACAAGCTTATTGTGAACAATGCATGCAGATTTCTTTAATTTGTATTTGTGGTTAAATTAATCTCGCAAGTTCTGGGTATTGCTTTGGTTGAGAGGCGGTGTCTCAGCTTCTGCCTTTACATGGAGACGTTGTCATATTTGCCGAAAAATACTAATTTTTAGTGGTATTTCGACCCCAATCTGAGATATTATTTGTAGGCCTCGCCCACCAGCGGTCTGGGAGCCTATTGGCCGGTAGAAATGAGCCGCGGCCCTATAAATATAGGCACATATGTTGCCTCTTTAGCCGACAGAGACAGAGACAAGTACAGAAGACCAGTCAACCAGACAGACAATGACACCCCTGAAGAAATAAGACAAAGGCAAGAGCTCCGGCAACGCCAGCGTCTACTTCAACAGGGCATGAACATCGATTAATCATCTTATATGTTTCAGCACACAAGGACCGACCCAGATATTTTCAGTAAAATCATCGTCAGACAAACCAGGGCCTTCAGCCCTGGCTATTAGGGCCTTCAGCCATGTTTTAGGGGGGCATCATGCACATAAAGTCATTCTTATTCAAATGTCAACTCATGTCAGATATAAGGAAGCTTCAGGCGCACAGAAGCCAAGCACTCCATATCAAACGATCAGATTGCATTCTGCTGATCGCCAATCAACAGGATGAGGATCCGCTCAGTGAGAGCGGTGGTGGTGGAAGGGGGGAGGGAGCGTTCGAGCACATAAAAAGTGCTTGGTGTCAACAAATGGGGGTCGCTACGTTGTTTGGAAAATACAGCCGGGTAGCTTGGTTTTCCCCCAGCTAGTCCCAAAGTCGCAAAAATTTGTTTGATTTGGAACTTCTTGGAATTTATTTGCTCTGGTATTGCCTTGAAAAAGGCTAGAGCCAGAGAGTGTGTATTGACACGAATTCTTTTAGGATATTTCTGTTGTTTCCAAAAGTTTTCACTTTGTACAAAATGCCAGGCCAAAGATTTCTCAAACATCCGAATACTGATCACTTTTATTTAAATGAAAGATAGAAGAAGCTCCAGGAGATTTACTACTAGGAGAACTCGTGTTCTCCCCCAAAGGAACGGTTTCCTCAGTGGCTCCTGGAGAATAAACTGGGACTGAGATCCGAGCCTTCCGAATGCTAGCGGATAAGTGATGATAAATAGAACACAATGGCTCACATTTATACGAAAGCCGTACATTAACGTCGGCCAATAGAAAGCCGAGCCACCAGTGGGCGGGGCCTATTGGAATCCGCGACTTGGATATACTCAACTGAGTATTTCAAAATTGGATTTTTAAATCTTATTCTGACAGAATAATTGGGAAATACCAATTTTCTATATCAGTATTTCGGGGAGAAGATGACATGGGGAGCTCCTTCTTCCGGGCCTCAACCTTAAGGGGTGCATTATGATGTTGCCTCGTTAGAATTCCGATAGCTCACGGGAGCTCGGATATTATTCAGTTTTGACTTTTGCTTTGTTTAAAATAAGTTTAGTAGTATTTCTGGTGGATAGAAATCTACAGCCTGGCATTGACGTTATAAGTAGAAACTCGTTGGAACACCAACGATTTCCAGAAAGAATTCGGTTAACAACCCAAATAAGTTACTTGAAGTCTTTTTCAAGACCTCTTAGTATCTAACGTCGTTCCCGACGGCTATAAGCCGAATATTTAAAGAAGATACCAAAAATCCAGAAGTTCCGATCTAAAAATAAATTTTGCGGCAGTGCTGTATTCAGTGCGAAATTCCAGCTACCCGGCGATTTTCAAATTCCACTGATACACGTACTTGTTGACAACTTCGCTGAATCATTTGTTGCAGACATTAGTTATTGTCTGCAGAGACCTACCCTATACTGATGAGGGCAAGAACCCAGAAATCTATAGGTGGTCCAAATGTTTCAATGAACATTTCCATGCAACTAGCAATTGCGGAGACATCCTTGTAGGACTCTGCACGGAAATTCATTAGATGTAATTTAACGTTCGTCATGGTATTAGCCAGGAAAGTAGTTGTTTTCTGATGGATTTTCGACCCAATTATTCCTATTGTATAGCATTATGGCAATAAGCGTCGTCCTGGTAGTGCAGGACATCTTGTTTCTCTCTTAATACCATATGTTCCTCCGGCCTCCGATTCCTCGTCCGTATTTCGTATTACAACAAATCGAATTCTACCGTAGCTGGCTATTTGCCTACTCTCATCCCACGCTACGAAATGTGGTCTAGGCCGCACCATCTTTTGAGTAGAGGAAGAAGTACGCAATCTTTGGTTGGAGATACGTACATTCATTTCATACATTGAGACATTCAGATTTTTCTGCTCACAACTTGTAAAAGAACAATGCAGTTCATTCTAAAAGAAACGAAAATGGTTTATCAGCAAATACATTTGGCATATGAGGGAAATAATAAGTAGATAAATTCATTATCGATGATCGGATTAGTATTAAAAAAAAATTATCATTCGCAGCTGAAGTCACTTTGAAATATATTTATCATTTGTAAGCGTAGGTCTTCTGATATGTTTTGAAAATACGGAGTAATGTGATAATAATAATCTATTCGAATATTTTGGTAATATTCTTAAGAATATTTCATTTAGAATATTCCTTTTGGTTTCGTAATGTTCCTACTGTTAGATCTCATGAAATCTCATATGATTCGCATGAGATTGGATACGGATAAAGATTCGACTATCAAATTCTGAACCCACTTTCTTATACGATACCGTTAATGATTATAAATTTTGTGTTTTATTCTCATTTCAAAACATTATCGTTATTGAAGTTGGATAACCTCATCGAATCGTGTGTAGTCTCTTTGCACCACCACTACCCGAAACAAACTCCTATACTTTGTATCCATGTTTTCCCACCGACACTTGTGAATTCTCAGTGATTTTGAGTTGTATGAAAACTTATAGAAATCGCATAAATTTATAAAAGGGATTCCTGGTCCAAACCATCACATCTTGATCCCACTGTTTCCACAAGATACTCCTGATACAGACCACCGAATCCTGAATCTACTTTCTCCATACGATACCCAATAAGATGCAGGCTTGTGAATGAGCGTTGTGATTGAAAGTGGAATACCTCATCGAATCTTATAGCAACCACTGCCTGATACAGGGGCGCACTCAGGATATTTTCTTCGAGGGGGTTATGTTTACTTTCGAAATCAAAAATACATCTCAACAAGATATTCTCAGTTATAAATCAAGTGGATTTGATAAATTTCGGGAGCGGTTATAACCCTGAAACCACCCCCTTGTGTGCGCCATTGGCCTGATACGAACTCTTATGACATGTATTCGGGTATACTTCTAAATTACATCTACTAATAAGTCCTCAAACAACCTTTCAAAAAGTGTATGTGGCAGGGTTACGTACGTGTAGGTTAAAGACTTTTCACGTAGATCCTTATAAATTCTCATAATTAATCTACATTTTTTTATAAGATTTCATGTAATATTTTTGGCAGGGTTATCCTGAAAACCTTATTAAATGGTTAGTGATGGACAAGTAACTGCAAAAGCTATCGTAACATTCCTCACGCAAGATACTATCGAAGTCAGCAGAACAGTGACGGACAACTACTGGCATGCAAGTTTACCTTTGGTAAAAATAATGCTTGACTGGTGCTATTGGTTTTCCGAGTTTTCCTACAACTGAAAAGTAAATACGCCTCCTTAAGCCAGAAGCTGCTGTCTACTAAGCATGACACTGAAATGAATTCCAACATTACAAAGAAATTAATTAAGATACTTAGGATATAAAAAATCGCCATACTAAGCTGGTGTGTAGTATTTCAACTCTTTTCCTAACAGTTTAGTAATATTATGAAGCGTGAATAAATTCGGAAACAAACTCAAGTTGTCTTTGATCACGAATCAATTTCATAATATACAGGAATTTATCCCCAACTGCCAAATAAACAGAACACGTGCTGGTATATTTTTTGAGATGTAAAAACTCTAATATTTCAAACAATTTTTATTTATTTTCATTGTGATTCATTTGAGTCTATTTGTGACATTTTATTCTTGTTAATAACATTTAATTTTATTTTTAAACCTGTAATATTTGTCTCTGTCAGTTGGAGGATATCAACCACAATATGTGCAAAAGATATACCTGGACGAATTATTATTCTGAAGAAAATGAGTTACCCACAAAATTTATACCAATAACTTGGGCTTTCAGTTGTGAATGTTATCACAAATCAAACAACAAAGATCATACGATCATCAAAGGAAACCCTGTTCACGTCAAATCATGACAAAAAAGAAAGTGGTTGGTGTTCTTTTCCAAAGTTGTGGACCTCCAACGACTGTGCCTGTACATTAACTCTGTTGAATTCATTCAGGTTATTCCAAGCGCAAATAATATTATTACTCGTTCATCAGTAATCCTTTGCCAACACAGAGTGATTGAAACTACTTTAATGGGTCATTAAGGTAGAAATGTGTGTGTTCCAAACGAAATTATTCAAAACCGAATCATTTCCAGATATAACTCGTTGAAATAGCTTTCGTTGTTCCCAATAGATTCGCTTGTAATAGGATTAGTCTAACTGATTTCCATTATATTATTTGTTGTGTGACAGTACCAACGAATTATTCTGCAAAATTGGAAAGATCAAAATTGTAAAACCCATTAGTGCTCAGGATAATTTCATGTGAAAGTTTTTGAATACCTGAAAATCGGAGTATGGTAATTTTGATATGATTTCATAAAGACCCGTTGGGCATTAGGAATTTATAAAATTATTTAAACCCTTGTACATTTGCGAGTTCCATATTCAGCAAAAAATTAAAAAAAGGCTACAAACCCTCAACCGAAATATAATATTATGGTGACAACATAGTGAGAGTTATATGTTTCAAAACATTTATCATGCAGATGAACTTTTAATCAATTATATTAGCATACATAAAAATACATTATGAAGCTTTGATATATTGAAGTTATACGTACCAAAAGCAGACTTTTCAAAATCGAAACAGTTAGAAGTGTGCGCTTTACCCCCAAAAGCCACACCTAACTAGCATTTCGGTGGTTTTTCCCGTTTTTCTCAAAGACCCTTCGTTGTATTGAGGATTAACTGCGAGAGAAGCGAATCTTGCTTCAATGAAATGAACGATTTCTGCGAGTGATATTTTTCAATAATATTCTCCCTATCTTATTTATTTAATGATTTTTTCAATGAAAACTAGAGAAAATAAAAATAAGAAACTATCTGAATGAAAAGGCGAATTTTTACCTTCAGATTTTTTCTTTTCCTTTCAGTTAGAGTCTTTTCACAATATTTATCAGATGTAGTTCAATGTCCAGCTTGGCTTCTGCCGGGGAAGTAGTTGTTTTCTGTTAAATATTACAAATTAATCAAATTTTTTATTTTTCAATTTTCATTTTCAACATGAATGCCTCCCAAGAGGTTATATCTTTAACGATGGAAAATAGCGACTAAAGTTTGTCTTTCAGCCACATATGATTTCACAACAGATTTTAGGAATATCCCATTTATATTTTCGAACAAAAATCAAAATTTATTTCAATGTTCAATACAAATATTTTGGAATTTCCCTCGTATTATCAGTTAAATGTATGGACATTTCATTAAACATCACTTCACAAACAGTTGAATCTTACGCTTTTGCGTTCCAGTAAGACTTACATGAATGCAACACACAAAATAGTTATTTACCTAACAAGTTCCGCACGCGACGGCAGTTGTACGAACGACACGGAGCGGAGTTCGGGCAAGCAAGATTCATAAGACAGAATAGTTACATAGATCATTTAGTTAGTCCTAAATATCCTCATTTTCAACAATACAAAAATCGCACGGAAAAGTAAAAATCGTGCGGAAAAGTAAATTTTCCGCATAATTTTAAATCGTACGGAAAAGTAAAACTTTCAAAACGAAAAATCGTTCGGAAAAGTTTCTTTTTTTTTCACCATTTCTATCGAAAACGGCAATCCTTTGGTTTGTAAAAATGCGTTATATACAGGGTGTAACATGAGTACGTTAAAATATTCAAGTGACGTATTCCTGAGACAATTTTAAGAAAGAAAATCTAAATAAACTTGTGTCCATAAATGATCCGTTTCGGAGATACAGGATGTTGAAATTGACTTTTTTTGTTCGCTTTTTAAAAATAACTTTTACAAAAAAAAAGGTTATTTGCACGAATTTTGTTACCCGGTTTTTTTTACGTGGAAAATCATAATTTCGTATTCATTTTCATGTAACATCTAGAGGGCGCTGCGTACGCTGTCATTATTTATTTCAAATTGCCCTAACATTTGGTACTTTTCATCAGAAAACCTTATTTCCACCTTTTCCAAGTAAAAAAAGTATACTTCATCAACAACGCTGGAGGTGATCGTTTTCGAGATATTTACAATTTTCTATATCGATGCATGTTACGTAGCTTTTAGGGCGCTAAGTGAAATTGCTGAGAACATTATAAAGTTGAAATCTTTTGAAACATGGTTGTTTTTTGTTATAATTTTTTTACAATTTTAGTTATTTTTATCAAACTTTATACGCACTATACCCAGACAGAAGCCAAATTCAATTCAATGTAGGCTATGAACGTTTGTTTATCAAAATAGAAGTTCGATGTCACATTTTCAACTATTCATTAACAAATTTACAGTGCTAACCAAAATTTCTTGGAACACAAGTTTCTACAGCTTATGGAAGATGTTCCCATTGGTCTCCGATATCACTCTTGGTTTATGCACGATGGAGCCCCTGCTCATTTCAGTCTGATAGCAAGACATTTCTTAGACGTAGCGTATCCCCAACGATGGATAGGAAGAGCAGGCACTCAGCATTGGTCTCCGAGGTCACCGGACCTCAATCCCGTCGATTTTTTTGGGATACCTAAAATCACAGAGTTAGCTCTTAGTTATTGCCCGTAGGCACCAAATAAGTGCTCTCTTCCACTCAACCTTCACAAAATGAATCATGAATTACATACATATACCTACATACATATACATTACATATGGAATATTGTGCAACTGTCAGGAATCAAATCAAGAAGCTTGTTGGTTCATATCACCTGTCATCCACACCTCTGTTCTCCCATATAGTGAGAAATCATTTCAAAAGGATTGTTTCACAATTCTCTGAATATTACTGTTTCATGTAGTTCCATCACAGAACTGTATCATTAGGTTGTAGTGTCATCTGTCACTCCCTTTGGTTAAGATTCCGTATGGTGCATGTCTTATGTCAATTGTCTGCTCAGTCCAGTTCAAAATAATCGCCGGCGCGGTTGTTTGCCTCTTCAAGGACAACACGTGCTTTTTATATTTTTAACAATTTTTAAATCCATTTTAATATGTATCATCAGTAATGTGTTTGCATCTAAGTGAACTCTTGTTGTTTAAATGAAGTTTTACTCCCAGTTCTGTCCATATATCATGATTATTTCTAACATAAACGCCACATAACCTCACAGCACTGTAAGTTTATTCCTTGTTTTTCATTGTTGAAATCTCATGAATGTCTTTCCACATTGTAGCTTCCCTAAAGATGGTGTCTGCATAGATCAAATGCGACAGAACTAGGGACTCGCATAAAGTTATTTTGCTTCTTCTGTCAAGGATTATCCTATTGGCATAAATCAGTTTCAGATTGCAGAATGTTCTCCTGATTATCATATTCACATGGCCTGTGAAATTGAGGGACGTATCCAGGTTAACTCCCAAGTTTTTAGCCTGATCAGTGAATGGAAGTGTTATGTTCCCCACACTAATATTCATAGAATTTACGCAACGAATTCGAGCTTGCTTTCTGCCAAATAACATAGCAATAGATTTAGAGGGATTAATACTTAAACAAAACTTACTAGAAATAGATAAGAGGGACTCCAAGTCTGAATTCAACTGCCTGTTCGCTTCGTTCAAATCACTTTCATTGAAGGATATGTAGAGCTGCGTGTCATCCGCATAGAAGTGACACTTGCTGAACTGTATATGTTTTTAAAATTCATGGGTGTAAAGGGAGAATAGCACAGGACCAAGTATTGAACCCTGTGGAACACCGTCCTTTACAGTCAGGAAATCGGAGCTAGTTCTTTCTTGGCTTGCACAAGTTTCGACTTTTGAGGGCTGCCGTTCATAGGGGGACGACAGCTGGTTAACGGAAAAAACAATTTTATCCATTTTTTTTTACAAAAAAATTGCCTAATAAATAACAGTCCTTCTACGGATTTTTTTTTACAAACTTTGTAGCACTTTCTAATTGAATAATTAAACCTGACAATTTTTTTAAATTTATATTGATTAAGCAGTTTGATAATGCTTAGTTTGAAAGAAGTCTGTGTTTAAAGTTTGATGAAAATATCTGCAGTTACAAATAACTTATGACGAAAACCAACCATATTTTGGAAAATTTCTCTCGAAAACGAATCATTTTTCGATAAACATTTTATAGGAAAAAAGTTGTTTATTTTGACGAGATCTACCACATACTTAGTTTTTGTAATGTTCTCAGCAACTTCACCTAGCGCCCTAGGAGTTAAGTAACACGCATCGATATAGAAAATTTTAAATATCTCGAAAAATATCACCTCCAGCATTATTGAGGAAGTATACCTTTTTTACTTGGAAAAGGTGTGGGAATAAGGTTTTCTCACGAGAAGTACCAAAAGTTAAAAAGAAATTATGATTTCCCACGTCAAAAAAACCCGGGTACCGAATTTCGTGCAAACAACTTATTTTTTGCAAAAGTTTTTTTTTAAAAAGCGTACAAAAAAAATTTCAACACCCTGTAACTCCGAAACGAAGCATTTCCGGAGACAAGTTTATTCAGACTTTTTTTCTTAAAATTGGAATACGTTACTTAAATATTTTAACGTACTTATGTTACACCCTATATACCTACTATACTCAAACATTAAATGAGTACCTTTTTGAGTCGTTTTATAATAATTGTATACCTAATAAAAAGATATAATACTAAACTGACTCGTACTCAGTAATGATAAAACTGGATTTCTTTTATTTTTTCATCACCCAATTCAATCTGCAGAAAACTGAAAAGTTTGACTCAAAAGCTGGCTATATTTAAATCTTTCCACAAATACCCTGCTAAAGTTAATAATATACGGAATCCTTGAATGCATAACCCTCAAACATTCCTTACTGATGACATTAGAAGATCATCTGGCAGTTCATGCACGGAGTCACTTGGATGATGTCTACAGAAAAAATTCAGCAAAAGTCATTAATCATTCTCTAATGATTTATCCTCATTATAATCTTTGTTCACACCCACTCAAAATATGTGTTAACTGCATTTCGTGTTATCAAATTACGAATAACATTATTTGTTGAGATTTTTCTTTAGAAAATTCTTTCTAATTGGAAACAGACACAGATGTTCATTCAATCACTGGTATACTTTCTTTCTTCGCATTATTTATAAACTGATAAAATTATCATTAAAATAATACACCTTCATATACTAACTATATTATTTATATGATCGTAACGAATCTTCAACTGACAGAAAAAAAAACATTAATAACGAAGAATATAAAAATTAAGGTTTAACAAAAATATTAGACCAGTAATAAAGTACATTTGAACTCTGAAGGAGCAACTGAATAAATCGAATAAATGAATATTTGGAATCATTGGTGTGAATATTGTACTATGAACTTCATACTATTCCTACCCTTTGAAATTTCCAGAGTCTTGAAAGCATCAAGAAGTCTATGGTCACAGATACGATGGGCCAGCAGGCCTAAGTGTCGCCAGTGGCAACAACCAGATGGGCCTAAATGGGAGTGAAGATTTTACTGAGTAGACCTGGTATGGAGATAGGAGAATCTCACAGTAGACTTTGAGATTTAAGGCTCATGCCCATCAAGGATTTTCTTCACCTCCGCAAAAAAAGTTTATCGTCATGAACCTGTCTAATTTCATTTCAAACCTGTGTTATCAAATATTCCTTATAAAAGCCCTTTGTTTATGTTCATAGTACAATAGTATAATTTATTAATTATTTTTATTCAATTGGAGAAGTATATTGATTTTCAAATAGTATTATATTATTATAATGCATTACTAATTTGAACTCATCAGAATACATAAACAATCAAGAATGAGTGTTGAAACTTCTGGAATTGAATTCCCAACAATCTCCTTCGAGAATACGGAAGTTTAGACTAATTCTGAAAAAAAAAACATCTCAATAAAATATCAACCGTGATCTTGTAAGACCAAGCACATCTCCAAAATGTGGAAGTCTGGATAGCTATCAAAGTTTGGTGCAAAAGGATTGTAGCCAATTATGCAAATGTGCATCCAGTTTACCTACACTCCCAAAATCATGGAGTTAGCCAGGTTTTATATCAGAACTGTCGTCTTTTTGGGTGCACTTCGTCTCAAAACCGTCCTACCCATCATTTGGACCCACTTGTAGGAGTATATTAATTCAATACTCTTCTTTTTGATTTCCAATTGTGGAGGGTCCATATCAGTGGTATGAAAGTAACATTGCAGTTAATGTAAATATACCTAGTTCAACCGTTTCACATTCCAGGGTCAGCTAGGTAGGACAACCCAGATGGGATTTTTCTGCAATGAGGAATTCCAAATCATTACACACTGTTTATGTTATCATAAAACGGTTCTTAAGTCAGATCCCCCTTTGCAACCTCTGAATTTGAATTATTAAGTTTGAAATTGAGATATGTAAGTAATGCCCACTGATGAGGATAACTTGGTTGTCGTAAAGCGCACCTAGGAATTGAATTACTTTTGTGTTGAATATACTTCTTGTTCTCATTAAATTACACCACAGGCGGCCAATATCCCATTTTTAATGGGTTTGATATTCTAAAATAAGTTGATGGAAGGTAACGTATGACTTCAGGATACTTATTTCCAAATTCTAACGGACCAGTGTTTACTTGCTCCAGTGGTGTTTCGTCAATCTTGTGGGTTAGTCCATCTTCACGTCAGTCCTGGTATCGAAGAAGAGTTCTAAATCAATTCGAGTTGTCCCAAATGAAGTATCCTCTCCTAGATTTCAGCCAGGTGATTATAGCAGAGAATGATGTTTCCATAGCTACCACCTTGTTGTGTAGAATTTGTTGTATCTTGTCGTAAAATCCAACCTTGCTTTGAATCCACGTGAAACTTGAAGCCAACCGAAAGGGGTGCTTAGATGAATATCTAGTCTCCCATTATGAAGAGCCCCTTCACGCGAGTTATGTCCCACTTACTCACGAAGCCCCTTCCAAATTTAAAAAGCCCAGGTGGTTAACAGCTGACGCTTTGGGACAAGTCTGCGGAAAAAGCCCTGGTGCACACCATTCGGCCCAGAAGAGTGATTGATTATAGTATCAGTTTGTGAGACAAGTATCTTTCACTGCAATTCCAGCTGAGTGAAGTGTATACCTAGCTGATTAAAAATGCCCCACGTATTTGTAAAGTTGAGCTGCTGTATCAACAGTAAAGCGAGTAGCCAACTCCTGCTCTTTGTTCTGATAACGAACTCGTTTCATCTTGAGGATGGTGTTGAACTGTGTGCGCAACGTACAGCATATTCGGTGAGACCTCGGCACCTCGGCGACCATCAAAGGCATCTTTGCTATGAAATTATCTGTTCCGCACCAAGAATTATTTCACTTCTCGTCAACTGATTATGATTTATAAGGCACATTGAAACTTTAAGATTCTGTCCAAAAGAGAACCATCTCGTCGTTGATACGTAGCTCACAGCTCTCTTACTACTCTGGATCATCGCAGAAAGGTTGACGGTCTGTCTCTGTTTTATAGATATTTCCATGGACGATGTTTTTCTGAAATATCATCAATCGTTTCACCGTTAGCGGACCTATCGAGACTGACCCGTAGAGCTCAGTCCTCACATCCATATGCAGTCACTTTTCAGACATGCCAAACATTTGTTTCCCAAGGTTCGTTTTTCCACCGAACGGCGAAACTTTGGAACTCGAGGCATTCAGAAATTCAAGAAGAACGCCAATTTCTACCTACTTTCCTTCGGCTCTCGCGATTTTCTCTGAACAATATAGGATTTTTCATTTCGTGGAATCCAGAACTTAAAAAAAAGGAAAAGTATGATTCTGATAAATTTTCTTATATACAGTGTGTCCCACTTTGAGCATCCACACCCTCGTATTTTCTCGACAGTAAAGTGATTTCAAAATTTGTTTTTCATTACGTATAGTACTCGGAAATATCTACCTTCAGGTTTATGAAATATTCCTATATCCATTTTCCATTAGAGAACCCCCTTAAACCCCCAAATCTCAGTGCTAATTCATCAAAATATACAGGGTGTCATCTGTAACTAACAACATTTTTTATTTGTTATTCATCCGTAATGTTTGGTTGATTTCGATTTTTATTTCCTTAGTCATGAAGAACCTAAAAATGTTCAAAGAATGCTGTAGGGAATATTCGAATATTACTTTTTCATGGCTACCTACGAGCAAATTGAAAAGTGAAAAATTGGGAAAAACATAGTAGGGATTTTTTATCGCAAAAATAACACAAAATTCTGTTTCAGAGTACTCTGAAACCTGCAAATAGCAGTTCTTGATTATTTAAAATATACAGGGTGTCATCTGTAACTATCCCTAATGTTTGGTTGATTTCGAATTTTTTTTATTTAGTCATTAATTACTTGAGAATGTTCGAATAATAATGAAATATTCAAATATTACATTTTCATGGCTAGCTATGACCAGTCGAAAAGTCAAAAAGTGGGGAAAACACATCAAGGATTTTTGTAGCACGTAAGTACGTAACAGTGGATTCTGAATCTGAAATCCCTAGAACATAATTCACGAATCAAAAACATATATAGGGTGTCATCTATAGCTGGCAATTCATCCGTAGCGTTTAGTTGATTTAAAAAAATTCTTCCCCAGTCGTAAAGTAGCCAAAAACGTTCAGTATATCACTTTTTTATGGCTAGATATGATCAGTTGAAAATTGAAACGTTAGGGAAAACATAATAAAATTGTTTTATCTCCGAGCTAACACCAAATTCTCGTTCAGAACACGCTCAACAAGAATAATTTCCTGACCCGGGCAACGGAATCTGGGGGCTTTGCGGTATATTTTCAACCAGTATATGTTTTGTCTCGGTGATAGAAGGATGTTTACCCCAATTTTTCAATTTTCGATTGGTCGTATCTAGCCATGGAAGTATAATATTTCGTTATTTTCCACAGCATCAATTGAATATTTTGGGTACTTTTTGACTGGAGAAGAAATTTTGAAAATCAAATCAACACTACGGACAAATAAAAGATATGCCAGCTATAGATGGTACCTTGCATATTTTAAGAATAAAGTATAGAGGTGGGGCTCTCAAGGTGTTCTAATCCAGAAACCGCTGTACTTTTGTGCTTGAAGTATCATTAAAGTGTTTTCCCCATTATTTCACTCCTCAACTGGTCATAGAAAGCCATGAAACAGTAATATTTTTAGTTATTTTTTATAGTAATTATTGAACATTTCAGGTAAGTAAGTATCTACTTTGTTACTATAGACACAATTATCAAAATCAACCAAACATTACGGATGAATACAAATTAAAAATGTTGCTAGTATGTAAGACCCCCGGTATATTTTAATAAGATCTGGGGGTTTGAGCATCTTTTGAACCAGAATCTGATATTAGTTTTGAAGTAAAAAATCTTTTAGTATGTTTTTCCCAATTTTTCAATTTTCAACCGGTCATAGCAAGCCATGACGAAGTAACATTTGGTTATTTTCTATAGCATCAATTGAACACATTTAGGCACTTTGTAATAAGAGAAAAAAAATTCGAAAGCAACCAAATTTCACGGATGAGTAACAAATAAAAAATGTTGTTAGTTACAGATGGCACCCTGTATATTTTCATGAATTAGCACTACGATGTTTTAGGGGGTTCCGAAACAGAATCTGGTGTTATTATCGCGATAAAAAAATTCCTAATATGTTTTTCATAATTTTTCACTTTTCAATTGGTCGTAGGTAGCCATGGAAAATGGATATACAAATATTTCATAAACCTGAAGGTGGATAGTTCTGACTAAAAAACGTAATAAAAAACAAATTTTGAATTCATTTTACTGAAAAGAAAATACGAGGGTGTGGCTGCTCAAAGTGGGACACACTGTATGTACCTGTTATCCTGGATACAAAAGGAAACTGTTAAACTTTTTTTTATATTTTCAGTATACTTTAATATAATTCTCTAAACTAATGATGTACTTATGTAATTGCCTTTACTAACAAAATCAATTAAGTATGTGCTTTTAGTTCCTAGTATAAGATCCACTGTAATCTTCTTGGAATAAATAAAGCATTGCAACTTTAAATCTTTTTCATGCCATATAATTTTTTTTTTGTATCAATATAATCCAATTCACCGAAATATCGTACTTAAATATCATGTCAAATTTTGTGTTGACCCGTGTTATCTATGAAACTTCTAGTTTTCCAGCATCGGCTTTATCTTCCCAGTCCACTAATTTTTTGTTTTTTTTTTGGTCTATCTAATTTGTCACTATACCATTCCTTCAATTTATCATATAAGTATACCTTGATTTCGTGAAGTTATTGGATATTTGGGTATAGATTAGGTCTGCTTTGTAAAAGCCACTGCAACTCAACTAAACTACTTAGTCTTCCACGACATTATGGTAATGCATTTCCATGATCATCCTTCCCAAGCTCGTCACCAAACTTGATGAACGAATGTAATAAAAGACCACTTTACAAGGTACGTGACATAAGTCAGCCGTTTCACTTCTATGGCGTCCATAGAGATATGAACACAAAAACTGGTCTCCGCTCCAGATAAAAGCAAATGCATTCGAAACATTAGCATTATAGTATTATGCACTCATCGGAATGAGATGATACCGACGTTTAATGGGGTGGAATTTATAGAGATTATGATGATATCTTCGAAATATTCAATATCATGGGACCAGAATATGGATGAATGAATGTCAAGAACGCTTTTGAATTCGAATTGATTGATAATATACTTCTGTAGCGATATTTCGAAATTTAAACCTTCAAATTCAAAGTCAATGAATATTGTGTAGTATTAAAACTATGTTATGATAAAAATGATAATAATAAAATCGGATATATATAAAATAAAATTTGTGACTTCAATTAGAACACTCCGAATATCAAAGGCAACAGCTAACGTCGCCACGAGCACAGCTGTTGCATGGTAATCCCACCTAAGTAGCAATTCAACGTTGCGGCGACATGTTTGAAAAAGTTGTACAACTAAATATAAGTTACGTAGCCGACGTCCACACAACGTTGTCACAACCATGTTTTGCACCAATTTGGTCAATAATTTTTGGGTTTTCACAACGTTTCAGCTGCAACTGTGGGTAGCAGGTGGTAGGTAGTTTCCTTAGCGTTCCTGAATATACTTAAAAACAACTCACGCCAGCTTATTGTTCATGGTTAATTACTGATGGCCAAGATGGACACTGAAAAAAAAACTTTCTGCCAACTCCTACCGCAAGTTAATATCGAAATTGGCAACGCATTTCATTTTACTGTCAAATATTACTTTGTTTCATGCCAAAAACACGCGGGCTTTTAATCTGTTGCGAAGTTTTCAAAAGTCAAGAATAAAATAAATATATTTTTATACACAATTTTTTTTTAACCACTCACTATGTTAGGGTTGACATAATATTTCTTCATGTGAACCCAATATTTGATTGGATAATAGCAAAAAAAATTGTTATAACAAAATATTTTGTCGTGGATATATGACCCTCAGATTTTGTTAAATTCATGCAATTTTTGCTGATTTAAACAATTTTTTTTTTGCGTGCATGCGCGAAATACTTTGGTGATTTCGAGTATTTTTTCAACTTGACTGTACCTCGTTAAAAAAATCAGTTCTCGTTCACTGAAGTAGCATTTCACGCACTAGATACAAAAATAACTAATTTTCAATTGCTTGAGATATTTTAGTATTTCACTTATTGGATGAGTCCCCTATAGCAAATGCCTACCCTTCATTTTAATCTGATATCAACCCTTCTGAATTCTCAGACGGTGCTTGAGAATCGAAAATAGATTGCTTTCGTTCCTAGAAGTGATCGAATATCAAACATCAGCTTAACTCTCGGTTATGTTTACCAGTCAGTAATCTTAAACCTAAGTTATGTTTCAAAAGGAACACATAACTCATTTTAGTGGCCCATTCCGATAGATACTTTCTGAAACGGTAGTCGGTCGGAACCGTAAAATGTCAAGGTATTTTAATGTATCTCATTTATTTATAGGTTATCAAGATACAGAGTGGGCGAATAAAATCCAAGCGGCCAATACTAAACGAAGTCGATGCATAAAGCTAAGGATAGCTGAAGAGTGCTGTTACTTAGGATTGTAACGATTTCATTGCATTTTCATTTAAATTTATTAAAGCAATGAATTCACTTCAACAATAATACTGTATAATAAACGCTCTGTAGTTGTTAACTAACAAATCGCTAGCAAAATGACATATGTCAAAGAAAATGCAATAATTTCGACAGAGGCTAATTCGAACGGAAATTCTGGCCAGAATTCTTACAATTTAAAAGAATTGAATTAATATTAATAATAAGAGTAGTTCTGGCATACCGACGTTGTCTTCGAAAGTATCCGCTCAAGTAAATCTCGACCCATATTGGGACAATATTGGTACAATATTGTGAAAATATTGGCAAAATATTCAAATAATAATATTGGCGGGAAAAAAAATGTGAACATTCGGCGATATTGGTCCAATATTTAAAAAATAATATTGGTATAATATTATCGAAGCAATATTGGCCACCTAGCGATTCCTTACCCAAGTTTGATCATAATTCATTTCAATATTGTTTATTGAATATTCGACCAATATTCAAATTTCAATGATAGTGATAAATGTTATCTGTAATATTGTATCAATATGGTCTTTCAAATATTGGCGTGAGGTTTTCGTAACAATCTCAATCAATACAGGGTCAAGAATTTTTCGAATATGGATTAAATAATATTCCACCAATGTGCTATCAAACTTGGATATACAATATTGTATTTTATCTCTGAAATCGATATGAGAGTAATATTGAAATAGTAATATTGGAGCTAGATGCTGGAAACAATATATAGGCAATATAGCTCTATCGATATCGGTGAAAATTATTGAACCAATATTGACCCAATATTTTATAAATCAATATATATTCAGAACAGGTTGAGCCAATATTCCACCAATATTATCAATGAAATATTGTTTTTCCAATATGCATCCATATTGGTTCAATATTATTTTTACATTTACAATATATCCATATTGGCCTAATATGAAAACAAGATTCAGCCAACATGAGGTGCTACCTGGGAGTAATTGCTTGATGAATCCTTCTACCTGGATACTGCTCTCAAATACATTATCATTAAATTTGTAGATGTGAAATTATTCCAATAATTCAATTACTTGGAGGCTGAGATTGCATCCTGGAAGTATGGAATCATCTATATCATTCCATGAGTTACTGCTATTATAAATATTGATCAACCCAAATCGGATAATGATTTTTCTTCTCGTTGATAGTGTTAAAATTGTTAAATTTGATTTATTTCAACTATCAGTATTAAATTTATAGTTAGAAACTTTTTCTCTTTAGCTTTTCTTTTTGCTTTTCAAATCTTCTTTTTTTTCTGTTTTTTTTTTCCATAGCAACCTTCATTATACAGAGTCTTATTCTATAAACACAATTCAAATTAACGAACCGTTGCAAGATAATCAAACAAGGATTTTAGGGAATATGTCATTTACCGAACATACAAAATAACGAACCTAAGTGACCAAAGTCGATTAACGAAACATATCCTTAATAATGTCATTTTCAGTATTTGGTGTGCCAAAAATGTGTGCATTTGAAAATATTCTCTCACAGTAGAATTTAGAGAAAAAATTATTTTTCCTGCTACCCCTATAGAAAGTACACACTTTCGTCCCTCAAACCAGGGAGGAAACTCATACTTTTCTTCCATAGGGAGGAAAGTACTTTTCCTCTCCCTCATTTCAAGTAAGTTGTAAACGATGAAATTTGTGAATCTATTATGGTCAAATTGTTTTCGTTATTTCTAGAACATCTTATATATCCTGTATGTTGGTAAAAATCAAACATGAATGTTACTTCTATTTAAGTTCTTTAATAGCTATTTGTGTATTTAGAGCGCAAAGTGGTTGTCGCTCGACAAGAAAATTAATCTTTGGAGATGGACAATGACACTTTGTGCTCGACATTCTTTTTTCTACAAGCGCAGCTCTTAGAAAAAAAAATTATCGACACTTCATTCAAATAGGCACACTCAATAGCAGTCCGAAATGTAAAAGCTATCTAAATGTCCAATAATTCAAATCACTAACAAGAAAAAAGTAAAATAACGTTCTTAAGAAAAAAAATATACCATTGCCAGGAGCTGAACCCGGGACCTTCTCAGACGGACATGACTGTATTGTCTATACAAAAGCAGTTAGATGAGTTTTAAATTTACAAAAAAAGGTTCAAGGAAAGTGGGTAGGAGAAAATATCATATGTATTACATAGGAGTAAAGTGCCTTTTTCTCCCTTGGATGTTTACTACATCCTGCGGGAGGGAAAGTGGCACTTTCCTCCCTAGTTGTACAACTAGCTATTTATGTTATACGTCGCGATCATATACTACATACAAGAGTTATATGCTCATAAGTGAAAAAACATAAACTTTTATCGTAAGATATTCATTCATATGGTTTGCGGTTTTCGTACAATTTGAAAATTGTATTAGTAGGTGTATGTTTGACAAAGCATTTCGTATTTTACAGCTATCAAGAATTGATCATGGATAAGCTCGTATCTCAGACGTGTTCATTTCTACTTGCTGGTTATTGATTGTTGATGCCCTTTCCATGGAACTACTAGGTTATTTCATCCATAGCGCGTTCGAGATTTTTTTATATATTTCTAGAAGTTTCCTCAGCACCAGGACTATTACGTGCAGGGTGGTTTGGTTGAAAATCTTGCTGTTGATATTCTGTCAGTCATGTATTTGGATAGTTCTGAAAGTTTCAGCTATATTTTTACACAAGGGAATCTAAGGAAACTTTTTTATAATTAGGGCGCCACCCAACCCAAAAAACATCGAAACAGGAAAGTATATGATGTTGCAAAATATTTCTAGTCCTTCGGTTCAAGAGGAAGCAATATACACCTCTTAGGCAAAATGAAATATAATGAAAAATTAAGAGAAATATGCCTTACATATGCAATTGAAACATAAGAATTACGTTTTCTGAAAAAACGAGCGCGTTTCATAAGAAACTACTAGTAATAATTTTTGTGGAGAATTAAATTGTCTTTCACCTCGTTGAGTTACTTCTTTGATAAATCATATACTTTCCAAGATTACAGCAAGTATCAATTTATTTATAAAAAAAAAAAACATGTTCCGCACACCTGGAATTTTGGTAAACAATTTTTTGTCGTATTCATCATGGTTCCAACTACTAGCATACCAAGTTTGGTGGTGCTACAGTCGATCCTTGTCTCAAAACCCAATCGTACTGGATTATATGTAGAGACTGGCTTTTTTATCATATTACCAGACAGAATGTAGTTTTGAGGAAAAACTCCATACCAAGCACTTTTTTTAAACAACGTCTTTAAACTTTTACTTACTACTGAAAAACTTAGAATAGATGAAAATATATTTCTATTTTATCCGTTTGGACTCGAAATGAAGACCTCCGAAGTGAGATTTTCAATTCTTATTGAGGCATATCTGATATTGGAAAGAGCTATTCGTTTATTTGTATATTACAGAATCAGATTTCCATTCTGCTATCTGATTATTTTCATGATAAACCGTTAACCGCAGAAACCCAACAAAAAACATCATACCCACCGGCGAAATAAACTTATAATCCCAAATCCACACACGTTAAATTATAATTTTCGATTATCCCATGCCATAAACTCTTTGGCTCTTCGTATTAGGAGCTATAAAATGTATTTTATTTCGTAAATAATCCCCTACACTCAACCAACGCTGGGTGAAAACTTCTTCGGAAGATGGTTTATGAATTATAAGAAGTGGCCATATTCACTCCCGTCTTCATTTTATTGTCAAAACAGATTTGGAATCTTAGAAACAGATGGTGGGTATATAAATTGTGGTGTTAATATAAATTGTGGTGTTAATATATTAATAAGAAAGGAAATTTAAATAACAGGCTGCCACCTGGTTTCGGATAAGATATATAGCACACAATTGTCAGCGGTTGGTGCTACGCAACGCAGTTTCGAATATTTCACTATACGGAGTTATTTTATATAAAGGACCCACTCGGAGGATCTCTCAAAAACTGCTGAAATCGTTGAATTCTAATGTAACCCAAGTAGCAATTCAACGTTGAGGAAAAGTGTTCGAAAAAGTTGTGCAACCAAACATAAGTTGCGTTGCCGGCGTCAACACAACGTTATCACAACCCTGTTTTACACCAATTTGGTCAATAATTTTTGGGTTTTTACAACGTTTCTGCTGCAACTATAGGTAGCAGTTAGTCGTTTCCTAAACGTTACTGAATTTACTTAAGAACAACTGCACATCAGCGCCCTCTCAAGCGGCAATGATAATTTGCTATGGTGTTCAGAAAAAAGTTGATTCATCAACCAAATAATTACTGATGGCCAAAATGGACACTAAGAAAAAACTTTCTGGCAACTACTACCGCAAGTTAATATCGAAATATTTCATGCTCAATATTACCGAAAAATATCGATTACGAAACAGAAATTGCCAACGCATTAAATTTTACTGTCAAATATACCATTGTTTCATGCTTAAAAACGCGCGGGCTTTCAATCTGTTGCGAAGATTTCAAATGTTAAGAATAAAAAATATATATTTTTATAAACAATTTTTAATGTTCATATCGATTCAAGCGTGAACCAAACGGGATACCTATGAATTATTTCCAGAAAACTAAAATGAGGTTTCAAAATAATTCGTAAATGTTTGTTTTACATCCGAAGTTTTAATGGCCGACCATGTTTCCAAATATAATTACACTTCCAATATGGCGTAGGAGTATACAAGTCGTCAACTCGACCTTGGTTGTCAGATAACTCAAAATATACTAATTTTGAACGTTAGTCTGTATATCAACTAACTTTAAACCCTAAGCGCGACTGGAGTTGCTTATCGGACCAAAAACTGAACCAATTCCAACTAACGAATACATTCCGCTCCACATTTTGTCACCCGCCTCTCCCGCGTTTATCCCTTAGTTCTTCCAAACTATTAAACTCTTGTACATGGTCATAATCAAGTTGTTTCTCCTGGCTATAAACAGTTGTTCCTCTGAAAAAGTAGTTGCTTTCCTTAATATCTCTGTATTCAAGTTGGCCTAAAGAAATTAAACTTGAGATTTCCAAACTGTCTGTCTTCATGTGCTTGTGCCCGTGAAGTTTCTTCATGACTTATTTTTTTTGTCTGTAAGAGAAGGCAGTGTATTTGTAAGAACGTTTCATTTCCGATTCGAAAGTTGGGTTAGGATCATTCTAGTCCTGTTTCCTTCACTATAAATACATTTTCTGTCAAATAATTCAGAAAACAATGGTCCTTGTCACTGAAATGAAAAATATTTCAAAAAACAAAAATAAAATTATCATTACCTAAACTTGGCCTACACGTCCACTGCAGTAAATATTTGTAGGAAGGTTAGTTGTGAAGATGACTCCACGAAAACGTTTTCAACTTGACTGAAAAATTACCCACTGCTTAGTTGAATCTCACAAGGTCGCTTTACCGTCGGTAAAACTTTTAAAATAACTAAAGTTGTCACTTAAACGTTTTTAGAACGTTATTCGCATTCCCAGAATGTTTACTACTTGAAGTCGGTTAGGTAAACGTTATGACAACGTCGTAGCTTGACTGATGTCATGCTCAACGTTAAAACAACGTTGACCGATGGTTTAGAAAGCGTCGTTTCATGAATTACTGATTTCTACACCAACTACAACGTTAATTTTGGTGCATTATGTGGTTGTCGTCGCCAAAATGCTACTTGGGAAGGAAAACATGTTTTGATGTATCATTTTAATTAAAAGGCTTAGTGTAGCTTAGTGGTTGAGACTTTCGCGTTCGTAACCATATTGACGTCTAGGTTCGAATCCTTAGCGACTGCAGATTTTTATCTGATGGCCCGAGAAAGTGCTAGGAATCGCACGTGAAAAGGTAAGACCTCGTTAATCCTTGGCTCGCACAAGTTTCGACTTTTGAGGGCTGCCGTTCGTAAGGGGACGACAGCTGGTTAGCGGAAAAAACAATTTTAACAATTTAACAAAAACAATTTTTAATTTCCTCCACCTTGTTACCATCAACTCCAAATGACCACATTTGAAATTAAATATCCCTAGCAACTCGGCGGCTGATTCGTTTCATTCCAGGAATAGTCTCTATCCATATTTTTTCGCAGTTCATTTTGATTATTTTGGTTATCGTTTCAGAGAATGAAACCTATAATTTCCGAAAATAATATAATTTTCATCATACAGGCCGTTTCTCAGAGACTAATTGTACTGTCTCTATATTTCTCACATCAAAAAACCCACAATCTTATATCTTGAAATATTGGTAATCCTACTGCAGTTCTGGTCCCAAGCTCTTCTTTGTTTAAGAAGTGTCCCTGATTGTTTATTACAAAGTATTGTTTATTCATTTATTTTAAAGCTAATACTATTGGTATATTCGACGTAGTTACGAGTTTCTTCTACTAACCGTGCCCAAAAATATTCTCATTATATTTTGGATATTTACATAATCTTCGGAATCTGAGTAGTATATTGAAAAGGGGAACATTCTCCATGAAAATTGAAAAATGAAAAATGTGATTCATTTGTAATATCTAACAGAAAACAACTACTTCCCCGGCACAAGCCACGCTGGACATTGAACTACATCTGATAGATATTGTGAAAAGACTCTAACTGAAAAGGAAAGAAAAAATCTGAAAGTGAAAATTTGCATTTTCATTCAGATAGCAACTATAGGTAGCAGTTAGTCGTTTCCTAAACGTTACTGAATTTACTTAAGAACAACTGCACATCAGCGCCCTCTCAAGCGGCAATGATAATTTGCTATGGTGTTCAGAAAAAAGTTGATTCATCAACCAAATAATTACGAGTTTCGTCTACTAACCGTGCCCAAAAATATTCTCATTATATTTTGGATATTTACATAATCTTCGGAATCTGAGTAGTATATTGAAAAGGGGAACATTCTCCATGAAAATTGAAAAATGAAAAATGTGATTCATTTGTAATATCTAACAGAAAACAACTACTTCCCCGGCACAAGCCACGCTGGACATTGAACTACATCTGATAGATATTGTGAAAAGACTCTAAATGAATCTATGTTTGGTGTCCCTAGATTAATTTGCTCGGCCTCGAAAGCCTCCGGGTTTAGTTCCCACTCTATTTCGTCTAATAATTTTCTGGACTGGTAATCCGTTTCTTCTTCTGGGCCAACCTCTGTTAAAGTATATCTCAAGTTTCTACTAGGTTTCACCATAGCCAGACCCCTTCTTGTCTCTGAATCATGATGATGAACGTCAGCGGATAATCTTCCTGCATCACTCAAGAGTTCAATCAACTCGAACTCATTGGACCCCACAGAGGAATCTTGTCCTACTAGCACTGTTAGTGCTCTGCCAATGGCTGAAAGATTGGCCCCCGACCTGACTATGGGCTTTCAGCAACCTCTCATCCTTATTCCTGGCGGATTAAGTTAAGGCTGCCTTTATATTCTTGTTCATCTCAGGGGCAGAGCAGTTCTTTACTGGGGGGTACTTTTTCATAAGAGTGGTACAAACCGACTCTTCTAATATTTTTTTCAGTATGCAATCCCATCTGATCACTATATCTTTGTGGATTATGTCACCCACCTCTGAAAGTCTCAACCTATCCTTCCACAGTATCTGCAAAATATCTGTGTCAACTTCTTCCAGCAACAGGGGATCTTGCTTCTCGTGGTCGTTCTGAAGATTTGTTTCATCTGAAAATAAATAATATGTTCGTAAACAACAACTCTAACCCAATTTTAGTTCTTCTATTCGTTCAAGTATCATTGACCTATCATGTATCACAAGAACAACGATCTTTTGATCATATAATCTAAGATCTTCTTTTATCGAATAGGAGGTTATGTTGTACCTTATTGTGCTCGAGGACTGGTGCTCGAGGACTGAGAAGAAAAAGAAAAAGTTCGTGACCTATTGATGCACAGAACTATGACATGATATAACCTACGAGCACGAGAGCTGTAGGGAACGACAAGAAAATGTTCTGGTATTCACATGTCACATAGATTGGAAACCTTAATCTAATGTCCACTTGAACAATAATCTTACCAATGCCGTGCCTCGATGAGGAGACTGATCTTCTTGAGACTGAGGGCGATCTATGTCCCGAACGGGGCCGTCTGTCTTTCTTTTCGTCCCTGTCAGAATCGCCATCTTTCTTTTCGAATCGTCTCAATTTCTTCTCCAATTTATTCAAACGGTGTCTCAATCTTTCATTTTCATCATCGGAATCTCAAGAGTCAGAACTTCTCTATCTTTTGGAGTGTTTTCCCATATAGTTTTTCTTGTATCTATTACAATTTTTACTTACTTTCTATTTTATTTTCGCTAGCGTGGTCAACACATTGGCACAAAAATGAGAATGAAGACGGAACCGGATATGAGCGAGGAGGAGAGATTGAAGCGGGAAAAAAGCTTAGACTTGAAATAAATGTGGGTACGAAACGTAAAATATAATGTAAAAATTATTTGCTAGATATGCCCTTATTCGAGACAGAAAAAATACAATCAATCAATACATTCGAATATACACCGCAGATGTGGCTTCTGAATTCAGTACAAGAGAAGACATATGAGTATAACCAATGACAGATAATATATCATTGAGTATAACTCTGCAAAAATATTTTACCGACTATAAAAAAAAACGTACTAATTCAACCCCTTCCGGTTTATTCTCGAGGTACGCCATTGTTTAAGATGGAAGCAAAAATATAATATATAGCACTTAAGGACACCTGATATATTCCTTCGCAAAAAAACTCGCTTCTCGTTGGTTTTTATATTGAAATGTATCAAGTAGACAGTTTCCTTATATGACGCAGACGTCTAACAGTTGAAGGGTTTCATTTAACTACTGACAAGGGTGGCTAAAAAGGGAAAGGTATTTTATACAGCGTAAATTGGGTAAGGGACACATTATTATATTAAAACTCACCGCACATCAGATATTCGATGTTGGACTATTAATGGATTCCATATTCATAACTGATAAGGCGGATGAATATGCATTAATAATTATTGTTGAAAATGTATAAACCGAGTGTTTTCAGAATAGAGTAACAGACTTCGTGTACTGAATATACATGCAAAAATATGAAAAAAAAAAATTCAATAAACATAAGTCTAAGAGAGCTACGTCCATTTGAACACGGAAAAAAATGTGGCTAGTTTTTTTCCACAGTTGTTTAAAATTTTTAAATAAATTTAGTCTGGAATGATTACAGAAACAATTTTGTGTGGAAATTTCGCACATTATTGTTTATCCTAATTTCTTGTAATGTATCCACATTGTCTTTTTAAATCTATTTTTTACACAATACCTATTGCTCAAATTGCTTAACAACACCGTTGTGTATAAATGTTACAGAAATTAGGCGACATCTCCATACACTTTCAGCAAACAACATTATACCTTATGTCCCTGGACTGTCTGAAAAGATAAAACGGTTTGGCCATAGATATGATGTGAGAACAACATTTAAAACAACCAATACCAATACATTGAGATCAACACTCACACATACAAAATACAAAAACACTGATGAATGTTCAAAAAATGGTGTTCACGCAACATACCTTGTTCGTGTGGTAAGAGTTATATAGGTGAAACATCAAGACCATTGATTGTGAGCCAGGAAGAACATAAAAAATACATCAGAAATCGAAAAATAATGGGTTCGAAAATATCCGAACATATTCTAACATCTGATGGCGATCGTATATGATGGAATGGAATAATACCAGAATTTTATTGAGAGAATCAAATCAAGAAAAAAGAAAGTTAAATGAAACTGCGTGCATTCTTTTATCTTCTCTCCTCAGAGATGAAATAGGAACTAATAGAATGGTGATTGATTGATAATGAACACCCTGTGTATCAAGATTCCAAATATCAATCAAAAGAATCTACGACAGATTTCATTTGACTCTGTCAAAGAAAGATCTTATTTCCAAACCGCAATTCAAATTCAGTTTTTTCACCGTCTTTCCAGCAAGTTTTGATAACGGAGATAACGGAGGTAGATACAGCCTCCGAAACGTCAATAATTTTCAAAAAAAGTGAAGTATTCTTGGTTAATTTGATGTCATTTTTTAGGCAAATTCAGTGTAGGGTACGTTACTGACAAAAATTAATTTCTTTCAAGACAGCAGTCTTGTGAACGCAGTAACTTATCGGGCAAATTAATTAATTTGCCCTTCTACACTTGTACAGATTTTTTTGTATTAACATTTTCTCATTTTCAAATTGTGGAAGGCTACAAACCCAAAAAATCATGTCGAGAATCGGATTTCCTCCACAAAATCAAACTTTCAGCAATATTCATATTATTGTGTTATATTTTCACACATAATTTTGTTTTTATTACAGTTCTGTGGACAAAATTGAAATTCAGAATGCACAATACTGTATAAGAATTCTACACAAGATCTTTTGTTTTTTAAAATAGCTGTTAGAGAATATAAATTTAAAATACTACCTAATGTGTGAGACACACACAATGAGTTTTTTAAATATCTCATCACTGCTTCCTTGTTCTCTAGCTATCAGTTCCTTCTTAACCGGTCGGAGGCTAAACGGAACTGGTGTTGAAGATTGCTTTTGTCTTACTAGTAAGCCTGAGTCTTAGTGAATTCTAGTATAGCGCGGGTTGTGCCCTCTATCGGCGGGTAGTCTTGTTTGTGATTTCACTACAAACCGAAATAAACAATCATTAGTAAAAATATACTACAACCAGGTGTACTAATTTTCGACAATTTTATACCTGTATTGCATTGCTAAAGGAAACAATCTACACTGGTATTTCTTTCCATGAAACTAATTTTCGTTCAATATTTCCTCGTCAAAATAAAGGTTTATCTCTCAAACTAACACCGCCTTGAAAAGAGACTAAGAGATGAAAAAACATCAATCACTGGATTTTATGAAGTCCTATATGTGAGATGAAAATAGTGAAATGCATAAAGCCCTAGGAAGATGGTAGTATTTCAAAATACTCTAGGCTTCTACTACTATGTACGGGCTGACAAGAGACACGTCGATACACAACAATGACTGACGATCTAATGGCCTTCCATCTATCTCGGCGTTCTCGGCATTACATGTGTTCTCGACCGTTCTAATGATTTACTTAATAAGGCCGAGCAGCGCAGAGAGGACACCTGAAAGAACAGAATCTGTAGTTGAGAAATGTTTGAGAAAATAACATTCACGTTACTTCAGATAATTTGAGCTGAGTCATGGAGTTGTTAGAGAGTATTGTCAATTATTTAGCTTCAAATAACCGATTTATGATTGCAGTTAACTTAGCTCAGTATTTGATAACATAAAAATACTTTGATGCAGAGATAATGGCTGCTGTATATAATATTTTGGGTGAAAACTCATCTTTTGTTGAGGTATGATCGCAAAACTTTAGTTTTGTAACTCAATAATTTGTATCACTCATCCATCCTTGTCTGTGACAAACGAATTCGCAATTCAGATGCTTGAGAAATGTATGGAAAGCTTCCAATGATGTCTTCCAATCTCGGATTGAAATGAACAAGCAGCCATTTTGATAGTACCTCTCATCAATCCAGAAAGCCTGGTAGTGGTATAAGGGGATTGTGAATTGTCCTGTATTAATCGCATGAAATCCGCCCCGTGATGATTCATTCCAAATTTTATCGCTCGAAATATTTATCTCACATGATCACCAAATATCAAGGGGAACTATAAACGAAATAATATGCGCCTTCTAGTTTATTCAACCAAAATAATGAAAACTATTTATGTATTTATGCACCCTCTTTTAATTACTAACATAATATCAGAACAATATTTTTGACTACGTTTCACTTGACAAAAATAAATTTTATTACACTATTTCATAAAATATCAGGGCGCGTCAAGTTTTAGAGGGTTGAAGTGAATGCTTTAGACTGTATCTTGTATAATTAATGTTCTGCTTGACACGGAAATTAGATAGGTAGGTGAGGGTTTTCATCATTAACCTATTTTTTATCAACGGTCGTTTACCTAGCTGGATATTGTGAAACGGTAGAGATATTTTATAAAAACATATTCCAGGAGAGGGAATTGTTGAATATAACCTTGTAAATCTAAAAAATGTCTACAGACTTCTATACCGACTACTTACAATGTCTCCAAAGCACCACTTGAATCCAATTTCTCATTTGACTTTTGAGCGAGAGAAAACAAAATCTCCATATGGCTTCTTTCAGCTTCAACAGTATTAGGCACCAACCTAGTCGGTTCATTGTGGATTGTTTCATTTTTTTTGCGAAATAGGATAATACTCTACCCCCCGCTATTCAAGTCGAAAATTCTACCAGACTATTAAAAAAAAAAGTTATTGAGTACATGAAATCTATTACAAGATCGGATATACATGAATTGATAGACTGAAACATAATTCAAATAGCCCTTAAAATCAGTGCGGTTCAATAATATTTTAGCATATTGTACTTCTATGTATATCTCTAAATGGTCTAGTATCTAATTCAAAACTATTTTAACATTATAATATTTTACAGTTTGTTATCTCATAATTAAATTTTATCTTGAATTCTTTCCATTTCTTTAACAATTTTTACTGAATAAAGACACCAAAGTCTATGAGAGTTTATAATTGTAATATTCGTCTCGTGTATTTGTAATTTAATATACCAAGTTGCAGTTTTACAATTAGACTTTACAATGTATTTGCCATCCTCATAAACAGGTGTGAGCCTCTGTGAGTTTTTTTGTTATATTGAACATATCCGTTTTAGTCCTTTTGAGTATGTGTATATATATTATCTGTTTTGATATGTGTTTATATAATTTAATGTTTTAAAATTAGTATTAAAAAGTATATTCACTATCCTCACAAACAGGTGTAAGCCTCTGTGAGTTTCTGTTGTTTATTTTGAACATATGTCCGCTGTATTTTATTTGATGTATTATATGTCTACAAAATAAACTTCTATTCTATTCTATTCTATTCTATTCTATTCTATTCTATTCTATTCTATTCTATTCTATTCTATTCTATTCTATTCTATTCTATTCTATTCTATTCTATTCTATTCTATTCTATTCTATTCTATTCTATTCTATTCTATTCTATTCTATTCTATTCTATTCTATTCTATTCTATTCTATTCTATTCTATTCTATTCTATTCTATTCTATTCTATTCTATTCTATTCTATTCTATTCTATTCTATTCTATTCTATTCTATTCTATTCTATTCTATTCTATTCTATTCTATTCTATTCTATTCTATTCTATTCTATTCTATTCTATTCTATTCTATTCTATTCTATTCTATTCTATTCTATTCTATTCTATTCTATTCTATTCTATTCTATTCTATTCTATTCTATTCTATTCTATTCTATTCTATTCTATTCTATTCTATTCTATTCTATTCTATTCTATTCTATTCTATTCTATTCTATTCTATTCTATTCTATTCTATTCTATTCTATTCTATTCTATTCTATTCTATTCTATTCTATTCTATTCTATTCTATTCTATTCTATTCTATTCTATTCTATTCTATTCTATTCTATTCTATTCTATTCTATTCTATTCTATTCTATTCTATTCTATTCTATTCTATTCTATTCTATTCTATTCTATTCTATTCTATTCTATTCTATTCTATTCTATTCTATTCTATTCTATTCTATTCTATTCTATTCTATTCTATTCTATTCTATTCTATTCTATTCTATTCTATTCTATTCTATTCTATTCTATTCTATTCTATTCTATTCTATTCTATTCTATTCTATTCTATTCTATTCTATTCTATTCTATTCTATTCTATTCTATTCTATTCTATTCTATTCTATTCTATTCTATTCTATTCTATTCTATTCTATTCTATTCTATTCTATTCTATTCTATTCTATTCTATTCTATTCTATTCTATTCTATTCTATTCTATTCTATTCTATTCTATTCTATTCTATTCTATTCTATTCTATTCTATTCTATTCTATTCTATTCTATTCTATTCTATTCTATTCTATTCTATTCTATTCTATTCTATTCTATTCTATTCTATTCTATTCTATTCTATTAATGAATATCTGACTGACCACTTTTAAAAAAAGTATACGTCTATATTTATGTATGTGTATATGTGATATTTCGTAAATTGTAATGTTCGACTTATCCACACATTCTTGGAATGTCTTAAGGATCAATAAATATTATTATTATTATTATTATTATTATTATTATTATTATTATTATTATTATTATTATTATTATTATTATTATTATTATTATTATTATTATTATTATTATTATTATTATTATTAATATTATTCTATTCTATTCTATTCTACTACATGCGCGTAGATCTTGGTATACCAAGATAACATTTAAATTTAAACTGCTAAACAATTTTCAAATAAACTTATACTCATATCGAACAAATAAGAAAAATAATAAAGAAATCTTCATTGCAAGTGGTGTTACAATTTAATTTTATACACATGAGAAATTCAATCACGTCAAAGCAAGTGTATGAGTCACAAAAATGTGTACAATATTAAATTTTTCGAAAAGTAAACTAAAATTTTGACCATACAAGACTTTTTACATTATTTCCTCAAAAATAATTTTTAATTTCCGAAACCGTTTCAAAATTATCACCTGCCGTAAGTTTTCAATACGTGTGGAAAATTGCAATCGGATACCAGCTTAAATAATGGATTGCCACATTTGAACTGGGAAGACAGAGAGAAAGAAAGACATAACTTCAGAAGAATATGCGACCAGAGTAAGTTAAATAAAATCTTGTGATAAAAACAAAATATTTTCAAGTAAACCTTTCATTGAAGTCAAATTGAAGAGGTCAAATTTCTCTTGTATTCAAACAATAATATTTTCATTCAGTTTGCGCCGGTTCTCAAGCACATTGTCTGGATGAGTATAACCGGATATCTGAAAAATAACAGACCCCACATTATCGACGAACGACCTGAAACACTTTCACACATGTTTGTTATTCGATAACAATTTTTTGCAACAATGGCCCGTGTGCCACCTCATACCGACCGATATTGAAAAAGTCACTCACTCATATCATTCTCTCAGTGTCTATGAATCATAATGACAATGACACAAAAGAACTTTGCTGCTGGCAAACACATAGGACTTGACAAAGCTGGAATATACCACCCACGAAATATTATACAAAGCAACTTCCCAGCAGTGCGAAAATGCTCCTTATTGAAAATGGACGCAAGGGTCGATATTGGATCCCATAGGACTGACGTAATGTCGCGTAGCTGTTGATGGGTCCGTCTGTCGCCTGCATTTACTATTGAAAACAGACAGAAAAGAACAACTGTTTGACATTTGCCGGAGGATTGCAATCTTTTGTATTTTGGCGTGTGCCGTTGCAGGGCGACGGACTCTTTCTTTTGTTTTGTTGGGAGGAGTCATTAATTCTTCATATGAGACGCAGGTGGTCTGTGATGAAACTGGGGTAGCGCGTAATGCGGTGGCTTTATGAGTGCCGCCGACATTAATACAGGATGGGTCAATTTCTACCGCTGAAGTAGTGTTTGGAGTAAGCGTACTAATATCGTTAAAATACTCCAACGGACGGGCGCATAGATAATTACCCTACCGAACGGGGTAACCTTATATCACGGAGAAATCCCAATTATGTATCATATATTTAATTTTTGTAATTTTTTAGTAATCCTTTTGGACTCGTTAAATTGATATTACCTGCTTGCCTATGTCTCACAGCAATCTATTGAGAAATATGGTGAAACTCCGACTAATGCATAAGATATCTACAGGGCGTTTGATTGCACTTGGCACCAGGGACTCCTTGACAAACTTCCATCTAATGGCTTGCCGCCCCCCCCCCTCCCGCAGTGGTGTTCCTCGTCATATAGCTTTTCCACAGACCGGTCTCTCCGCGTGGTGGTCGATGGATTATCATCCGATACTATAACAGTAAATTCTGGAGTTCCGAAAGAAAAACTGTTGTTTCATTATATTTGGCTGTCACTCGTCAAGTTGACTCATAAACTAAAGAGGCCACTTAAACGAATTTCATATCGCGATTTCTCTAACTTTGATCCGAACCTTTTCAATGGACATATAATTTCTCATAACTGGAATAATATCTTCGAACTAGATACTGCGGATGAATTGGTAAACTTTCTTATTGACTGGTTGATCGCCCGGTTTAATCATCATGCACCCTTCCGAACTATAAGAGTAACTAAACCATCAGCCCCTTGGCGAACTTACAATATCAAAGAAATGATAAAATTGAGGGATGAGCTTTCAGCAGGTACAAAAAATTGAGTACTACGACATCTTGGACCAGTTTTGCGGAGAAACTACGTCATTGGAGCTATACGCCGTGAAAAAAAAGCTTTTCTCAACTATGTATTGAGGAGAAAAAATTCTAAAGAAATCCACAATACAATCAGATCACTCGATATTCTTCAACAAGAAGCCACACCTTGTCTATCGGAGCAATTGAAAAATGTCAATAGCACAAATTTTCATTTTAATAGTATAATACATCCACAAAAAACTGGCCCACACTTTTCTCTTCTCAATAAATACAAAAATCATAACAATGAACCTCTATTCTATTTCAGAGATGTATCACCAGATATATAGTTGATAAATATCTGAACAAAATGAAAAGCAATGCAATTGGATCAGACGATATATCAATTAGGATAATTCAATTGGTACAGTCTCCTTTAATTGAACACAGAACTTTTATTTTCAATAATGCTATTAAAATTAATTACTCCATTGATTGCTCCTTTGGTTAAATAAAATTCTCCCAATGAGTATTCTGACTTGAGGCCAATAAGTATTCTGCTTTCGCTTTCCAAGGCCCTTGAAATGATTATGGAATGAAAGTATCAAATGGCACATCATATATGCAAATGATATAATTACTTCTGTACAATCTGACTTTAGGACAGATCATAGCACTACTACCGCTCTTTTGTCAATCATAGATGATATTTTCAAGGCTACAGATAACAACAAACTTTTCTGTTTGGTTTTATCGGACTATAGCACGGCCTTTGCACGGCCTCAGCTACATCGACTTTACTAATGAAGCTGTAGAAATCATACGTGATTATCTTTCCAATCGCAAATGTCCAATAATTCAAATCACTAACAAGAAAAAAGTAAAATAACGTTTAAAAAAAAAGTTGCAATTGCCAGGAGCTGAACCCGGGACCTTCGGATTACAAGCCCAAGATAGATAGATACATAGATAGGTTTATTGAATTAATTCTCATGTCATATCCACAGTTTCAAAGCAAGACCATTCATAGTATATTATTACTAATTTACTAGAGACAGCTGCAGTCTTCTTCTGTGAGAAGGAAGGCATATCACAACCCAGCCGATGGTCAGGCTGTTAACTCGGATCTTTCTTCTCCTCTGCGTTGCATAGTTTAACAACGCCAACCTCCTGCAAAGCTTATGTTGGCATTTGTATTTATGATAATGCTGTTAGGTGTGTTTGTGAGGTATTTATTATATTGTTTGATTTTCAACATGAAAATCGAGAAAAAACCTGTTTTTTGATTTGTGAGAGGAGACCGTCCCACACCGCACATCGTTGAGATGCGCAGTATGCAACCTTATCCCCCCCGCACCGCATACACGACTTCCTTGCAGACTCGGTTCATCGTGCATGCCTTTAGTTTGAAGTTTAATTATTTTTGTGTGTTTTCTGTTATGTTGTGTTGGTCATTCATCCACCTCGTCGACGATTTCCCTTACCAGGTACACCTAGCGGAGCCGCGGGGGCCCCGTTGGCGCCCCCTTCCCCCCGCCTGACGCACCCGTCAGGGGAGCCGTACCAAAGGTTACTCCTATTCTCGTAGTGAGAATATAGAGTTCGGTGATCTGAACCTGAATTTGTCTCAAAGCCGACGCTATGAGGAGGTTGTGTTGTTCCATCCCGCAACCGCAGTGAGGGTAGTTAGGCTGTGATTGTGGTCCCTTCTTGGGATTTTTGTCTTTATCCTTCTGGAATGGAATCCATACTTCTTCATTATCATTTTGTCTGTTGAAACTTTCCCCCTTACAAGCCCAGCCCAAGACGCTAGCCATTCCACCACCGCAGGTTCTCAGATGGACATGACTGTATTGTCTATACTTTCCATCATGCAAGTATAGGTCCGTTTTAAACGAAAGCAGTTGAGATACGTTTTCAATTTGGAAAAAAGATTCACTAAGTGGGTAGGAAGAAAAATCGTATGTATTACATGAGAGTAAATTGCCTTTTCCTCCCTTGGAAACTACATCCTGTGGGAGGAAAAGTGACACTTTCCTCCCTAGTAATACAAATAGCTATATTTGCCGTTTGTTGTAGTACCCAGTTTCCTCGTTTACTTGGAGGTTGAATCCTGTGATGGTACGACAATCACTCAAGCATTGAAGTATGGGAAGTATGTGTACTCATACTATTTTTTTTGAAATCGCAATCAACTTTATCATAAATTAAGAAACTTTTATGAATGCATAACACTTTTTGTTTGATCTCATTATTGTTTAGACGACGGCAAACATTTTCCCGGACCGTTTTCGATACGGGAAAATTCGTTGCTTAGCAATGGACTAAAATATTATATTAGCGTATTTTGGGGTTTCAAGTAGCTCCGAGAAAGTACGGATTCTTGAACGATTTCTGAAAAAATAATTTTTTGTACAAGTGAAACGTCAACGTCGCGTCGTTTGGACAAGAATACATATTTTTGTATCTAGAACGTATTTCGCATTCGAGATGCAAACAATTTTTTTCTAAAACTGTATTAAAACTTATACGAAAATGAAAAATTATTAAATAAGTATCCAAGTATTTTTCGTTGTGAATTGACATTTCTTGTTCGCATCACTATAGTATAACGATAGCAACGTAATGAATAATAAATAGGACGCAGAAATCTTTTACGTTCTAGAACGAAAAGGAGCCACTCCGCTGACTGAGATTTTAATGACAATATTAAAATTTGAGTTCAGTTTTCGAAAAAAATAATATATAGTTATTTTGAGCTAAGTTTTCCAGACAGGAAATACGATTTTACTGATAAATTTGAATAACCATTCTAATAATAACGGTCGTTTGAATGCAGTAACTTATCGGGACGACAATAAATCATGTTAGGATGTATAGGAATTATTTGTCCATAACACATGCATTTCATGAGATATAAAGTCACATTAACAGTTGTACAAAAATGTTGTTTTTATTTTTCACATGCGAGAGAATGTTTAGCCTCTATCTGTAAACTATTGGAACAACTAATCAGAAGTCACAGTTATTCTATAACAAGAACTGATCGTCATCATATCAAATCTGATGATTATATACAGGGTGGGTCACGGTCGATGGTTCCTTAGATGTTTACGAAGCGGAAACCTGCAATGGTACGGATGGATGCAATTTCTCTTCCAATCAGCATCGTAATTGATGACTGAAACGTTGATTGATATACCATTTACCCACAGTTACAATTGCCATTAATTGCTTTATACAGGGTGGGTCACTGTCGATGGTACCTTAGACGTTTACGGAGAACGGGACATAGGATCATTCTGAAAATTTGGTTTCTCAAGTAGTTGCTCTTGGTCTATCGATCTAAAATATTTTCAGCACTGCAGCGTTGTCGCTTATACCTGAAAGTAGCAGCATCTTTGTTATTTCAAATGGGTCACCCTGTATATTACCGAATTTTTGAACTTGTAATTCCTTTCTGATTATTTTAGGCGTATTTTCTCCTATCCCTATCTCTAACGGTTTTTGAGATATTGGTTATTTTCCATATTTTTTATCCAAAACATAGCTCAAATTGAATGTTTATTTCTGCGGTATTTGGATTCTTAGGAAAATGCAATTTTGTGTTTAGTTCATCAAGATCATGTACATTGATTCTGTATAGGGAAGTTTGTTCTGCGTTATACAGGGTCGTTCAAAATTCATGATCTTACTGCTAGATACGAAAAGGGTTGGAAGTGCGTTTTTGCAAATGGAACATCCTGTATATTATGAAATATCCTGAAAGATGACTGAATTCCCTACGAATTGATATATCATATTCCCATACCTAAATAGCCAGAATTCCGAGATAATAGCAATTTTCAAAAAAAATCAATTTATTTTTCTCATATTCATCTAAGGTGGCTATTAAATGTCATGATGGTACATGACATTATGAAAATTTGACAATTAGTGCATTATTAATAATACCGTTGGGTGTTTCTTAACGAAAGTGACTCAAAAATAATTGAAATGGAGGGAAATAACTATTCAAACGAAGTTCTGATGAAATTGTTTATTCTTCATGGAGAATGTGAGGGAATTATAGCAAGAACGTGCAGAAAATTCATGAAACGTACCCTGAATTACAACCAATGAACAAAAGGAAGTTTGTACGATTACAACATAATTTCATGAGTCGCTAGGTCGATGGTTCAATCCACGATAAGATCATAACTTATTTATTTATTTTTTGTTCCAAATTTAAACACATTTATTGATGAAAATTTTGTTAAGTATTTTACATATCAATATTTCAGTGGTTATAAATAGTTCAGGTGAAACCATCGTTAGTTATTTCTTATGAATTGTTGGATGATTTTCATTTCTCGGTGTGAAATTTTCTTACCGACTCCCCCTCGTGCTTGAATTAATTGCCGTAAATTTATCTCGTACATGAATTTTCAAACAAAATTCGTACATGAATTTTCAAAGAAAATTCGTACGAAAAATTAAATTTGTACTCGAAAAATTTCGGACAATAATTCAAGCACTTGGGAGATTACAAGTGAAAATTGCTATTATCTCGGAATTCTGGCTATTTAGGTATAGGAACATGATATATCAATTCGAAGGGAATTTATTCATCTTTCAGGATATTTCATAATATACAGGATGTTTCATTTAAAAAATCGTACTTTCAACCCTTTTCGTATCTAGCATTAAGATCATGAATTTTGAACGACCCTGTATAACGCAGAACAGACTTCTCTATACAGAATCAATCTACATGATCTTGATGAACTAAACACAAAATTGCAACTTCCTAAGAATCCAAATACCGCAGAAATAACCATTCAATTCGAGCTATGTTTTGGAGAAAAAATATGGAAAATAACCAATATAAGGCTAAAATAATCAGAAAGGAATGATAAGTTCTAAAATGCGGTAATATACAGGGTGACCCATTTGAAATAACAAAGATGCTGCTACTTTTTGGTATAAGCGGCAACGCTGCATTACTGAGAATATTTTAGATCGATAGATCAAGAGCAACTACTTGAGAAACCAAATTTTCAGAATGATCCTATGTCCCGTTCTCCGTAAACGTCTGAGGTACCATCGACAGTGACCCACCCTGTATAAAGCCATGTGAAACTCACAGAAAAGGTTTAATTGTTACAATTGAGTTCATTATTGTAATGGCAATTGTAACTGTGGTAAATGGTATATCAATCAACGTTTCAGTCATCAATTACGATGCTGATTGGAAGAGAAATTGCATCCATCCGTACCATTGCAGCTTTCCGCTTCACTGCACCAGACAGCTACCAGTCTTAACGAAGCCAGGACGGCACTGTCCATACACAAGTAAAATATTATCCAAGCTGCACTACTTTAATGCATCTTAATAACAGTCATTATGTAGAGCGCCTAATCAGAAGATCTTTGCTCCAGCCCATTCGGCATTACTAAGTCTTTATGGTAATACCACAGCTTTCGCTGCAGGGTGGTGAGTATATCTACACTCATATTCGACCTTTCAATTAAGGTTTTTTGTTGGGGAGGAATTAATTTGATAACAGCATGTGTTGGGATAAGATGGTTGTCTTCATTACAGAGTTTTTTGCCTATCTGAAATGCATTCGGGTATGAAATATACGGTACAAAAAGTCTTAACTTTCTTTCATTCGAATATAGAAACTTGACAGCCTTCTCTTATTCATGAAGGTAAATGTAAATGATATTGAAAAAAATTTAAATTTGAAGGAATTGTTCGAAGAAATCGAAATTGAAACACAATTTTTCACTCTTACCGAAAATGGATCAGGCGGAAAATAAATAAAATGGGTGGAAACTTGGTATAAAGGGTGTCCCATCTAAAACTCCGCTGGCAGATATCTGGAAAATTGAAGAGGATATCTATATTTCGTGAAAGCTGGTGTTTTTGATGTCAAAGGGTTCTCTTTTTTATGTAGAGATTCATTGATGGGCGTGGCGACACCGAAGCTAACTTTTTTGAATGTTAAGGCCTTTTGCGATTCTGCATCAAATTCTGAATTCAGCCATATAGCACACTCATAGTTTCCCTTGAGTACTGATGCACCACAGTATCTTTATAGTATATTATAAAGAGGGTCATGAAAGCGTCAAAATAAATGCAATAATACCAGTATTAAGTTTTGTGCTGGTTTTTCGTAAAATTGAGAAACAGTATTAAATTCGAATGTTTCTTTGCATTCCTACTTGCTTCGCCATAAATACATATATTGTTATATCCAACTTTTCTGCATTCAAAAATTGGACCATTTTTCAATTTCACGAAATGCCGGTACAATACTGAATACACTAAAATCCGTAAAAAAAACTGTAAAATCTGACAGGTTTTCTGACAGATCGATGAATACTCGTATTATTGCATATATTTTAACGCTGTCATGGCCCTCTTTATATTATGCCATAAAATTGCTGTGGTGCAAGGGAAACTATGAATGTGCTATATGGCTGAATTCAGAATTTGATGCAGAATCGCAAGAGGCATTGAAAAATCCTGGGTGCCATTCAAAAAAGTCAGCGTCGGTATCGCGACGCCCTAACAGATGACGCCCATTTATGAATCTCTACGTGAAGAAGAGGACCCTTTGACTTCAAAAACATCTGCTTTCACAAAATATAGATATCCTCTTCAATTTTCCAGATATTTGCGGGCGGAGTTTTATATGGGACACCCTGTATACATCATACTGAAACAAATAAGAATGTGTACTGGTGGCCAGAAGATTTAGGTTATTATTAATTCTATTTACAATGGATTATATCGTCATAGTTGCACACAAATTATGAAAACAGAAAATGTATACCTAAAACATAAAAATTTTAAAAATGTTGCACAGAACCTACTTACAGAATCTGATGAGTTTGAAATTAAAGAATCTCAAGAGGGAATGTAAACCTAATCACAGGAGAAGAATGGAAATGATAAAATAGTCATTTTCCTGACAAGTGCGCAAAGTGTTACTTTTCTTCTCGCTCAAATACAGTTGGACGAACGACGCGAAGCGGAGTTCATATCAGTTTTTGGGTGCGGAAAAGGCACTTTGCGCACGTGTTAGGAACAACATTTTTTCTATGAGCTTCCTATCAGATAACAACAAAAATAAAAAAATCATAATTCAGTCAATAATTTTTATGTAAACTTGAAAAAATCTCGACACGTGTTTCAATCACCAAGTGATCATCTTCAATCGTCTCCAAGAGAGATGAGTTCATTCTTCCTCTTGAAGATAAATCATGTGGTGATTGAAACACGTGTGTTGAAAATAGTGGTTTAGTTTTAGTTCGAAAATTTGAATGGGATATTCATAAAATCTGTTGTGGAATCATCTGCCGCTGAAAGACAAACTTTAGACGATATTTTCCATCGTTCAAGATAACCTCTTGGTGGAGAAATAATATGAATTTCTTCAGATTTTTTTCTTTCTTTTCAGTTAGTCTTTTAACAATATATATCAAATGTAGTTCAATGTCCAGCGTGTCTTGTGCCGGGGAAGTACTTGTTTTCTGTTAGATATTACAAATAAAACACATTTTTTATTTTTCAGTTTTTATGGAGAATGTTTCCCTTTTCAGTGGTTTGGTGTTAGGATAAACTCTGCCCTGTCTGAACTTGCAGTGGCGGATTAGGGCGAGCATGAAATGTGACATCGGCGTTAAACCACGTTTTCTGAGAAAACGAGCGTATTTCATGAGGTATTACTGAATATCATTCTTGTGGAGAATTGAATTAACTCTCAACCTATCGAAGTCGTTTTTTGATAAAGCTTATATTTTCTGAAATAACAATAAAAAAAATATATTTCTTTGAAATGAAATTTGGTTAGGTTCCACCCCTGATTTTTTGGTAAACAATTTTTTTTCTAATAATACATGATGTCGAGATGTCATGTGCCGAGTTTCAGAGTGCTACAATTCATTTTTCACTTTTTGCTCGAGTTTGTCTGTCGTTACTGGATTATAGTAAATATCCGCATTACTGTAAAATACCGCAATCAAACTATTTAAAGAAAATTATCAAACGACCAGTAATTCGAGTATCCTCTAATCGTCCAACAAATTGACAGTAAAGAATTCAAATTGAACCTTCCATTTACAAATTAAGAATGTATTACATTAGACAGACATTTCTAATCAGCTTCGGCGAATTAATATTCATAGACCGTCATCATCGTCCTTCAATTAAAACCACCAAAACAGTTTCTGTACGATTACAAATGAATCAATAGTGACACTAATGACTCTATCAATATTTAAATGACGTGCGACAAGGAAGAGTCCTTTGACATTCATTACCGGTGACAATTTTAATGCTGCATATTTTGAAGGATTTCAAACGAAACATACAGTACGCTCATATAGGGCATGGAATAAATTCATTATTTCTGAATTTGAAAATATTTCGTGGATATCCTCCAGTAGGTCGATTTTCTTTTCCAAGAGGTCAGTTTTTGAACCCTTCCCAAATTTTATTGGGTTTTCCGATGGGTTATCCTTAGTGAAAATGACATTTGGGATATGGACTACAAAAGTTTTTGGGTATGATTATCCATATAATTATGCTTTCTATGTTATTAAGGATTTTTACAGAGTTGAACGAATATTAAATCTGGTTCTCGACATGATTTGTTTGGGTATTTAACCTTCCACTGTAAAATTGTAGAAGGACATATTAATGTTGAAACGGGCAACATTCTCCATGAGTATTGAAAAAAAAACAACTACTTCCCCGGCTAAAGCCACGTTGGACATTGAACTACAGCCGCAGATGATTCCACAACAGATTTTATGAATATCCTATTCATATTTTCGAACAAAAATAAAAACGACAAATTAATGTTAATACTTACACATACGAAATCCAAAAACACTGATGAATGTTCAAAAAATTGTGTTCACAATATACCTTCCCAAGAAACATTAACGCTCTTATAACGATCTTCAAGATCGCTTTGAGACAGCCATCATGCAGCAGCTTCTAACCAAAAAGGGCCCATCCTAAAAACGTCTTCAAGACCAAATTTTAAAACTGTATTAAAACCATTAAGTTTTAATTCTATATTCTCAAAGAGTTCTTAAAGGCAACTCTAAATACTTAAATTGAATCTTATTATCTGACGTTTTGCTCTTAAAATGTATTTACAGCGAACTGAATTAACTAAAAAATAATTAATTAATCCTAAAAGAGTTTTATTTTGTTTACTAATACTCTACAACTTTTGAGTCTGTATAATGACCGGCAGAGTGGTAATATTTCAAACCGCATGGGTATACTTAAAACATCATAAAATAATATTCGAAAGCAAACTATTCTGAAAAATTTACCAACGAATGGCACTTTTATGATAAAATGTAATAAAATACTTCAACATAACTCGACATAATTTATGTATTTTTCTCTTACTTAAAAAATATTTAAAAAATACCATCAAATTTTACTTTGCATCTAAGCATCTAAATGCATTTTTTAATAGAATGGCATACTTCGACACACCGTTCTTCAGTTTTCTAAGAAGATCCAAGACGCAATTATTTGAATAATATTATTCTTTTCGTTTATTATTGAAAATGTCCAAAATGGCAGAGTCTTCATTGCAGTAAAACATGACGTGATCTAGATTAAAACTAATTGTTCATTTATTGAATGTTTAAAACAGTGTTTTATTTACAACTTTAAATCCAATGACTCTCGTAGGACTCTGTTTACGTTTCCTTTTAAAATCAATACGCTTTAATGTGTTCAAACTCGTCACCTTATTGATTTAAAGTGGTCTTGCTCTCTAATGGAATCCTAACCTCACAAATTTTGCCAGTTTTGTGACTGAAAAAACAAGGTAAGTTTTGCATATTACTATTATTTCGTTACATTGTGTTTTATTTCACATTTGAACATGCGGACAGCACTGGTTCACTAAAATTGCTTCTTGACAAGATGGCATTTGATCCGTATGTGGAGGGGATATAATTAGTTTTAATGAAGTAGTCCAAAGACCAAAAGATATTTCTTTAAACCGAATTGTCTTAATTGAAACCTTTAAACTTTATAATACTCTTAATGTACTCATCTAAAGTTAAAAATTGTGTTTATGGATTCAATGTGGTGTTATATTGAATGTATAGGCCTAGGATAATATAGTTTTCCTAATGGGTTTAAGGAATACATCAAGGGTACTTCATAAAATTGCATCAAAACTATTTTTCCCCGAACGGATTATTTTAAAACCAACTTGCTATTTAATTATCAATAATAGCAAATTAGTTTTAAAATAGCTAACGTTAAGAGTAACATAAAACCAGTATAAGATCAATAGGACATTATAAGCAAATAGCATTTTTATTTTGATTTAAAGAATCCATTGAATTCTTCGTTTAAGAATAAGTGTTCTTTAAGAACTTTTAGTTTATCTTAAGGTTACTTTGAATCCGCTATCGAGTTATTGAACATATTAAAGCATTTTTGAAACCTAAATAAATAAAAACTGTCTCAAAATTGTTACTTGGGTTGGTCGTGTGGTATAAGTTCTATAGGTGAAACATCAAGGTCATTGATTGTGCGCCAGGAAAAACATAAAAGTTGCATTAGAAATCGAAAAATAACATGTTCGAAAATATCTAATGACAATCATATGATGGAATGGAATAATATCAAAATTTTATTGAGAAAATCAAATCAAGAAAAAACAACTGCCTTACAACAAATTCCATCTATACCACACCTGGTTACCTCTCCTCAGAGATGAAATGAGAACTAACGGAATGGTGATGGATTGATAGCGAACACCCTATGTATCAAGATAGCAAATGTCAACGAAAATAATGTATGGCAAATCTCATTGGACTCTGTCAAAGAAAGATCTTATCATTTCCAAACTAATTCAAATACATTTTCAGCGTATTTTCAGCAATTTATGGTAATGGAGGCAAATACAGTCTCCGAAACGTCAATGTCTTTTCGAAAAAGAGAAGTGGTTTTTGGTTATTTGATTCATTTTTGCAGATAGGCAAATTCAGTGTAGGATACGTTACTGACAAAAATTTATTTTATTCAAGACAGCAGCCTTGTGAACGAAGTAACTTATTGGGCAAATTAATTAATTTTCCCTGCTACACTTGTACAGATTTCCTTGGATTAACATTTTTTTATTTTCAGATTGTGGAAGTTCAAATACCCAAACAAATTATGTCCAGAATTGAATTTCCTCCACAAAATCAAACTTTCAATCAATAAATGAATCCGTTGTTCCACAAGGAATTGTTTGGGGATTATTTCTTTATGCATCAATTTAAATAACAAACTATTTATTAACACTATGTGTGGTATTCATTTAATTTTACTAAGTAATAGTAAGTGTTCGTTTCGTATGAAAGTGTCATTATTCAAATAATTTATTGTAAATGTCATAAGTTTCATTTTGTTGAATGAAGCAAAAACTTGGTTTAACATATATCTTTATTCAACAAAATAATCTCTGTGAAAACATGAAAAGGTATCTTCTAGAAGCTATGGAGTCCTCTCATGATTCCAAATGTTTTATTTTGAGAGATTTTCAAATTTTTCCTCGTGTTCTAATAAAGAAATCCTCAGCAGGCGGTGCGTATTTTACCTACATAACCTTCATTACCTTCATAACAGGTAGACGAGTGACAATATGCACTTTTCAAATTATATTTCAGTAGAAACTTTCAGCAAATTTGATTGAGTAAAGTTGTTTCGGTAGTTTGTAGCAAACTATTTTTAGTAGATTCCATGAAAATGAAATCTGTAAATGAGCGGCAATCTTCCTCGTTTAAGTTTGCATGTGCCAAATTCGAGCGAAGTTTTCATCGTACAGATACACAAACTTACCGTTGGAGATAAACAAAAAAGTTGCAGAGGCAATATTACAATTGTAAAGTTACAGTAAGTACCCAGGCAGCAAGCGTACGTCATAATGACGTACCTTATAGGTCATGGTAGACGTCATATTGACCCCAGAGTTGACGTCATTCGGACGTCTAAATGACGGTCAAATGTCATACACAAGACGTACATATGACGTCACTCAAACGTTATAAACATCGTCATTGAGACGTACTTTTTTAGATAATTTGGGGGAAAATGCAATGTTTTTTCTCAACTGTTGGGATATTCGTATTTTTCTTGAAGAAAATCATAATCACACAGAAAAATTATAAGGCAGTGTACTGGATGATCAATAACTGATACAAACTAGGTAGATTAGGAAAACTCAATGTCGTGGTTGAATTTTTTGATGCAAAGGATTAACAAACTCGTGATCATAGAAATAATTTTTATTTATAACAACATAAAACAATTTCGTTTCAGTAAGTAATACAGTAATTTTCTTGCTAAAAGTCAGTAAAAATGTCATTGAATTTTTCACACTGGATTATGCTGTAGCTATAGCACTTAATATGACTTTAGTTTTTATTCAATTATTACTAACCATCTAGTTCAATATTCCAAAATCAATTAAATCAAAATACACATTACATACCTCTAGTGTAAAAACATTTTTTTTTTATGGAATATAATGTCTATTTATCGGAAATATATCCTTCTCGTTTTACCGCATTTTAATATAAGCTTCATTGTCTTTCTTTGTAGGGCGGCCAAAATATTTAGCTTTTCAGTGAAGTAAACCACTCAGAGTTTACGACTATAAGGGCACCTTCATATTGTTTATTTGAACTCTACAGCTGAAAACATTCTGAACACTGTAACCACTGTAACACACAACAACTATTACCGAACTCTGCAATACTATCACTTCTATATTTATGTATAATGAAATTCCTTCCGACAACCAGAGAATAATGGTGACACCAAAACACATAGACATAAAGTACGAATACCATCGAGATTCCACTGCACAGGTTAATAGAAGGAAGCATCGACGATGGCCATGTTGCTTAATACGAACCAATCCGATGCGATCGTGTCGGTGTCGGACAACTGGTGACTTTCGCGGGAAATACAAAATGACGAAAATAATAAGCAATTTGATTTCTTTACATATGTTGGTATTTTTATTTGATTCACTTTTGAGTTATACATTTTTAGCTAAATAATGATTTAGTGTGTACTCTATTGATTGTATATGCAAATTATAAAATTTCACTTGTACGTATTATGCCACGGGATGAAGGCAATGGTTATTTTACGCTATTTTAAAAGTGACTTGATATAGGTACAGGTAATTCAAATATATCATCACTAGCCACTTCAATGAAATAATTTTCATAAATATCTGCTATAAAGCATTTTATGGGACATATATGATTAGTTAGATTTTTTATTTATAAAGTTCTTCTATTTTTTGTGTTACATGTGACCAAAGAACTACGTCATAATGACGTCATGTTAAAGACGACATAGTAACGTCCACTAAATGACGTCTGGCAGACGTCATTTTTGCGTCGATGACGTCTACCGTCATGAAATCACTAATTAAGTACGTCATTAGGACGTACGCTTGCTACCTGGGTATTAACTGGGATGTTTTCAAATGATTCTTGACAACAAATATTTGAAATGGTTGTTCCAATGATGTCTTTAGTAAACTTATGGAAAACTAGTGTAACTTACCGTGCTTAGTGGGCATAGATCAGGATATTTTTAAACTTAATCGAAACGAATATCGAACAACAACTATGCGAATATGTTCGCATTTGCTGACAGATCATCTGTCTTCAAAGTGATCCTGATTTGTGAAACATTCAAATCCTATACTGTATACAACTGTAGTGAATCGAACGAATATTAGTTTTATTTTACAGAAAACATGTATATTATTGCAGAGATCCAACAAACATGTTTGTTATGCTAAGTGTATAAAAACGAGGCTTGAAAAACTGCGACTCGTGCACAGTTTCCGAGAAAACATATTTGTCTTTCAGAAATTCTTATTTGCGAATCGTATAAATGGCACTTCAATTCGGCACGTAGCAAAAATGGAAAAGGGACGTAGTATTTATATTGGTGAAAGTGAAAATTCAGAAGGAATTTGGACAATTGGGGATTTTGGAAACTTGGGTTTGTTTCAATAAATTGGGAAATGAGTCTCTACTTTACTGAATAATGATGGTAGGTAATCTCTTTCGTGCTCATTGTTTGTCTTCAGAATTATCATTTTGTTTGGATGACATATGTATAAGTATATATATATATATATATATATATATATATATATATATATGTTGTAATAATATTATATATTATCATAATTCATAGTTGATTTCCATATTTGATTAGAGTTAATGATTAAATCGGGTATATATATTGAAAATTATCCATTGATTTGTTGGTCGTGGCAATAGGCACTGATAATCCGCGATTTGATGTTTGGGAATGCGCGGGTCTGAGACGGTTGAAGGAGGAAGCTAGAGAGAGAGAGAAGAATTGCAATTGACTATGGCTTCCGCGTTGAGGTGTCGCAGAAATTTGAGATCGTGTTTGTAAATGAAAAGAACATTTTCGTTGAGTTTCGAAAGTGCTTATCGAATTGATCAAAAGGTAGTACGAAAGAACACATCTGGTGAACTTATCAACTGCAACAGAACTGAAACATTAAAAACTAGCAGAAGGTTCAAAAGGTAGGCCTACCGGCAACCATCATCCACAGAGTCCAAAAGATCCGGATTCAACACCACAGTCCACTTCGGTGAGTTACCTTCCACCTCTCTTGTTTTTATGAATAATTTTCGTTGCGTTATGCTACATAATCTTTATTCGACAATGGTTCAAACAAAATATAAAAATACAAGGGCAAGTAAACAAGGCAATCACTGAAACGGTTTGAAGTTAAATACTTTTTTGCTATATTACTCCAATTAAAATAAGATAAAAAATGTATAATATCAAATAATCCCAGATTATGCAAATTAAAATGAAATTATATATGTATAATTTCAACTAACCCTGAATTACACTAAATATATAATGAATAAGTGATATGTTAAAATTCATGCTTTACAATACAAGAGTTTAATTCAATTATTAAAACCATGGATTAAAAACAGAAATTAATTACATGGAGGTTTCAACAATCATATTCTAGTCCAGTGGAATACAGCATCAGAAACTTTTCAGTTGTGGTATAGACAGAAATCTACGCGAGCAACAAGAAACGCATTTATATGATAATATCACATAAATAAGAGAGACGCACTACTGTGAGCCTCTCCAGTTACCCCACCCGACGCATTAACGGACCACGTGGCAATGCGACAAATCGCACACAGCATACGTCGATATCCCTTCCTCGAGCGTGTAGAGGAGAAATGTTAATGCTCTCTCAACTTATAGCAAGCTATTCTTTACGCTCTCATAAAACCACCATACCCAAGAAGAAAACTTTCCGATACTGTAGATGTCGTTGTTGTTAACTTGTCTAACTAATCTCAATTACTAAAGTCAATGGAATGGTTGTGTGGCAGAACATGATGGGCTTCTGCTGTTTTTTCTGTTCTTCCGTATTCAACATTTGCTGAGCGTTCTTTACAGCGTACTTTAATGGATCTTTTGGTCTGCCAATAATATTTTGCATCACGTCCTTACTTTTAATATTGTAGATTCCAGTCTTTTTCGAATTCTCGACTTTGTCCTTTGGGTTACCACTCGAGAAACCGTAACTAGGTGCTATTTCTTTTATTGTCGCCTTTTCTTTGTCAAACCTGTCCTATGTAAGACGAAAATTCCGAAGACGATGTACTAAATTGTCTAAACCAAACGAGTTTTTTGCGTATGTGCTCCAAAGGGTTTCTGACCAAACCAGTTCTCACCGGGTATTACCCTGATTATTCTGAATGGTTTCCAAACCAAACGAGTTCTTACGTATCTACTTCGAATGGTTTCTAAACTAAACGAGTTCTCATCGGGTATCACCTTGATTATTCGGAATGGTTTCTGAATCAAACGAGTTCTCACCGGATATCACCATAATTATTCTGAATGGTTTCTAAACCAAACGAGTTCTTACGTATCTACTTCGAATGGTTTCTAAACTAAACGAGTTCTCATCGGGTATCACCATGATTATTCTGAATGGTTTCTAAACCAAACGAGTTCTCACCGGGTATCACCCTAATTATTCTGAATGGTTTCTAAACCAAACGAGTTCTTACGTATCTACTTCGAATGGTTTCTAAACTAAACGAGTTCTCATCGGGTATCACCATGATTATTCTGAATGGTTTCTAAACCAAACGAGTTCTCACCGGGTATCACCTTGATTATTCGGAATGGTTTCCTAACTGAACAAGTTCTCACCGGATATCACCCTAATTAATCTGAATGATTTCTAAACCATCCATATCTTCGAACTCATAATAATTGAATAATTTATTTATAGTCATCTTATTTGCCTTATCCTCGTCGCCAATGTAGCATCCAGTATATTTCCTAATCACACTCAAGTACACACTTTTAGGTTTTCGGGTGTTTGAAATTACACTGACACTGTGGTTTTGTACCCGCACTCATATCCGTCGATGTATATCTCCCGACTGACCACGTAAGTCTGAGTCAAGTGCTTGGATTGTTTATCCCCTGGATCGCCCATGAATAATTAATACAATTACACTACACGAGCCACCTCTAAAAATATTTTTTCTTCAAGAAATCGTGTTTATACTTTGAGAGCCAATTTGTCATGTTCTTGTTATACTCAGTCTATTATTTACCAAGCATTCATTTCTTTGTTTCATGCAATAAATATGTTAATGTATCATCCACGACCAATAAGACGCAAAATGGAAAAATACCCATAATTTAAGGTAATATCAATAAAAATCTGACATAACTTTCCATAATCTATCTTTTCCAAGAAAACCATCAACTAGTGTTTTGTGATGGAGGAGTGCCATACTACGATATTGTTTTCGGATAGGTATGATGCTTTGGAGAAAAGACCGCCAAATATTACATGGTATAAAACAACCCTCATTCGCCACCTTCCTTATCTACTATCCAGCTCATAGGGAGCTAGAGACAAATATTTTCTAAATAATCTCGTCCATCTACCCCAGAAGTAAATAGCGATACCTTATCGTGACGAATTTCCATAAACGCAATAAAAAAGGAAAAAAAAATTTTTAGTTGCGCTTGTAAAATATGGTAAGGGAATGACAAAAACCGATCTAAGAATGGAGTTTTGTCGTGTCTAAAACGCCAGTTGCGGTAGCCTGTTTACCCCCAGCTGTTATTTATGAGTTTTTGAGATGCATGAGATAAATGCAATTGCATAGCCTTCATTGTTCATTGGAAATTGTTTCAAATTATTCGAAAACCACTTTTTTTGAATTAGATGAATGGTCGGTCTATCTCCCTAAAAGCACAACGTCAAATCAAATATATGGAATATATCGACGCAGAATTTCATGTGCACTAATCTAAAAAAATCATTTAGAAGATTTGAGTTACATGATTTCTAGGTTTTTGGGACAACTCTTATACAACTCTGGCAGACAATTGGTACAGTCTTGAATAAATTATTTTTACCGACATAGGGGGAGACTAAAAGGATTTCCAGCTTCTCACAATGTAATGACTGATTTATTTTTCATTACCAGTCGTTCAGAATTTCACTTAACCTATTCTATCTAAGGATACAAATACTTTTCGGAAACTCACAAATATCACATCTTCAGTATAGTAGTAGTAATCCTGGGGAGGCCGCTGCCGCAGCCAGGCTGTTGAAGATCAAACTTAAACTTATTCAAATGTTTAATGTTATTTTCTATATATCCATGTTGTTGTTATTTTTATGAGTTCAGTTGTTCAAAATATACCAAAAGTCTTGTATGTCATTAATAAATTTTTACACTTTTCTCTGAGAGTTTTTCACGTTTATTCCATTGATTAATATTTGTTTCAATTGGTTATGGGCCCAGTGTAACTCAGAGAAAGTGAAATTAAGTTAATCCATGATGAACATTGAAACAGTTAAAATTGAGAAACTACGAGACAACCAAAACTGCACTGAGTGGAAGTTCCAACTAAAAGTTATCCTGAGAGCCGCTGATATCCTCGAGGTCGTGACTGGAGAAAGCAGTAAGCCAATACAACCAGTACATGAAAATGAAGGTGTGACTACGGATACAAGGAAAGAACTTGACGAAGAATTCCTGAAAAAACTGTCTCAATGGAACAGAGATGATGCCAGAGCCCAGAAAGTTTTAGTCACTTCTGTAGAAAAGAATGTCATACAACATCTGATATGCTGTAACACCGCGAAAGAAATGTGGGACAAACTCCACAGAGTTTTCGAACAGAAGTCAGAAGAGAGTCTACATTTGCTTCAAAAACACTTCTACAGTTATACGGAGAAAGATACAGATGATATGGCGACGAATATATCCAAACTCGAATCAATTGGCGAGCAACTGAGGCAGCTAGGAGAACCAGTGCCAGAGTCAATGATGATAACCAGGATTTTGATGACATTGTCACCTGAGTATAATCACTTCTATAGTGCTTGGGAGTCTACACCTGATGATAAGCGAAATCTTAGAAATCTCACATCAAGACTTCTTCTAGAAGAATCCAGAATTTCGCTGCAACTAAAGAAAGAAGAAAAATCTGCTTTGTTGGTGAATAACTCTAACCAACATAAATCTAAAAATTGTAAATCTAGAGCAGGGTCGAAGCCATTACCTGGTAAATTTTTCCTTTGTGGCAAGAAAGGACACTGGAAGAAAGACTGCTGGTTCAGAAGAGCTGTTACCAATAATAGATGTGATAAAAATGTAAATTCAGCAGAGCTTCAAGAAAACATGAATGAATGAATGAATGAAAATTATTGACAGTTTGCCAAGATAATTCGTTTGCTGTGAACGAAGATGACTGGTTTATGGACTCCGGAGCGAGTCATCATATGACGAGTAGATTCGAGTGGTTCCAAGAGTATCAACATTTTCACCATCCTGAGCCAGTACGAATTGGAAATGGTGAAAACATGTATGCCCAAGGCAGAGGTGTCATCAGAATACACACCTTAGTCAATGAAGATTGGAAGCCTCAACAGCTAGTTGATGTTTTGTATGTCCCTAACATCGCTTTGAATTTATTTTCTTCCGGAGCTGCCATGGACAATAATTTGAAAATGACATCTGATGACAAGAAATGCGTATTCACCAAACACGGACAGATTGTTGCAGTTGGAGTGAGGCAGTCAAAACTATATTGTATGCAGTTCAAAGTGATCGAACCAACACCAAAACCACAGAGTTGTGTGGCAAATGTTGCCGAGGTTACAAATATACGATTATGGCATGAACGCTTGTGTCACCAGAACTTCAGACAAATCAAACATGTCCTAGCCAAGAATAATATAACGTACAATACAGATGAAAATCTATTTTGCGATGCTTTTGCGTCAGTTGGGAAAACAACATCGGAACCCTTTTCCACAAAGTTCAACAAAAAGTCGAAGTCCAGGCGAGCTCATTCACACTGATTTATGCGGTCCAATGCAAAATGTTTCAGTTGGTGGATCAAAATATTTTCTGCTCCTCAAAGATGATTTCACCCATTATAAGGTGGTATACTTCCTGAAAGAGAAAAATGAAGTTGCAGAAAAACTGAAAATTTATTTGGCATTTGTCAAAAACCAGTATGGAATAAATGTCAGAAAAATTAGATCAGATAATGGTTCGGAGTATGTAAATCAGAATATGAGAAAAATCCTTGAAGAACATGGCATTCAACATCAAAGAACTGTACCATACAACCCCGACCAAAATGGAGGTGCCGAAAGGGAAATGCGAACAATCGTCGAAACTGCCAGAACCATGATACATGCAAAAGGTCTACATCTGGAGTTATGGGCGGAGGCGGTGAATACTGCCGTTTACATTTTAAATAGAACAGGAACCAGTTCAATTAAAGGAAAAACCCCGTACGAATTGTGGACGAAGGAACTGCCAAAAATAGACAATCTGAAAGTTTTTGGCTGTGAAGTTTACACTCATATACCCAAAGAAAAACGTTCCAAATTGGATCCAAAATCAAAAAAAGGTATTTTTGTTGGATATTCTGAAACAGTCAAGGGTTTCAGAATATGGTATCCTGGAGAAAGAAAAATTGAATTCAGTCGCGATGTCATTTCCAAAGATGAACTGTCAGTAAAAGAAAGGAAAAATAAAACCGATTCTAATGAATTTCAAATAGTATCACTAACAATTCCTGAAAATGAGTCTAAAACTATAAGCGTTACACAAGAAGTCAACTTAGATGATGAAAGAATAGAGGAAATTTCAGAAGAAGTCATTGAACAGAGACATGTGAATCCATCCACAGAGGTCACAAATGAAGATTTTGAATCAGATAAGAATGAATATGATGATAACGACGAAAATCCTAGATATCTTCTGAGGGACAGATCGAAATTGTTGGCACCATCAAAATATACAAATTATTTCGTGGCCATGTCAATGGTGGCAGATATTTCTATTCCCAGAAGTTATAGGGAAGCTATGGATTCAGATATGGCAGAAAGATGGAAGGAAGCGATGGATGATGAGATGAAATCTTTGATGCAAAACAAGACGTGGGAACTAGTTACTTTACCGAGAAATAAGAAATCTATAGGTAATCGATGGGTGTACCAGCTGAAAACAAAAACAGATGGAAACATCGAGAGATACAAAGCTCGATTGGTTGTGAAAGGATACTCCCAACGATACGGAATAGATTATGAAGAAACTTTCAGCCCGGTTGTCAGATTTGACACAATCAGAATGATTTTAACGTTAGCCGCAGCAAATTGTATGAAACTCAAACAATTCGATATCAAAACAGCTTTTCTGTACGGTGAATTGGAGGAAGAAATATATATGGCTCAACCTGAAGGATATTCTGATGGAACCGAGAACGTTTGTAAACTTTCGAAAAGTTTATATGGACTCAAGCAAGCACCCCGAGTATGGAATACAAAATTCACGAAGTTTTTGAAGGATTTTCACTTTTCTGCTACAAATTCAGATCCTTGTGCATTCTTGAGGAAGAAAGGAAGGTCGATCCTTTTTCTGGCTCTCTACGTAGATGATGGATTGATAGCTGCATCTGACAAGTCTGACATTGATATCCTTTTGAGTCACCTAAAGGATGAATTTTCGGTCAGAACTTCAGAGTTATCAGTTTTCCTTGGCATAGAGGTACAACAAGAGCAGAACGGGACGATTTTCATACATCAGGCGAATCACATAAGAAAAGTTTTGAAAAAATTCAACATGATAGATTCTACCCCGAATGACGTACCTGCTAGCAATGACTCTGACCAAAATTTCAGTCTGGAAGCTGTCGATATGCAATCAATACCATATAGACAAGCTGTAGGAAGTTTGATTTATCTGTCAGTCTGTACACGTCCAGACATTGCATATGCAGTTGGGAAAGTAAGTCAGTTCCTAGAAAATCCTCAACGAAATCACTGGAATATGGTAAAGAGAATAATGAAATATCTGAAGGGAACAGTGCACTATGGGATCCACTATAAAACGAATGAAGAAATGGTACTGAAAGGATTCAGCGATGCAGATTTCGCATCTGACAGAACTACAAGACGCTCTATCAGTGGTTATGTTTTCCACTTAGGAAATTCTCCAATCTCTTGGGGTTCTCAGAAACAACAATCCGTGTCTCTTTCCACCACAGAAGCCGAATACATTGCCGCAAGTCTAGCAGCAAGAGAACTCATTTGGCTGAAACGTCTTCTTCAAGAGTTCACTGGACCTTCACAGAGTACTCCCATATTGTTTGTTGATAACCAGAGTGCAATCAAACTAGTGAAAAATCCTGAATTCCACAAGAGAAGCAAACACATCGATATTTGCTACCATTTCATAAGAGAGAAGTTCAAAGAAAAAATATTTTTATTGGAGTTTATTCCAACTAAAAACCAGATAGCCGATATTTTTACGAAGCCAATACCCAAATCCAGATTTCGGTTTTTGAGATCGCTGTTGGGAGTGACCTGAACATGGATATACCAGTTGCAAGTTTGAGGGGGAGTGTTGAAGATCAAACTTGAACTTATTCAAATGTTTAATGTTATTTTCTATATATCCATGTTGTTGTTATTTTTATGAGTTCAGTTGTTCAAAATATACCAAAAGTCTTGTATGTCATTAATAAATTTTTACACTTTTCTCTGAGAGTTTTTCACGTTTATTCCATTGATTAATATTTGTTTCAATTCAGGCGGGTAGGCCCCAATGGGCCCTTTTTGCCATCCCTCGCTCTCCACATAACTACATTGCCTCTTCTAGTCTTCCTTTCCGAACCTTTCTGACCTTCTAGTGAAGGTCAGTATGCCCGTCCACTCTAGTTCGATCAGTTTCTCTTGTTGGAGTTTTTCGACTCCGAAGATTTCGAATCTTAGCCTCCCGTACGCCTCACACTCGCCAAGGAAGTGATACGAAGTTTCTTCGTCTTCTTCGCACATATAGCAAGTGGGACTGTCTTTTATACCCATTAATGACAGGTGTCTACCTAGTTTGTTATGGCCTCTTAGTATTCCTAAAAGAAGGCGTAGTGTTTGGAGATCTCTGCCTAAAAGCCACGTCATCCTTGACTTGCTAGAGCCGGCCACAAAGTCTTTCGACTGCCTGCACTGCCTAGTACTGGCTCCGGTCCACAGAACGGCGCAGCGGAACCGGTTCTGGCAAGCTCATCTGCCACCTCGTTTCCCGGCATCCCCCTGTGACCAGGGACCCATACCAACTTGACTTCCTTTGTTTCAGCTAATTTCTCAGGAGCATCTCCGCATTCCTGTACCTTCAGTATATGTATGCAATTTGTTGACTATGCATATTCCAGAAAACAAAACACATCCGATCGAAACAGTCCTTCTCGTTCCCTACTTTTCTAAAATATGCATTCACCGCTTGATTCTTGATCAGCAACTGACATAGAGTTTCGCACAAACTGAACACAAAATAACCAGAACCGAACTAACATTAATTAATACATGTAGGTTCAGCAACAAGTTTTCAGACTAGTATTACCTTGTTCTATGGCATGAAAACTATGAACTTGCAAGTTTTTGGTAAACATTGTACATTAATGAGATCCTTGTGGAGGGATTATGTGAACACATATTATTCATAATGGGATAGATTCAATCGGGGCTAATAAATTAAGTACCTATGGTTAGTTATCCGGTTTCTCTATAGGGATTTGCTGACGTGAACATTTCCAAGCTTCAACTGTAAAATATTTCAGTGATATATTGTTATTTGATGCAACGATCCAAACAGAATTTCCCTCTGCTCGTCAGGTGAGAATTACCAGTGTTCTATATCCCTGTACTACAGTTTCGAGATAAATGAATTTCAAAGTATGAGTCAGTGTAGACAAATCTGTAGCAATAAACTGTCCATATACTTTTGTTATACGAACTCTTCTGAATATTGAAGATACATTCGTAAAACTCTTGCTCAATTAACAAATCAGTTGAAATGAATTTAAACAATATTTGCAGTTGGATATAGAACACGGAAAGTGTCATTTCGATTATTTTGTGGATATAGATTCAATCATAACATTTATTCACTTCATAACTTCCAATCGGGTAGAAATAATTATAACCCAATTTGACACGATATTTAATTAAAAAAAAAATATTCAATTGAGTAAAAACGAGAGACATAAATCTCCATAATTTTGATTTTTTTGATCACTGTCGATTTCGATGGCCTTGCCTACTGTAGGTACTTGTGTTCTATCAGCTCTGAATTTCCCGCATCTGGAGTTCAGAAAATGTGTCTATAGCAAATTAGAAAATCGAATTGGGATTTTGCGTAACACAGCTGTCAGACCACAGGCCATTTTTTTCCAAATTAGGATTAACACGAATTATAGCTTCAAAATTTTGACTATTGTTTTGGATATGTGCGTTCCGGCACTTCCGCAAAGATATTCATGGCAAAAGGCACTATAAACTGTGTTATTAAGACTGTAATGTCCTGTCAAATTGTTTTAACTTAATTTCTATTTGTGATAATAGTAACAATAGGTAGGTATAGCACAATTAGGCAACTTCCAGGATGAAGAGTAAACATTTACATCAAATTTTGAACTATAGAATGGGATGAGTGGGATATGGAACAAGTAAATGGATATAGACTACAATAATAGTACAATTTTACTGAAATACAAAGGATATAGCCTAGTTACTTTGGCAATAAAGTTCAGCAATATTATTTCAGGATCGAAGTAGATCACAGAATTTAGCAAAATAAGTATTTTTTGGGGGATTCTAGCACTGGTAATCATTTTTCACGTTTCCAGGACCGGTAGGGCCCAGACAATAATTCATAACTTCCTCATTATGAATTCTGCCAATTTCATATTTCAGGGTTACAATCGGGATCGGTTGAGAAAAGAATTCACATGTTCAGAATAATTTTTCCAGGCGTCCAGGGCCGGCTTCTATCCAGCAATAAATCTGAACTTCCTTATTAGGAACTCTGCCAGTTTCATATTTCAGGGTTACAATCTGGATCGGTTGAGAAAAGAATCCACATCTTCAGAATAATTTTTCCCCGGGCGTCCAGGGCCGGCTTCTCTCAGCAATAAATCTTAACTTCCTCAAGTTAAGATTTATTGCCGGAGTGAAGCCGGCCCTGGATGCCCGGAAAAATTATTCCGAACATGTGAATTCTTTTCTCAACTGATCCTGATTCCTACTCTGAAATTTGAATCTGGTAGAGTTCTTAATAAGGAAGTTAAGATTTATTGCCGGAGTGAGGCCGGCCCTGGACGCCCGGAAAAGTTATCCCGAACATATGAATTCTTTTCTCAACTGATCCTGATTCCTACTCTGAAATTTGAAACTGGCAGAGTTCCTAATAAAGAATTTAAGATTTATTGCTGGAGTGAAGCCGGCCCTGGACGCCCGGAAAAATTATTGTGATTGTTATATTTCAGTATGGAATTGGCAGAATTCATAATGAAGTAGTTATGAATTATTGTCTGGGGCATACTGGTACTGGAAACGTGAAAAATTATTACCAGTGCTAGAATCCCAAAAAAAATACTTATTTTGCTCAATTTCATCCTTTGATCTACTTCATTCCTAAATAAATAAATAAAAAAATATTGCTGAACTTTATTGCCAAAGTAACTAGGCTAAAGGATATAGTATAATTATTTACTCGTATAATGGATTTGGAACGAAATGAAACCGTACTTTTGATGGTTATAGAAAAATTGAATTTTTTTCAGATTTTTGTTTGTATATAACTCATTATTGATGGAAAATGGATACAGAACATTATAATTCTCAGCTGACGATATAGTGAATCAGTAGAGTTGTGTCACACTCTTAGAATACTGAAAGAGTTAAGTACTGACTGGTCAAATGCTCCAATAAAAATCAACATAGTCATGCGCTACAATTGTCTTAACACTCATAATTCAAATTTGATATTAATTACCTATTATAGTTTACATGTATAATAGCTATTTATATAAAAAGTTGTAAAATGGGCGTGTTTTCGCGCCAGACGTGGATATTGGAAAACGAGCGTAGCGAGTAGTTCAACACGTCGGTCGTGTGCAAAACTCGCCATTTTTTTCCAGCAGCACAACTGTATAGACCTGGAACTGTCAAATGGTACCATGTCTCATCTACGAAAGTTGTTGGGTACCGCGTACACTTCAAATCACAGAAGAAATTCACTATTAGTGTCTTAGCATTCTTATGGTCACCAGATAACAGTTGTGATTCATAACAATTACTGGCACACATTCATCAATACGCAACAAAGTATTCCTTAGGGCAATTTCTCATCCAAGTTTGTTCGAATTTCATCACGTTACCAGTGCTCACCTACCCGTCCAGGCGATCCTACAAAATGTATTCAACTCTGTCATGTCGTCCTCAGCCAACAAAACTCGAATCATTTCTTCACTTGTCTTATAAAGCACCAGCTCTCCTTCATTGACACGTGGGACGTCTTCTGGAATTCATTGTGTCCATTATAATGATTTCATCGTCCTCAAAGTCCACTGCTAATACCTACCTGGTGTTTCAATTCTGTGCTGCCTCGAATCAGTTGAATTGCTAGCTCAAGATGTATAACGGCTGGCTCCCCTGTAAGTGTGAGTAGTTTTCGAATTGACGGTCACATTCTTGCAGATTTTTCGCAAAGGTAGGCCGAATAATTTCCTAGGCGCACCTGTCTAGCACCGGTGCAAGACTCGTTGGTACTGGGACTGTCTACGAAGACATCTTCGTTTTGTCGATGGAAGATATGCGTTACGCTGGATGCAGGCCGAATATTGCCCCTTCTTATTGACTTCCTTAAGTTTCACTGCATCGGTGTCGATTCTTCGAATGATGGGCTTTGCTACGCACATCCTCATGTTTTCCGCAATTTCAGCATATTTTCTTTTTTTTTTCAGGCAACACTTTCTCTAACACATTTCTCATGCCGGCTTCAATAGGTTCCTTGGAATTTCCTTATAAGTATTCGGTCTGCACTCTTGCTGTTGCAGGATTATGTTGCGGCCTCAAATTTCGAAGCGCATGCCAGTGCATCTACGACATCTGTTGAAAGAGTTACTCTCAATGCTTGCCCTTGCCTGGTTGGTTCCTTAGTCGCGAAGTCTGTCTATGAATGCCTGAACCGGTCATGGCTTCACTACTTTTTCCGGTATAGCTGGATTTGAGGAAGATGAACCAAACAATCGGTAACTTCGAATTCCTTCGCCTGATTTCAAGCAAAGGTTTTTCAGCTTGAAATGGTTTACGTGTTCGAGTTGGGTCTGCCCATATAGTTTTAGATGTTTTACCAGCTGTTCTTATTGCTCTCCCCTTCTCTCGGGCAGGAAGGGTTCTCAAAATGTGCGTTGCTCGCCCGTACAAGGTCAGTGTCAATGCTACAGACTTTCTCATGCATTCCATATTGATTTTGTTTGGTCTCAGCTTCAAATTGTCGGCGATAATCTGTCCCTGGAGTTTTTGAAACGAACGGAGGCGATTTCATGTATTCCTGTTTCAAAGCTGACGTTGAAATCTTTCATTCCCTTTTCAACTTCTTTCAAGTTCAATTTCAGGTCCAGTAAAGTTTTTTTTAAGTTTCCATCTGTCCTCTTTTTGTTTGGATATATGAAATGATGCGTGGGATTTCTTAGAGTTATCTCCACTCCACTCAGATAACTGATGTCATAAAATCGAATTGAAGTAACTAATATTTTCTCCTCCTAGGAGTTTCGCAACTCTCATTGAATAATATCTTTTATTCCACACAGTCTAGTATAACTGGTTTATGAATCGATATTTCTATTTTAAAAACTTCACAAAATATGTGTTTTACACTGACAAATGAAATATGCTATTTTTCATTTGTTATTTCAATGTGAAATATTCCACTTCAAAACAACAATGCGAAAAGTGAATGACCAGTGCGAAAAGTGAATCAATAGTGTGAAAAGTAAAATGGTTATACTGAGTACGTCGAAATTAATTATACTTCTATGTCAAAATATATTGCATGATACATTTCTTAAAAATGATTTCATTTTGTTCTTGGGGTTAGACTTGCTAACGCTCGTTTCGCAATATTCCTCACTTACTAAATAGAATGCCGCTTTCAACACTTGTATCATACACAACTATTTTATTACAGAAAGGAATTTATTATTCAACAATGAGATGCTTATCAAGTTAGAAACTAGATGTCCTGTCATCCAGGATGCTCACTGCATTTTTCTATACAATATAGGAATATATTTGGTTAAAAAAATCCATCAGAAAACAATTACTTTCCTGGCTAATACCACGACGAACGTTGAATTACATACAATGAATTTCCTTGCACAGTTCCTACAAGGCTATCTCAGCAATTGCTAGTTGCATGGAAAATGTTAATTGAAACATTTGGACCACCTATAGATCGATTTCTGGGTTCTTTTCCTCATCAGTATAGGGTAGGTCTCTGCAGACAATAACTAATGTCTGCAACAAATGGTCCAATTATCAATCCATGTATAGGCAAAAGCTGAGATACCACCACCACAAATATTTTCCTATATTGTATAGCAGTGAGCAGTGAGCAGTGAGCAGTGAAAATCCTGACATGGCAGGACATCTAGTTTCTAACTATTTTATTGTTCTGCTTGCGTTCTTACTTCATATATATTCGCAGTAACGAATTTTAATATTTACTATTACTATAACGGTTGAATTTCTGCAAACGTTCACTTTCATCATTTTTACCGTGGAACATGGCAATGTAAACGGGGCACCAACTGAGTTGTAGGTTTCTGAATATGACTTACAATGTTTTTGTTGAATAATTCCTATTTTACAGCTCAAAGAACGCTGCTGAATACTCCACCAAGTCTGAATAATAGATTATTTAATAAAATCAGTAAAAGATATTTATTTATTTCAAAATAAAGTTGGTTAAAACTCAACTGTCAAAGAAAAGTAGTTTGAATTATTATAAATAACTATTTCTTCTTCTTATTCTTATTTTTATTTGGATTGACAATTAGATCAATTAGCCAGTTCCGACAAAGTGAGAATTCTGTCCAAACCATAGATGTTATTTATAACGATCATGCAGAGAGCGATAGTATAATTGAAGTTTTCATGCGCAGGCAAGATGTTGGTTTCATTCTATTTATGAGGTCTGTTGGTAAGCCAACAGTTGGTAAGCTGTTCTTTGATAGTGTGACAATTGGTAACACTGTTTGTAGAAATTGAGGAGGGGATTAAATTTTGAATTTCCGTTATCCTCCATTTCGTCCATTTCTGCGTCTGGTCTCACTTGAAGAACTCGCTGATGATTTAAATTTTTATTTTTGAAAATCATCCAATCAGTGTCTATTGATAACATTTATAAAGAGGTAACTATCTATTTAAAATTCAAAGTGAAATTCATTGGAATAAATATTTTTGTCATTTATAATGCTTTTGAAATTATTTTATTTCCAATGAATTTTCATGATTTCTCAAATGGCGTCAAAGAACATGTTTCACAACAATTTCTCCTTTTTTTGTGTGTAGTCCGACCAGATTTGAATTCAAAATTTGATTTAAATATAAAAATGATAAGCTTATTTAAAGTTATGAGCTTATTTGAAAATAGAAGCTTTTTATAATTTAAAAAGCTTACTTCAAAGCTTATTTCTTGAATGAGCGGCGATGTTAGTGGCCGATTGCCAAATTACCACAATACAGAACAACTATATCTACCTATGATAGCTGAACTGGCTGAATTACACACTCGATCAGGTGTCCAGAACCAGGTGGGGAATTCAGGAGTGTTTCAGAGCTGCTGTCACTGTATATAAGAACCAAGGAACCCGAAGAGCTTGAAATATATTAACAGGAAAGGAGTTTGGTTGATTCTTTCTTATAACTGACTGGTCAAGGAAAATATGTAAGGTTGAAATGCATTTAACCCAATATTCCAAGTAAGTTGGTATGACCATTTGAATAACGTACAATAGCCAAATTTCTTCACACAACCTGATTCAATCATTACTTCTAGACTATTCTAGATCTCATCAAGCCCTGAACTCGGTTTAACAAACGTTCAATTTATTAAATACTATTTTTTATGCAACCTGATTACTATCATCATTTACAGATTTTTCAAGATCGTCAAGCCCTGAACTTGGCTAACAACATTTATTTGATTAAATACTATTTTTTTAGTAATTGTTTTATTTGTATGTCTGGAGTATTTTCTCTTTCAGTGTAATAAAGACTTTCTACAGAGACTGGCTTTGAGAATGAAATACTATATCAGAATTTCTATAGATGGCGTCCATATGACAACTTTCATTCAGTTATTTCATTCTCTCTGTCATAAATTGGATTTCTAAGAATATCTTTGGGTTAATTCACCAACAATCGTACCACGACCTTTGCCTCCGACATAAGAGTTAGCCCTCCGCATTGTTTAAATGAGGTTTAGGTGAAAAACTCCTTAAAAAGGGAACAAAACCTTATATTACTATAAACTTGCCATTGTGTGATTTCATTTACGATATTCAGTTTCACATCTGACTATTACAAGCTATAACAATTTCAAAATCCTTGAATCCTTTGGATAGAGAGCTTCAATATTACGGATATACAGAGACTCTGTGAAGAGATTCTCTATACGCTTGTCTTATTTCAAGAAAGTTTCCAAAATGTTTCTGTATTCAATCCAGCAGCGCTTTCCATTATCATTACTCCATTTTCCGTAATTACATTGTAAAATGGAATTGCCAAACCTACGAAACTTGTTAGGAATGAGTATCACGCGCAAACTTTGCTTAGGTTTTCAATAAACTTAATGTTGAAACTTTAATTACAAAAGAAATATTGCCGAAAGTTTCTATTAACTTTGCCATTAACACGAGTGGATTTAGCGAATTGTAATTTGCGACGGTTTTATATATTCAATTAAATTAAAGTTGTTCGAGAGGTGTTGACATCGAAGTGTCCAATTTTCTCGATCAGGAAATTGAATGAATTAGCAATGGCATACGCCAACACCAATTTCTACCTACTTTTCCTCAGCTCTCACGTTTTCTGGTCATCAGAGGATTTTGCTCTTCGTGGCAACCAGAACATAAAATGATAACACTGGTGACGATACTCGTCCTTTGAATTATTCGAAAGATTTTAGATGATTGAATAGGTATTTTTGTATGTAGAATCCGAAATGATACTTTTGCGTTCGAAAATGGAAGTTAATTTGCAGAACTTCAGCGTGGCAAAATAACCATTCGAGAACGCAAAAGTACTTCGCATTCGAGATGCAAACAATATTTTTTCGAAAACTGCATTAACACTAATAGGAGAATGAAAAATTAAAGAATAAGTATCTCTCAATGTTACGAAAGCGTTTAAGGGCCACATAGTTTGTTTTTTCAATTTTTCCGACTTCAAACACGGATTCTACGATAAGAAAATATATACCTTATTAGTGATTCCAGATACCTAGTTTTGTTATGAACATGTGCTTTATTATCTCCACTAGCGCTCTTGAAAAATATACAGTGTCCGGCATAAAGTACGCATCATATGAGAAATTTTTTTATTGATAAATTTTGACAAATATCGATATGTGCAATCGCTTCTGCATCAAAAGAAACCCGAAATGACGTTGTACAGTGCCGTTCGTCTTTTCGTGTTTGGCGGGAAATTACAAAAAATTAAAAATTATTCCTAAAAACACACTTCTTTGAAAAAATATCGAAAAATTTTATTCGGAAAACTTGTTCAGGTTGACTTTTGTGATAACGCGCTGATGGTGTCTCTTAATTAAAAAAAAATAATGTCAAGTTTGAGATCATTTTTACAATTTTTTGTTGAATTCCCAGGTAGCACCTCATGTTGGCTCAAACTTGTTTTCATATTGGGCCAATATGGATATATTGTAAATGTAAAAATAATATTGAAAACAATATTTCATTAATAGTACTTATTGGTGGAATATTGTCTCAACCTGTTCTGAATGTATATTGTTTCATAAAATATTGGGTCAATATCGATAGAGCGATATTGCCTACATATTGTTTCTAGCATCTAGCTCCAATATTGCGATTTCAATATTACTCTCATATCGATTTTGAGCATAAAAAAAAATATTGTATATCCAAGTTTGATAGCATATTGGTGGAATATGATTTAATCCATATTCTAAAAATTAAATTGACCCTATATTGAATGAGATTGTTACAAAAACCTCAAGCGAATATTTGAAAGACAATATTGATACAATATTACAAAATACATGTATAACTAGGATTGAAATTTGAATATTGGCCGAATATTCGATAAACAATATTTAAATTGAGTTATGATTAACCTTGGGTAAGAAACCGCTAGGTGGCCCCACATATATGGAACAACAGCTGAATCATAGTAACATATATTAAAAAATGTTTCTCACAATATGTTCACAAGTCAATCCACTCAGTGGTTAGGTGAAGTAGAAGTGAAATTGTAGAATTTTTAAATTATTCAACATCTTCTGGAAATATTTCACCAATGTTTCCAAGGCTATATTCACTTTGGATATTTTACCAATATATGCAAATGATATTGTATCAATATCCCTAATATTATTTGTATAATGTCCAAGTAATATTGTATGCCAATATCCCGAAATAATTATAATTTTATCTCGCCAATATTACGTTTGAATATTTTGCCAATATTTTACCAATATTATTCCAATTACAGTGATATTGTACTTATATCGCCTAACATTTTGAGGCCAATATTGCTTCGAGAATATTAGACCAATATTATTTTTTAAATATTGGACCAATATCGCCGAATGTTCACTTTTTTTTCTCGCCAATATTATTATTTGAATATTTTGCCAATATTATCACCATATCGTACCAATATTATCCCAATATGGGTGTGCTACTTGGGTTCATCTCCGCAATGAAACTTCAGGAACATAATTTATTCGAATGATTTTAAGTTACCTCACAGACACAGTAAAACCTTTAAGATTGCAACCGAAATTAAATTCCCGCCAGATTGCTTCGGCGAGACTCGTAGAGAAAAAAATGGGATATCGTTTCCGTGATCTTAATTTGATATCGCTCCAATACCATAACTCAACTCCTTGCACCCTGCTACGCCAATTCCCCGTAATTTATGCCAACTTACCCCTTGATTGTTCTATCCACTATCGACAGAGTAGTTTTTGTTGTAAGCCCTTTATCCCCTACAATTTTATTGGTTTTTGTTTTCGGTGCTGCAGAATTATTGTCGCCAAGTTCGCAGATCCCCTATCGATAAAAAATGAACTGTTACAGGTACAGTCGTGCTGAGAATTATATATGAAGGGGAAATAACAGGGGATTCTTCAGAACTGATTTATAATCGATTCAGACTCGAATATACATTAACCACTTGCGAATGGAATTTGACAAATTAAAATTTTTATTATGTGTTGATATCTGAAATGTGCATAACTTAGGGCAAGTTTTTAAATTCATCGATGGATCCATCGATGAGCATTGCATCCTTATTTAACTAATGAAAAATGACAATGACAGCACGAATGCGCATTATCCATCGATGAATTCAAAAACTCGGCCTAATTGTATGGATTTTTCATCTCTTCATATAGATATGAATATTGGTTATTCTGCAATCGTTCGCTCGTTGGATTTTGGCCAAATGAGAAGAGAGATTCAACATTTTTGCCTACCGAATTGTTATAATGAAGAAATGTTTCATGAATTTTCTTCAAAGTGACCGCTTAATGAGGATGAGTAAAAACAGATATGAACGAGTTGGGAATTACAGTTTCCCATCGTTCCTCTAGATATTGCGTGTTTGATTTCATTTTAACCTCAGCAAGTGTTTGGTATCGTAGGGTTCAGTTTCTTCATTTCGAGAAGAATCTCAGGTATTGAAAGCTGTATTCTTCCAAATTTCATTCTGACAAAAAATATTTACATGAAACAGCAATCGATGAAGTTAAAAATAATGAAAAATATAAGAATTTTCATTTAGTTCCCGAGGCAATGGAAAAACACACATAAATATACTTTTCAAAAGGTATGATCTCAAAAAAACTTGACGATGAGATCTCTTTCGTTAGATGCCAAATCCACCATTAAGCAGCGGTGAAAAATCAAAAATCCATATTGACAATGAATATATCTAACAACCAAAAATATTTATTTTGAACTGCATCAAACAAAATATGTGTTTTATTTTCCAAACCTGCTCATATTCTTCGTACGAAAATATCCAGCTGCAAAATCAATTTCGAGGTAGCAGTTTTTACCAAGTTTAATTTGTTCGAATCAATATATATCCTACTAAGTTACTTATTTGTGAAATGATAGTCTTCTCCTTCTTAGACGAAGTAAATTTCCTGAAACACTCCCATACAAATATGCCGATTCATTTTCGACATTCCATTTTATCGACTAATTTGTACATGTTGTATCCTACTCGATTTTTTAACACGAAAAGTCTTAAAAATTAATATCTAAGTTTGGAGTTATAATAGTTCAGTATTAGTCAAATAATTATCCCCTTTCCATACATATTGACCAACCTCTTTTTAAAATTCTTCACTTTGAGGGACACCAAAAAGAAGAATAGAGTAATTTTTTATCTGTTTGATAACATTCAACGCAGAAGCCAACGAAGAGGAAAAGTTTAACTGAATATACTGAAATGAATTGCATAGAGAGGATATGATTCAAACTTCACAAACTCTTATTGAACACCACGACATGTTCCGCTAACACAGTGGCTTACTCTAGCTCAAGCTAGAGGACGCTACTGTGTTAGCGAAACAAGTCGTGGTGTTAAATGAAAGTTCTTGAAGATCAAATCGTCTCCTGTCTAGACAATTACTATGGATCTTCATCAAGTAACGGGTTTATCAATTTGAAAACTAAAATGAACATCTCTAAAATGAACATCTAACCGATCAAACTGTAAAGGGGCGATAATATCTTTACTAAAACATTGTCAAGGAATATCAATGAATGCTTTTTCATTGCCGACCAAAAATGTGTGTGCAATACAATCAGAGATCCACTACTTGACTTGATTTTCTAACTACTTGACTTGACTTGAAATCAAGACAAGTCGAGTCAAGTATTTATTTTTGAAATTCAAGTCGAGTCAAGTAGTTACACATCAATTTCTTGTGAATCGAGCTACCTAGTTGATTTTTCTTGATAAACTAGTGCCTTTTTTGTATTAATCTGATTAACTGCCAAAACGCAATAACAATAAAAATATATGGATGCAAAATAAACAAAGCTGGTGTTAGTAAAATACCTACAGTACAATAACATTCACGTCCCACTCCAAAATAAACGAAATTGGAGTCAGTAAAATACAGTACAATAATATTCATGTTATAATGTCCCACTCTTAAAGCAAAGTAGGATGTGTTTTTGAAATGCCCTGTATCAAAATGTATAGCATGTGCCACAATTTTTACTAGATTGCTTGAATCCTATAGATTTTCGTATATATTCAAAATTAAAAAAAAACAGCAACAAATAGAAAATCATTAAAGAAAATAAGATGTGGACATTTTTTTGACCCACCGTGTAGATTATTAAATTGTGTCACAAACTACTACATAGTAATAGCTAATATTTAATTATTATTTGACCTTCTCAAGCCAACTCGAAACTGAAATTTTTCCACGTCTATTCGAACCTGTAGAGGTATTTGCCCAGAATTAGGTGAGCTGGATCTACTAACTTCTTTTTTGTAGACTTTAGTGTGTTAGGCTTGTCGCCTTACTGAAGATGTTCCGTAGTTTTTCATTTTCAAAACCGCCGTACATAGAAAACATTTGCCTTGTTTGTCAGTATTTTTATTACTCTTAGGATCTTGCTCGACTATGAAATAATCCATATTTTTTTCGTTTTATCAGATACACTTTCATTAACTTCAACTCGTTTACTTCTGTTTCGATGTCATCAAATTCTGACACTTTTTCATCTACGATATATTCTAAGCCGCTGCTTTGAAAAGGTTCCGATTCCATTACGGACAAATCACTCAAAACATACATGAACAATTATTATTCTTTAGCCGCCACTGTTTATTCTTGATCAACGCTGGTCTACTATTTAACAGCACGTCATAATCGAGCAATCGGGGTCCTGCTTGCTGTATCTTCGGTGAATCCCCTAATTTAATGCTTCGATGTGCATTTCACGGGTTGCTATCAAGTAATATCATTTAGTTTGATTTTACTTGATATCAAGTCAAGTAGTTCACACCGTAAATCGAGTCAAGTCAAATATCAACTTTTCAAAAGCTTGAGTTTTGGAGTCGAGCCAAGTATTTAAGAAAAAATGCAAACTACTTGGCTTGATGAATCCCTGAATACAATGATGAGTTTTGTAAATACGTTAACGATCACTTCCAAAAGGATTATTACTTCTGAACACATCTATGGGCTTTGCTTCGCAACATAAATATACAAATAATGACTATAATTTCAGAGTCCTGAGAAATCAATTCAACATACTTGCAGATAATCTCATTAGTCACATCATTTCCATCAACAATCATATGCCTGAGATTATCTTCCACCAACGAACCATCCGACGCATTTTGCTCAGTTCTATACAAGTTAATGAACAACTCTTATAATCTGTGGGTATTTTCGCCCAACAGGAAAATTGCAAGGGTACAACCAGTCTTAAAACAACCATCGACCACCGTCATCGAGCTCACAGAATATCTGGAATTCTCAGGAATTAACAATGATCGACAATATGGTTTCCGTCACCAGAGATCAACTAGTTACCTGCTAGCTCATGTCTCACATATTTGGCATTAATCTGCCAAATAATAAGGCGATACTCTCGCCATTACATGATATATCTCCAGAGCCTTTGATCGCGTGTGTCACAATGGACTCCTTGCCAAACTTTTATCTTATGGCCTGCATTACCAGTTGCGTTCCCTGCTCTTCGTCGCAAATGACTAATGATTAGTTTCGTTAATACTCCGTTTCATTAGTTGAGTAATCTGATCTTATTTCCTCATAAAACGACTTAGATTAAAAATAACATATTCCTTGCGTTTGTCCACATGGTATAGGATAGATTCAAGGCTATACGAAGAAGCATTGGTTTGTTTCTTGAAGCGGTAGTTAAAATTTGGACCATTCAAGATGGGCAGATACCAATGCAATATCGAAACTTCAAAAGTTACGAGAATAAACTTCCAACCAATCAAACTTTTCACAATAGTGAGTCAAAGAAGTGAGAGGTGATTCAAGGGTCGAAAAATTGGGGATGGAACAACAGTATCACATAGAAGAATCCAAACTAGGTTGCTTACCCCGTTCATAATTGGAGTTAACCCCAAAATTATTAACCTTTTCATAACTACTAGTGGATTTAAAATTTCCCAGATAATTTGAAATGGTGCATTCAATAGAGATATTTCCTCAATAATCCCGTTATATGTGTTTTGGATATTGAACCCCTGAAGATCAAACGAAATGATATCCATTATCAAGTGTTACACAAAGATCGGTTGATGTTACAATGTACATGTGGGGCACCTCGTAGAAGCGGTATATTTTTGATGTAGTTTTTCCTCGAAACCCGTCTTTTGCAGCTAGCTATGGAATATTAAGCTGCCTGTTTATTATGGAATCTCAAATATCTTGTATAGTCACAATTTATCTCTCGCTGTTGCAATTCCACACATTCCGGCACTTGTTATTAAACTTCCAGAAATACTTCAAGCAGTACTCGGAAAACTTTCTTGAGATATATATTTCCAACGGAAATTTCTCATCGCAAGCTTCATATGTGCAAGGTGTGATTTATAGATATGTAACTGTAGGAAAAATGGCATTGGCCGTGTTGGCTTATAATGAAGAAATGATTACAAAGAACTCCACGCAGTGGAACGTGTTACCTTTTGCACTCTTGATTAATATAAAAGGACATTAGTAATTGTTTTTTGTTCAAAAATATAAATAGAATATTCATAATCTGTTATTGAATCATCTGCGGCTGAAAGACAAACTTTAGTCGCTATTTCATCATTCTCAATGAAAATCAATAAATGAAAAATATGATTTTCTTGTAATATCTAACAGAAAACAACTACTTCCCTGACCAAAGTCACGCTGCTGGACATTGAACTACATCTGATAGATTTTGTGAAAATACTCTAACTGAAAAGAAAAAATCTGAAAGTAAAAATTCGCATTTTTATTCAGATATTTGATTTTTCTTAGTTATCTCTAGTTTTCATTGAAAATTCATTAAATAAATTAGATAGGGAGAATATTATTAAAAAATATCACCCACAGAAATCGTTCATATCATTGAAGCAAGATTCGCTTCTCTCGCATTTAATCCCCAGTACATTTTGGTCGACGAAAATTTCGCTTTATCAAGCTCATCAGGGAGATTGACAGAATTGGAAAGCAGGCTTTTCAAAAGCAATTACACATCAGGGATGGAAATGGAAGTATTTCTTCAACGGTAAAACTTTATTTTTTTACATAAACCTGTCATGGGCATTGCTTCTGAAGAGCCTGCTCTCCAATTCTGCCAATCTCCCTGATGAGCTTGGCAAAACGAAATAGATTTTCGTCGACCAAAATGTATTGGAGATTAAATGCGAGAGAAGCGGATCTTGCGACAATAATATAAACGATTTCTCTGAGTGATTTTTTTATAAAACCTCTATAAAACTGCTATAACTCTACAAGTGCCCACATTCATAAAGGTTTCCAGGGCTATTTTTTAATATTATAATAAAACCACGTTTTCTGAGAAAGCGAGCGTATTACTGAAAATCATTCTTGTGGAGAATTGGATTATCTCTCAACCTATCGAAATCGTTTTTGGATAAATCTTATATTTTCTGAAATAGTAACAAAAATATATATATTTTTTTTAATGAAAATTTTTTTAGGATCCACTCCTGATTTTTTGGTAAACAATTTTTTTTTCTAATAAAACATGATATCAAGAGGTCATTTGCCAAGTTTCAGAGTGCTACTACTATTCACTCTTCACTTTTTGCTCGAGTTTGTCTGTCGTTACTGGATTGACATTTTATGAAGAAAGTTTAAAAAAATCAGGATATATTCGCTGATTATTTTTTTCTTGCGTTTCACTAACCTTAGCAGAACTCTTCCGATACTGTATTTGGGATTTTTATATTTTCCGTATTTTGCATAAAAGCACTTCATTGACTGATTAGATTGCATTTTATTCTGTGCGACCTGAACTTGTTTCTATAACTATTTGTTTTTGTACTTTTGAATTATATGGCGGATACAAAGTCTTATCCCACTCCTTCATAATTTGAACCTTGAGTAACCCCGTAATATATAAAATCTAGTTTGCAGAAAAATGAAAACAGAATAATCAACTACATTCCATTCTATTTTTATAGCTATATAGCAGTGATTATTTCTGCATAATTCTCGTACGGTAAAGTGAATCGTTTTTCAGAAAATTACATATTGCCATTCGGAATTATCCCATCAAAGGGTTATTACTTATAAATAGTAAACAACACGCAAAGAGCCCATATTATGGACAACCAACATTTGCTATTGCCACCACATTACGTTTTCGAATTTCTCTGGAATACGCGAAAATGAATGAAAGAAAACTCAATAGGACGAAAACAATAGATAGGTAACTAATATTTGAAAAAAATATTAATGGAATTGCCGGTGATAAATAAAAATAATAATAATAATAATAATAATAATAATTATTATAATTATTATTATTATAATAATAATAATAATAATTATTATTATTATTATTATTATAATAATAATAATACTCCCTCATAAACACTCGTAGAGTGTACCCAAAGGCATGGCCTATGCGGGTAGAGGACGGCTATTATTATTATTTGCCGTGGCGCTCCGGGGCGACTTACTGATTTTTGGTGGCGTATTCACTACACCTACCTCAGCACCACCTCGGGTGGCCGGCGTGCACTCCAAGCTAGCACTAGCCGAGATTGGCATCTAGACAACACACAATACACTTGCTTTCAACAAGGACTTTGGTCGTCTGTCGATTCCGATATTGAGTACTTGAGAAAAAATCCCTCGTACCTACATCGGGCTCGAACCGAATACCGCTATACTGAAGTTCTAACTAACTAACTAACTCAAAAGATTTTTATTATAGATTAGCAAATTCACATTTCATGGTAAATGACAAGACAAAATCATTTCTTCTGAGCTTCATAACCCAGGCGGTTAGGAGAAGGACGGAAGAATGGGCGCAATGGTAGCGTCCCTTCTACTCCCGATCAGAGGAGCAGAAGAGCGCCTTGCCAAGCGAACATAGCCACCCCCGCGAGAGGGCGCTCTAGTCCGCCCGGGCTGATGGTAACGCTGGCCGGACTTTTCATTATAGCACGACAGTAGTTGGGCATGATACACGCCTCCTGCAAAGCTTATGCGTGTTGTTCATTTACATTCAATGCAGATATTGCTTTATGCAGTTTATGAGGCTGGTTGCTTCAATGTTGAATCCCGGAAAAGGCTTTAGCAAAAAACCGGGTCGAGGTCTACGTTTCATACTGAAGTTCTGAACGGCTTGCGCCTTAGACCGCCAGACCACCGACCCAATTTGATTTTTGCCCAATTGGGCATTCTGAGTAATCACCTCGTGCATTCTTGCTATGAATTTTGGCTCATTGCTGAGTTCCCCCCACTAACAAAGGACCTAACCTAACCTAGATTTGATGCCTCTAATAATTAGTTGTTATACAATAAATAATGTATAATTTAACTAAAATTATAGTTAGGGGAAAAGTTATATTATTTTACCGAATGAGTTTGAATGTTGAAACAGATGAGAAATATAAACTTTCACTAATATTATGAGAAATATGAAAAATTTTAATTGAATATCGTAGATATATGATTGATGGAAACAGCCTTGATTCAAATGTGTATTTTTTTATCAAACCACAGAATTTTGACATCAATATTCCCCAATAGCTGTCTCCTAACTTTTCATTTTCTTTTCATGTACATGTATGCGTATTTATTTTTTCGGAAGCCTTTTTTTGTCACACAGAAAAAAATAGTACCTATTGAATCAAACAAAATATATTTGAGTAAATCAAATTCGTTGTCAGTACGGCGAAATCAACCTATTATTTCAAAGAAAACGGCAGAATATTTGAATTCCGAAACAAATATTTGTTTGATACAAAAATACATTGGATAAAGTAGAGAGTTATATATTTTTTTAAACAATTCCTTTGGTTTGTTTTATACGTGAGTCAAAATGCATTGTTGTGTATGCATACACAAAAGTGAAATGACATTTACCGCGCTTTCGCAATCTGTGTTTTAAACAACTTTTTAAAAACATTACCATGGCAACTCCATCATTTAAATACATGACTATGGTAAGCGTTCGATATCAGTGGTTAACAACCTTTCTGACCGAGTAAGTCTTGGTCTGTCAATTTTAACTGGTACAATTGGTACGAACTTGTTTCCATGTGAGTTGGTAACAAAAGTACTAGGATATTTATAACACTTAAACAAAAAAATTAACCAAACAAGAAGGCAACTGACGACTGATCTATATTTACAAATGATGAAATAATGTAGACTAGACGATGTTGAAACTTAAAACATTGATGCAGTGATGGTACAACTCTCGGTTTACGGTCACATGCATGGCATCACACGTTGAAAGGTGAGGGCTACATCTTCCCTAGCACTAGTCTCTTGAAGACTTCTGAGGGTTGCGGTGAGGATGTAACCGGTTGGGAGAAATGAAATTTTCAACAATTAAGTAGTAGTTGTGAGGAGGCTGTTGATAGTCCAATCTTCAAGACTTACAATACCACTTTTGTTATAATATGATGTTATTCATACTGTAGATGTTTTTCATTAACTGTCATGTACTTGTCAAAAATAAAGAATTGATAACGTTGTTTTAATATAAAAAGAATTTTATTCCTGTTTGTTATTCCAAAGCATAGTAATTTTCAACAGGTTATGGGCCCAGACCCTGAATAACTGTATTTTTGCTTTGTGGAATTATTGTATTGGCGCAACACAAAGTTTGATGCTGAGATGTCAGATAATTTGGAGCATAACACGTCGTATCCTCCTTTCATGAAATTGGCGGGACGAGAAAATTATCAAGACTGGAAGTTTGGAATGGAACTGTATTTACGAGATCTGAACGTGTGGTATGCTGTTATTGGTTATACTACGGATGATAAAACTGATGAAGCTACCAAGACGAAAAGTGATCAAAAAGCTCTCACGAAAATAGGCTTCATGGTTGCACCCTGTTGTTATCCTCATATTCGCAACTGTACGACAGCTAAAGAAATGTGGATGTATTTGGGAGAAGCTTCTGAGGATAAAGGGTTGAACAGAAGAATTCAACTTTTACGTTCTATGTATTCATTGAAACTTGAAAAATCTACTTCGATGGAATTATATGTTCACCATTATTGATGATTGTACTCAAAAAATTTTCATTTACTTCATCAAATCAAAGAATGAAGTTGAATTAATGCTACATCATAATACTATTATAATGCTACTAAAAGAAAAGTATAACAGCGAAAATCATAGTTAAACTTCTCCCAAACAAACTGATGGTTGCTAGAGTCTATCAAAAAATTGTACGTTCCAATCTATTATCAACTCTTTTCAATTCCATTATACAGGGTGTTTCAAAATTCAGTATCAAGAATTAAGTGGCGTATATTTTAGGTCAATATAAGACTTTATTTCCTATAAACATATGTCCGCAACTGCTTAATTTCTAAGATACAGGGTGTTGAAATTTAACAAAAATGACAATGATACGCTACTGTTTTTTTTAATGAATATTATATTTTTTATGAGTGTCCTCTATCTATTCATAAAAATGGTCCCTTGACTTTTTTCCCTACGAAGAACAGTTTTCGATTTAAAAAGCAAAATGAGACTTACAAAAAATCGTATAGGTACAAGCGAATGACGACCTTTTATTTTTTAAATCGAAAACCGTCCGTCGGACGGAAAATAGTCAAGAGACCATGTTTGTGGAAAAATAGAAGACAATTATGAAAATGATACTAATTTAACAAAAAAAAAACAGTAGCGTATCATTATTTTGATCAAAAATGAAAGAGCATGTTTACAGAGATGCCACTGATGAAAATTAAAAAACGTTCGCCGTAGAAAAAATGTATTTTTATGTGCACTTTGCATGTACCAAAATTAAAAATAAAAGCCAAAGTGGTTTCAAGATATTGAAAAAGAACTTATTTTTTTGTTAAATTTCAACATCCTGTATCTCAGAAATAAAGCTGTTGCGGACACATGTTTATGGGAAAGAAAGTCATTTTTTGACCTAAGAAACACGCCCCTGAAATCTTGATACTGAATTCTGAAACACCCTGTATATCAGTTACAACAAAAAGTGCCTTCACTTCGCCAGGTTGTGTCATTTGATGATATATTTTAGGCCATTCTTTAAAATTTATGACAATGGAATTTCGAACGCCGCCCTAATAAAACTCGAGCAAGACAACAATCTTTTTCCAAATTAAATTGTCAACTTACAGAAAATCTCGAACAGATAGCTTAAATAAAAAATATGCTTTTTTCACAAGATTTATAGCTTCAAGGCTTATTTACTTCGAACTTGTTATGCATTCTGGTAGAAAAACTACCCTTAATTTATTATTTCCAGTTACAAGGCAGATTCCACCCCTATTTGATTGTGTTGTGAGACCGCATGGATTTCGTAATTATTTCACTTTTGTTTGATGCGTATGATGCAGTTACATTATGCGGAATAGATTGGGAGGGTTGAAAATTATTTTAGCTCGGGGGCTGGAAATATTACGCATGTGTTGCAAGGAGGGAAAATATTTTTTGTCAAGGATCAAATCGTATGTGAAATCCTGTGTGTTCAGAAAATATAATGAAGTTGGGTAGGAAGGTGAATTATCATTGATTTTCATTATTTCTAACAGATATGATTCAACGGTCGTAGGAGTCAGTGGTTGTTTTTAGACTTGTCGTCGAATATACATATTATACAGTGAGGACGTGAAAAGTCCTACCCATCCCCTTTAACTCTTGAAAGGAACAAGCTTATCGAGGTCGGGTAAAATTCAGGTGAAAAGGTACACGGAAAAAAATCCAATACTTGGTATATGAAACTCATATACTCTTTTGTTGAATTTCATATACCCGGCGTGACAGAGGTATGATTATTCAACGAGGGCCACCTTTTCCAAATAAGCTTGGGTGTTTGAAACCAAACTACTTTAACATTTTCCAAACAACCAGTCTCAGAGGATCAGATGCGTTTGGCATATTGAGCTAGACACCCCATTCTACCAATGTAGTAACCTGGGCATGTGAAAATGAGACTCTGGTCGAATATAATTAGGTCCCCAAGATTTTATGACTACACTGATAAAAAGAATGTCTTCAATCAAATATATATATATCCTCTTGAACAGAATAATCTTCTGAAAAGAATAATTATTTCTAATTAATGAATATACTCTTATTTCAAACTTATTGAACTGTTTGCTTCTTTATATAAATTGAAATGAATTTGTTTACATTAAACATTCCAACTCTTTACACCCTAGAGAACACCTACTTATGAAAAATGCTCCCTTTGACTCAAGAACTCGACTTCTTGGCGAAGATCAGGAGGAAGCAGCACGTGGCACAGTCAATCAATGAGCTTTACTCTAGCGGGTGCACGCAAAACCCCGCTACCGGAACGGCACGAACCCACGCGAAAGCGCGCACTGCGACTGCCGACTGGGATCTTTATCCTGTTTGCTGTTACCCGCGTTTGGTTTGGGGGTTGTGTTTGAATCATAATTTACGTTGTTAGTTTTGTATTTTTCACAGTGGTTATGTGCAAATCTGCTGCTACAGAAGTGCAATATGAAGGTCCAATTATTTCTGCACGATTTGAATTGAGGTCATTTATGGACCAGTTGTGAAGGTAGGTTGAAGATATTTTTGTTTTCAATAGATGTGTATTAATGGCGAATGACGCTGTCGTTTCTATATTCAATCGCATTTCTGTGCGTCACCGAATAGGTACCTACGTTGATTATATAGTTTCTGAAATTAAAATATTACAAAACTATTCTCATATATAACCATTATACCTCGATTGGTCGCAGTTGTTCTCTGTTTGTTGAACTGTACCATATGAACATGGCTTCCATGGCACATTCGTACTGGACCTCCAAATGCAGATAATCTTGAATCAAAAATCTATTGCATTATAAAAAATAATATTGTTCGTTAGCCAGGAATCACACTGATCGACTAGGACCGACCGTCCGCGACCGTCCACCTACGACCAAAATTTCCAACACGTATATTCTTATCGCACAACTCACACTGTATAATCGTCATTGACCGTCCTTGACCGTTTTTCAAAGACTATGTTCGAAATTGTAGTCTGCTGGAAATTTTGGTCGGTGTCACACTATCCTGACGTAATGTCATTTTGACACACATTTATGATGAACTTTTGACTTCAACAAAACTCATGTAAATAGGTATATTTCCTACCGGAAAAATAAAATGTTCTTCTTCAGTATCACTACTGCTCATTATTTAAAGCAAAACTATTGATATTATGAATTTAACTTATTTTCAATAAATGAACAGACAATTCACATAACCTTTCGAATGTCAAATTAATGTCAGATTTACAAAATTATTCTAGTGGTCGGTCGTGGATGGTCGATCAGTGTGACTTTGAAAGTTTTCATTGATCTACTTTTGGTCGTAGGTGGACGGTCGCGGACGGTCGGTCCTGGTCGATCAGTGTGATTCCTCACTTATTGAAGTTGAAATATTCTTGCCCCAACCAACTCACACCATCGAACAAGGAAAGTATTCACAATAGTGTTCATTGTCAAAGTTGAAATATTCTTGCACCAAACAACTCCCATTATTAAGTGGAGAAAGTGTTCATATGTCTCAAAACAGTTTCCTTTCAAGTGGTCAAGAATATTCCTTTAAAAAATCAAACTTAAGGTTAAGGTAAAATTATGTTAAGATGAAGAGTGATGTCGTGTATGTTTTTGAATCGTGAATTCAAAAACAAAATTAAATCATATATCATTAGTATATAGTTTTTGTGTTAGGTTAGTAGGTGTAACACTTGGTCCTCCTGATTCATGGGTGTATTCAAATAAATTATTCACCAATCAACCTATTCAAAAAAACATTAACCCTCTCAAAGAGTTGTCCATAATTTCGAGTATGAAACTACCACTATTATTGAGTATCAGGTATCACTCTCTGCATTGCACACGTTACACTGCTTCAACAATTGGAAATGAAATGACTAAAATGGACAAAGGACGCCGTCTGCCGGCCCAACACGTGGCACATGCCCTATTTACTCATCTGATTCGTTCATCTCATTGAAGTTTCGGCCCGAAAAATTTCAGACAGGAATCTATTCTAGAACGACAGAAGTTAACTTCAAATCACTGAGAATCTTACGTTCATATGACGAGAATATAAGGATTTTATGAAATTTACAGTAGAACTGAGCATGTATGCCCGGGGCGTTATGGAGGTCATTATGAATCATAACGCCCGCTAAATGTTTTTTTCTGTAGTTCCAAAAATTAATTACTCAGAAAAGTTTTATTTATAGCTGTATACATAAAAAAGGGACTAATTATTTTCTCTCAAATACGATTTTAAAATGTTCCTGAAAAATTAGTACCAAGTTTGAAGTTCTGGTGAGTTGACCGATGATGAACTCCTCAATGTGCTTTCGGTTTCGTTCGGAACGTTAACATTTTCTTTTTCAGAAACGGAATGGGCTATCATTGTAGCAATTTTGTTCTTCGAGCAGATACTTTCTTCAATGTAGCTCTCCGCTACTGTACTACTCTTCCATTTTCCATGTAATTATAGTGTTTTAAAGGAAGCATCACCTTGAACAAGAAGCGTTGACGACGTTCAGCGTGGACAATGACCGGTGTAACCTTTCGGGTTTTCAAAAAGTTTTCCAACACTTCCTATAGTATTTTTACCTACAGGTAACTCAATGCATTTATTATTTCTGTAGGTTAAAAAAACCTACGTTGTTTACATCCTTTTGGTCGTAGTGCAATGTACTTTTTAACTGAGTTCGAGGCTCCTATTTCGCTTTCTTCAACAATGGTGAAACTTTTTGAGATGCAGGTCTTGGTTTCTGGTACCTTGATTAGTAAAACGGCTCCTCTGTCTTCAATGTCATCAACTGTCATTTCGACCATTTCATCGCGTCTTAAGCCTCCAAATACGCCTATTACCAGAACAACTTCATGTAGCAGAATGGTATCATCTGGAGCTCTTCTTATAAAAAGTAATACTCGTTCACCTTCCAACACCTTTGATTTTTTAGGAATGTACCCTTTTGAAATAACTTTCAGAGAGGCCATCAGTTGACTGAATGCTGACATATTATTGTTTTCTTCAACAATCAATGTTGATTTCAGCTGTGAGTATTTGGTCCATAGACTATTTGCACTATATTTCTCAGATGAAATAATGTGAAATGAATAAAAATATTGATATTTTTCATGAGATAAACTCACCAATTCCTGGAAGTATGCCATTAAGATAGTTTCATTTACGGTATTCACTGTGTTTTCATCTGTCCATTTCAAAAAATGGTCATACTCCTTTGAGCTCTGAGCGTCAAATTCTATGGGATCTCCATAATTATTATGAACACAACAGTTTTTAGTTTCCTCCACTAACACGTTTGTCAATTCTTACAAAAATGCAGGGTCATTTTATTAAATAAACAACCCTTAGCAACCTGTTCAATGTTTCAATGGCAATTGCATAAAAGCTCACTTGTGCTCAGTTGCCGACCAGAACGCAGTGAATACTATGAAAAGAAATTTATGAAGTAAACAACGTCGTTTAAGATAATTTTTTCATGAAAAATAAAAAAATTATGAAGTAAACAACGTCGTTTAAGATAATTTTTTCGTGAAAAGTAAAATCTTGTATGCACCACGAGCATGCACCATCAGGCACCATTCATCCCTCGGGCCAAAGGCACTTGGGTGAATGTTACCCTCCGGACGTTAGGATCTAGTTTATCACAATCATTATATTAGTTTTCTCCCTCTTTGATCATCGCAGCAATCTATCAAAAGTAAACATTTATCTCATAACAAAACTCGCAAAGAATGAACAATTACATGATGTCGGGATATTCTAGGCAGATATTATGTAGACACGGACCCAGATCCTCGACTAACCAGCGCAGCGGTCCATTCCTGACATTTCTTATGTATGTATTTAGGGAATTACTTGCACTTTTTCCCCTCACGTTTGATTAGTCCCATCAGATAAAGCGATTAAACATGACCGGTACATTAACCCGAGTAACTTTTGCAATCTCATGCATGTTTATAATTTCGAATGAATAATGTTTCTTGTCGTACGAACGGGAACTTTCTACAGATCCGTTCAGATAGAGGTCGAAATATTCACGAAAATTAAGTTCACCTTAAGCCATGGGAATCATTAGTACACCACGAGGAAGCGTATATGTTTACTAATCGAAAATTTTAATTAATTCTTTAATTATGTCAAATATGCTTTGAGGCGGTATAAGATATTGTTGATTAATTTTATTAAGCAGAGCTGTGTCGAGTACTGACAAAAAGTGCTTTGAGCACTAAGCAATAAGCACTAAGCACTAAGCACTCTTAGTGCTCCGAAATCTAGAGCACTAAGTACTTTTATTTATAAAATGCACGCGGTAACTAAGCACAAGACTGTTAGATAGGGGAGAGGGTGGGAATGGCGCTCAGTGGGGAATGGCACTCACCACAGTTTCACGTATCTTTTCGTGTTTAGGAGACGTCACCGGCCTTCACTGCATTTCTGCTGTGCGCCAGTCTGATCTAAATAAGTTGCAAATCCAGATCTCATGGTGTGGTGAGTTTGATAGAAGATTACGTGTTTTGCTGTCATTTCACGTAATTTTAGTGTCTTATATATTTGAAGATACAATATCACATATCTTAGGAGCATTTTAATTCAAAGCTTCCCATGTAGTACCTCATGTTGGCTGAATCTTGTTTTCATATTGGGCCAATATGGATATATTGTAAATGTAAAAAAATATTATGGAACCAATATGAGTTCATATTGGAAAAACAATATTTCATTAATAATATTGGTGGAATATTGGCTGAAACTGTTCTCAATGTATGTTGTTTTATAAAGTATTGGGTGAATATTGGTTCAATAATTTTCACCAATATCGATGGAGCGATATTGCCTACATATTGTTTCCAGCATCTAGCTCCAATATTGCGATTTCAATATTACTCTCATATCGATTTTAGAGATTGAAAACAATGTTGTATATCCAAGTTTAATAGCACATTGATATTATTGGTAGAATATTATTCAATCCATATTCTACAAATTATATTGACCCTATATTAATTGAGATTATTACGAAATCATGACGCCAATATTTGAAAGACAATATTGATACAATATTACAAAATCCATTTATCACTAGGATTCAAATATGAATATTGGCTGAATATCTAATAAACAGTATTGAAATGGATCATGATTGAGCTTGGGTAGGAAACCGCTAGGTGGCCCCATATATGGAACAACAGCTGAATCATAGTAACATACAGAGTGGTCCAACGAAAAGTATGCACCTAGCTTTTCTCCTTTATTTGGAATTTATAGCAAATATACTCGGACACGTGAAGTGTGCCTTTGATGGGGACACATTTTAGATATATTTTGCAACTTGTGTCTTCAACCCCCTAGCGAAGGGGTGTTACAACCCTAAAATTTTAAATAGAACGTGGGGTCGAGTGATATATCATTTGAACGGGCATAAAATTATCTTTCCAATGATACCCTATTTGTTGAAATTTACTGAAATAGTTAATGCGAAAACGGCTTTAAGAACATTAACCCGATAATTTTGGTATTAATGAGAAATACAAATCAGTTTTGGTTACTAGAAATCAGGATAACGACAATCATTTCTAAATTACTTTATTTCGCCGAAAGCAACATTTCAATGATAATTTTTTGTTATCACAACTAAATTCCCCATTTATCGTTTGCGTGATTTTGTCGAAAACGACTGCAGATAAGTGTAAGAAAAAAACTGCAGATATGTGTAACATTTGTTTTACAGATGAGTGCACATTTCATTTGAATGGAGCTTTGAATAGGTATAATTGCCATTACTGGGATGACAGTAACCCATATTTATTCCGTGAGGTTCATTCCCAGGCCCCTCAAAAAATAAACGTCTGGTGTGGCATATTAGGAAGTCATATCATAGGACCACTTTTCATTTCTGAAAATTTAAATGATGAAATCTACCTAAACATGCTTGAAGACGCAATTGATCCTTTCATCACACATATAGTAGAACATGACCAAAATCATAATGCTGATCGGCTTCATTTCCAGCAAGATGGAGCACCTCCGCACTATTTTGTTCCTGTACGAGAATTTTTAGATAACCGATTCCCCGGACAGTGGATTGGCAGGAGAGGCCCAATGGAATGGCCTGCCAGGTCACCTGATTCATCGCCTTTGGACTTTTTTCTATGGGGACACTTGGAAAATAAATGTTTTGTTACGAAGCCCGAGTCCATAGAAGATATTCGCCAACGGATTATAGCAGAGTGCCGAAGCATAACACCTGATATGCTACAAAATGTTAGACAAAGATTTGAACAAAGTATTATTGTATGGAAGCAAATGGGTCACAATTTGAACACTTGTTGAAGTAACATTTCAATAAGTCAATTCAACAGCTTGCTTTTTTTACAAAGCACTATTACAAGTAACAAATATTGAAACGTACTAAGTACTACTTGTACATGTTTTAATTCCTAGTAACCAAAACTTATTTGTATTTTTCATTAATACCAACATTATCGGGTTCATGTTCTTAAAGCCGTTTTCGCATTAACTGCTTCAGTAAATTTCAACAAATAGGGTATCATTGGGAAGATAATTTTGTTCCCGTTCAAATGATGTATCAGTCGTCCCCACGTTCCATTTAAAATTTTAGGGTTGTGACACCCCGTCGCTGAGGGGTTGAAGGCACAAGTTGCAAAATATATCTGAAATGTGTCCCCCTCAAAAACAAACTCCACGTGTCCGAGCATTTTTGCTTGCAATTCCACAAAAAGGATAAAAGCTAGGTGCATACTTTTCGTTGGACCACTCTGTATATTAAATAAAATTTCTCACAATGCGTTTACAAGTCAATCTACTCAGTGGTAAATTGAAGTAGAAACAAAATTGTAGAATTTTTAAATTATTCGACATTTTCTGGAAATATTTCATCAATGTTTCCAAGGCAACATATTCACTTTGAATATTTTACCAATATATGCAAATGATATTGTACCAGTATCCCTGAATATTCTGAAGCCAATATTGCTTCCTCAATATTTCACCAATATCATTTGTATAATGTCGAAGTAATATTGTGCCAATATCTCGAAATAATTATAATTTTATCTCGCAATATTACGTTTTAATATTTTGCCAATATCTTACCAATATTATTCCAATGTTGAACCAATATCACCGAATGTTCACATTTTTTTTTCTCGCCAATATTATTATTTGAATATTTTGCCAATATTTTCACAATATTGAACCAATATTGTCCCAAAATGGGTGTGCTACTTGGATTGCGTATTTTTCCTAAACTGAAAAAAATTATGACCGTTTGTGTTGACTGTTTCGAGTGGGGGCAATTACATCTGCGACTAATATTTTTTTCATCCTCTTAGGTTATTATGCTAATGTCGCTTAAGTTAACGTACTTGTTTTTTTTTTTCGTTCATTTATTTGTTTTCAATTTTGATATATTTTTTTATTTTACTAAATCTTTGAAAGAGCTCGCAGTTTTATATCCTATTCTTCATGCTTTACTGCAAAAATCTGTTGAGTAGGTTCATATACAAACAACGTATAGTTTTTGTGCAGGAAAATATCGTTCTATCAATAATTTTGTTCTGATCGCAATTATCCCTCTCATTGGGTCAAAGTCAATAAATCAATTTTTGGTTAGGTTAGGTTAGGAATAGATACAAATATCCCTAAATAACATAAAATCAATTTTCAGTCAACCGTCGACTACTTCATCATTCTCTCTGGAATATCTCCCTCACGACTGTAACAATCTACAATCAGTTTGAATATCTACAAGTTCCTGTCTTAAGTAATGAATATTATATGCTGCTTACTTTTGTTAACATAATTCTTCCGTCCGAAAGAGTTCCCAGATAATCTGGAAATACATTATACAAATATTTGAATTATATAAATTCCAAATACTGGTGGTCTCAAACAGGTAGCGTATTGATATCGAGATATCATCTTAATGTTCAGCTTGAAAAACGCACAGGAATTTCTTTGTAGTCCCGAAACAAATGGTTATGCCCTGAAACAACATAGCTACCAGAATATTTGGATTCCACTGATAAAATAAGTTTCATTCTCAAAGATATCAGTGAATACTTCAGATATTCGGAAAATGTTGAAATTTATTTCGGCCTAAACTAAAAATATGGAATTTTTGGGACATTTTTCTTCAATCATTCGAAAGATTTGTACATTACATTTGAAAGTTATAGTGGAAAAATTGTTGCATTTCACTGGTATCTATAATAATGCTAATTAGGATTTCACTGTGCCAAATTAATTTTTTTTTGACAATGTCAACCGAAATGTCAATTGTCATTTTAATGTGAAAAACGTTACTTCAAAATACCATTCCAAAATAGCAATTTACATAACATGTCCGGAAAATGCTGTCTTTTTGGACAAGTGGACAAGATTCTAGGGTGAGCCGTAGGCGAGTCCTGAAAGTCTCCAAAAATACTGTTTTCGTATTGCATCCCAAGTGGCACACTCATATTGGGTTAATTTGGTATTATATTGTGAAAATATTGGCAAAATATTCATATAATGATATTGGCGAGAAAAAAATGTGAACATTTGGCGATATTGGTCCTATATTCAAAAAATAATATTGGTCTAATATTCTCGAAGCAATATTGGCCTCAAAATATTAGGCGATATCAGTACAATATCGCTGTAGCACACTTACATTGGAATAATATTGGTAAAATATTGGCAAAATATTAAAACGTAATATTGGCGAGATAAAATTATAATTATTTCTGGATATTGGCACAATATTACTTGGACATTATACAAATAATATTAGTGAAATATTAAGGAAGCAATATTGACCCCAAAATATTTAGGGATATTGGTACAATATCATTTGCATATATTGGTAAAATATTCAAAGTGAATATGTTGCCTTGGAAACATGGATGACATATTTCCAGAATAATTTAAAAATTCTACAATTTCGTTTCTACTTCAATTTACTACTGAGTAGATTGGCATGTAAACGTATTGTGAGAAGCCTTATTTAATATATGTTATTATGATTCAGCTGTTGTTCCATATGTGGGGCCACCTAGCGGTTTCTTACCCAAGTTTAATCATGATTCTATAATTCTAGTGATAATGTATTTTGTAATATTGTATCAATATTGTCTTTCAAATATTGGTGTAAGGTTTTCGTAACAATCTCAATCAATATAGAGTCAATATAATTTTTGCAATATGGATATAATAGTCCACCAATGTGCTATCAAACTTAGATATACAGTATTGTTTTTTTATCTCTAAAATCGATATGAGAGTAATATTGAAATCGCAATATTGGAGCTAGATGTTGAAAAAATATGTATTGGTGAAAATTATTGAACCAATATTGACCCAATATTTCATGAAACAATATACATTCAGAACAGGTTGAGCCAATATTCCACCAATATCATTAATGAAATATTGTTTTTCCAATATGAACCCATATTGGTTTAATATTGTTGTTACATTTACAATATATCCATATTGGCCCAATGAAAACAAGATTCAGCCAACATGAGGTGCTACCTGAGTCCTGGCCTAGTCCGATAAGTGCTCGAATTTTAATATGAATATTAATAAAAAAATTTGTTAGAATGTTTCTGTTAGGACCTACCTTCTGTTCGAATTTCAATATTTAATACAAATAAGAACTAAAATGTTCGAAATTTTGTTCTACAAAGGAATATAATGAATAAATGAGTTTAAGAGACGGAATAGAGGTTGGCCTTCACCCAGCTGTTACCCGGATGACACATACTTTTTATGGAGTTTCATAAATAGAATAATACACCTATAATGGCTTGCCTATCAAAATGTGGTCCAGACTAAGCAATGAGTTCCAAAAAGTTTGCACCATATGGGAAACTTTTTAATTATGCATTTGTCAGAAAATTTTATTCCTCAAGTTGGTGCTTCGCCAACAGCACCAATGGCTTTGAACGCGACAGCTTTTACCAATGAGCTACCTGGCCCTCATTGGAACAACTGATCCTTTAATTTTTTCTCGGTTCATCCTATATGATAATTCTTGGTTATAGACTTTGTTGTCTACTTTATTGAATAATCTTCTATACTATCAGACTCTGACTCACGATACTAGTGTAAAATGTGCGACAACATCGTGAGTGTAGTCTTTTTTTTTCAATGCTCATCCCCAAAGAAACTAACTTAACAATCGTAATCAGTGAACTCGAAAACAAAAACAAAAAATATATTTCATAATAGACGAATCATTTGACTCAGGATTGTTTCATAGCTGTATAGAATCAGACAGCAGCACTTTTCATTTCAGCTGGATTTTTTCTTTATTGCAATTTGGCCAAATTACAATTTAATCATTGTCTGGATGTATTCCATTTTATACGTCTCTCCTATGTTTACCAAGATTTAATGAAAATTTTAATTTCATTCAATCTAATTCCACTTTAATATCAAGTGGTAAGAACGTGGACGATTCAAGGTATATTAAATATTGAACCAACCCAGATTTTAGTGGTGAATAATCCAGACGAGAATAAAATTGATCCAACAATTTCACTTGTGTGGTTTCATCATACAGTGTGTCGATCCTATGTTTGTCAGTGGAAATTTCTCAAAAATTAAAAAACATTTCAAAAAATGTCCAAAGCCATTTCGAGGAAGGAGTACGTGGGGCCACCAAACTAAGTAAGTAAATTACTTACCGACGCCTTTAACTTAGCAACCAGTTAATTTACTGTTTTGACAACAGATACCGTTAGTTGTCAATAAAACGGAATCGTGAAAAACGGTATTTAAGTTAGGTATCCAACGAAAACCATTTCACTTATAGTGTACTAATCGCTCGAGGAAGCTACAGTGTAGCGAAATATGTCGCGAGTTCAATACAATCTGTGGAAATCTAATAGTGTTTAACTTATCATATATGTTTGAAGTTGGTTGACCATGTTTCACTTTTAGCATTGTTTAAATATAGGGAGGATGGTTGGTCAACCTTATGGGATTAATATTGGATTCAAATGGAGGCAACATGTAGATGGCGTCAGTGGTGTTCGCATCCAAGTCATGTCGTAACCTGAATATTAGAATACGTAATTTGGCAGTCACGTTGAATTTCCGTGAAGTAAATGGCGGATCATGTGATGAATTGTAAATAGAGTAGGTAGGTGGCACCAATGATTGCAATAAAATTAGAAATATGGTTCAATTCAAGAAATTATTTCTTCTGATGTTAGAGGGACCGTATCCGCTATAATTAGGGTCACACCGTAAAGTAGGCAGGTATATTTGGGGTGTGGTGATTTAGTTGTAAGTTTGAAATGTGGATTCAGTGGATGTGTTAGTTTTTATTCTGTTGTGTCATATTGTGTTTTAGATTTTGTAAAGTGATTCAAATATAACTGATAATTAAAAGCAATTTGGACAGCGGTAAATGGTGGCAGGAATATATAAATGTCACTTTTGACTTTTTAGTTTAGTTATTAGGTGGAACAGGTGGAACTTAATTTAAATCATTTTGAATTAAGCTAGCTGGTTACAACTGAACATTCAATCGCCTTCAATTATTTTCATATTGATAATTCTAAACAGCCCTCATCTTCAATCATCCCCACCATAACATCAAAAATAGGTATGGTGCCAGAATATCAAATCAAGCTAACAGGTTCGCCTGAACCACATTTAAGTTAACCTAAGCAAATAACACTACACGTATCATATATGTGAACTAATAATCTTGATTTTAGACTTCGTATTCGATAACACCTTTCATGCCATTTTAAACAGCTTCTTAGATTACATATTTCGGTGTATTTCAGAAAAAATTCTTCATATTATTATTCATGAGTCATTTTTACATAAAACGAACCTCCTTCGTATAAAATAGGAAAAAATAGGAAATATTAAATTTGTTACTTAATTATTTTTTTAAGGCATTGACTACAGTGGTCTTACTTAATTATAATGAATTTTTTTTTCAAGATATCAATATTAAAAAATCTCTCATGATTGACTCTTCTTTGGATCCGTGCCTGAGTGATGATACATTTGCAGTAAACTCATCCAGAAGCATATTTACAAAAGCTACTTTACAGAGACAATTTGCTCGGCTGAAAAATATCAAATAAAAAGTTCAAACAAAATAGCTCTTAAAACTTATTCATGATCATAAGGCAAGTCCAACTCTGCTTCTACTGCTTTAAAATAAATGGTATAAACATGTATGAAGATGTGTTGAAATTGCAAAGAAGGAAAATTTGGGAAGTGTTTTGTTTACGTGTAGAAACCTTCTACAATATTTTTGTAGTTCCTCTCAATGTCCACATTTCTTATAGTGGGCGCATCAGTACAGCACTGAAATGACGTCACATATTCATATTAGCAAATAATTACGCTAGATGGCACTCGCGTTTGGCTCCAATACCAATTCCACAGGCATTGACTAACTATCCCCCTTATTTAAACAATGCTTTTAGTAAGGTTATTTTGGACTCCCATTGTCTATACGGACAAAGAAAAGAAAAAAATCAATTCCCTGCAATTTTTATTCACGACGTTTCAACTGTTGAGATCTGAACATTTACTTAGTAAAGTATTTGCCTCGTTAAAAAGAGTATTTGTTTTATTCTAGAGTTCTGTTAAATATCGTTGCAACAAACATGAAGTTGACGGTCACCTAAAAAAATACAAATCTAAGTAAATTTTACAAATACACTTTAACTTGATAAAAAATACTCCAAACTGATTTGATTGTGGCTACTTCACATACATATTAAATCAAAATAGTAAAAATATGTATCATACTGGGGTAATTCAATATTTTCCAAACGAAAAAAAAATTCGAATAGCAGGCCATGACTTCGTATCTGAGCATAACTTTTAATTCCATGCAACTTTTCTCCTCAACATATTTCTATATTTTTTGAAATAAAGGTACCTTACTCTCGAACGAACTTTATATTTTTTGGCCTATCCTGTATGGTGTTTTTCATAAAGCCATTTCAGGTACACTTGGTATAGTTTTGGAACATGCACCAACTTTTGTCAAGAATAAAATTTTCTGAGAAATCGATAATAAACAAGTTTCTCATTTGTTGCACACTTAGTGGACCACACTAGACAATGGAAATTCAAAACAACCTTACTATTAGTGGCATATAGTGTACTGATTTGTGTTTCAAGATATTTTTTCATATATTACGATGGCAACTACATCCTTCAAATTACTATAGATACTGTTTGATTTCAGTGGATGAAAATCAGAATGATGGAGTGGGTCATTTTAAATAAAATCATCACGTATTTTAAAAGAAACATTAAAAAACTCTCAATTCGAACGAACATTGTTTGTAATCTGATCGTACAGTAGAAGTACCTTCAATGTTTCATTCTCTCTAAGAACGCCCGTTACATCATAATCCCCATCATTTCAAAGATCCAAGCCCATCCCAGCATAAATCTCATAAAGCTGACCCGTGAACTTCCACAGTTACCATTCTACCTTCGGCAAACAACAAGGACCTCTGACCTCCGTATAATTCATTTTATTTCAAACAACGGCCAGAACCAGCAACCAGCCATTGTTACCGACTCAAATAATTCAATCGGATCGTAATAGAAACGTAAACAAACAATAGTTGAATAAGGCCCGCCTATGACCGCCCAGCACTGTTGTGTCACTTCCGGAATAAGAGCCACATCCGGGCCGGGCATCGAATTTAATAGCCACACAGTGAGAATGGGTGGAGTGTTATGACTATTCGAAGACTTCATGTGGTGCACGATATTTCTTAAGTTTTTATCTTTGACGGTATTGAGCTTGAGGCGGGACAGATGTACGATGGATATTAAGAAAATTGTGAGTGGATATTTTCCACAAAGGGTATGGCGCAGGCGATTGTTCATTGAGGCCATGGTTTTTCTGTGAAATAGATCGGTAATTTGTTTGTTTGGTTCTCCGATTAAAAAGAAAAAAATGGCATATCAGTGAAAAAAATTTTTTTCGGCAACCGTCCAGGAAGTACGTACTTCCCGGACGATTTTTCTTTGAGAAAGTATCAATTCCCGGACTAGTCCGGGAAGTACGTACTTTCCGGACTAGCCCGGGAAATGCTCGAGTTTCAACAAAAATATTTATATAAATAAAAATTAAAATGTTTCTGTTAGTACCTATCTTCTGTTCGCATTTCGATATTTAATACAAACAAGAATTAAAATGTTCGAAATTTTCTTCTACAAAGAAATATAAAAAATAAATGTGTCTCAATTTGTTATTCTACACGGTTGCCGAAAAAATTGTGTACGCAACACGTCCGAAAACAGTTTTTTCCGTACTTGTTACGTAAATTACTATTGACTTTAGTTCGAAAATATGAATAGGATATTCATGAAATCTGTTGTCGAATCATCTGCGAGTGAAAGGCAAACTTTAGTCGCTATTTTCCATCGTTCAAGATAACCTTTTGGGAGGTATTCATGTTGAAAAGGGGAACATTCTCCATGAAAATTGAAAAATGAAAAATGTGATTTATTCGTGATATCTAATAGAAAACAACTACTTCCCGGCACAAGCCACGCTGGACATTGAATTACATCTGATAGATATTGTGATATTGAAAAATCTGAAAGTGAAAATTTGCATTTTCATTCAGATAGTAATTTTTTTTTTAATTTTCTCTCGTTTTTATTGAAAAAATCATTAAATGAATAAGATAGGGATAATGTTATTGAAAAATATCACTCACAGAAATCGTTCATTTCAATGAAGCAAGGTTCGCTTCTCTCGCATTCAATCCCCAATATATTTTGGTCGACGAAAATCTTTCGCTTTGCCAAGCTCTTCAGGGGGAATGATAGGATTGGAAAAAACAGGCCCGTCAGAAGCATACACATCAGGGATGGATACGAGGAAAATATTTTTCTGCGGTAACACTTTGAAAGTTATTTTTTACATAGACCTGTATGGGCATTGCATTTTGATTTTAGTTCGAAAATATGAATAGGATATTCATAAAATTCATTGTGCCAGGGAAGTAGTTGTTTTCTGTTAGATATTACAAATAAATCACATTTTTCCATTTTCACGGATAATGTTTCTCTTTTCAAAGTGAAAAACATCTTCATTAATTTTAAGTTGAGTTTCAAATAACTCAGTTCAGGAAATATAAATTCCTTTAGAATAGTTTGATCAAGATCTCGCAAAGTTATAGTATGCGGTCGAAATAGTCACTGTCAAACCCGTTAATTGAAGGCAATTTCCTTGATTGCCGTTTGAAAGCGTTAAAACACCTCTAATTCAATTATATTTCAAAATTTTATCTGAATTAAATATCGGCATCCTAACTTAGATCTTAGAATTCTGAATTAGACCTCGGACTTCAGACTTGGATATCGGAGTTCTAACTAAAATGTCGAAATTCTGAATAAGATCTCGGAATTCCGAATTAGACCTCAAAATTGTAACTTAAATGTCGACATTTTGAATAACATCTCGGAATTCCGAATTAGACCTCAAAATTGTAACTTAAATGTCGAAATTTTGAATAAGATCTCGGAATTCCGAATTAGACCTCAAAATTGTAACTTAAATGTCGACATTTTGAATAAGATCTCGGAATTCCGAATTAGACCTCAAAATTGTAACTTAAATGTCGACATTTTGAATAAGATCTCGGAATTCCGAATTAGACCTCAAAATTTTAACTTAAATGTCCAAATTTTGACATAGATGTTGGAATTCCTTATATCTTAGAGTTTCGACTTAGATATCGTAATTCTAACTTAGATGTCACAGAGAAAGGACCTTAACTTAACTGAAAAGGGATGCATCATTGTGGTACACTGATGTATCTAAGATGGATGAAAGAGCTGAAGAAAGGGCACTCGGACGAAAAAAATATATTGGATGAAAAAAAGGTTTGTATTTTGTGCAGAAATTCATTTATAAAATAATAGAAAAGCGCTTTCGACTATAAAGTCATCATCAGTGCGTACCTGTAAGTAAGTGACATGAAATAGAATTTAAGAAATTTTAATAATGAGAATTTTGAAAATTGAAAAATTACTTACTCGTCAGGTGTACAAGAGCCAGACCATCAAAATGTGAATATTTAAAAACTGGACATCATATGAATAACATTTAAAAAATCCTTATTCCAGGATTAACCTAGATAAAAGTTTCAACAGACAAAGTAACACATGTCTGCTGAAGCTTAGTCTAATGTCTAACTAAATAAATGTAAATTGACATTGTGTCAAAGGTTGACAAAGACAGTGAAGTATGGCATAGAATAATACCTATAAAAATAATGATATGTGTTATGAAAATTGATAAATGACAAATCAGTCCAATTTTGAGAAAGTTTCAACATGCAGAGTAACACGTGTCTGCTGAAGCTTTGTTTTGAAAATTTAGAAATAACAAACCAGTCAGATTTTGAGAAAGTCTCAACAGGCAGAGTAACACATGTCTGCTGAGGCTTTGTTTTGAAAATTGATAAATGACAAATTAGTCAAATTTTGTGATTTAATCATGAAAATGTTTTAAGGTGACAGAACCAAAGTTACAAAAATTGTTTAGTCTAATGAGAACTTATAAACTTTAAAACGTCAGCCCTAAGTTTACCAACGAAACAAACATGATTATTAGTTCAGCATCGTGGGAAACCAGATTGGAACTTAAGATCGTGAGATAAGTCTGATGAGAACTTTCCCAATCTCAAAAGTAACAAAGAGGGTAACCGAAATGATGAACCTATACCAGAAAATTGTTTTAAGAAATTTTCAAAAATTGATCTGTAAATCTATTTATAGTTCTGGTAATCTTAACCCAAGGAAATATGACAAACCGGGAGAAAAGTCTAATGAGAACTTCAACCCGATGTGCACAGAACCAGGATGAAGACACAGTCTCTTGATAATTTGTGATTTTTTCGTTTAAAAATATATAAATAGATTTTTGCTGTAATCTTGGTGAATTAGGGTAATTTCTTATGAAATTCGCTCGTTTTCTTAGAAAACGTGATTGAACGCCGACTTTGAATTTCAGGTTCACCCTTGCCCGCCGCTGAAAGTTCTGGCGGAGCCGAATATTTGATTGGTCATAACTCTGCTAAAAATGATCGGAGAAGGAAAGGGAAAAGTTCATATCGTTTCCGAAGACTCTTACTTTCTCATGCAAGTTTAATATGCGAGTATTTGAGTACCTGCAACAATTTTAAAGTAGTGTGACAGGTCCCACTTATACATGCCAAAAAAACTTTGTTTTGCTCCTGTTTCATTTTCAACTTTTCCATAAAATGGACATTCTCTTCACTAAATGTTGAAAATAAACGATTATTCATATCCTGGATATATATATATATATATATATATATATATATATATATTTAATAACACTATTGCGAAGTGCAAACCTCAAGCTTGAAATCACATACTTCTTTTTTTATGTAGGATGTGTATGATAGATTATTTTCAACATTTACTAAAGAAATTACCGGGATTATGGGTGAGTTGAAAACTGAGGCAGTAGTAAAACCCAGTTTTATCTTTGGCATGTAAAAGTGAGACGTCTCAGTAGCCGTTGCATATGGGCCAAAGAGTGTACTGATTCCTGCTCCAGTATGATTTTTTCATATCAACTGAAATATCCATGACTTTCGTATCCTCCGTAAATATAGTAGGGTTATGTGAAGTGGGACAAAACACATTATAAGTACTCATATACTCACATGTTATATTTGCGTGAGAAAGTAGAAGTCTTCAGGAACGATATGCACTTTTTCTTTTCCTTCTATTATAAATTTCAGCAATGTTATGACATATCTAATTTTCCACTGCCTGAACTTGCAGTGGCAGGTTGGGTTAGGTTAGGTATTTCATAAGGTATTACTGAAAATCATTCTTGTGGAGAATTGAATTACCTCTCAACCTATCGAAATCGTTTTTTGATAAATCTTATATTTTTTGAAATAAGAAAGCAAAAAAATTATATTTTTTTGTATCAAAAATTTTGTAGGTTCCACCCCTGATTTTTTGGTAAAATTTTTTTTTTCTAATAATACATGATGTCGAGATGTCATGTGCCTAGTTAGGAGTGCAATAATTGAATCTTCACTTTTTGCTCGAGTTTGTCTCTCGTTACTGGATTATAAATCAAATTCTGTCGAAGTTGATTATGCTGTGAAATACTGAAAGTCGAACAACTCCATAACAAGTATGACATAATTTAGATTGGCATATTTCTAATTTTTCAAATTAACTCAGTTAGAAAAATTTTTTAACAGAAAAGAACCTTTAAGTAGCTGAGTAGGAATACATATACATACATTGACGGTATTTGTGATCTGTGAGTCATATTTATCATTGCGACTCACTCAATTTGAAAGTTTACTCTGAGCTCCGATCAGATATTCTTTACACTACTACGTTTTTTCAAACAAGCCAAAGCTTAAAACTCCACGTCCTCAGGAAATATCTCGTTACTTTCTCCTTCTTTTCACACCCTCACACGTCTATAAGTATGTAGACTGATAATGCTTATCAACCATTAAAAGCTTTTCTGAGTTTCTAAGTGTAACTAACACATATAAAAGAGAATTAGCGCTGGTTTAATGAACAGGTGAGTAGTGACGTCGCTTTTTGGTGTAAAGCTCGTGGAGTAATGAAAATTGTTGTGTTATCGCGATCTTGGGATATTTATGAACCCCGACGATTTCACACCATTCTCATGTACGTTGCATGAGTTTGCCTAGTTATTAATAACAATAAAACAACTAGCTTTTTTTGTAGGTGGTAGTTATTTCAGTGTGGTATAATTAGTGGCAGTTCGAATAGAACCCGCTCGAAAGGGTAAATATATTAACTGTTGGTTTATGATTGTTTATTCATGAGATGCATCGATTGAAATATTTGCTGGGTAGTCATTTGCTTCTATACAGCACTGATTTGTTTGACTTGTTTTTCCAAATATTTGGATATCGAGAAGAACATATTTTTTGATATTTATTCAATAGCGTATAATAGTTAAAAAATATTTGGTGAACAAATGACTTTTGTATTTGTTATATAGTCATTAGAGATAAATTTCTCATTGTGGTCAACGTTATTTTCAAGTAAAAAATAATGTTACGAATAAAACTTTCATGGCTGGTTGAGGAAAAAACACTAGGCTCTGTGGAATACATGCTAAAAGTAGATATATTTTTTAAAATTATAGTAGGGATAACTTTTCTCCGCTTTAGGATTGTAACGCTCTCTTGTAGTTGAGGCTCACTTTGGTGCCGAGTCCAGATTACTGAGGGCCCCGGGTAGTTATGGTGAAGGAATAATACTGTATAATATAATATATTGGAACTAACTCACTGTCAACCAGAAAGGCAGAATTTACTCGGCCTTGTTCGATTTGGAGTCTTGGGTACCTGCTGCTTTTAGTTGGACAGTTCACAAAGCAATTATGCTCAATAGAGCACATCCGATGGGGGGACAAACAATGCCATTTTCCATAAGACTACGCGTGTCCTTTTTGTGGATTTTCAGCGAAACAATTCATTTAATTCATTGTGTATAGTCTGAATTGAGTGCATAAGTCTGTAGATGTGTTATAAACATGGATTTTCCAATTCAAAAATACGTTGTTGTTGTTTTTGTTATCATTGGTAACAGTTTTCTCTTTTAGATCTGAGGACATAAATCATGAAGAATTGTGCTGTTATGGGTTGTTATAACTGATCCGATGCAGACCGGCACGTGAAATTTCCAAATTTCCTTAAGTATATACAAACAAGGCAGAGACAGGTAGAAACTGCTGGAGTACAGAGACATACTAGTCAGATCGTTCCGAACATCCGGACCATGTACCTAACCAAAATACGTAGAACAAAAAAACGCTGAGAATTTACAGTGAACATTGGAGTCAACATTGGAGGATGTTATGAAAGATGGAAAGTTTTGTATTACTAGTAGATTAAAACCCCTTAACCGTAGTTTAACTCCTATTTCGAATTCTAACAAATATTGCTCTATTCCCTACTTAGGGAAAGTCTCACTTGATATTTCAAATATTTTTGAAAGGTTCGGTAATGACATTAATGTCTCGTTTTACACTACAGATTCTATTTCCAAAGTGTTAGTCAATACTAAAGATAAAGTACCCATTTCTCACAAGTCAGGTGTTTACAGAATCTCTTGCTCTCAACCAAATTGTCCCGCCCAATATGTAGGACAAAGTGGTAGAAAAATAAAAACAAGAGTTCTGGAACATGTCAAACTCATTGAGGGCTCTAGAAACCCACATATAGTTGAATATAATACAAAATGTTCTTTCTCTAACCATATTCTTAACTACAACCATAATTTTGACATAAATACAGATTTAGATATTTTACATGTTTGCCAAAAAGGTGCCTTGCTTAATTTTCTTGAAATCTTGGAAATCAACTCGGCCATCAATAATCCCAATATTGTTTCCCTCAATGAACAAACACAGTTCGATTGCAAAAAGTTCTTCAATTCTCTCAATTTTCTAAAAAACTAGATTCTTGTTCCTGCCTTGGTCCTCCACAAAAATAAAACTAACAAATATTGTATCTTTAGTTTCATAATTTGTTCTTATTGTACTGATTGCTCCTCTTGTTGTTGGTACAGTTGGGTGACATGAGATCCTCAGGCTCGGAATAGTATTGTTGGAATCATTTCCTTCTTTTGTTCTGTGAGCGGGGGTCTCGCGTCACTGTTCTGTGTCAATTTTGACATAGGAGTGTCACCCTGTCAGTTCATCTCATAATTCATATCCGTCTGTTCAGTCAACAATCATGTGCATTCATTCAATTTTTGATTTATTTTCTGCTCGATGTCCGAACTATTTAATTCCCCTATAGGGCCTTACAGCCTCCTCTACCAATTTTTGGTTGTTTCGAGCACACTATAATAATGAACAATGTGGTTATTTAACATTATTTAATAACATAATATTTTAACATTTTATATATATCACACTACATTATTTTCTTCTCCATGTAAGTATAGCCTTATATTAGCCTTTTGTCTTTAGTACATAGTCTTTCTTTTATTGTAGAATTTTCTTGAATAGCTGATGATGGTTCTATATAGGACCGAAACATGTACTACTTCTACTTTTTGACGGCTATCTGATTGATAGCGGTCATTCACTGTTTCACCATCCTTTTGAACTAGATGGGAAATTAAATTGTGGAGACGACTTTGCGTTTTACTGATTTGTATATCCATACCACTCCACTTTGAGATATACCACAGGTAGATATTTATTGTCAAAGATCACAAAACTAACAGCGAAGTTATTAGTGAAATTATACGATTTCTCATATGAAACAAGAGTATTTCAAAATATTATCAAATAATAGGATCACTAAATTTAGTGAAGTTCAAAAAAATCACAATCAACCACTAACCACCGCAAAAAAACAATTTTCATTTGAAACTCAAATTCTTTGTATGTCCCCCCATAAGCTGATCACTGCCATGTTGTGACGTCAGCTGACAGTGCTCTATTGGATAAAGAGAAATATTCAATGATTATTACATAGTCAAATCAGATATCAATTACATGCAACGAGTTTTATTCTATTTTTATCACCCAAGCACCCTAGCTGTCCCCAGCTCTCAAGACCTAATTTCTGTCTTGGTAGTCTTGACAATTGGTGAGGCGCTGAATACCTTACCTACACAGAAGCGTCATTCAGGCTTCCCGACAAAATAAAATATGACAATTGTCATAAAATTCCGAACACCCCATATAGTTATATTCATGATTATAATTTTCAATGTGGTCAAGGCAATGTTATTTTTCGCATAATGCATTGTCTTATTTTTCCGTAGTTTCGATGTTTAAATTATTCGATATAAGTTTTCCAAAGAGCGATTGGTGTATCAGGGATTTGGTTGTCGATCGTACCCAATTGGTTACGGAAATGGGGGGAGGGGTAGTTAGGAACTCGATAAGTTTCGAGACTATTATAGAGTCTGGTGATGCCAGTTTCCTTCATTTATGTAGTATTTTATCCATTGTGATAATTATGAAAGCGTAACCTCCAGAAAGAATATGTAGTTTTATGAAAGCCCTACGATCTGTTTTATTATGGAATAACACAAGATTTCATCTTCGAATTTAAAAATAACCCTGAGAACCTGGGTCCTCGAGGACTTATAGCAGCTTTATAGGGGTTGTATAGATGTTATTACAGCCAAACAGTTTTATCGTAGTAGTTATTTTTATGGTTTTCAGAATCTTATGATCGCTATCTTAATTGAATTGTTACTTGGGATAGAACCCGTGATCGTTGATTCAGATGAACACAGTTTTGCATACCCAACAGTATCAGTGTGGGACAAATCCAATATTGTTGCTGATACAATATCGAGTTGCACCAAGATTGTGCAATGGCACCAGGCTACGTGTTACTCTCAGAGCTGGTGAGGAACATCAAGAAAGCCACCATTCCAACCGGAGCAGCTGAGGAAGAAAAAACACTAAAAAGTTCTCGGAAGTTCAACCAACAATATCAGAATGGCTGTTCTTGAATAATATTCTGGAACATCATAAAAACAACCAAGTGAGTTCTTGAAAGGTCGGTCGCCACGGAAGAGCGTGGTGGTGAAACTTTCAAGAAAGACACACAAAGCAAATTATCTAAGAAACCCAGACCACGCCGGGTGTTGCAGCTATAAGATAAGTATATAAAAATCCCATGTAACGATGTTCGTCCAAGCATTGAAAGAAAACAGAAGTTCACGAATAATTGACGACGTTGACATTTTCTTTCTCTTCAATGTTCGGGCAGTACAACATCTGTAAGTTCTGCTACTTTTTTGACAAAAAACATCTGGACCAGATCAATGTTTCTGGCATTTTCTTTATTTGAATCTTTATTGTTCGATAAGTGGTTGAGTCACCCTATTTCTGAAACAAAACACTATATAATTAGTGAATATGCAGGAATATCTGAGCACCAAAATCAGTATATATTTATTCTTTCCGTCAATGAAACTGTGGGAAATGAGGTAAAAAAGTCCATAGCTTCGATTGAGAGAAAAATTTGCGGGGCTAGTAAAGCCGAGTGGTGAAACTTCGCAATCTAATGAATCAATATAGCAATACATAGGGAAAAAGTTACAAGCGAGTATTCAATGTATTACCAATCGATTTTTGCTTAATTGAATCGATAGATAACGAACTGATGGTTGATAAAACATACTAAAATTAAGCAAGAGCAAAATGCTACCAACACCAACATGATTACCAACTATATATGTCATCAACCATAAATTCGATAAAAATGTTCTGATCTAGGTATAAGTGTGGTCATTATGTACCTGCAAATAATGAACTATATTGTTGGTATACACATGCACTTCTTATTTTTCGCCATCTTGCAAGCATCCTTTCATTAAGAATGTTATTTCAACGTCGAAAGAATCTCTTTCAGTCTTCCATTGAAACCCACATATTGTTTATTCTCCCATTGTTACATCCCCAACAATACCATGAGAGCGGTTCTTCGACGTGGGTCTCTAATTAATTTCCAAAAAGGCCGAACTGAAACACATTAATATTTATCACTTGGCAGTTTTTGAATATTCATATATTTCACAACTGTTATGACTGTATTCCTAATTCGCTGTTATAAAGTTATGAGGATTGTTTTCTCACAATTTAAAAGATCCTGACCATAATAATCGAAATAAAAATAATGGATATTTGGAGTGGAAATCATTGGAACTCTTAGGCATATGCGGGTAGTAATTAATTAGAAACATAACATTTCAGTAATTTGACAAATTACTTCAATAATTGAATAATTAAACCATCTATGTTCATTGATTACAAAAAAATACGGTTTTGCTGGCTGTAAATATAACAAAAAATGTTTACATTCATATCATCCAAGAAGAAAAACTAATAAATAAAGTGATTTACATGATTAACAGAGGTTCCACACAAAAATACAAGAGGTCGTTGTACGACATGGAGTGTTAGGAGGAGATGATTTCCCAACTGGTTCGCAATGTGAATTTTCCTCATCCAGCAACAATTCTCGATAAATCAACACCGCCTAACTTCATTCCACGATGCAGCAACAAGTTTAGATAACTCCCAACATGGGCTGGTAAAACGGCCACTAGATGTTCCAAAATACTTGCCTGCAAAAGCTAACAACTTTTCACACTGAGGTTGTTCTTTGCACCTACCAACTAAGACCCTCTCGGAAAAATTGCTCGAGGGACGAAAGAACCTACTCCCAAGTATTTATTGTGAATTAACGAAACTTCCTGACAGGGTCTTCAACATACTGTAATGATCTTGAAGCCAACCCCGTCAGCGTCACGCCAAGATCGTAAACAAAGCCATAAACCACCACCTACTTTGCTTTAGGAACGCATGAGTGATCAAATTGTCACACAGTTAGCTAGAGCGGCAACAGGTGTCGAAACAACCAGATCCAACTGGACGCGAACTTTCGAACCATGAAAGAAGAATATTTTTGTGCCATATATAATGCAACGCTAGCCCGAAGGAGAGGTAATGAAATTAGAAGACAGTGAATTTGAAACTGAATAACAGGGGCGACCCAGTTCAATATTTCCTTGTTTTAAATAAGTTATTTTATTGAAGAGTTGAATAAATTACCTTACAACCAGAAAGACTGGAACCATCTGTTACTGATGGCCTATCAGTCAGCATTGCACAAGTCAGCCAGACAAACACCTGCTAATAATGGTACTGGAGCTGCGACTTCTCTGTGACCTGAAGTTTGGGCCGCCTCCAGGACAAGACACTACGGGAGAAGACTACGTCAGCAAGCATCGTCAGAGAACGGACGACATTCATGAACGGGTCTGTTTGAACAGCGCCAGCGGCAAAATGAAGGAGAACTATGATATAGTGGATGATGCTGGAGGATTTCAGGCCGATGACCTGGTTTGATACAACCCAAAACGTCGCAGTGGACTATCAACAAAGTTGCGGAAGTCGTGGAAGGTCCGTACAAGAGCGCGAAGAGAAAGAATGATATCGTCTACCGAATCAGTAAACCACCCCAAGGAAAACCTATGGTCGTTCATTTCAATTGGTTGGCTTCCTACTCCGGGGAGTATATAGGCAAAACATACCTCGTTTTAGTCAATGGAAGATATCCAGTCTAAAACATGGTGCAATTTCTCGCCCGGAAATGTATTGGAAAGTTGTTCCTGTGGTGAACAGGCAAGCTAGGTTAGCTTGCTCAGGTTAGGTTTGTGTGTCATGTGACAATGATCATTGTTATGTATTCATAGTTTATTTGATTCATTCGATGAAATATTCTGTGCAAACTTCGAATGTAAGCATATCCGTTCGACCGAACTCATACAATCTTTTGACTTGATACTTGATAGCGAGACAAAACAATCTCATGAATGGTCTCTATATATGCAACAATGTAAGGAATCGCAGACCGAAATTGACAAAATGCTTAGACATGGGTTTTTGAAAATGTCTTGCCAGCTTTGGGTAAGGATGAAAAAGTGGGAAGACAGTCAGAATTCGGTAACGTCGTCGATAGTTTGAATTTGATAGGGGACGTGTGACAAACGTAAAGGGTGGCCCCTCGGTAGCCACCCTCGGTCGTAGGGATGACGGAATATGGGTTCAATAATTTCGTTATTTTTCAATATCAATATCAGTTTGTCTTTTTCAAATCGATAACAGTTTGGTTAGCAATATGGGCGTTTTGGCATTTTCTTAGTTCAAAAGTGATACTAATAATGATAAATATTGTGTCATGGTTTGGGGATGGTTTGTTATTTTTGAAATGGGGGTAGTATTCTATTGAGTTTGAGGGAATGTCTCATTTGGAATATGAAATAATAATAATAATAATAATGATAATTTAAATATAAGCTATGTGCACTGTGGAAGTGTATTTTATAGTGTAGCTAGGACTGATAGGAATGAAATTACGAACGAGATGACGATTTGAAAAAAGACCTGTAGACAAAGCGGATTCAAAACTATACTCTGGTCTAGTGACAGCCAGACTTTAACATCCTATCATTTTACTACCAATAATAACTTTTCTTTTTTTTACTTTTTTATTAATACGAAAAAATACATCCTAGTGTGGTCTGGTGATAGACCCACCTCTAGGCTTAAGTAGTACAGTAAATCGCAAGAGAATAACTAACTCACGCTAGTACAAATTGAACAGGAAGACTATGGATACATCCCAAAAATTCAATAGGTGTTTAGCAGTCATTGTTCCTTGAAATGAATTGGCCAATAATTTTGGCTCCGATTATTTCGCACCACACTCTCAGTTTTCCAGAATATTGATTTTTATAACTGATGATTGCCTGTATCTTGAATTATGAGGTAAAAAAATCCCATTAGAGATGAAAGTAGCTTCATCTTTGAATCATATGTTTTTGAAGAAGTCACTATTATCGAGATCGAAACCTTGAAATGACGTGATAGAGATCGGACGTTTAAAGCTATGTGTTGTTTTGTTACGCTGAACTATGTATATCATTTTTCTCATTCACAACGGCCTTAATGATCTAGCTTTAGGTTTTCCTCTATATAGTTCTAGCACCATATTCCATAAGAAATTTGTAATGGATCAACAACTTGAACCATTATTCAAAATTAAAAAGAGTATTGATAACAAGTTCATTATTCCGAAAGTAACAGCATTTTCCATCTCTCTTTTGTATTATATAATTCCTCAATGGCTGATAGTTTTTATGTTACTGGTTCTTTATATTGTAAGGAAGTGCGAAACAGCTTTCTTCTCACTTCCTACAGTTCTTGAAAACTTTAAGATATGAATCTTCTTAGATATGAAACAAATTCAATTTTAACTGGTCGATTTGTTTTTTTTCTTCCGTTTCTACTCCCATCAGTTTTTTTAGCTCACAGCGTATGAAGTCCAAAGTTATGCCTTTACTCGGTGCACTCTAACTGAATACAAAAAATGTATTCGCTTTGTACTGCTTCTCCAATTCGTCAATATTTCGTCTCTCTTGTTCGAGATAATCTATTCCGAACTTTATATTCTCTGTTTCAGGCAGTATGTCCGAAGCTTCAATGCTATTTTTATATTTCATTTTCGCTACTTTCTATCTTCTCCAGAATATAGTTTAAAGATTAATCAGACATTTTGATTTTTGTTTGAAAATGTGATTAGGATATTCATAAAATCTGTGGCTGAAACACAAACTTTAGAAGCTGAACATTGAACTACATCTGATAGATATTGTGAAAAGACTCTAACTGAGAAGAAAAAAAATCTGAGAGTGAATATTTGCATTTTCATTCAGATAGTTGATTTAATTAATTCAATTTTCTCTAGTGTTCATTGAAAAAAATTATTGAATGAATTGGATACGGAGAATGTTATTAAAAAATACCACTCTCATTGAAGCAAGGTTCGCTTCTCTCGCATTTAATCTCCAATACATTGTGGCCGACGAAAATCTATTTCGCTTTCGCAAGCTTATCAGAGACATTGATAGAATTGGAAATCAGGCTCTTCAGAAGCGATTATACACATCAAGCATGGAAATCGATGGAAATATTTCTTCGGCGGTAACACTTTGAAAGTTTATGTTTGATAGAGACCTGTCATTGGCATTGCATTTTGATTTTTGTTCGACAATATGAATAGAGAAATCATAAAATCTGTTGTGGACTCAACTGCGACTAAAAGACAAACTTTAGTCGCTATTTTCCATCGTTCAAGATAACCTCTTGGGAGGTATTCATGTTGAAAAGGGGAACATTATCCATGAAAATTGAAAAACGAAAAATGTGATTTATTTGTAATATCTAACAGGAACCAACTACTTCCCCGGTATAAGCCACGCTGGACATTGAACTACATCTGATAGATATTGTGAATGGACTCTACTCTCTACTCTACTAAAAAAAAAAACTGAAAGTGAAAATTTGCATTTTCATTCAGATAATTGGTTTTTTGAATTTTCTTTGGTGTTCATTGAAAAAATTATTAAATATGTTATATAGAGAGAATTATTAAAAAATATCACTCACAGATATCTTCATTTCATTGAAGCAAGGTTCGCTTTTCTCGCATTTAATGCACAATGCATTTTGGTCGACGAAAATCTATTTCGCTTTGCCAAGCTCTTCAGGGGGATTTTCAGTTTCAGATTTTTTCTTGTCTTTTCAGTTAGAGTCTTTTCACAATACCTATCAGATATAGTGCAATGTTCAGCGTGGCTTGTACCGAGGAAGTAGTTGTTTTCTGTTAGATATTACAAATAAATCACATTCTTCATTTTTCAGTTTTCATGAAGAATGTTCCCCTTTTCAATAATTAGATAATCCCAACGAACTGGAGGTATAGCAGATTCGACAAAAGGGGGAAGAATAATTAAAGATGAAGTTGCGATTTAATAGTGAGTAATTGCTAATCCTATACCAATAATGTTGGTATTCAAATGGATCTGGATTTGCAATTCGAACACACGCATGTTTCAAGGGTATACTGAAGAAGAACAAACCGAATTCTCAAACTCAAATTCTTTTGCACACATATACTTGGTGATACTGAAACCTTAGCACTCCCTTCTCTTCCCGCAAACATTTACGTTTACAAACTGCCACGATTAAAAACACGGGTATTAATGAGACAACGTTTAGAGCTCAAAAAATTTGTTTAGCACTGGATTATGCTTATAATTTAAAACAGCGAGTTTCGAACATCTGCTTACAATAAAAACCTGAATGAAGGGTTCTTCGTGAAAGGGCGTCATTTTTTACCTGTCACATCTCTTTATTAAAACACAGCAATGATTCGGGTTAGGGTTGATGGTCTTATAATCAAGTGTGAATTTCTGTTCGAAAAAAAATTGAATAACGTAAGATTATCCGGTTCGTTTTTGTTCCTGCCATTTCAATGTATTAATATTGGATGGGTTGGAAATATCACGTCAGGAGAGAAAAAAAAGTTGTAACATATGGTCGATGACATACTAGATTTTGAATCATTAAAAATAGCTTTTTGGTAAATACAGGAAAATTGGACAGATGGAACTAAGATTTAATTCCTTCTGGTTATACAGTGTGTCTGTTGGTAATCATCATTGAGAAGATTCATTTATTACGCGTTTTCACATTTGTATACATCTCTTGGCAAAATTCAGAAATTTACACTCAGTAGAAGTATGAAAAAAGAACGTCAAAAATTTGGAATGAAGTTGTCGAAAAATAAACTGATCGATACTAAAAACAATTCTAAATTTTGCTAGAGATTAATTGAATACTTGGGGCAATCGTGAGTTACCCTCATTCATATGTTAATATTGTTTTTATAATGTTATAATTTATAGGAATTTGAGTTTTCATACTAGTCAGTGGAACTCTTGGTTCACGAAACCAAAAGTTCGTATTGACAAAACTGCAAATTGGCCTCTTATTATTCAGTATTCAAGCGAATCTATCTCCTACAGTGTCCATAAAGTAAACCCCCACCTTGTTAACTTTTGAACGGATTGAAATTTTTGTTGAATTTTTTTTGGTAAGCTACTATTGACACCGAAAAAAAAAAATTTGTTTTTTAAAATGGCATCTGGTGGGTCAAGTGATACCTCATTCGAAACGTCTTTCAGTTCTCTACGGATTGGAATTTTTATTTGAAATTTTTGGCTAAATATTTTTGTTCGATTCTGCAGTCATACAGAGAATTGGAAGATATTGCGAATGAGGTATCACTCGATTTTTTCGGATTTTCTCAATTTTGAGCGGTTTAACGAGTTTAAGTTATATAGACGATTTCAAAATAGACATTTCAACAATTAAAATGATCACTTATAAACCTTCGAAATACAAAAAACCTCAAGACAATTGTTCGTGGAAGCTAAGGGTATTTTTAGAAAAATTTACATAACTCGAAAACTAGTCGTCTTATGAATTGCGAAAAAATCTTGTTTTTCGAAACCAAAAAAATTATAAAAAAAATTCATGTAAATTGTATCATTAATAGGCAAGAAAAAAAATTAATACTAAAAAATCGATTTTTTGCCATTTTGATGAATAATTTGTGGTTTTGTCAAAAAGTGTTGAAGTGTTTTATATTTTTTTATTATATAAAACTTGTGTATTCAATATTCTTCTCTAGGAGGTCACGTTCCGCCTCAAATCGCAAAAAAACCGTTTCCAACCCCTAAACTGCACAAAATGTTTGATTTTATTCTTTTCCTCAAAGTTGGAACTTCAACAATATTTTCCTTGCCTTGCCTGTAAGTAATTTTTTCATTTTCAGTGTTTCAAAATCGTTTTGGCACTAGCCTCATCAATCTACATGTATCTATATGTAGTACAAAAAAATACGTCAAGTTGATTCAGATTTCAAGTGTGAATGAAATAGAATGAAACAGATAGTCGTATATAGTGGATAAGAAACATTGAAAAATATATAAAAGATAGACACATTTTCATCTACGACATACTCTGAACCGCCGCTGCCTTGGAAGGGTTCTGATTCCATTACGGACAAATCACTTGAATCAGATATTATCAATTATTCTCTAGCCGCCACTGATTATCTTTGATCAACGCTGCTCTACTATTTAACAGAAATCGGGGGCCTACTTGCTGTTACCTCGGTATCAAGTAATATCAAGTAGTTTGATTGTACTTGATATCAAGTCAAGTAGTTCACACCGTAAATCGAGTCAAGTCAAATATAAAATTTTCAAAAGCTTGAGTTTCGAAGTCAAGTCAAGTACTTAAGGAAAAATTCAAGATATTTGGCTTGACAAATCCCTTATTACAACTGAAATTAGGAAAATATAAGCTGTTCTTGTTTTTGTAATTCAGCTCGTCCTTCAAATATACGGTATAATATACAGGGTGTCCCAGAATAAAGCGGACAAACTCCGAGGGTAGAATCCTAACTTCATTTTAAAGCTGAAAGTTTCAATAAACATATACCCTAAAATGAGTATTAATCAAGTTACAGGGTGTTGAAAGTAACACAAAAAAATATATTTTCCAGAATAACTCCATAACGGCTTAGCTTTTCTTAATGAAATTTGGTATGTCACTTGACAGCATTCAGTTTCATATTTCAATGCAAATCATGTGTTTGTAACTCTAAACGAGGGCGTACGGCAGGTGGGTACCCCTATTCGTCCCTCCCCAACTTTCACGCCACTGGATTAATATCGATTTCGCCTTCCTTTTCTTAATCCTCAATATTTCCTATATAAAAAAGGAATACGTTAAGAATTTTCGAAATATTTGAATTCATACTCATTGCAAGGTATGAAATATGTTGGTTATAATATTATAAATAGTTACCGTCACATTCCTTTCAAAAATAGTAAAAATTTTGTTACGCACGCACTCATTCAACTTCAAATACCTCAAAAACCATTGATATTTGTAAAACGAAACGTAGTCCTTTTTTGTATAGAGATTACGAAAAAGAAGACGAAATCGATATTAATCCAGTGGGGAGAGGCGAAAAGGGGAGATTTGGTATGTCACTTGACAGCATTCAGTTTCATATTTCAAATTTGAAATTAGAAATATTAAACTGAAGCTGTCAAGTGACATACCAAATCTCACGGCAGGTGGGTATGCCGTACGCCCCTATTTTGAGTTACAATAACATGACTTGCCTTGAAATATTAAACTGAATGCTGTCAAGTGACATACCAAATCTCATTAAGAAAAGTTAAGCCGTTACGAAGTTATTCTGGAAATTATATTTTTTTGTGTCACTGTAACTCGGTTAATACTCATTTTATGTTCACTGAAACTTTCAGCCTTAAAATGAAGTGAGGATTCTACCCTCGGAGTCTGTCCCCTTTATTCTGGGACACCCTGTATATGTTCAGTGAACGAAACAATCCAGAACTGATGAAAAATCGGAACACAAAGATGTTTACCAAAATATTCATCACGGCAAAACTAAAACTCATTCCAGCGGAAACCTGCATAAGATATCTCCAAACATCTCCGGTGAACAAACTTATAGAATGATTCGAGCAGCATGTCTGAGCATTATTTGTTCGGGATATCCGAGCATAAACCGTTCCGTGCCCTAGGAAAATTGAAATGCAAGCAGGGATGTTGTTCAGATTCGCCTAAAGGCAACGCCATAGGTACGTTGGAACTTTAACGTCCGAAAGTAATTTGAATTCTATTCAGAATGCCCCCTCGTATGTTTATGCGAAGTGTTATTAAGTTCCGGTGAGAGAAGTTTGATTATATTCTTCGGGTTATTGCTTGTAAAGGCGCAAGGCTTTGTTCGTAGTATACTAGTTAGTCTGAAAAAAAAAATCTCAAAAAGAGTTTTTAGAGAAAAGCTTTCAGAAAATGAAAAAAAAAAACTATTCCGAAATAAATGAGATCCATCATTTTGTTACATTATAAAATTTCATATGATATAAAAGCTTGTCGCGAGAAAAGTACTTCTTATAAATCAAATTTGAAATCATTTGTATCAAGACTTATTCTCACTTATAATCTCCCTAGTGCTTGAATTATTGCCGGAAATTTTTCGAGTACATGAATTTTTTTCACTTATAATCTCCCTAGTGCTTGAATTATTGCCAAATGTCCTTGGGATATTATAACTGATAAGTTACTGCGTTCACAAGACTGCTGTCTTGAATGAAATTAATTTTTGTCAGTAACGTACCCTACACTGAATTTGCCTATCTGAAAAAATATGATCAAATTAACCATGAATACTTTTCTTTTTTGAAAAATTTTGACGTTTCGGAGGCTGAATCTGCCTCCGTTATCAAAACTTGCTGAAAAGACGCTGAAAACTGTATTTGAACTGCGGTTTGGAAATAACAAGATCTTTCTTTGACAGAGTCAAATGAAATCTGTCATACATTCTTCTGATTGACATTTGGTATCTTGATGCACAGGGTGTTCGGTATCAATCAATCACCATTCTATTAGTTCTCATTTCATCTCCGAGTAGAGATTTCTTTGGATTAACATTTTTTTCATTTTCAAATTGTGGAAGGTTACAAACCCAAAAATTCATGTCAAGAATCGCATTTTCTCCACAAAATTAAACTTGCAATCAATATCTACAACATTTATTCATCAAGCACTTTAAAAGCGTGTGTCCACTTAAGAAAATAAATGGATAAATGACTTTATTCGCAATGTCAAATAGAAACCACATTTCAACCGTTTACAGAGCAACTCGTGTTCCATCCTTAAATATTTCTTGAAAAATCAAGAATTATTAATGGACGTATAAAAGAGATGATGTTCGGTTTGGATAAAATGAATGTTTTGCATAGCCGCATAAATCCGAATAAGTGCTTCACGTGAAAATAGCAATTATTTATAATTAATATGTTACTTTCCTGCTACCTGTTACAAACACTTTATACTTGCTTTGTGCTCTGAAACGGAAAGTGAAGTCGGTTTGAAGTCAGCAGATAGCAAATAGCTGTCTAGAGAAAAGTGGAAAAGTGATTTGTTGTCGCGTATGTTTATTACAATGAGAGTGAAATTTTTCATGACACGGTAAATGAAAACGAAGATGAGAGAAACAGAACAATCAAGATACCTATGATATTTGAATTCAAAAAGACATTTGAATAACGGTTCAGGGCAGACATGTTGAATTCAAGCTCTGAAAGGGAGATATGATGTTGAGCATTCAAATGCACGATAATGTTCGTACTGAAGAAAATGAAGCTAGGTGAACATGTGAAATTTGAGAAATTTTGATACATGAATCAAGATATATATTCATTTATGATTCGTTTGTTTAACAAATATTTATTAATATTTTAAGTTTTTCTAGTAACATTTTCATCAGTAATTTTCTTTGATTCTTCTTTTCAGCTCAGTCGGTTGCTTGAAAACACAAAACTGCTCTCTGAGTTGAATTACTTGGGAACCTGAAAAAAAAACAGTTAGCTACTATAGACATGTCACAGTATTTTTTGTACCTAATTCTCACTTCTCAAACCTTGTCGATTGTTACACACATATCATTTGGGTCTCCTAATTCTGAAAAGTATAATCAAATTGAAAACCAGAGTGAAATTCAAAATTAATCAATGCTCAATGTATTTCTTGTTTGATACCTGACATACGCTGTAATGATACTCAACACCCAATCTCATGATAATAATAACCTTCATTAACAATAAAGCAATTCACATCATACATTTTATCTTACGATCTAGTGAACGCAGGTCAAAGCATTCCACAAAAACTTGAAGTTGTGCGTGGTAACTTATCTGCTTAAGTAAGTTTTCCTTTTTTTTGCTATAGAGGGGCATTGAAGGGTTTTCAATGAACTTGCTTATACATATAATATTATAAATCAATAATAGTAGTAATAATAATAATAATAACCTAATAATTGTTATAGTGATACAATTTCTTAATAATGGTAATTTTATATTCATATATTTCAGAAATAAAACAATAAAACAACAAATAATGAATGTATGAGTGGGAATATAATCAAAAAAATCGTTCGATGACCCGATCCTCCATTGAGGTTATGTATTTTTTGGCCTTTCTTTTGAACATGTTTATTTGGTTCAATTCCAATAAGTTTTTTTTTTCATTTCGTCTGGCAGTATATTGAAAACTCTTGCCGCAATATAGGTGAAGCATCTTTGGCCAACAGTTTTTTTTACAATTTTTGTTTTCAAGAATGGGTGAAGCGGTTTTTATACAGGTGAGTAAGAATTTTTTGTAAAAATATTTTTCTGATATTGAAAATTTTATTTTCAGAGAATAAATGTCCTCTGTTTGCCATACATTATTTTAAGGGATCTTTTTTGGAGACTAGTGAGTTTTTTCAGGTGGCAGCCCGCGACTCCTCCCCATGCTAGGATTGCGTATTGAATCCTGGATTCTACGAGAGCGTAATAAATTATTTTCATGTGGCTGATATCTAAAAATTGTTTGAAAAATTTAAATTTGCGCAGAATACTCCTAGGTGTCGTTGTTATTTTATTTATATGTTTATCCCAACGCATATGCTGGTTAATTTTGACACCTAAGTATATAATGGTATCCACTTTTTGAATGGTGTAAGAGTATTCATCTGCGATAATTTTTAGCTCAGTGAAGTCCAAAATTAGTGTTATGTCATTGAAGAAGGTAATAAATATTGTTTTGTTGACATTCAGAGTAAGCAATTTCTGATTGAACCACTCCACAATTTTTGCCATATCTTTTTTTACGGATTTTTTTGGATTTGCCCAGTTGTCACCTTCGTAGAAGATCGCAGTATCGTCTGCAAAACTAATAATATGTACTTCAACATAAAGATTGGAAATACTGTTCAGATAAATCGAAAAAAAGTATTGGCCCCAGAACTGTTCCCTGCGGTACCCCAAAGGTTACCATTCTAGAATCGCTTATTTCATAGTTTATCGAAACGTACTGCTTTCTATCTCGTAGGTAGCTCTGAAATAATTCGAGAGGTGTTCCTCTAATTCCCATATCCTCCAAGGCTTCTATCAACTGTTTGTGGCAGACAGTGTCAAAAGCCTTGGAGAGATCCAAAAATACAGACAAGGATGGTTTGCCGTTATCTAGTGACTGGTAGACATTGGAAGTTAGATTATTTATAGCATCTTCTGTTGATTTGCCATGTCTGAAACCAAATTGCTTATTCGAAAGGAGTTCATATTTGTCCAAGTATTTCGTCAGTCTAGTTTTTAAAGTTTTTTCGAAAATTTTTGTTAAGCTGGTGATCAGTGAGTTGGGCCTGTAATTCGTTGTCAGTAATTTATCTCCCTTTTTAAATGTTGGCTTCACTATGGCTTCTTTGATTTCGGATGGGCACACTCCATTTTTATACATTTGGTTGGTTAAATGGGTTAAGGGTCGAGAAATTTCTTTTTTTATGTATTTTAGTGTTTCTGTTTTGATGCCGTCTATTCCTGGAGCTTTATTATTTTGAGAGAGTCAATAGTTTGCTCAATTTCTTTCTCCTACGAGCGTGCGGAAAAGATACTTTTCCGCACGATTTTTCGTTTTGAAAGTTGTACTTTTCCGCACGATTTTTACTTCTCCGTACGATTTTTACTTTTCGGCACGATTTTTGTATTTTTGAAAATGATGATATTTAGGACTAACTAAATGATCTATGTAACTATTCTGTCTTATTAGTCATTTTGTAGCATTATTATAAAAACTTGTTTATCAAAAACCTTGGTTTTTTATAAATCAGATGGACAAAAACACTCGTAGGAAAAATATTGTACCTAACTCTTACGAAAAATGTCTTTTCCGCCCTTAACGGCTTACCCGAACTCCGCTCCGCGTCGTTCGTGCAACTGCCGTCGCGTGCGGAAAAGTACTACTTTCCGCACTCGTTAGGTAAATAACTATTTCATCGACAGGGCTTAGGAAAAATGTGTGTGGCGTATAATTTCTTACAGGGGGTGGGTTCTTGGATTTTTTTATTTTACTTGCGAGATTACATCCCACAGTGGCATAGTAGTCTTTGAATGTATTAGCCGTTTCTTTGCTATTCGACGTCATTTCTCCCCTGGCATTCAATATTCGGGCAATATTTGAATTGTATTACTTTCTTTCATAACATTCCAAAGATGTTTGGTGGGGTTTTTATTTTTTCAGATCTGTTGTTTATAGTAATTGGCTGTAGCGTGTTTTATCAGATGGTTAACTCTATTTCTCAATTCTTTGTATTCCTGTCTATATCTTCCTTGATTTATTTTATAAAGTTGGTGGTTCTCTCTCAATACAATTAGCAAGACCCTGAGAAATCCATTCATTTCTTTTTTTAACTTTTTCTTAATAGACTAATATTTTTGAGTTTCTTTCAATAGTGTCGATAATAGTTTTCATGAAGTGTCTAGTAGCTTCTTCAACATTTTCCACGTAGTAAATGTGTTCCCAATTGAGGTTATGCAATTCAATTATTACTTTGTCATGATCTATTACTTTGTGAATGGAAGACGAGTTAATCCATATTGAAATAGCCGTCCCATACTTTCCCCAATTTTTCATCCTTTGTTATAGTCCATCCATCAGACCATTCATATTATAATTCTGAATTGTCAAGAAACACGGCTCTATCCTACATCTATAATTCAAATAGACAAATTACGACAGTAACCTTTTATTTATAGAGGAAATTATTACATACCTCTGTGACGAAATTTCACCGAACTAACATTTCATCTCTCCATAAATCAAAGCATACCTGTTTATTTTCAGGAAAGTTCAAATTCCAGATCGCCTCTAGATTTTAGATTTTTTTTGAATTGTCATAGTGATGAAAGTTGAATATGATTTGTAGATAAATGCAGAAATAAATCCGTGGTGAATATTCTTTCCAATTTCTCTTTTTATATTTAAGTGTTTCTTCAAATTCCAGAGAATCTGGTGATTAGTGGGAATATCTCGGGTGAGTATTTTTTGTCCAAGGTACATTCTAAACGAATATTTGCGAACACATTCAAACAATTCGATCCAATGGAGCAGGGATAAAAGCGTCAAATCAATTATTTTCTTGCAAATACCTAGTTGTTATTGAAATTGCGTTGTTGAAAACTATCAAAAACTATCGAGATATTTGATGTCCGCAAGTTATTCGTTTCTGAGATACAGAGTGTCAAAGATGAATTCTCATGTTTATTTATTGTGATAGAATTTCAAAATAATTATGATACCCCAGTATAGTTTGGTTCCAGGGAGTATTTTTCAATCACAAAATGTGATGTTGGTTAGTCTCTTTCGTGAGGGTAACGCCACCGACATGTCTTGTCAATAATTTTTTGCAATTTCATAAATTTTTCGGACGTACTTGTATCACGCTTTTTTACTGAGAAGCTTGGAGCATAAATACAGAAAATAATGTCACTGTCACAAGTAATAGATTGAAATTGACTAAATTCGAGTGTTCAATGTAGAAGACCATTTAATGAAATAAAAAAATACATTAGTGCATCTTTCCAATATTAAATACTGAGAGGTGACTTTCAAGCCCAACGGAAATAATTCAATCGATTATTTCAAATAAAAATGATTCGGAAACGGTTGTTCACAGCGACCCCTACCAGGAATTTTTTTTATGCAAAAATTTCAGAAAATTCTATTATTCCACTAAAAATTATTGAATTTTCCAATTAGTGAAAAAACATGTAGGTGGCGTCACCTCCACGAAAAAGAAAAGCTAACATTAAATTTGATATTGTCATTGAAAAATACTTCAATATAGCAAACTTCACTCGAATTTCACAGTAATTTTGAAATTTATCCATAAAAAACAAAAATAAGAATTCAACATTGACACTTTGTATCTCAGAAACGAATAACTTGCGGACACATGTTTATAGAAACTTTCCTTCTTATTTTGACGTCAGCAACATGCTTCTGAATTTTCTACACGTACTTAAGAAACACCCTGTTTATTTATGGATGAATTATTTTTACTGAGAAACTTCTAGTGACAGAAACCAACTCTTAGTGCCAGGTCCTAGCTACTCATGTAGATTTCATCGACCATCAAAATAAGATGATTTTCTTCTTGGGTGTTTTGACTTTTAAAACATATTCAGGAGTAATATAATAAGTGGTATGATTATAACCGATCATTTTTTGGAATATTAATGAATTGCAATCCCAAAGCTGATAATACAACAAGTCCGCAGGACGAGTTGTATTTTCTTGCATTGGGATTGCCAATGAATTGATATTCCAAAAAAATATAGTTTTTTAATCATACCACGAATTATATTTAGGACGACAATATATCGATTTGAAATAAAGAAATATCGTGTCACCTGGTAATTGATACTTTACTTCTAGCCGTATTCAACGGAATACTCTTTTCCACGGCCTCATCTATGATACCAATGGACATTTGTCCCCAACGATCGCTCATTTTGAAAAAAAAAGATAACTAGTCAAAACACATAAGTTTGACGTTTAAAATTTAAATCATTATTTTCACTTGACAGATAGTAACTAAGCAGGTTTATCACCGTGGAAATACAGCGACAAGCTATATTTTCACTGTAGTTCCGATTCCATTGGCTGAATTACAAAATTTGAAATCCACTGATTGGTTGTTAAGCAAAGAAATATATTGTCATTAATATAATAAATAGTCTTCATTCATCAGAAATGGAAAATATCAGCTGATAAAAGTTTTTCAAATTCATCAAAATGAGACAGAAACGCTTCAATAACCTACAATAACTGGTTCCACAACCCCTGAAATACATCAAGGATTTGCCAAATTATCCAAAAATAGTATACCTGCGGAATTCATTACTAGAAACTTTTGTCGTGGTAGGTAGAACAAATACTGTAACTTCCCATAATCTTTTTATAACGAGTCTGAATATTAGTCTCTAATGAAGTGTTAACGTTAATTAAATATGAGTAAAATATGAGTGGAATAACTCTGCAGAGAGATATATGGCCTCATTCTAATTTAAAGTAGGTGGGTTTTATTTTCCGCTATATTTATGAATATAACTGTCTCCAGACTTCCTGTATCCATCTTACACTTTTTAATAACGTGTTTTCATAAACGTTTCATTCGGTGTCAGTTATTTCGGTGGGAAAGGCTTTTTTATTGGGTGTTCGAGTTTTTCTCTTGTCAAGGAAAGGACCATCACAAATGTCATACGAAAAGAGTAACATGTTACGAACAATTTGAATTTTGATTAATTGTGTATTCTGACCATGTCGTTTCGTCAAATTCCACAATGCGCTTGATAGAACTCAAGTCGAAGTGAGGTTTATTTGTCATTATGTGTACTTTTCTCACGAGTGTGGAGGTTTGTGGCACGAACCTGAAGGGCGAGTGCTGCAAACACACGAGTGAGAAAAGTAACTTTTGTGTTAGACACTATACTTTTTCTACAACTGCACAAATTTAAAGAATTTATATAATGTAACTCAATATTTATTTTTAGGGTTAACAAAACTAAAATAGCAATAAACCTATACCTTAAGAATTGAATCATTTTTTTGAAATTGACTTAATAAAAATATCATGATGTAAATTTAAAAAAAACTGGTATTGAACTCGGACTGTCTGTGTAATTTTTTTGTTCCAAAGTACATACCGGGTGACCACGAGGTGAGGTACGCCCCCCAATTTTTCCATAGTTTTGAAGATATAGATTTCAAATTTGGTGTGTCGCTATAGTACTTAAATACGCATATTTTGAAGCTTCTACTGAAAATTCACCAGTTCTGGTTCAACTGGAAGTGACCCAAATCTTTTTTGTTAGGTAATTTTTGATAATTGCAGTAATATATGGGAGCTGCGATTACACGAGAAACTCAGTTTTCAACTGTATGGCACTTCGAAGCCTCCTCTGATAACTTCTGATGTCGTTTATCAGTTGTGATGATTTTTAAGTTTGAATTTCACGGCCAACTTTGTTTGACTGAACAATCAACTGTATCTTCACAATTTTTCAACCGATTTTCAATTTTGAAGAACAGTGTTATCACAAATTGCGTGCTCTTTCGGATAGTGAAAAAATATGTACAGAGTGTCATTTGCAAGAAAAAGTTTGGGGTCACATGCGGTTAAACAGGAAGTGGTGAATTTTCAGTAGAATGGTTAAAATATGCGTATTCAAGTACTATGGCGACATATCAAATTTGAATTCTGTATGTTCGAAAGTATAGAAAAATTGGGGGGTGTACGTAACCTCGTGGTCACCCGGTATACATATATAACATAATTTGAAATAGAATTTTTAAACCGGCTACAAAAAGCTATATTAATTCGAGGAAAAAAGCAAAAGAAATTCTAAAAATATTATTTTATCAAAACTACCTTAAGAATTTAAAAGACTTCTATAGGTAACCTGATAGTTGTTGACAGTTTTGACAATTATTTAAAAGCCTACTAGTTTTTGTCGATATTTGTTGGCCGACAGAAAATGTTTCTCTCTCCCACTCATTCGGCTTATGGAGAAAATAATAGGCGATATTTCCATAGTCTTTGGAGATAATAGCATCAAACTTGGTGTTGTTAGATTTAAAACTGAGGCAGGAGTTAAACCCAATGTTTTCTTTGACATGTAAAAGTGAGACTTATCTCACTAGTCTAAAATCGTTGCATATGGTCCAAAGAAGGTAATGATTTCTGCTTCAGTATAATTATTTCACATCAACTAAAATATCCGTGACTTTCGGATCTTCCGTAAATATCGTAGAAGGGTTATGTGAAGTGGAATAAAACACATTTTGGGTACTCAGATACTTACATATTAATTAAATTTGCACGAGTCTTCAGGAACGACACACACTTTTCCTTTCCCTTCTAATATAACTTTAAGCAAATTTGATATCGGAATTCAATCATGTTTTCTGAGAAAACAAACGCATTTTGTGAGAAATTACTAGGTATATTTCTTGTGGAGAATTGAATTATCTTTCACCTTGTTGAAATTGTTTCTTGATAAATCTTATACTTTCCGAAACAACAGCAAAAAAATACAATTCTTTGAATGAAAATTGTTTTGGGTTCCACCCCTGCTATTTTGGTAAACAATTTTTTTTCTAACAATACATGATGTCAAGAAGTCATGTGCCGAGTTTCAAAGTGCTACTACAATTCATTCTTCACACGTTCATAACAGCCTGCCTAGTGATGAGGTTGTTCTAGTAGTATGCTGTTACTATTCGAAAGCATTCGCTAATGTTAACCGCAGAACCATGCTGCGAAAAACTAATGTATATGGATTCTCACCCATACATCAAAGAGACTAGATATAGCAAATGGAGTTCCACAAGAATCTATCCTGGGACCAGTACTACTCCTCTGTTGATAACACCAGTTCCTTGGCCTATATATTGATAATAAATAAAGATCACGAAATCAAGTGGCCTTAACAAAAAAAAACTGCATCATGATTCTATGTGATGAGAAACGGATATAGCTGGATGGCTCAACTTGAGATGTTGACGACGGCTAACTTCTTTCTAATATAGATCACATCGTAGGTACCGAATAGTTTCTTATGGATTTTATTGCAAGCACCTACTGAATTCTATTTTACTTTTTCAAAAAAGAGCACAAGATACTGACATTCGCTATCTTATTTATTTTGGAAACGGTATGTCCTAGTTTTTTTAGTGTGGAAATTTTCGAATGGCCAGCCTTACATTTCCCCAGTGCCGGATTTAGGGGGGGGGCTATGGGACTATCAGCCCCCTGCGTTTAATTTTAAGGGGAGGTAAAGCAAGAAGCAATATCACTAATCAAGCGTCGGCGGTGCCTTGAACGCTACAATACAAAAGTGGCTGCGGTACTTTGAAACTGACAATCAAAATTTATAGTTTGGAGGCGCGGCGGCATCGTAATAGTTAGCCCCCAGCGTAAGTGAGTATAAATCCGGCACTGCATTTCCTCCTAAATATCTTGTGAAACATTCATATGGTATCCAAAAAAGCAATATGTCTTATCGGTGATGCTTCGCTGACTAACTCACTCACTTCTCTGGAACATATAGAAGACCTCGAGCAGTTCTATATCGATTTTGACACATGGAAGTCGATGATCAGCTTTGAAACATGTTTCGGGAGGCAGTTCCAGTGGCATACTCATATATCCAACGAAAACGCATTCCCACAGGTAACAGAATTTTAAAGAATCCAACAACTGGCTATGTACCGTATAGTTTTGTATATTTACTCAAAATATCCTAAATTAGATGTTTTCCTTCATTTCTTTTTTGTCATTTATGTCCTGTAAACCTTTCTGCCAGTGTCAAGAAACCAAGTTTTTCTAAAACCGATGATAATCACAAAAATTTACTGAATATCAGTAGATTGTTAATTTCCCGTTGAGTTCTGCATTAACACAAATCCTGTTGAGTGAACAACAGTTCGTTATTTGGTTTCCCAGGTGTCAATTCTTCCATTCTTACTTCACATCTGAATGTAAATTTCATTTTCGTCTGAGAACCAAGCTAATACTATAAAAACAAAAGTCAGATGAAATGAACTCGGCAAACTGGAAGCAGCAGGAAAAATTATGCAAATATAATTTCATCCAGCGTCTTTCCATGATTTCTCTTATTAATGTTATTCTTTCAATTCCGCCTTGACTCCATCTTTCCAATTTCGTAAGAAATGTATAGGAAATGGAAAAGATTTTTTGTGATGTTTATGATTTCGAGAGTTTCAATTCCCATCTGTGACAAAAAGCTTTCATTCAATGAGAATTAAGGTCTCCATAACTTTCAGACAAATCTTCAAAGGTTTTTCTTGGGATTCAATTTCCAGCTTTTAATGCATACGAAGTAAAATCTCAGTTCAACCACAGTTTTATGGAAAAAAAAATTGTGTCATAAGATTCTTCTAGTACCAGTGAGAGGCAGTTAGGTAATAATATAGTGGTCCAATTATTTGATAATATTTTGAAATACTCTTATTTCAGATAATATATCGTATAATTTTACTAATAACTTCGCTGTCAGTTTTGCGATCTTTGACAATGAATATATACTAGTAATACAAAACTTTCCGGCTTTCATAACATCGTCCAATGTTGACTTCCATGTTAACAGTAAATTCCCAGCGTTTTTTTTTTGTTCTACGTAGATGTTCGGAACGATCTAACTAGTATGTCTCTGTACTGTATAAGAGAAAGCTACGCTCTAGGAAGATACACAACAGTTTTCCAAGCCGAGGTGTACGCCATTCTAACCGTAGCTACGAGGCAAGAGGTGAAAAAAGGGCCCGAACAGAAAATTTATATCTGTTCGGATAGTTAGGCAGCGCTCAAAGCTATCTGTCATCCTGGACCAAGCTCAGTTTTGGTTCAGGAATGCGGAGATGCTCTTGAGAAATTAGCGGAAACAAAGGAAGTCGAGTTGGTATGGGTCCCTGGTCACAGGGGTGTGCCGAGAAACGAGGTGGCAGATGAGCTTGCCAGAACCGGTTCCGCTGCGCTGTTCCGTGGACCGGCGCAAGTACTAGGCATTGCAAGAAGTCAAGTCTCTTCTGCCCTGAATGAATGGGTGGAAAGAGAACTAAACTAATCTTGAAGGAATACCGCCGTCTGCAGGCAGTCGAAAGACTTTGTGGCCGGCTCTAGCAAGTCAAGGATGACGTGGTTTTTAGGCAGAGATCGCCAAACACTACGCCTCCTTGTACGAATACTAACAGGCCATAACAAACTAGGTAGACACCTGTCACTAATGGGTAAAAAAGACAATCCCACTTGCCATATGTGCGAAGAAGACGAAGAAATTTCGTCTCACTTCCTTGGCGAGTGTGAGGCGTACGGGAGGCTAAGATTCGAAATCTTCGGAGTCGAAAAACTCCAACAAGAGGAACTCATCAAACTAGAGTGGACGGACACACTAACCTTCACTAGATGGTCACAAAGGTTCGGAAAGGAAGACCAGAAGAGGAAATGTAGTTATGTGGAGTGCAGGGGATGGCAAAAAGGGCCCATTGGGGCCTACTTGCCTGGCTGCGGCAGCGGCCTCCCCATGATTACTACTACTACTACATGTCTCTGTACTCCAGTAGTTTCTACCTGTCTCTGCCTTGTTTGTATAGGAGATTTGGAAATTTCACGTGCTGGTCTGGATCGGATCTGTTACAGCAACCCATAACAGCACAAGTCTTCATGATTTATGTCCTCAAATCTAAAAGAGAAAACTGTTTGTATGATATCTACCATCATAAAAACATATTTTTGAATTGGAAAATCTATGTTTATAAGACCTGGGGTGATATGTTTGAGTTCACTCGACGCAATATCGCATGCGATATTTGCACTTTATCAAAGGATACCCCAAAAATGTTCGAATATCACCAGCGATAATTATCGACCATTAAACAACGAGCAGATATTTAGCATGTGATAAAAATTATCGATGGAAATTGACATAAATCCTAACCTCAATTCATTTTTCACAATTTCGAATTTACATGTTTGATGGCAAATTTTTATGAAATTGTAATGGTCGCTATTGCGGAAATAGTAGACGATGCTGCGGGTGCCGTAGCAGAATCTCGAAGGTCATTCTATCATGGCATAAATGCCTTCGAACTTAGAGATAGACAATTTGTAAGAATGTTTCGTTTATCAAAAGAATTAGTTCGAGAAGTAATTGGACTAGTGTCTCCCGCCTATATAGAGGAGGGAAGTAGAGAGTCAGCCATAAATATTGAGACACAAGTAAGTTACCTTCAGTTCAAATAGGTAAGTATATGATTTATAATAAAACATGCTTTTGAATTTTGGTGAGTCTTCGATTCCTCGCAAGTGGCAGCTACCAGCTAGGCTCAGCTTCCAATATACACGTAGCAATCAGTCAGTCATCAGTTTCAAGATGTCTTGAAAGAGTAATCAATGCTTTAAATCAACAAGATGTTTTCAATCGATTGGTTGGTTTAATAAGAAATATGCGGGAGCTTGAGAGAAACCGCAATGGGCTGGTCTTGCATTGACGTGAAAAGTTTGTTCTTTTGCTCCGCGGAGACATAACCGGCACGTTTATCCTTCGTTTCATTCATACTTTTTAAATTATCCACTCGGGTCTCAGGTTAACGTTCAATAAGAACAATAATTTCAACAAGCAGCAAATTATAACACAAGAAATATTGCGTAACAGTTGTCAACGTGACGCGTGACGTCATGTGACTTAAATACCTTTCAGCTATTGGTTGAATTCGTGACCCCAGCTAAGACTTCTCTCACGCCCTTCGAAACCGACCAACTCTGTATCGCCGTTGGTTCGAGAATAGCGTATCGAACGAAAAGAGTATCGCATGCGAATTTTTCGCGATGCAAATATCACGTTCGAAATTTATCGCGCAAACTGAAACATACGGTCCCTGTACAGACTCAGGCACTCAATTCAGACTATATACACAATGACTTAATACTCACTAAAATTCCAAGAACGTGTTTTTAGAAATTTTTTCGCAGAGAATTCACAAAAAGGACACGCGTAGTCTTATGGAAAATGGTTTGTCAACCTATGGAATGTTTGACAAATGTCAAATTACGTCACTGACAGTGCTCTAAGTATTTGTAAAAAACTCAGCGATATACAGTGTGCTCACTATTTATAGAAACACCCTCGTAAATTTCGTTATTTTTCATGAAAAATTGTGATATATATCTATATATATATATATATATACAATTTATATATATATATATATATAAATATAACATAAATCATATATCTTAGACAGGCACAAGCGATATGTTTCTTCACGTTTATCTTTTAACAAACAGAAAACTACCCTAACAATGTATAAATAATTATCCCAATCCAAATATCCTTCAAATTACCTTTAATTAGTTTACTTATCGTTGTGGGCCGAAATGGGCATTTACCCAAGCTCATTAAAATTCATCTTACCTGGTATTTCATATTTTCGGGCCGAAATGGGCTACGACCATTCATGAACAAAAAAGGATAGGTAGTATTGTACATTGTCATAAAATTTATAGATAATATCTTAATTTCGGTATGTAGTATTCCATGCCACCAATAAATAAGAGCAAATCGACAAGTATGGGAGTTACTTGTCTGTAGTGGTAAATAATAACCGAACCGAGAAAGTACTTGCTACTCTAAGCTTCATTATCTATCATTGTTTGAATCATACTATTTTGTAGTGGTAATATTTAATAAATGTAGTGATTGGCGCCTATTTGACCACAACGCTTGGTATAATATAATCATCTTTCGGTATTCACAACGGATTATTTTTCTCAGTGTGGTATTTACGGATAAATTGTTTTTAATTATTTTAGTTAATCGATCGTGTTAAAGGCATTGAATAATTCTTATGGATCAAATGTGATTTGTGCTCAGAAGCACAATGTGCAATTATCTAATAGAAAATAACTGATCTGAATGGGGGAACATATCAGTATTGGTTTTTTGGTGTACTTTCCAAGCATCAGCTTTCGTTGGGAGTTCCTATGATAAATACTGACACATATATCCCAACAGAAGCTAAAAATGTTTTTCTATGATTGGCAAGTTCCCCAATTTGAATCGAAATTTAATTTCAGCTAGGCATTTGAAGAGTATTGCAAGGTACTGTTTATACAGAACTTTTCGTAGTATTAATTCATTAAACTCCGGCTGCCTGAAATTCCTAAACTTAACTTTCGACTTTGAACTTGGAATGTTATTCAATTCCTACTTTAAACACGGAATTTCATCATTTTCCGACTCTAAACTTGGAATTCTAATTAGTGCTAATATTGAAAAAAAAGATCATGTGTCTTTCTACGCCTTCGTAGCGTTCTATCTACTCATGATTGGAAGTGTTTCAAATATTAAAGTATATTTTGTGTACATCAGTTTCATACTTGTGTTTTCGCTATGTGAAAGTAATCTTTCCTTAGACAGTTGACCCAAAATTCGAAACATACTAAAAAAAAATAACTTCCATTTGTAACTGAATAGATTACGACACCTATTCTCTACCTCAAAAATATTCGATGAAACGTTTCAATAATTCAACAACTGTTAGCTGAATATAAATTATCATTCTTTAACCTCGTGTACACTGATAAAAAGGATGTCTTCAATCGAATATATATATATATATATATATATATATATATATATATATATATATCCTCTTGAACAGAATAATCTTCTGAAAAGAATAATTATTTCTAATTGATGAATATACTCTTATTTCAAACTTATTGAAGTGTTTGCTCCTTCACATAAATTCTCTTGAAATGAATTTGTTTGCATCAATACATTCCAACTCTTTACCCTAGAGAGTGAAAAATGCTCTTTTTGACTCAAGAACATAATTTCTTGGCGCAGGTCAGGAGAAAGCAGCACTTGGCACTGTCAACCAACGAGCTTTACTCTAGCGGGTGCACGCGAACCCCCGCTAACGGAACGGCGCGAACCCACGCGAAAGCGCGCACTGCGACTGCCGACTGGGACCTCTGTCCTGTTTGCTATTACCCGCGTTTGGTTTGAGGGTTGGTGTTTGAATCATAATTCAAGTTGTTAGTTTTGTATTTGTCACAGTGGTTATGTGCAAATGTGCTGCTACAGAAGTGCAATATGGAGGTCCAATTATTTCTGCACGATTTGAATTTAGGTCATTTATGGACCAGTTCTAAAGGTAGGTTGAAAATATTTTTGTTTTCAACAGGTGTGTGGTAATGGCGAATGACGCTGTCGTTTCTATATTCGATCGCATTTCTATGCGTCACCGCACCGCACCGCACGTTGATTATATAATTTCTGAAATTGAAATATTACAAAACTATTCTCATATATAACCATTATACCTCAATTGTTCGCAGTTGTTCTCTGTTTGTTGAACTGTACCATATGAACATGACTTCCATGGCATATTTTTATAACCGAGTACACATTTGTACTGAACCTCCAAATGCAGATAATCTTGAATAAAAAATGTATTGCGTCATGAAGAAGAATATTGTTCGTTATTGTAGTTGAAATATTCTTGACTCAACAAACTCACACCATCGAACAAAGAAAGTATTCACAATAGTGTTCATTATCAAAGTTGAAATATTCTTGCACCAAACAACTCCCATTATTCGGTGACGAAAGTGTTCATATGTCTCAAAACAGTTTCCTTTCAAGTGGTCAAGAGGATTCCGTCAAAAAATCAAATTATTATTTGGTTGGACCTATTCAAGAATACAATCGACTTGCTTCAATGCAATTATGCATTGATGCAAAAAATCCTTTTTATCAGTGTAATTAGATAGCAAGTCTTGAAAGTATTATAATGAAAACTTAGTTCACGGTCCTACTAACACTGTGTACACGCTATATGCATGTTTTAACTGGCTTTTAATTAATATAGGGAGTGTTAATTACTGACTCTGATAGTTACTTTGAAATGTGAGTCCCCAGATGTCGGCGTTTTTTGAATAAATCATATTTGTGCGTATCAAAGGATGCTTTGAAATTAGATGGGATTGTGATGAATTGGGTAATATGTCACCGATATTAACGAAAAGAGAAATTTTGACAGAGAGAAGAGTGACTTTGAGTATGTTGGTAAATTATCGAAAATGATCAAAAGGTGTGTTAGTAAATAAGCTTTGAAATAATAGCATGTTTGTAAACATGGTATGCCCAATCAAGAGTAGGAATTTGAAAAAATCGAAATAATTTTTTTCGAGAAACTGTTTGTCGGTGTATCCAGTAACGTGGGGTACGTGTCGAGAAGTTTGACACCTGGTGCGCCTATTAATAGTTATTTATGCAACAAGTGCAAAAAGTAGGTGTTTATTGCACTCGACGTGAAATTGTGGAAAACACGTCGAGTGCAATAAACTCGTTTTGCACGAGTTTCATACAATATTTTTTCTACGTTCATGCAAAAACCAGAAAATGTTTCATTTAGGTGGCACTAAACTGTAAGGAAGACATCGTTTGTTTAAATCTACCTGCTAAAAGTAATTCAAAAACATTTTGTGTAATTCAGATGATATTCGAAGGAAATAATTTCAACAAATTGCATTTTCTAGTAATTTCATAGTCCATTATATAATGAATATGATGAAACATGCAACTATTTAAAACGTAATACAATCTCACAGAAAATGGGCTAAATTTAGCGTCGATTTGAAAGTTTATGTCTGTCATGATGACAGAACGCTATAGTAGAACTCAGTGCAATAAAGAGACAGTTTTTCCACCAAATATAGTTCAATAAAGTTTTGTTATTTGCATGAACGTAGAAAAAACAAATAATTTAACAGATCCTAATGCTAAGTACAAAATAAAATGAGTTGAAAAACAACATCATAGAGAAAAGCTTTTATTTAAGTGCTGAAAAGAAGACGATATACCCTGAAATAAATCGAACCCAGCAATGTGCCACGTTTTTAAATTCCATATGGTATGAAAACTTTTCGCGAGAATAAATCTTGATACAGATAATTTCTCGCTGCAATCTTTTATACTTGAAATTCCATAATGTAACACTTTGATGGGTTCGATTTACTTCAAAGTTCAGTTTTTATTTAGCGTATTCAAATTAATGTTAATTCATTCTTCTTAGTGTGTTCAGTTTTCCTTTTCTTGGTGGTTTCACCTGCTTGTCCAATGTGAATCTCAAGACAAATACCACAACTCAATTTAGATATTGCAGACTTTTTATTTTTCTTAAATGTTTTCACTGTGTCCACCTGAAGTGTTATCTGTATGAAATCAATACCTTTCCTGACACCTTTTTTTTTTCAAGAAATAATCATTTCTTCACTACATCCTTCCATTCATGTGATTCATTTTGGAGGTCTTCAAGAGGAGGATTAACTATAATTCTTAACACACATTTCTACAAACAAAAGGGAGAATTTCAATCTATCACTTCAAACTAATTATCTCAAATCGGATCATGAGGAAAGAAAGGAAAAGAAACATAGATTTGAAATTTGAAGTAGTATGGATATAATAGGTACATGAGATTCCATTCCGCAATTTAGTGATTTCGTCATATATCAATTATTAACTTACTCTCTTCCTCTCACTAGTTGGCGGGTTTTAAAGCCCTTCACGTCAGAATGAATCAGTCAGACAGAATGAATCATTCTGAAAAAAACAACAGGTTACAAATTTACAGAATTTGCAGAATGCAGTGCATTGTGGAATGTTCTGTCCATATTAAAAACATCTTTTTCATTGAAAAAGATGTTTGTTTGAGGGCACTTTTTTTATAAAATAAAAGTTTCTTTGCGGTCTTTGGTACTTATTATTTTGAAGCAGTAAAGGTGAACGTATTCAAGATATTTCTAAACTAATAGCATTTGTATATTATTTGTATATTATTAATTGTATTTTAGCTTTACTTTGATGTGCTCATGTCAATGAATGTGTTAGTCTATAAATAATCCTAGATACTTCGTGTTCAAGTAATGTTTGATGTCTGAACAAGCACAGGTGGAGTGATATGTACAGGATGTAGTTTGATAACATATGGTGAATAAAAAAATGATAATAATAATCATGTGCCTGTTCGTTATAAATTTTCAATCGATTTTACCAGGGTTATATTCTTCTTACATTAGGTGTACTTCAAGTGAGCGCCCCTTATAAATAACAAGGATTCGATGAAGTTCCTCGAAACAATTAATTGTTTTTTTTCATAGTTTTTGTATATGTATGTGAATGGGACGATGGACACAGTTAGTCTCCTCACAGGCACAGCCACTGACTACTTGAAACTTATAATCTGCATGTAATGTGGTTCGATTGAATATGAGAATTTTGAATGAAGAAAAATTATCGGCATACAGACAAATTTCAAAATTCTAGAAAAAAGATTCTACTGAAAGGATTTGAACCCACCCTCTACCAACTGAGCTATCGAGGAGACATGCATTCCACTACATACCTGAAGACCGCTCCTTCCTAGACTTTTAATGTTAGTCACCTACAAACTACAGCGTTAGTAAGATATTGGAGAGTAATTTACCTTTCACCCTAGCGTCGTCGACATACAGTATCAGAAACTTTCCATCTGGGGTATAGACAGAAGTCTACGCGAGCAAGAAGGAACACAATGATATTATAATACCACATAAATAAGAGAGACGCACTACTGTGCGCGTCTCCTGTTACCCCTCCCTACGCATTAACGGACGACTTGGCAATGCGACACACCGCCACAGATGCGCACAGTTTACGTCTATATCCCCCCTACTCGTGCGAGTAGAGGAGAAATTGTGATGCTCTCTCAACATATAGCAAGCTATTCTTTACGCTCTCATGAAACCACTATACCCAAGATGAAAACTTTCCGATACTGTAGCGCGATATTCAGCAGGGATCGGGTGTGGATCTCCGATTACTGAAAAATGTTAGCCAAATATGAAAATCAAGAAAGTTGATAGCGTCTGTGATGTAAATTTAAATGAAACAAAAAATTAGCGGCATACAGACAAATTTTGAAATTCTAGAAAAAAAGATTCTTCTCAATTAGGATTTGAACCCACAAACCTTACAAACGCCGTAGTTTGTAGATGATTTACTAACATCAAAATTCTAGGAAAAAGCTGTCTCCCGATATGTAGTGGAATGCATGTCTTCTCGATAGCTCAGTTGGTAGAGCACTGTACCGGTAATCTAGAGGTCGTGGGTTCAAATCCTACTTGAGGAGAATCTTTTTTCTATGATTTCAAAATTCATTTTTGATGATGATTTTGGTTCAAAACATTTGCTTTGAGTAGAAACTGTCAGAAGATGGCTAATAATTCATTATTGAAGATTCCCAGGTATTTTATTAGAATCACAAGATATTGAATTTGATTCTCACTTTGTCTGCATTCTATATAGATCTAGAACACATTAATTTTCTTCTCGAAGCATGAATACACACAGGTAATCCTATAAATCAATTGCACCGACTGCTCATAACTTTTCTTATATTTTCTGCAACCAGTCTTTGCAACCAATTTTGAATCTTCTGTTCCGGTAGCAATAACGCGTGTTATCAACCCGTTCATTTAATTTTTTCGGCAATATCGGAGAATTCAAGTTCCTTAGCTTTCTCATACCTTTCCTTCAAAAACTTCACGCATAAATTCTGCAAATGGGACCAATAAAAAACAGTGGCTTTCCAACTTTATTTATCGCCTCGTCTCTTTCAGCGTGTTTAATATCAGAATATTATTTTCTAGAAGTGAATGTAAGGGTTTCTATAACAATAGAAAATGAAGTAATATATTTTGCGTCTCAAGAAACTCGGAAAAGCAAATTGGTTTTTCTCATTTTCCTGCAATAAATTGCGATCATAATGGCAGGAAAATACATTATGTAACACGTGGTGCTAAGAAATTGCGAGCACTGGAAGTAGCAATATTGAAAAGTAGAAAACCGTAATAATTTTTGACATGGATAGTGTTTTTTTCTTGAAGTGTACATTCTCGGGGCGAGTGATTAGTATATAAAGTTGAATGGAAGTGTTATTAGTTCACTAGTATACATAGAAACTCATTTTGAGTAGAAAATTGTCAGGACAAAGGCTTTAGTTTTTAAAAAAAGGTGGTGTTACTCAATGACTTCCAGGCTGAATTATTTTTACCTTCACATTACTTTCAAAAATGGTAAAGATTTTGATACGCACCCACTTATTCAACTTCGAATATCTCAAAAACCGTTGATATTTGTGAAACGAAACGTATTCCTTTTTTGTATAGGAAATATTGGCGATTAAGAAAAAGAAGACGAAATCGATATTAATCCAGTGGCGTGAAAGTTGGGGAGGGGCGAATAGGGGTACCCACCTGCCGTACGCCCCTGTTTTGAGTTACAAACACATGATTTGTCTTGAAATATGAAACGGAATGTTGTTAAGTGACATACCAAATTTCATTAAGAAAATTTGAGCCGTTATGGAGTTATTCTGGAAAATATATTTTTTGTGTCACTTTCAACACCCTGTAACTTGGTTGATACTCATTTTAGGGTATATATTTATTGGAACTTTCAGCCTTAAAATGAACTGAGGATTATACCCTCGGAGTTTGTCCCCTTTATTCTGGGACACCCTGTATAGACCTTGTGATATGTAAAAAAGTGCCCTTTCTTATTGTAATAAAATCTTGGGAGACGCCACTGATCGCGTGACAGAATTCATTCCACTAGCAGACATTTGGCACAAAGATGTTCTAACATCGGGAAAAATGGACCTAAGTTCTAAAGAAAGTCTAGTTACAAGAATCGAACTTCAAATTTAGACGTGCCACCAACAATGTAGATTTCAGAGAATCATAGAAACTATAGACAGTTTTAAGTAGTTGTGACGTTTTGAATTGCAGTGAATAGAAAAAGTCAAATGCTGACGCTCAAATACCGCCCGGTTGCAGGCCAGGGTAATTCCTAGAAAATAAACCCAATTCGATTTTTAAATTGATAGTTAATTTCGTCAAAAATAATAGTTATATGGAAATAGGTCGTTCGTTGTAAGATGTATACAAATTTTGTTATTTTGAAAGTGGACAGGCAACTAAAGGACCAGCAAAATAATATTGACAGTTTTTGTGATCGTTTCTGCAAATAACGATTAATTCAAATTCAGTGCGACTCCTATTTGAAATGGGCGATAACCCAAATGATGTCACTCAATAGGAAGAGTTATAGGTAGTTAAGTAGTGATGTAGAACACAAAAATAGAGTTAAGAATACCAAGATCGGTCAAGTAAAGACATCTATTTTACAAGTTAAAATACTGAAGGATGAGACTACCCCATCTCCTGGAGGAGGAAGGACATACCTAGCATGCCTTGAACTCTGAGAACAAGAAATCAGTTGAAATGTCATTTTTGAATCGGTAGGACGAGTGAAAATTCTCAAGTCAAGGACTCCGCCTTGACTTGGGGCATACCGGCATGTTGTCTCAGAGTTGAAGGGTTTCTTAATTATTCTACCATTCATTAGAATTCATAGTCAGTTTCAAGTATTTAAATATGGTCTTGGTAAGCTAACACGCTAGGCATTTTATTGTCAATTAGATAGTTTTTTTTTTGTTGAGTTAACTAAATATTGTTTTCAGTCTATTTCAGTATATAATCATTGTAATTTTCACTATTTTGACGTTAATGATGAAAGTAAATTTGCTCTTTCCTTCTTTTTCTCGTAAAAATTAACATTCTAGTGGCATATTTATACAAATTTATATTTATTTTCTCTCCTTTTGCCTTAATACATGAAAAACAGACCATTTTGTTTCCTTTAAGTTAGGTCAATAATTGAATCAAACCAAAGACTACTGAATTATTAGAACCATTCAGCTTTGAACCAACTAATGAACTAATCGTGTTCTATAAGTTAATGTGTACCTGCCCATCACTCCAGAGAAATAAACCAACCGGACCATAGAGACGGGCGAATGGGTATAGACTGGGTAAGTAAGTTTTGTTCAAAGTCAGCAATGCTGTGTTTGAACCCTCATTATCTATTTCACGAATTAACTTATTCACTCCAGAGTTAAATCCAGCCTATTATTTTTCAAACTAGAATCCATGTATGTTATCGCCAACCTGACATAAAAGATTTACACTAGTTACAGTAGAGGGGTGATCAAGCGTTGAAAATGGAACTTAACTCGTATTCAATATACGCCAGGCATAAGTCAAAGTATTAGTTCACTCGAGTTAGTTGCACATATGTTCTTTGTGCACACCGTAAGGAACACTGTTATAGTAGCCTGCGATAAAAAACGAGGGTTGTGGTTGTCTTATCTATTTTTTCAGATAAGAACACCCAAAAATGCGCGTACAACCTCTGAGCTTCAAGTCCGTTACCATTAGCCAGACCATAAACAAAATGGATGTCAGCCAGATGTTCAAATGAATATGGTCCAGTTTCCATTTTAAAGTTGAACTGATACACAATGAGACATCCACCAACTTTCAAATAATGTCAAATGCTTCAAATCAAATCTAAACGTCAAAATGAAAATAGCAGTCAAAGTCCACTAATTCGCTTTTTCATTGTTCCGTTGAAAAATTTAATTAACGAATTACAAAAATGATTTTAATTTTTTTCTCGATAACGGTTGCAGTTGTATAAAAATAACAAGAGACAAAAAAATTTAATAATAGAATAAATAAACCATTTCATATGTTAGAATCCACCAGCGGGGTACTACAAAAACGTTTCTGTGTACTGGATGATGTAAAAAAAGTCCAATGGGCATAACTTTTTCTATAGGCTAGTTTTGACGCTAGAGGGCGTTGAAAATACAAATCTTTTCTCTATTGTTAAACAACAAAAAAAGTTACCCTGAATAATTTTCACTATTCTGAGTAATCAAGATTTTAACATTCATCAATTTAAGATAGAATTAGAACTATTTTTCGTTGGTGTCATTACAGATGGTCAATTATACAGTGCGTTCCATCTGGTATGAACAAACTAATAGTTCGAGTTGATGATGAAACTCAAGGAGGATGTTATAAAAATAGGTATAATTAATTTATATTCGATTATTTTATTGATGCTCAAGGAGTATGATGGAGAAACTCCTCCTGGCGGGTCAACTAAGCCTCCATTCACACATATAGCATAAGTATAATATGGAGACAATGATGGGCTATAACTCACTATATTAAGTATATGTTACATTTAACGTACCTTTCGAACATAGTATCGTTGACCCTAATGAAGCACCGTCGAATTAACCCTAATAATAATTTACAGGGTGTTTCATTTTGGACATATCGATACGATCAAAGAAACTGACATTGTAGTTGATTCACAGTTGTTGTTTAATAGTATTTCGATGGCGAAATTTTACTCTCATCCTCCATAGACCTGGAATATCAATACGTTCGTTAAATTCTAATAAAATGTTACTCAAATCCTGCCATTTATCTTGTACATGAGATTGGGGTTCAATAATTTCATCGGTTTCTTCGTCCTCCATTGTATTCACACTCATAACATTTAAATCTCACTGCAAAATTATATGCCATATTCAACTTTACATTGACATGAAGTCACAAACAATCAAAACATTGGTCAATGGAAACATTTTTGTTTTTTTCTGTAGTGAAGGGATGCAATGTTTTCATATTATCCAGTTCCCCATTCTTGAAAATGATTGAACAGTTTTCCAAACGAATCTATACTATCCTAATATTTTCATAATGCGTCAAAGTTCAATTTCCCGAATACTGTTGTGATATCGAAATAAAAACGAAAGTTAACCAGACAGCAGGATCCAGAACAAGAATTTATTGCCTCATATACAGGGCAATACGAAAAAAATAGGGTTGGATGGTGGAACGCATTGAATTAAAATGAATTATTAGTTATAACATCTGCGTTACCTTCATTCACCTCTCTACTACTATTATTTGTCTCTGCATCAGTTGGATTTTACGAATTTTTGGTCGAAATAAGTCCATTCGCAAATGTAAAAATCCCTGACGTTACAATGATAGATTCAGAAAGAATTTTTTCTACGGCTATTTTATTGACATATTCATAATATTTCTTGTTCTTTCTCATGCCTTCAAATTATACAGGATTGTCGAAAAATATTATTCAATACGGAACTTTTCGAATTTAACTATCGCTTTCTTTTAAAACGAACACTCGGTATAGTTTTCAACTTGTGATGTAGAAAACGGCGTAGAATAAAATTCATAAAGAGTTTTTGATTGTAGATCCCTAAGGCGATTTGTAACCATTTTCGAATTACTGAACTTTAGAAATTGTAAGTAGCTGGAACACACTATATAATTGACCAAATGTAACAACTCCAAAGAACAATTCTTGAAAGAGTATCTCATATTGATGAATGTTTACATCTTGATTAATCAGAATGCTGATGATTATCAAGGATAACGTTTTGTATTGAAAAACAATGTAGAACAAATGAAGGTTTTCATGGGCCTCTAGCTCCAAAACTAGCCTAAAGAAAAAGTTGTGCCCATTGGACTTTTTGTTTGGAATGACTACTACAACATATCAAAGATTCAGCCGATTTGACAGGGGGCCACTTTCCCTATTAAAGTGTGCGGTATCCTTTCAACGCTCTGTAGTTCGGTAACGAAGCGTTTGCGGACACGTGCTTATGGGAAAAAAGTATTATTTTGACCTGAGAAATACGCCCTTCAAATCTTGGTACTGAATTTTGAAACACCCTGTATATCTCAATTTTATAGATGGCTTTATTGGCAGGAGATGATGTGGCAGCAACATTTCCCACCGATATTGTTTCAAGCCTTCTACAAAATTGAGATATATTGTCTTGCTATGGTAACAATCTTGCTAATGAGAAACAGAATTGACCCGATTGAATGCAAATCAAAACCACTGTGAAATTGTTTTCCCGAATCAAAGAAACAAAAGTCAGTTGAGACTTTCTCACACTTATTTCCTCCTATTAAACCCTCTTGAAAAGTCACCCGAAACCGTCGTCGTAAATAACCCTAAAAAACCCATCAAAAACTATGGAAGTCGTCTAAACATCACACGCCCAATTAAATATGCCTCAGTCACATCCACAGAATAGAAAATACCTCAGCCTTTGTTCTCGAACTATTTTCGTTTGTTTTTTCCGGCCCGAATCCTTGAACATTCAAACTCGACTGAAATACCTGCATTGTTTTTCAATGAGTCGGAATTGTTGAAAATGCGTTATAAACGACCCGCTCCGAATAAGAAGATGTGTGAACATTTAAGAACATCAAAGACAGATTTTTTAGGTCGAGTAGCGAAAGAAGGTTCTCATCACAAATGTGAGCTGGTGTAGTCGCTCGAGACTGAGTCATTCATCATTCAATGTCCGATCGGTTTCTAACGCTTTTTTAGGATAGATTGAAAAAAGAAGTATGAGCAGATGAGGATGGATCCATCGAGTTGATTATTCGTTCAAGGGACCATATACAAGGTGGGTTAGAATGGGACCGACAAATTACGTACCTATCAATAGAGAGCCCTTATCTCATTTCGAAGTGAAAAGTTTAAATCAATGAGATATATGGTGTATCTTAGGTATGAAGAAAACTAAGATTCAATTTTTTTCTTTATAAGTGCTATAGAAAATTAACTTAAATATGGTACACTAATCCATGTTTACTTATTAGGTTTGTTCTGGTTCAGTCTAGCCCGGGTATTGAACCTGGACCGTCTGTGTACAGAAAAAAATTGGTACCTGAATACAATGAAAAAGTTCAGTGACTCAATGAATATTTTTATCAATACTGGTCCAATGAACGCAATCGTTATGTCAATGTACAACTGGTTATCCATACTATGAATACGGATCCTAATAATATCAATGAATGCTCTCATTGATATCATGATCAAGTACATTAAAAAGGTTCGTTATGGTAATGAATTCCATTCATCAAACGAATAAAGAGTGATCACCCAAGCAATGAATTGTATTCGTTCAACTGATGAAACTGTATTCATCAGATTAATTAATTATTATGAAAAAGTTCAGTGGCTCAATGAACATTTTTATCAATACTGGTCCAATGAACGCAATCGTTATGTCAATGTACCACTGGTTATCCATACTATAAATACGGTTGTTAATAATATCAATGAACTCTTTTGTTGATGTCATGTTCAAGAACATTAAAAAGGTTCATTAGGGGAATGAATTCCATTCATCAAACGAATGAAAATTGTTCACCCAAGCAATAAATTGTATTCGTTCAACTGATGAAACTGTATTAATCAAATTAGTTATTATTGTCCATTCTTTGAATGAATGCTGTATGATTGATTAGGTCGACGATGGATATTTTTCATCAATCCAATGAACGGCGATTATTAAGTATCGGTTATTCCTTGATTCAATGATTGATATACAATAAATCTATGTTTCAGTTTATTCTCGTGATGCTTTCACACATTGAACTAATTATTTTGTTTATCATTTGAATAAGTAGTATTTATTCAATCATTGCATATCATTCGTAAATAAAATGAAGGCCTCCCACTGATATTGAGCATACAGTGAGTTTCCGAAAGATATGCAAAATAAATAACATGTATTCATCAGAACATCGCAATCCTGATTGGAAGGCGTATCTCCAAGTTATCTTTTATTTCGGCTGGCTCCTTTCGGAGCTCTTCGGATGTCTCTGTAGTCTGTGCTACCTGAGAAGATGCTTCAACGACCGCTTCTGTCTGCTTAAGTTAACCGGCTCTGTGCAAACAACGAAGTCGTGCGGAGTGGTCCCTCTAGTGGAGGCTACTAGCTAAAGCTAACTTGCCAGCAACGGAGATTGCTATGCGAGGATTCGGCTGAACAGATGCCGGCAAAATTCATGAGTATATTTAAACACGAGATGGCTGGTTCGACATAAGGCTTATTATTATATTCATGAACATATTAATTACGGAGTTATAGAATGGGAGGAATATGTTGCTTCTATCTGCCTAACAAAACTGGGACTTAGTAACTTCGTTACACCTTCTATGATCTTTCAATAGCCCCAATAAAACCTGTTTCTAGATCTGAAAAATAGATTATAATTGATTTCGATAAACTTGGATTCATTGTAACAATAAAATAATCTCTGGGACCATTAATTACGTTCATTGATATGATGAACAATTTCAAATGGATTCAGTGTACCCCTTTCATTACCTCAATAAACTTTTCCATAGCAGCAACGAAACCTGTTCATAAATGTAAAAAAAGATCATCTTTGATCTCAATGAACTTGAATCATTGTCACGATGAAAAATGTATTTTACCAATGAACGGAAAGGTAATAAACGGTATAAATTGATATAACGTAGCACATTTTTTTCAGTGTGTGACAGGCGTTATTATTGATCTTTTGTTCAAAGGTACATATACATATCTAGCAGAATTTGAAATAGAATTTTTAAACCGACTACAAAAAGCTATGTTAATTAGAGGAAAAAAGCGAAAGAAATTCTGAAAATACTTTACTTCTTTATCAAAACACGTATGAAAACTACCTTAAAAATTTAAAACACTTCTATAGGTAACCTGGCAGTTTTTGAAAGTTGTGACAACTATTTTAAAGCTAAACAGCGGCCAACTAGTTTTTGTCGATTTTTGTTGATTCTCCATAAATGTATGTGGTGTGGGCAAAGTGTCGTGAGAAATAATATTTCTGGCAGTATGAGCAAAACATGGTTTTTAAAGTAAGTAAGCTATGAGAAATACGCTACTTTTCATAACAGTTGTAACAGTGACATTACTATTACTAATATTGTAAAATGACAGTACCATGTGGTACTAAGCACTAAGCACTAAGTACTTTTGAAAAAGTGCTCCGAAATTTCGAGCACTAAGAACTTTTATTTATGAAAGTAATTCCAATCAGGGAGCACTAAGCACTATAAACACTTCTCAGACTGGAAGATAATTAAGTAAGTGAAACTTAATTGAACAAGTAAGATTTTCACAATAGTATATTGTGTATCTAGTAGTAAAAGTAATGCTTGTTGGCCTCGGCTTATTGTCGTCTGGGAATGTGCTTCTACTTCGAGATACACATACTATTTTTTCTGAATTCGCAATCAACCTTATCATGAAGTAAGAAATTTTGATTGATGTCATTATTGTTGAGACGCCGGCAAACATTTTCCCGGACCGTTTTCGATACGGGAAAGTTCGTTGCTTAGCAATGGACTAAAATTCTAGATTAGGGTATTTCGGGGTCTGCAGTTGCTCCGAGAAAAAACGCATTCTTGAGCGATTTCAGAAAAATAATATTACATCGCGAAATATAAAGCTACACTGTAGCTTGTTAAAGCCGTTATTGTAAGTACCGCTTGAAAAAGCTACAATGAAGCGGAACATGTCACGATGTGATATAAATTTGTTGAAATCTTATCATGTTCGATCAAGTTTCACTAACTTACATTTCTATCAGTCTGAGAATTGCTATTTTTCCTTCAAGTAACAACCGAGTCAGTAAAAAACTTAAATTACTCTTTCTACTTACATAACTAAAATGGCATTCAGCTATTATCACAGATTCACAGGTTTATTCATTTGTATCAAGGTGTAGTGTAGTGTAGTGTAATTTACACCACATTTTGAATCGAGTGCAGTTCGAACAAAGGAATATGTCTAATTAATCTGCAAACGAATACTAAAATCGAGTGTAAATTACACCAGGTGTACTTTATTCTGTATGGATTCTAAACCATCCATATATTTGAACTTATATTAATTGATTATTCTGCTTACAGTCCTCTTCTTTGCCTTATCCTCGTCGCCAATGTGGTGTTCCAATATTCACTAATCACACTTAAGTACACACTTCTGGTAATGGAGTATTTCGAATAACACTAACTCTGTGGTTCTGTAACCGCACTCAACTCCGAAAAAAATCATATAACTCAATCTACGATGTGGATTCAATCAAATTAAATGACCAATTAAAAAAACGGATTTTGTCGGTATCATTCTAACTCACCCTCACTGTGTTTTTGATCATCCCAGGATTAAAAAATGTTCGGAAGTTCGGAAATATTCCGATTTATAATATGGCCACATATCACCGTAACTGACACTGGTTTAAGAAAAATTCGAAATTCATGACATTGATGAACCTAGATTAGTGTTCCCAGTTTAAATTTTTTTCCATCGTTTGAAGAAAAAAAATTCAATCTTATTTTTTTTTCGTAAATATTCGTCGTAACTGTCAACATGGCTGTGACCTTAGGTTGTTCTTGTATTATTTTTAGATTTGTTTTAATCAATATCTAACAAGTATTTTGCGAAAGTCTAGTCAGCTCAGATATCAAAATAGAAATTGAGTTGGGGAGAACCGTTTGTGCAGAAGACTGTTAGCTTCTGCAGGCTGGAAGTATATTGGAAGATATCTAGTGGCAGTTATGTGCTTAGAACTGAGTTGAGAGTTTTTTATTTTGTAGAATTGCTGCTATTGTTGGAGAAAAATCGACATGTCACACTCATTGGGATTTTATCATCGCCTAGCACATCTTTGTCGTCCTATGGCTAGTATAATTTTCGTCTGGAACCCTTGTCAACAGAGGTTCCTTCAGTGGGACTGAAGGCTCTGCCGTTGGGCCCGGAGTTTTCTCCGGTGGTTCTGCACATTTTGGTTGAAGTGCTGAAGTTCTATTTGAAGGCCATATTTTGTTTTGAGGCCAGCAGACTGTACTTTTTTTTCGGGGGGAGGGGGGCATTAAGATTTCTTTGGAGGCTGAGATTCTATCTGGAACTGTACATTTCATTTGCAGTCAGAGATGTCTTTGGGGGCTACGGGATCTGGACACAGGTTCAAGATATTTGTTGGAGATATCAATTCAAGTTTTGTGTTCCAAAATTCTGTTGGAGTTACAACTTAGATTCGTATGTCCATACAAGACCACAACTATTTGATACAACTTTAGTGAAATATAAATCTAAGAGAGGCTTTAATGTTTGAAGGTGCAACGAAAGTATAACAACTGCTACAGCATCCTTCAGACGGCTGTGCTTTAAATTCAATTATCCTGCCTGGGAGATATTCGTGTAATGTTTACCAAACACAATACCATTTAATCCCACTAGATGGACCAAGAAATTGAACAGCGTACCAAATATGTTTACGAATAAATAGGTAACATCAGGAAACTCCGCTAAACCACAAACTGTCCGCGAATAAACAGTCATTATTCCAGATGCGCGAGAAGTGATTGAATTAAATCGAACATATCCGGGTAACTCGTGTGTTAGTTGCATGGTTTTATCATTGAGTGGTATAATTGGTGGGAGTATGGAGCATAGAAACTAATTAGTGTTGATCGAGTACATTATTGATGGTGCGTAATAATCAATTATATCGTTTTTATGGAGAACAATGACATGCTCCTGCAGACCAGCGTTAACATATTTGGGATTGTTTCCTCATGAATTATTCTATGGATTTAAATTGCCAACATAATATCGGAAACAGTTCGATATTATAATTTGATTCTAACCAATTTGATCAGTTCATTGCGGATGTTTTATTACAAAGTGATGCATAGCCCGAAATCATCAATACATGCTCTCGTTTCTTGCGCGCTTGAAGAGATTTATGAAGGACGTACCAGAAACGAGAGCTACAGTTTCAGTTGATGAATCAAGAAGAGTACTTTGACCACGTCATTGAAGATACCTCTGCTGCAGTTGAAACGTTTGGAGATTTTAACCAAACATTGCCAGAACTATCCAGACATTACCTGAACTATCAAGATATCAACACATTATCTGAAAAATGTTGAAATTTCAGATAATGTGTTGAAGTTTTGATAGTTCAGGTAATTTCAGGTAATGTCTGGATATTTCAGGCAATGTTTTAATTAACCTACCTAGCACAGAAAATTATTGTGTTTCATAAATAAATATTGAAGAACTTATGTGATTCTACGTCATAGCTTACTTGATAATGGTTTATTAAGCCGAAACCGGTCGTAACGGATGAAAATCGTAGAGGAAATTAGACAAAAGTAATTTTCTCTATGAAGCGTCCAACCTCATACACTCATTGTTTGCCATGCCAGTGTTGCTTTTTGAATGAGGAAAATTTTCTAATCAGCCACCATAAGTGTAACAGGCTTTTCCATCTTACGAAAGCATACATTCAGCCGTCTAGTAGTTTCCTCCTACTGGAGTGAAATGGTACTGTCTGGAGTAAGGTCGTTGTAAGGTTAACTATTTTTTTTGTTGAAGTATGTAGCAATATAGTTACGTAATCTTATTTAGTGGTGGTGATTAAAATATTGCGGAATTGGTGGAATTTAAGATACGAGTGCGATGTCAGCAAGGATCAAGATTCTGAGTGAGTATCCTACTGGAATACCAGTAGGATACCTAACTAATGTCTGCAGTTATTGTCTGCAGAGATCTACGCTACACTGATGGCGGCAAGAACCTAGAAATTGATCTATAGGTGGTCGAAATATTTCAATTAACACTTTCTATGCAACTAGCAATTGCGGAAATAGCCTTGTAGGATCTCTGCACGGAAATTCATTGGATGTAATTCAACGTTCGTCTTGGTAGTAGCCAGGAAAGTAGTTGTTTTCTGATGGATTTTTGGCCCAAATATATTCCTGTATTGTATAGAAACATTGCAGTGAACATCCTGGAATGGCGAAGGACATCTAGTTTCTAACTTGATAAGCAGCTCATTGTTAAATAATAGATTTATTTTTTTGTAATATCCCTTCTTTGCGAACAAGTGGGTATTGTTCAGTTGGGCTGAGGTTGAGATGGCGCTCATGGTTTGGTTAACACCGATTTGCCGGTGATGTCTCAGCTTTTGCCTATACATGGATTGATAATTGGACCATTTGTTACAGACATTAGTTATTCTCTGCAGAGACCTACCCTCTACTGATGAGGGCAAGAACCCAGAACCCCATCTATAGGTGGTCTGAATGTTTCCATTAGCATTTTCCATGCAACTAGCGATTGATGAAGTAGCCTTGTAGGATCTCTGCACGGAAATTCATTGGATGTAATTTAACGTTCGTGGTGGTATTAGCCAGGAAAGTAGTTGTTTTCTGATGAATTTTTGACGCAAATATATTCCTATATTGTACACTTCGCCCAATCCTAATTACTGAAAGGACGAATGGAATGAATTAAAATAAAATGCACTAACGAATTGAAATAACAATAATATGCAACCCACCTTGAAGGTACTACCAATTTTTCTTCTGGTGAATAATACAAAAGGGACATATTCTCCATTGAAAACTGAAGGAAATTGAAAGGTCTCATGGTATAAATCTTTCTCGTGTGACTTATTTTCAACATAATACACTAGTACCATGAATAACTAGTCTTCACTCCATTTCTCTTGAGTCTATTTTAATTTGCTTCTGGAGTATTTGTACCTCTACATAGACCTTCTATGAGTTTTTGTTTTTGTAAATAGACATCATTAATTTTATCAAAAATTTATATCATTCTTCTTTGCAACTTCTCTTCAGTAAACATAGAAATCTGGCTAACATAGCCAAGCTGTTATAGTTATTTACCTAACAAGTGCGGAAAGTAGTAACGGCTTGCCCAAACTCCGCTCCGCGTCGTTCGTGCAACTACCGTCGCGTGCGACATTTTCCTTAAGAGTTAGGTACAATATTTTTCCTACGAGTGTTTTTGTCCATCTTATTTATGACAAAAAAAGGTTTTTAATGAACACGTTTTTAGAATAATGCTATAAAATGACTAATAAGACAGAATAGTTACATAGATCATTTAGTTAGTCCTAAATATCCTCATTTTCAACAATACAAAAATCGTGCGGAAAAGTAAAAATCGTGCGGGAAAGTAACTTTTCCGCACGATTTTTCGTTTTGAAAGTTGTACTTTTCCGCACGCTCGTAGGAAAAATTAATTATTAGGTTATTATATTGCAGTAAGACGATTCAAACGAAAACGAGACCCAGTGACAAATATTAGCGTATTTCTAAGATTCATTGATTGTATCAATAAGATATAGGAACAGTTTAACAATTTTGATTTTTGTTCGAAATTATGAATGATATATCCATAAAATCTGTTGTGGAATCATCTGCGGCTGACAGACAAACTTTAGTTGCTATTTTCCATCGTTCAAGATAACCTCTTGGGAGGTATTCATGTTGAAAAATGGAACATTCCTTATGAAAATTTTCTAACAGAAAACAACTACTTCCCCGGCTAAAGCCACGCTGGACATTGAACTACATCTGATAGATATTGTGGAAAGACTCTAATTGAAAAGAAAAAAATCTGGAAGTAAAAATTCGCACTTTCGTTCAGATAGTTGATTTTAATTAGATAGGGAGAATGTTATTAAAAAAACTATCCCTCACAGAAATCGTTCATTTCATTGCAGTAAGGTTCGCTTCTCTCGCATTTAATAGTTGTTTTCTGTTAGATATTATAAATAAATCATATTTTTTATTCCTCAATTTTCATGGAGAACGGTTCCCTTTTCAGTTTAACAATGTTTATTCATGATGTTGTTGACATTTCACCTCTTTCTTTCATCATTATCTACAACACTTATTAAACTTTTTCATCAGAATTCACTGAGCATTATTAAATGCCCCCGCGTATAGCGTTATCAATGATGGCATGTCAATTAATATTTAAATATAAGAGAATTAAATTTGTGCTGAACCAATGCCGCTGCTGCTGTGTACAAATTAATTGGAATCGATAAAACTTGTCTTGTTCAGAATGATGATTCATTTCCTTGATTAAATTTGAACGGTAAACATAATGGATTAAGACCAGTTTTTTGACGAATGAGACTAAAAACTATTTGGAGTAAAATCAATAGTAAGTTAGTGAATATTTTCTTTACCACAAATCAAACCATTAATTGATATCGATTTTTTATCTTATGCTTTTGGTGAGCGATCAAATTCCACTGGTACAATAATAATGCATGAAAAGGATTCCTATAAGAAAGGATATAGAAACGACAGCGTCATTCGCCATTATCACACACCTGTTGAAAATAAAAATAACTTCAAGCTATCCCCACATCTAGTCCATAAATGACCTAAATTCAAATCGTGCAGACCTCCATATTGCATTTCTGTAGAAGCACATTTGCACATAACCACTGTGTCAAATACAAAACTAACAACTTAAATCATGATTCAAACACAACCCCCAAACCAAACGCGGGCAAAAGCAAACAGGATAGAGGTCCCAGTCGGCAGTCGCAGTGCGTGCTTTCGCCAAGAAATCATGTTCTTGAGTCAAAAGGAGCATTTTTCACAAGTAGGAGTTCTCTAGGGTAAAGAGTTGGAATGTATTCATACAAACAAATTCATTTCAGGATAATTTATGTGAAGAAGCAAACAGTTCAATAAGTTTGCAATAAGAGTATATTCATCAATTACAAATAATTATTCTATTCAGAAGATGATTCTGTTCAAGAGGATATATATATATTTGATTGAAGACATTCTTTTTATCAGTGTAGTAAATAACACCAAGGTGAACACGATTAAATTTCCACAAATTTTATTATATTCGAGACATGTTTCGATTAAAAGTTTTTTTTTTCAGGGGAAATTAGTAGGTACACTCAATTATTATTCTTCGTTCAGTACCATTCTAATTAATTAAGATAATTAGGACTTACGTACAAATATCGCTAATTCATAGACTCATAAAACTTATAAAATTTGACAATAATAATACATACCTACTACTCAATTGATTGGATAAGTTTAACAAAGGAGAATTATTAAGGTCTAACTACCAACTGGTCATTCAGGAAACAATTTGAATTTCTCAATTTATTAATTTCTAAGAATTCCAAACAATCAAGCCTACTACCTTTTGAAGGGCGAAGGGAAAAAACAAGGAATATTATGTTTTTCGAGAAATTGGGATACACATTTTATTATATAGAAAAATTTGGTTCCGTTATCTCCCACCTAGAGGTCTGTTAACGGAACGGTTAAGAACTTCCTTCCTTTATTTTCGACATGAAGAATTTCGATGTTTTCATCAAAGTTACGAAATTCATCCAAAATATGATTTTCATATGTAGAGTTAGTCTAATTCTTTGCATAATTCATACGGTGTTTACGTATGCGGTTTTGAATGATCTATATAATAGTCTGGCCTATACATATACTTTGGAACAAGATCCACAATTTAATTTAAAAACATTTGATTTTCCAGTTTTTTGTGTTTTATCACTTATAATCTCCCTAGTGCTTGAATTATTGCCGGAAAGTAGATGAGTTTTTTTAAAATTACACGAGTTGCGCAGTGGCAGTAATTGACGAGAGCAAATAACAAGATAAAATCACGACAAAATTAAATTTTATACGATAAAAACAAAACCTCGAGTGGTATTTAGTGGGATAATCTAAATAATCAAATAAAAGATTTATTAAACCAAAGTACACAGAACACACACTTTACTACCAAATATACAATAATTATCGCCCATTTCAAGTCAAAAACAACACTTTGTAACAAAAAGGAGGAAAATTTGTTGACATTTGACTTTGTTGCCGTAGTGAAGGTAAATAAAAGTTTATCCACTCTCAAATAGTTACGTTCTTATTCATCCGATATCAAACTGCCAAAACTGACGTTTCTTATGGACGATTTTATACATAATTTGAATTATGATTTAATTTCATTGACAGCTCAACCTGTTAGACTTAATATCTGTCAGACCTCTTGTTGTGAAGTTGTTTTCGAAGTTTCAGAAGGAAATTAGTGCCAAAGAAACGTTATAATTGGATAAGAAATGATAAAAAAACAACAAAAATATAGAAGTTCTTCATCAAAATTGAAAAATAAAAAACTGTTAGTTTTTTTGTAATATCTAACTTCCCCGGCTAAAGCCACGCTGGACATTGAACTACATCTGATAAATATTGTGAAAAGACTCTATCTGAAAAGAAAAAATCTAAAAGTGAAAATTCGTATTTTCATTCAGAGAATTGATTATTTTAATTATTTCTAGTTTTCATTGAAAATTCAATAAATAAATTAGATAGGGAGAATGTTATGCAAAAATAGCACACACAAAAATCGTTCATTTCCCAAGAGAAAACTCAATAAAACAAAAATTTATTTGATGTATGAGTATTGTGAAGAACTTTGTGAGGGTAAATGTAGTCACCCATAATTGAAATATTTACCGTAAAAAACTAAAAAATGTGGAATGTACAAAAAAAGCTTCGAAAAATTTCAACCGAGATTCTCGAAAAGAAAAGTAAATAAAATTGTTACAAATATTAATTCATGTAGTCAAGCATAGGGTGAACATTTGATTGATGTACACTTTTTACCGATGGACCTATTCGTAACAGGTTTTACACCCAATAACAGGAAATGCTGTAAAATAATAATTCAGCTTCCGACTATTAATTGCACTCATCAGAATAACATAAAACAAAACCGAAAAAAATAAGTTGATTTCAAATACAAAATACAGAATAATAACTATTAATCAAAGCACAGGTGGAACAATTATTACTAGAGAATATAATACCATGAGACTAAATGACTAAAAATGAAATATATATATATATACATATATATATATATATATATATATATATGTATATATATATATATATATATATATATGAATATAATGAACAAAATACAGAATCGTAGAAGCGTCACCATAAACAAATCCATGTTGTAGCTTACTAGTGCATATTATAAAATATTTTAAAATTTCAACTCAGAGCTTATTAATCACGTCTCTTAGTGTGTCGTGATTTATATCACATAGATGGGAAATTTGGTTGAAGTTTTCACACATTATATAAATTGGGGATTTCATCATCATTCTAGTTTTAGTAGCAACATTGTAGAACATGTTTGATTGTCGACTGTTTGATCTCGGAATGAGGAAATTAATTTGGTTCCAAAGTACAGAGCAATCAATTTGGTTATGAATCAATTTATATAGAAACGACACACTCAAAATTTTTCGACGTCTTTCCAACGAAATCATTCCGAATCTATCTAGGAGAATATGGTTATCTATTCCTCTAGACGGGTAAGTTCCATTTTCCTTCATCCACAAATATTTCTAAAATTTTCTTTGAATACTTTCAATCCTGCTTATATGGTATTGGGTTATAGGATACCATATAAGTATACCATATTCAAGTTTTGATATGAGTAGAAAAGGAGTTTAAGTGCGGTGTTGTTCCTGAAATTTCTACAATTCCGGTAAATGAAATCTAGCATCTTTGAGGCTGCAGATATAACGGTGTCGATATGATTGCTAAAAGTGAATTTCGAGTCATATATAATACCCAAGTCTTTAGTTTCCTGATTTTGTTTCAGTAAACTACTGATGATGAAGTAGTCCATCATCATCGTTGAAGTTCTCAAAATAATCGAATAGAAATATTCGAAGTATCTAGTAAATACATAATTCTGAAATATTATCTCCTTTCATATAGAAAATTGCATTCGATGTAAGAGTACGGTCACGTGATTAGAGGTACATATCGATCATTACTCCTGAATAGTCCTTCAAAAACTCTGCAAAAAGTGCAAAGAGTCAATGACCACAGTGATTCATAAAATTAGGTTTTTTTTTTTGTTTTGAGACTCTTTACACTAAGTAAGTTTCTAAACGATTGTCATACTCCATAAAGCTAAAGTAAGTTTACGAACGATTCGGAGTAAGCAGTCTTTACTCTGAGTGAGTTTATGAACGCAGCTGATTTGTACGTACACTCAAAATGTCAACTATCAAATTTCAAACAATTTACAGAAAAATTGCCACTTAATAATTTTGCCCAAGGTACCCTGGAGGATAAAAACTTGGCTGAAAAATAGAGGTGTGAAATTTTCTTTTATTATTTTTGACGAAATTTCCCAATGCGGTATTTGTTCTACATGCTATACTTTCGAATTATTTTTATGCAAAAATTAAGCTATCTTTTTCTGTAACGGCTCCAGAATAATTAAGGTTTTATAATTATTCTCAAGTTTCCTAATAGTGGGGCGGAATATTTCTTGGATAGCCTTTTCATGTGTTTTTTTAGTAAAAATGTTTTCTATCAATTCAACGTCATATCAATTGTTAACTGCTATCTGTTTTATAATATTTAGTTCTTTGTTAAAATTTTCTTCAGATAGAGGAATATTCAATGATCTGTGTATCAAACTATGGTATTTTAATATTTTATGTATATAAGAATGTACCGAATTATTATGTATGGAAAGGTCTTGCTGAATACCACTCAAACAAACGATGATAATCGACAATACTCACCTCCTAACTCAACTAATATCCTTGAAACACTACACGATCCTTGGTGTAGTTAGTCTAGTGACTGAGTATTATCGATTATTTACAATGCTCTCGTGATATTACCTATGACAGTTCTGCCAATATGATGAGGAAAACATTGTGTTGAATATTCATTTTTAGTTATTTTACATTACTTTTTCAAACTGTATTGTTAGTAGAAAGTAAAAAATATATATGAAAATAAGAAAAAATGAAAAAATCATATATCTGAATGAATATGCGAATTTTCGCTTTCAGAATTTTTCTTTTATTTTCATTTAGCCTTTTCAAAATATCTATCAGATGTAGTTTAATGTCCAGCGTGGCTTGTGCCGGGGAAGTATTTGTTTTCTGTTAGATAATACAAATAAATCACATTTTTCATTTTTCAATTTTCATGGAGAATGTTCCCCTTTTCAACATGAATACCTCCCAAGAGGTTATCTTGAACGACGGAAAATAGCGACTAAAATTTGTCTTTCCGTATCAGATGATTCCACAACTGATCTTATGAATATCCTATTCATATTTTCGGACAAAAATCAAAAAGATTAAATTCTTGTGACACTGCCCGAATTAAAAAATGTTGCCAATTTGTACTGAAATATTTCGGATTCTACACTATCGATAACTTATGAGAAAATTTAGTACTCTGATGCTAATCAAGAATTTGTATAATTACCTGAGACGAACTACAGTAAACAATTTTATCTAATTATGATTCTAACATTGTTAAGGTACAAAAATCAATCGATTTTAATTCACATACTCTACCCAATGAGTTGCTAACCAGCCCCCATAATGTATTCATGCAATATGCAAAAGACATTTAAAAATCACTCTATACTCCACACGCACGAAAGCTTATCGATAAATGGAAAAATATGACACATTTCCACTCAATCAAATCCAAAAAGTGTTTCCTTGTTCCAGAATAACATTATTTAACAATGAAATGAAAGGTCTGCATGACGCATTCGAGGGAATTCCGGCTGTGCAAATATTTTTTCAACGATATATAAGGACACAAAAGTGGTTCTCGAATATGAATGGAAAATATACATTATACATTCAGACTGGAGATGGATAAACAGAAGGTGAAAGAAAGTATAGTGTAGAGTTTCCGGAAGTATTTTGACTGACAAACAAGCTCTCAATCAGTTACTTTTTGACGAATGCTTCTTGAAATCAAGGAGTATTGCTATTGCCTATTTACTATTGAGCGGGGTGGAATTTCCTTTTGAAATTTTTTTGATGAAATGGTAGTTCATAAGCTACTTTTTGACAGTAATAATAAGTGTCTACCCTTCAAAATGGCGGCCAAGCGCCATTTTGAAAGATTGTTTTAAATGTCATGGGGGGACGAGTGATACCTCATTCGAATTGTCTTTTGATATTCCATAGGACTGCAAAATTTCAGACAAAAATATTGATTCAAAACAAAATGGCGGTACATTACGTTAGAACTTTTATACGCGATTTTGTTGTTGTTGTTTTATCCGTTAACCAGCTGCCGTCCTCTTAAAACGGCAACCCTCAAAAGTCGAAACTTGTGCGAGCTAAGGATTAACGAGGTCTTACCTTTTAACGTGCGATTCCTAGCACTTTCTCGTGCCATCAGATAAAAATCTATAGTCGCTAAGGATTCGAACCTAGCCGACCAGCAGTCGATGGTTTCGAATGCGAAAGTCTCAACCACTGAGGTACATGGCCATTTCTCTGAATAAATTGCTTTAAACGAGCTCAATTGGAATAAAAAAATATTTTTGATATCTACGAATGTTCTCTGTCCCTCAGAATTACATATGGTGCATGATTTCTGAGATTTGCTGAGATTCAATAAAACGAGGTATTAAACTACTTATCTACTTATTTGAATTTTTTTCTAATATGGCACCCATCTGCCATTTTGAGTGACAAGAAGCTCTTGCAGAAACGAAAAAATATTTTATCATTGCACTAACGCTCTTCAATAGCCATTTATTCGAAAGGATCCTCTTGTGAGAGTTCTAAAATAATGTACCGCCATTTTGTTGTGGACCAATATTTTAGTTTGAAATTTTGCTGTCGTATAGAGAATTGAAATATTATTCGAATGACGTATCACTCGACCCCCAATGCCATTTAAAATAATCTATCAAAATGGCGCCTGGCAACCATTTTGAAAGATAGAATTTTTTCATCATCGTCAAAAAGTAGCTTATTAACTACCATTCAACCAAAAATAATTTCAAAAAAAATTCCACTCTGTTCAAAAGTTAACGAGGGGGGGGGGGGTTACTTTATGGACAGACTTTATGTATTCACAGAACCGCATTCAATTTATTCAGTTCAGGGGTCTTGTTTTTGTTTTGTTATGTTTTCCATTAGCTCATTTTAATATAACCGTAAACAAAACTCCAATTGTATCTCTGAAATATGTGGAATCAATTTTTACTTATTGAAACATAAGATAATATTATTATATTAGATATATATAGATATATTGATTGAGTTGTCTAACCACTGACATTTTAACTTTTCTTCGTCTCCATTATTCAGATTGAGCAACGTTGCCATAATTATGTTATGCCCACAAAACACAAATGCTGAAACCTCAAAGTGATAAAAGGCAGTAGAGATGCCTTTTCCATCCTTGTCTTGAAGTCAATATAACTTTGTTTATTTACAAGCGGGGGCCTATACATGTTAAGTCCGTATTCAATCGGGTAGTTTCGTGTATGCCTGCTCATTTCATTCGGATCCAGTTGTCATTCTTCGTTGCTATTATGGTCCTTCTTACTCCAAATGTCAATAAACTGTCCATAACATTACACCCGTCACGCCCCACGCCCAGAAATTGTATAGAAAAGGATAGTTCAGCTATTTGTTTAGGTATATGCAGGGCATCTCTATGTGTTTCATTCTGTGGTTCATAGTCATTCACTCAACTAGTACCTATAAACGGGAAAAAAGTATTCAAACTCTGAAATACGTTTGAGGCGAAACAAAAATAAATGACTAGCTTTCTCTCTCGAACATTATTTTTATGGACCACAATAATTCACAATATCAAAACTATCGAGTTCTTTGTTTATATTCAAAGTATTGTTTTATGACAGATCCAATGTTTTCACGGTGGTTTTCACACCTTTCGCCATCATCGTTTGACATTGGGAATAGTGTCTTCTGTCACTTCTCACCGGTTGTATGTTCTCTGGTTTATAGTTGTAGAAGCTTGGCAACGTTGCCGTTAAACGTTAGAATCAACCCGATTACGCCTATTGGCTGCTCGGGCACGTACGTCACCAAGAGCGCCAATATTAGTAGCCTCAAAATTTGCTATTTTTCAGAACGAAATCAGACCAACTGTAAAATTTTACTCAAAAAATATTTTCTGGGTGCATTTATATATGTATTATGTATTTTACAACACATTTGGAGCACAAATATTTTTTCGTGTCCTCGCCTATTATTATACATTTCTTGATTTTGAAAGAATCATCTACCGAAGAGAAAAAGTTTTCCTTATTCACTCACTGTATCCCTACACCTGACTTCTAATAAAACGTAAAAATCATATTCAACTGTGGAGCTTTTCCATAATTCATCGAAAACTTCCATGCCATAATTCCTATAAAACGGTTCCCAGTTAGCAAGTTGGCTATGCAATGAATTAGACTCTAAACCAACATAACTAAATTTAGCAGAAAGCCTGTAACGTTTGCGTTATAAACGATTATGTCTCTTGTTCCACTTGTACAACTTGGGCCGTTATTATTGGACACTGTGTTACGTCTAATGAGGATTCTATTGATTTGGTATTCAGTCGAATCGGATCATTATAGGGACATTTGTAGGACGTGGCCGGATTTATTAGGGAAATGATGGGAAAACTTTCCGACAAAGAGATTGTAGGGTTATTACAGGGAAATCATTCTATTCAAAAGCAGGGCGATGCAATGATTTTGTGTTTTGTTTTTTGGATTCTAGTTTTCCAGGTGGTTTGATTCGATTTTTTTACCTTTTATGACTTTTCTCCTTGAAAGACCAAATTTGTCAAGTAAAAAGCATCACCTGAAGATTGATGCTTCTGTTTTATGCTCAGATAAGTTTAAAACATCCTGAATTTTATAGGAATGTAGACTTTTATGGTTGGCGTTAATGTTTTGGTTGGTTTCTAGGTTTTGCCGTGGTCTTCTTTGGTTTAAAATCTACGAACGTTTCAACTGCAAATGCGGCAGTCATCTTCAGTGGTCAGGTCGAAGTACTCTTGACGTATCAACTGAAACTCAGTGTTTCAACTGCCGCAGTTGCAGTTGAAACCTTCGGAGATTTTAACCAAAGAAGACCACGGCAAAAACCCGGAAACCAACCAAAACATCCTGTATATTATTTGAAGGTTGAGGACTATGAAATAAATTGATTGTTAACATTTTGAACGTCCTTCGTCTCAATGGTTCAAAATCTACTCTTTCTCTTCTTAAGTTTCGATTGCTTGTATCCGCATACCTTAGCAGGTGAATACATACAGAAATAAAATTGAAAAGAAAATCTATTGAGGGAGTTGTTTTTAATGATGAATAAGTATAGACATGGAAATAATACTGATATAATGAGCTGAAAACTACCGATATGGAAAAGGATTTTAAAAAAATGTCTGTATTGTCTCATCAGTTATCTAGCACGAAACATAATAATAATAATAATAATAAAAATAATAATAATAATAATAATATTTTTATTTCTTTGGTTGAAAAGTACAATTGAAAAATCAATGTCCGATAAACAAAGAAAATTTCAAAAGAAAAGACAGCAAACAACACACAATTTCTCATTACAAGAAGACAGTCAAAAAATAAATGAAAAAATATACAAAAAAAATGTAACGCCAAAGTATACGGTGATTCAGAACACAACACTTAGGAGTGAACAGTACAACCAAATCTGCTAAAGCTGAAGATCTCATGTTAGTCGATTAGTGACAAGTCCTTTGACGTAACATTTTTTTCAGCGGACTTTTGAATACATGAATATTTGGAGAATTCTTAAGAGTTATTGGAAGCATATTGTATAATTTACACCCTGTACTCTACACTTTTTTCATACAAGGAAGTTCTATGAGCGTTTGTTAAGATTAGATCTCTAGAACGAGTATTGAGGTTATGTGATGGACGATGGGAATGAAAAATGGATTTATTTTTGAAAACGTATGCACTAGCCTCTAATATATAAGTGCTGACAACTGTAAGAATTTTCAGCTGTTTGAAAGCATCTCTACATCTCTCGGTACCCTAGCTTGGCAATTATTCTAACAACGTATTTCTGAAGGATGAAATATCCTTTGGACAGAGGCACTCATACCCCAGTTGAGTATACCATATCGAAGATGTGAATGGAAATTAGCATGGTACAATGTTAAGAGTATACTAGGGCTGCAGTTATTTGACATGAACCTAATAGAATAGCAGATTCTCTTCAGTTTAGTACACAATGCACCAATATGACGATTCCATATTAATTTTTTGTCTAAAACAATTCCTAGCATATTTATAGTTTCTACTGGACTAATTGATTTTTCACTGTTTTCATAGAGTATCACATTCGATTCCCTTTGACCGCGTCTGCTAAACAATATAGTGTTAGTTTTAGATTTGTTGAGTTTCAAATTGTTTTTTTTAGCCCACAATATGATTTTATCATATATATCCTCAGCAGTTTTTTGGAGTGCATCCATGTTGTCTTCAACAATCAAAATATTTGTGTCGTTAGCATAACTTGTGACGAATGCCGAGTTTGTCTTGCTTATGAATGAAATCAGATCATTGGCAAATAACAAGAAAAAGAATGGGCCTAAATTCGAACCCTGGGGAACTCCCTGCATAATATCACAGTCATCGCCTATGCATTGACCAATTCTTACTTTTTGCCTCCTACCTATAAGATAAGATCTAATCAAATCATGTGGTACCCCTCTTACACCTAATCTAAATATGTACGGAAAAGTTATTTATTTATATTTTTCATCATGTTCAGTATTGTATATGACTGATTTGGTTATTGAACAGTTTGTTTGAATTCAGTAAGCAAGATATGGGTGAGTTTTTTCTGACTTTTCGACACTCTTTTTATGTTTTGGAAACAAGAGAGACTAGATGCTAGATGCTTATTCTAGAATGCTTCTGGAATAAACTTCGTGAAGATATATAAAAAATTTTTGTTCTTGAAATAACACGATGTCATGGCAATATCAATTATTTTCTCATTTGAATAATTTTTTTCTGTGACGGGAAAAAAGTTTGACATTTTATCTCTGTTGACAGGTACTGAAATACGACTTTTCAAATTACTTTTTTCCCCAGGAAAAAAGTGAGTACTTATATACATAGGTAAAGGATATCTGCTACTGCAAAAGCTTATCTCGCAAGCATCCGATGTTAGCTCGGGGCTCTAATCCAACATCCCTTCATCACTCAATCTGCAGACTACTAACTCAACCGGCCTTTATTTCTAATAGTCTGAGAGCCGAAGAGAGGTCGACCTTCATCGTTCTTTTTAACGGATGAAACATACTTCTCATCATGTTTCATAAATAGACGAATACAGATAAAATGAGTTGCCTATCAAAATGTGATCCAGACTTATACCAACGAGTTTCAAAAATTTGCACCATATGGAAAACTTTTTTATTATTGATCTGTCAGAAAATTTTATTCTTCATAAAAGTTGTCAAAATTTCAAATTTCCAAATGGTATACAGGGGGAACAAAAAATGGAAGCTAAATGGAGCTAAAATATAATACTTTTTTCCCTTGTATAATAAATAACTATTCTTCTTCCAACCCAATATCTTTCAATTCAAGTTCACAGTTCTCTAATTTTTTTCAACTGTAGGAACACGATATTCCTTCCAGTTCAATATGATTCATTATTTCTATCCAGAAGGGGGTGTAATCAACAGAGAAATGATAATTAGTTTTACTCCATTCTACCTAGTTACAAACTAAGGCAATTACTGGAACATGTGAGGTTTGGAAATGCTGTGATATAGTTTATTTCCGAAAATAACTCATTTTCCAACTATTTTGCAAATTTGGATTCATTTACCTTTCTCTCTAATCTCTTAATTCCAAGAAGAATCACTATTTCAGTGCAGATTTTAATAATACAAACGCTCACAATATACCTATTTTTTGAATAATTTCATCGGTATGCCGCTTCTTTCAATCTATAATAATGAACTCCTATAATCTATAGTTCCCCAACTTTTTTTGATAATAAAGAAACGAATCAAATATGACTTTGAAACATGAATCATTTTCAATAAATATGCAAAATGCCATTATTTCGTTCGTAAAAAACTCATGAATAAAATATATATTTTACCAGACTTGACACTACCTATATAATTTTCATTAAACATTCAGAGGGCATTTTTACGTTGTGACGGCCATTACTTGATGTTTCAAATTCACCTCCACCCAGTTAATTCTCCTTTCATTACATTCACACCTTCGGGGTTTACCAATAAGTTTAATATATGTATGGAAAAGACGACGAAACACGTTCTCAGGACAAGGGATAACTATAAAGGTAGGACCGTAATGATGAATTTGAAGAATAGTCCGGTGGCAGGGAGGGTTTTCGTAGCCGATGGAAATCGAAAAACCCTTTTTTTTTTCAAAAACAAATGATGTCCTACTATTCCGCATAAAATTCTCTAAAAAGGTATCCACAAGTTTTTCTTGAAAATGCACCGTTTTCGAATAAAACGTGCTCGAAATTCGAAAAAATGCGATTTTCTTAATTTTCAGTGCTCTTTCATTTCGTCACATAATATTTTCAGGATCACCTTCTCCCAAATTATTCATATATGTCTCGACTATGAATAACAGAAGAGAAATTCTTGAAAAAGTCATTCGTGTGGATTTTCCGGCACTGAATTTCCCGATACTTTTGCCTTGCATGGAAGCGGCATTTTTTTATTCGCGAAAGTCACGTAGTGGACAAATTTCTTGTAGTGTCAATAAAAATGGGTTCAGTACATATTTCTTCATGATCACAAAGCATTTCAATGGCGGAAATCGGAAAATTTTGCTTAAAAGTAAAAGAATTTTCGGAGGAAAATCGAAAAATCAATTTTTTCCAAAAACAAATAACGTTTTAATTCACTCCACAAAATTCTCTACAAAAAAGGTTTCTACAAATTTTTCTATAAAATGCATCGTTTTCGAGTAAATGTGCTCGAAATTCGAAAAATGCGATTTTTTCAATTTTCTGTGCTCTCTCATTCAGTCACATAAGGATATTTTCAGAATCACGTTGTCCCACATAATTCATATATGTCTCGACTATGAATGACAAAAGAGACATTCTTGAAAAAAATAACTCGTGTGGATTCGTGTGAAAATAGCATTATGTAATGTAACTGAATGAGAGAGCACAAAAATTTGAGAAAATCGCATTTTTTCGAACTTCGAGCACATTTTACTCGAAAACGGTGTATTTTAAAGAAAAATTTGTTGAAACCTTTTTTGTAGAGAATTTTATGGAGTATACTGAAGCGTCATTTTTTTTTGGAAAAAATGGATTTTTCGATTTTCCTCGGAAAATCCTTTTACTTTTAGGTAAAACTTTCCGTTTTTCCGCTACTGAAATGCTTTGTGATAATGAAAAAATATGTGCTGAACCCGTTTTGATTGACCCTATAAGAAATTCGTCAACTGCGTGAGATTATAACCAGAACGTTGAAGTTACTTTACGCTTCTTTGGACGTTTAATAGATTTTATGTTGAATGTTGATTTATTTTCAATAAGTAATTTATATGTTGCTGTTATGTTTTATCAGATAAAATACATAATTCCTGAGAATGATCTTTTGCGTATAGAATTGTAAGACAATGTTTTAAAAAAGATGTTCATAACATGGAAATCATCAAATCTCTTAACTTGCATCTTTTTGTTCGAAAAGCTATGGTCAATATTTTTATGGCATTATTTGTTCCATTCAAGTGGTAATTATTGAAAAAAAAATTAGGAAGGGCATTAATTGTATCAAGATACCTCATTACCGAAATATTTATTCGTAATAGCCAGACCTATTCAATAATATTTAAAAAAAATCGGACAAATACACAGAAGTGTCAGCTTTTACTTCATAACAAAACAAACAACACACAAACAAAAATGATTAAAATATCAAAGAATATAAATAGCACTGTGAAATATTCCCAAATATTGGATTCCCTGTATTTTTTTTTGTTTTTTATTCATATTCATATAGTCCATTTCTGCGGACAATTCGTTATACTGCTGTATGTCTAGTGTGAGTTTCGTGCAAAAGTGGTTAGCCTAATTTTGCTGGTATTGTATGAATGGTTTTAGAATAGATAAAACATATTATTGGAATTTTATGAATACTCGAGAGAGAATGATGAATATTAATAGAGAAGAGTGTCATTACCCTCATTTTCCGAAGTAATAGGCTCACATGAGTCTCTGAAACCGTTTAAAAATTAATCTAATGCTTACTGGCCTTATCGTACCGTTGCTGATAACGCGAATGGGTAATGCGACTTTTTGTGAAGAATAAATACATATCTTTTTTTGTATGACATATTTGACTTGCCAGAACTACTACGAGACGTTTGATAAAAAATAACTTGCTGTAAAGAATTCACACAATTTGTCAATGTAGATAGCCATTCAAAACTTTCATTCAGTTGGAAAAGTTGATAGACTGTGTTTTATAATTGTATTGTGTTTGAATTGATCAAGAACCCGCCAATAATTTTGATACAAAATGTTTCCATTTGATTTTATAACCTCGCGTTAACTTCTCTTCCTGACTTTTGTAGATACTCAACTAGCTAATTCATCAATAATAATTTAGAGATCATGAGAGCGGTCATATTATGTCCTACTCTTTCAAAATCCAGTCGAAATTTCAATTCCTTCTTAAGCCTAAATACATCCCTGTGTTTTACATTTAGTAAGGCTTCAGGGTGAGTTCGAACACCTGGATTGTAATCACAATAATTGAACGAGGACGATTTTGGCATTACGTTATGAATTAAAGATGTCTGCTCGGGCGTAGAATAAAGGAATTTGGTGCAAGGTGATGCGATGGTAATTTATTAATATCGGTTGAAACTTGAGAGATCGTGTGTGATGATAATTGTCATGTAGTTCACGAAGTATGCCGATTGATTGTGAGTCGACAATTAATTGTGAGTCGATGCATGATGTTATGTTTTTGGGTTAATGAATAAGTGACACCGACTGGGGCCATACCTACGATTCAAATGGTTCTTTAGCGATTGCCAATTTACATTCACTCTAGAATGTGGAATCTCTACGTCACGATGGAATTTGATATTCCTTGTGATGTATTCACCCAGTATAAGTTTGCTGATAACAAAAAGTTGCCAGTGTCAAATGATACTTTCGAGATTCTTCTAGTTTATAATATATTAAAGTTACCAATTTTGACTCCTGTTATTCTCTACAAATAAGATCGAATATATCAAAGTGGTTGATAATAAAATTGCAGATATGTTTTCAAGGCATCCTCTGACTGTCAATTATTTATCCGAAGATTATGAAAATCACTCCTCATATTTAAATTTGATTATTTCTGAGGGTTTTCTAGTTGACCAGCAGAAAATAGCCATTGAAACCAGACGAGACATAATTCTATCCAAAGTATTTTCTTATATTGTAAATGGTTGGCCTGAAACTGTTTCAGATGATTGTTTTGCATTATTTAAAAAAAAAATTAACTTACTTGTGAACAAAATTGTGTCATGTGGGGATATAGAGTTGTTGTGCCATCAAAATTAAGAAGGCAGTTGTTAGAAGAATTACATTCAAGCCATTTAGGGGTTGTGAAATCTACAGCTCGTTCTTACTTTTGGTGGCCAAATTTGGATAAAGAAATTGAAAATACGGCTAAAACTTGTCGTTCTTGTTTGTTAACATCTAATGATCCTATTAAAGCTCCCTTAATTCCCTGGTCGATACCTGAAAGACCTTGGCCAAGAATTCATATCGATTTCTTGGGTCCCATAAAACAACTAAATTATTCAATTATAGTAGATGCCTACAGTAAGTGGCCTGCAATTTTCAAAATGGATAAGGTGACCTCTGAAGCTACCACATTAAAGTTAAGAGAAACTTTCTCGAATTGGGGAATACCGGAAGTACTGGTATCAGACAATGCTCCCCAATTGGTATCTGCTGAATTTCAATTCTTTCTAAAAAAAAATGGTGTCAAACATAAAACAATATCACCGTATCATCCAGCTACAAATGGTGCAGCAGAAAATGCTGTACAAACTTTTAAAAAAGGTATGAAAGCTGCGTTAATGGACCCAAAAAACAATGGTATAACGTGTGATACCTTATTAAGTCGATATTTATTACACTATAGAAACGCAGTTCATTACAAGACCAATGAATCACCTGCTTTGTGCTTATGATAGGAAGGAGGTTGAGTTATAGAAAATAAACAAGAAAATCAATGTGAGCGTTTTATAGCGAAAGAGCGTGAAAAACTTGAAGAAGGAGATGAAGTAATAATCAGGTATTATAGGGCAAACAAAAAATCATGGGTGGAAGCAAAAATATTGAAAGTTTTAGGATTTAGGAATTTTGTTTGCTAATTGAAAGATGGCACTATCTGGAAAAGACATTTGGATCAGATTGAAAAATCAATAAAAAATCGTCACATGTAGTTGAATCCCGCAAATATGCATATATACCTGATCTTTCTGTCTATCCTAATAATGGGAAACATGAAGTTGATGATGCTTTTCCTAATGTTTTGACAAGATCAGATGATCATAATGAATCATGTGTTTCTTCTGGTATTTCATCTAGTAGTACCTTCAACAGAACGGTAAGGCCCAAAAGAAAAGTAGCAGTACCAATAAGATATAGAACATGATTGTATTCTTCTATTCTTTTACTTGAATCGTTTATTATTTTGTATCTTTTGAGGGAGGTGTGTGATGTATTCACCCAGTATAAGTTTGTTGATAAAAAAAGTTGTCAGTGTCGAATGATACTTTTAAGATTCTTCTGGTTTATAATATATTAAAGTTACCAATTTTGACTCCTGTTATTCTCTACCTTGAGAACTTTACATTCCTACTACTGGGCCACCCATATTTTGCCATTTGTACTGAAACAGACACCCATGTTTGGTGTGGCCTAGGGATTTTCACCTACTAGGCCAATGCACACACTAATTACAGACACGAACGAAGTGTCACTGGGCCTTAGCAGGCACAATTTGCAGACACAGTGATTGTCAGCAAACACGCCAGGAATTGTTGATGAACATGTGACCATACTCCCCAAGTAGCATTTTGATGACGACAACCACATAATACACGAAAATTAACGTTGTACTTAGTGTAGAAATTAGTCTTTTATGCAACGGCGCTCTCTAAACCACCGGTCAACGTTGTCTTAACGTTGAGCATGACATCAGTCAAGCTACGACGTTGTCATAACGTTTACTCAACCGACTACATGTAGTAAATATTCTGGGAATGGTAATAATATTCCAAAAACGTTTAAGTAACACCTTTAGTTATTTTAAACGTTTTCCCGACAGTAAAGCGACCTTGTGAGATTCAACTAAGTAGTGGGTAATTTTTCAGTTAAGTTGAAAACGTTTTCACAACTAACCTTCCTTCAAATATTTACTGCAGAGGACGTGTAGGCCAAATTTAGATAATAATTATTTACCCAATTTATTATATATTTTTTAATTCAGTGACAAGAACCATTGTTTGCTAAATTGTTTGAAAGAAAATGTATTTATAGTAAAGGAAAAAGGACTAGAATGATCCTAACCTAACTTTCGAATCGGAAATGAAAAGTGCTCACAAATTCACAGATAAAAAAAAGTCGTGGAGAAACTTCACGGGCAAAAGCTAACATGAAGACAGTTTGGAAATCTCAAGTTCAATTTCTTAAGGAACAAGTGCCAACCTGAATAGAGAGATATTGAGGAAAGCTACTACTTTTTCAGAGGAACAACTGTATTATAGCCAGGATAAACAACTTGATTATGACCATGTACAACAGTTCAATAATTTGGAAGAACTGAGGGAAAAACGCGAAAGAGACGGGTTACAAAATGTGGAGTGGAATGTATTCGTTAGTTGGAATTGGTTCAGTTTTTGGTCAGATAAGCAACTCCAGTCGCGCTTCGGGTATAAAGTTGGTTGTATGGCAGACTAACGTTAAAAATTAGTATATTTTCAGTTACCTGACAACCAAGGTCGGCTTGACGACTTGTATACTCCTACGCCATATTGGAAGTGTAATTCTATTTGGAAACAAGGTCGGCCATCAAAACTTGGGATGTAAAACAAACATTTACAAAGGCTTTTGAAGCCTCATTTTAGTTTTCTAGAAATAATTCATAGGTATTTCGTATTTAGTTCACGCTTGAATCGATATCAACATTGAAAATTGTTTATGGAAATATAGATTTCTTATTCTTGACATTTGAAAACTTCGCAACAGATTGAAAGCCCACGTGTTTTTTAGCTTGAAACAATGGTATATTTGACAGTAAAATGTAATGCGTTGGCAATTTCTGTTTCGTCAACTATTTTCTGAACACCATAGAAAATAAACTGCTTGAGCAGAGGGCGCTGGTGTGCAGTTGTTCTTAAGTAAATTCAGTAACGTTTAGAAAACGACCAACTGCTACCTACAGTTGCAGCAGAAACGTTGTAAAAACCCGAAAATGATTGACCAAATTGGTGTAAAACAGTGTTGTGACAACGTTGTGTTGACGTCGGCAACGCAACTTATGTTTGGTTGCACAACTTTTTCGAACACGTTGCCGCAACGTTGAATTGCTACTTGGGTCATATTATTCAATATATCTGGTTGTAGCAGAAAAAGAGGTCAACGAAAGCGAAAATATACTGGGGACAGCAATGATAGGAAAATTTATAACACCCAGTATCACAGACATGAAATATGATCAGATAAATATGGTAATCAATAATGTATCAATCGACTGTTGTAATATCCACATCTTCTTTGGAAAGCAACAGATCTTCTCCCGATATAAAATTTTCCATTGACAATTGACAGTATACGTGAGCAAATCACATTCATTTTGTAATGAGCCGTAATTGCTGGGCGAGTTCAGTGGTGACTTGCTTTCACTTTCAAATCGTGAGTTCAATTATAGGATACTACAATCTGACCTACGAGGATGGAACAGCGAAGCATAATTATTAGGAAGATATAAAATCGTTGAAGTAATCAGTTTCTGTATTACCATGGGCTTCCTCCATTATGGATGTATGCTATATATTCAAGCATTCTCAAAGCAAACTTTTTGTGGCTTTTGCAAAGGTCCCGCAGTAGCAGCAACTATCACATTCGGATTTATCAATATTTTTGAGGTGATACATACACATGAAGAGTATTGTTACCTACCAATTTTAATTCGTTCTTGTCCTTCCGTTGGAGCTGTTCAGCATTCCTTGGCAATAAGCTCACCAGTCTTTTCGCTTGTATTTTTTCAAGAACTTTATTTCAATATCCAAGATGAACAAATGGGTCCATGTTGTAGGATCCAATTATTTAGTTACACCAACGAAATATTTCAGTAATATTTGAATTTCTGAACAGTAGGTAATCCTAAATTATAAATCTAGATGAAATTTTAGTTATAATTCAAAAATTCTATTGTGTTAAATGGTTCCTCATCATATCCTTTTCATGACTGTTCTCAACACAATGAATTACACACAAGTCAGGCCCATTGTGTAATATATCATGACACATGGACCATGGCCAATCAGCAACAACCAGATTTTTTACTCAACACCTAAACAAGCTTGAAGTAGTAGAGACTGTTCGTAGAGTTGAATGTGTAGTCAGACAGTTATATCACAGCACGACCTCCTAGGTAGTTCGAATTGGGCACGGTGTGAGAGGCCACACAAGATGGTCCCAACCCAGTCATGCTTCTGTGAGACATGAAGAAAGCCTTCGAAACCATCTGACACCTGGGTTTCATCGCCAATTTGCTAACAGTAGAGTTGTTGGATGTAGTCTCGAGCAGAGGGTAAACAGAACAAGCTCGTCAGCATATTCAATCGAAGCAGGTGTCGAAGAGTTCAAGGCTCGCGTCACCACAACTTCATTCGCATACGCATTATTTTCGTCACTACAAGAGAACGAATGCGTCAGAATATACGGGTAATAGCGTGGTGAACCCGATTAAGACGAAAGTACAACTTTACTCGTATCAATCGAAAATTGTGTATTTTGGACGAAGTCATAGGAGAGAGTAGGACAATAAAATTACATGTCTATTCTGTATACAGGGTGTCCCAGAAACTCCGGTGGTAGAATCCCCACTTCATTTTAAGGCTACAACTTTCAATAAACATATGCCCTAAGATAATAAGAATAATAACCGAGTTACAAGGTGGATGATCTGCTGGCCATTCTCTCACTCTGGGAGGTCGATCTGCAAGCATATGTTGACGATCTGGTCCTAGTAATAAAAGATAAATCGGAAAAGACGATCTCCTACGTCCTTCAGGATATACTGGATACCATATATAAATGGTGTGAGAGGAAGGAAATGTCCATTAACCTCCACAAAATGGTCATAGTACCGTTCACCAGGAAAAGGAAGCTGGAACATTTAATACCTCCTTCCATCAATGGTGTAACAATTTCATTTGCGAGTGAGGCAAAATATCTGGGAATAATCCTAGATAAAAAGCTGAACTGGAACTCGCATTTGGAAAAGACTATCCGAAAGGCTAGCCTATCATTATGGACATGCCGCAGAATATGTGGCAAAACATGGGGCATGTCACCAAAACAAGTTTACTGGCTGTACGTGACCGTCATACGACCAATGATAACGTATGGCTCTGTAGTCTGGTGGAACAAAGGCCAACAAAAAGTGGCCCAGGTTAAACTTAACGGACTACAGAGACAAGCGTGCCTGGCGATTACTGGGGCCATTCGCTCCACGCCAACGGCAGCAATGGAAGCTCTTCTTGGACTACTTCCTCTCCACATAGTTCTGGAGAGAGAGGCAAGATGGGCAACATACAGACTCTACCAAGCGGCCATTAGTCTACCGCAGGCATGTGTCATTCTGGGAATGCCCTCAGACATCATGCCTAAAACCACTAACCTCAACATGTCCTACACCGTGGTCTTCCCCTAAAGAGAAGACTGGGTTCGGAATGAAACTGACTTATGTAGGGCAAATGAAAGGTGGTTCACCGATGGTTCCAAAACTTTGGAAGGTGTGGGAGCCGGAATATATGGTATGAACCCAGTAGTGAAACGCTCATTAAGTTTGGGTAAATTAGCTACGATATTCCAGGCAGAGGTATATGCCATTGAAATGTGTGCCGACACCTCACACGAAAAACAATAAAAATATTTTCAGATAGTCAAGCAGCATCGAAAGCGCTTGAATCCAACTGCTTTAAATCCAGAGCAGTATGGAACTGCATAGACACCTTGAACCGACTAGCACAAGGCAACAACGTTACCCTAGTTTGGATACCAGGTCACACGGGCCTAGAAGGAAACGAAATAGCGGACGCCCTAGCAAAATGGAGGGCCGAAACACTGGGCCAGAACCGGTCATCGGTTTAGCATATAGCACTGCCAAGAATGCTACAACCACCTGGGCAGACAATAAAAGACTTGAGTATTGGCTCAGTCTACCAGGACTAGCCCATTCCAAAGCATTTATTGCTTATACAAGGAAAAAACAGGACTCTGACAAACTTCTAGAACTCAGTAGAGCACATCTCAGAGTTATAGTAGGTTTGCTCACTGGCCACTGCAAACTCAAACACCACATGCATAAAATCGGACTTGCACAGGATGCAGAGTGCCGTCTATGCATGGAGGATGATGAAACGGCTAAACACATCCTGTGTACATGCCCTGCAGCGGCCAGAACCAGATTTTCAATATTTGGCAATACAAAAGTAAGGCCAGAAGATCTGGTAAACTGTTCTCCCAATATGTTACTCAATTTCGTTAAGAGATTGGATATACTGGGAGAAATATAACCATAGGGTGAGCCACAATAGGCCATTGGCCGCAGGGGAGGGCCTGATATGGGCTCACTCACATTTAAACCTAACCTAACCTAACCTACAAGGTGTTGAAAGTGACAAAAAAATATAGGTTTAATTTAACTGCTCAACTTTTCCTTGGCAGCATTTAGTTCCAAATTTGAATGCAAATCAAATGTCTGTAACTTCAAACAGGGTCGCACGGCTGGTGGGTACGCCCCTGTTTCGAGTTACAAACGCAAGATTTGAATTGAGAATTGAAACTAAATGCTGTCAAGGAGTAATTCTGGAAAGCATATATTTTTTTGTCACTTTCAACACCCTGTAACTCGGTTATTATTCTTCTTAGGGTATATGTTTGTTGATAGTTATAGCCTCAAAATGAAGTGAAGATTCTACCATCAGAGTTTGTCCTATTTATTTTGGGACACCCTATATATAATAAAAATCGAATCTTTGACACCAAATCCATTTGCGAGGTGGTGTGGGTTTGAATCTCAGATGAATGATCAGTTTTTTTTTTTCGAAATGGATTATTTTTTGTATATCAACTATGGTATATAATTATTTCTTCATTTATTACTTGAACACACCATAACAATCAGAGACATAAAACAAACCTCAGAAAGAGCGAGACTCCACCGCATACTCTCCAGGAACCCCATAAACCCCTCTCAAAAAACCGGTGGGAATCTGAATACTGGAGAAATTACAATTATTGAGCTACTACTCCATACACACTTTATAGAATCTACCATTGTCACAAATCCCAGCATCGAAACCCCTGTTAACCGTCAACTAAAGGCGAACAGGGCTGACTGGGAGTAGCAAAGCAGATCATAACACAAAAAAAAGTAATAACCATGATGATGAATAGAGAAACCGTGGAGTGCAGATTTTGTGGTAACGAGGAGGACTCTTCTGATGCGATGCGCTGCACAACAGGCGTAACAGAATATTCAAACAGATCAGCCTAGACACAGGCATGAATCCGAAACTCTTGATAAATATGCTACTCATCCTGGTGGAAAACACAGGCTCATTTAACTTGGAACCACTAACGACAGACCCATACAATATATCCCAGCTGGTCTCAGTGTTAAGAGAAACTCTCTGCGTAAACCATGTATATCGCTTTCAACCAACCTCTTGGTAAAAAATATAAATTAGTTATTCAGCTTATTTTTTCCTTTTTTTTTCAGAATTAATTTTTTTTTTTATATCAACCATAGTGCTGAATATTTCTTCATTGTTGAGAATAATTATTGAAAGGTGGACAGAACCATGAGTATACAGCCCTCTCAATCGATCCCGTTATGCACTCACCTGCTGCTATTGGAATCGTTTGAACTGCTCCGAGTTCCCCAAATTGGAGCCTGTCGAAACGGGAGTGGAGGACCTCAAGGAAACCACTTGAATGGGGCTATTGGGGTCAAACAGATTGTGAGTGGGGTTGCGGAGGACCACGTATTGGATTCCTTGCGCGTAGGAAGAGAGGAAATATTGTAGGACCCCGAGAAGGAGTCCTTCAATAGCGTAGAGAAACTGGTGGACCTTTGGTGGAGATTCCCACGGGCAAGGGGGAAGAGAAGTTGCCACAAGTCGGGCCTCTATACGCGCGAATGGCTAAATAATACTGGTTGCGCCTGATTCTCATATTGTTTTAACTAGTAGTCGAGTACCGCTCATCTTTTCCTTCCTTCGGCGCGCACAGTACCTAGAGATTAGGGGATTTCAGAGTGTCCTCAAGACGCAGTCCGACGATTAAGCTATCGTCCCGGTGCCCTCTATGACAAATGACAAATACCGCTGGACATTTGCTGTCCCACGAGTATTGCATCACCAGCGGTTTACAGTCTGAGGCGTAAGTTGGTCTGCGGCGATGTTTTCGCAAAGGATTCTGGGGGTTTCCAGGCCTGCGCCCCCTACTCATGGCTATCGCTATCCAGAGCATGTGTGGGCTCTGGTCGTTCCCATATTGGGGAGCAACATTTTTCATTTCTGATCATGTAAATTGAATTTTTATTTTCTTTAACCAATAGGAACACATCGTCTCTTTGCATTGAATGAATTGAACATTAGCTGAAATCACTGAAAAAATTGAATGTTCAAAGAAGCTCGCCTATGGCTCACGTCGCAAACTTCATTCTTGTGCGTATAATAGCCATAATTACACGCTCGTTGAATAATAAACTATTTCTCTCATATCTACAAATTAGTGGAAAAGCCTACCGCTCCGTCTTGTACACATCTGAGAAATCCGCTTTCTTCCCATTATAGTATGTCAACATTGGCATAAATTGTTCTCGTCAGTTGCTAACTAGATGCTAGTAGAAGTGAGCACTTGCTTTCCAGGCAATTCAGCTTTTATTGACATTTCCATTTACAATGGCTGATAGACCTGGCTATATAGGTACAAATATTTGTTTTCCATAAATCCATATCCTATTATGAATTCAAACATTATTCGCTGGTGTTGCAAACGAACCAGCTCTACGAGGTTTTGCGAAATTAGAACATTTATTAGTGATGTGCTGGTTAACGTACTGTGAATTTGTTTTCGATTCTGGTGGAATGATTCAGCGTATTCAAGAATAATAATTGCTACCTATATTGTATCTATACAATTTTTGTAAATTGGCTACAAAATACTTGTCTCAATTATCACTTATGAATATGTTTCGTATATTATACAATTCACGATTTGTATTTTATTTATTTATTGAAACAATTTCAAACAGGTTCCCAAGAACCTAGTAACATGAAATTCTGCAAATGTGTATCCTAAGCTATATGTCGAAATTCACCTGAATAAATCGAAGAAATGCAATTGGAGAGCGAAATGAGACAAAAGGCATAATAATACAGAGAAAGCACTATTTAAAGAAATTCTATACTATTTATGTGCGATTTAATTTTAATGTAAGTAGTATTGAATATATCTACTGAGATTTTACCAGCACATTTATTTACCGTCGCACACATACTATCAAGCTTATTTGGAGAGCTGGGAATGTGAAAAAAAGTATTCCTAGTGCGCAATATATGTGATGGTGAATATATTTTCAATTCGGAAAGTAAATATGAATCTGATATGTTCTCACTCAACAATTTGAAAATGAACAGGATTTTCTGCATGATCCTTCTATTTCCTAACTTCACTATCGAAAATTCTTTTCTATATATATATTTCTGCATATTCCCGGGTTTACTAAAACTCATCACAGATGATTTGCACTTTAAGATCTGATTGCAACTGATTATATTCATATGTATTATTTACCCGATTAAAAATATTGCAATCATCAGCATACGTTAGACACCTTGATGCTAGTGAGTGAGGAAGGTCGTTTATAAAAATTATAAACAGGAAGGGGCCAAGATTTGAACCCTGCGGAATTCCAGATTTAGACAGAAACCAGTCAGACTTTTCATCACGGAATTTTACGAGCTTACCTTGAGGTGGCTGGTAATCAATTCGAGAAGAGGGTCACTCAGGCCATAACTATATAACTTTCTGAGGTCATGGTTAACTTTGTCAAACGCTTTCGCGAAGTCTAAATATAGACAATCCACTTGTTCCCCACCCATGATCATTTCAGCCACCTGACAAATGAATAAAACTAAGTTTGAATCTACCGATTTATTCCTAAATAATCCATGTTGAGAACCTTCAATACAATTTTAAGTGTGACAGTAAATTTTCTCGTATAAAACATATTCGAACAATTTTGTAGTCGCATTCAAGATTGCAATTGGCCGATAATTAGCTATACCTATTGTTTCTTTCGTAATTTTTGTGAATTGGAGTGAGTTTGGTGTGTTTGAAATAGTTCGGAAAAACTCCAACTTATTCGTATTTTCTCCCGCAATAATGAAATTATCATCCCATTCCTTCCTCTTTTTTGAAGAGTTAACATAATTCCAAAATGTATTCAGTGAATGTATAATAGAGACCTCAATATCCCGAATATATTTGTTTTTTTGTTTTTAATTTCATATGTAAACCAAGCGGGGTATGACTTTCTGTTATTATTTTTCTTCCTGAATTTTGGTACACAGATGTTGAGGATATCATAGATATGATTAAAGAAATATTGAACTTGCTGTTTCACATCCTCAAAGCAGCCTAAATTTGTTCAATCTGTATATTCAAGCATTTCAACTAACCGCGGAAAATCTGCTGCTTTGAAGGAATATTCTTACAATTATTAAATTTATTTACTTGAAATTCAGTGACTATTGCAGGATGTCTCTTATCAATCGGGACCAAAGTGACGATTTCATTATAAACATTCAGTTCCGTTCTACTTAAAATCAAATCAAGAGTTCTATTGTCTATATTTGCTACATTTTTGAAAGACTTCATACTATATAGTTCTAGTAAAGAGTTCATCAAATTAATTATTTGATTATTGTTACCATTTTGGGCGAAGTCAAAATCTGTACTAGTTATGCTAGGAATAATAAAATCCCCAATGATTATTAAATTCGTATCATCCGTTAAGTTGTTACTTAATTCATCAAACATATCCAAGCCTGTCTGAAATTCTGTGAATTGTTTGGAACCCTATAAGTACAATTAAAAACGAATTTATTACCCATTATACTGGTCATCACAAAGATGGTCTCCAAATACGTATTGAATTTATATAAACTTGATATATATTTTTTGAGGATGGCAATCAGGACTCCCCCTCCTATTTTCTTTCCTGAAGTGACGCTACATCTGTCTTTTCTAAAAATGTTATATCTATCGTCAAAAAGCTCGCCATTACTAATTTCATCGTTTAACCAGGTCTCAGTTGATACAATGATTCTGTTACCTTGATGAATACCAAAATACTTTTGGTTCGTTCGGTTCAACGTAATGTAAAGGTGAGAAAGATATATTTTATTTGCCATCGTCAAAAAGCTCGCCATTACTAATTTCATTGTTTAACCAGGTCTCAGTTGATACAATGATTCTGTTACCTTGATGAATACCAAAATACTTTTGGTTCGTTCGGTTCAACGTAATGTAAAGGGGAGAAAGATATATTTTATTTGCCATCGTCAAAAAGCTCGCCATTACTAATTTCATCGTTTAACCAGGTCTCAGTTAATACAATGATTCTGTTACGTTGATGAATACCAAAATACTTTTGGTTCGTTCGGTTCAACGTAATGTAAAGGGGAAAAAGATATATTTTATTTGCCATCGTCAAAAAGCTCGCCATTATTAATTTCATCGTTTAACCAGGTCTCAGTTGATACAATAATTATGTTACCTTGATGAATACCAAAATACTTTTGGTTCGTTCGCTTCAACGTAATGTAAAGGAGAGAAAGATATATTTTATTTGCCATCGTCAAAAAGCTCGCCATTACTAAGTTCATCGTTTAACCAGGTCTCAGTTAAAACAATGATTCTGTTACCTTGATGAATACCAAAATACTTTTGGTTCGTTCGGTTCAACGTAATGTAAAGGGGAGAAAGATATATTTTATTTGCCATCGTCAGAAAGCTCGCCATTACTAATTTCATCGTTTAACCAGGTCTCAGTTAATGCAATTATTCTGTTACCTTGATGAATACCAAAATACTTTTGGTTCGTTCGGTTTAACGTAATGTAAAGGGAAGAAAGATATATTTTATTTGCCATCGTCAAAAAGCTCGCCATTGCTAATTTCATCGTTTAACCAGGTCTCAGTTAATACAATGATTCTGTTACCTTGATGAATAAAAATACTTTTGGTTCGTTCGGTTCAACGTAATGTAAAGGGGAGAAAGATATATTTTATTTGCCATCGTCAAAAAGCTCGTCATTACTAATTTCATCGTTTAACCAGGTCTCAGTTAATATAATGATTCTGTTACCTTGATGAATACCAAAATACTTTTGGTTCGTTCGGTTCAACGTAATGTAAAGGGGAGAAAGATATATTTTATTTGCCATCGTCAAAAAGCTCGCCATTACTAATTTCATCTTTTAACCAGGTCTCAGTTAATATAATGATTCTGTTACCTTGATGAATACCAAAATACTTTTGGTTCGTTCGGTTCAACGTAACGTGAAGGGGAGAAAGATATTTTTATTTGCCATTGTCTAGTTGTCCCAAAGGCTAAGGTATTAAGTAGATCTTGGATGGTTGTTGGCTTTACAACATACGAGTAATGGGAAATGAAGTAGAGATTAAAATCTTTATTTTGCATTACATAGCGAATGAAATTGTGAGGTAATTATTTGAATTCAGATACTGAGAATCTGAATTCAAATAATTACCACACAATTTCATTCAAAGTTGCTTTGAAATCCTGTTTTTCTGCTTTCCTTTGAAGTCTTAAAGCTCATCGCGTAGATATGGCAAGGTGCAAGCTCATTCAAAAATGTCCTTAGCAATATATTCACTAGTTTCTCTGATTATTCCTCTTGAGTCAAGATAGTTTTTGTTAGGAAGTCTGAATTCGTCGAGCCATTTTGGATGAAACACATTAGTGTTATAATGGTAATATCTCAGGAGAACATTTATCCAGAAATGACTTACAGGAGAGGTAGAGAGAAAGAGAGTTGTCAAAAATTGTTTGATCATTTTTATCATTTATATCTATATTATATGAAAACCACTTAATACCTATTTCGGGCGCACTTATTTTGCCAATAAGTGGTCGAATTTGAACTCGAATACATCTGGAATTACTGACTTTCTGCATCATCTTCCGAATAGACTTCTGTTTCATCAAGTTTAATTGCTTGAATCAAGCTAATAATGACGCGGCATCTAAGCGACTAAAAAAAAAATTCATTACCTGACGCATCTTGTTGTTGCGATTCACCCACATTCTTCCACAATTCTTGACCAATTACACAGAAAAAAATATATATAGAAATATCTTCCCACAACAATACTTTTAATCAAACACATGGTTAATATAGGCACCACAGGCCGGTATTGTCAAGGAAACTTTTTCGACGAAATAGTTATACATATCGTTCAAACCCCATATTGCAAACTTCTAGAGCACTAAAAATGTTAGATTTCACTCTCAGATCTGCAAATGAATTATCTCTCTCTTCCTTGAAAATAATTTACTGTTCAATTGTTAGATCAATACTCGAATACAACTCCACAATATGGAGCCCTTTATATAAGGTGGATATTGATTTGCTTGAGAGTATTCAAAACAAGTTTTTGAGGTACTCTGCATATAAACTAGGATACCATACTGGCGAATATACCTACAAAGTTATATTGGACATCCTCAACTTGAATACTTTAACACATAGAAGATTGGAATCAGAACTTACATTAATCCACAAAATAATCAATAGCAGTAACAATTCCCCAGAAAGTATTGAACTTATAGCTTTAATTGTGAATTCAAAGAAAACAAGAAATGCAGAAATCTTCAAAGTTCCATTTTATCGTACCAACAACGGCCAGAATGTGTCTATAGATAGAATGCTAAGACTTGCAAATAAACACCATGTAAACTTGATTCATCCTTTGAATCATTTAAAAAGATTGTGAAAACATTGTGGTTGCTTTTAGTTCGAAAATATGAATAGGACATTCATAAAATCTGTTGTGGAATCATCTGCGACTGATAGATAAACTTTAGTCGCCATTTTCCATCGTTCAAGATAACCTACAACATACGAGTAATGGGAAATGAAGTAGAGATTAAAATCTTTATTTTGCATTACATAGCGAATGAAATTGTGAGGTAATTATTTGAATTCAGATACTGAGAATCTGAATTCAAATAATTACCACACAATTTCATTCAAAGTTGCTTTGAAATCCTGTTTTTCTGCTTTCCTTTGAAGTCTTAAAGCTCATCGCGTAGATATGGCAAGGTGCAAGCTCATTCAAAAATGTCCTTAGCAATATATTCACTAGTTTCTCTGATTATTCCTCTTGAGTCAAGATAGTTTTTGTTAGGAAGTCTGAATTCGTCGAGCCATTTTGGATGAAACACATTAGTGTTATAATGGTAATATCTCAGGAGAACATTTATCCAGAAATGACTTACAGGAGAGGTAGAGAGAAAGAGAGTTGTCAAAAATTGTTTGATCATTTTTATCATTTATATCTATATTATATGAAAACCACTTAATACCTATTTCGGGCGCACTTATTTTGCCAATAAGTGGTCGAATTTGAACTCGAATACATCTGGAATTACTGACTTTCTGCATCATCTTCCGAATAGACTTCTGTTTCATCAAGTTTAATTGCTTGAATCAAGCTAATAATGACGCGGCATCTAAGCGACTAAAAAAAAAATTCATTACCTGACGCATCTTGTTGTTGCGATTCACCCACATTCTTCCACAATTCTTGACCAATTACACAGAAAAAAATATATATAGAAATATCTTCCCACAACAATACTTTTAATCAAACACATGGTTAATATAGGCACCACAGGCCGGTATTGTCAAGGAAACTTTTTCGACGAAATAGTTATACATATCGTTCAAACCCCATATTGCAAACTTCTAGAGCACTAAAAATGTTAGATTTCACTCTCAGATCTGCAAATGAATTATCTCTCTCTTCCTTGAAAATAATTTACTGTTCAATTGTTAGATCAATACTCGAATACAACTCCACAATATGGAGCCCTTTATATAAGGTGGATATTGATTTGCTTGAGAGTATTCAAAACAAGTTTTTGAGGTACTCTGCATATAAACTAGGATACCATACTGGCGAATATACCTACAAAGTTATATTGGACATCCTCAACTTGAATACTTTAACACATAGAAGATTGGAATCAGAACTTACATTAATCCACAAAATAATCAATAGCAGTAACAATTCCCCAGAAAGTATTGAACTTATAGCTTTAATTGTGAATTCAAAGAAAACAAGAAATGCAGAAATCTTCAAAGTTCCATTTTATCGTACCAACAACGGCCAGAATGTGTCTATAGATAGAATGCTAAGACTTGCAAATAAACACCATGTAAACTTGATTCATCCTTTGAATCATTTAAAAAGATTGTGAAAACATTGTGGTTGCTTTTAGTTCGAAAATATGAATAGGACATTCATAAAATCTGTTGTGGAATCATCTGCGACTGATAGATAAACTTTAGTCGCCATTTTCCATCGTTCAAGATAACCTCTTGGGAGGTATTCGTGTTGAAACGGGGAACATTCTCCATGAAAATTGAAAAATGAAAAATGTGATTTATTTGTAATATCTAACAGAAAACAACTACTTCCCCGGCACAAGCCACGCTGGACATTGAACTACATCTGATAGATATTGTGAAAAGACTCTAACTGAAAAGGAAAGAAAAAATTTGAAAGTGAAAATTCACATTTTCATTCAGATAACTGATTTTTTTAATTCTCCCTAGTTTTCATTTTGATTGCTGTTTTGTTCTTACACTAGAAGATAGTTATAGTTATAGTTATATTTATAAGTACATATAAGTGTGACTTTGTAAAAAATAGGTAATGCCGTTAATGAATAAATAAATAAATAAACTAGTTAGGTTGGAGGATCTAAATGAATAGTGTTTTAGACAATCAAACCAGATTTGTTTTACGTTGTTGAAGTAACCAAACTAAATTATTGATATAACACTGCTTTGGTATGGGAAAATATCCTGTTCGAAGAACAATACCAAATCAGCTACAGCCTCTAGACGAATGTGTAACCACACTAAAAGTGCTCTCACATACAGTGTAACCCATTTAAGATGGAAGCACCCATATAAAACTTACATTTGTTTGAATGAATTTGTTCTCTTTAGTTGGACAATCAAAAAGTCTACTAGTACACCAAATTTCATCTATAAATCTCTATTTCCAGGGTCAACTAATCTTATTTTTCAAGGTCAAAAATCTAAAAAAATCCCTAGCGATTTTTTAGAAAAAATCTGATAACCAAACTGGGCATGCTTGCCTAACCAAACAAGGTTAGATAATCTGAACTAGTATTGTTGAGATTGACATGTTCTTCGAGTATTTCAACCTTTCACAGTCTGAATACGAAAAAATGCAATTTTAAAAAATTTATACAAACGTAGAAGGTGAAGAAGTCAATTTGACCTGATGAGTAACATTTTAATCTGAATTTGCCTTTCTGAGCAGCTTTTTCACTCTGTGGAAAAAAGTAAAATGTGATGCCACCTAAATACATTAAAATCGCTGATGACTATTTGGATGAGCATACAAATTACTCTGAAAATAGTTTATTACGTGAAAAGTGTTATAAACGTCCTTTTAGTAACAAGTGTCTAGAGAAGTTTATAAACGCGTTACATACCGTATTTTTTCCTCGAACTCATCGAAACAAAAAAATTAAATTTTTTGAAAACTGTTTCAAATTATAGACCAGCACCTTAGTCTGACAGACTGGGTTTCAACCTATGAAATCAAACAGTAACCACAGTGATGTATTTAAAGGATAGTGTTGCTATGGTAATGATTTTTAAAGTTCTCTTTAAACACATATTGTGAATAAGCAATCCTCGGTAGCAAAGAAACCAGAAAGTGAACAGAGTTCGAGAATTTTTACCGGAGAGTATCAAATAAATGAAATAGTGAATTCGACAATGTCGAAATACCCTTCTCTCCAAATATTTCCACAATGTGGAAAATATGAGGCAAAAATCTGACAGAAAACAACTACCTCCCTGGCTAATACCACGACGGACATTAAATTACATCTGTCGATTTCAGTATTTCATTTATTTGATACTCTCCGGTGAAAATTCTCGAATTTTCAAAACATTTCATAAAGTGCGTACGTAGATATCGTCATCAATACTTCATTGACTCCCCCTGTATTAAATTGAACTATCCGATTTGTTGGAGTTCAGCCACATACTTCCAAAAAGTACTCGGTACGATTTGCATTATCTTTCAGTTCACAGTGCAGTGAATGAAGAAAAGCATTAGGAATAACACATCATGTATCACTTTTGAGACATTTCCGACCATTGTCTTATTTGCAGTGTATCACATATAATTTTATATCATTGCCATTCTTCCATGAAATTCACAATATCCTTTCTCGGAACTCGTTCATCATTTTGATTGTTCTTTATTGCTGACATTTCATAAATAAATTGTTTGAAATGAGATAATGATGATCATTAGGAATGAAGTTGCGTTACGAGTGATATAGGGTGTTGTGCAGTGAACGGGCGACTATTTACAGGTGTTGAAATGAATTAAATTTTACCTACTGTACGGTTGATCTTATCTAAATAATAATTAAAGCCTTTATCTGCATCAGTATGAAAGTAGAATTGAAATATGAGTGAAAGTCAAAGTACAATTTAAAGAGAGATTATGAATCACCACTAAATTGTTTTTCCACTGAATCTTGTTTAATCTCCTTTCCCGCACCCAGGGTTGAAAAGAATGTTCATTGAGGAAACTGAGGGCCAGGTAGCTCAGTGGTTAAGACTGTCGCGTTCAAAGCCATTCATGCTGCTGGTCGTGTAGGTTCAAATCGTACAGACTACAAAATTTTATCTGTCGGTCCGGGAAATTTCTAGGAATCGCACGTTAAAAGGTTAGACCTCGGTAATCCTTCGCTCGCACAAGTTTCGACTTTTGAGGACTGCCGTTCGTAAGGCGACGGAAGCAACAATTTTAACAAACAGCTATTTGTATTTCCTCCCGCAGGATGTAGTTTCCTGACCGACGCGAAGTGGAGGGCAGTAAACATCCAAGGGAGGAAAAGGAACTTTACTCCCATGTAATACATATGATTTTTCCTACTACCCACTAAAACTGGCCTATACTTGCATGATGGAAAGTATAGACAATACAGTCATGTTCATCAGAATTTCTATCAGTGAAAATTTGTGATACATTTGGGTTTTTTCGATAAAGAGACGAGCCGTAGAATAATAAACCAGAAGTATATATGGTGAATATGAGTGACCCCAAAACGGATCCTTGGGTACACCCTAAAGCAGTTTGTTATAATTTGGTATCTTGTGATGTCTGTTTTTCGAACATTCACCCTTGCATCAACCGTATCAGAAAGAAAGCCCAAGATGAAATATTATTGTTGAAGGTAAATCAAAACTGATAGTGTTGAAAGCTCGGCTGAAGGCAAGGAAAACTGAAAGTGCAATATACCTTCTTTTTCGCCCCTGAAATTTTCTTTCGAAGATATTGAAATAATGATTTCAGTTCTTGAAAGCTCATATGACTTTTCAGATATCACTTTGCTCGATTTCATTTTTTTTTTTCATCAATTTATGTTCTCCTTCATTTTTTTATAGCTAGGTTTGTGTAGTTTTGCTCACCTTTGTGAAATTAGAAATTCCTCTAGTGTTTCAAGGTTCTCTTCCGGATGGAGATCATTTCTTTGATTGCCCTAGAATTTTTTTTTTTGGTGCAGTTATCGCAGCATGACGATCAAATAAATTCAATAGACAGTCCACTGAATAGGCTAAACTTTTCATATACATTTTAGAAAGTTCTCAATCGTCTCAATATACCAACCGTAATACATATTTGAGTACTCACATCATCTTCACAACCAAGTATAACATTTTGGTTTATATTTTTACTGTTAAACAGATTGCAAGTTCTATTCACAATGCCCATTTTAAGATTTTTGTGGAGGTTTATTTCTAGAAAAAAATTAACTAATATTTCGGTTTTTACCAAGGTATGTTTAACACAGAAATTTCGTTCGAAATTCGAAAGCGCAATCCCGAATCATTGGTTCTTTAAAAATATATAAATGTACAAATAGATGTCTAGTATATTAAAGTATAAGTGGATGAAAAAGTCTTTCAAACACGCGCGAATTTTCATAGAGCAAGTGTTTGAAAGATCATTTATCCACGAATACTTTACGTTATTTTTTTCAATTTGTGCACTTTGAAATCGTAAATACTGGTTTCATTATTGTGATGGAAATAAGAACGTATAATGTAAAATAGTTGAATTCGTGATGTGATATTTATTTGTAATATTTCATTTGACGTTAGACGGTACTCATGTCAGATCAATAATCATAACATTAAAAATAACGGGTTCGAAAATATCCGAACATATTCTAACATCTGATGGCGATCATATGATGGAATGGAATAATACCAAAATTTTATTGAGATAATCAAATCAAGAAAAAAGAAAGTTAAAGGAAACTGCGTGCATTCTTTTATCGAACAACTGCTTTTCAACCAATTCCATCGAAATGGACCGCACCTGGTTACCTCTCCTCAGAGATGAAATAAGAACCAATAGAATGGTGATTGATTGATACCGAACACCCTATGTATCAAGATACCAAATGTCAATCAAAAAAATGTATGACAGATTTCATTTGACTCTGTCAAAGAAAGATCTTATTTCCAAGACCGCAATTCAAATTCAGTTTTTTCAGCGTCTTCCCAAGAAGTTTTGATAACGGAGGCAGATACAGCCTCCGAAACGTCAACAATTTTCAAAAAAAGAGAAGTATTCTTTGTTAATTCGATCTCATTTTTTCAGAAAGGCAAATTCAATGTAGGGTACGTTACTGACAAAAATTAATTTCTTTCAAGACAGCAGTCTTGTGACCGCAGTAACGTATCGGGCAAATTAATTAATTTGCCCTTCTTCACTTGTACAGATTTCTTTGGATTAAATTTTTTTCATTTTCAGATTGTGGAAGGTCATAAAACCCAAAAAATCATGTCAAGAATCGGATTTCCTCCACAAAATCAAACTTTCAATCAATACATAACATTGTCATTCAGACTTCACTGTTCTCGAGTTGTTGATGTATCCATGGTAACTTTAAAAAACGCGCGTTTTTGAAAGTTTGATTTGCACACGCTGTGGCGTGCTTTAAATAGGTAAAAAGGGGCACCAATTGAAAAAATATATTGAAAATTTTGAACAACTCTTCAATTCATACTAAATTGATTAGATTGAAATGAATGTGTTTCAAATGATTCATCTGAAATATTTTATTTTATTGATATAAGCAGTTCATGAAGGTGTGAATACTTATTTGACTTCAGAATAAATGATAAATTATCGTAGGTAATACAACAAGTGTATTGGTGATTATCGAAATAAAAATTCCTTCGACTTTGAGAAACAAAATATGTTGCTTGGCAACCACACGAGCGCGAAGCGCGAGTGTGGTTTCCTAAAGCAACATAATTTGTATCGAAAAAAAGATGGAATTTATGATAATCATCGGTACACGACTTGTATTAGTTAAAAGTACTATTTGGAGTAAACTGCGCAGAGCAGCTGTCTTGGTATTTCAAGCTTCCCGATATTTCAGTGACCATTCACAGGGCGCGTCTTTCATTGGTTGTCTTTAGGTTTGTTCGCGTTCATAAAACAAACAGTCTGAAACCGTCGGATGCATGCGCAGTTTCACAGAACTGTACGCATATTTTGTGAATGCGTCGAACGCGAACAAGCCTATTAAATTGCTTAGTTCATTTAGATAGATAGTGACTCATCATTGATTTTCATGCTTTTACGGGAATTGAATGGGCGGAGTTTTGGTTTACGTGTATGCAAAATTTGTCGAAAAGTTTATATGAATGAAAAGTGAAGCGTATCATGGTTTTGGCCAAAGTTCGGTGTTGTGTCAAAAATTTGTCGAAAATTGTGAAGATGGTATGAATTAATAGTTAGTGTTCATCATGGTTTGGGTCAAAGTTCGGTGTTGTGTCATTATACCAACTTGCTAGTGGGGTAAGTTTGTTTTATAAAACAACCAATGACGAAGCGAACTACAAAGGTATCTAATAGCCAATCAAGTGCCGAACTACAAAATCGAAAACATGTTGTTTTCAATTATCAATATGAAAATTTCCACCAATCAAAAACGCATATTTTAGCATGAGTGGAATAGTCACACAAATATTTGCAAAGTTATTGACCATTTGCACCATAGTTACCTACAATAGTAGTGACAGGTAAGTCAGCGGTTAATTCTTACCCCGTTGTTACTTCTGCTAGCACTGGACCAGGTTCGAGACCTGGTTGCGAGAAAGTTATTTCGAGAATTTCGGAAAATATAGTCGATCACATGCCGGTTTGTGAAGAAGTTGGTAAGTCGCCCCAGAGCTCACGGCAAATAATAATAATAGCCGTCCCCTATCCGCATAGGCTATGCATTTGTGTACACTCCATAACAGTTTATGAAGGAATATTATTATTTTAATTGATATATCAGTATATTTTATGAGTGGAAATCAGATATTTTACATTGTATATTGATTCTAATTCAGCCAGTAACTTGCACTTAGAGCCGTCAGAAAAACTTTCCATCTCACCCTTTGCACTGCTTGTGATTTCGAACTCATAAAATCAAACAACTCTCTGTTTCTGGCTACGCAGAAATTAATTTCCTCTTCTATTGATGATTTTATTAACTGACTCGGAACATGCCAACAGCAGATAAAATATTCCTTTGTTCACCGAAATCATCTGGTGTATTCCTGGAGTATCCCCGCAAAAATTCTAGGCCATTTGAAGAGAAGCTGCATTCAGTTCGGCTCAATTGATGGGGTCAAATTAACTGAAAATACACTGTGTAAACATACACGAATGGCTAGATAGCCGAATGCTGTTTGGCTGAATGCAACCGAATAGAAAGTAAACAATACAAACATTCAACAGTAAAAGACAGTTGAATTGCCAAAAGAAGTTGATGATATATAGATCTAATTAAAAAAAGAGCTTTAATTTGATAACCATGGCGAATAGTGAAACAATTGATCTGATAATCAATATAATGAAAATTTAATACAGAAAGACATAAATTATTTTGATTTTTCATTCTAGAAGAAACATAAGTTTATCAGCTGAATCATTCTGGTGCAATCCGTTTTGTGAGTACTATTTGAAACTATCCTTCAAAGAGTAGGACATTATTTATTCTATAGATTATATTGGGCACTTTGACTGATGGTGCCAAAGGTTCGTAGAGAGGGCGCTGGTTACTACCTCTGCAATCAAACGCAGAAACATCGGTCTTATATGAGAATCACGGAGATATTTGCACTCTGCAGTAAACCACGCCTCCTGCAACGCTTATGCGTGGGGTTGTATGCAACATTCGGTGTGGAGACTGAAAAGGGCTCGGTATTTTAGTGGTATTGTTTTGACAGATGTCCTGGAAAAGGCTAGTAGTGGACGTTTCATATTGAACTTAGATTATCTACGTAACCGTTTCTTCCCAGCGCTCTTATAAGAGGTCCAACAAATGATTAATCACTCTGCTCGTCAGGGGACTCTTATGGAGGAAGTAATTCATCTCAGATGTGTAGGGATGTAGTCAACGCCTGCAAGCTTTCGCAACGTAACATTTTTGGCAGTGAGCTTCCGTGTAATCTGAATTACGATTCAGAGCGAGCGTTTCTTCCTCATTGTAATCCTTCGAGATGTTTGACTTTATATATATCATGTCGAAACTGTGTTGAAATGAGACATTTTCAAATGTAGCTCAGTAATTGAGACTTTCTCGTTCGAAACCAGTGACTACTGGTCGGCTAGGTTCGAATCCTTAGCGACTACAGATTTTTATCTGATGGCCCGAGAAAGTGCTAGGAATCGAACGTTAAAAGGTAAGACCTCGTTAATCCTTGGCTAGCACAATTTTCGACTTTTGAGTGCTGCCGTTCGTAAGGGGACGACAGCTGGTTAACGGAAAAATACAATTTTAAACAAAACAATACAATATACGTCATAGCATTCAAAAGCCTTCGAAAATCTTTTCAGTCCTTATTCCTGTAGTCATGCTTTAGCGTTAATTACTCTCGTCATTGCGGACTTCCATTGTCTGTAGTGTTTTTATTAGCACAACGTTTCAATCGGTACAGTATATCCGATCGTTATCAAGTGTTAACTAACTGCTAAAGTTATAAGAGGGACTTTAAATGTCTTGAGGTGATTACCCTGGACTACCACTACTTATCTTTTGTATTCTTCAGGGTGCACATCAATTACCAAGCTCACCTTCAACCACAGGTATTCCGGGTAATCACCTCAAGATATAAACAGTTCCTCTTATTTCTCTAGCAGTTAGTTAACACTTGATAATGATTGGAGATACTGTACCGATTGAAACGTCGTGCTAAAAAAACACTACAGACAATGAATAGCCGCAATGAGAGTAATCAATTCACAACATTGTCTAAAACTTTCGAACATACTTTAGCGTGATGGAAATGTCCTCTTTCTTGTCCTTCAACTGAAATAGGACTGGAACGTATTCAAAAAATAATTAACGCGAAGTTATTGTCGATATACATGCCCTCGAAGGCTTAACAGCTGTATCGCTTCCGTCTCCCAGAATCTCTAGGACCGACACACACTTTTCCAGAAGAGTGGTGGCCTGTCTTAACCTGGTAAGAAGCTTCTTCAGCGCTCTACAAGAAGACAATATGTATGTCTCTAGTTAGGTACGTGATTCCGTTGGCTCCACTACCCCCTCGCCAGCAAGGAGGTGCCCACGCAGCGGGGATCGGGTGAGTGAAGGGGATGAAAAGATTGCTTCTTGAGTTGCTGCCTCTTTTATTCTATCTTCAAACTGAATCCTTTCCTAATGGACAGGGTGGTCTCTGTTGGTGGCTGGGTATGAGATAGATGTCAATTTTTTTTTTCAAATATGTCAAAAAGTACCGTCTAGTGAGCATATTGAAAGTTTCGAATTTCAGGAAAATAGCTAGAGAGACAACGAAGAAAACGGGCTCGTACCTCACTTCGTGGTGGGGTGTTTATTTTGATTTCTGCTGAGATTTCCTTTTCAATCATAATGGTGTAATTATTATCATTATTTTATTATTATTAATTATTATTATAGGAAAATCTCTACGAGCGGTCCGATTTCTCTGGCTATTCATTATGTATCACTTTCAACTACTGCATACTGAAAAGGGTTTTCTATCCTACTTAGTTGAGTTCCCAGTACATGCCGATCCACAGGCGCGTCTTCCTTAGCGTAGGAACTTTGGAAAGTCTCTTGGACTGGCTTTCCAAAATCCCAAGTATTCTGGAAAGTGTAGTGAATGGTCGCTCAGTTCTCCTAGTAGGTCATCAATAGTTTGAAACTTTTGGGATACCTGTCTGAAACAGCTAGGCTTCCTCTCTTGTGGGAATAACGAACCACCATTGCTTTTGGAAGATCGTTCCTGTTTTTTAAGGCTGGGCGCTGAACTGTCAGGATGGATGTTCCTTCGGAGTTCAAAGTCGGTAGGAAAGTGTGTTGAGTATTAACACAGTCGGGTTATCCACAAAATGTAAAGTGTTACTCACTTGTAGGCTTGGATTATTTAAAGTCCTGAAAATGTGCTGAATAGATAAACTTGGTTGAATATCACAAGACTTTTCGAGATTCTGTTGAATATCGACTCAGCCGCTTTTCTGATCCACATCCTCTTCTGTTCGTTCTGAAGTGTGATGAGCGCCACAGGTCCTTTGAAAACTGTAGTAGAGATCGACTTTGTCGTCTTCCTGTCGATCGGGGTGCTACTGACCAGCATCCTCTGAGAATTTCTCCAGGTTGCCTTCCGCATTGCTGACATATTTGTCAATGCAATTCTGCTAGTACCCTATATCCTGAAGGAATTCTTCAAGTCTACAGCTATGCGGTAGAATCTTCCGGTACCAACAATCCCAAGTATCACCCACAGCTTCCATTTTTAACACAACGTTGTCATGGAGTTGCGATGGAATACTCTTTATGGTGTTAGTATCCCCAGATCTTGCCAAGTCTCTCTCATATGGATCACTTTCGTCTGTTTTATCCTATATCACCAGCTTGTCTTCATTGACGTTGAGCTTCGGCTTCTTATCGGAGGAGCGGGGGCAAACTCCGACGGAAGAAAAGGTTGAGGATTCAATTTTTACTGTCACAGTGTCCGAGGAAAAAGAAGATTCATCACTTATACTAACATTATTGCTAGTTCTCTCTCTCTCTGTGTGTCTGTCATATTTAGGCGCCTTTGCACTTTGGTCACTTTCTTGTTTGGATCCCTATAGCACGATGTTCTGGTGCACTTAAATTTGGAAACTCTAAAGGGGGTCTTCTCCGGATGCTTCAAAGTGCGATTCGAATCGAATCGATAGCTGTACAAGAAGTTTTTGGAACCTGCGCGCAGTACACGAGATAGAAGTATGTCCTCTTCTAATAGCGGGATTTCTGCTACAAAATCATACTTGCTATCTTTTTTAATTTCAATTCCGTATATGTTCTTCAGTTATTCAATGTGCTTATAATCAATGTATTATCGCTTTCTGGATTTTTTTTTGTTTTGGAAGAGTGTTGTTTCTTCTACTGTACGTTTTTCTTGTAAAATAATTTAAAGTACTGATTTATTCTCGTTAGTGACCAAACCAGACAATAAAAGACATCAAAAGTGTTAGCTCGAATTAGATCTAGCGTGCTTATTGGACATTTTCTCTTATATATCATTTGGGTTACATTAGGAGTTCCACCGGAGTAATTTGAGGGATAAACCCCCGGAGGCGAATGTATAGAATAATAGACTATAAACTTCTTAATCACATGGGGGCCCACACGTAAAGGTAGTTACTGAAAGGTGATTAGGGAATTTTTATATGCTCGTGTTGTAGGTACGGCTATTCATAGACCTAATGCTCAGATTATGTAAATTGTTTCTGTAATGAGAAATTGGGTTTGTTGACATGAGAAATTATCTGAGCACTAAACATAGATAGTTGGTAATTTTTCGTCTCAGAATGGGATTACGAATTTTTCTTTTAAAAAAGTTTTTCTACATTCATGCAAAAAACAAAACTTTATTGAACTATATTTAGTGAAAAAATAAGTTATTTATTGCACTAGTGCAATAAAGTGTTTTTATTCAACTTCAACGTGCTGTCATCATGACAAACAAATGTTCAAAGCCACTACATATTTAGCAGATATTCTGTAAGTTTGGCTTTACGTTTTAAACAGTTCATCATTTTATATTATTTTGTATTAATGTTAGCAGCCAAACAAACAATAATGCCTTCCCGAGAAAAACTCCATAATCAAAACTGATCCGCTTTGTTCTAAACCGTCTACCTGCATAGAGCAAACTGTTTGTACTATGACCACACCTCATGATAACATACGCGCTCACGGCTACTATGAGTTTGATTTTTATAATGCAACTGTGGTTATAGAAACGTCACTCAAAAATTATTTCTGACAATAACAGAATTGAAAGTTTTAAAATGAGTATTATTAATGGAAAATAGATGATAGTGATCTTTTTCAATGCAAATCGATAGTAATAATCAATTAATCAAGTTGCGCTTTTCATTTTCCAACACCTAGTGCCGTACCTTATTAATACATTATTTTTTGCTTTTTGAATGAATGTAGAAAAAATGTTGTATGCAACTGGTGCAAAAATTGTTTATTGCACTCAACGTGTAGTCTCACTCGGCCTAACGGCCTCGACAATTTCACGTCGAGTGCAACAAACACTTATTTTTTGCACTTGTTGCATAAATAACTAATGTCCAAACTTTCACGGAACCTATAAACGATTGAATTGAAATTTCATAATAGAGTGATATATCTACTTCTGGAGATACCTACAAGTATTCAGTTGAACTACCTGATATACCGTGTGTTTTTGGCAAATCTGAACTGAATCAAATTATATTTTTGAGAATGCTGTGTCTACTACTTACAAGCATCTCCAAATGAAAAATAATCCACAATTTTCCAGAAGAAAAATTGAAGAATCGGCAGGAACGTATTTACTATGTTTTTGTAGAATTTTTTGAGGTTGGTGGAATAATTTCATCCCATGTGGAATCAAACTTTTCAATAAACTTGGAAATAGCCAACAAACATCTACCCTAATTCATACAAGTCTCTCGAATACTTCTCAAGGGTTGCTCGTGAGGGAGCAACCGGTTTACGGAAAAACCGGCGAATATAAAGTAAATCGTCAATAATGGGATAATAAAGTATGGAAACAAGTCATTACAGCACTCGATTGATGTACCTCATGATGATATTGTAATTGTTGGGGTACCCCAATTTTTGTCAATGACCTTCAATCAACATGTTCTTAAGCAAAACATATTTTTTATGGAGACGACACAATTATGATTATTTTTTTTAAATTCTGGTTCCCACGAAAAGGAAAATTCTGTATTATTCAAAGAACATCGTGATTGCCAATGGAAAGTAGGGAGGAATTGGTGTTCTTCTTGAATTTCTAAAGGCTGTGTGCCTCAGGGAACACCTCCCGATGCAGGAAGTTCCAAGGCTTTGCCGTTCTGTGGCAAAACAAGCCCTGGGCAGCAGATGTGAAGCATGTCTCCAAAGTGACGGCATATGGATGTGAGGACTGAGCTCGACAGGTCTATCTTGATGGGACCGCTAAAGGTGGAACGATTGATGATATTTCGGAAGAGCATCCATGAGGATATCTTTAGAACACAGACAGATCGCCAACCTTTCTGCGATGTTCCAAAGAAGTGAGCGAGCTCGTGAGCAGAGTATCACCACCGAGATGGCTCCCTTTTGTGTGTTTGGATGCTGCACCCCATATATGGAAACAGTATTCCAAAACAGGTCAAATCTGTGCCTCATAAATCATAATGGGTTGACGAGAAGTAAAATACTTCCTGGCGAGAAACAGAAACCGAGTTTTTGAGAGGCACTCTTGGCAATGGACCTCACATTCACACCATATCTGCAAAAATCTAGGAAAAAAAACAGTACACATTGCCTATATTGTTGCACATCAATTTTATAAATCACTCATTATTTTTGATCTTCGATAAAAAGCAATGACAAAAGAGTAAAACAGGTTACAAATACAAAATTCTTGATCAAAAAATGAGCTGAAAAAATCACATCATCATATTGAAAAACAAACTTAGTAAACAATGTTTTTTATTTCAGGTAACCGAACGGCACGGTATCTCGGGACATAATAATGTTGGAATACTGGTTCAGTGGAATCTGTCATACTGCTCGATATTCTGTGGATGCTTCAGTCATATCAACAACAATGGATATGGAATCTGTAAGAAAACAGAAATGACCAATCATCATATCCTAAACAGAAATACGAAAGAACAAGAAACTCAATAAAATCTGTAAAGGAACAGTATGTCATATAAAATCATTGAAAGTGTAGCAATTTTTTTCGATGAGGGCAATTTTTAGTCTTGATTGAAAAACTTCGATATTTGGTTCAATTTTGATACAATCGACAACCTCATTGGAAAGTTTGGGCCTAAGATATACCTAGATAGTTCGTTGGTATTGAGTAGTTCTGTTTTTATTGCCGAGAATATCTAGAATAAGTTAAGTACTGGTGGTCAGTTATATAGGAGGAAAAGGAAAGGCCCAAGTAAAGAGCCTTGAGGGACACCCTGCTCAATGATCACCAGTTGGCTCATCGACATCTGAATTACTTCTATTCGTATCATGCCTTCCAATTTCGATTCATAAAATACCACAAATAGAGGAATGTAGGTTGGTGTCATTGTTTTAGTTCGTTTCCGGGTTTTGTCGAGGTCTTCTTTTGTTAAAATCTCCAAACGTTTCAACTGCAACTGCGTCATATTCAGTGACGTGGTCGAAGTACTCTTCTAGACGTATCAGCTGAAACTGAAGCTCTCGTCTCTGGCATGTCATATATAGTGCTGATTTTGCGCACACTTTCTGTGATGGCGGGTTTGCGCGTACTTTCCGCGCAATTGAGGTGACATGGATTCGTTTTGGCGCCTTCCAATGCTGTGTGTCAGATCTCTGGTGGATGTGTTCCTGCTTCCTTTCTGTTGTTCTCTTTCTGTTTGTGTTTTTCTATTGCCTCTTAATACATTCCTGTTGAATAATGATTCGACGTTGCTAGTATCTCGGTGTTTTCGAAAAGGACCTTGTGTTCTCCGTCGGACAGTGCATGTTCATCGACTGCGGACTTTTCGGTTTGTCCCAATCGACAACACCGCTTGTGCTCAACTAGGCGAGTATTATAGTCATGAAAGGCTTGGTTCTGTTCAAAAACTTCTCTGTTCTTATGTATGTATGTAGACCTGCAAGTGGCAGTATATTATATTTTTAAATAATGTTCTACACGTTGATGTCCGCGGTGCGTTTGCAATGGTTCTAATAATTCTTTTTGCGTCACAAAAACACGGTGTGCAGATGGGGAATTACCCCAAACAATCAGCCCATAGTTAATTCTTGATTGTATCTGCCTATGGTAATATAAGAGCAGGCCGGAGTTGTCTAAAATTCTTTTCAGGTTTCATCAGGTAACACTGCTTGAGTATTTCAATGATATTATCGCAGTGCTGACGGAAATTGAGATTACTATCTAGAGGAAGCCCTAGAAACGGTATACTGTCACATCTTTCTATCTCAGCACCGGCTATTTTAATAGGCTGTCAAGATCAGAATTGATATTTTGTTGTAACTCAGTCAAATTCTTTGATTTAAATATGAGGGAAGAGTCGTCAGCATATAAACAAGTGAAAGATGACGGCAGATGGCAGCTCACTGATATAGAGAATAAAGACGATCGGCCCTAGAACTGATCCTTGTGGAACACCTATGTCATCAATTAACTGATCGGAGAAGAATGTTTCGTTATAACTTCCTTTAGAATGTTGTATTTTAACAGTCTGGGTGCGATTTGATCAGTAAGACGCGTGAAAATTCTCAGGTCAAGGCATCTGAAGCATACCGGTATATATTTTCTCAGAGTTAAAGAGTTTCCTAATTATTTTATCAGTCAATAGAATTTCTTATCAGTTTCAAGTATTATAGTATAGTAATAGTTCCTACTCAGTACAATTTGCAACAGTTCACCCTTTATATATTGTTCCGATATCATACTATCTTGTTTTCTTCAGTTCATGATATACGATTATCAGTCACACATGTCAATCTCTGTTATGTATGTTCATATTCAATAAACACAGTTAAAAAACATATAGTTCTCAACTACTCAGTCTATTTATTCGGCCCCTTTGTTACAACAAGTTGGCGTTTTTTTTTCAAGTCAATTTTCAAGAATTTTTTGAGCCTGCTTTTGGCTTTCCACCGTTGCTATCATGGATAAGAAATAGTTTAAGGAATTCATGTCACTTTTTACAGCTGCTTCTGGAAACCAATCAACCCCAGCACCACAGATTATACCATTTGAAAACTATGATGCCAAGAATGAAAAATTTTCATCTTATTTGGAAAGGTTTAGCAATTATTGTGATCTAAAAAACGTCATTGATGACAAGAAAAAAGCTCAACTCTTGTGTTCATCAATAGGTAAGGATCACTACAATAATCTAGCCGCATTGTTAGGTCCAGACAAGCCTATAAAAGACATCAATTTCACGACCTTGATAGATCATTTTACAAAAATGCTATCTCCTGCAGTCTCCACCGTTGTTTCTCAGCACTTTTTTTTCAGTGTCACTCAGCAGTCACATCAGTCCATCTCAGATTTTGTCGCTTCGTTAAAGGGAAATTTGAAAGACTGTGAATTTTATGCTACCTGCACCTGCAATGTGAAAATTTCCATAGCTGATATTTTCCTTCGGGATCAGAGGTCTTAAAGATAACTGGATAAGGGAGCAGCTCCTACAAGACACATCCCCCAAAGATTTCGATGGTCTCCTCTTGAAAGCAACTGCGCTAGAGGCATCCCGTTATGAATCAGGTCAGTTGGGAAAACCCCCTGTCAAGCCACCAGAAGAACTCACTGACACACACAAACTATTTGGACGTTCTAGATCTCAGAAAGACAATCATCACAGTCATAAACAGTACAAGTCAAATAGTAATAGTCGTTAGTCTAGGTCTCATCAACGTCAGTATTCTCAGTCCCGAAGATCCAGAGGATGTGTCGATTATAAGTCATTAGGATTGGATGGCCTTTGCCTGAATTGTGGCCGTTCAAATCATAATTCCCGTGAATGCAGAACTAATCGCAATTCTCTGAATATTAAAATATGGTCTTGGTAAGCTAACGCGCTTGGTATTTTATTATCACATAGTTTTTTTTGTTGAGTTAACGAAATATTGTTTGCATCCTTTACACGCATAAATTCCATGATAGCCTACGTCACTGCTCTTCACATTTTTATGCTGATTACACCCAGGTGTATCTCAGCTTCGAAGAAAAAGATATTGTGAATGCTTGCTCACTAATCAACGACGACCTCAACTCTTTAATATCCTTATCCAAACAATTTTGCTTGTCTATAAATGCCTCCAAATCCAAAGTTCTTCTATTTGGCAGATCGTCTGCTAGAAAAAGATGCAAAAATATGGTTCAAATTACAGTGAACCAAGATAAGATTGTTTTGAATGAAAGCTCAAAAAACCTCGGTGTTCTAATAGACAGTGATCTAAGATATTCATCGCATATATCTCTCATACTATGTCGAGCCCATTGCAATCTTAAACTTATTTATAATAATAGATCTTTACTTAACAGAAAGCTTAGAATCAAACTCTGCGAAACATTGGTTCTATCTCATTTGAACTGCGCTGACACTCTATACGGACCTAGTCTCTTGAAGAGAGATTGGTACAGAATTGCTGCGCCAGAGTGATTTTTGGACTTAAGAGAGGTACTCCAACTTCTGCGTATACTAGAGAGATCGGCTGGTTGAATATGGAAGGCATTAGACTCATCCACGCATGTACGCTTCACCGTAAAATCATTACCTCTTGTAAACCCTCATATTTATATAATAAAATTCGATTCAGAACTGATATCCACAACCTAAATGTTCGTTTTAAGAATAGGCTTCCCCCTCAACACACTATCTCCTTATATAAATGCTCTTTCTCTGATAACATAACTAAGCTCTACAATTGGTTACCCGATAAGTATAAACGTATGTCTCTCTCTACCATGAAAAAAACCTCAAAAAAGATATTCTGTCAAATTTATTGATTCAGCCAAATTGAATTCAGTTTCTGTTATTCAAACTCCATATATTTAAGTATAAACGTGAAGGAGCGTAACGTGCATATCACGCTTTCTAGGGATCTTTCTGCTGATTCTCGTTATCATTATTGTTATTATTATCATCATTATTATTATTATATTATTTTTTATACATTACATAATATTACTTACTTATTATTAGTTACTTACTATAGTTAGTTACTTATTATACGCACATGTGAATATATGTATATATAAATGTTGTAACTAGTGAAATCATTATATTTATGTTAAGTTACCCACGAATCTACATGTTAGATGAGTGGGTACTCTACGGTTGAGTCGAAGAGCAAAGACTTGTGTAAACAGGCGATTTGAACTCTGCCTTTTGACAAAATTCTACAAATCTTCATTTATCCAGTAGTTCATTGTAGTTTGTACGTGAATATATGTCAATAAAAGCATTTATTATTATTATTATTATTATTGTAATAAAGTACGCGCGAACCCGCCACCACAGAAAGTGCGTGCAAAATCAGCACTATAAATGACATGCCAGAAACGACAGCTTCAGTTTCAGTTGATACGTCTAGAAAAGTACTTCAACCACGCCACTGAAGATGACTCTGCCGCAAAATAAAATTTCATACAATCTAATCTAATCTAATGAAAATAAATAGTATTTCACCTTCACCCTTTACCACACAAGTGATTTAAATCCTTTTTCTTTAACAATTTCTCGTTTTAGGATATGGATTGTTGGAATCCCAAAAAAAATCATGTCAAGAAGCAGAACTTCACACACTTGTAGCTAGAACATATTCAACCATTGCGATACTCGATAGGTATTTTATTTATCAGTCGTTAAGACACGAATTTTATGCAAGAACATTTATGGATGAATTTCATGATGTCCATGTTCCTACAAAGTATTAACAGTGAGAGGTGACACATAAAATCGTCGTTTACAACATGCCATTAAACAGGGATTTCACACTGGGTCGTCTACAAGGACAAAGAGTTTATATATTCATGAACTGATGCTAGGGGACGTTAAAAACTTTATGGTAGAAAATATGAATGTTCAGGTCCTCGGTAGGTTTTATTATTGTCACTGAAATAAAAACTCAAATAATATATGATTTATTTCAATCCGCACGGCATAAGTTTTATTATAGAAAACGTTGACATTTTATGATTTTTTTATATCTATGTTACTGAATAATTCATATATAATAATAATATCGTCTTTATTATTTCCACATGTATACAATACCAATACATTAATGTTGACAATTTTCAATTATTAGGAAATAAAGTGCGAGGTTTATTTTCTACCAATCAAAAATTTGTAGTCAATGTTCTTCCACTTAAACTATTGTTTTCAGGAATACTAATGATTGAAATCATATCAGTAAAATTGAAATGCATTTAAGCTCGGACAGGAGTCTGCTACCCACCTTCCCTGGTGAGGGATGCTAGCCAGGTCCATCGGGTCTAGACACTTAAGATTCAAGCAGAGAAGAAGAAGGAAACTATGAAGAAGAAGAAAAGCAGGAAGGAGGAGCTTACTGGTTGATACTCATTACACTTGATTTAAGTGGAAGGATATTTTTGGTTATGTCTAGTACACGACCACAAATAAACTTCGCACTTTGGGAGAGAGCAACTACTGGGTACGAGAATCATTTGCCCGGAGCAGACGGAGTGAACCAAAGATGACAGCCTTCTGCATTCGTCCGGCTACGATTTCTTCCGCATCACGGCAAACCCGTATGATTTTTAGATTAGAGAGCAGCGTATCCATCATTCCAGTAAGGACCTCTATAATCAGAACCACCATTTTAGCATAATGGTTCGGAAAATGTCCTTTCCGCCAGGAGCTGAAAATTCTATGAGGAGAATCGTCCCACTTTTATGGTCCAAGAGGTCTACATCAGGCTTATTTCCTTGTATTTGTATGAGGGTGGGGAATGAGTAGTTCCAATAAATTCGGCAATTCTCATTCATCCCAACGAGCTCAATATCCCCTAGAGCATATCTATACCGTACAAGTATCGCAGATGGTAGTACAATACTCTTAGCGCCGCGTTATGTCTGTGGATATAGGCTGAGATCGCATAAGCTTATTATTATTATTTTCATTTATATTATTCTATCTTGACTACGAAAGCGTTGTTAATACTCAGTAAACAAAAATAGCTTTCGTTACACTCAAGAAGATCAACAATGTGTGACTTGCATAAATCGAAAGAACCGAAATATCTAGTGTCAAAGCTCCAAAATTCCGAGTTTAAAGTCGGAATTTCCAATTGAAATTTGTTTATATTGTTCGATGTGATGTCCAGTATATTTTTCCATTATCGGTTAGAGATCGTGATTTAGAAACCAGTAATACTGGGTTTGTTAGAATCATATCAAACGGCTGCAAAGTTGTGGGAGAAAACTTCCCAATATGCCTGAGTTCACAGAGATTTTCAACATTCTGAATCGCATGTAGTCTGACTTATTCTCATTAAACATACAATCAAATTTTTGCCCATCTCTTCGCGTTTTACATAAACCATCAACCTGGTAACACTGGATTTTTATGACGATCTCTAACAAATAATGGGGAAATATATTGGGTGGATAACCATATAGGTTTTCGGTATGGTGCAAAACTGGCCTTTCGGAGAGGAAAATCGACATGTCTGAGGATTTTTCCCAAACATATTTGTATTCAAAAATCATAAATTCATTCATTACTGTATGTATGTATTCCATGGCATTTTACTAAACAGTGTCTTTCAAAAGTCTGGGAACGGTCTCATATTTCAGAATCGGCTGAAAGAAAATTCATGAAAATTTTTATTGTATGGTTTTTGATGATGCCCGATTCATTGGTGATATTGGCCATGTTGTCAAATCAATACTTTTTCAGATACTGAGGGTAACTTAATTTTTTCAAATGAAACATCATAATTATTTTCATTGCAATGAATTCAGCGCTCACCCATTACTTATGTCTCCAAATATCAGATTTTAATTTATTGTGGTTGTGGAAAATTCATATAATATGGTTTTTGATGATGCCCCATTCAACGGTGATATTGGCAATGTTGTCAAATCAATAGTTTTTCATATACTGAGGGTACCTCAATTTTTTCAAATGGGACATCCCAATTATTTTCATTGCAATCAATTCAGCGCCTTCTCATTACATTTTCGTTCAATACATTTTCAATACGGCTCGAGAAAAATTCATGAAAATTCATATAAGATGGTTTTTGATGATGCCCGATTCAACGGTGATATTGGCAATGTTGCCAAATCAACAGTTTTTCCAGATATGAGGGGGGAATTTTTTTTTCATGGAACACCCTATTTATATTCTTTGCAATCAATCTAGTGTCCTCTCATCACTTATGTCTCCAAATATAAAATTTTAAATTAGTATGGTTTTTCAAATGAGAAAATGGTTCGTTGAAATGTCTGCGAACGGTCCAATATTTTCAAAAGGGCTCGAAAAAATCTGATGGAATTTTATACATGATGGTATTTTCAGATATTGCCGGTAGCTCTATTATTTCAAATGGAACATCCTATTTGTTTTCTTTGCGATCAATTCGCAACTCGCTCCCTCAGTGCCGTCACTCAAATAATTAATAGCGTTTAGTTTTTGTTATCATTAACAAACACATCAATAGCTCGACAAAGAGAGAGCCAATTACACTTTGTGCTCGAAATACACACAATATTTTTTTCGACAAACGCAGTTCTTAGATACAGAAAAAACACTCGATACTTTATTGATCATACATTATTCAATTCTACGAAAGCGCAGGAGGGCCATAAGAGTTTTTTTTTTTCATCACTTCAACTTTTATGTTGAAATTTCGACTTTAATGTCGAAATTCCGACTTTTTTCTCAAATTTCCAGTTAATTGTCGAAATTTCGACATTAAACTCGAAATAGGCCGGCGCTGAATTGATTGCAATGAAAATAATTAGGATGTTCCATTTGAAAAAATTGAGTCACCCTCAGTATCTGGAAAACTATTGATTTGGCAACATTGCCAATATCACCGTTGAATCTGGCATCATCAAAAGCCATCTTATATGAATTTTCATGAATTTTTCCCGAATCGTTTCGAAAATATTGGAACGTTCCCAGTCTTTTGAACGAAAATGCCATGTTGTCATATTTCAAAAACCACATTAAATTAAAATATGATATTAGGAGACATAAGTAATGGGTGGGCGCTGAATTGACTGCAATGAAAATAATTAGGATGTTCCATTTGAAAAAATTGAGTTACCCTCAGTATCTGAAAAACTATTATTTGGCAACATTGCCAATATCACCAATGAATCGGGCATCATCAAAAACCGTCCAGTAGAAATTTTCATGAATTTTCTTTCAGCCGATTCGGGAATATGAGACCGTTCCCAGACTTTTGAAAGACACTGAATAATCATTAGTATGTAATCTCATTTTTTTCCTTGTATATTGTTTCGGACCTTTGCGAAATTTCCCGTCATTCCACACTCCAGATAATGTAGCGCTGTCAAGCATTATGGAAATTTCACATTTCCAAAGGGAATAATCAACTCATCCACTCCATATCATGTCTGATGACACATTATATTAAGTTTCCATCAGGTGCTGTCACGGATTATGCATATTCAGAAGCGCTTCATTGTTCGTTGCCTTAAATCAAGGATTTATATCATAGACGTGCCGGAAATACTGTCGAAGATTCCACCAAAGCACACCTCAGGTGTCGGAAGCTATAAGATATTTTTTCTACAAACATCAAAAAATGACAAGGTTCGCGCATTGACAACAATATGCGAAGTGGCACTTTTTTTCATTTTCCTTCGTTACCATGACACCGTGCGCGAAGTAATGTGCGAAATATATTTTGCACACTGCATGTACACTATATGGGATTTTCAAATTCTAACCTATATATATGGTCCTCAATCAAGCAAAAAACAAGAAATCGTTTATTTATTAATGTAGAACAATAATTAAGGTTTTCAAATTGTGAGAAAATTTTACACTACCTAATTTTATTTGTTATTTACAATGTTAACATTAATGGTGCAGCCAGTGCACGAACCAATATTTATTCCTAAACCAGATAACTCAGATTCAGCTCGTGATATCGTAGTTTCGGGGGTTGGAAGACTATCCATTTTTGACTTGCAAGCAACTGCCGTAGAGGTGACAGCACTTGATCTTGAAATTTCACAGTCTAAAATTTTATTTGATATTTGAATTTTGTTATTGATAGAATCCTCCACGTATCCTTCGGCCACAGTCGAAGATTTCCATCCTCCATGTCGCTTCAAAACACATATATCGGCCCCCGTATTAGCAAGGAGTGTGGCTGATGTTCTCCGAAAATAATGACCAGTGTAGGCATCAGGATTTGGTAATTTTAGGTGTTTTGCTATTAAGCTAGGCATCTTTCCAATACTATTTATTCCAACAACTTGGTTAAAACATCTCTTATTTTGATACTTCAAAAACAATCGGCGACTGGTAGCATAACTTGGACGAAGAGCCGCATATTTTCGGTAAAAGTCAGTATAATATAAATTTGAAACTGTAAAAATTCGTTGTATATTCGTTTTTGTATCGGGTACTTTAACAATCAAAATGGAATTTTTATCTTCTATGTCATCGACCGTCATTTTAGTGAGTTCGTCACGGCGGCAAGCACCCGAAATACCCAGTATTAAAACGACCTAAAAGGAAATCAGTAATTCAAAAAACATATAAAACAATCATCAAAAATCTACCTTAACCAACAAATAGGTTTCATCATCTGCCTCTCTTATGAATTGATCAACTTCCTCTCTAGTCAATACCTTAGATTTCTTAGGATGGTTTGCAACTGACAATTTTTTCAAATATGGAACCAACTTGGTAAATTTCTTAAAATCCACGTTTTCTTTAACATTGAGTGTTGCCTTCAACATAGAATACATTGCCCATAACGTGGAAGACTTCAGCTTCTTAGACTTCTGTGCAAAATATGCCAACAGCACATTTTCGGATATTTTTCTGGCTTTATTTGCTTCACACCACTCTTTAAATTGCTGATATGCATTTTCATACTGGCGCCTCGATTTCTCCGGTAAAAGGTTGGAAATAACGGAATTGGCCGCATCGATCAAGTTAGGTGGGGTACTGCTTAGTTCATCGTCGCTCGAAATTTCCATTCTTTTACAATAATAAATATCACGCACGAAATTGACGCGAATAAAAAGTCAAAAAATAATTATCGAGAACTGTCACTTTGAAATAATTGTCAACAAATGCCATTTTATTTCCATAGTTACAGTCAAGATGCATAGAAACCCTACAGTAATTACTTGATTTGGAAAAATTATTTAAGCCAGTTCAATACTATTTTTCATAGTTATTATTTATTTTAGAACAATATTTTTGACGTTTGTAGAAAAAATTTTGTTTGCATCTCATGCGCGAAATACTTTGGTAATCTCGACTATTTTTTTTAACTCGGCTGCGCCTCGTTAAAAAAAATCAGTTCTCGATCACCAAAGTAGCATTTCGCGCACTAGATACAAAAATAACTATTTTAGCATTTTGGTAGTTAGTATACAGACGATTTCATTTATGGTTATGCTAAAATTACTATTTCGGAATCCGGAATAGGTGCGATAGAGGTTAAATGAGAAACAGTTACACATTTTCTAAAACTTTTCATGATCACTCAAAACATTCATCCTTTTTGAAAAATGTTAATCTTTGATTTTTATATTCCATCTAATTTGATCATATTATATCAACGTTCATGTTGAGTGCTTCATTTACTCAATATTATTATTTATTTTAGCTATGTTGGTACAGTGAAATTGTAAGTAAGAAACCAGTTGTCCTTCCATACCAGGATGCTCAACGCAATAATCCTATACAATAGGAATATTTGATAAAAAATCAATCAGAGAACAACTGCTTTCCTGGCTAATACCACGACGAACGTTGAATTACATGCAATGAATTTTTGTGCACAGTTTCTACAAGTTGCATGGAAATGTTAAATCTACATTTGGACCACCTATAGATCGATTTCTGTATAAGGTAGGCCTCTGCAGACAATAACTAATGTCTGCAACATATGGTCCAATTACCTCTCCGTGTCAAGGCAAAAACATTTCCGTGCAACTAGCAATTGCGGAGATAGCCTCGTAGGTAGGGGAGACCGGTGTCAATTGTAACAGGTGTCATTTGTAACTTTGATATATATCTCGCCATCTATCGAGAAGAAGAAAAATGTATGTCCTGCTGAAATAGCTTACTACAAGCCACTCAGGATGAAGTACTATTAATTTTTCAACAATGGTGTGTTAGCCTGTGGAACATGCGAAAGTAATTTTTGACCTAAAATGTAAGTATTGCATTCCATAATTGAGCGGTGATAGCAAGTTTATTATTGAGCCTACCCCAAAAACAATTATTACACTGAAATCAGACTGTTTTAGCGCTCGTATTCACACTGATTTGATTCCCAAATTTGAAGGTACTGTTTAGTGGAATGATTGTCTAATGGTAAGGTAGCTGTTGGTGTTGATTGTAACAGATTCTAAGGTGTCAATCGTAACATGATACAATTGACACTAGTTGTGGTAATATCAGTATTTATTTAGATCTTCACTTGTTACAGTGTGAAAAGACGGTAAAACCTAGAGTCAAGAAGACCACTAGAGGTGAAATTCCTCAAGAGTTGTACGAGCAGGCTAATGATGTTACGAGTGATGTTATTGAAGGAAATGCAAAAGTCAGAACTACAGCAAAAAAATATGAAATGTGCCATATTTCTCAGAGGCGATTTGTTATTGCTAAGAAGAATAATGAAAACTCACAAGTTGGTTACCATCAACACAATCGAATTTTTACTTCCGAACAGGAGCAGCAATTGGGTCAGTACCGCACAATTTGTTCCAAACTTTATTTTGGACTCGCACCAAAGGATTTACGCAAACTAGCTTACCAGTTTGCCAAAAAAAATATGTGTTAAATTCCACAGGGGTGGCAAAGGACAAAAATGGCGAGTGAGGATTGGCTTACAGCATTTTTAAAGCGTAATACGCACCCCTGAATCAACCAGTTTAGCAAGAGCTATGAATTTCAATCAAGAAAATGTCAATGAATTTTTTGACAACCTGGCTGATGTCTTACAAAGATACAATTTTGGGCCGAACAATATATACAACGTAGATGAAACCGGGTGCACTACGGTTCAAAAACTTAATAAAATCATAGCAACAAAAGGTGTGAAACAGGTGGGTGCAATAACTTCGCAAGAAAGAGGAACGTTAGTTACAGTATGTGTAGCCATAAATGCACTAGGGAACAGTGTACCATCCATGTTCATTTTTCCCTTGAAAATATATCACGAACATTTCGTAAGAGATGGGCCACCTAGATGCATCTGATCTGGGAACAAGAGCGGTTGGATACAAAAAGGAGAATTCCTAATTTTCGTGAAACATTTCGCACATTACGTAAAACCAAACGCAACAAATAGAATCCAGCTTATTTTTGATAACCATGGCTCGCATCTGTCTATTCCCGTTATAGATTTTTGCAAAAAAAAACTACATAACCTTACTTACATTTCCACCGTATGCATCCCATAAATCGTAACCGCTTGACCGCGGAGTTTATGGGCCTTTAAATTTTTTTTTAGTACCTAATGAATGTGATCAGTGGATGAAGATGATCTGGGGAGAACGCATGTCTATTTACAATATACCACCAATAGTGCGAGACGCTTCACCACTAGCTGTAACTCCCAGGAATATCACTGCAGGTTTGAAATGCTTAGGAATATGACCTTTGAATAGGAATATCTTCACTGAAGATGAGTTTGCACCTTGTAGTGTAACTGATAGACCCATTGAGGCAAGTTCGGTGGGAAAAGACACGTCTAGATCAAACGTCGAAGAAACCGTCAACATCCCCCAACCCAGCACATCAACGGCTCCTTCAACACCAATTCGGCCGCCTAATGGTAAAGATATTCTGCATCTACTTCCAGCACCTCTTATGAAAGCTTATACTCCGGAGGAATTTCGTCCTTTGCCAAAGGCCGATTTCAGCAAACCAAAACGCACTACATCCAGACGAAAAGGGAAAACTGCAATTATAACCGACACACCTGAGAAGAAACTATTGGAATAACTATACAACAAAAGAAAAGTTGCTTTCGCTAAAAAAACGTTAAGGCAACTAAAAAAACTAAGAAAATTAAAAACGTCGCAAAGAAGCGAAAGATTGTCGAACAATCATCGGAAGAGTCTTCTGAAGATGACACTATATCTTTAGTATGCTGTGGTCCTTACTGCAGTAGTAAGGAGGATTCGCTGCAGTGCAGGAAGTGTCAAGGCTGGGCGCATTCTTCTTGTGCCAAGAATGATCCTTTATTTGTCTGCAATAATTGTGAGTCCTCAGATTCAAATTAAGTTTGTGTTACATATTTTTCCCGAACTTTTACTTTAAGTTTTCGTTGTTGTCATTCAATAGTTTTCATATTGTTGTTTGAAATGACATTTTTTGTATTGTTTCTCAATAAATTATAAGATAGGATATAATTTTACCACATTTAGAATAAAATAATATTTGCGTCACAATGATAATATATCAAGGGCTTGACATCAAATTTCATTCTAACGTAATTTCGTACGACTTTCACATGTTTTCATACTCGTGTTACAACTGACACTTCAATTGTTACTATTGTCACCAAGATGGTGTCAGTAGTAACATTTGGTTTTTGACAAAAAATATATTTCTGGAGCTTACACCAACTCTGATTATGTCCCGTTATTTCATGAGCTTGAAGTAACTCTTGGATGTTTTTATTTTCACAAGTTGGTGATTACTGTAGTGAGAAAAAAATTAGAATCAAATTTTGTTACAATTAATACCGGTCTCCCTACCCTGCACGGAAATTCATTGGATGTAATTCAACGTTCGTCGTGGTATCAGCCAGAAAAGTAGTTGTTTTCTGATGGTTTCTTGAATACCACCTGTATTTTCAAATTATGATGTCAGTTGCAATATTTATTTTGATATGTATGGTTATGTTCAGACATTTTGGAGTCTGCATGTGATCATACCGGCAAAATAAAGCGTAAGCTCTAAGTTTAGGTTACAAGTAGTACTTGTAATAGCATCATCAGCCTTGAGAAACACTGCTCGAATATCTGTTAGATGTAGTTCAACATCCTTCGTAGTATTAGCCAGGGAAGTGGTTTTCTATGAGATCTATGCCTCTCACAGTATGACCACTGAGGGTGGCGATATATGGAAAAAACTGTCTGGTTTTATACGGAGTGACAAATTTGAAAGCGGGCCACCTCTCTAAAAATGTTATTTATTTTCCGATTCAGAAGTTTTTTTTCTCAATAGATAGAGCATCAATAGTACTAGTTGAGTGCCATAAATTTAAAATAAAAACAAAAATTTCAAGGCCTACTTCGAATTTTTTTCAAGGTCAAAACTCCAAAAAACATAGTAGCGATTTTTTTATATAGAATTTGACGGCACCACTGGATTCACGACATTTTGAAATGGTGTATGTGAAAATAACGTGGGAATGCATCCATAAATAAATAAGTTAAATGGGAATAAAATTTGAAAATTATGTCAATAAATCAACCCACCACTTCAATTCCAGAGGTTTTATCGGAATTCTAGCTACACCACTGGATTCAGAATATTTCGAAATATGTTCGGTCAGAATTTCACAGAAATCTGTTCATAAATTAACAAATTATAAAATAATAAAATTATTTTTTTTTGAAAATCTACTCAACAACATACTTTTCAAATTTTATTATTTCATTATTTTTTCAGTTACGAATAGATTTCGATAAAACTGTGGTCAAATATATTTCGAAATATTCCGAATCCAGTGGTGTAGTCAGAATTTTGGTAGAAGTTCTGAAATTGAAGTTATGGGATGATTTATTGACATAATTTTTAAATTTTATTCCTATATAACTTTTTTATTGATGTATGCATTGTTACGTAATTTTCACATATACCGTTTGAAAATGTCGTGAATCCAGTGGTGTCGTCAAATTCGATTTGAAAAAATCGCTAGTAGGTTTTTTTGGATTTTTCACCTTGAAAAAAATTCGAAGTAGGCCTTGAAATGTTTATTTTTATTTCGAATTAATGGCTCTCAGCTAGAACCACCGATGCTCTATCTATTGAAAAAAAAACTTTTGTATCGGATAATAAATAACAGTTTCAGAGAGGTGGCCCGCTTTCAAATGGGTCACTCTGTATAATGTCATCTCACTTTTTCTATCGATAATAGAATTATATAGCACACAGAATCCCACCCCAGCATCCGAGGAAAAAAAAATAGCTATAATGTGCCCATCTACAGAACCATCATATCTACAGTACTAGTCTGATTTCGACAATCAGCCCTGTGAAAATTGAATGTGATTCATCCAGAAACATTCGTTAATTTCGATATCTCCACATCTTCATATAATTACACAAACAACTAATTGATAAATTGGCTAAGGCTTTCGCGGCCGAAATTTTCACTATCACTATTTTGAATCGGGTTTGAAGGCCGTCGTGGTTTGGAATACTTTCCTAACGTTTCGCTAGCGCGAGGTCTGTTCATCTTCGTTCTACTCCGATGACTCGTATAGTGAAACAACTAATTGTTCCGAATAATTTTATAAATGTTGGTTATGTATGTTCTTTAATTGGTAATGCCTAAATTAGTAATTAGGCGGTTGCATGCTATATAAATAGAACATGCGCTTCGAAAACAATTGAAGAGTTGACTCTTGACTTTCTACAGAAAGAAATTCGTTGTGATTAAAGTCATTCTACGTAATGAGCATATCCGTCTTCTCCAAGTACTGAAAACAATATATGAACTTAATGCTGCAACCGATAAAACTAAATAAAACGGATAATAGTGACAGAGATGATGAATCATGGTGATATCAGCAAACACCAAACCCCGATTTTTCTTTCAGGAAAAATGATTTCCTACTCATCAAAATAAGTCAAACATGCAGGCTCTGGTCATTCGGCAGGTAACAACTCTTCAGAGCCTGAATCCCTTCCTAACTGGAAAAAGTAATATTGTCGAGATTCGTCAAATGATGTAGAAATAGAATATCGTACAATTTGCATAATACGATGAAATTAACTACTATAGAAACTTTGTGCCAACTATCCAAAAATATAGAATTTGATTGTGATCAATCTTTATATTGAAATCATCCTCACTTTTTAGATCCTTACCTTTTTAAATTCACTTATACCTCTGTTTTGAAACAACTAAAAAGTCACATTGTATCACTAACTAACAGACGGTATACGATAGTTTCGTAGACTTAGAAGCTTTATAACGTGCTTTATAATAACTGATAAAATACAATGGAGAGGTTGTCATAATACTGCATTTATGTGACCGTTACAGATCTTATCGAGGCTGTATTATTTCTGCCTATTTTGGACGTATAGATACTTTATTGATAATGAAATATTGTTGTCATCTCTGATTTATATAGCATTAAGTGATATAATAATGCGGTATACCAATTTTTGGCGTTTTAAAAAAGTTACTCATGCTACTTGGGTTTGTATAAAAGAAAATCAAACCATCAGAGATATCGAATAAAACTCTTCAATTTATTTACCTACATTTTTTTGTAATAGAACAAATAAAGAAATTACGGGGAAAGGGGGGCGCGAGGAGTCTTTGATCCCCACTGTATATTTTATATTGGCCCATTAATATATCAAGATTCACCCTTTATGAGGTACTACTTGAGAGGTTGATGCACACAGACAGCACTTTCTTCAAGAAACTTTTCAGGAAATCTCTCTTCCGGGTTACTAAAACCGAAAGTTGATGTTTGGTTTTTTGCTGCAGCCCCCAACCCCCAAGTTACCAACTTACAACCGTCATTCATAACATCCGACTGACAAACAGAAGCTCTGGTAAATTGTACGTTCAGCCTCCCCCCCCCCCCCAAACTGAAATCCTGACTGCGCCAATGTACATGTACAACTTGGATGTGAACTGACCACTATGATCGCTGAATATAGCCTTTGTCTTCAACCCTTGTCAATGTATTGACAACAGAACGCGTTGTAGCCTCTTCCAAAGGGTATAATATCACTAATTTGAAAAATACGTCAAAAAGAACCAAAAGATATGGGCACACCGAGATTTTGGCAATAGGCCAGACAAGTTCAGTACAACTGAATTATTAGGAGCGTAAGGGATAATGGAGTTTATCTTATTCAGTTTCGAAAAGTCTGGTTTTACATGACGTCAGTGAATTATGAAGTTAGTTTTTCCAAAACTGTCACTTGAGACAAGTAAAAATGAGTTGTGTAATATTCATTACGCAACTAGTTGTGTGATGAAATAGAACAAGAAACTAATAATTTTTAGCTATTAATGTAATGAGATTATTATGCAATTTATAATAATCGAGAATGTTGCCAGGCGACGAGGCGGTTTGCGCCGAATTGCCTGTGCAACCTCCGAAATTTATTTAAATTTTATAATAATCTAGTTACATTCAGAGCTTTATCGTATCATTGACATTGACAACGATGATGTGAAAATGAAATCAACAACTTTGGTTATGTCACGTTATTGACATTTGAGGGTGCCATTTGGTATCTATTATAAAGTAACTGAAGTATTACATTGTGACTAATGTATTATGTGTTGTTATGATATTATGATGTTGATAATGTGTAATAAAGATTTAACTAAAAGGAAGCTTAACCCTTTGCGGTCCTTTGTCGGGACAGCCTCGCCATTAAAATGTCAACGTTTGGGTCCGATATCAGGTAATTCCCGACAGTATCACGTTCTGGTCCGATGTCGGGTTAACCCCGACACTGGCTTTGGTCGAAGTCGATACTTTTTTGTGTTAGGTGTGGCCGTGTTTTCTTCTGCATATTTTGAATAGACTGTTTTCATTTCTTTGGCCATGACAATATAATTGGACCGCAAAGAGTTAATATCCAATAATACGATAAAATCTTTAACAGAATTTAAAACAGGATTTACTGCGTCATATCTAACTTTAGATTTTTGTGGTATTATTCTTCTATAAAAGACGCTATTTTGTCGGAGAAACTACTCATTTTTTACATGATTCTGGCATTGGTCTGACACGTTTGATATTGCCTATCAGATATTCACGAGAAAACCAATTTATTATATTAATGAAATTAATAATAACAATAATAATAATAGATTGTATTATATATTTATATCATTAGATAAAATTTTCTGGTGAAATTGACACCGTAAGGAGTCAGAAAACGAAAAATAACGGAAAACATACCTACGAAGTGCAGACTAAACCTTGATTACCCCGTAATGTTCAAACACTTCAAGTTACGCGGAGTACATAACAGGTGAAGTTCATCCTCACTGCACCTCAAAAAATAAATGAATTAATAAATAACATCAAATATGAAGCAAACAATAGTTTAATTTGGGAGATAAGTGGTCCAGACGTGGACAGTTAGCAAATTTGATTTTTTATTAGTTGCCATTACAAATTTTCATGTTGCTTTTAGTTTACCACGCACATGTTAGTGAAACGCTGAGGGGTCTGATCTTCAGACTCCCACATGACTCCTTCTCTCTATTGTAACTTTATTAATGAACATTCACTACAACAGCTGCACACTCATATTACGAGAAAATTGTAAATTTGATAGATACGGGTGAGTGTCCTGTTGGGATCTTCTGTGATCTCAGCAGGGCATTCGACTGTGTCGATCATGGTATTTTGTTGGAAAAAATCCAGAGGTACGGAATAAGAGGTATTCCTCACCAGTGGTTGTGTAGCTTTCTCAAATCAAGAAGTCAGTATGTGGCTATCAATGATGTTATATCTTCGAAACAAGAGGTTACAATTGGAGTACCTCAGGGCTCAGTTTTGGGACCCATTCTCTTCATACTGTATATGAATGATTTAGATAATTTACCAGTCCAGTCTTCTTTTACTATGTATGCAGATGATACGTCGCTTATTATATCAGATAAATCGGACGAGTTACTATTGGATAAGTGCACTGAAACTTTTTCGAGTATGCAGGATTGGTTCAGAGCAAATTTCCTGAATCTGAATATCGACAAAACCAATTCAATACGATTTCACAATCGTCAAAAAAATAGTTCAAACGTGACTATATCAACTGAGAACGGTGGTGATGTAAAAATTGTTCAGCATCTCAAATTCCTAGGCCTTCATGTAGACGAATGTCTTACTTGGAGTAATCATTGTCAAATGCTAGTATCTAAATTGAATTCTCATTGCTATCAGTTCAGAAATCTCAAGCTTGTTCTCAATGCTGACCAACTGATGAAATTATATTATGCCCAGATAGATTCCAGACTGAGGTATGGAGTACGATTTTGGGGTTTGTCCACCTCATCTTCAAGTGTTTTTGTTGCCCAGAAGCGTATTTTACGCAGCCTAGTTGGAATATCCAAACGCTGTTCTTGCAAAGAACACTTTAAAAATCTAAATATTTTAACTTTGCCATCAATTATAATTTTCGAGTTCTGTTTGTATGTATTTAAAAACTATACAGATTTCACAATGAACAATTCCAGACACAGATACGATACACGCCAAAAAGATGACTTATATGTTCCATTCAGTTCTACGAAAATTCATTTCAATTCCTGTGAAGCTATGGCTCCTAGACTATTTAATTTATTGCCTGACAAAATGAAGCATTGCAAAACAATCTACAGTTTCAAGCGAGAGTTGAAGGACTTCTTAGTCAAAAAATGTTTCTATTCAATAGAAGAATATTTTCAATGTGAAAGTGATTGATTAAACTCAAATATTTCTGTTTAGCTGTAAGTTTTAATGTGTTATTCTAGATGTATCTCTCATTTTCTTCCTCTACATGTATTGACGAATCCCATACAATTTGTAATTGTCCAGTGGAAAATAAAGTATTATTATTATTATTATTATTATTATCATTGTCACAATAACACATGAACACTGAATAATCAAAAACTTGATAAAATTTCTTAACCGAAAAAATGAATCAATTCAATGCACATTCCTTTAATCACAGCCGACTTGATCTCCCGAGCCGTGGTGAGACAATCGGCAACACCGCATAGAAGGTAATTTGACGTCCTACTCATTAATTTTTAATGTGAATTTCTCGGCTTATTCGGAAAACTAAGAAAAAACATAAGAGAATGAATTTTTAGAGAAAAGAATCCGACGAATAATGTAGTTATTTAATTGTTTTCATCAGACACTGGAATCGCAATATATTCAATTTCTTAGATATGGGAAATCTGTCAAGTTTGGTTTTTCCATGCCCTAAATTTCACATTTCGAGAGATTTTAAAAAAAATGTTTTCTGATAAGTGCAGAAATCACATAGATGATCCAAGATTTTTTTCAGATTTTTCATTTGAAATCTGACTGATGAAAATGATATGTACCAAACTCAGATAGTTTGGCACATTCTGTATAGGTACCGTCCAAAAACATAAAAACATATGATTTTCATTAGTCAGATTTCAAATGAAAAGTCTGAAAAAAATCAGATATCTTCTATGTGGTTTCTGCACTTATCAGAAAAAAAATTTCGAAAAAATCTCCCGAAATATGAATTTCAGGGCATATAATAACCAAACTGTACAGATTTCCCATATCTAAGAAATTGAATATATTGCGATTCCAGTTTGTGATGAAAAAATTAAATAACCACATTGTTTGTCGATCTTTTCTACAAAAATTCATTTTTCTATGTTTTTTCTTAGTTTTCCGAATAAGCCGAGAAATTCACATTAAAGAATTAATGAGTAGGACGTCAAATTGCTTTCCCTGCGGTGTTGCCGATTTTCTCACCATGGCTCGGGAGACTAAGTCGGCTGTGCTTCAACTCGTGAGAAGTTTCAGTATCAAGTTATTTTTAAGTCAACTAACGGATACTGCTAAGAATTCAATTCTCGTAGTCCTCCCATAATCGCATAGTACTAATTAGAACACATTCATCGAATGATAATCACGGATTAACACACTATTTCCCTTCGATCTCGTGTTAGATAGACGATCCGATGGCAGCGACCTCTTAAATAATTCATGGAATCACGCATTCTACGATTGCAAACAAAAGCGCGTTTCTCTCGAGCGCCACACCGGTATGCTCGCCTGACTGTGGCTAATTTCTTTTTATGGAACATCTGTATCAACATCAAGTACCCTGTTGTTTTCATGGTTGTATCAGGATGTGCGAAATTCATCTTCATACCGTAATCAAAAATACAGTGTGTCTCACTTCTCATGGAAACACCCCCGTATCTTCCGTAATAATTGAGTTATAATGATGAAACTGTCAGGACAGATGTAAATGGTCAAAATGCACCTACCACCTCAATTGGGTTGGCCTAAGTTATATACACTGCCCACCACTCGCGATGGAACATCCCATTTTTACGGTAAAACATACTAGGGGGCAAAATAGGCTCTAAATTCTTTCAGATTCGTGATCAGAACCACCAACTTACCACAGATACACTTTTCTCCTCAAAAAATGTCAGTCCTGAAAAATCCGAATTTGACTCACTTCTCATGGAAACACCCTCGTAGTTTCCGTAATTATTGAAGTAGAACTCTGTGAATTCCAGAAACGTTAATACACCAGTGATGAGTCTAAATCTTGCATACAGTTGATCTGAGTGATATACACTGCTCGCCAGGGGCGATGAACCTAGCCAGTTTTGCGAAACATCATATTAGAGGACAATATAGGCTCAACGGATTCGGAATCAGGACACCAATTTTACCAACGATACATATTTTTGGAGGTAATACCACTCGAGGTTTTGTTTTCATCGTAAAAACTTGAATTTTGTTCCACTCAAACTTGGTAGCTTGTAACATGGCGGTGTCGTGATTTTATCATGTTATTTGTTCTCGTCAATGACGAGGGTGTTTCCATGAGAAGTGAGGCAAATTCGGATTTTTCAGGACTGAAATTTTTTGAGGAAAAAAGTGTATCTGTGGTAAGTTGGTGGTCCTGATCACGAATCTGAAAGAATTTAGACCCTAGTTTGCCCCCTAGTATGTTTTACCGTCAAAATGGGTTGTTCCATCGCGAGTGGTGGGCAGTGTATATCACTTAGGCCAACCCAATTGAGGTGGTAGGTGCATTTTGACCATTTTCATCTGTCCTGAGAGTTTCATCATTCTACCTCAATTATTACGGAAGATACGGGGGTGTTTCTATGAGAAGTGAGACACACTGTATTTCATTCAAAAAAAGCGTGAGACGGAGGAAGCAGGATGTGTATATCGGGCTGGTGAAAAGAAGGAGACCCATTGAGTATTTTTTTCGCAGTAGGAACGTCTCTAGAAAATGCCAGTCAAAATCCAAAAATAGGTCGTATCTCCGAAATTACTTGAGACCGCCGAAAATTTCAATTGGATTTTTTGTTCAGGAGACCAAAATACGTAAGTAACAAAACTTTTGATATCTTGTGGCGCCAGATAAACGGAACTTTACCCAGGATCATATCATGGAGTACTGCGTCTATAAAGTAGACGATTTATATTTTTCAAAAACTCAATTAAAGTAGACCAACATTACAACATCTTTCGTATGGCTCTGCGATTTCTTTTCGGAACACCATTCTCTGAGGCGATTATAAGCTGCATTATACAGATTTCTGGATTTCACTGGTAGCAAGTTAAGAATCACTGCAGAAGCAGTATCAAAATCGTTTTTTTTTCCTGTTTTTTTTTCCATTTTTTTTTTTTTTTCTTTCGGCGGTATTTTTACCGTTCATCGACAATGGCAAAGAATTAACGAAAAAATTCTATTGGCACAATACAACCAAATAAGTAAAATAGTATCAAAATACACGACTACTTTAAATGACACACATCACACATTTGAAATAAGAAAAATTATAACATGTTTCTTTTTAACCGGAAATTGAGGATCACCGAAAATATTTCAGATGAATCAAGAATATCGTGAGAACTAAGGTACCAACTTTCATCAGTTTAATCTCGCAATTCCAAGAATTGACAGAGATATTGATCGATCAAGCTAGTCGTGAATTGCTATGTATAATTGACATCCTACCCATACATTCCTACATCGGAATCATAACTGAAATTCCTGTGATTTGGAATGTCCTAATTATAATGTCCAGAGTAATCTTGAGATGAGTCAATCGCCAATTGTTAGGTACACATCTATAATAGTACATTTATACAGGGCAAGTCAGAATTATATCAACTCCGCACACTGAATCCTAACCTCATTTCGAGCTGAAAACTTGTTATCAATGTATTTCCCAAAATGCAACCGCACAGCGTGTCAAAGGTGCAAAAAATATTGAGATTCAATTTTTTTTCTTCAAACTCCTGAAGGAAAAAATTGGTTTATCAATGTGATAATTCAAGGTTATAATTTTCAATTTTTCTCAAACCACTGGCGTAGTTACGGTGGTATGTGGCAATATTTTCGTTCATTTTTCCTTCAGATAAGAGGGACAAATAAGTGTTTGGCATCAGTAAGACTCACTGATACTGAACCTTAAAGTCATTATATCGTGTATAGATGTGGGTAAATATTATTAATATACCCTTTTCCTGTTTATTTCATTGTCATTTATTTTAATGGTCACTTTAGAACACTTATTCTTTCAACTGAACGATGAAGTCATCCATTTAAATGCTCGGTATTCAGCAATATTCTTGTGATACAATCCCCAAACTCCCTTTTTTTGGTTCTCATGGCATAAGTTGAAAACAAATAGAAATATTGAACTACTTTCACTTAAATTAATCAACTCAATTCATATCTATGTATGAAATATGGATAAGAGCGAGAAGGTTTTCAGCAGCTCTTTCAGTTGTGCTTTCCAAGGATTCCAACCAATTTCATTATTAATAACTGTATCTGTATTGAATATTTATGAGTTTCTGAGGTCCTAGGATTTATTTTCTTGGTGAAATTAAATTTCCCAGAAGGGTTAGTACAAAAAAAGGCGTAATGAGGAGGAAAACTGTATTTGAAATGTGTTTTCGTAATAGGGATTATGAAAATTCACCACTTTTTTCGTTTGGGAGACTTTTTGTGTTGCTGGAAATTTTTTAATTGATAATTTTAATGTTGTCTGAACTATCCTTTGCACTGACGAGTTTGAAACAAACTGTGAAACATGTCATGTCTGCAATTATAGCACTTGCAATTGTGTCCTCCTGAAAGGAATAGATGCCAGATATAATTCAATGTTATTAGGGAAAAGCAGTTGTTTTCTAACAGTTATTCTCCACATCTAGGGATAATGTGGAGAAAAAGGGATCTTGACTTTGTTGAAATTGTTCGTATCCTTCTTCTGTATTCCTGGGGCAGATTTGTTTGATTTTTTGATATATCATTGTAGGAACCAAACGAAGCAACTTTCTTCATTACAATTTTTTCTGACACTACAGGATGAGCTATGAAAATGGGTTGAATGTCTTACGCCCATTATGGAAAATACTGCCTGCGAGTGGATTTTTCTCAATTTTTGGGAATATTATGCTGTGAAAAATATTGTTCGACTTTGAATATATCAATCATGTTGTACGTAGGTACTTACAGGATGAGGCAAAAAATGCGTTTCTTCCGAAACTCTTTCATTGACTTCTCGCCCAAGAATGGGCTTTCCTTAAACTTTTTTGAAGAATATTCTTTGAATTAAGCTAATTAACTGTTCTGAATACATTTTACTGTATGTCTACACAGTGTTGAATTATAAGAGATAATACGGGTAGATTCATTATTGATATTCCACAAAGAATGAAGATGAAGTTTTGTCCACTCGTTTATGTGACGATACAGGGGGAGCTCAAAAAGACAAATTCTCGAAACGAAATTATGGTCGAATATTTATTTTATTTCTGTTGGTATGAAAGCTATATGAGTACATTGAACATTTCAAATCACATTTTTCTTTGTACCTACATGATTAGACAGAAAACATTGATTATTGGAAGATACTCTTTACTACTAGATTTTGACATTGTAAAGAGGATGAAAATCAATGCTTGTGTAACCGTATAAGTGATTCCGAAAACACGTATTATTTTAAACCGACCTTGAAATAAATACATTAGTGATGTTGAAAAGAGGAACATTCTCTACGAATGTTCTCCTTTTCAACATGAATACCTCCCAAGAGGTTATCTTGAACGATGGAAAATAGCGACTAAAGTTTGTCTTTCAGTCGCAGATGATTCCACAACAGATTTTATGAATGTCCTATTCATATTTTCGAACTAAAATTAAAATACATTATTGATATTTCTATAAAATATTCAAAACGAGTAGTGTTTCATGCAATCCTCAAAGAGATGTAGCAGCTGCAATCTTATGCGTTTATGAATATGATCCGTATACCATAGCCAAGTTAGTAACAAAATTGTCGAATTAAAAAAAAAACTCGCAAATGACAGGCGACAAATCTCAATTTTCATTTGATATTTTATTATATTACAGTGCTGGCAAATATGAATTCTGAAAACGACTATTCACAAAATCGTATATATTTTTCATAGACAAAATACATGACAAGCATTTACTTCAGAAGGTTTAAAAAAAATACCTCTTTTTGAGATCACTGAAAAATTCAATGTACTCATAGCTTTCTTATGAACACAATAATTGGTCCATGATTCCTTTCAAAAATTGTTTTTGGAGAATTGTCTTTTTGCGCCACACAAACGAAACTTAATGTTGATTCTCTGTGAAATATCAGATTGGACATCAACAACAAATGCACCCGTATCATCTCCCATAACTTAGCACAATTTTTTGTTCACTCTGTAGACACACTGTTGAATGGATTCAGAACATTTCGTTGGCTTCATCCTAGAAAATCAACGAATAGTCCACACTTGGGCAAGAAGTCAATAAACGGGTTTCAGGTGAAACGCGTTTTCTGTCTCATCCTGTAAGTATGTACACCATAATTGATACATTCAAAGTCCACTCATAGACAGTGTTTTCCATAATTGGCGTAAGACATTCAACCCATAATTGTAGCTCACCCTGTAGGGCCAGAAAAAAAGTCTGAAGAAAAAAGTTCCTTTTGAAGTCTTCAATGATATATCAAAAAAAAAAAAATTGTCGAAATCCAGGAATACATGTATTCAGTGCCATGTCCTTTCGTTTTGAAATTTCTTCCAACCGTCATACGGCTGCACCACTACGAGCAACCCTTAGAAATCTTCAGAAGACTGGTGCGAGCTGGAAATAACGAGGGTCTCACCTTTCACCGTGTGATTCCAAGCACGTTCGAAAAATCATACTGAAAATGTGTTTTAAGATACGAAGGGATACATTAATTTATCAGAATCAAATTATCATTGATTAACTAATTCAAGAAAGTATATTGGGATTCTTTATACCATACAGCATCAAGAAAGTGAAGAGTGCGGTGCAAATAATAATAATAACAATAGTATGAGGACCTATTCTAAAATTCTAGAGAAAAATTCGTCCACATGGTGAAAAACATATTGATGCAATAATTTTTTCAGTTGTTGTTCAGGTGCATGTGGCTTTACTCTGATTCAGGAATCAACAACCCATTCCTAGTTCTGTTGAAGCTTTGACAATATGATTTCTGATTGAGTATTTGTGATTGAGTGTTTGTTAGTAGTGTCAATATTGATTGATTTTTGTGTACCAGCATACTTATTTTGAATATATACACTGTCCGGCATAAAGTTCGCAGCGTATGGAAAACCTTTTTATCCTTAAGTTCTGCTTCGTCCCAAACCCAAATTGCAGCAGAATTAAATTTTTCACGACTCTATACGGGATAGAATTAAAATTGAAGGGGAAAATTATTCAGAATTGAATGTTGATCTAGAAATTCTAAGATCAATTTAATTTTTAAACTTTTGTTTTCCCATTTTCTCCTCATCGCGCTGTACGCCATAAGGAATACTATGCTACACGGATGGTATATTTTTAATAAATAGGGAATATGAAAATTATATTGATTACTACCAACACTGTGAAAAAGATTTTACGACTTTTTAAAAGCCGATCTGAACTGATATAAAATGTTCATTTCGTCATCTTCAGTTACACTCTGTGTGTACAGTGAAACCAGCCTAGCTTCAGACGTGAAAAAGTGCTGCGCACTTGTCGGACAACGGATTATAGCCCGTAATATATCTACTCATAAGGCACTCAACATGATCGAACGCGAAATTTAATATCTATCGCTAGATTGGTTTCACTGTAGCTGTCTCCATAACACGAAGAGAATTATAATTTTATGACTACAAATAAATCGCAATTGAGGTACAAAACGCTTGGAAACGCTATTGCCACTAGCAAATCATGAATATATTGATCACTCTCCATCAGGAATCCGGAACAATTACAATCAGAGTATGTACGTATGCCTTTGTGCAAATTTGTAAATATTTGACTTACACCAAGCCAATATCCATGTATGTTAAACACATTGAGTATAGCTATGGGTGAATCTCAATTATGTTGTGGTAGATTTGTTACATGTTGATCAAACTAGCAACACATAGTTATGATCACGAATTGACAGGAAGAGCAAGCATGCTTATTATATTAGTTAACAGATTAATACGACGTCATCACTCAGAAACTTTTCATGTTCATAATTCAAGGACTATAATATTTGCTTTCAACATACCAGAAAGAATATTTGATATATGTTTCAGTTCACTAAACAGTAAGACAATAAATAAAAAATAAAACTCAAAATTATGTCAGATGTACAATTTGGCTTCCGGGCAGGTAACAATAGAATCTCGGACAGTTACGGACACGACTGTATCTATTTACAGTGGCGGATCTAGGGGGGGTCAAGGGGGTAATTACCCCCCCCCAAGCCTTTTTCAAAATATCATACTGCCGTCCTAAGGTCTGAGGATGAACGCAGTATGTGTCAAAATATCGTAATTTGAGTATTTCAAATACTTTTTTCCGCAATTCTTACATACCGAACCACTTTATTGCTTGTTTTTATTATTTCATATGTCTATTGGAAATATATTCATATTTTACTTTTCTTGAATGAGAAAATTTATATTCATTCTCCCCCATACCAGTACTCCTTTTCCAGTCTCCCCTTGTTCCTTGAAGATTTAACCTTGGTTTGTAATGTACTGTGCTGTACTTGTGCCGCAAATTATTTTTTATATAGTAAAGCATTAATTCCTATTTATATTATACTGGATAGCTTTGAGACTTCAACGAATGAAACAAACTTTTTCGTCTGGGGAACCGAGTGTTTGAAATTACAAATTTTATAGGCCTCAATACCTAGTTCACTTATCGTAATGGAAGCGTCACTGGTCGCAAGTAATGTAGCAACAAAAAAGTTGAAGATAATGAAACATAACGAGCTTCAATTCCAAAAAATGGAAAAGAATCTAACTAAAGAAATAGGGAATTATATCTAAACGGGACTATATACTGTCAAGTTCATATAAAGAAAAACCGTGGATTCAGAAGCCAGAAATATCTTTTCCGAGAAGTTCTGTTCATGGAAAGTGATAGTTTTCTCTTGCAATTCCTCACTATAATTGACTTTCAAAATGTTTAATGTAAGCACACACTCATACTTTTTATTTCCACTTATTTGTTTTGTATATCATCTCAGTAGAATGTATGTTTTCTGAAAATTTGTTATTTCTTTTTGTCATTTATAACTCTACATCGTAATTTAAAACCTGTGAAAATTGTTGCATTGATTCATAAATTATGTTACTTTTTCAGTTAAATTCAGAATACTACTCAAAATGAGTAATTTTGTTTCAATTGCAATATATTACGTTAAATATGATTACAACATAATTGCAAGCAAAAAACGTAGGTTGAAGGAAAATATTTTCCATAGATGCAAAAAAACGTATTCAAAAATATATCATTTTATTCCCAACAACGATTTATCAAACATAATTCAACAATAATTGTTACAAAACGTGATTTAATAAAATGGATTTAGTGAACAGTGAATATTCTTGGTCAAAACAATATTGTAATAAATTTATAACGGCCTCTTATAGTTAGAAATAAACCTTCTGGTCGATTCCAGGGCTCTCTACTATCTTCTAGGCGAACAGACTTGAGCCACCGCTCCTCCTTCATAGGTGGTGCAGTGATCACTCACACCACCGCTATTATTGCGCTATTGTTCCCTTCGATAGCGCCAGTCGCTATTCGAATAAGTCTGAATATGTCCGTGTCAAAATTAACAATTCATATCAAATCTTTGTAATTTTGCTGAAAACATATCGAGATTTTGATAATTTATATACCTATAAAAGCCAGTATAATTCACTGAACGTCATGTTTATTATCATCCTGATTGTAAATTTTTACAGTTAATAAATACTTTTTGAATTGTAAAATGTGTATATTGCTTTTTATATGTTTCTACCGAAGTAACGTAAGCTCGGCGCTACTAAAACAGATACTTGCTGAATACAAATAAATTTTAAAACATTAATAATCATGTATATGAAAACGATAAGTTTTCAGCCGGATGCCCTACATGAAAGTGATACTTTTTTACTCTAGAGATGAAAATTAAACTAATTAATATTATCATGCGACCCGATGGGAATATACTGAAAACAAATTGATGGATTTTTGTCACTAATGACAGTTAATCTCTCTACTTGGCACTTGAATCAGCGATCGAACGTTTGAGTTCTAAAAATTTTAATCCAGTATTTTATAAACTATCGTAGAAAAAAATAGCATTTCCTACTCGAGGAAATACGTTTTTTTCGTTCGTGAGATTGCCACCTCACGAAAAGAACAGTATTTTTATCTCTTGTTGATAAATGTACTATTCTCTCGGTGTATATTTCAAATGTATAATATGAAAACCATGAAGAAAAAGAGAGAAAAGAAGGTAAAAACGGAGGAATCACTATTCATCCATGTCAGTAGGGGTATTTCATTTCATGAACACTCTATTTGCATAAAAACTTCTGTCTTAGGGTTGTACGAAACTTTTCTTTTTTGAGTTTGAAGAGGTGACCTCTCAGTCTGTCACCAGAGTTCATCTCAAATAGGTGGGTCATGTACAGGGTGAAGGTGTTGTGGAGAATATTGCATCACCTCTTCCACGCCTTTCCCTTTGGCACTTTCAAGGAGTTTTATATCATTGGCTAGGTGTGTTGACCATACCTGAACAGCATAGACCATGTGTGGGGGTTTATATGACTTATAGGAGGTAATAAATAGTTTAGGACCCCAATTTTTGAAGAATATCCTCAACAAGTAAGTGCTAGTATTACTTTTCCTTATGACAGCGGAGTATACAATGCATGTATTTGTATTACGCGGGATTTTCCATGATTCGCATTAGTTTTCTACAGTGACCAGCTCAGATTCTAGTTTATCTTGGTCAGTGATTGAATTTTCGAAAAACTCTCGATCATCACCAAAAAGTGCATGACTGAAGCCATGACCATGACCAAGTCGGATGAAGAGAGAAGGAAGAACCTTTGGTCCCAGTACCTCACGTAGAAATGTGGGCGACAAATTAAATACATCAAGTTTGCGATGAGTTATTTTTTGGTCCGTTCTAACCAGAACAAACTAACCTCGCGGGGAGATTTGGGTGTCAGAAATTGAAAAAATGCATTTGTGAGGAGTGATTTTTGAGTTTTTTCTAACCAGCACAAAATAACCTTACGTACACACTTGATGCAGGTACAAATACTGGTGGTGTGGTGGGTAGGGCTAATTTAGTGGCAGTGCCCTGCCAAAAATACCACATCAAATCTCATGAAAAAATATAGGTGAATTATGAGAATTTATAAGTATCCACGTGAAAAGTCTGGAACCTATACGTACATATCTCTGGAACATACACTTTTTGAAAGGTTGTGTGAGGATTTGTAAATAGATGCAATTTATAAGCATATCCTAATACCTGGCATACGAGTTTCTATCAGGCGGTGGCTGTTTAAGGAGACCAGAAGATTCGATGAGGTATTCCATTTTCAATCACGACAATATTATTTCCTAATTCACAAGCATGTCAACGTATGAGGAGTGTGTATAAATTCATAATAAATTGATAATCTCTATGGGTATCGTTGAAGAAAGTGAAATCAGGATTCGATAGTTTGTATCAGGAATTCCGTATCCAATTTTATTGGGTATCTTGTAGAAACAGTGAAATGAGGATGTGATGGTTTGGATTAGGAATTACTTATCAGAAATCATGCGATTCCTTTAAGTTTTCATACAACCCAAAAATACTGAGAATTGTCGATAAGAAAACAAGGGTATGTAGTACAAGAGTTTGTTTTAGGTAGTGGTGGTTCAAAAAAGAGACTATACAATCCGATGATGTATTCCAATTTTTTTCACAATAATGTTTTATGTCCTCGTTCAAAAGCTTGATAACCTATGTGTGGAAATTAACAATCTATAATCTTATTCGGTATCGTATAAAAAAGTGGGTTCAGGAATCGATGGTCCAATCTGTATTTGGAATTCCGTATAAAATTTCATACGAATTCTATGAGATTTCATGAGATCCAACCGAAGGAACATTATGAAACCAAATGGAATATTCTGAACAAAATATTTCTAAGAATATTAGCAAAATATTCGAATAGATTATTATCATAATATTACGCCAGAATATTTCAAAAAGATTTTAGAAAGATTACTAAGACACATGATCAACGCAATTAAACAATTCAGGAAAACCTACTCGGAGTGATTATTCCTCTACTCGGAAGATGGCGCGGCCTAGACTACGTTTCGTAGCGCGGGATCAGAGAACACGAATAGCCAGCCATGGTATGATGCTAGTTGTGATGATACGGACGAGGAACAGATCGTGACAAATCTGTCTAAACAGATCTACCCGCTTTTCGATTCTGTTAGAAAAAAGAAGGTGTAATTTACATTTTTTTCTATCAGCAGTTGAAGTTGATTATTTCTGTATGTGCATATAATAATCCATTGGATTATATATTCAATCTTCATATGGATGGAACGTGCCAGGAACAATCTCGCAGAATACCAATGATTTTTTTTTTTAAATCAAATGACTGCTGTGAAATTGTACTAAACTTGGGGGGTACCCCTTTTGTAGGTGTGTAACCTTACCCCAAGGTGACGCATCAACTTGTCGTCACGAAAAGTACTGACCTTTAAGAGGGTCGTTAAGTTTAATTATGGAAGCCTGTTTTACCTGTACCAGTCTTTATTTTTGCTTTTTCTTCTTTCTCTCGGTGATACACTGACTCTACAGGTATCTGTGTAAAAGTTCCCCAGACCAGATTTCCTTAAAGGTTTTCAAAGAAAAAATTATCTGGTGCGGAGACGCCAGATAGGAATAAAAATTAAAGTTCGGTCTATCTGGTTTATCCTGGCCGTAAGGGCTAGAATTCGGCTGCCTGCACGAAGAGGCAGTCTTTTGGTTTTGCAAGTCTTTGCTCAGGTATTTTTGGGAGTAGTGAAGGAATTTACAAATAATAATCGACCGTCGGGAAAACGATATCTATTAAGAAAAAAAATGATAAAAATATCTCAAATGTAAATAAAACAAAACCAAATAAATGGCTATATATATAGATAAATAAATAAAAAAACTATTTGATGAGTGCAATTTGCCAGGAAGTCTCTTGGTGATTTTACAAATAATCACGAAGGAAAATGTCGAATTAAACAAAATTATATAAAATGCTAAAACCGTTTCTATATCAATAACAAAATAAGTTCTCTTAGGGAGTTCTTTCCACGACTTTCAAGTCAGAATTATCAACTGTGTCTTAGCGACACTCAATATAATTCCTACGTCTAACCAGAGCCAATGTCCCTAACTATTACTTTGAACAAACTATGGGTTGGTGTTCTGAGAAGATCTGGCTAAGTGCAAGAGATAAGCATTCGTAGCAGAGAAATAAACATATATGAGTTAGTTCATGTATACATCAATTGGGTTTCTTACCAAAACAAAAACAGCTAATCCTTTATGTATTTATCGTCTGGGATGAAACACTCTATTTGAAATCCCGATCATAGACGCGTCTTTTATATATTTAATTTATCACAAGAAATAATTTCAATTTTAGATTCTAGAATTCGGATGTTTCTAAGATGGCATATTTTCGATATAAAATTATACACAAACCGTTGGAAAAATGTGTAGATATAAACCGACCTCCCGACCACAAACGAAAACTCAGTTTTCTGACTGATTTCTACCGAACCGCGCGCCTGACTGACTTTCCCTCGACATTTCTGATCAGAGGTCCCCTCCCAACATTCATTGGAGGTACCATTTTTCGAGTCCTCCCTCAGGAACGAAATTATCAGTCATTCGTCCGTTGGGCGATAATTCAGATTTCTTCACAATGAAAAATGAATTAGTCCCGCCCAATTCAAGATGGTCGAATTTTTCTGCTGAATCCGTACTTCCCACGTTCAGTGCCTAAAGTAAGAAGTACTGCAAGCTGACCCCCGTCAGCAAAAATCGTAAGTATCAGGACGTGTGTATCGCTTTCCAACTAAGCAGTCTCCCGACTCAATGGTTTCATTCATTGATTTGCCTACTATTAATACAAGGCCCTAATCAGAACTCGTTATTTTAAATGACCTTTTTCCGCGGTAGACTAAACAACAGGCCGCAATTTCTATAAGGAGATTACGTGTTTTTTTTTTTTGTCGTGTATAAGATATTTCCGATGGGAACGAGTTTTGAGATTTTGTATTTGTTTCACGAATTAAATGTCTTTCGATATGACTTTATGCATTTGAGAAATAAAATAACCCATATGGCGATTGTTACAAAATCTCATACGTTATTGTCCATTTTCAACCTGCATGACCTCATAGAAACATAGCATTCACCCTACGAATCGCTGATAGAAACAAATAACAGTTATGCCTTAAAGCAAATTCAAATATCACAGATTCACGTTAGGAAATGCCATTAGAAATCAAAGGAATATGAACCTGAAATTTGATGTCGGCGTTCAATCACGTTTTCTGAGAAAACGAACACATTTCATAAAAAATTACGGGGAATCATTTTTGTGGGGAATTTAATTGCCTTTCACCTCGCTGTTTTTTTGATAAATCATATACTTTCCAAGATAACAGTGAAAATCTAATAATTTATTTTTAAAGGAAAAAAAATATGTTTCACCCCTTTAATTCAACAATTTTTTTAAATGTTTAAAATGGTTCCAACAACTAGCATACCAAGTTTGGTGGTGCTACAATCTATCCTCGTCTCAAAACCCAATCGTACTAGATTAAAAAATCAATCAAATATCATCACAACGCTTGGAAAGATATGTTGTGTTGATACCAAAGTGTAATGCAATAATAAAAATGCCAGACTACTATAAATTGTCTATATTTCTCGCGTCGAAACTCATCTCCTGCATAATTTAGCCATCAAGTAGAATAATGTATGACAAATAGAGAAAAAACTTCATCAGTTCTGCATACAGAGCACAGCATCGTATAATTGCTCAATATAGGTATATATCCATAAACCGGAATGACATTAATGAGAATTGTAATGCAAATCGTCTCACGATGTTACAGTTTATGTAAATGTCTGCTCTAGAAACGTACCTTGAGGTGAAATTGAGGCATTCTCGGTTTCAATTATGGATGGGACTAACTTTGTCAAAGAAATAGTACTGGAATTACTGATAATATTCATGAACGGTGGCATTTGATATTGTTCGTGGATAGTAACCGTTATTTGAATGATGAATTGATGGAGTTCAATGTCTGGAAGAAAGTCAACATAATTTGTTTCACTCATTCATTTCACTCATTTCACAAGTTGTGGTGGGCCGTTCTTCTATCAGAAGTATGATAACAGTCTCTTAAAATTGCTTGCTTTCGTTCTACAGTTTGACCCACTAAGACCAGAACACCCTTATAAAATCTACATTTTCCAACCGATTGGAATGATTTTTTTTCATTAGAAAGACTACTAGGACACCATAGTTCTTATATATCTCCATTTACAGTGCCTACTAATCTGATTTTTCAAGGTTAAAAATTTAAAAAAATTACTAATGATTTTTTTGGAAAAATTATACCAACACCGCTGGATTCATGACATTTTCAAATGATTTATATGTGAATTACGTTGAAATGTGTCAATCACTATAAAATTTATAAGGGAATGAAATATGCCGTCCAACCAATCAACAAATTCAACTTCAAAACTTTTATCAGAACTTTGACTACGCCACTGTATTCAGGGAGTCTCGAAATGTCACTGACTGTAATTTCGTAGAAATCTGTTGATAAATAAAAAAATTAAAAATTATGACTTAACATGACCATTTTTCTGAAATGTCATTAACACATTTTTCAAGTTGAAAAGGGGAACATTCTCCATAAAAATTGATAAATGAAAAATGTGACTTATTTGTAATATCTAACAGAAAACAACTACTTCCCCAGCACAAGCCACGCTGGACATTGAACTACATCTTGTGCTTGTGCCGGGGAAGTAGTTGTTTTCTGTTAGATATTACAAATAAGTCACATTTTTCATTTATCAATTTTTATGGAGAATGTTCCCCTTTTCAACATGAATACCTCCCAAGAGGTTATCTTGAACGATGGAAAATAGCGACTAAAGTTTGTCTTTCAGTCGCAGATGATTCCACAAAAGATTTTATGAATTTCATATTCATATTTTCGAACTAAAAACATTTTTCAAATTTTACTATCTTATTATTTTCTTATTTATGAATAGATTTCAATGAAACTTTGACCAATGATATATCAAGACCTCCTGAATAAAGTGGTGTATTTCGAATTCCGATAAAAATTCTGAAATTAAATTGGAAAGGTGATTGAACTGCATATTTTCTAAATTTCATTCTCTTATAACTATTTTATTGATTGACTCATTTCAACGAAATTCACATATAAATAATTTGAAAATGTCGCGAATCCAGCGGTGTAGGTATAATTTTTCCAAAAAAATCACTAGTAATTTTTTAAAATTTTTTACCTTGAAAAATCAGATTGATTTGGGAGTCTGGAAACCATGGCTTGTCCAATGATTACGTTGACACTCGGTATAAAATATTCTATCTTGTGTGATCCTGGAGAAGTGAAAAATTTTTCATCACAAAGTTCGGACTACTTCGAAAACTACGGAAATATAAAGGCAAATTTACAGAATCTGTAAATTTGCATTTGCATCAGATGCCTTCGTTTTCAGCTCTCTATTAACCTAATGAATAATAATCATATAGAAAACTATCCAAGTAGCAACTTAATTCGTCATTCATATTGAAACGCACGAAAGTGTAAAGAGTGTCATCTTCTCCCCGAAATCCTTATTTTTGAAATTAGTATTTCATTTCTCGTGTTCCATAATTGTGGATAATATTGTAAAAATATTATCGCAAAAATACTCAGAGAGTATATCAAGTCCGCGATTTTCAATAGGCCCCGCCCACTAGCGGCGCGGTTCCCTATTGGCCGGCCATAACGTGTCGATTCCCTATTTATACGAGCATGTTTGCCGTATTATTATCACTCTCACCGGCAGGCAGGCGTGCCCTAGTTCTACACTATGCTCAGATACTTTTCTTTGACTTTTAGTAACTTTTTCTCGTTTACTTATACGTATTTCGGAGTTCTTCCAGAAATCTACGACCTGGCTGCTTTAATAAGTGGAATCTCGGTGGGAACCAACAAAAATATATTAACGAATTCGTGTTAACCACACAATATAATAGATTTGAGTTGTTTTCACAACATACATACATACATAGTTCCAGTCGGTTTTAAACCGAAATCTTCCAAGGAGTCCCAAAACAAATAAATTTTGCGGGTATGCTATATACTTGGGTGGAAAAGTCGGCTGTTTTTCAGAACTCCCAGTACACGCATAAGTTGACAAGATGACGGCAAAACAACCCTATAACTTGAAATTTTGTTAACTTCCATTTTGAATCAGTGAGGAAATGAATGAGCATTGATTATTTTCACTTCCGTATTAGTTCCAGAAATAACCTTCAACTGAATTGTACATTGATTGCCTACATTACCTCAAGCATTCAACATTTTGATGCAATTACAGTATTTTTGGTTGTCCTAGTATATGAGAGAATAAATTGGTCAATAAACGTGAAAATCTGTTTCGTAATGATTTTGAATCCAATACAGATACCAAATTGAAATTGATTGAATTATATTTATTCCGGTGGCAGGGAGGGGTTTCGTAGCCGATGAAGCACGACGGGATCACCCAAGTTATTCTTATGTATTTTGACCCGCTTAATCCGAATTTCGAGGGTGATAAGCCGTGAAAGCATCCGGAAAATTCTAATTGACGATTTTCCGAGGAAAATCGAAAAATCAACTTTTTCCAAAAACAAATAATGTCATAATAATATTCTGCATAAAATTCTCTATGAAAACCGGCATTTTTTTATTCGCGAAGATCCCGAAGCTCACGCAGTGGACGAATTTCTTATCCTTATAGTGTCAATCAAATCGGGTTCAGCACATATTTTTTCATGATCACAAAGCATTTCAGTAGCATAAAATCGGAAAATTTTACCTAAAAGAAAAAGAATTTTCCGAGGAAAATCAAAAAATCCATATTTTTCAAAAACAAATAATGTCATAATATTCTGCATAAACTTTTCTACGGAAAAGGTGTACACAAGTTTTTTTCGAAAATGCACCATTTTCTAGTAAAACGTGCTCGAAATTCAAAAAAATTTGATTTTCTCAGTTTTCAGTGCTCTTTCATTCAGTCATAACATTTTCAGGATCACCTTCTCCCAAATCATTCATATATGTCTCGACTATGAATAACAGAAGAGACATTTTTGAAAAAGTCATTAGAGTGGATTTTCCTTCACTGAATTTCCCTATACTTTTACCTTCCATGAAACCGGCATTTTTTTATTCGCGAAGCTCCCGAAACTCACGCAGTGGACGAATTCCTCATAGTGTCAATCAAAACGGGTTCAGCACATATTTTTTCATGATCACAAAGCATTTCAGTAGCGGAAAAACGGAAAATTTTACCTAAAAGTAAAAGAATTTTCCGAGGAAAATCGAAAAATCAATTTCTTCCGAAAACAAATGACACTTTAATATATTCCATGAAATTCTCAAAAAATGCTCAAAAAATTTTTCTTTAAAATGCACCGTTTTCGAATAAAATGTGCTAGAAATTCGAAAAAATGCGATTTTCTCAATTTTCTGTACTCTCTCATTTAGTCACAATGATATTTTCACACGAATCCAAACGACTGAGTTTTTCAAGAATTTTTCTTTCCTTATTCATAGTCGAGACATATATGAATAATTTGGGAATAGGCGATCCTGAAAATATCATTATGTGACTGAATGAGAGAACACTGAAAATTGAGAAAATCGCATTTTTTAGAATTTCGAGCACGTTTTACTGGAAAACGGTGCATTTTCGAAAAAAACTTGTGGGCACGTTTTTCGTAGAGAGTTTTATGCAGAATATTATGACATTATTTGTTTTTGAAAAAATGAATTTTTCGATTTCTCTCAGATAATCGCCAATTTAAATTTTCCGGATGCTTTCACGGCTTATCACCCTCGAAATTCGGATTCAGCGGGTCAAAATACAAAGGAATAATTTGGGTGATCCCGTCGCGCTTCATCGGCTACGATAACCCTCCCTGCCACCGGACTAATTACGAACTTGAAAAGCACTGAATCGATCGCAAGGACACTTCAATTCTCCAAGAAAATCAATCCCTATAAATGTTTCAGTAGTGTTTTTCAACGAAATATTTTTCGCAGCGGAAGAAGCATTGTGTATTGGTATCGACTGCTATCATGAAAGTTTCATTTTCCAGGAAGCTTTGAAATATTAACATGGCTTTTTATAATAATTTGTTTACTCCACGGCTGAAAAATATATCCGAAATATGGAGGTTTTACCTACCTATGGGTCAGTCAAGCTAGGAACAAGGATTGAGTAATAATTTATTTCTTCAAGTTTAAAGTTCATTGGAATGCAGAAATGTTACCAATCTATATCATAATTTTTTTTTTCTTTAGACTGATTGATATAACAGTAGAATCCTTCAACAATTTCAATTTTTCATGTTTTTAAAACATCACAACAAAGAAAAGAAGAAAATAGATCCTAATAACAAATGTAATATTTACTGTTTTCCTTTTCTTTGAATGTTTCCCTGTAGTCGCATCTGTTTCATCAGACGAAATATCCTAGGAAATGATACCTGTATTGCATTTCATCATCCCTACAGACCGTATTAAAAAAAATTGTATTCGTGGTGTCAGTCCAAAACTAACTTCTCATGAACGTACTCGTACTTTCAGAGTTTTAATAGGTTTTTTAAAATATGAATATTATATTTCAATCTGGTCTTAATCATATTCTTTCAATGTATATCCTGGGACACAAAATTTTTAATTTAGCTAATATACTGGAGAATTAACAATAATATAATATAAAAGCACAACAATATTTGATAGCATTTGGATCCTGAGAAAAACTATATCACTATATCCATGCTGATATAGTTTTCGCAGGAATGCTATATCCCTATGCAGATTCAAATCATACTTCATAGGTTGGAGGCAAACTGTGAACACTCGAAGCAAATTAAGATCAATTCTGGAGTGCCTCAAGGATTTGTGTTGGGTCCTCTACTTATTTTGATATATATTAATGATCTCACAAATATCGACTTGACAGGTAAATTAAAACTCTTTGCAAATGATACCACGACTGATCGGTTTTGGTCTTGGTCTTTAAAAATAAATGTGCTCTTGGTCTTGGTATTGATCTTGACCAAGAGAAAACTGGCTCAGTCTTAAACTTGGTTTTGATAGTCTTGGTCTTGTTCTCGAAAGTCTTGATCTTGGATCAAAATGCCTTATGAATTATTCAATTCAGTTGTCACAAAATCCGTTTGTAGATAGGTATAGAATATCAATAATATTTATTTATGGTACTAGTATTATGTTGAAAATAAGTTAGGCAAGAAAGATTTATAACACGAGGTATAACATAATCCATAACTCACTAGTGAGTTATGGATTATAACACACTACTGTGTTAATCGATAGTTTCTTATTTGATAGTTTACGTGAGTTATGATCCATAACTCACTAGTGAGTTATGGATTATAACACACTAGTGTGTTATTTGGTAGTTTACTTGTCTAAAATGACAATAATAATGACAGTCATAACTGTCATGTGTTGGATAAAATATTTAACCTAAAAGTCAAATAGGTATGCATCAATATACAGGATGAATTATTTGAAATAACTACGCAGTATCATAAATATTTCCGAAAATTTCAAATTCAATTCAAATAAATTTTGTATTGAATTTTTTCCTAGTAGTAGGAGGTATGGACTAGTGCGACCTTACAACATACACCTATTTGTTGTAAACTGTAAAACCACAATACTGAATTCGAAAAATGTGTTTTGGATTTTGAGTGAACATAAATGAAAATAAATAATTGAAATAAAATGCGATTACATTTTACATCAGATTTTTTTTTAAGTTGAGTAGATTCAAGTTCAATATATTTCTTTCGAGGCCATTATCAAGACTCTTGGAAACGAGTCTTGATCTTGGTCTCGAAAGTCAAGTCTTGGTTTTGATCTTGAGGAGTTTTATTGAGTTTTGGTATTGGTCTCGGTCTCGGTCTCGGTCTCGGTCTCGGTCTCGGTCTCGATCTCGATCTCGGTCTCGGTCTTGGTCTCAGTCTCGGTCTCTGGCTGAGTCGAATATTTGATTCATCATAACTCTGCTAAAAATAATCGGAGAATGAAATGAAAAAGTTCATATCATTTCTGAAGACTCCTACCTTCTCATATTCACAAAAGGGCTCCCTTGTTTCCCAAACAATCCAGTTTACATAATCATAATACACGTAACAGCAATCTTATTAGACCTCAACGTTTCAAACCGACGAAATCGAAAAAAAATTCCTATGATTTCAGGTTGTATAATGCTTTACCTGCCAATATTAAAACTATGAATATGTTTTGTTTCAAACAAGTAATAAAAAAATATTTAAAAAAAACTGTTTCTATTCCACTACAGAATATTTAGAACATGCACACTTTTGACGCAAGGAACATGCTTGCCGAACCTCCACACTTAATGTGAATGTATGTTGTAACTTTTGTTTTTGATTGTTTTTTGTTCTTTCTCGAAAGAATTTATGACATGCTACAAATGTTTTTTCTTAGACATAACGTAGTCAATAAAGATTTCTTTCTTTCTTTCTTTCTTTCTTTCTTTCTTTCATGCAAATATAATATGCGAGTATTTGAGTACCTAAAATGTGTTCTGTCGCACTTTGTTATTACAACTTTGTTATAACGAATCTACCAGGTGTTCGTAGAAAACCTCTCAAAAGCAGAGCTTGTCCGAACAAGGGAGACCTTGGAGCTATAGCTTGAAAATTGGAATCCGAACCACTCTAGCTCCGTGATGGCGGTGGGGATCGAATCCGGGCCGCCTGGGTAGGAGCAAAAACTCCTAACACCTCGACCACTTCGCTATCAGGCAGATGTTTGCGGATTTATTATACTAGAGCAGCAACCCATACTCTCTTTGGACTATATGCAACAATTTTAGAGTAGTGTGACAGGTCCCAATAAAACATGCCACAAAAAAGCTTTGTTTTACTCCTGCCTATTTCCAACCTACCCCTTAAACCGGCATTCTCTTCAGTAAATGCTGAAAATAATCGCTTATTCATATCCTGCATATATGTTTAATAACACTTCTGTGAAGCGCAAACCTCAAGCATTTTTCATGTAGGATGTGTATAAGGGATTAATTTCAACATTTACTGAAGAAATTGCGGGGATTATGGGTGAGTTTAAAACTGAGGCAGGAGTAAATTCCAGTTTTTTTTTTGCATGTATGAATGTACTGATTCCTTCTTCAGTATGATTATTTCATATCAACTATAATATCCATGACTTTGGAATCGTCCGTAAATATCGCAGAAGGGTTATGTCAAGTGGGATAAAACACATTTTGGTTACTCAGATACTCATATAAGTATTATATTTGCATGAGGAAGTAGAAGTTTTCAAGAACGATACAGACATTTGGTATTGGTTGGTATTGGTTGGTATTGGTTGGTATGGATGGTGACTGATGCGCTGCGACCTAGTTAGATCTATTGTGCCCCATCTTCTTCTGCTATCTCAAGGTGTTCTCGTTTACAGCATCCCCTCAAGCCTCAGTTCCTTCAGGAATTTTAGGATTTTGAGGGTGTCCATTTGTGGTATTTCTTCCACAGTCAGCTGGTGTGATTCCAGTATATTTAATCTTTTGTGGTGTACAGCATAACACTCCATCAATATGTGGTGAGGTGTTTCAGGATGTTCCCCACAGAATCTGCAGGTGTTGTCCTCTTCTAAGCCTAGCTTCCTTAGGTGTTCTTTGAGTCTGCAATGCCCTGTTAGAAATCCTGTGATTGTCTTTAGACTAGTTTTACTGAGGTTAATCAGTGTTTTCGATCTTGCTCAGTTGAAATTGCCGAGGAGATCTTTGGCCTGCCTTAGCCCTGGAAGTCTTTGCCAGTACATACATACATTTACTTTTCCTTCCACTTTTCCTTCCGCTAGAAATGGCAGTGGCGAATTATCGCTACTGCCATTTCTCTAAGGTGTTCTGAGAAAACGAACGCATTTTGTGAGAAATTACTAGGTATATTTCTTGTGGAGAATTGAATTATCTTTCACCTTGTTGAAATTGTTTTTTTGAATCTCATACTTTGCGAAACAAAAAAAAATTTTTAAACACATTTTTTTGGGTTTCACTTGTAGCTTACATTTGTCTGTCGTTACTGTACTATTAAACTAATACGATATGATGAAAAATCTTTACAGATCTTATTGCACACTTGGAATCCAAAATTGTTTTAATTATAACACTTTTATTTCCGTGGAAAAGGATTTCCCAAGTTTTGAGAATGTCAGTAAATTCTTGTAGAAACATATTTTATCAATTAGTCCTTACTCCACAATAAATAGTTATGAATCATCATAACTAATAAACGGGCATATGAATGCAAGACTATAGGCATGTTTATCAAAAATTTGCCGGTTCTTCAAATACTACCAAAAACTTTGTTTCATAATATTTCTGAATTACTTCGCCGGACTAAAATGATTGACAAAGCCGAGCCTGGAAAATGATTAATCGTCATAACTCGGAAAAAACATTAAAACATTTTACGTGGTTCGTTTAGACCAAATATGAATATAAACATGAAACAGCATTGCAGAGTTGCTATTAACTAACCATTAGCTGACAACTCCGAGCGGATCAATTTCCTTGGAGTAGGTAAATATTTATACATTATATGTATATTCAGTACATGTAATTGTTGATTATGTATTTGCATTGTCATGTAATGTTCTAGTTTGAATAAACAAACTATTATTATAGATCGCATGCATCATAATCATCGCTTCCAATTGTTATCGAAAAACTTGTTTTCAACAAACTCTGTCGGAATGGGGGTCACATATGGTTACCTCTTCCCATAGAGTAAGATCCCAAAGCCCCCAGCTGCCCAATTCTTGAAATCTGATTTCAAGAATTGGGTCCCAACGTACAGTAGTACACACATAGCTGCGAACGTAGTACCTAGTGTTAACGCAAACGTATATGCAGTAACATAATTATTTTATTCTTTGAATTCTTCCACAAACATGAGGGTTCCTATATGTGTGTATCCGATTGTAACTGTTTTAGCTCACTGACCCGTGCTTACAACCTATCCTTTTCCTTCGATTACCTTCTCACGTTATTCTTTGCGTTGACTGTAACTTATTTTCTGGAGAACAGAATTCATACTAAGTATAGAGTGGTATTGCTATGTACCTTGAAAGCATTTGTACTCAATTATAATGGCTGATTTTTTTACAAATATGTTTTGTATAATATTATATCATAATGATATCTAGCACTGCAAGACACCTCTTGACAGCCATTACTTTCGCTAGACGCTTTAAAGCAGCCAAAAAAATATTTTCACTTTGTTCATATCCTAACGCTTGATTCTTATATATGTGACAAATTGTAGGGGACAAACATCCACCAAACACAAAATGAAACATTTTTTCAGGACTATTCAAGGACAACAGTCTTTTCAAAGCAGTACCTATCTTATCGGGGTAAATTAATTAACTTGTCCTCCTACATTTGAGCACGTTTGTTGTTTTTGTTTGTTTTTTTTTTGAAATTTCACTTGGCGTATCTTTCTGTGTGAAGTTGTCACACGATTGCGCTTTCTGTTAACTGATAGCAATCTCGTGCACCTTTCTACCCAGAACATCAACAGACTAGGATCTGGTAATCTTTGTATTTGTTACACCAGAGTCAAAAACCCCACGAATGAGTGCAATCGGAATGGCAGAAGGAATGATATGCAGGTTCTGTCAGGAAGAAGAGGAAACATCACTTATACATATACTTTTTTATATTCTGGTTCCCACGTAAAGAAAATCCTGTAATGTTCAGAAAACATCGTGAGAGCCCAGGAAAAATGGGTAAAAACTGGTTCTTCTTGGATTTCTGAAGGCTGCACTGAGGAGACGAATGGTTCTTTCGACTCATTGTGTGCTTTATTACTGCACTCCATCTACGGAAATAGTTCTCCTGGACGGGTCGGATGTGTACCTTATAAATAATAAGAAGTTGACAGAAAGTGCAATACCACCATGATATAGAAATTCGAGTTTTTGAGAGGCACTTCTGGCAATGGACCTCACATGGTTTTTCCATGAAAGGGTACTGCTGGTTATAATATTGAGTATTGAAATGGAAAATTTTATTGTTGATGATCCTGGCAAAGTTACGCGCCCTCTGTGAGTACGGTCTTTCTAGAGAAAATATTTTCTTGGGATTTCTACGCATTAAATTCTAGCAGTTTGTTTGATGTTCATTCTTTAATTTTTACTAAGTCCGTAAATGAATTGTTCACATCTCATTCCTGGTTTCACTAGCTGTCAAACCCCGTGCCGCTGAAGTCATCGCCAAATTTTCGCATTCCGTATTAGAGAGTCATGGCAGACAATTCGCTGAACAGACTCATAGATGTTTATTTTATTGTAGACCATACTTTTTATGTATTTCAACATTCTACTCAGTTTGCGTGTATCCAGTTTCAATATAATGCATTCAAAAGTATCCAGTCCAAACCATCATTCAACGTAAAGAGAAAATACCACTGGAAATACCCATGAAACTATACAAGCTGCTATCAGAGCTTTGAAAGAGAAAGAGTTGAAGAGTTGATGTGAAGGAAAAACAATATTGGTTCTAGAATGGATACCTGCTGAGCACCAGCATTTATATGTAGAGTATCGGATGATAAACCACCAAACATCCTTATGGAGAGATCGGTCTGAGAGAATGATAGATAGTAAGAAATACAACTGGTGGGAAAGGGCAAGCCATGAAATGGAAATTTGCCGAAAAGTTCTGGGTGCCAAACGCGATCAAACGCATTTGAGATATCTGCAACATCCAGAGCTTCACCATATTTTTCGATAGATTACTGTCATTTTTTGGAAATGCTGAGAAAAGCACACGAAGACCATCCTGGTCGGATGAATTGTAATGCTATATGAGCGTTATACTGCTCTATGATGTAGAAAAAGAGCGAAGTATGAGATTGTGATCGGAGTTCCCAAGTGGAGCACAAATTTCCATACTACTTGGATCAGGATTGGTGGTGTATTGTCATCATAAATTTTTATAGGTAGCTCGACCAATTGCCCTAGACCATTTGTAATAGCGAAGTCCTCAGCTTGACCAGCTGACCCGTCTGTTTTGTTGGAATACTTGTGCCAGGTAAAGTTGGGTACATTGAAATCTACCTTTATAGTTGTTGGATAGTTTTGCTAAATAAAGTCTAATTTGAGTGATATATGAACTCGGAGAGACCAGTAAAGCATAGTTCATTAGGAGATAAGTGAAGGCAGCAGAGGAGTTTGATATGTTTGATTACAGCCGGCTCGAATCACATCAAGTCAAAGTCTTTCGGCTCCAGACTCTCTTATTTAATCCCTTCTCATTTTCATGATGGGTCAGTATTAGACTGAAGGCAAACACCACCTTAGAATCTTATCGTGGGGCGGGGTAATTACCCCTAATACCCCCCTCCTTAATACGATAGACCCCACCAGGTCCCAGTGTTACACCCTCACTTTGAACCCTGCATCTGGCTCGTCAGTTTTAAACCATCACTTCAACCAACCCCCCTCCCCCATTCTATAAGCGCCTGAAAAGGCCAGGGCAATATAGTAATAATATCAATAATACTCCCTCATCAACAATTGTGAGTGTACCTAGAACATGTGCAGGTAGAGGACGGCTATTATTATTATCGTTTCTCGTGGTGAACCGGGGCGACTTTTCAGCTGTAGGAAAATCCGGAAAACCTACAACACCACCCCTATTTGAATTAATAATATATTTATTATCAAAAAACACAGTAATATAGCATTATCCTTTGAATTTTTCTCCTCGCATAACTTACGATAATCTGTCCCGGACAATTTTATCTTTTAATCCATACTCCATGAAAATTGAAAAACTGTATACTCGACAAAGACCAGACTGCCATTACATTACCCACTTGCCAGTACTGCTGGGCTGTGCTGGGGTACAATCTCTTAGAGTATGCAATATACAGATAGACAGAGAGAGAGAGAAAGAGAGAGAGAGAAAGAGCAAGAGGTATGAAATTTATTGGTTTTTCGAGCTTATGGTGGGAAAAATTTGTTATGTAAGTCATTGTAATACTATATTTGTAAAATATCTGAAAGGGGCGCTAAGAACGACATTCTGTAAAGGGCAGATGGGGCATACTGTCCGCCTTCGCCCCACACCCCGTGACGCCCACAGTGTTACCCCTTTCCTAAAAATCTAAATGGGGAGGTATTTTGAATCTGGAGTATTTAACTCGAGGAGATTTCATGTCAAGGCCAAGATGTGAAGTTTTAAAAATAAGGCTATGTAAGTGAGTCTCATGACAGGAATAGGTCTGGAAAGGTCGCAGGGTAGAGACTTATAGCACGGAATCCCAAAACTAATTTATTCTAAATATCTTACTTTGATGGTTGTTCATATTCTATCCTTTTTATTCTTCATGGTGTACTTAATTGATATCTTCCGGAATGTGAGACAGTACACGTCTCTTATCCAAACCGTAAGAATTTTGACGATTAAGTTGTATTACTTGTTACACGGTCGATTTTCATTATTATTATTATCATGGAGTTTGATAAATGAAGTGAGTTTCAGATCGGCAAGCGAAATTTCATTTTGTTATACCACAATTCGTGATTTTAAGAAAACTTCTCATAATTCCCAAATGAAATGTTGACAGGGGAGTTCAGCAACTTCCACCATAAATCAGGCTACTTCTTTCAAAAGTTATGCAAATTTCAGATCGCATTTTCTCGCCGCGCCAGTGAAAATAAACATCATCGACTTCATTTCAAGTAGCCATAATTTTCTCTTGAAGCGAAATATTCCCAGCTACGAATATTCATACGGAAGGAAAATCTGAAAAGTTTGCCAATAATCATAAAAGCCGTGCGTTTAAAAATAATAGTGTGCTACAGGGGCGTAACTCGGAAGTCAGGAGGGGAAAGCTAGAATGTAGCGAGCTGTTTCATTCCAAAAGTTTTGCAGAAGTCAACTATCACGTAGATTTTGATTCATATTGCACGAACCTAATCAAGTTTAGAACCCATGGTTTTGAACTTACAACATTGCGACTCTGAAGGCACTGCAGTTTCAACAGTGTGATTGTAAACATTCTTGATAAGAATACAGTAAAAAATTAGTAATTTTGTCAAAAATAAAACGAGATCAAATTGTTTGTTAACTCTATGTGTTATTGTACCTGAAAGCGATTTGATCGAGTTTAAGATTTTTGTCAAAATTTTCGATGGTGGCATCTACTGCTATGGTCATTAGACGCGTGTTCTGGGTAGGTTGTTTTACTAACTCCTTACGCCACTTTAGGAGCAGCACTGTTGATTTTTAACAGTGAATCGTGGAGGATTACTGCTAGTCGAAAACCAGATTTAAATCCTTGTAGTCCAGTCAATGGCCATTATACCTTCTATTTATCCCATACAGCACCGATTTTCATTAAAATTCGGATATAGGTTCTATTTACCATCTCTTCCAAAGTCTACGCTGTCAGCTGTGCCAAAGGTTGCTTTTTCTTAGGGTGTGGATACCACCCCTTCTTGGGGGTGAAAAATGTTTCATTAATAATAAGTGCGGAAAGCGATGAACTATCTAATTCTAAGCAACTTTTTTCCATGACGTTTTTCCTGAAAGTCGATACTTTTCGACTTATTCGCTAGTGAAATTGTCGGTTTTCAGGCAAAAGAAAACACGTTTTCAGACACTTTTTAGCGAATAGGAAAAATATGCATTTAATCGAAAAACGTGCAAAATTATAACTTATAAAAAAACAAAGAAAAACGTGTAATTATGATGTATGCAAACCTAATACAAACTGAATTATTGCTTGTTGAAAGTTGATTGATATTTTCAAACGCTAAAATGGAAAGTTTCTACGTACAATAACCAAAAACCAACGCAATTTTCGGGAAAAACTCATAAAACTTTCAAAACTTCAAAAACATTCATTTATTTTTTTTATAAAAGTTCCTAGCATCAAAATTAGGTATGAAGAGAATAATGGTGATTCCTATTTTTTCGTTAGAAAAAAATAGTGAAAATCTCACCCTCTCTTTTACCCCATATGAAAAAGATCGTTTCCATTTTACTATTCACTTTATTCATGTCCTCATAATACGTTCTGACTGTTAGACGAGGGGGAAATCGCTGGGGAATTTTGGCGTACATGTCTTGGGTATTAGTGGCATTACTAGGGTATTAGGGGCATTACTCGGGTATTAGTTGGGAATTAGGGGCATTACTTGAAAATTATTGGGCATTAAACTGGTGTATGACTTGGGCATTAGAGGAATGAGTTAGGAAATATTGGGCATTACTCGAGCATTACATGGGTATTGCAGGAATAATTCGGAAGTGAGAGAACAATTACTTCACAATAATAATCGGTGAAAGGTCATCCGACTAGTACTTGCTAACGAAAGCAACATGGAGACACGATTTTACATTTTTCTTGCTTTTCTGACGGGCATTACTGGCATTACTTGGAGGGTATTACTCGGGAATTACTGGGTATTACTCGGGAATTACTTGGGTATTAGTGGCAATACCTACGATTCTTATGAATTAGTGTACACAATCTCAGCGATTTCCCGCTCGGTGTTAGACCAGTTAGAAGTACTTATTTTTGAAAAAAATTGAGCTTGAAGAGAGAAAATCATTTTCATAAGTAAGCGAAAAATCGCCTTTTCTTCAAAATAACTCAAAAACTATTAATGGTACGCAACATTTCTTTGAGAACAAAATCGTAGGTTTTACTTGAAAATTTTGGCGTTTTTTTTTTTGTATAGGATGAAAAATGAATGAAGATATGTCCATTTAAACCTTGCGTGTGTTCGCGCAAAGTACCTTGTTTGGGCTCTTTCAGCATGAACCTTTTTGAAAATAAGATCTACAAACTGCTTTTTTGAAGAACTTGGTTGCTTGAAAGCTAAGCGAGTTATGAGGAAAAACCAAAAGCACATTTTAGTAGAAATTAGAATATGTATATTAGTATATTGATGAATGCACACAGTGGCTATATTTTAGGCCTAGTTGAACTTTAACTTATATATATATATATAGTGTATGTGTATTTTTGTTTAGAAATTTGTTTAGGTTATAAGGACATACATAGAGAGTAAAATATCAAATTTGTACCACCAAACTAGTAACAAGTCGAACCGTTTTTAAAACGATATTTTAGAACAAATAATAATTTGGTCCAAATTTCGTATTGACTTATTATTATAGGAATATGAGGAAGCCGCCTAAAGTCCGAAAATAGAAAAATACGAAAATACGAAAAAAAAATATTTTGCTGCGTAGATGGTTGTGATTCTAACTCTGATAATTGTTTTCAATAACAAACAACTTTTCTAAATAAACTTCATTGATAAGGTCAAAAATGAGTGTAGTTTACTCTTGATTAAAATTCGTATTTTTTGTTCTTCCCTGTACACTGTTTGGAAATTTAGAATTTTGATAACTCTAAAACGAGTTTATCCGCAATCCGTAAATTCCTGACAAGCAAGTTTTGCTAGAATATTCTATCAATGTTTCACTTTCAGTAAGGTTATTCTGGACTTCCATTGTCTGTACGGACAAAGATTTTTTTTTTCACGACGCTTCCTGTAAAAGAATATTATCACAAAAAAAACCAACCATATCCCAGATAGCACCTCATATTGGCTGAATCTTGTTTTCATATTGGGCCAATATGGATATATTGTAAATGTAAAAATTATATTGGATTGGTGCATATTGGAAAAACAATATTTCATGAATAATATCGGTGAAATATTGGCTTAATCTGTTTTGAATGTACATTGTGTCATAAAATATTGGGTCAATATTGGTTGAATAATTTGCACCAATATCGTTAGAGCGATATTGCCTACATATTGTTTCCTGCATCTGGCTCCAATATTGCGATTTCAATATTCCTCACATATCGATTTTAGATATAAAAACAATATTGTATATCCAAGTTTGATAGCATATTGGTGGAATATTACTTCATCCATATTCAAATTAAATTGACCCTATATTGATTGAGATTGTTCTGAAAACCTCACGCCAATATTTGAAAGACAATATTGATACAATATCACAAAATTAATTTATCGCCATTATTGAAATTCGAATATTGGCCGAATATTCAATAAACAATATTGAAATGAATTATGATCAAACTTAGGTAAGAAACCGCTAGATGGCCCCACATATGGAATGACAGCTGAATCATAGTAACGTATATTAAATGAGGTTTCTGTCATAACCTTCGTAATAACTATCAAATTCAACAAAATCTGATAGTTTGTATCATAATTCTCAGCAGCCGAAAAGCCCACAAAACAACCAAGTTGGAGAGTATATGTCCCGAACGAATTTCGGTAGGCCACGCCCACCGCCTAAAAATCTAATTAAGAAACACTCACGACGGCTACGGCGCCGTTTCTTCAGTACGCTCCTGGTCTTGAACTGAGTAGGGACCGCTTTAATCTACGAAATAAGTGTTTTCCGCAGAGAACTTCAAATTATCTGAAATCTTCGCACAAATTTGCGGACTTCAGCGAAAGTGCTTTCGCTTCTGACATCCATCAAAATTATTGTCTTCCATGTGCATGGAAGAACTTCGGCTGCTTGAGAATCTGGGAAACTTTGCGAATTAGAGAAATTTTAAGCCTGCTATTTGGTAGCTTGGTAATTTTCCAGCCGTCCACCGCAGAGTTGTATTACCTAAATAAATACAATCTTTTATTTCCTGACCCGTTCCTGGTTCCTGGTTCCTGAATGGTTTTAGATGGTTGTCCGGAAAAAGAATGTCTGGTAAGACAAATGGTGTTTCTCTTAAATAAACTCACATTGAACTTTATGAAATTTTGGTTGATAAGTTTCCTGATTTGACTCTATTCATACTTTGAAATTTAAATATAAAACTTTTGTTTTTGTTTGTTTTCCGTGAGACAAGAATAGAATCAGAAATTGATGCTTAAAAACTAATTTTTATTATTTAAACTTTAAACAAATTACATTACAACAAATATTTTACTGGTACCGGGCTAAAACCGGGCTAAACCGGTGGTCGGTGGTCTGGCGGTCTAAGGCGCAGGCCGTTCAGAACTTCAGTATAGCGGTAGTCGGTTCGAGTCCGATGTAGGTACGAGGGATTTTTTCTCAAGTACCCAATATCGGAATCGATAGTCGACCACAGTCCTTGTTGAAAGCAAGTGTATTGTGTGTTGTCTAGATGCCAATCTCGGCTAATGCTAGCTTGGAGTGCACGCCGGCCACCCGAGGTGGTGCTGTAGGTTTTCCGGGTTTTTCTGCAGCTGAAAAGTGAATACGCCACCAAAAATCGGTAAGTCGCCCCGGAGCGCCACGGGAAATAATAATAATAGCCGTCCTCTACCCGCACAGGCCATGCCTTTGGGTACACTCTACGAGGGTTTATGAGGTATTATTATTATTATTATTATATTATCGTCCCGACGATATGCTTTTCTTTCAGGTGTCGATCCGACTAGCACTGTTGCAGCCATCGATACAGCTCTTCTGGGCTTATTTGAAAGAATTCGTACTATGGAGTGCTGGTCGCCTAGACCTAAAACATTACAACAATTTAACACAAATTGCACATGTATAACTTTCGCGAGACTTACCTTAAATTCGTTGAATTTTTTGTTGTCTATTGGTCTCCAGACTCTGGAAGGAAATATTAAATTACTTTCAAGTCTTTGATATTAAATACTCGATTAGCGAGTTTCCCATTAACAATACACAAAGGGTTGTGGTTTCACAATCAAAGATGTGGAGTCCTAAGCCTCCTGCGTTCGTTGATGACACTGCGCGGCGAGTTGGCGGGAGTATTCCACCGTTAGAAGGCGCCGGCCAGTTTGAGGTCGGAGCTGCCTGGCAGAGTTTCTCGGGCACACCCCGAGATTATTTTAATACCGAGTCAGCCCCCCTAAGACATTTCTCACAATGCGTTTGCGTCAATCTACTCAGTGGTTAATTGAAGTAGAAATGAAACTGTAGAATTATCAAATTATCCGACATTTTCTGGAAATATTTCATGAATGTTTCCAAGGCAACATATTCACTTTGAATATGTTACCAATATTGTTAAATATTTTGTGGTCAATATTGCTTTCACAATATTTCACTAAGATTATTTGTATAATGTCGTAATGTCGTAATATCGCCGAATGTTCATATTTTTTTCTTACCAATATTGTTATTTGAATATTTTCCAATATTTTCATAATATTGTACCAATATCGTCCCAATATGACTACTTGGGATACGTTGGAGGAATTGGCGTTATGAAATGTCCAGCAAGATCCTACCGTTTATCGTCTGTGGCATGAAAGAATTATATCAGAAAAAAATAAGCAGTCTGTTTCCAAAAGTTTCTTCGTATAAGAAATCGAAAATGTCGAGGAATTTAAAAAAAGCATCCTTCAGTAATTCAGAAAGCTACCCAATTCCTTCCTACTTTTCCTCGGATCACACTATGTTGTCTGAATATTACACGATATTATATTTCGTTGGAACCAAAACACAAAAAACAGCTTTTGAATATTATTTTCAAATTCCTCAATTACTTTTCGGGTTTGCGTTTTGATTCACACTATTGAATTAATTTGAAATTTCTCCACTGTTCATTTTCTGTACGCCAGTGGCTAGCAGATATGACTAAGTGTGATAACTCTGAAGGAAGCGCAAGTAAGTGAACTTGTTTTGGCAATATATAACATCCAAAACAGCAAGTTGAAGTGTGCTTCTCATCTCGTGGATTAATACTTCTTTCGAGTTCGAGTGGATGAAGTTGTTAAAGTTTGAGGATAAGCTGCATTTTTGGAAGGTATATGTCTGGAGTGGGAATAGAGCATTTTGGTTTATGTATATCTGAGGTTTCGTAGGGGTTTTGAGAATAATGGTTGAATAGTTGGGATGTTGAAACTTCCGCAATATCTTGACGAAATAGAAATAGTGGTTATAATTGATGTATAAGTTTGAGACACTTATAGTTCACCTACATGATAATGGAACATATTATTTTTGTGGAGATGATGAATATTTCAAGATAAAATCATTTTGTTCCTCTATAGAAAGTAGATAAAATTTACGATGCAGAAAAACTCCACATCGATACACCATGGACTTCTACCACAGGTTAAGTAGATAAAAACATAATGCAGTAATAATGCACTTAACAAATTCAAATTTGAACAATTTACCATCATTAACTTATTAGAGACTAATCCAACCCTGTATGTTTTACTCTGCATTGATTGGCTGCCGTGGTTAGTCATAATAGCTGCAGCGTTGTTTTCGAATATTCCTGATTCTTTTTTAACGATTCGGCGGCTATACTTTAGATGTCTCTCAGCGATTCTCAAAATGCGTAGAGCCTTTCTAGGGCGATGCCGTCAGAAATTTCTTTAATGTGAGTTGGCACGGCGTCAGTGAAAACTACTACAATCACATGTACTGATCCGGCTCCATTTCGTTACGAAACCTCCGCGAATGAAATGATCAAAAAACGAGTGAAAGAAAAAAATCAAATCTGCTTAAGAATAATGTTATTTCTCGAAATATACAATTTTGGTATTTGATGATTAATGGTAAAATAATTAAAGAAGATAATAGAACCTATTCTTTTCATTCATTGTATTCTCATATGTCCTGTCCTGTGTATTATAACATACAATTTTCGTCGAACTCAATTCTTAATGAAGTATTATGTTCACGTACAAAAATTGTTTTGAACAACAAGCAAGCAGACTACTCTTTCAACTAAAATATATGTTGAAAAAAAAATAGATTAATGTGAAATAGTGACGCAACATATTATCTTTGTAGTATATTAGTGTAATTGTGATTATAGATATTACTGTTAATATATTGCTCCTTATTCAGTATTTACTCATTTTTCCATTATTTTGAAAAAACATTACTCGACCATACACTGACGTTCCCGATTTATTCCTTGGCTCTCTGCAATAGTTCATAACGCTAGTTTGTCAACTCAATCACTATAACGAAGTGTCAATATAAAGTCGAACCAATTTTTTTACCTAGTTTGTTCTCAAGTACATTTTCAACTTTTGACGAACCAGTTCCTCACTAAATCCAAAGAGGCAAAATCATATGATTTAGTTTTCTGTTCCAGATCATGAATTCATCTCTGTATGATTGGACTCACTCTGTGACTTGTACACAAACTCTGAATAAATATCCTTCATCTTTATATCTTATTTACCACCAGCAGCTTGTTTTCATGACAGTTTTTTATTTATTGAAACAGTATCTTCATCCCAGTCCTTCATTTGATCATCGAAGTTTTCCGTTCGAAAGTCAATATTATTTACACGTGTCTCCACTTTTTGATCTACTCCATTGGACCATTCGAATATATTTTCTATGTCGGCGAGCATAAATTTTCCTCAAAACTCTACATGAGTTTATTGTTTATCACAAACACTTTTTCTTTTGGGTCTAAAATGAAGTCATTGCGATAAGGATTCTTTATTATTTTGAGGTTGGTCAAGTAAAAGTCAGAAAAGTTATTGTCGAGAAATTCATCTGTGATCAATGAAACTGATAGCATTTGTCATTTCTGATATTTACTGTTATTAAACCATTTTTCAATAAAAAGCTAATAACTAAATTTTTTATTTTAATTTTTACAGAAAAGCCTCTGTAAAAAATAGTGAAATATTAAATATCGCTGTACTAATACTGATGAAATAAGTATGAAGAGTTATGCTGAGATACATTTGTTGAACAATATTTGAGATCAATAATTGGTAGTGAACCTTAAAAAAATTACCAAATATAAGTGGTTGATACATTTTGATTGAAAGTTTGATTTTGTGGAGGAAATCCAATTCTTGACATGATTTTTTGGGTTTGTAACCTACTACAATCTGAAAATGAAAAAAAATGTTGATCCAAAGAAATCTGTACAAGTGTAAAAGGGCAAATCAATTAATTTGCCCGATAAGTTACTGCGTTCACAAGACTGCTTCTTGAATGATATTAATTTTTGTCAGTAATGTACCCTACACTAAACTTGCGTATCTGAAAAAATAAGATCAAATTAACCAAGAATACTTCTCCTTTTTTCAGTTTTCAGCGCCTTTTCAGCAAGATTTCATTTGACTCTGTCAAAGAAAGATCTTATTATTTCCAAACCGAAATTCAAATACAGTTTTCAGTTTTGATAAAGGAGGCAGATACAGCCTCCGAATCGTCAACATTTTTCAAAAAAGAGAAGTATTCTTGGTTAGTTTGATCTCATTTTTTCAGATTGGCAAATTCAGTGTAGGGTACGTTACTGACAAAAATTTATTTCATTTAAGACAGCAGTCTTGTGAACGCAGTAACTTATCGGGCAAATTAATTAATTTGCCCTTCTACACTTGTACAGATTCCTTTGGATTAACATTTTTTCATTTTCAGATTGTGGAAGGTTACAAACCCAAAAAATCATGACAAGAATTGATAGATATCTTTTCTCAACGGTTTAATTTTTATGAATTGAAGCTGACTTTAGTGAAGACTAGAATATCAGAACAGATCCAACAAATACACGCAAATGCGTCATTGATGATTTTATGTTTTCCATTATATTTTTTTATGAGACCGTACTCTGAACAACGCAAGGCTTGAAACAATGTGCTGACAATGTTTTTCATTTTTGCCATTTCTTCTTTATCCTGCTTTTTGACAACCGACGTATCTAATCATGAACTTGTTAATTTACTATTTACAAAATACGATGCAATTAAAAATTCCACTTTTACGAAAAACACTCACTCACTGGACAGCTTTGCAATATGTTATTGAAAGCATCCCACTTGAATTGAACATTTGATCTGATTACACTATTTTTTTTCAAGTGTTCGAAAATGTCTGTACTCCTAAAGTTCCTGAGAACTGCTACAGCATTACATTGCTCTCTCAAGAAAGTTGACATCGATTAGGGGATTACTTTGTTACTTCGGAGTCAGTTGAGACCATTTTCAATGAATCGATTGAGTCAACAAAACGAACGATGATTCAAGTGGACAATGGTATATATTTTCTATTCTGATACCTATAGAAAACATTTGCTGATTGACCTAAATAGAATATCGATACCAGGATAAATATTGGGTTACAGGAATAAAAGGTATTGCTACACTTCATTGGATTGAGGTCAGTTCTTCATCTTCTCTTGACCATTCGTTATAAACTAGAGAGCGGAATAAAACTGGGATGAAACATTTATGATTATTTGAAATATTTTTAGCTGAATTGGGTTTGATGAAACATGTTGGATGCTATAACATAATGAGGTGTGACTCATAAATGACGTCTCCCGACCATTCTATTTTCGAAAATTAGAGACGTATTACAACCTCTACTGTGATGATACTTTAATTAAATTTTCTTTCAGTTGACATACACGCAGCACATTCAATATACCCTTTTATTAAAATACAGGCTTCCCTTATTTAATTTAAATATAGAAATAGTCACTTTTACTTAAGGATCCTCTATTTTGACATAATAGAAATTATCTGCCAAATTGAAATTTGACGTTTTTGAAGAAGCAACTATGAAGATTGCCCAGATAGCACCTCATATTGGCAGAATCTTGTTTTCATATTGTAAATTAAATGTAAAAATAATATTGGGCCAATATTGGTTCACATTGTAAAATCAATATTTCAGTAATAATATTGGTGTAATATTGACTCGACCTGTTCTGGATGTACATTGTTACATACAATATTGGGTCAATATTGGTTCAATAATTTTTAACATAATCGATAGAGCGATATTGCCTACATATTGTTTCCAGCATCTAGATCCAATATTGCGATTTCAATATTCCTCCCATAACGATTTCAGAGATGAAAAACAATATGGTGTATCCAAGTTTGAAGGCACATTAGTGGAATATTATTTCATCCATATTCGAAAAATTATATTGACCCTATATTGATTGATATTGTTACGAAAACCTCACGGCAATATTTGAAACAAAATATATAAACAATATTACAAAATAAATTTTTCACTATCATTGAAATTTCAATATTGGCAATATTCAATAAACAATATTGAAATGAATTATAATCAAACTTGGGTAAGAAACCGCTAGATGGCCCCACATATGTAAGGACAGCTGAATCATAGTAACATATATTAAATACGGCTTCTCAGGCGGAGTGCGGCAATTCCTACAAGTAAAAAAAACACTTCACTCACGAGTTTCGTACAGTATTTTTTCTACAACTGTCAAAAAACACATGCAAATATGAAATGAATTTGGCATAATTATTGATTCATAATTCCAACAAAGTTAGAAGAGTATGCCGGAGAGTTGAGTTTCAAACAAATGAATCGAACAATTTCGACAGAGTCAAAATACCTTTCTCTTCACACTATGCCGCAAAATGGAAAATTTGAAGCGAATATTAAAATAACATATTTATCGAAGTCAATATTATTATTATCATTAATGTTGACTTGTCTTTCGAATAACTAGTCCAGATAGATTTGTCTTCAAAATCAAACAATACTCGTGAAGCTACGAATACCTTTTTCTTTGCACTATGTCAAGGAAATCTCATATTTGCACTATCCACGATTTTCTCCGTTCAATATTCATCACTTTTCATTTCTACTCAAATTAAATTCATAGTTATCAAGAATTCGTTATCTGGATAGATGCCTAATTTAACAAATTTCTTTAATTATTGATGTCAACTAGTTTCTGACGGCCAAACAGCCAAAGCTACCTTGGATTACCTATTGTGGATTAGGTCCAATAGTTCATATGCTATTATTGTGAATATATTCGCCGTGATTGTTTGGAATTTTGATAATACTTATTTAATAGTGAGAATGCTAAGAATATTATTCGTGAAACATTTGTATATTAGATATTTATAGGTAATTATTTGCCAAAGAAAATGAAAACTGGCTTTATGACAGGATTTCGTTATTATTCGGATCTGTCATTGTTGTTGCATGAAACAGCCGTTAAAAAGAGTGCACTTTTTTTCACGCTTTTCCGTTTAATAATGAAATCGTATGTTGATAGTGATCTATTGTAATACTTTATGCACACAAACCACACAAATAAAGTAGACTCTTTTTGACAGTTGTAGAAAAATTACTATTTTCTTTCCTGTATAGCGTTACTTCCATCAACGTTTCTCTTGTGAGAATACAGTGTTTATGTTGCTCGTTTCATATGAAAAATTACTCGGGTTGAAGAAAAAACTGTTGATGTGTTTCGGGAGATATAGAACGCATAAATATTTATCAAAAAATGGAGGCCGTTTCCGCCTGACCCAGGAAGTGGTCCAACGAAACTGACCATAACTCAACGGGTCTCCGCTGTCTGTACTTATACGTTTAGGTGCGGATTCCTGAATTTGGAGGGTAGATCGGGAGAGACATTTGAAACTTTATAGACGTCGACATACACGGTGGTACAAGAAAGATGAAAAAAATAGTAGTCTAAGACCAAGCAGTGTCGGATTGTACCACTGGGATACCGAGAAATTTCCCGGTTGGCCCTCATGCCAGGCAAGCTGAGGCCCTCAAAGAGGCCCCTAATTTTTAAAAAGTAAATTTCAATTTTACTAGCTTCATAATCTCAAATATTGGCAAAATAGTGAGGAAACGCAAGCTGGATGCAAGGAATATAATGGGCGTTTTTTTGACAGTGCCTCCAATATTTCTTGGCAGTACAATAGATTACAAGCCCAAATAAAGAAGAATACAACATTGTCATTATATACGTGGTGTTATGCCAACGTTTTGAGTCTAGTCGTATGCGATAAAACAGAAAGTTGCATAAAATGTAAGAACTTTTTTGTATTGTTGAATAGAACGAGTGTCTTTATGTCAGAATCCTATAAGAGAGACGCAATATGGAAAAAACAGTTCAGATCCAAATTTCAACGCCTCAGCAAAAATCAGCAATAGCCGCTGGTGGAGCAAGACTAAAACATTGGAGAGTAAATTTGGATTATTACTTATATGAAAGACTAAGTCGTCAACATAGCATCAGCTAGGTTAGGTCCCTCCTATAAATTAAACCTTCCTGATTGTCAAACATTTTGATATAGGTACTCAACTAAGTAATAGATAGTATAAGAAGATGTTTCGTTTTATGTTATTTTATTTTTCATACTTTAATAGTTATGAATCAATAAAATATATTTCTTTTTTACCTGTTTTAGATATGTTAGAAAGTTCCTTATTTTACCAAAGATTTGATATAGTCAACTAATAAGTTGTTTTGTGTTATTTTAATTTTCCTAGTTAGATGGGAATGTATCAAAACATTATTATTTTTATTTCTTAACTGCTGTGAAATAAATATACCTTTTATACCAAAGATTTTGTATATGGCTAATAAAACGTTTTTTGTTCTGTTTTTGTTATTATTTGTACCTAGTTCAGTAGTTATGTATTTTTTTCGTAATTTTTGTTTCATAGTTCAATAGTTATGTATCAATACAACATTTTTATTTTATGTTGAAAAGGGGAACATTCTCCATGAAAATTGAAAAATGTGATTTATTTGTAATATCTAAGAGAAAACAACTACTTCCCCGGCACAAGCCACGCTGAACATTATTATTATAATAATAATAAATTATTATTTAATGATTTTATCAATGAAAACTAGAGAGAATTAAAAAAATCAGTTATCTGAATGAAAATGCGAATTTTCACTTTCAGATTTTTTTCTTTCCTTTTCAGTTAGAGTCTTCTCACAATATCTATCAGATGTAGTTCAATGTCCAGCGTGGCTTGTGCCGGGAAGTAGTTGTTTTCTGTTAGATGGAGAATGTTCCACTTTTCAACATGAATACCTCCCAAGAGGTTATCTTGAACGATGGAAAATGGCGACTAAAGTTTGTCTTTCAGTTGCAGATGATTCCACAACAGATTTTATGAATGTCCTATTCATATTTTCGAACTAAAATTTTTATTTTAGTTTCTCCTTTAGCTCGATATAGACCAGCTGTCGTCCCCTTACGAACGGCAGCCCTCAAAAGTCGAAACTTGTGCGAGCCAAGGATTAACGAGGTTCTACTTTTTAACGTGCGATTCCTAGCACTTTCTCGGGTCATCGAATGAAAATCTGTAGTCGATAGGATTTGAACCTACACGACCAGCAGCATCAATGGCTTTGAACGCAACGGTACTAACACTGAGCTACCTGACCCTCATTTGATATAAATAATGAGATGTCTTGTTTTTTGTTATTTTAATAGTTCAGTAAAATCAGTGTACTGTCGAGAACTTTTCCTCGTGAATATTTTGTTACATATTGTCGGATTCTTGTACAGCGTTGTACTCAGAAAAAAATCGTCTATTAAACAATTGAGAAGAAATTCTATTGTATTCATTCGAAAAAAAATAGTACTGTTTCTGACATTAAGTTGAAATAGGATAACTTTGGAATTAGTGCCTTTTCATAGCAATTTTCTAGTAGGTAATGTCGTCACCTCTCAATGAATTAAAATCAAAAAAGGGTGCTACAGTTGTGGCATTTTTTGTGGTCTTTTCGCACACAATCCGACACTAGCCAAAATGTTACTAAAACCTGATAATCATTCACATAGAAATGATTTCTGGTAAACGGGCAGTTTTTGAAGAGTACTTTCAGGAAAACTCTGTTCTGCACGCAAGCACCTATGGAAAGTGGAGAAAATTTCCAGGAAAACTCGGAAAATCCGTGATGGAATAATAACTTGAAGGGGTTTAGCAATTTCTATATAATGTTTATCTACAAACTTGTAGAACGTACAAATCTCCACAACATATTTCCTACATATTTCTTTAAAAATTATTTCCTTTGGAAGATTATAAGCTAGAATTGATATATTCAGATATCCGCGCGAACAACTCGGTATAGCATAACATATATCCTGACGCTGGACTAAAATCTCTGTATCTCCCTTGTTTATAGTCGAAAATTCATGAACTTAATGGTTATTTGAAGGAAAATCCTTCAACAATAATTCTCATATACAGTGTGACCCATTTAAGATGGAAGCGCCCTTATAAAACTTACATATTTCAACCGATTGGAATGATTTTTTTTCGTTAGGTAGACATTCAAAAAGTCCACCAGGACACCAAATTTCATTAATAAATCTCCATTTCCAAGGTCAACCAATCTGATTTTTCAATGTCAAAAACCTAAAAAAATACTAGGGATTTTTTTAGAAAAAATCTGACTACATCACTGTATTTTCCCCACTTTCCATAGGCACTCGCATGCGGAACATTTTTTTCCTAAAGTACTCTTCAAAAACTGCACGTGTACCAAAAATCATTACCAGGTTGTAGTAACATTTTAGCTACAGCGCATGCGGTTTAAGACTTCTAGCCATCAGGGAATTAAATTTTCAAATTATAATAAAAATTGAAATAGAAAATGACCAGCTCATTTTATTTTACCAAAACAATCAAATAATAGCAATATATACTGACAAACATATGCTTCAATTATTTTTCAATCTCATGACAATACTCTAGGATTTCCTGTTAAGCCCTTACCATTCCCTCAAGGCAATGCGACGCTTTGAACGAAAGTTCAACGTTACAAATGCTGATAGTTCACGTAGCTGTAATAAAATTGGAGAATAAGAAAAGGAACTCCTTCGGAATAATGAAGGGGTAACCGAGCAGCCAATTTGAAATTTAACTTCAGAACAAAAGATAAGTTCCCTCTGAGAAGGCACAAATTTATGTAATGAGGTCCTGAATATTATTCATTGTTTGGTGAACTTCCACATGTATGATGTTTGTTTCCACATTTACATTAAAAACAGTGCACAAAAACCTATAAAAATAGCTTTCAGCAAATTTGATAATTTTTTGATATTTTGTTTGGTCCGAGACCCTAGTCAATTTTTACGAGTTATAAGAAGATCGTATGATTAGAAGAGTCGCTAGAGGGCGCCAAAGTGGAATGATTCAAAATGTCTTGTTATGGTATTTTTCGAGAAAAATGATGATTTATTTGATTGTGATACGATTAAATGGAAAAATATCATCAAATCAAAAGTCAGTAATATTCATAAGCGTACATGGAACACTAAAACTCAATAGATTGTGAAATTACAAGTACTACACAGATAAAAAAGTTCTCTTAAAATAAGGTCAAACGAAATTAAATCAAGCTCGCCATGATCTTGTATATGTCCAAATGAATGTTGTCTTAAATAGAGTCGGTAATATCTTCAACTAGAAGAACTGGTAATATCTTAGATGAAATAAATAATTCTTTATCGCAAGATAATATAATTAAACTATTTACTAAGCATGTTTAATTCAAATTCACAACTATCTTGTTTTAAAGAATGTATGTATTTGTTGCAAATGTATATTTCCTTGTTGAAAGATATTCATGTTCTTGATCCAAAAATATATATTCTCTAATATGAAGGAAATAATGCTTTGGGTACGGGGTGTTCCAAATTCGATACTCACCATTGGGATTTCAGAAACTATAAAACATACAGCAAAGAACGAATTTTGCCAAATTTGCCTAATATGGAGCTTAAGGTGATCAACTTAAGCTTCAAGTTCTACAACTTTGCCATAATTATTTAATCTTTGCTGTATCTTTGATAGTTTCCGAGATCCCAATGGTAAGTATCGAATTTGGGACACCCTGTACCAAGAAAATCCTGAAAAAAGTATTAAGCAGTTTTCTATATTTTCCACAGACAAAGAACATTATTATTATAAAATATTCTAATGAAATTATCATAAGAGAATGAAAAAAACTATTTCAAGGTAAGATAAACAATTAATTCATTACATACAATACGAACTGAATTTTTTCAAAAATAAACTTGTAATACTATAATTGGTACAAGCTTTCCTTAACTACAAGAAATATAATAAGAAACTCAAATGTTACAAACATAACCGAGATGTAAAATAAAATTACTGTTATTGATACAAACTTTGACAACAAACTAGAGCAGACTGAGCTGAACTATTATAACTATACAAAAACTATAATGAATAAAAAAAAAGTAATATAAGCGTGTTATTCACCTTTACCTTTTAACATTATATTGGGTATTTATAGAAAATACTAACAACGATGTTAATAATGAATTTTGACACTAAATACATGTTAAATCACTGAAAATATTCAACGAATTTTGTTAGATACGTGGTGATTCACGGTATATTAACAGAGTTCTAGAAAACTAACAAGGATATATTTTTCAGCCTTAACAGGTAATAGTCCGTGTTTAAGAATATATCACAACTGCAGCGTTGCAAGTCCTACTCCAAACCCATGGCAACATTGGAACATTAGAACTTTAACTGAAACATCCTGGAAAAAAATCTGCAATTATGACTGTTGATTGAGTACCTCAGTGGGTATTTCAGGAAAACATGCTTTCAAACACATTTACACTTGCTTTATTGTTGTTAATTATTTTCCTCAAAATAATTTCTTCAATTCAAAGTCTCATTTTCACAAACTTCCTTCGATGAAGACAATTGCTTTAGTAGGAATATCAATAAGATCACATATTTTTTTTTGAAAACCATCAAACTCCATTTGATAAGAACAGTTGCCTTGTAGGAAAATCATACATCCTTTATATAAGATCACCTGCTTTTCTGTGAAAACTATTACTGGCTTATGTTGAATACATATTTTTTGCGCAAAATACGATGTTTTTTTTTTTACCTATGTTCACTGACCAGTTCGAAGACAAAGGCGGCCATTTTCGACACACAAGAAAAGTAGACACTTGGGTACTTAAGAAGACGTTGTAAATGTCAAGTAGATTGGCTTCAGGCCTTACTGGATTTATTTTTATGGAAATGTGATTATATTTCTGGTAAAATTGCCAAATGAAAGTCATGTATATGTTAATAATTCTCTAAATACATACCTACAAATTTGGTGTAACGATGCCCGATGTTAAATTGATCGAGATCTTCAATTTCTTCATCATTCCTCAAAAATTGCATGCATGGGAAAGGAGTATACCATTTTCACTTTGTAGCAACAAAAAATCGCATTCAACGGTCTTGGTCAAAATTGCACATTTGCACATTAATCTCGAAAGTATCTACCACGCTGAACTGAACTGACTGGAGAATAGACTCTTGTAGATGCATGTGCTAATGGCAGTAGATGGTAGGGGAAAACTATTAAACGAAGATTTGATGATTTTCGGGCAAAGATAGATCTCTTCTTGGAAAATCAGAACTTTATATGAGACGCGCGGTCTTTGCTATGAAATAATTTATAATCAAGGTAATGAAGGATTTCACCCAAACCCGCATGATAATATTTTTTACCTAAGATATTATTCCTTTTGTTGGAGAATATGTCTTTCTCAGAAAATAGTTTTTGGTTAAGATAATGTTTTTCTTTGCTACAAGACGAACGTTTTTTCTATGTAGTAAATGATATGAAAAAAAATGGGAATCAAAAACATTGGGATAGATTGTTTAATAACATAAAACAAAATAATACAGACTGGTTCTTCCGAAACATAATATCGCTGATGATTATATAATCGTCGGAAAATCGAAAAATCATTGAAAAAAGTTCAAGGAAATGGAACTGCTCATTCTGAAAATATATGCATTTGTTCACGAAATTGACAAGATTTTAAAGTTAGAAATGGGGGAATGCATTCGTATGAAATCAGAATGAAAATGAGTTACATAATAAATATAATCTGGATTCCAGGTACCAAATCATCCGTATCTTGTGATGTCTCTGGCTCTTCTCCTCGGCCATTCGCGACAAAACCATTTTAGAAAAAATATTTGATGTTCTCCATAGACTGTCTCATCCCAGTATACTTGTCACAACTAAAATCAGGATCGTTATGTATGGCCATCGATTACAAAATACTGTAGAAAATGGGTTAAGAATTTCATTCCCTGCCAACGCATTTCCAAACAACCAGCTCAAAATTTGAACACATACACATAGACTTGGTTGACCCGATGCCTTCTTCAAATGGTTATCGTTACTGTTTAACCATCATCATTCCGAGAGAAATCTTTTCAGAGTTTTAGCCAAAACATGTGGTATTCACATCATTCGAACCACAGCCTACCATCCCCAAGCAAACGGAATAGTGGATCGTTAGCATAGACACTTGAAATCCGCAATTTGTTTTCACCAAACAGAATAGTGATTCCCTCTATAATGACGGGTATCTTAGGTGTTTTCAAAGAAGACCTGGGTGCTACTATAGTTGAGTTGGTGTATGCCAACTCCTCTTCCAGGTGAATTTTGAACTCTACACCCTGATGTAGAACAGAATCCAACAGGTTTCTTTGATCGACTACGAAAGAACATGTCTTCATTTTGACCAACCCTTGCAGCACATCATAGTAATCCTCCAGTATTTGAATACAATGTTTAGAACACTCCTAGTTCTTTGTTGTGGACTCCGTATGATGAACTGTTTCCTGTTATCGATCGACGAGATGAAAATATGATTATTTGTATTCGTGAAAAGAATACAAGAGTCTCAATAGAGACAGTTAGGCTAGCATATATCTCTATGACAAACTTCAGATACCACAGTCCGTTTCATTCATCCAATTTTCCATAACACCTGCATCAGTCAGTGGATCATCATCTGAACCAAGATGGTCTAGTTCTAATAAAAATCGAGATCTGGCGAAATATTGAAGTTCCAATTCTTTTTCTCTCCAGGATGACTAGATATTCATGTGTCCAAATCAATTAGCATTATTTTGTATCAGCGACCATACAGTCTATGTATATTTTCAGTAATATCAAGAGCCATGGCGATGTCCAGTTTTGTTTACGAGAATACTTTTCATTAGTGATATATTAATCCAGTACGATTGGGTTTTGAGACAAGAATCGATTGTAGCACCACCAAACTAGTAGTTGGAACCATGACAAACACGAAAAAAAATGGGTTACCAAAATTCCAGGTGTGGAACATTTTTTTTTTTTCGTTTAAAAATATATAAATAAATTTTTGCTGTAATCTTGGAAAGTATATGGTATATCGGAAAAACAACTCAACAGTGTGAAAAACAATTCTATTTTCCACAAAAAATATTCCTAGTAATTTCTTATGAAATTCTCAGAAAACGAGATGTTGAAAATAATCGCTTATTCACATTCTGCATAAATATATTTAATAACACTATGTAAAGTGCAAACCTCAATTTTGAAATCACATACTTCATTTTTTATTTAGGATGTGTATGAGCGATTATTTTCAACATTTACTGAAGAAATTGCCGGGATTATGGGTAAGTTGAAAACTGAGGCAAATCTAATTTCCAACCCTGTCTGAACTTGCGCGAGCATGAAATGGGACGTCGTCTTTAAACCACTTTTTCTAGGAAAACGAGCGTATTTCATGAGGTATTACAAATCATTCTTGTGGAGAATTGAATTATCTCTCAACCTATCGAAATCGTTTTTTGATAAAACTTATATTTTCTGAAATAACAATAAACATTTTTTTATTTTTTTCAAATGATTTTTTTTTAGATTCCACCCCTGATTTTTTTGTAAATAGTGCTACAGTTTATTATCCGCTTTTTGCTCGAGTTTGTTTGTCGTTACTGGATATGTTCTGTCATCCGAATCTGATGTGAAGAACACAAACCTCCAGTAATATCTTCTGGGAGACACGGTTGGTAGCATATTTTCAGCTTATATTTTGTTAGCAAATGAAAGAAATTATCGATATAAGTTTGAATTGGCAAAACCTCACGAACACTATGGAAGAATTTCTCGGATTGTTCATCAATATTGACCCAAGTCTTGCGTGCGAACTGAGACTCGTAGTTCCTTCGCTCATAAACCACTGAAATCCTTCCCCAACACCGAACCGCCAAAATAAAACAAGGCATATCTCATGTGTGCCGGTGTATTAGTTCCAGTGTATAATTTCCAACATTTTCCCTCGGTTCATGAGCTCCACTTTTCACGTAATATCAATAATTCTCTTGTGTAGCGGTGAGTGAACAAAGTGCATAGCCGGGAGTAGCGCGAAAATCGATATTCGTCTGTCGGTTCCAACTGCCGTCGGCTGTCTCACTGACTTCCACAAATTCGGTTTTCCTTTCTCGCACTAAGTCGAGTGTTATAGTCAGTAGAGCATAAAGCATGATCATCGTTATTATTATCATCCCACATTCCACACAGTTCCATAGGTTCAGTCAAACGGAAAATGTATGGATCAGGAGAGAGAATAAATGGTAATAGTTTCGATAACGATTAACACTATTGAATACTGTTTTGTTAGCTGACATATTTATAGGATGATGAAAAAGTTAAATCTCTATTACCAAATTGATATTTAGCAGCCAAGAGCCACTCCATGTCTCCGTCAGCTTTTGTCATGCCTGAGATACAAATCCAACCTGGAGTTCACCTAGCAAAATCTGCAGAAGCTGTAATATTTCCTCTCCATCATCTTATTTCGTCTCGCCGGTTCGTTTTCGCTCACAGAAAAATTGGCAATATGTCTCTACTCTTTGGAAAATCGTCTAGCTGTTGCTCGTCTTCCACCATCTTCAGCAGTTTCATTGAGTTTGTTGTTTACAGTGAATAATAAAAAATGCAGAGGGCGAATGAATAGTAGAGTTTTTTCAAATTCAAATAACATATTGAAAACAACAATAACAAAGTAAAAACTTAAAAAAAATCGTCGCTCTGGAACGGTTTAAATAATTTTGGTAGTGCATTCGCTTCCACAGCTGCAGGTAAACCCGAAAAAACCTTCATCGCTGCATCATCTGAAGAATTGGAATTCAATGGTCGAATTGTGAAAATCTGCTCCACGGTAACATGGGATGTATGGTCCAAAGTCTCCAAAAGGTGTGGTTCGAAAGAAGATATTCTATTTACGCAACTGTCATTTAATTTCTCCTAGTCCGTTCTCTCTTTGCCTAAGGTGTAGTAGTGACCGTAATCAACTCCACCACCAGAATGAAAAATGACTGCAGTCTGCTAGATTGGGGTGTCCTTCTAGTTTGAATTGCTGAGCATAACTGAAGGAACATATTCGCAGGTGCTTCAATTATACTCATTACTTTATGGCTGTCGGTTGTTTCGGAGCAGATTTGAAAGTATAGTTGACTCTTACCTGTTAGGTATTCTGGTCTCAGGTAATGGATGGGTGAATTCTTTACGGACTGGATTTCTGAAAGATTGGGAAACGCGAGCTCTAATTGCAAAAAAAGTCAGTGAAGTTTCTATTATCTATTCTACATCTGCTACAACGATAAACTGTTACTTCCTTCAAAAGATGTTGGTACTGAAGAAGTTATAGGTTGTGATTCTCCACCATTCCAAAATATTGACTGAATTATTCTAATGCTCACTAAGTGTACACAGCAGGTATCCCAAAAATTCGGAACTGTCTTGTTGTCCTGGCTAAAAACAAATTGGACCCAAAAAGATGACACCTTTTCGGAGAGTTTAAGTTGATTGAACAAACGTTTCAGTTTCAAGAAAAATGAGGCGATATCTTCATTATTGGTTAATATGTCGCATCTGAAAAATAGTTATAAATAGCTCTTATAAAAAGCTATTCACATAGTTAGTGTTTCCCAAATTGTTTGAACCAACTTAACTTATATGGTGTTCAAGGTGACTAGTCGAAGTTTCCAAAGAACTGACTGCTAGATCATGAACAGCAACATCTCCAACCAAACCATTCGGCATACCTAGTAATTGAATTTATTTGTTTCTTTTGAGATAAGTAATGGAAGTCCAGCAAAACCTCTCACACTAGATTGTTATTGTGGAAATTGTTATTTCCTTCTAGAAAAAATTAACAGAAATTTGCGAAAATGTACTCAAAAAAATTCTTAAAAGTAATCAAAAATATAAGATCATCGAATAGTTTTAAAAGTTTGAATTGTTTATGTTTTAATCCATTAACGTACCTGCCAAGAATGCATCGTAACAAACGCATGCCGCTAAATTACAAACCTCTGGGAAACGGGCGCAACTAACGGGACAGATAATTTAACAAACTCTAAATCTGAAAAGTAGAATTCAAAGTAAACGAAAACAATGTTTCAAGAAAATATTTCAATTTTTAATTTTTCATACATTAAAAATAATTTTAGAATTTTTAGTGGAGTAGTTTATAAATTTTTTTTTATGTTTATTAAATTTTCTAATTATTTGAGTTATTTATTGCATAAGTGTTTTAGATAGCATTTTATTCGTGAAAGCGAAGCTCGAGCGTTTAATTTTCTCAAGCGAATAACGTGTATCTTAACACGCATTCGAAACAACGGTGTATTCACAATTGCATTCGGGAAAAATATTTTAATATTCTGTTCTGACAGCGGCTGTTACCTCATCGAAAATAATTGGATAGGGAGAGGAGTGGACACATAGGTCGCCAGATTTATTTCCCCTAGACTTTTTTGTGGCAGTCCATGAAAAGTGAAGCATACCAAAATAGACCACAAAATATCCATGAAGTGGGTGGTGTTGCATCGAGATAGGAGGTTTCACGCAGGAAGTTATTGGGAGAGTTCGAGACGAGTTCACTGTTCGCCTGTATTATAACTGATGGTCAGCAAATTTGAGCATCTGAATAGGAATGTTCTTTATGTAATTACTGTTATAAGAGTTTGTTACAATAAAAATAGTAGTTTAAAAAAACTAAAGAACACGCTTTACTTCCCATGGACTAAAAAGTAAAAAATAATAGACAATTTAATTTCTCAAATGTTAAAAAAGCGTGGGTGCTTTCGATCTATATTCTCATATTTTTTAGTTTAATTTAACAATACAGAGCGTTCAAGAACTCAGGAGAACTTTATCAAGCACCCTACGCTTTTTTTTACATTTGAGAAATTATTCAATTATTTTTTACTTTCCAGTTCATGGAAAGTAAAGCGCGTTCTTTAGTTTTTCTACACTTTTTTTTTACTAAAATATCGAAATCTCCGACCCCGAAAACCATACCAATTTTGAATCGAATATGACCATAATCACAATACTCGTCCATCATCTTGGGCCGCAATTTCGAATTCATACATTTTTACGAAAAATTCATAATCTCTGACCCCGAAAACCCCCACACACTAATTTTGAATCAAATCAGACCATAATGACATCTTGGAGCCGCCATCTTTAATTTTTGAATTTTGACAGAAAATTCGAAATATACGACCTAAAAAAACCTCACATACCAATTTTGAATCGAATCTGACCATGGCCATGACTCCGAAAACCCTTATATACTAATTTTGAATGTAATCGGACCATTATCACAAATCTCGTCCGCCATCTTAGAGCCGCCATTTTGTTTTTTCATATAAAAAAATTGTCATATTGCATTGTCACCGGAACTATGAACACCTGCCAAATTTCAAACAATTTGGACGTCTAGAAATGGGTTAAAATCATTCTCTAAGGAGACACTTACAAACATACAAACAAACATAGGTACAAACATACAAGTGAAGCTAATATAAAGCGTGTAAAAATGCAAACTGCTTGAAATGATAGCTGATTGAAGCACACGTTAAAAGACGTATTATCTGATCCACATTTCTATTTGAAAAAATCATCGATGAGGCTATCACACTCACACAGACGATCAGACGATGTCACGTATATAAAGAATATTTGGCATAACGCTCGATCGAAATTTAAAATTTACATACATTGGTTCCATAGTGATAATATACAGGGATATTTGTTATACACTTTTCTCATGTAGGTACGTATTCTTATAGAGGAAATATTATTTCTGTGGTGAATTATCCTAATTGTATATTATACTTCATACATAGGTGGCGTATATGGTTCCTGTATATATTTCAGATTTAATCTAGCTGAGGTGTCGTATCTTACAAACAAACTGGATATGACCATCTAATAAAATTTTACCAGTAAACAAATTGCTGTCCTATAATCCGATTCAACAAGTATCTACGCTTACCTAGATTGTCCGGATTTCCCAATTTGTAAATGATTGAAAATTTCTAGGTTGATATTTTGGCAGTTTTTATTTACGGGTTTCACGACGAACCAAAACTTTTTTTCCTGAGAAGGTTTGGTCTGGAATTTTCCGGTAAAGAACGACAATTCACAGTCAGTCAACACAGTTCACTCTTCGATCTCAAAGTGTTCGGTCGTCCTTCACCCAAAACCTCACATCTACATAGTGCCTTGGCTGAGATTCATAAAACATTACCTTAAGACAAGTGTTCTGCTTTGCCACAGCAGTTGAAAGTTACCCACGAAAAATATCGCCAAATTTCGAATACATAGAACAGAATCCGAAATAAATGGAATTGTACGTTTATTATATGCGATATCAAACCTAGTCATCTACAAATGCTAATTGACTAGCTTATCGAAGCATTCACGTTTATGAAATCAACTTTTCATCATATCAGCGAAGAGTAGACAACAAATATATCGAATATTGTTGACCCATGATTCGATTAATGAACGCAGATAAATAAATGAATTACTGGAAATTAAAAAGGTTATCATGGCAAACGACACGCTAATTGGGATAAAAATACATTTGTTACAAACTTGGACAGAAATTATTCCATATTTTTAATTTATTTATTGATCGACTATGTTTGATCAAGTTGATGGACACACTAGAAACCATGAGAACGTTATAGCAATCCCTACAAATTCACAAAAATGTGTTTTTTCATTCTGTTTTTTGTAAGATCAATTTCTTATTTGGGAGGCAACTATAAAATAATAATATTTAATAGTTTAGCAGTAATATGGATAAAAAAAAGTTATTTGGACTTGGGGAATTGTTAATGGTTCGACGTTTATAGGCGTCTTCTTCAGGGCTGAAAATACAATGTTTACATGTGTTTGATCCAAATTTTCATTATGAATACAAAGAAATTATTACCAATATCAATTTTTTTGACAGGAATTATCAAGTATCAGTATCAAGTTGCAATTAATGAAATGGATAACATAAAAAAGTAATAATATACAAATTTAGACAGTTCTTCATATATAAATTATTTAATAAAATAAACCAAAAAAAATCTAAAAACAAGCTTCTATTGAATTACTTTTGTGAATCAATTTTTTTTTCTTACGTAAAATCGTCAACAGTGCGTAAAGTACATTTTGATACACTGTTCATACATTTATGCATTTTTGAAAAATACAGAATTTTGCGTCAGATACAACTCGGAAGTTATCATTTGATAATACGACGACAATTCTTAACATAAAACATTCACATTAATTATACAATATCTACAATTTGGCAATATTATATCTGTCGAAGAAAAAACTTTGCATGATACACTTTCGTAAATGGTTTTTTTGTACTGCGCCTCATTCAGCAAACTTCACGCTCGTACAATAAAAGTCCTTCTTTACCAACTTGTATCATAAGTAGCTATTTCGAAAGATTTCGAGGGTCTGAAATAACATTGCACCTGAAATGAAGCCTCAAGCTTTCGAGAAAATATTATTACATAGGGGGAACTATAACCAATCTCCTAAAATATGATAGGTTACATGTTTATCACAAAGAAACACATCTGTGAAGTGTCAGAGGAATACGTGATCATTTATATAATATTGTTGCTATCCAACCTTTGAAGACGCGCCACTGTATGCACCGCCTGTATTTCGTCTTCCTATTTAGCTAAGATGTCTCGATACGTCTGTGGTTCCACACGAATTAATAACTAGACAGGCAGTCTGTCCTTTTCAATTGGTTGTTCATACCTTGTTTACTCAGACATTTGTTTTGACGTATCTTCGTTCGTCGATCGTTCGAAATACATTGATAGCTTGGACAGAATGTGATTCGTGAACAAAAAAACATCGAGATTGCGTTTACAGAACGTATTCGATACCAAAACTATTTACTACAATGTTCATGTTTGCAATGTGTCATGTTCTGCAAAAATAGTTTATTACTACGAGTAAAAAAAACACTTTACTCAAAGAGTTTCATACTGTGTTTTTTCTACAACTGCCAAGAAACACAACCAATTCAGATTTTTTTGCAAATATGAAATGAATTTGGCATATTTACTGATTTATAATTTGAGAGTATGCCGGAGAGTTTCAAACAAATTAATCGAATAATTACGACAGTTTCCAAATCCCTTTCTCCCCATAGTATCCCGCAAAATGGAAAATTTGAAGCCAATATTAAAATAACATATTTGTCGAAGTCAATATTATTATTAATAATGTTGACTTGACTGTCGGATAACTATTCCATCGGGAGTAACTTTTAATTTTCTTGGATTTGTGTTCAAAATAATCAATCGCGAAGCTACGAAAACCTTTTTCTTTGCGCTGTGTGAAGGGAAACTAATATTTACGCTATCTACGATTTTCTCCGTTTAATCTTGATCACTTTTCAGTTGTACTTGGATCAAATTCATAGCTATCGAGAATTCGTTATCTTGTTTATGCTCAATTTTACAAATTTCATCAATAATTACTTATGTCAACTATAGTTTCTGACGGCCAAACAGGCACAGCTGCCTTGGATTACCTATAGCGTGGATTAGGTCCAATAGTTCCATAGAGGTATATGCTATCATTGTAAATATATTCGCCGCGATTGTTTGGATTTTTGATAATATTCATTCAATAGTAAAACCGCTAAGAATATTATTGATGAACCATTTGTATATCAGATATTTATAGGTTATTGGTTGCCAAGAAAATCAGAACTGGCTTTATGACAGAATTATTCGGATATGTCACTGTTGTCGCATGAAACTGTCGCCTAGCAACAGCCGTTAAAAAAGTGCTCTTTTATACGCTTTTCCGTTTAATTATGAGATCGTATGTTGATGGTGAAATATTCTAATACTTTACGCACCCAAACCTCAGAAATAAGTGGACTTTTTTTGACAGTTGTAGAAAAGCGTTATTATATACACAACATAAAATGTATGTAGGTAAATTACGATGGATGATATATTGTATTTCATTAATCGGAATCATATTCATCGTCTTCTTCAGAGCTGATATCTGACATTTCCTGGATGACAGGATATTTCTTTGCTTTCTGTTGGTCATCATCATCGAAATCTTCTAGTGTATCTATAAAGAAACATTATTATAAATCTTTTATTTGTATCCAATAGCATTAAGAAGAATTTCAAACAATACTTGTTATTTCAATATCAGTGGTAATTTCATCGATTCGAGGCAATTGATCTCCTTCAAACCAAATGAAATGGTAATTGTTTTCTTCTTCTTTCTATCCAAATTCTTTTGTAGACGATAGTGTCGGTATGCGTTGGTGCAGAGGATTTGCTGTCTTAGCTCGGACCTACATGAAGGAAACATTGACCCTTCGAAATTCTGGTCTAATTTCAATATCTCATCAACAGATCCTGGTATGTAGCTGTTCTTTGTGGGACGAAATTTCCAAATAATGAGATCACAACAGATTCCAATCAGGAATCGACTGATTTTTTATCAATCTGGTGTATAGTATAGTGTATAGTGTATAGTATAGTGTATAGTGTATAGTGTATTTTATATTATATTATACTCACATGAGTTATTATTGAGGTGAATCGGCGCTGCTGCAGCACACACAGTAATTGTCTGACAGCGCGCTGCACAAAAGAAGCGCAGCTAACAAGTTTAATCATATCTGAGCACCAGCCAACACGTTTTTTTTATGATTTTTAAACTCATTAATATTCAGTATATCATTTTCAGCGTCGGTAAAATGGTCCGATTTTCATAGCTAACAAGTTAAGTCACAGAAATGATGCAGCTAATATAGTTTTTCACGATTCTGATTCAATCATTCAGCTATCTACAAATTATGACCTTTAGAGAAATACTCTAAAAATCATTATTTTCTGGCGAGATCCGCAGCCTGTCACAATCTTAAGTGACGAAGTTGCATCAGCTAACATATTTTTCCTTCACTTTTATAGAGAAAACTAATGTATAAGCAAATGGACATTCCCAGTAAAATCACCTATGAAAATTTGACGCTACCTATACCGAACTATACGAGGCTTCTGGCAAAATAATTCTCCTCGAACATTACCGAGGTAACACCTCATATTGGCTGAATCTTGTTTTCATATTGGGCCAATATGGATATATTGTAAATTTAAAATCAATATTGAACCAATATGGGTGCATATTGGAAAAACAATATTTCATTAATAATATTGGTGGAATATTGGCTCAACCTTTTCTGAATGTACATTGTTTCATAAAATATTGGGTCAATATTGGTTAAATTATTTTCAACAATGAGTGATATTTTTTTTAATATCTTTCTCCTTATCTAATTTATTAAATGATTTGTTCAAGGAAAACTAGAAAGAATTAAAAAAGTCAGCTATCTGAATGAAAATGCAAATTTTCACTTTCAGATTTTTTCTTTCCTTTTCAGTTAGAGTCTTTTCACAATATCTATCAGATGTAGTTCAATGTCCAGCATGGCTTGTGCCGGGGAAGTAGTTGATTTCTGTTAGATATTACAAATAAGTCACATTTTTCAATTTTCATGGAGAATGTTCCCCCTTTTCAAAATCGATAGACTGATATTGCCTACATATGGTTTCCAGCATCTAGCTTCAATATTGTGATTTCAATATTCCTCTCATATTATGTAATTTTAGAGATAAAAAAACAATGTCTTATATCCAAGTTTGATACAATATTGGTGGAATATTATTTCATCCATATTTGAAAAATTATATTGATTCTATATTGATTGAGATTGTTACGAAAACCTTACGCCAATATTTGAAAGACAATATTGATAGATATTAGCCAAATATTCAATAAACGATATTGAAATGAACTATGATCAAACTTGGTTAAGAAACCGCCCTCATATGGAACGACAGCTGAATAATAGTAACATGCATTGAATAAGGCTTCTGACATTGCGTCAATCTCCTCAGTGGTTGCTTGAAGTAGAAATGTAATTGTAGAATTTTCAAACTATTCGACGTTTTCTAGAAATATTTCGTCTATGTATTCAAGGCAACATATTCACTTTGAATATTTTACCAATATATACAAAATTATATTGTACCAATATCGAATATTTTGAGGCGATATTGCTTCTAAAATATTTTATTAATGTTATTTGTATATTGTCAAAGTAATAATGTACCAATATTCCGAAATATTTATGATTTTATCTCGCCAATATTACGTTTGAATATTTTGCTAATATTTTCATAATATTTCACCAATAATATTCCAATGTAAGTGTGCTACCTACAGCGATATTGTACCAATATCGCTTTACATTTGGAAGCCAATATTGATTCAAGAATATTACACCAATATTATTTTTAATATATTCGACCAATATTGCCAGATGTTCATATTTTTTTCCCGTCAATATTGTTATTTGAATAATTTGCCAATATTTTCACATTATTGTACTAATATTGTCCCAATATTAGTGTGCTTATAACTTTTGAAAAGGATCATCATTCTCAAGGTTCACTCAGTTACTCTTCAACAAAGCTCGAAATTACTAGATTTCCAACTTAAAAAACAAGTATTTTATTGGTCCCAAAAGTTTCATTACACATAAGTGACTGGCTATTATTTTTATGTTCTAGCAAATCAGTTATTAATACTGACAAGGTTCCCAAAATGCCCACGCAGGCGTGTCCGTAGTCACATCTGTAAACCAAATACAATATTCGAATAAAATCTGTAGTCGATGCTCCATAACGATATTCAATATTTCAAAACGAAATATTCAAATAAACTGGAGAGGTTTTGCTCTCTCCCGGGACAGTGTGTAATCATGGTATCTTTCGTTTCAATCTCTTCGAATCCTTTTGAACTACACGAAAATGCCTAGTAAGGGTGTATTTAAATTTGAATAATGGTATAAATATGCCCGTGTTCTATTTGGATCATTAATGTTGGGTGCATGTAAGTATGGGTATCAATTTGAATATTTACCTGACCTATATCGATGAAATTCTGACTCTGAAAAGCAGACAGCAATGAATAAAAAGTTGGGCCAAAAGAAACGACAAATTGATGTGGAATATTTGCTTTTTCAACCACTACTGCACCACTCAGGTGTTTGGCAAGAATAAATAACGAAGAGTCTCATTGTAATAACTTGACATATAATAACTGGGGGGCAATAAATAAGGCGTGTTCGAATGAATACTAAACCTATTCTATTGTAGCATGAAAAGTAGATACAAGTTGAAAAACTCTGAATTTGAAAAAAGTAAGATAAACAATACGAGGTGAATAGAAAGAGCACATTCTAATTTTTAGGACCGGATAGGGAAGTAAAGGAAGATCCTAGGTAGCACCTCATGTTGGCTGAATCTTGTTTTCATATTGGGCCAATATGGATATATTGTGAATGTAAAAATGATATTGAACCAATGTTGGTGCATATTGGAAAAACAATATTTCATTAATAATATTGGTTCAATCTGTTCTGAATGTATATTATTTTGTTTTGAATGCATATTATTCAATCCATATTCTAAAAATTATATTGACCCTATATTGATTGAGATTGTTATGAAAACCTTACGACAATATTTGAAAGACAATATTACAAAATACATTCATCACTAGGATGGCCAAATATTCAATACACAATATTGAAATGAATCATGATCAAACTTGGGTAAGAAACCGCTAGGTGGCCCCATATATGGAACAACAGCTGAATCATAGTAACATATATTAAATAAGGCTTCTTACAATGCGTTTACAAGTCAATCTACTAAGTGGTAAATTCAAGTAGAAACGAAATTGTAGAATTTTTAAATTATTCCTCATTTTATGGAAATATTTCATCAATGTTTCCAAGGCAGCATATTCACTTTGAATATTTCACCAATAAATGCAAATGATATTGTACCACTATCCCTAAATATTTTGGGGCCAATATTGCTTCCTCAATATTTCACTAATATTATTTGTATAATGTCCAAGTAATATTGTGCCAATATCCCGAAATAATTATAATTTTATCTCGCCAATATTACGTTTTAATATTTTGCCAATATTTTACCAATATTATTCCAATGTAACTGTGCTACAGTGATATTGTACTGATATCGCCTAATATTTTGAGGCCAATAATGCTTCGAAAATATTAGACCAATATTATTTTTTAAATATTGGACCAATATCGCCGAATGTTCACATTTTTTTTCTCGCCAATATTATTATTTGAATATTTTGCCAATATTTTCACAATATTGTACCAATATTGTCCCAATATGGGTGTGCTACTTGGGATATGTCTAGACTATTTCAAAAGGCGTCTTTTCAAGTGATGCATTTGCGAATTAGGACTGCATCTATTCATAAAAAGGATTTGAATCCATGGACTAACTGTAGCTTAGCACTTCAGGAATGGTGACTTTCGAAGGCTAACTAATATCCAAATGGACCATTATTGGGTATACGTTTACTAGAGCAGAGTGATGGCTGCCATCTTACGAAAAGTAATGGTGAACAGCGGAATTGCCATCGTCCAGGAACTTTGGAGCCATAATGAATAAAGGGAAAATAACCGAACAGGCAGCTGAAAAAATCGATCGTAGAGCGTTCGACAAGAACAAAATTGGATGGAAGTAGAAGAGTTGTCAGGGAATTATTTATCCATTCGTGCGTAATATGCTTTTCACAACACTTGTTACGTAATATACTATTAACAACCGCGTTTCCCGATAAACACAGATACGGAGCCGAAAATATTTATTTACTTGACTCTACGAAGATACCCACGACTAGAGTAGTCCAGATCAGAAAATCAAGTTTCTCGCAGACCTGTGGGACCTTATGTAATAAAAACGCTAGGTAGCTTGGATAAAATGTGCCACTCCCTGTCTAAGTACTCCTAATCCAGAATCTCGTAGGTCAGTTTTCGCAAAAATGACATGGTATTTTTATTATATTGAATAAAGATTTTTTTCTAAGATGTTGCAATTTTTGATAAACTAGATGACATCGATCGATTCCCGAGTGTATTTGAATATATCAACCCACAGGTAAAAATCTGAAAACATATGGGTATTTGTTCCCTTGGAACGACAATCCCACTTATTGATATCTAGGCTGTATAGATAGATTTAGATAGATAGATTTATTTAACAACGTATACAATTACAATTGTTTGCTGCAGGTCAGGAAGATTAATAATAAAATTATGTCATCAGCAAGATTTCTGCGACAAGATAGACAATTTCAACAGTACAAGATAAATTTAATACAATTACACACACTAACAATAAAATTAACGATAAAAGTTTACAATAAAATTCACAATAAAATCAATAAAATCATGACTACATTCAAATCCAGAACAATGGTAAATAATTATTATGCGCGTTCTTGTGAAATAGTAGTTTACCTAACAAGTGCGGAAAGTGATACTTTTTCGCACGCGATTGCAAATGGCCGAATGACGCGTTAGCGGAGTACTTTACGTTATTTTTTTCAATTGGTGCACTTTGAAATCATAAGTACTGGTTTCATCATTACAAACAATGGAAATAAGAACTTATAATGTAAAATGGTTGAATTCGTAATGTGACATCAGTATAACTGTCGTTAATGTTTGAATAAAAGTTTTGCATTCGTTTATAATATTTTATTTGACGTTACAAGGTACTCCTGTCAGATCAATAATCATTGAATCGTCATTTCGACTTCACGGTTCTTGAGTTGTTGATGAAGCCATGGTAAATAAGGACATCAATTGAAAAAAAGTTTTTTTTTGCATGTGTAAGTGGGACCTATCACACTAATCTAAAATTGTAGCATATAGTCCAAAGAAGTTATGGGTTGCTGCTTCATCATCATCCGCAAACATCTCCGTGAAGTGCGACAAAACACACTTTAGGTACTCAAATACTCGCATATTACATTCGCATGAGAAGGTAGGAGTCCTCAGAAATGAAATGAACTTTTCCTTTTCCTTCTCCGATCATTTTCAGCAGAGATATGACCAATCAAATACTCAGCTCCGCCGGAACCTGAAATTTGATGTTGGCGTTCAATCACGTTTTCTGCGAAAACGAGTGCATTTCATGAAAGATTAATAGGAATCATTTTTGTAGAGAATTGAATTGTCATCTTATGGAGTTGTTTTTTCGATAAATCATATATTTTCCAAGATGACAACAAAAATCTATTTATTTATCTTTAAACGAAAAAAAAACATGTTTCACCCCTGGAATTTCGGTAAACAATTTTCTTTCGTGTTTATCATGGTTCCAACAACTAGCATACCAAGTTTGGTGGTGCTAAAATCGATCCTCGAGACTTTGAAGATAATTCGAAAAAGGCGATTAGGGTTATACATCTGCCTTATATCCGTATTTGAAGTCACATACACGTGATTTACATCGAAATTTTGAAATGATCAGAATAGTCTCAAAATAAAGTGAGAAAGGATGCCAGTTTGTGGAAATGTGTAGAGAGTTTTTGTCGAAATTATTCGTTTCTTTTCTTCTGCGACATCCCTCATATAAGATGCAATACATGTTCTTTGTTATCCATCAGATAAAGTTGCAAGGGAGGTGTTTTTGATTTTTCAATATATTTTAGTTAGTAGTTATCTTGTTGATCAGTATCCTACATAACAGATATTCTAGTGAATACTTGATAGTGCTTTGGGTCGTTCGTAGTTTCAACAATGCCTTGAGTTGTTCCTGAGTGGCAATGTGGTTCAAAAAATAAATTTTGATATTTTTCAGTTATTCCAGAAACTGTCTTCCTTAATGATAAATTAGGTATAAATAGGTAGAGGGTTTTTCCATTAACTTTAACACCGGAATCCATGAGAAACTTGGTACCACCCTATTTCTCATTTGAATGTTTACTGCTGTCAAAAGTGTGTATGGTTCTTCAACTGTTGGGTTTATTTATTGGGAAATGATATGAAATTATCTACCTACCTACTTTTCCGCACGATTTTTCCTTTTGAAAGTGGTACTTTTCCGTACGATTTAAAATCGTTCGGAAAAGTTACTTTTCCGCACGATTTTTGCATTGTTGAAAATTAGGATATTAAAGACTAACTAAATGATCTGTGTAACTATTCTCTCTTATGAGTCATTTTGTAGCATTATTATAAAAACTTGTTTATTAAAAACCTTGTTTTTTCATAAATAAGATGGACAAAAACACTCGTAGGAAAAATATTGTACCTAACTCTTACGGAAAATGTCTTTTCCGCCCTTAACGGCTTGCCCGAACTCTGCTCCGCGTCGTTCGTGCAGCTGCCGTCGCGTGCGGAAAAGTACTACTTTCCGCACTAGTTAGGTAAATAACTATATACCTGTATTCTTCTTTTTTATACAGTGACACTTCGACTACTATTTCTGAATACAATTTGCAGTAAAACTGCAGTGATTATGGAAACTATGCTGATTTAAGATGAAAAGAAATTAGAAATATACATTGAAACTATTCGGGTTTGCGAAATATTCCTAGAATTGATTCAAGTCCCTAAAGATAGGTACAGTGACCGCCAAAAAGTATGTACCATATGGGAAAAACGTTTATTATTACAGTATTGGAAAAAGATTCTGGGGAAAAGTTTGTGCATGTCCGATAACCTAAAAATCGATTTTGACACATGTCACGTGATCGCTGGTATGGCGCCAAATTGAAAAAAAATACTATGAAAAGGCAAAAAGTGGAGTAAAATGACAAGATATCAAAAAAAGTTATTTGAAAAAGTTGCTTAGATATAAATTTTATTCACATATACAAAGTTTGAAAAGATAATGAGAGAAAATTGAAAATAGCATTTTTTTTAAATATTTTTCTAGCTATACAAAAATATGAAATTATTTTCTTATGAATAGCTTGACCATACTGAAATATTTGTATTCCGATGATAATAACAAAACTTTCTCATTTTCTCCACACCGGAGAGCGCTAATTTAAAAAAATTTAATTTTGTCAGAACCCTTGCTGTTACAATGGTTCGTATCTAACAGTTATATCAAAATTCCACTATTATTGCGATGATAGGGAAATCCAAAAATATCGTGTTTTTTCGATTTCAATCAATTTTTGATGATAATCGTTCACGAACGTTTCACTTCGCACATAATAATAAAAATGTGCGTCAAATTAAAGAGGCTAGAGTTTTCAACATTGCATGCGAAGTGAAACGCCCTGGCACGATTATCATCGAAACTTGATTATAATCTGAAAAACACCATGTTTCTGGAGTGTCATGTCATCACAATGGTCGTGGAATTCTGATATAACTGTAAGATACGAACCAATGTTACAGCCAGGGTTTTAACAAAATTCATTTTTTTTAATTTAGTGCTCACTGATGTAGAGAAAATGAGAAAGTTTTATTGAAATACAAATGTTCCGGTATGGTCAAGCTATTCATAGTATAATAATATGATTTTTTTATACAGCTAGAAAAATATTTAAAAAAAAATGCTATTTTCAATTTTCTCTCATTATCTTTTCAAACTTTTTATATGTGAATAAAATTTATATCTAAGCAACTTTTTCAAATAACTTTTTTTGATATCTTGCCATTTTATCCCACTTTTTGCCTTTTCATAGTATTTTTTTTCAATTTGCCGCTATACCAGCGATCACGTGACATGTGTCAAAATCGATTTTCAGGTTATCGGACATGCACAAACTTTTCCCAAGAATCTTTTTTCTAATACTCTAATAATAAACTTTTTTCCCATATGGTACATACTTTTTGGCGGTCACTGTATAACTTCGAATCTAGTTTATTTGTGAGATTTGATAATCATCACGTCAGTTCGCAATATAAAGATGAGGTGAAAGTGAAACTAACTCTCAATATCATAGAACGTTGTTCTCAAAATCACCAAAAAGGAATAAACTAGCCCCTAGTTCGATAATATCATAACATCCTAAGGAAGAAGCTATTAGTTCAATCGGGGAAATTAGGAAGAAAAATCGTTAAATATTTTTTTATGTTTTTTTTCTTCTGAATTTCCTGAATTATCTGTAACATGACCGCTTCGAAATAATAAGATTTAATTTTTTAATGAATCTTTCATACGTACCTTACTTTTCTCATTCATTTTGGTTGGTCATCCATTTCGTAAATGAACTGCATCTATTCATCCCTACTATTTTTTTCCACCACATTTTTTTTTTTAATCCGTTGTTAATTTTGTTAGTCTTATTCAGTTTCTCATAGATTTTGAATTGATGTAGCCGATACTTGATGAAAATCCATGTTGATGTTTATAATAAAACTTTAACGTTGACTTTCACAAATTTTATTTGAAGGAGAAATTGTATGTTGAAACAATTTTCGCGGTGTCTTGAACCAAAGTTTGTAATAGTAAACATAAAAAATTCATCATAAACGTTATTTCAGATAGATTTTCATGAAATGTTCCAATAATTTTAATGTGATTATTAGTGCATTGAGATCATTCCTGCTTACATAAGCTTGTGTCACTGTAATTCACTGACTCTGATAATTGTAACTTGCAACTCATTCATGAAATAAAACATGTGCATCAAATATTATTGCTAGATATTTATTCATTTATCATTGAGATTTATTTATAAAATATATTACACAAGTTATCTACACTGTACAAGAAATGTTATCCCTAGAGAATAAACAATATTGATAATAAATTAAATACAGTACATTTACAAAGGATAAAATTATATATAGCACCAATCAAACTACAAATATACAAGGAAATCTTCAAGAATTTACATATAAATACAAAAAATACCCAACAATGACAGGAGTCATACTTGATGAAAACAACTGGTTCACAAAGAACTCTTTTATTTATGTAGAGACCAACTTTTTTCTCTTGTCCATTATTGGAAGTACTACTTATCGGAGAAAATATTTTAGACAGATTTGAGTTTTGATTAAAAGAACTGTAAAATATGTGAATATGCAGGAGTTTATGTTATGCCGGCTTTTAGTTGCCTCTAGCACATTTAGTTGGTGGATTTTGGACTGCCGCTCTCTTGGTATACAATGTATTGACGTTTAATTCGTTGTTGGTTTCGGTACCTACCTACCATCATACTTTCATTTTCGAAAAATTAATTTAATATATTTGTTATGTACAAAAATTATTACCTACCTTAGGAACTTGGAAAATTATGATAATAGTTAACGGTCAGGATAAGTCAAAATTTATACTTTGAAATTTTAAAATAAAAGAATCAAAATAAGGACAAACTAAATCAAAGCTGAAACTAGCTGGGTAGATATAAAAAATGTATATGAAATTGATTACCAAATCCTTTGTACACTAAATAAAATAACAAATGAAATCAGACCTATCTTACTAATGTTAAAAAACAATCAATAGAAAATACTAAATAGATTGCTAAAAGGAAACTAAATCACATTGTGCCAAAGTTTTCTCGAAAATCCAATGAGAACAGAAAAAGTAATGTTGTAGGCGAGAAATTTAAGTAAAGTAAAGTGAATATCAATATTGGAATATTTTTAAGACTAAGTGATAAATTCTTGTATCATTTTCAGAAATGATTTTTCTACATAACTGCAATGAAAGGTCTAAATACGTGAAGATATAAAACTGAAATTATTTTTTGTAGGTTTTGGTGAAGGAAAATGAATAATATCCTCAAACAATTAGGGGTTGTCAAAAAGAAAAATTGAGATTTGACGATAATAATTCTATATTGGAAATGAAACTAAGTATGCTGAACGGAATTATGGGAAAATTTTAACAAAAGACATAAGTATATAAGTCAACAATCTGAAAATAAATTTAAAAAATTTATTGAAATTTTTATTACATCAATTGAATAAGTATTTGAAATTATGGAAACTCACAATCTCCTTGGTTATCAACAATCGAGCTATTATTGTTTAAAACGGTCAATTAATTGTGTTTGTTCGAGATGTGATAATGAATGCTTGAAACCTTATTCACATGAACTCAACATCAGGATGATTACGAGAAATTCTAGTTTTGCCTCTTTAAGGAACCAACCAAGCCGTTGTTTCCATCACGTATTTCATACAATTCTATAAACAATAAACTTCTGAGAAACGGATGGGTATCATAACAACAGTAGGCAAACTACGTGTAGTAGTTGGAGAAACAGAATATCAAAAAGTGCTTATAACTACTTGCATCACAGACCTCAACGCGGCGGCATTTTGAAACTTTTTGTCCATTTCGGCATCAGTTTGCCGCTACACTTATCATTTTTCACTTATTTGCTGCCAAAACATTCGAGAGTGTGCAAAAAAAATACTACTCGTGACTTTGTTCGCACAAAAGTGGCCATTCAACAACTGAGAGTGCACAGCCATTACCAAGATAGATTCATCGTTGTACCATCCTAGAAAAAGATGATTACGCATATTTATTCGAAAATTAATACAACATTTGTTAGCGAGAATACAAATTCAGACACTACACAAAAACCAAAACTTACGTCAGTTTCACTCTACGCAGCCCAAAAACTGAGTTTGCTTATTTTCAATGTTTCTTTGAAACAATGTATATTCTCTACTGCATATATTTCAATGTGGGTTCAAATTCAATAAATGTTATTTGAGAAAAATTGTTCAACCTAAAAACAATTTCGTGTGAAATACAACTCTGCCCCAAGTAGCACACCCATAGTGGGAAAATATTGGTACAATATTGTGAAAATATTGGTAAAATATTCAAATAATAATATTGGCGAGAAAAAAAATGTGAACATTCGGCGATATTGGTCCAATATTTAAAAAATAATATTGGTCTAATATTCTCGAAGTATTATTGGCCTCAAAATGTTTGGCGATATTAGTACAATATCGCTGTAGCACAGTTACATTGGAATAATATTGGTAAAATATTGGCAAAATACTAAAACGTAATATTGGCGAGATAAAATTATAATTATTTCGGGATATTGGCACAATATTACTTGGACATTATACAAATAATATTAGTGAAATATTGAGGAAGCAATATTGGCCCTAAAATATTTAGGGATATTGGTACAATATCATTTGCATATATTCGTAAAATATTCAAAGTGAATATGTTGCCTTGGAAACATTGATGAAATATTTCCAGGAAATGTCGAATAAATTAAAAATTTTACAATTTCGTTTCTACTTCAATGTACCACTGCGTAGATTGACTTGTAAACGCATTGTGAGAAGTCTTATTTAATATATGTTACTATGATTCAGCTGTTGTTCCATATGTGAGGCCACCTAGCGGTTTCTTACCCAAGTTTAATCATGATTCATTTCAATATTTTTTATTGAATATTCGGCCAATATTCAAATTTCAATCTTAGTGATAAATTTATTTTGTAATACTGTATCATTATTATCTTTCAAATATTGGCGTAAGGTTTTCATAACAATCTCAATCACTATAGGGTCAATATAATTTTTAGAGAATATGGATTAAATAATATACCACCAATGTGCCATCAAATTTGGATATACAATATTGTTATTTGTCTCTAAAATCGATATGAGAGTAATATTGGAATCGCAATATTTGATCTAGATGCTGTAAACAATATATAATATCGATATTGGTGAAAATTATTGTACCAATATTGACCCAATAATTCATGAAACAATATACATTCAGAACTGGTTGAGCCAATATTCCACCAATATTATTAGTGAAATATTGTTATTCCAATATGAACCCATATTGGTTCAATATTATTTTTACATTTACAATATATCCATATTGGCCCAATATGAAAACAAAATTCAGCCAATATGAGGTGCTACCTGGGGCGTTATGTCATCAATACTTAACCACCTCTGAACACAATTGGATGTATTAACAGATTCGTAGAACTTGTATTTCAAGACATCGTTTAATGTCACGAGATTTCATGCTATTCTGTATAAAAGAAAACAAAATTGTTGAAAAACTTTTCGGACTAACACAATCTTCTTTCAGACTCAAGCTAGTAAAAAAATTAGTGTGTTACAAATGTATTTTCCGTCAACAATTATGAATCAAGACTTCAGGCTGTACCAATATACAGTGTGTCCATAAAGTCTACTTTTTGACAAAAATTTAAATTTTTCAAAATAGCATCGGGCGGCCATTTTTTTTAAAACGCATTGAGAGTCGGATGATAACTCATTTGAATCGTCTTTCAATTTTCTATACAATAACAAAATTCCAGACAAAATTTTGTATCCAAAACAAAGTGGCGGTACTTACACGACGTTAGAGCTGCTATGAGAATCCTTTCGAATCCTAAAGAATTCCAGTAAAATCGTCAAATCTTTTAAGGCAACTTTATGCAAAAGTTCTCTGTACCTAAAAATGACGTATTATTATCAGCAGACAGATAACAAAGCAAACTGAATAATATGTACCACCAGTTTCTTTTGGATGAAAATTTCTGTCTGAAATTTCAGTATCGTATTGAAAATTGAAGGATGATTCAAATGAGGTATCATTCGACACTCAACGCGATTTGTTTTTGTTCAAGTATTTTTGTTTGACATTTTGCTTTCATATAGAGAATTGAAAGACGTTTCGAATGAGGTATCACTCAACTCACCAATCCGTTTAACAAAATCCAGGCGACAGACGCCATTTTGAAACGTAGATGATTTTTTTTGTGTCAAGAAGTAGCTCAAGAACTACCATTTCCTCTACTGCGAAAATTATAAAGAAAAATTCCAAATCCGTTCAGAAGTTAGCAAGGGGGTTACTTTATGGACAAACTGTAGAATAACATATACCTAGTTATAGGTTGAGACCAATTCAGCTCTCGAATATTTCAGCAAAACAATCATACGCATTTAAACATAACTAACACTCTTTTCACAGTTCGTTTCAATAGTTTTCGAACTTCTGGCCAGTCGGACTAGTAAAAACATGACTCAAAATCAATTCACGAAAGAAATGAAACTCTTCAATCCCTTGGACTTATAACTCAACGGTTAAACCACACCAAAACCACCGACAACACCATAACAACACCGTTCTCTTTATACGAGGCCGCAGAATTGAACCTGCTCAGGCCCAAGGATTCCTCGACCACAGGACTGCTGCTCCTGGAGACTTTGCTTCTTGCAGCGCCCTCTATATGGTTACCGTCGAGTTCGATGATGGGTGTACCGCCAGGCCATCCTTCGGTGCTATATTTTCTGTAGTTGCACTGATCGATGACGTGTTTAACGTAAGGTTTTGATATGTTTGGGTAGTGAGAATCTTTGTCTGTGCCCTGGAACAAAGGAAAACGCAATTATAAATTTATATATATTATATAAATATTCAATATGAAACGAATTTCATGTTTCGGTAAAATTTCTTAGCTCGACTCAATTGTACAGGGTATAACAATATAATGTAATGATTGAATTCATTATATCTGAATGTGAACATATTTCGAAAAAATCCTCGGTCAGGTCGATTTTCTTTTCCGTTAGGCAAGTTTCCGTACCATACTGAAAATCTTTAGGGTTATCCACAACTGATTCAAAATGACCTTAGTGACATTTTTTGATGGGACCCCCTGTATCTATATTTTTCTGTTATTGGTGAGAGATCATCATTACGAATTCAGTGATAAAGGTTTAGTATTTTTATGTCACGGCTGCAGAGATGTGGGCGAATAACTTTGTTATACAGGGACTACAGGGTGATTCCTAAGTTGATACTTTTTTTTTAATTTAACTGTGTATGGAACTCGTTAAAACAAACAAGTTTTTCAAATATTTTTTTTCTGAAAACTGAAAAATAAGCGATATAAATTTTTTTTAAGTAAATCTAGGAGTGTGTATCAAGACGTATACCTAAGTAGTCTGTTTATGTTTAGTTTTTTGCTCGGAGAAAGCAAAGTTAATGGTGACAACTTTAAACACTTTACTTAAGTCAGATAAGACCGTATTGGACACGTTTTGTAATAATGTAACTTTGTTATTTTTCAATTTTTTGGAAAAGTTATTTGAAAAAGTTGTTTATTTTAACGAGTTCTCTACACAGTTAAAAAAAAGTATCAACTTAGGAATCGCCCTAGCTGTATATGTTACAATATGTTAAATGAGTATGAGTGAGATACGATTCGAAATGTTAAAAGTCTTCGCCGCACTCATTGCGTGTATGGAAAAGTTTTTATCTCATAACTTCGCAGCCGTTCGATATAATCCTATCAAACCTAGTATCACTGGATCCGTGATAAGACTTTAAACCAAATATGGAAAAATATACCCATCACAAAAAAATATTACCAATATCATTTTCAGTCAATTGTGGGTAACCCTATATGGTACAAAAACTGGCCCTTTGAAAAAAAAAATATATATATAAAATAAACTGACCTATCCGGTGATTTTCCAAAATATCTCCATAGTCAGAAACCATTCATATGGCAGTGAAAACTCTTATTCGATCTTCATCCCGATTTTTTACCAATCATTTATAACAATAACATAAAATCTCTAAAAAAATCGAGATCATTTGAAAGGTAATGATATTGTCATATGCGTTACGTCATTGAATTTTGAATAAAATATACTTGAAGAAAATGCATTTATTGAAACAGGGTCGTATAAAAAACTTTATTGAACAGAGCCGTATTAAAATTAATCGAGATGATGATGGTTAATCGAGATGGAGAAACGTCAGACAGTAAAATTGATATCATCACGAGATAGCTTTTGAAAAATTTCTTTGAATAAGTGTTCTCATTCTCGTTCTGTTTCATAGTTCTAATGTTTATACCAGCAAAAAAGTTTTAAAAAATTAGTAAATTAAATTGATGGATGTAGTAGGAGATCATCATGAAAAATAAGAAATAAAAATTCCTCTGTTTTTATACCACTTTATATTTGTAACCCTTGTGTTACCGCAGTTTCGTTATATGGACATTATCAAACTATATTTATTTTGAAATTGAATTTGATAATATCCATATAGGGCGAAACTGCAGTAACACAGGGGTTACAAATATAAAGTGGTATAAAAACATAGACATTTTTATTTCTCATTTTTCAAATAGTAAATTCATATTTTCGGAAATAACATATATTTTACAGTATTCATCTTTTTTTAAATACTTCGAAAAACTCAAAGGAGCGGTTGACTGTGAAAAGGGGTTTTTCATATAAATGTATTCCCAAAATAATCTTCCCCTAAAATTAGGGAGGTATTCTCTTTTGAAATGATATATTATGTTGATTTTCAGATTTATTACTTTTTATTAACTACGATTTGGCAAAATAAGAAAATAATAATATTGGGCAACATTTCATTCTCTACATGTTCCTGTAATATATTTTTAATAAGTATCTGAAACGCTCTGAAAAAGTTGAGAATTGTAGCACTTACTCATTCACTTGTTCTTTGCATTTACTATTTAAAAATTTGTACTTAAAAATTTTATATAAAAGCTTCAATTACTCGGAAACTTTTTTTAACTCTCGTAACAAATGTCGTCTTAATGGAAAATGAGGAAATGAAGAATAACGAGTGAAAAATAAAGTTTTACTGTAGACTGATAAAAATTAAAGTATAATTATTTATTAATACGTGCATTCCTTTGTCCCTTCATCATTCGGGAAAAAAGTACATTCAGTATTCAGTCTAATACAGAATTATCATCGCCTAGTGTTTTTAAAATGTACATCTGCAAAAATATTGAGCAGAAAAAACAGGGATTTCTATGGAATGTAATTTTCAATTACGAATCTTCCATTTCCTCTGTGATGATAATGTTCAGAGTTGGATCATCAATACAGCGAAATTTTAGAATTTTTTTAACAACCTTCCACTATATGAATAATTCTAACATTAACATAGGTATGCACTCTAATCGAGAATAATAATAGATCCATGATTATGATTTTGAGATTCGTTCAAATAGGTAAGTAGGTAGGTAAGAAGATATGTAGGTAATTCAGTAATATTATTGGTTTGCCTGAATTTGTGACGGAAGTATTACAACCAAGAAAATAAATAAATAAGATCATATTTTATTTTTTTGACCTTTTCAATTTCATATCCCCAAAGGAATATAACTTTGTTTATATCAGTTATTCAAAAAAAATCTGATAATGAAATCAGTGATCTAGACATACTAATATTATACCTTAGCAAACCAAGATATACAAAGTAAACATTTTCAAAACATATTCAAAGAGGAAAGTGAAAAATAATTTAATATATACGAAAGAGGGAGACTGGAGAAACCAAACTCACATTCTCGATTATTGCATAAAAAATTACTTCCAGAAACCCATTGTGTAGCAAGGAAAACATCAGAATATTTCATTCCTTTCCGTCGTGTAATTTTAAACGACCATTTCATTCTATTCTTTCGAAATCTCCGAAGCGGGAAGACCCATTCAAAATGCTCCGCACCGAATATGATTACAAGCTCGACTCATAAAATATTCAAAAACAGTTGACAATCTCCGAGTATCATCCTCTAATTATTCACAAAGCGTGTGACATTCCAGTTCCAAAAACGCAACGACACGCACAAAGGGTTGCCTAGTTAAAACGACAACTTTTAATACTTTTCTCATGAGGACAGCTTGACCAACCTTTGACCCAGATAGGGTTCACGGGTTCACATTTACATTTGAACAGGGACGTATCTTGTCATTGCTGCGCCTTTGGCGAAATTCAATTATCCCGCCCCCCTCCCCCTTCCTTATACCACAAAAAACGAGACTCCCATAAATTACAACCACAATTTACATTCACTATGCAGTGTGACTGTAATGTAGCAATTTTTAACTAGTAATAGTCATATTTTTGCTACTTCTACTTCAAAATGTATTAGACGTGGGTTTAAAAAACAATAAAGAAGGTAAGTATTTTTGAAACAGCATTTTTACTTTACTTACTTATTAAATTATTTTTTCTACGTTCATGCAAAAAACAAAACTTTATTGAACTATATTTGGTGGAAAAACTGTCTCTTTATTGCACTGAGTGCAATAAAGACTTTATTACACTCATCTGTCATTCTACTATAGCGTTCTGCCATCATGACAGACATAAACTTTCAAATCGACGCCAAATTTAGCCCATTTTCTGTGAGATTGTATTACGTTTTAAATAGTTGCATGTTTCATCATATTCATTATATAATGGACTATGAAATTACTAGAAAATGCAATTTGTTAAAAATGATTTTTTTTTCTTTTGAATATCATCTGAATTACACAAAATGTTTTGAATTACTTTTAGCAGATAGATTTAAACAAACAATGTCTTCTTTACAGTTTAGTGCCACCTAAATGAAACATTTTCTGGTTTTTGCATGAACGTAGAAAAAATATTGTATGAAACTCGTGCAAAAAGAGTTAATTGCACTCGACGTGTTGTCCAACTCGGCCTAATGGCCTCGTTGGGCAATTTCACGTCGAGTGCAATAAACACCCACTTTTTGCACTTGTTACATGAATAACTATTACCTACTACTACTCCACATTTAATATTGTGAGTATGTTGCATTCATGACAAAATGTACTTACTTACTTACATAAACATGCACTCATATTACATTACTTAAATAGAAAAAAATGTTGATATATAATAAGATTTTATAGCCTACAACAGTCCATGAAGTTTTGACTTGAAATTTAAATTTGTAGTCAATTTAATTTTGTTGAATTAACCAAGTATTTTGTATTATTGCTTAAATTTCACTTTGCGTGATTTGATCGATGCAAATTCATTTATGACATCGTCAAAGTAGTTTGAAGCTGTTTCGTATTCAATTGATAAGATTGCCCAATTGGTCAGGCGTGTTTGGCCAGTTCTTGAGCTTGAATAGTTGAATAAGTTTAAGTTTACTAAATGACCTTTCGCACGATGCAACGCTGACGGGCATTGTGAGGTAAATTCTGTAAGCAATTTCTAAGTTTGGGTAAGCATCTCTTAGCTGGTACTTATGAATTGCCTACAACATTTCCGAGCCCAACTGTTTAAACAGCTCGTTCATATGAAATTTGAAACTTTCAATTTCTCTTACTATTTAAACAGCGTCTACGTCTCTGCTGTACTTGAGACCAGAATCTTTTGCACAGTTTTTCAAATCAAGTTCTTGTGCCACCTGCATTACGCTGCCGTAAAAACTTAAAATCCTTTATATTGTTATTAACACCGTGTCGGTAATTATGTATTCTCCTATCGATCTTCCGCTAATTTTGCGCCCCCCTCACCCTTGCGCTCTTGGTGAGGGCATCTTTCGCGAACCCCTAGATACGTCGCTGCTTTTGAATGTGTGTAATTAGAAAAACAGAAACATGTAAATGCAGTTTTGCCTCTTCAGTGACTATGGAAGCAAATAATCATCCAGAAGAATTTTCTGACATACTTTAACTTGTGTTAACGAGGCTAATGATGAGGTAAAGAATGAAAGTTTCAATTTGAGGAGGAAATTCGTTTCTTGGCATAGTTTTTTGGGTATCTTCGACAGTTTCAAAATGAACAAAACAGGGAGATTTATCTATACAAGTGTAGAAGTTACCAATATATGTGAAGTTATTTATATAGGGGAAACATCGAGCGCATTGACTAAGATCGAGGAAGAACATAAAAAGATTACTAGTTAAAGAATATTCGAACATATTCCCACACCTAAGGGAGATCATATGATGGAATGGAAAGATAGAAAAAATGTATTGAGACAATGTAATTCATGTATAAAAAATCGCATATGCCACAGTGCAATTGTCACTTTGACAGCGGCAAAATTTAGCTTTAACTTTTATAGCGACAAATACACTAAGTAGTGTTTTTTTCAATTATTTTATTAATTATCGCGGTGTTGGTTGCCAAAATGAATAGTTTGACATTGATATGTTTCTGAATTTCTTATTCATTAAATTGTCCTGCCGAATTACACTCGAGGTTTGTATTGATATCGGGTAAATTTTTGTTGTTCAAATTCTGAACTGTTTCCTTCAGAAATTTGACTCGAATAACTGTCAACCTAGAAACACCCTACCTTTGGTGTCGTGTTTTTAATAGTTGACAGTTATTCTCGTCGAATTGCTAGGAAACAATCCATATTTACCCGATAAAATATAAACCACTACAATAAAACAAGGCAATCGCCCCTTCCCAACTTTCACGCTACTGGATTAATATCGATTTCGTCTTCTTTTTCTGAATCCCCAATATTTCGAATACAAAAAAGAGATAGGTTTCGTTTCACGAATATCAACAGGTTTTAAGCTAAGTTGTAATGAGTGCGTGCGTATCAAAATCTCCTGATTTCTTAAAGGAATTGTATAGGTAACTATTAATAACAGTATAACCAACATATTTCAATGTTGGCATTTCCGAGGGATTTCATTCACAAAAATATCCCGATATTCAAAACTTACATGACAACTAACAAAATAATCAAATCTGAGTAGGTATGCATATTATTAAACTTCAAATATCTCGAAAACCGTTGACAATTTCTATAACGAAACCTATCCCTTTTTTGTATTTTGTGAAAGTGAAAGTTAATGATGTCAAGTGATATAACAAAAAATTTAGTTGTTACGGAGTTATTCTGGAAAACATTTTTTTTTGTTACTTTCAAAACCCTGTAATTCAGTTAACACTCATCTTAGGATATCTATATGTTTATTGAAATTTTTAGCCTCAAAATGAAGTGAGGACCATCGGAGTTCTTCTTTTTTTCGTGTATTGGCCATCGGAGTTTGTCCCCTTCATTCTGGGACACCCTGTATATTAGTGATATTTGACCAGTAAGAATATGCCAGTTTCAACCTTAGGAGCGTCTTCATAACATTATTTTGAACTTAGACTTGCAGGTAGGTTAAATTTATTTAATTATTTGCAGACTGAAGAAAGTACAAATAAGCCAATAAACGATGTCAAGAAATATACTACCGATATAATTCTTGTTTCTTTGAATTTTCAGAATACTTTAATGCCATAATTTATTTTATTTAGCAGTAGTTGAAAACAGACCTCAATAATCTTCATGCAAATCTCGATTTGAAACCAAAAATTCTTTAAATTGTTTTCATAAAACATTCAGATGATCTGATGTTTTTTTTAAATGGCACTCACCGGCAATAAAGTGGACTGTGCTGTCCAACATAGGGGCTTGAAGGATCCTTTCATTGTTGCATCTTGGAAAACTTGAAATTGCCTGTCCCAGTCGTAGGATACCAGCCTCGATTCCAAAGTCATACCAGCTAGTTCTGGTGGGGCAGTTATTCGAATCGGATTTGAACCACTGCAAGACAAACAAATACACATTAGTTATTAATAACGAAAACATTGTTTAAAGAGAAATAAGATAGTAAGTCAGTACCTGTGGTATCGAAACGTCGGCAATTCCATAACCTTCACTTATACTGAAAGGCGTGAATTCTACATGGGTCATATTTCAAAAAGTTTTCTCCTCGTTATTTCACAATTTCACAACCAAATAGCATTGTGTAAAGATCAATCTTACGTTTTGGCGGAAGCAGAGTTAGAGTCACCTAATAATCATGACAAGGTTTGAGATCATTGTTATATTCTAATCTCAATGATAATGTTGGATTTTCTTTATTTTAAAAGTATGTTGTAGACATTTTAGGAATTTTACAAGGATATCAAAATAATATGTTGAATATCATAGTTTTCATTCCTCCTTGTCTCTCTAAAAGTACTTCAAATTTTTTCGAGTTTATAGGTACATACTATGGGTTACTAGGAAAATTTCAGTTTTTTTTGTTTGTTTCTTCCACTGATTTTATCTAGTCGTTGACAAAAAATCATTGCAACACCAACATAGGCCACTTGTAAACAGAAAACATCATTTCCGAATGGATATCTATAAATTAATCCACTATGGCCAAAAAATAACTAATATTCAATTTTTATTGCTAAAATTATTTGCAAATGAGCAAAAACAACGTTTTTTTTGCATAGTAGAAGAAAAAACCATTATAGAGTTACAATCTAGCAGTCGAGGGGAAAACAACTCCTTCATTAGGTGTACATCATTATTTTCATTACTTCATAACTCATTTTGTCTCGAGCATTAGACCGCTTGGCCATTAAAACGTTTACATGAATAATTTACGGTAATCAAAATAATCAAATGCAATATTATATGCCACATCAATGATTTTTTAAAGAAAAACTTGGCCATAAAACTTTTTTCATTATTGTTCATTATAAGTAATTACTACACTACGTTCATTGGGTGTACCTCTCGCTAGCGGAATATCTAAAATGTATTGAAATAACTGAAACACACGATATGTGAGACACGCTGGAAGGTACTTGAAGATGCATGCGACTGTCTGAATATGAGAGGGACACAAAAAACTTTTTTAATAATCCGATACGATTGGGTTTTGAGACGAGGATCGATTGTAGCACCGCACCAATCTTGGTATGCTAATAGTTGGAAACTTGATAAATACGAAAAAAAATTGTTTACCAAAATTCCAGGGGTGGAACATATTTTTTTTTCGTTTGAAAATAAATAAAGAGAATTTTGCTGTAATCTTCGAAAGTATACGTTATCAAACTTAGCAAGATGAAAGACAATTCAATTCTGCACAAAACTTATTCTTAGTAATTTCTTATGAAATGAGCTCGTTTTCTCAGAAAACGTGATTGAACGGCGACACTAATTTTCAGGTTCACCCTTACTCGCCGCTGAAAATTCTGGCGGGGCAGAATATTTGATTGGTCATAACTCTGCTAAAAATTATCGAAGGAGAAAAAGGAAAAGTTCATGTCGTTTCTGAAGACTTCTACCTTCTCATGCAAACATAATATGCGGTTATTTGTGTACCTAAAATGTGTTTTGTCGCACTTCACGGAAATGTTTGCGGATGATCCGAAAATCATAAATAATTTAATAAATACGGAATTATCATACTGAAGCAGCAACCCATGCCCCCTTTGGACTATTTGCAACAATTTTAAAGTAGTGTGACAGGTCCTACTTATACATGCCAAAATAAAAACTTCGTTTTACTCCCGCCTCATTATCAAATCACCCATAGAACCGGCATTCCCTTCAGTAAATGTTGAACATAATCGCTTATTCATATCCTGCATATATGTTTAATAACACTATTGTGAAGTGCAAACCTCAAGCTTGATATCACATACTTCATTTTTCATGTAGGATGTGTATGAGAGATTATATTCAACATTTACTGAAGAAATTATCGGGATTATGGGTGAGTTGAAATCTGAGGCAGGATAAAACCCAGTTTTTTCTTTGGCATGTCTAAGTGTCTCACTAGTATAAAATTGTATAACTATTTCATATCAACTTAAATATCCATGACTTTCGGATACTCCGTAAATATCGTAGAAGGGTTATGTGAAGTTCGACAAAACACATTTTGGGTACTCAGATACGTACATGTTATATTTGCATAAGGAAGTAGGTACAAGTCTTCAGGAACGATATACACTTTTTCTTTTCCTTCTAGGATCATTTTCAGTAAAGTTATGATAAATCTAATTTTCAGCCCTGCCGTAAATTGCAGCGGCAGGTTAAGGCGAGCCTGAAATTTTATATCGGAATTCAATCAGGTTTTATGAGAAAACGAGTGCATTTTGTGAGAAATTACTGAGTATAGTTCTTGTGGAGAATTGAATTATCTTTCGCCTTGTTGAAATTGTTTCTTGATAAATATTATACTTTCCGAAACAACAGCAAAAAAAATTTAATTTAATTTAAATAAAACTTTTTTCTGATATTCCTGATATTTTGGTGAACAACAATTTTTTTTTAACAATATATGATGTCAAGGAGTCATGTGCCGAGTTTCAAATTGCTACGATTCATGCTTCACTTGTGGCTTATATTAGTCTGTGGTTACTATACTATAACCCTAATGCTTTAGTCGAGCATACTTGCTAAAGAAAACAATCATAATTATTATTTCGCAGATCGGGTTGATCTACTATGTTCAACCACACTTTTCCTACAGATTTTCCAACTTTCGTCTTCATTCGAAACCAATATAAATCCCATAAGGCTGGCTAACTATCTTACTTTTCTTCACAGTACTTAATCATTATCAATATGTTCAATAGAAATGAGTACTTACGGACTAAGCTCCTGAATTCCCAAAGAATGCAGAACAGTCGGCAGACTGGGTAAACTATGACAAGCTGCGAGATGCTTCTGCTTTGGGTAATAGAGCCCCATCACAAGACAAGTTTCTTCTCTACTATTCAACCCTCCAAGAGTGATTGCAGTCCTTGCGGAACTGTTGTAAGTACACTGCGTTATTAAGTGATCACCGGGAGCAATTCGCACTGGCACACCTAACTTTCGGTACTCCTGATAATCGGAGTCGAGATTATCATCACTAGCTATCGGCGGAAGTTCGACACTACCGCGAATATGTTTGAGCGCCACTTGTTTGCCAATCTTATGCGTTTTCATCACCACGGCGAACATGTTGATGCCGGCGTCCGAGAAAGCTTGACTAGTACACGCAGACACGCAATGTCCAGAAGAAACCACCCTGTCTTGACCCGGTGGGATAATGTGCCTCCAGTTGGGGTCCATGCCTATGGAGATGACGCCGGCGTCGTGCCTCCTGAGCTCTGGTGTGTAATAAAGTCTCAGCCCAGAGCCGTCCAGAGCCCCAAGACTTCCGTCCACTGGACTGGTGTAGTGGGTCTCCATCAGGTAGAATCGCGAGTTCTGGGCATCCAAGGGGTATCCGGCTTCGGGAGGAAAGCTGAAGCCTTCAGACCCTCTGGCCCAGCTGGCGACTACGGTGTTGCAGGAGAGCGGTGGGGCGTGGGACTCGTAGCATTGTCGACCTGGTGCGTCGGCGAGTTTTTCTACGGCTGCGTTATCTTGGCATTCGTACAAGACGACGTGTTGGAGTCCTGTACCGCCGTTGATGCCTTGCAGAGGTTCGTACTGAAACAAAACGTGTATTGTTAATAAAATTATTCTATAATAATAAGTTTATATTGAAAGGGAACAGTGCTTACAAATTCTCAATGAGAATGCGTTTTCTGTCTTTATAGTAAAAAGCAAAAAACGACAGAAATATATAAAATACGGCCGCACACATAAAACAGAAAAATATATAAAAACAATTCAAAACTATCGCGATACCACAGGGTAGGGGTAAAGGAGGGAGTTTTGTGAATTGTTTTTCCCTGGAGTGAGGTTTGCCTCCTGCCCTTCTGGTGATCCAGCGGGTGGGATGGAACCGTGACTCACTTGTTGTGTGGGCCACTTCCACGGATATGGGCTTTGTCACGTTTCTGCCTCCTGGTGAACCATGCAGGGGAAACTAATATTTTCATCGAGAGCCATCAGGCGATTAGATTCATCATCGTAAGATCTGACTAGTTTCCGGAAAAACTACGAAAAAACCGGTTGCGTCTTTATAATAGTCATTCAATAACGATTCAGAATTTTAGCTAGACTGGAGTGTTCTACGAAATGGACTGAACAAAAAAGTATTGGATTATTCTATGAATTGCATGGTTTTGAAATAAAAGAGAACACATATAAATTTCTCCTATTCACATATTCTCCAAATTTTACATTTGAATGCATTATATATGCAAATAATGGACTTATTAATTATTAATGGACGTTATAAATATATTTTAGCGCGTGTTCCAAAGCAAAAACTAACAAAATGAAAAATATACATAATGAACTGATTTAGAACATTTCCAACAGAAACTGAGATTTATTGCTCTTTAGATATACCATTCAGTTGACCAAAGTTTAAAACCTTTGGGAATTATTGTTGAATTTTCGATTTTTAACAGGCTTATATTAGCTTCACTTGTATGTATCTATAAATGTAACGGAAACTTTGAAGGTGATTTTCACCCACTTCCAGACGACCGAATAATTTAAAATTTAGCATGTGTTCATAATTCCGGTGTTATTGAAAAAAACAAAATGGCGGCTCCAATATGGCGAACGAGATTTGTGATAATGGTCCAATTCGATTCAAAATTGGTATGTAAGAGTTTTCGGGGTCAGAGATAATGAATTTTCAATCAAAATTTATGAATTCAAACTGGCGGCTCCAAGATGGCGGGCGAGATTTGTGATAAAGGTCCAATTCGATTCAAAATTGGTATGTGGGGAAATTTTGGGTCGTATATTTTATCAAAATTCATGAATTGAAGATGGCGGCTCCAAAATGGAGCATTTTTAGCACTATGGTCTGATTCGATTCAAAACTAGTGTGTGAGGATTTTCTGGATGAGTGATTATGAATTTTTTGACACAATTCATGAATTCAAGATGGCGGTCCAAGATGGTTGACGAGTTTTAGGATTGTGGTCAGATTCAATTCAAAATTGGTATGAGGGGATTTTCGGTGTCGCGAGGAGATTTCGATTTTTTAGCCATAAAAAAGATATTGGTTTAAAAAAACTAAAGAACACGCTTCACTTCCAACATGGACTGAATAGTAAAAAATAATTGACAGTTTAATTCCTCAAATGTAAAGAAGCGTGGAGTGCTTGACACAGTTCTCTTGAGCTCTCGATCGCTCAGTATTGTTGAATAAAAAAAAAATGAGAATATAAATCGGAAGCACCCACGCTTCTTCTACATTTGAGTGATTAAATTGACAATTATTTTTACTTCTTACTCCATATTGGAAGTGAAGCGTCTTCTTCAGTTTTTAAAACTAATATGTTTATGCCTATCTCTACTGGCCTATAGGCTGTGCCCTCAATTCCGAAAACGAAGCAATAGCAGACAGACCATGCTGATGATGACGTGAATTTCATATATAGCTGGGGTCAGAGATTCTCACTGCAAGAAATCCACTTTTTGTTTTTGATCGCGCTTATTTCTGAAAGTACTAGTTAGATTTGAAAAATATTTTTTCTACAAGCGTGCGGAAAAAAGTTTTTTCCGCACTCTTTTCAGTGCGGAAAAAACATTTCAGCGCGGAAAAGTAGATTTGTTTAGTTTTTGCGGATTATACTGACATTAAAATATTGCGTCGCAGAAGGTTAAAATAGAAATCTTACCAAGTATGGTTGTATAGTTTAATATATATTTAATAATAAATGTTCTTTATGTTAACTTTTGGGTGTTTTTTCCGCTAGTAGAAAAAATAGTGTACCTAACACGAGCGTAAAGTATCTTTTCCGCGCGCGATTTCTGGCCGAACTGCAATCGCGTGCGGAAAAGTATCACTTTCCGCACTTGGTAGGTAAACTACTATTCTACATTCGATAATTCAATTCTAGAGGGAGAGCATACAACATTATCCTATATGACCCTTAGACGACGAGGAAAAATGAAGTCTGGAAAATCCCCAAGTGAAAACGGGAGGACGATGCGTCGGAGAAACGAGCATTACCAAGAAGATCCGAAGTGTGCATGCCTAAGTCAACGAAGAACTTCCCGTGCGGTTCACACGCGTGGTCGGCTTCCTTCGCAACAGTCGTGTCCTATTAGGAATATGTTTCTAAGTTAATTGTAAGAAACGTATATTGTTGTAGATATTTCGATTTTGGTTGAATAATTTCGATTTTTTCTTCTGATAGGTTGTATTTAAAAATAGATGCCAGGTTGTTTCAACTAAATAGCTGTGTATAGCTCTTTCATCATTCTACCTTAATAGAAACGAAAGTTCTGGAGGTGCTTCCATGAAAATTGAGATACACTGTACTTATATGTCCATTCTTTGAAAAAAATGGTGGTAAATAGAAAAAATATTCATGCAAGTCACAACTGATTGGACTGCTTTCCTTCTGTTATCGAAGATATTGATTTTCGTAAGCTACCTCCTATATCATCATTTCAACATGTGTTTTTTGTCGTCCCTGTTACTTTCAAAGGGAATTTTCTATACGTGGCTAATAATTTATTATAGTCATTTACGTAGGTATTTATTATTAAAAATTCTGCTTTTTTATTATGCATGTTTCTCCTGCCCAGTTTTATTTTGAATTGTTTCTTGAAGCAGCTAACTTTTGTCCGGGGACTTTTTGTTTTCAGACTTGTTCTTCGATCATTTTCGCTTCTGATAACCTATATTCCACATATTCGTACCCTGCTTAATGATTTCTTACTGCATGTGCCGTCTCTTTGCCTTGGATGCCTCTGTGGCCTGGTACCCAAACAAATTTACCATGTCTCCAGAGTAAATAAGGGGGTATACCAGGGGCAGTACACCCTGGACCTTAATTCCTTATATAAAGAACGCTGTACTACAAGACAACCACTAATTTAAAATTTCCATTTTAACACTATGTACCCCCTCTAGAAAAAAAACTATCGACGCGCCTGTACCCTGTGTTGTGCTCCAAAGTCGTTGAGGTTATTGTTTCCCCAGACTAATTTCGACGAAAACTTGCACGATTGCAGGGTCGTTCCCCTTAGAATATCGCCCGAGTAAACAGAAATGGATGTTACCTCAGCTTAGATATAGAGGCTTGAGAGCAGATTTTTAGCCCAATGTCCTGTCTGGGTCTCTTCACATATAACCTAGCACCTACCACGTTGTTTCAAATAGAGCCGTCCCCACACCAGATATGCCCTCTTGACAGCATTGGTAAGGCACTTGATGTATCTTCACCATCGCTTACGATAGTAGTGAATGCGCCATCACAGGACTACGTTGGATTCATTATGACCCCCCCAATATTTCGGAATGTCGTAGATTGTTGCACGTTGTTTGTCCCAAGCACTTTAGTATGGAAATTTCGATGCTGACCATATATGTGCTGCACCAGGGATTCCAAGCAGGAACAGTAGTTGTAAGCTAGCGAGTCTCCCTCTGGTTGTCACTCGTTCAGTCTTAGGCCACTAAGGTAGGGTACGTAATCAAGTACCTCAATATCGACGTCTATATTGGCTGAATGGATCATATGGGTTTCTAGACCCCGTATCTTGCAAAATACTGTTATTTTGAAGCAGTCGATTGAGATAATTCAAAATATATTGTTCAATTTGATATTGGAAAGCAAAGTACTCAAGAATTCTTCTTGCTTTATTCCTATTTTAGTCTTAAATGTCCTATATTTTCATGATAGTCTTCCCATGCCTTATCTATCCTTCTATTTGTTATAACTCAATTCCATATTTATTGTAGAACTATAATTATGATAAATGGTAACAAATGACAGCATATTTCGAAGACAGCTCCATAATTATTTTTGGAGAAAAAAAAAATGACAGAAATTGTAAAAAATACTTATGTCGTTCTTTAAAATATTGCTCGTTATTCACGATAATTCCATCACTACAGTGATCAATCGATGAGTCGATATCTGGCCACCCTCGTTCCACCAGCCCCACAGCCATCTATAATTGGACCCCGTAGCATCAAAAAGAAAACACAATCCACTAATGACTCGAAATTTAAATAACAAAGCCGCCTGAAATGTCGCCTGGAGTTGCATCTGGGGGCTTCATCGTACGCATAACGATATTTTCAAATTCGTGAATCGAGTTCAGAACCAAGCAATTTACATGTCATCTTCTGAGATTCAAGCAAGATACGTGAAAGCGCTGTTGGAAGTCTGGGGGGAATTTAAATCAGTCGAAACGTAGCATTAGTGCTAGTGTTGGATTCAAACGCATCTGGTGATGGATTAGAATTGGGTTATTCAGGACTGCAGAGTGCAGATTCTAGAAATTGTTTCTCGTTTTCTTACTCTCGCAAGATTCCTATCTCAACTCGATACTGAGTGCAGGCAATTCACGAGTTCATCAGTTTAGAAATAAATTTGGTTGGAGGTCTCTTATGTTTTTTTGATACTTCTTGAACGTACACATGTTTGGGATATTGAAACTTATAATATTCTTCATCTAGCGATTTCATGGCACAATCAAGTATCTCAGAATTGTTCTTAGATTACAATTTTGCTTGGCTTTCAGATCAACATCACTCTTCTCCAGTGTAGGAAAACAAGGTTTTGGAATTTATCTAAAATAGTAACCGCGATATACAGTGAGGTTTTTAATAGATCCCCCCCCCTTTAATCTTTTGAACGGTTCGACGTAGAAACATGAGAAAATTAAAACATATCGAGGGTTTTACCGATACTACTTATTGAAAAAAAAAATATAAGGATTGCTCGACAGGGGGCGCGGCGGGGCACATCAACCCAAAAATTGAAAAGAGAATTTAAATTATCTCTACAACCATCAAAACATTTTTGAATTTTGTTAATAATTTTTTCCCAATTTCGATTTTTATATCTTTCGAAATTTTAAAGTAGGTGCACCACCAGCGCTATCTGTCGAGTAATTGCAATATTTCTCTCTCAAAAAGTTATATCGGTTATACCCTTCAAAAAATGTTTGGCTTCATTGAGTAGTAGATCCGCAATTATATTTGATATTTCAAATTTGACTTGCATGAAAAATATTAACTAAATTCAAAAAATTTCAGATGGTTGTGAAGAGAATGGAATTCCCTTCTTAATTAACTTTTGAGTTAATGTGTCCCCCATCATCCCTGTCGAATAATCACCATATTTCAAAAAGTATCATTGGTGAAACCCTGGAAAAGTTATTTTTTTTCATGTTTTTACGTTGAAGCTATTGAAATCAACACTCAGTTTTCATAATTTTGAGGAAGGTCTACCAGTCCTTGAATGCTGATAATTATACATAATTGTACAAGGAGAATTAAATGATTTTATATCGGCCAGATAGTTTCGTTAAGAAATCGATGAGATACTTCCATCTATAGAATTGATTGAAGTAATTCCTATTATTACAGACGGGTCTATTTGTATAGACAAAAACGGTAATATGAAAATTTTGTTTATATACCTAGTGAGTTTCAAAAAGTTTGTACAATATGGAAAACGTTTTTATTATCCATTTGTAAAAAAAATTTATTCTTCGTAAAAATTGATGCATGGCGAAAAATTTTGAGGTGAGTTGTCAAAATCACAAATTTTCAAATGGTGTACAGGGGAGCACAAAAAATAAGTATTTTGAACGGGAATAAACTAACCTCATTTTTAGTATTACCAAAAAAGTCTATTGAGAAAAGTTCAAAACAAAATTTTCAAATTTGGAATCACAGCCACCTACGAAACAAAATGATTTTTTTTCCAATTTTTTATGATTAAATTGATCGTAAATTCGCAGATTTGTATTATTTAGTTATTTAGCATTCATTAGTTGATTTATTCAATGATATTCTGCTATGAAGTCATACTGATAGTTATTATGGATATACATAGAGAGTGAAATATCAAATTTGCACAAAAAAACTAGTAAAAATTCAAACCGTTTTCCACAAATGTCGATATTTTAGTACAAATAATAAATTTCTCCAAATTCCGTATTAACTTATTACTATAGGAATATGAGAGAGCCGCCTAGGATGTATGTAAGAAACAAGTACTTTTTATAAAGCTAGAAACATAAAAAAATTGTAAAAAAATATGTTGTTGCGTAGGTGACAGATTCTTAATCTAGTCATTGTTTCCAATTATAAACAACTTTTCTGAATGAACTTAATTGATAAAGTCAAAAATAAGGGTAGTTTGCTCCTGATCAAAATTCCTATTATTGTTCTCCCTTCTACACTGTTTGGAAATTTGGAATTTTTATAACTCAGTTACAAGTATTTCGCAATGCCCCAATTTTAATGAAAGATAAAATTTTCTGACAAATGCATATTAAAAAAGTTTCCCATATGGTGCAAACCTTTTAAAACTCACTGTATACTAAGTATGAGTTTTTCATAATGGTAAGTAATTTCATTATCCCGTGGTAGAAGTCCATAGCGTCTCGGAGTGGAATGGTATAGAATCATTATGTTTTTTCCTTCTGGAGTATCGGAGGTTGAATATTCAATGCGAAATCAAAATGTTTTGCAGTCTGTCAGTTCCAGTTCATTACTGACTGTGTTTACTCAATGAAATATTTATTTCGACGTATTTTTTCAAATCGGTCATTCAAATGGCATTAATAAAATTAACAGAATGTGATTTGTGCTCTTACGAACATTGTGTTCGTGTATACTGAAAGTTCGTTCGGCACCAATATTATTCACTCACATAGTTTTCATGAAACGTGTTGTGCTCTTCAAAAATCATGCATTTCGAGAACTGCCATTGGTTGTCATGCTAATAAAAATTCATTTAAAATAACCAGCTTCGGTTTGATCAAGAAACAGAAAAACACGGGTTCTGTAATTCCATGTTGTTCATCCAGGAGCGGCGCTTTCCCACACTCACGAGAGGTATGTACTTTTTTGTTCAGAATTCCAAATTTCATTGTTTTCTAGTTCGTATGTAGGGAAGAGAACACTGTATAATTTTCAGTGAGTTAGCGTAGCCGCCCTGTATATTTATTCTCAGTCAATTGTTCTCGAAAAAAGTTACATTGACAACTAAATACATTACTCATTACTGACAGGTAACAACATATATTAAGTGTGGTACTAACCCTTATCAAGTGATGTTTCCTGCTGATAGTCGGTATCCTGAACACTCTACACCAGTAAATAGTCTCTCCAGGAGAAGGGGGTTCAATGGCAGGATTCCTCAGTTCCCAAACTCTTGCGGTTTCTTCCGGTCCAGGAGCGTCTTGATCTGCTCTTTGCACCAGATAGAGCGACTGACTACCCCTGGAGCTTATATCGTGTTGCGGAAGGGAGTTGGGGGCGACAGCTCCTCCCATGGGTTCGGATTTGTGGAAGGCCCAGATGATCCGCATTGTGTCATTCTGTAACAAAAAAATAGGATAAGTTCGATTTCAATCAATATCTAATTATTTTTGAGTAAAGCCATAAGTATATAAAATGAACTGGATAGTTCAGGTAATTTCATGGGATGGTGAAAATAACGACTGCTCCCTACAAATGATTAATTATATATGTTTGATAGGGCACTGCAAAGAATTGCTTCCGGAAAACTGTAAAAAGTATAATTTGACGTTCGTAGGGTGCAACAGTTGTTTCCTGTTGAAAAATTGCCAACAAGAATACATGTTGGAGACAGAAACCCAGTTTGTTAGTTAAATTTTGATCACATACTATATTTATTTGGAGAGAGTGTTTTCGATTTAATTCCGAGAGTTCCACCATCTGCCGACGGGGTCGTTTCGTTGTTTAGAACTCGTCAGGACAGCTTTATGGAGCTCCCGAAATCACTCTCAATTAATACCTTACGGCAAAGATAATAATAATGAAAATTAACTTGTGACATCTACAGTTGGAACCTAATTTGAAACGGAATCCAAAGTTCGAAATTTTTTTACGCCGTCGGCAGATGGTGGAACTCTCATAATTAAATCGAAAACACTCTTCCACTTCAGATTCTGTTTGCGTTCCTTTTCACGCATGAGAAACTTATTTGAACTTTGGATTGGCCAGAACAACAAAATTGTTGACTGCCTGCCAATTCAAATTAGGGGTCGGCCAATGGGACAAATTTTGAAAGGTTACAGCTCCAAAAAACTACAGAAGAGACCAGCACAAGCGGAGTTCGAGATAAAATGCAGACGATTGAGATATGTTTGTTTTGCTGATGCAAAAAAAGTGGGAGTATGTTGACCGATTTGTTTTATTTATATTGAGAACACTCAGTATTTCTGTCGATTGTAATGCCATATTCAGATTTTTATACAGGGTGTCCCAGAATAAAGAGGACAAACTCCGATGGTAGAATCCTCACTCAACTTTTCTTGATGAAATTTGGTATGTCACTTAACAGCATTCGGTTTCATATTTCAAGGCGAATCATGTGTTTGAAATATGTTGGTTATAATGTTATAAATAATTTGTCCCCTTTATTCTGGGACACCCTGTATAACTGTCAATATATTATCATTCAAAAGCAAATTCTAAATACATTCTTCCTTGAGATTACTCCGTAACAATACATTTTTATGAAAGACTGGATTGTTTATTAAATTTGTCCGTCGACCGTTCATTTATAATGTATATTAACGCACCCAAAATAGTTGATTAATGACCCCTGTTAATGAATGATTTTCTATTAATCAACGATTTGCTTATATGCAACCCAACAGATTTAGCTCTAATACACTTTATATTGGTAAGTACTATCTGTCATTATTTATTTGTCAATTCTGACATAAAATTTCAGAAAATCTTCAATACACCAGTTGTCACTTGAAATCATAGAGAGTCACGTGGCGTAATGGTAACGGTGGCTTGACAGCCGACAGGTGACACTGATGTCAACAGTTCAAAACCCACATGAAAACATTTTTTTATTTTTTATATCAATTTTAAAATATAAAATAAAACTACCACTGAGGAAACAAACTATCTTACATTAGAGTTAATATAAAAATGAAATAGTTGTTGTTTTTGATCGTATCGTTTGAATAAATAAACATAGAAAGTAAGATATCTCTATTTTTGATAACTACGGTCGACGGAAAAGTTTTGTAACAAACTCGTGAATTAAAATGGCGATTAACAATCTCGAACAGTAACGCGCTCGCTTCGCTCACGCGGTAAACTATCTCGATTGTTAATTGCCCTTATTAATACACTTGTTCGTTAAATAACCATTTCAATATTAGATAAAGATTTTCGGCCAAGTAGTTTCTTATTCTGTGAAATAAAGCTGTGATAATCACAAATTTGCTCGCATTTCAAACGACAGATTTTGACCTCCAACTTTTTCTGAGTGTAACTCAAAGAAAATACCGACGGAAAAGTTAACATAAAATAAGCAATTCGAATTTTGTTAACCGTAGGGATCATTCGTTGAACGTTGTTGGATATTGACTTTTTATTCAGCATATTTCTAATTATACGTCAAAAAACTTTACACATTTTTCTCAGCGTTCGTTCCTCCATGTCTCAGAATACCTCTCGACGAAAGAAGGCTTAGCCAAAGGACCAAAGCCAGCTCTTCCCAATTACCCCTGTTTGCCGAGAATAGAAAAGGGACAGCATCTATCAAACGTGAGCGGGAATTACGTTATGGGCTCGAATACTAAACAAATATTTGTGGAATTTCTTAGGGACTTTAGCGTTTTCCGTTCTCGGATGCCCATGCCGACGGTTTCCTGTTCGGTTATTGATGATTGATGGTCGATGGCCTGCCCGGTCGGGAACTAGTTGGGATAGTGTTAACGAGAGGATGCGGTGGATATGGATGGGAGGGCTACAAGGCATTATTCATTTGACTGAAGCAGAGGTGGTCCGATCTTGGCATGCATACAGGATTTATAATTGCTTGTATTGTTGCCTATTCGTTAGTTGTTATATATTTATATATGTATAAGTATTTTTTTACATACATTAACTTTCAAGAGCAAGTTAGCACTGATATCAAAAGAAACAAGCAAGTATATAGGTAGCAGTGATTTTTGACACGGAAAATATAAACTTCGTTCTTAATTGATAACCCTATCAGTATTTTCGATAGTCATGCGTCCATTACGAGGTTCAGGGTGACACGACCCAGCACACCATGGTTCACAAACACAATAAAAGAAATTAGGTATATCATAAGGAGCAATAGGGCATTAGGGAAGAATTAGAAAACCCAATTGTATAAATTAAGCAATTAAAAGACTAAAAAGGCATTTTTCTCGTCCAATCTCCAAAATATCTGTTCGAAGGTGATTTGGAGAGGTTTAAAATGCAACCATTTTGTGACAAAAAACCTAACAGTATTCCAGAAAGCTTAAAGAACGTTAACGGCATTAACAACTTTTTTATTATTTCAATACCTAACCTAATACATGAGTAATAATTAATCAACTCAGATTTTGATGTAGCTGAAACAATTTCAAAATAAAAACAAATTCTGTTGATGTGACAATTCAAATATAAGACTTATTAAACCTCTGCTGTCCGCATATAATCGGGTATATCACCATATTACCAATAAAGGTGAAAATGATATAGTTGTACCACCGCTTTTCTACACGTGGAAGATATTATCAAATTAACTGACCAAGGAGACTAAAAAATTCCTACTTTGCTGGACTTGAGTAGGGCTTTCGATACTATCAATCATACACTTCTTCTATAGTAGATCTATTTGGTATAAGTTTTATAGTAACCGATCTCAAAAAGTTGTGATTGATGATGATCCATCTGAAAATCTAATTTTGCAAACAGGAGTCCTACAGTGATCGATTTTAGGCCATGTACTTCTTGCTTTATATTTCTGTAACCTGCTTAGAAGTCTTATACATCTCTGTCCCCAATTTATGAATATATATTTCAGTTTTTTTCCTCAAGAAAAAATTCATGATTGTGACCCATTGAATGATGAGGTTGAAGAAATTTGTAAAACACGCAACAGATCATTGTCTAATTATGAATCCAACGTAATTAAAATAATTCTCGTCGAGTCCAATAGTAAGCGAAATATCATTCGAAATTTGAATGATATCATACGAATTCTGTTTGAGGATCTTATGTTACCACCCAATATACACATAACATTCAAAAATCTTCCTTACTTAAGTACGTCTGATTTGAGGAATAAGAAGATGTGAAAGAATTTGTAACGAACTACGCGAAGTGTTTCAAATATGGTTGATTGAATACGGAAAATAGAAAAAATCCGTGCGGGAAACGTTCTCCATAACATTATTGTAGCTCGTATACCTTCTCATTTGCATGAAAAAAAAAATATCTGAAGTAAATTGGTATTATACCCTCCTTTTTTCAGAACCCAGCATTTCCACTAGATTTCAAGTTGGAATATATTATACGAAAGCACAAGAGGTTTTTTTCATCACTTCGACTTTAAAGTCGAAATTTCGACAATAAAGTCCAAGTGATGAAAAAAAACCTCGTGCTTTCGTAATATCATAAATTAAAAATACAATAATTTTTCTTTGAACTTTCATTAATAGTACATATCTCAGTGATAAGGTTGTTGAAATTATTAATCTATATCTTCACCGATTTGAATTGTTCATGCTTCACTATTGTTCACAGAAATGTTTTTAAGGTGAAGTAGAGGGATACAAAGTTGAATGAAAGTAATAAAGATAAATTTAGTATTATTAGTATTTTGCCGGAAGTTCCTAAGTTTTTTTCTTATTTATATATTTGCAAAATAATTTGTCGATGCACGTTTCGCCAACAAAGTTGCCATCCTCAGGAGCCAACAGTTTACTCTGACGAAGCGGACTGAGATTTGACATTTTTAGCGAAACGCGAGTCTACTGAAATTGTAGTTTTGGTGTTTTGGCTGGTTAATATTCCATGAATTGATTCATTATATTTTTTCAACATTATTTATACTCACCGGCTATTAAATGAGAAAAACGAATGATTCGTTAATATTTCTTCTTTACTTCTATAGGCAACATTAACTAATGCACTGTTACTTAAAATTCTACCAACAGTATGATGAAAAAGAAAGGAATGGAACTGACTGCTATCAAAATCTATTAGTTATTGTGAATGAAATGAATTTCATAGTTACTATAAAGACTCCTTTATCTGCCTATGAAACATTATCATCACCACCTGGAGTTTCACGTCGTCCTCAAACACCTTTTATGTAGATACATTAAAAAGCCACTTAGTGACATTTCCCTAAATAACAATTCCGCTATAATTACTGTTATCTGAAATATTCGGTAGCCGAGCCGGCTGGTTCTAAATTGATACGCTTGTGTTACTGAAATTTTAATCAAAGCGTTCCACTTTCTTCACAAATGAAACCAATATAAATTAAAATAAACTGTTCATTAGGAAAACTTGTGTGAAATTGTACGAAATCTACAGAATACACAGCAAATCCCGGTGAAAATTATAATATAGAATTGACTCTTTTTATTCAAAAATTGACATTCATAAACAACAAAACTTAATGTCTTTCCATACAACATCGTAATATCATATCATCATTGTCCAAACACAGTGTTACATGGAGATTTTGTTGAATCGTTTGTTGCAGACTTTAGTAATTGTCTGCAGAGACCTACCCTATACTGATGAGGGCAAGAACACAGAAATCGATCTATAGGTGGTCCAAATGTTTCAATGAACATTTCCTTGTAACTAGCAATTGCGGAGACATCCTTGTAGAACTCTGCACGGAAATTCATTAGATGTAATTCAACGTTCGTCGTGGTATTAGCCAGGAAAGTGGTTGTTTTCTGATGGATTTTCGACCCAGTTATTCCTATTGTATAGGATTATGGCAATAAGCGTCGTCCTGGTAGTGCAGGACATCTTTTTTCTCTCCAAACACAGTGTGTTATAAACTAGAAAAACTTGATCCTCCAACACTTCCCCTGGATCTTGGATCCCTTATTTGATATCTTCACTCTCATAATCCTCCAACATAACCTGTGTGAAATTGTACGAAATCTACAGAATACACAGCAAATCTCAGTGAAAATTATAATATAGAATTGACTCTTTTTATTCAAAAATTGACATTCACAAACAACAAAACTTAATGTCATTCCATACAACATCATAATAATCATATTATCATTATCCAAACGCAGTGTGTTATAAACTGGAAATACTTGATCCTCCAACACTTCCCCTGGATCTTGGATCCCTTATTTGACATCTTCACTCTCATAATCCTTCAACATGACATGTGTGAAATTGTACGAAATCTACAGAATACACTGCAAATCCCAGTGAAAATTATAATATAGAATTGACTCTTTTTATTCAAAAATTGACATTCACAAACAACAAAACTTAATGTCATTCCATACAACATCATAATAATCATATTATCATTATCCAAACACAGTGTGTTATAAACTGGAAATACTTGATCCTCCAACACTTCCCTTGGATCTTGGATCCCTTATTTGACATCTTCACTCTCATAATCCTTCAACATGACATGTGTGAAATTGTAGGAAATCTACAGAATACACTGCAAATCCCAGTAAAAATTATAATATAGAATTGACTCTTTTTATTCAAAAATTGACATTCACAAACAACAAAACTTAATGTCATTCCATACAACATCATAATATCATATTATCATTGTCCAAACACAGTCTGTTATAAACTGAAAAAACTTGATCCTCCAACACTTCCCCTGGATCTTGGATCCCTTATTTGACATCTTCACTCTCATAATCCTCCAACATAACCTGTGAACCTGTGTGAAATTGTACGAAATCTACAGAATTCACAGCAAATCCCAGTGAAAATTATAATATAGAATTGACTCTTTTTATTCAAAAATTGACATTCACAAACAACAAAACTTAATGTCATTCCATACAACATCGTAATATCATATTATCATTGTCCAAACACAGTGTGTTATAAACTGAAAAAACTTGATCCTCCAACACTTCCCCTGGATCTTGGATCCCTTATTTGACATCTTCACTCTCATAATCCTCCAACATGACATGTGTGAAATTGTACGAAATCTACAGAATACACTGCAAATCCCAGTGAAAATTATAATATAGAATTGACTCTTTTTATTCAAAAATTGACATTCACAAACAACAAAACTTAATGTCATTCCATACAACATCATAATATCATATTATCATTGTCCAAACACAGTGTGTTATAAACTGGAAAAACTTGATCCTCCAACAAAACTATCTGAAAAGGTTCGAAACGATCCAATTAAAATGAGACAAATTTTTGTTGGCAAACATAAACCAAAAGATATTGATGAAAAACTTCATGAATCCTCTAAATGATGCTGCCAAAAGTTTCTTATTGTGAGTTTTTCACCTTACTTTGGAGGTGAGTTATTACAAAAGATATTAAGAAAACATACTTTCATGAAGTTGTGAATTTGAAGTCATCTCGTAAAATGTTTTAAAACATAATTCATAACTTTTTGTGGATTGCCAGGTGGGTCAAACGAGTTATTTCTGTGGGTGCTAACCAAAAAAAAACCAAAAAATTATCTAGGCTACAAATACCTCATAGTTCAATATTGAGTCCACACACTTTGTTCTACAGTGAGGTCCTAAAGTAACCGATTATTTCATTTTCTACGTTATTAGCCATTTTCCAAAAAAACACTAAAACACATCGATTTATGTTTTCAAAAAGACACTCCGAGACATAAAAAAAGACATTTGACAATGACAATAAACCAAAAACATAAAATTACCAACTGTTGTTTGTCATACGTACGAGTAGAGTTGAAAATTGCATGTAAAAAAAATTGAGGTGTATTGAATATACAAGGGCATTAATTAGTATTAGTGATACTTTTTAACATTTTATTTATTTTTCTGCAAGACGCATGAACGAAATAAAAAAAAAAATGGACATAGCTATATAGACAATTGAATATCCTTTGAATCCTTTGAAATGAGGTGTCTCTTGGGGGATCGGCTGTCAATTTGACGAGGGTGTCTTTTTGAAATCAAAAATCGACGTGGTAGGGTTTTTCTTGAAAATGGCTAATAACGCAGAAAATGAATTCAGTTCAGAAGAAAGAATCATGGAAAAAAGCCAAACTTTTCTTTGTAAAGATTCAGGCATTTTTATGAAAATAGTAACACAAACGTTGGGTACTAATTTTACTCGTTTTTAATAATTGTTTCATTATTTTTTAATGAAATAGTGAAATCGACAGTGTTGAAATGTTTCCCCCATATGGAAAATATAACATCTGATAGAAAATAACTACTTCCCTGGCTAATACCAAGACAGACATTGAATTACATCTGACAAATATTTGTGCAACGTTCTTCCAAGAAGACCCAGTTGCAAATGCTCACTGTAATTATACAGCAAATTGTCATTCATCTGGCTGGGGAAGACCACCTGCAGACGTGTTTCGAGGTTATTGCCTCACGTCTCTGATAGGGTAGGTCGGACAACATTAGAGTCATCCTGTCCCAGCCAAATGCATTATAATCCACTGTATAACTAATATTTCCTCACAAATGAAGTAGCGAATTACAGCAAAAGCCAGTCGCAGCGCCACCCGTGGGAAGCCAAAAAGCAATAATTTATTTGACTCTTCTTGAACTCATTACTTATTTTTAGTTCAGTTTTGATATATCGACTTGAAAGAAATTCAGTTCATTCACTTCATTGGGGCTCAATGTAAAATCGTAGTTCGTTAAAAATTCGATCCTATGTTTCGTGGTGACACGCCACTGCGTGGAACTTCAAAAACTCAGAGATAATGAGTTCGACATTTGTTCTACATAGTTTTACCCTCTTTTGCCAACTAATAGCCGAAATAGCTGGCAAATTCATCACCGTGACTTGCACACACTTATTCAAGGCTGTAGGAGCTCAAGCAAACTGCCTGGGCGGAAAAAAGTGACAGTTTAATGGGCATTCAGGAGCGAAAACATATGGTTGAGTTTTGGCAAAATGTTCCAATCGTACTGGGAAGTGATAAGTTTCGTTTGTCTTGCACGATAACGGAAATTCCAGAATGAGATAATATCTACTATCTACACTTCATTAGCAAAGTAATCTGCAGGTGAAAGGTTCGGCAAACGTTTAGATTTTTATAGAGTGACTTAATTTTTGTTTTCTGATATTACGGCAAATGAAGGGTTTTGAGTAAAATAAACTGCAGTATATAGTCGCTAACCCGTTACTGTGTGATAAGTTATAATTGTACTCAATATAATAGTGGTTAGTTTGAAATAGCTCATGACTACACCATTATTTTTTACCTATTTTAGTCTGAGAAGAATCATCAGTAGTAATATTATAAGTACTTCAAAATATCCAGGTTTATACATTGATAACTTGTCGCATAATTAGAATGAGTGTCAGTTTAATAGTTTAAATTATCCGACCTTCCATCACGATTTGTAATTGTGCAGGAAGTTTGTGACGTATAACCTGATAGTTATTTATGCAACAAGTGCAAAAAGTAGGTGTTTATTGCACTCGACGTGAAATTGTCCAACGAGGCCATCAGGCCAAGTTGGACAACACCTCGAGTGCAATATATTCTTTTTGCCCGAGTTTCATACAATATTTTTTCTACGTTCATGCAAAAACCAGAAAATGTTTTATTTAGGTGGAACTGAACTGTAAGGAAGACATTGTTTGTTTAAATCTATCTGCTAAAACTAATTCAAAAATATATTGTGTAACTCAGATGATATTCGAAGGAAATAATTTTATTTTTAACAAACTGCATTTTCTAGTAATTTCATAGTCCATTATATAATGAATATGATGAAACATGCAACTATTTGAAACGTAATACAATCTCACAGAAAATGGGCTATATTTGGCGTCGATTTCAAAGTTTATGTCTGTCATGATGACAGAACGCTATAGTAGAATGACAGATGAGTGCTATAAAGTCTCTATAGCACCCAGTTCAATAAAGAGACAGTTTTCCCACCAAATATAGTTCAATAAAGTTTTGTTTTTTGCATGAACGTAAAAAAAATACTTTGAAGTACGAACTGTATTTGATGAGAAAATTATAAGATGAACGTCAAAACTTTACGACGCGCTTTGTTTGTATGTAACGATATGAATTGGTTACTATGGAAATTCAAATATTTTTAAATTTCTGATTGGTGGAATTAGTCTTGGTATATCCAAGTATAATCAAAATTATTCGAGGTAACTTAACCCAATTGGTGCAGTTTACCTACTCTATGTATAACCACGTTTATTTGAAATTACATACAAGGTAATTTGATTGGATCTTCCGATTGGTTGAAAAAAATTATTTAGGCAATACCCAACTCGTTTTTCCCAATATATCTCGAATATCCTTTCATTTGAACAAGAATTTCACCATTCTATGACGAGTTCTTCCGACTTTTTTCTGACCTTGTGAGATACAGCCATCAACAACACTTTTCAAAACTTTTCAGCAGTACTTGTGCTTGTTAGGCCAAGCTGTAGATTAAAATAACAGGCTCTTTTCACACACAAAAAAAGACGCAACTGGCATATACTACTTTTTATGAGATAGTTCGGAAATGAAAACACAAAATTACTTTGTGGAACGTTTTAAACAAGAAATATACTGAAAAAACTTTTTTGGTATCTAGCAAATATCGTTCTAGTCAATGGAACTTTCGTAGAGAATTATAAAGCATACAAAACAGTTTTTTAAGTGACAGGATCCATTTTCCACTGAGAAAATTCGGGAAAATCTCGAAAAAAAGATCATTTTTCAGAAATTCATAATATGTACAAATCTGAAGCTGAACAAACAATATTGTGGAAACTGATAGATAATAATATGAGGTTTAACTGTGCGCTAGATGTTTTCTGTCTAATGTGTAGTGTATAAGGGCACATCTTGCAACATGTGCCGATTCAAGGGAAATCTTCACATTCAAATTGAGTTGAAGGTATGTGGAAGAAGATATCAATATCTATAATTTGTATATTTTGGATTTTCACCTAAGAGGTGAGAAATGTGTTGAAAATGTCACTGAAAGTTGCTTCAAATGCTTGAAAGTACGTTTGTGGCAGAATCGGGGAGCGGTAGTGGGAAAATTGCATTGTTCAAATCGTCACGCGGTTATATTCTCCTCTCCTCGATAGTTCCCCCACTACGGCTACTCGACTATGCCAGTAACACACTCTCAAGAGTATAGAACAACTTACAGTGGAATTTTCCACACATTTCCCACTTCTCAGATGAAAATTCAAAACAGTAGTGTTCGATCTTTATTTCCATATACCGTTCACAGAATTTGAATACGATGATTTCCCTTAAATCTACGCATTTTTAAATTGTTTATATCGCGATTGTGCAAAAACTACACATCGGACAGAAAATATTTTGCGCAAGAGTTGAACCACATGTTATTATCTATACGCTTCCGAAATATTGTTTCGAATTTATAAAAATTGTGAATTTTTGAAAAATGGTCTCTTTTTTGAAGTTCCTCCGGATTTTCTTAGACGAAAATTCACCGATCCGGCATAGTCCAAAAAACTATTTCGTAGTCTTGATAATTCTCTACAATAGTTTTATTGACTGTAAAACGATTCCTTCAATAGTCATGGGAATATTCGCAAAAACACAAAAAAGTTGTAATTTTTTTCACTTTTTTTTTTTTTAATTCCACATAGCGATTTTGCTGGGGCGAAAACCGGGGTTTTCATAAACGAACCATCTTATAAAAATTAGCATAGGCCATTTGCGTCTTTTATTTTGTGGGTGAAAATATTTCTATAGCTAGGTCTATGTGTATATTTCTTTTACCTTGTTCCTTCCTTATGCATATAGCGGTAATTATTTCATTTGCTCCTTGATAGTGCTCCATTAAATATAATGACGCGTTTCAATTGTCTTTTGCCGAGTTACAGAGTTCCTTACTCCATTAAGATTTTCCCGAAAACAAGTAACGAAATATAACTCTATAATACATCCTTCTGAAAGTACTTTGCATGTGGTGACATAAATAACCGTCCACTTATGTAAATACAGTTCAAGCCCGGCTCGAATACCTCAACTTTTAATCTGATTACGGACTTTAAAAGGATCAGCCATTGTTTCAAGATTTAAACCTCTTTACATACGATTGAATAAAAACAGTGAGATCCCTGACAGAGGCTGCTCTTTAGCAGACATAGTATCAATCTTGTTGACACTTTAAGAGACTTTTTAAAATAGAAATATAAACAATGTCTCGCTTTGCTGTGCTGTAACTTATTCAGTTGTTTTGTCTTCGTCGTCAAGATGCAAGAGTGCCTGATTATGTCTTTTATAGAGCGGAGTCAGGGTTGAGAATTTGCATTCTCTCCGGTTTTACAGGGCTTTGAATGGAATGAGGTTACTTGAAGGGAGGTGAAGGGACTGTAACAGAATGGGTTTGTGCAATGACGTACTGGCGTGAGGATTCCTAAATTTCATTCGAAACGGAACTTACATTGCATTTCTCAGACTTAGAAATGTGAGGTATCTACAGTGACCGCCAAAAAGTATGTACCATATGGGAAAAAAGTTTATTATTAGAGTATTAGAAAAAAGATTCTTGGGAAAAGTTTGTGCATGTCCGATAACCTGAAAATCGATTTTGACCCATGTCACGTGATCGCTGGTATGGCGGCAAATTGAAAAAAATTACTATGAGAACGCAAAAAGTGGGGTAAAATGGCAAGATATCAAAAAAAGTGATTTGAAAAAGTTACTTAGAATTAAAATTTATACTCATATACGGAGTTTGAAAAGATAATGAGAGAAAATTGAAAATAGAATTTTTTTTTAAATATTTTCCTAGCTGTATAAAAATATCAAATTATTATCATATTATTAGCTTGACCACACTGAAACATTTGTATTTCAATGATAATGACAAAACTTTCTCATTTTCTCTACACCAGTAAGCACTAAATTAAAAAAATTGGATTTTGTTAAAACCCTGGCTGTTACATTGGTTCGTATCTAACAGTTATATCAGAATTCCACGACCATTGTGATGACATGACACTCCAGAAACATGTTGTTTTCCAGATTATGATCAAGTTTCGATGATATTCGTGCCAGAGCGTTTCACTTGCATGCAATGTTGAAAAGTCTAGCCTCTTTAGTTTGACGCACTATTTTTAAGATTATGTGTGAAGTGAAACGTTCGTGCACGATTATCATCAAAAATTGATTGTAATCTGAAAAACACGATATTTTTTGATCTCCCTATCATCGCAATAATAATGGAATTGTGATATATCTATTAGATACGAACCAATGTAACAGCAAGGGTTCTGACAAAATTAAATTTTTTCAATTTAGTGCTCTCTGGTGTGGAGAAAATGAGAAAGTTTTGTTATTATCATCGGAATACAAATATTTCAGTATGGTCAAGCAATTCATAAGAAAATAATTTGATATTTTTCTACAGCTAGAAAACTATTTAAAAAAATTTGCTGTTTTCAATATTCCCACATAATTTTCTCAAACTTGTTATAAAATTGAATTCTAAGCAAATTTTTCAAATAACTTTTTTCGATATCTTGCCATTTTATCCGACTCATGGTAATTTTTTTCAATTTGCCGCCATACCAGCGATGACGTGACATGTGTCAAAATCGATTTTTAGGTTATCGGACATGCACAAACTTTTCCCAAGAATCTTTTTTTCAGTACTCTATTAATAAACTTTTTTCCCATATGGTACATACTTTTTGGCTGTATAATAATTGAGACAAAACATATCTGAATCAAATAATAGTATTGTATCTATATATAAGTCCAAAAAAAACAAGGTTCAAGTACGCATATAAATTGAAGACAAGATGCAGAGTAAAGATACAATATTGATGGTTAGGAAGGTTATAATAGTCGATATGAGAAACGTAACTGAATGTTTAAAGTTCTTATAATTATTTAAGATTTATTTGGCTATTTAAAACTGATTGCCGAATGAGTCTTAAATTTAGAACTTTACCGACAGATTATATTTACTTGTATCGTATAACACAACGACATAGTTTCCAAATACACCAAAATATGTCCTTCTCTCTCTTGGTTATTCTACAAGGAAGGATAAAAGGCGAATAGCTTTTCTGATTGTTATCGCGATAGTAATAATGCCAATATTTATTATTTAACAACAGTCATAGGTAATATACTAGTTAACAGAAGAAACAAAATGAAAAATAAAAAAAAACTGGAAATTTTAAAAAAATATATGGAAAGGTAGCTTTCACCTGAATAAGGCATGCTTTTAAAAACGATACTTAGTTCACATTGTATTTTAAGATTTGATAAATTTATTATATTAAGTATATTGGGTTTTGGTAGAAAATAATTTGTTTTCAATCATTGTTATACTTGATTAGTGATAATTAGTTAAAATCATAAGCTTTCAAATCTCTTTATGAATTTTAATTATAGAGAAACACTATTCTAAATTTCAAAAGAGGTTTATTTTTCATTATTAATAAATAAAATAAAGAGATCTAATCTGTGTCCTTTTTCTCACTTTTTCAAAATTTTATTTGGGTCTTTTCAAAAGGAAAAACTGGGAAAATCATAAAAAAACATGGAATTCACGATATTTTTTCAGAAAAAACTATAAAAGTGAGAAATATGAAAGATAGATAACAACTTTACCAATATAAACATATTTTTAAATTTACTTAAAGTGAAAAATTAACCAAAAAAGTTAGGAACTACCAAACCATTGCATACACTTCTTTAAAGTATAGAAGGTACAACTTTCTCTTAAGTTTGAGTTAGTACAGTCGTCTAAAGCAACGAAATATGTTTGGAACAAAAGAGGACAGTTTGTTGTAATCCAAAAATTAATAATGGGGTACTTTACAAAATTAAATAGTTATTTATGATACAAGTGTTAAAATTGGCATTTTATTTCGTGAGTGGAGAATATTGCGAAACGAGGGTTAGTGAGTGGAGCAACCCCACGAGCAAAATAAAATCACTTTTAACAAATGTATCATACAAATTTTTTACACAACAGTTGATGCTAGTAGGAAAAAAAAATAATAAGATCCATGAGGATTCGAACACACGATCTTTGGATTACAAAGAGGCTCCAACTATAATAAACCCCAACGCACTTTATTTATGAATGTCATTATTTGTCAGTGGTGAAGGACCTTCTACAGTTGGACTGAATACTACTTCGCTTGTAACTTCAAAAGGAATTAGTATTACCAATTGCACAAATGTCCAATTACATGTGTGAACTTTTATAAATGATTCCTTCCGAGTAGGTATTCTGATTATAACATCTGATTGAAGTATTTCTATTAGAGAGATCTATATTACTGAGTATCCATCACCTCATCTATTATTTTACTTTTAACACTAGTGTTAAAAGTGATTTCGTGAAAACGTTAGTTTTTAGTTCATATTTCATATGAATTAAAAACGTCATTTTTAATGACAGTTGTAAAAAAAATATTTTACCTACGCAAACAGAAATCGAAGTATTTCACCGAAATGAAACATCTTTTTAGTCTTCTCAGGACCAGCAATCCTTGAATACCAGCCTGTTTACATCAATATTATAACAAAGCACATTTTAGCAAGTGAAGTTTTCAAGAAGATTCGAAACAGAACAGAATACAAAGGATAATAATTCCCATTTACGAAACAGGCTTCATTGTCAACTGCCAGCAAATATTTCTGAAGGACTGACTGAGAAATTTGAATCCCTTCTTTATTCAGGAGATGTCAAGAATCTCCTGAATTAATTTTGTACATAACAAATTATAAATTAACTAATGAGATACGCCATAAATCTTGATCAAAACAAAGACGGATTCATTAATTTCTTTATTACCTTAATTAGTTTGCCGTTTGGGTGCTTGATTAAAAAACTTCCCAGGTAGAAACATCATCCGGATCTGTCTAAATAAGCCCTGAAGAAAGGTCATACTGACAAATTTATAGATGTATACCTAGTATAACACAAACGTAGACCACAATGATAATAAATCAAGTTAAACCAAAAGTTTTTTTGAATAGGATATGCTATGGACTATGATAAATGAATTCGAAACTAATATCAGCAACGATTTTAGATGTAAGGATGTATGTTTTCACGGCTGGCGTTAATGTTCCAGTTGTTTTTTCTTTTTTTTTTTTAATAATAACTTCAAACGTTTCAACTGCAACTACGATCATCATCTTCAGTGGCGTGGTAGAAGTGCCCTTCTTAACCTTCCGTTAGTCGCGGGTCTTGGCGCGAAAAAATGATCGCCGATGTATCTCTCAGATACTCGACTTGATTGAATTGACGAAATAACTCTACAATTGTTGAAATTGTGCATTCATTCATTCATTCATTCATTAGACTTGAGGATGATAGTTAACAACGCTTGAATGCGCAATACTTTTTTATGATATGCAATGCTATATAAATAAGTAGGATAGTTCCCCACAGTTACAATGGTGGTCGCAAGTATCTCTCAGATACAATTAACTCTTTATGAGTTTTTTCAAAATCCACGAGAAAAATATGCAGAGGGTTTCTAGATAAAACGAAAAGTATCGCATTTACGTTATTGAAATAAATATATATGCGCAGATTAATGAAACGTACCTATTGATCGCAGCGTATTTCTCAGATACAAGTGGCACTTTTCAGCTGATCAGTTCACTGCAACGAGTTCTTACAAATACTAAATTTTTCAGATTCATAAACAACGCGCTAAAGAGTTACGGACATGTATCTGTCAGATACGCGCGACTAACGGAAGGTTAACGGATCAACTGAAACTGGAGCTCTCATTCCTGGCACGTCATTTATAATGCTGTTTCCGCTCGTTCTTTCTGCGATGGTGAGTTCGCGCGAACTTTCCGCCTGATTTGGGAAACATGGATTCGTTTTGGCGCCTTTCAGTGCTGTGTGCCAGATCTTTGGTAGATCTTTTCTCTTGAACTTTCAATTGGAGGATTCCATTTAACTGTGGTAAGGTTCATATCAGACAAACAAAAAGGAGCATTGGTACCCCGCCTAGTCGAACACAAGTGAAGTTATTGGTTGGCCAGATGCATTGTCCTACAGATAACACAAGATCCTATCCGAAAACACTGACAGGCTAGCAACGTGAAATCTTTACAGAAGCCACTGAAATACAAAAACCACAAAAAACTACAATACAAAGGGAGATAGAACGTATTTACCAAAGATCTGTACCACAGCACTGAAAGGCGCCATGACGAATCCATGTCAACAATATGGGGCGAAAAGTTCTCAGAAAATACGCGCCAATTATACGTAAATGACGTACCAGAAACGAGAGCTTCAGTTTCAGTAGATACGTTAAAAACAGTACTTCGATCACGCCACTGAAGACTGCCGCAGTTGCAGTTGAAACGTTTGGAGATATTAACCAAAAAGGACCACAGCAAAACCAGAACACGATTCTAGTTGTGCCTAATAAACAGTATTAATTTGAATAATTCAGAAGGAAATTCGAATCGTTTACGAATGAAACGAGACAAACCAAAAAAATTATTCACCGACATTTTCGGGTGGATGTATCGAACTACGTCAACCGCATTCGAGTATCAGTTTTCATCCAACATAATACGGAATATTTCAAGAGGATACACATTGAGTTGTTATTTTATGCTCGAGTTTATATGCCTTCTCTTCAGTGCTTTTGGAGTAGGTATGCTTCAGTTAGTTTCTGTTTATATTATCTGCGATGTCGTATGTTTGGACCATAAGGTAGCTGAATGTATAATACCACAATTTTCATTATAGGATGGTGTTCAATTGGTAAACTAGTTCAGAAAGCGTTCCAATATTGAAAAGTAACTAGAATAACTCAATAGAAATTATAGGAAGTTTGACCACCCTAGATAAAAAATTTTTTCGAAATCTAAAATTCATTTTATTGGCCGCGGCGGCGCGATTATTAGAGCACTCGCTTTTCGGCCAAATCATCCGTGAATACCAACGCAGTCACCGGTCCAGTACATGACATCACACGTTGAAAAGTAAGGGCTACGTCTTCCCTAGCTCATACAAGTCTCTTGGAGACTTCTGAGAGTTGCCATTTTTTTTATCAATGTAACTTCTTAGTAGTGAATAAGCAAGAAACAAGATGTTTTTTTCTTGTATTGTTTGTTTTTTTAGATATACCTTCACATAAAAAGATGAAAAGAATGTTATTATTCTATTTGTGGGGGAGAACTTATTTCAAAATATCCAAATCTGGTTTAGAACAAAATATTCAAGATACGAATTAATAACTCAAGGTAGACTAGAATATTTTTTTAAGTCTCATTCAAATTGAGCCTAAGAAAAGATATAAACCATAACACAAAATAAGAAATACTCTACTAGATATTTAACACGTTGAAGGACAGTGGGAATTTTTGAACGGTACTTGGGCAGTAGAGTTTTTTGAGTACGACATTAAAAAATATTCCAATGAACCCAAAACTGTTTATAATTTTGTAAAACATCTAGGAAGCTTTTAAAGGCACCGGCCACTGTCGGTCTGTTCGCACCTATGAACTCGAATAATTTTTTAAAAACTTCAAACTGCTGAAAAAACTCATTGTAATAAACTGAGTAATTAGTCGTAAATATGAATTGTCAAAACAAATTATTTCTACACATAAAAAATTAGCAAAGAACAAAATAGTTGTTTGGTGAACATGATGGATATAATAAGTACTTGTAATTTAGGAATACATATTATCAGTAGAAAGGTTATTTCTCTACGACAGAGAATAGTTTTTTGTGTTACAAACTCGCATAAAGCTCTTTACAAAAATATATCATACAATTTTTATTTAATACAGCTACTTTATTGTCAAATAATGTGGCAACTAATTCACTGATTTCAAGGTTCAACTTTATGAAGTAATGAAGTTTTGAATTTTTGTGGTATTTTCAAGTAAAATTTGACGCAAAATACTGCCTTTTAGGAACACTTAAATGTGACAACACAACATTGTTGCAGCCGTGAAAGTACAAAGTGTCCTGCGGCTCATGTCGTTAATCTTGTGCGAGTGTATTAATAACCATTATGATCGTTGCATACACAATTTTTTGTCTGACTAACGAAAAATTACAACAAACAAGAATTTATCTAAAACTAATTATGTTCAAACATTATTTCAACGTCAAATTTAATATACAGAAAAGTGTGTCCACAAAAAAAGATTTGAGTTCTTCAACATTTTCTGCAATTATCCACTCTATGAATTGTCTGTATTATTTTCCATAGATTTTTTTTATTTCGATTTTCACCAGATAGTTTCTGCTTTAATAGAAATTTTTGGAGGTGTACAAGATAACTCTTCACTACTTCAAATTTGGGTATTTCAACAACAAAATCAGAATTTCACTTATTTTTAATTGAAAATTTCACACCTTTACTTTTTAACCAATAAGATGCCTTAATTTTGACTAGTTACCATAGCAACTGAAAAAATTTCCGGAAATTTTTTGATGGCGCCACGATATTTAAGTGGAAATTTTTTGACAGTTGAAAAGGTAAACATATGATCAACAACCATTAAACATTGTAGATATACCTGTGAATAATACAAAATTTCTATAAGAATTATCATTATTATTTATTCATTCGCTATAAAGTTTCATTAAACAGAAAACACAAATTTGTTTAATTTTTATGCATTAACAATTTATATTTCAAAAAACGTAGGATCTACAAACATAGTAAGATTTAAATGTTGCTTGAATTATAACCCATCCTCTCTTCTTAATGGTGAATAGAAAGGTGACGAATTAATTAGATGTCTGTGTTTTTAAGACATATATGTAATATTTTGAAACAATTTTGTTCAAATCTCTTTTACGCAAAAGGCCAGATTTACTTGACATCTGCAGCAGACTTTTTTCGATTTTCGTAAACAAACCATTCGACTCTAATGCTTTCTGGTCGAAATCTTCCATTAAATTCGTTAAATATATTAATTTTGGATAACATATTTGCACTTGACTCAACTCTTTGCAGTATTTACATAAATTGTACTTTTCAAAGCATTTAATTTTTCTCAGATTGTTTAACGCATATGCTTACAATAAATGTTTTACATAATAATATCTTTGTTTGCTGGTTTACTACACAGTAACTCAATGTAATTTACCACTATAAACTTCATCTGTCAAAAGCATGGCCACCTGTATCACGGCCACTACTGCAACAAACCATTTAGATATACTTAGTATTTTTTACATTAGAAGTGTTATGGATCACTTTAACAAAAAATATATTTCTACCACCTTTAGTGACCTAAAATTATGAAAGAGCGATATAGACTGATCTAATACACATCTGAGTTTTAGCATTTGGTGTCACTAAAGTTGGTAATATTTTTTTTATTTAACGAAACATGGTGGACTTGACAAGCAGTGAAATTAATTTAAAATGTCAGATTGGATCAATAATTTTTTCCAAATTATGGTGTGAAATTTTCATACCGAATACCACGCAAGCTTAAATTATTCCTGGAAATGAAGCTATTGTGATATTATAAGTGAAAATTCCTATTCCAACAACTGAAAATGCCTAGTTTGAAGTTGAAATTTTCTAGCATGGAGTAAAAATTCTTAGTCTGGAGCAAAAAAAACACAATTTTTTTTTCGTGAAATAATTTTTTCTTCAAGTTCGAAACTTTTCCCAACGCAATTTGCCAACGCGTCTAACATGGGTGGCAGCGGCCCACCCTCCAACCCCTCTATGAGCCCGTTCCTGGGTACTTACCTACTCCGCACTGGAAACTTTACACAAACTTGAAATCCGGTTTGTTTATAAATTCCGTACCAGTTCTCTTCTTAGTATTTTTCGTCGTTGGCAACCATAATAATTCTTTTTTCACAAATGGAAACGTTGGCAAACTCTGAAAACTCCGAAGTCAGTCAGGCGGAGCACAGCCCCGCTCGATAAACTCGTTAAGGGAAAGGCACGATTCATAGATGGTTTTCTCGTGTGTGTATTTTCAGTATTTTTCACGAAGTAGCAACTACGTGATATGCTCCAGTTCCGGTTTTTTACCAGAAAATGAGGCATGTTGACAGAATTCCTAAGACAGAAAATTACTTCGACTCGGATTGTAATATTGACCCGTTCTCGTGGAAATATTGACTTGAAAAGGATTTATCAATCAGCTTTATATCAGTGTTTGAGAATGAAATAACCGAAGGGGAAATAACTCGTTCATTAGGTGTACATCATAATATTTTCATTAATTCATTACCTATTATGTCCCGAGCATTAGACCGCTTAGCCATTACAGATTTACGCAACTACGTCAGTGATGCAGTAAAACGTGAAAAAACAGCATACATACAATTTGTTCTGAATAAAAATAAAAACAACTCAAAAATGACATGGAGAAATCTCGCAGATTGGGATGTTACTACAAAATCATCCTCGCAAAATAATAGCCTGCCAATTGAGCTACGTAGACCTGAAGAAATCAATGACTATTTTTTAAATGTGGCTGGACATTCAGTAGTAAATAATGACACTCTTACTGACATATGTGATGATGATATTTTGACTGCCATCAAAGAAATTAAATCCAATGCTTTAGGAATTAACAATATTAATATCAAGATGATTTCTTTAGTGATACCACACTGTATTGATGAAGTTAAACATATTTTCAACGAGTCCTTCAGACAGGGTATTTTTCCAGATGTTTGGAAGGTTGCTAATATAATTCCAATTCCGAAAAAGAAGGCACCTACCACTTTCAGTGACCTGCGCCCTATTAGCATTCTGCCCTCATTCTCTAAAATTTTCGAGAAAAATGTTTCCCGTCAAGTGAGAGCTTTTCTGGAAGAAAATCGAATACTTCCAGACGAGCAGTCTGGGTTCCGCAAAAAACACGGAAAACAGACTGCCCTCTTGAAAGTGGTCAACGATCTTGCTAGAGCCAGAGATGAGTCAGAAGTCACCATTTTAGTATTGCTTGATCAAAGCAAAGCTTTCGATCTAGTTAATTTCGATTTGCTCATTGGCAAGCTCAAGTTTATAGGATTCGATAACATTTCTCTAAAATGGATGGCCAGCTATCTCATAGGCCGGTCACAGAGGGTCAAACTGGATGATTACTCATGGTCATCCATAAAAGAAACTTCTTCAGGTGTACCACAGGGAAGCATTTTGGGGCCCTTGATGTTTTCTGTGTTTATTTTCGATTACCCCTCTTCCTTATCACATTGTCAGGTACATCTATACGCAGATGATATACAGTTATATTTGTCTTCCCATAAAATTGATACAGAAAGTTGTGTAGCCAAAATAAACTCAGATTTGCATAAAACATTCATATATTCCGAGCATCATGGACTAAAAATCAATCCAAACAAAACCTTGGCTTTATGCATAGGATCTCAGGGACAAAAAGTTGAAACTCAGAGAAACTTTAGGCTTACTCTCGATAACGCAGACATTGACTGCGTAGACAGTGCTAAAAATCTCGGCGTAACCATAGATAGCTCTTTGTCTTTCAATGAACATGTGAAACACATTTTCAAAGTATCATTCTTCAAACTCAAATCGCTATATGGATTCAAGTATCAGTTATCTGAAGAAATGAAACTCAGGCTAGTTAAAACCCTTATTTACCCCCATATCGAGTATTGCTGTTCGGTGTATTACAATTTTTTGCCGCAATATAACAAACTGAAATTACAACGAATACAAAATGCTTGCATGCGATTCGTATGCTGCATACCTTATGGTGAACATGTCACACCATTTTTGTTGAAAACGAAGGAGTTGAATGTGAGGTACAGAGTCCAATATTTGATAAATATTTTTTTGTTTAAGTTGCTCCAAACTAAAACTCCTAGTTATCTTTATAGTTTAGTAAGCAGGCATTCTGACATACATTTGGTCAATTTGAGAATTAACTCATTCAACATACCTAGGCACCGTACTTCCACATTTGAAGGATGTTTTTCTTATACTGCCCCTAGTTATCTGAATGAAATTTTACCTATTTTACATCATAATTTTCATCAATTCAAGAAAGAAATAAAATCACAGCTGCTTACTGCTCAGTGCTAATATAATAGTTACTGTATGATAGTGTAATGAATTCGTTAAATTGACCAATAGAATGTTAAAAATATTAATAGCTATTAGTACCTATATGATTAGATATCTTTTAATTTTTCTCATTTTTTTATTTTTTTTTTCTCTATCATTGTTTTAATAGTAAATAAGTATTTTAATTTTTTCATTATGTATTCTCTTACACATACTATATAATTTATGGGAGGGGTGGAAGATAGCCTTTGGCTAACCCTTTTCCTTTTATGTATAAAATGTAATTTTTTATGCATAATAAACGATATTATTATTATTATTATTATTATTCACGATTGAAACGTTTACATGAAAAATTTACGATAATCAAAATAGTCAAATCGCATATCATGCCCCTTCAATAGTTTTTTAGAGAATAACTTGGCCCCTAAAACTTTTCTTATTATTTTTCATTGAAAGTAATTAGTAATTAGGTGTACAAAAAATTACTAGTTGTTTCCCCCTCGGAAATAACATCCTTCGCGATGATATCAGCAGGATTCTATTGAAACGTTTGAAAGCAATTCGGTTTCGTTAACAGTGTAGATTTATTTATTCTGTTACTCTTGAATTTAACCGCCATGACTATTTTGAATATCAAACAGATCATCAGCTTGAAGAATTTGATATGAAAGCTCAAACAGTATGAAAAAAGGCTTAATTTGGTAATTTCACCCAGGCTTGTTCATCGAGATATAGATAGTTAGATAGTTTCTTTGACTATATCATATACATATTTCCACAGGAAGTCACAATATATATTGAAATATATAATATTATAATATGATGGATTGTTTGTGAGTGAATTGTTATTACTTGTAAGTTGTAAAACTAATTTGCCCCTACATTAGGCAACATTTGTTACAATATTTGTGTTTGTATATTTAATTTTATGGTTTTGGTTTTTTTTTTAATAAAATGGATTTTGTTGATGATGATATGGAAGATTTTGTTGTTGTGAAGAATAAATAACTTTTTTGTATAGATTTATTTTAGTAACAGTTGTTTGCCTAGATGGATACTTACTCTTTAATGTTTTTTACCTTTTTTCTCTCCTTACAGTATCTCCAACTCAGTCGGCGCTCAGGAACATGTAGTCCTCTCTTCTCAGGGTAGAATTCAAAGAAAAAAGGCTTTACAATGTGAAAATGTTGTAAAATTTGTGAAAAGTGATGTACCAAGAGAAATAAACAGGATAAAATTGAAACTCAGAAAACTTTCCTTATTAACAAATAATCAGGAAATGAAATAATAACCAGTTCTTGTTTATTCTTACCTTTCTAACCCTTTCCTACCGATATCTATTCATATACTATGTAATTCTTAATATTTCTTGAAATTTCAATGAAGTTAGACAATCCAAAAATCTTTGTTGAGCTCGGTGTGTTGTACTAAGGAAATTGTAACGATTCTGTTTACTTTCAATAAAAATAAGGCTCTTTCACAAAGTTTGTGTATAGGTGACCTAACCTAACATTTTGTGGTAATAATAATACAACACATTAGAATTGTTGATCTTTGGGTAATTTGGATAAATACCTTTGGATTCTCAAGCAGGATGCCGATCGATGATGTCAAATGGATTTTTCTTGTCGGATTTCTATGTAACAGGTGAGTTTTTGCGTTTAGTAGGTAGAATAATGAGTCGTCGTCAGATTAAGGTGGTTTTCATTAATGTTTCTTAACTTTTTTCTTGATTTTCTTCTAAATTAAAAATGCTGTACAAATTTTCTCTTCAACTTTTTCGGCGTCCCTCCAACTCTCTTTTTTTAACAAAGTTCCTTTTCCATGGCAACTTTCTCCAGTTCTTTCTTGATTTTTGTTGCACTCGCGGTATTCACACTATTTAGTCATAACACTTTCACTTTTGGTTTTTAGCACTTTATTTAAATTTTTTTTTAACTATCTGTACAACCTATTACTATTTTAAATAAATACTATACAAAGTTTCTTTCCATTTAACCAAATATTACCACTTCGTGACATTTTTATCTGTTAGTTTCAATTATTCTATTCACTCTCTCAGTACTTGGCATTTTTTTATCTTGGATTGCCATGTCAATTTTGCTACTTCTACAGTATGTTACTTTGTAATGGAATTTTATTAAAATTTAATATAATTTTGAAATATTTATTCATATTAACTGAAATTCTAGCTTGTTTATAATATTGTTTTCAATATTGTTTTCTAACTTAATTCTGTTTTGCAGCAAGAATTGGCTGTTTCCTGATGGTATTCTGAGAAGCGAAGCGATTCCTCGTAGAGCTGAAACTGGTTTCGAGAACTGATATTTGGGACTATATGAATGGGGTTCTTTTTGTAGTCTGTGGCGGAGATGGTTAAAATAAAACACAGTAAAGTTCAGGTAAGGTATCTGGGTTAACTGGTTTTGATAATAATAATATTCTTTTTATTTTTACAACAACAATGTTTCTTATGTAAGTATTATGTTTTTTCCCAAAAATTGACTATATCTTATAGTTTTCATAACAATAAATACTTATATAAAAATATAAAAAAAAGTTTAAAACATATTAAAATAAAAAGAACATATTACACAAACAGTATGTTCTCAAAGGCTAAAGGTCGCACCTTCAATATCTTCAAGATACTCATCTTTAAAAAAAACAATTTTTCAGCAAATAAGATTTGATGGTTCAACATTTTAATTTGATGTGCAGTACATTGTAAAGAAGAATTTTTTTGTGAAGTAGAAAAACTATATCTAAGAATTCTGATATTATCAGAGTTCCTAGTGTTGAAATGGTGGATGTCAGCATTTGTAGTGAGATTGGACGATATTTTATGTATTTCAAGAAGTGAATTGTGAATATATAAGGAAGAAAGAGTCATGATTCTGAATTTAATGAATAAAATTCTACACGTATTCCTATAACCTGAATTTCCTAATATTTTTATTGCTTTTTTTGTTGAATAAAAATAGCACCACAATAAAATGTCGTAACCTATATGGGACTGAAGAAGGGAGAAATACCCTGTTGTTAAAGTGTCGACATTTGAAATATATCGCAAAAGAAAGAATATGCTTGAAAGTTTATGTTTTAGTTGTTCTATATGAGCATTCCAGTTCAATTTAGAGTCCAAAGTAAAACCGAGTAACTTTACATTCTGATCTGTTTCTGTTTGTTCACAATGACGGGTCGTTACGAGTAGCCTCTGAGACTTGTCATTGTTCAGTTTCAGATTGTGAGCTCTAAATCATGTTTCAACTTTTCCTGCAATTTCTTTAGAGTGATCTAATAATAATCAATGACGTGTCATCAGTAAAGAGGAGACATTTGAAGGGGGTCATGAAGTTGCTCAGCTCATTCACATAAATAATGAATAAAAGTGGCCCTAAGACGGAGCCTTGAGGTACACCATGGTTTATTTCATTATAATCTGACGTGTATATGATAGGAAACCGAATACACTGAAATACCTACTGAAGATGCAAGGTGGAGATGAGTGAATGATATTGGTTCTTTTGTACCAATCAACAAGTCAGCTTATATTTGTTTATAGTGTTGATAGCTGCAGCGATTGCTGTAATTGCTACGTGTTCTGGGTAGGCTTTGCTACCAACTCTACATACCACTTTAGGGACAGCACTGTTTTGTACGCAACATTGAATCGAGCAGAAACCCCAATAAAGACATCAAGCTTGATAATTCAGTAAGACAAAATAAATTGTAAAAATCTCTCTCGAACTCGGAGCTTTTACCACCAGAGTTAGAAGTTCTTCCATGGCGTCACGCTCAGGTTCAAGTCAGCTTAACATTTCAGCTTGTATAGTGTCTATCCTAATTTATTTGGGCTTGGTTAATGATATACTTGTGATAACGTTATAAAGCAGTTTAAATTGTACAACATTATTTGCTACTTTTCGTAGCCAAAGAGTTTCAATTCTATATGACCGGTATTCGAAAAAAGATTATTACACTTATGAGAAGAAGAATTAGGTAATTCAGTCTTTTGTTCAAAAATAATATACAATAGCTATAGATTCAACGGCAAGTGTCCAACAGAAAACAACTCATAATCTCTACGACGGTTGAATAATACCCATCAAATTTTTGGCATATTTTTCGGGTGGAGGATTGCTCGGAGGAAGTCCCTCTTTATCCCTCGACGAAGTACCTACTTTTTACGCCAGTAACCGGGATGGGGTAGGGTGGATCCCTACATAGTAGGGGGGGTGCTGGGTACGTTCTCCAATAGGAAACAATGTCCAAGAAACACACAGAGAGAATTTTATCGAAATTTCTTTTATTGCTTCTGTTTATATTCATACACATCCTTGTTTTAAAAGCTATTCAAATTTAAGATCTTCATCTGGAAATCTATATTAGTTTTGCCCTGCAGAGAAAGAATGAATTATTCTAGAACGTATATATAACTTAAACTCAGTGTCATATGAAAAATTAAAAATATTATTTCGTTATTTCACAAATTTTCGGAGAAAAACTTCTGATTGGATGAGTTATTGATAGAATTACACATATCTCGACGTATACACTCAGTATAATTTCCTTGATGAATACCATATCGGAAAAATAACTCGGCTTCAAGTTAAACGTTCGCCAACGTAATTATTTCTCTATAAACGCTTCCTGGAGATGATGGCTTTGACATTTTTCCTGGAATACCAGATCTATTTCTTTTTGCTCTGGTACAGCACTCTAGTTTAATAAGTTAATTGAAATACATGTTAACATGCAAATCTGAAATATTGAGTTAGTAAGTAATTAATTTTCTCATAGCTAATGGCGTTCCCACGATGACTTCGAGACCAATTTTATTCATCTGAGTGCTTAAAAATGTAACATAGCGGTAGATATTTCTGGCCGTTCACACTGGAACGATCAAAAAGAATGGGTTAAATTTTTCCCAATCAATGTCTGTGCTACAGAGTCAGTTCAATCACTTCCCAGTAAAACAGGAATTAATGAGATACTTTGTTGATTGAGAACGAAACATAAAAATATCTTTCGCCACCAAGGCTTCGCAAAGGATTTGCCGATTGTGTGTCAAACTTAATTTTTATTGTATCTCAACTGAATTCGTTTATCGACTACACCAATACTTTAAATTTTAAATTTTATTAAAATACTGAGTCATGTTAAAAATTATTTTCATCGGGGTTTACAAAAGTTGACCTCATCGGTTGCTGCAAAGGGGAATATCCTCTATTAAAATAAAAAAATGTGACTTTCCTGGCTAAAGCCACGCTGGACATTGAACTGCATCTTATAGATATTGTGAAAAGACTAACAATTTCATTCAGATAAGTAGTTAATTTTTTTATTTTTTATTGACCCTATTTTTTTTCGTTTTAGTTAAAGTCGTTTCACAATATCTATCAGATTCAATTCAATATCCAGCGTGTCTTTAGCCGGGGAAATAGTTGTTTTCTGTTAGATAATATTACAAAAAATCACTTTTTTCAATTTTATTGGAGAATGTTCCCGTTTTCAACATGAATACCTCCTAAGAAGTTATCTTGAACGATGGAAAATAACGACTAAAGTTCCTCTTCCTGTTGGTTTTCTGACAAAAATCATTGGTTGCGTTTAAATATTTTAATTCAAAAGGAAATATTTTGTGTTAAAAACTAATTTTTAAAAATATACGAAGTCAGTCGAAACGGTTCTGTTACAAACAATGTTCTATATTCTCCTGAACATGTCAATAACAATACTATTTGTCAAGATTATCGTGTGGTCGTAGGAAAAATAGCGTACGTTACTTGTTCGGAGATAATTTTTTCCACTCATAATATAACAAAATGTTATACTCAGCCCGATCAAAATATGTACACCTCGATGTACACAGTATAAAAAAGAGTATATAGGTCTGTTTTTTGGTAACTAGGAATATTTTATTGAATGAATATTTAGAATGAATACAATTCAGTGTAATATATACAGTGACCGCCAAAAAGTATGTACCATATGGAAAAAAAGTTTATTATTAGAGTATTGGAAAAAAGATTCTTGGTGAAAGTTTGTGCATGTCCGATAACCTAAAAATCGATTTTGAAACATGTAACGTTCTGATATAACTGTTAGATACGAACCAATGTAACACCAAGGGTTTTGACAAAATTAAATTTTTTAAATTTAGTGCTCACTGGTGTGGAGAAAATGAGAAAGTTTTGTCATTATCATTGAAATACAAATGTTTCAGTATGGTCGAACTATTCATAAGATAATAATTTGATATTTTTATACAGCTAGGAAAATATTAAAAAAAATAGCTATTTTCAATTTTTTCTCATTATCTTTTCAACTTCGTATATGTGTATAAAATTTAATTTTGAGCAACTTTTTCAAATAACTTTTTTTGATATCTTGCCATTTTACCCAACTTTTTGCCTATTCATAGTAATTTTTTTTCAATTTGCTGCCATACCAGCGATCACGTGTCATGAGTCAAAATCGATTTTTGGGTTATCGCACGTGCACAAACTTTTCCCAAGAATTGTTTTTCCAATACTCTAATAATAAACTTTTTTCCCATATGGCACATACTTTTTGGCGGTCACTGAATAAAATAAAATACCACTCAAAACTCCAGGACTACCAATTTCATTCTTCGCGCGTTTCACCAACAATGTTATCATCTGTAGGATGTTAAATGCTAGAAAGGTAAACTTCTACCTCCAGTTTTCATTTCTTGTAGAGGCATAAAGTATTAACACTGTCTTCATATTAGGTAACCAAAGGCAATAAAAGGTTATGAAAAAACATGAGCCTAGTAGTGAAGTTTTTGTATTACACGCCACAAGAGTTCTTCATATTCAAAATACTCGCTATATATGCCACCGCTTACCAAAAGAAAATGAAACTGAGTACTGCTTTGTCATGTGCGAGAGTTATCCGTGATGATTTAAACAACTTTTTTGTACCACAAGATTCACAGAATAACCCGTGTCCTCAGATAATTCCATTTTGAGAACACTCGTCCTAGTTACAGACATTTGATAGTCATTGCTAATCGTGCACGGCCACATTCACTTCAGTTTTAATGGTGCAGTGTGTTGTTTTGCAAAAGTATTTCATTTTTGCTAGTTTTTATGAGAGTTATGCTAAAACTCCATTTTAAACCTCCATCTTCAGTTCAACGTTTGATGAAGTAAAAGAAAAAGATATTGTCTCTGTCCACTTACTGTCTAGGGGCGGCGCGTTCCTACACTTATAAGAGAAAACATTTATATGATTAAATCTTCTGGGAGAATCGTAAAAAACAAATATTAAAAAAATAATACAATTTAAAGATTTTTATATAGCGACCCAGGAAAAATTACAAAAAAATGCATTGCAATGGTTAACGTATTAGCTGGGTTCTAGGAATATCACTGGGTAAGAACTTTGAAAAAATGGGTACGTTGGGAAACTTATTTAATTTTTTTCTGGATATTCAGTATGATTTGAAGAGTAAAATTCATGATAATAATAAGTAAAAACATGTTAAACGGGAATAAGGAGTTATTGAGAATAAATACAACTACCAGAAACAACATGCAAATGGAAAATATTAAGTCAATTAATTCTTATATGCCTGATGGCGTTCCCACATTACTTCGCGACTTTTATATTTCTTTTCTGAACAGAAAATATAGATATTATAGATCTGTGAACTGTACTTGATGTCTGCTTTCTCACCGTGTTTGTTATAATGTAATATAATTATTATAGCCAGATCACGATGTGAGAAAATAATTATCTGTTACAACTCGACTGTATAATTTGGAGATAGACTTTTCTAAGCATTCGATATTTATTTCTATAAACAGATTATCAAGTTCGTAAAATGACTAGAAATTATAGTTAAAAAAATGGATCGGTCGTATTACTATGAAGATTAAGTTTAAAATCATTATGAGGTTCGAAAGTACATTTATATCACAATTTTAACCAAGCATTTTGCGGAATGCAAACTACAAAGCGAAGAATCTAGATGAAAAATATTTCACGTCAAAAAGCCAACCAAGATGAAAATATTTTGAAATGAAGGCAATTCAATACAGTGAAAGCAAATCATTGTGAACAATCTGAAAAAAGCGAAATTGAGCAGTACTAAAATAATAAACCATAATTTTGAAATTGTATGAAAAAGGGATTATAAATAATTGGCGGAAGTCTGGATTTAATATAAACCCTTTTTCATTATTCCATTATAAGATTTATTGATGGGTTTGAAAACATGAATCTATGTAGACAAAGAAAAAGACGAATGAAAGAATTAATGAGCGGAAGAACATGGAAAAATATTGAAAGAGCGGCAGAAAGTTTTGTTTTTCATTGTTAAGTTCACAAGGGAACTGAATCCTGTTTTCAGATAACGTAGTAAGAACCAAAGGAATTGGTATTGTTAAAAAAACATTTGCACGAAAAAAATTAGGACCATGTCATACAATTTGATTAACTGACATTTGCGTTTTTGTGGAATACATTAGTAAGTAGGTATACAGTATCGGAAAGTTTTCATCTGGGGTATGGTGGTTTTATGAGAGCGTGAAGAATAGCTAAAATCTTAAGAGAGCATTACAAATTCTCCTCTATTCGCTCGAGGAAGGGATAACAACTGAGCTATTAATTAATCGGGCGAGGCAACAGGAGAGGCGCGCAAAAGTGCGTCTCTCTCATTTATGTGGTATGATCATATCATTGAGTTCCTTGTTGCTCGCGTAGATTTCTGTCTATACCCCAGATGAGAAGTTTCCGATACTGTATATTTGAAATGAAGTCTCATCGATTATTCAGTCAGTGATCGTACCATACCGAAATTTGTCATAATCTACATCAGCAATGGTAATGATAATGGGTGGGGGGCGCAAGCTTCAGCGAATAGGCGAATACTGCAGCCGTCTCTTTCCTATTTTCCTCTCCTCTCTTTTCCTAATGTATCAACTCATTCAGTGCCGTGCCCGCCTGCTCGTTGTCATCAATCATGTCAAGTAGCTCAGTGGTTGAGACTGAAGCGTTCAAAACCATTGACTGCTGGTCGGCTAGGTCCGAATCCTTAGCGAGTTCAGATTTTTATCTGATGGCCCGAGAAAGTGCTAGGAATCGCACGTTAAAAGGTAAGACCTCGTTAATCCTTGGCTCGCACAAGTTAGCTTGCTCAGGAAAGGTTTGTGTGTCAATCGCGAGCATTTTCGGCAATTGATCATTTAAGGTACTTTAACCAGTGTGATATACTTTATCATCAACGTAACTTCTGTCATTGATATTGTCAAGTTTATTGTGACAGGTTCTGCTGATTAAATTGTAACCTTTTCAGAACTAAATGCTTTAATCAGCAAAACCTGTCACAATAAACTTGACAAAAAGTTACGTTGATGATAAAGTATATCACATTGTGGAGACGCATCGGAATTTGCCATTGCAGCAACATTAAGTCAAGCAGGAAGAGCAGTTGCTTTTTACTCTAAAACTCTAACAGATTGTGAACGACTACATTCGGCTGTTGAGAAAGAAGCTCTCGCAATCGTGGAAGCAATACAGAAATGGAGACATTTTCTTTTGGGAAGGTATTTAAAATTAATCACGGATCAAGAATCAGTATCATTTATGTTTGATATAAAACACTCTAGCAAAATAAAAAATGAGACAATCATGAGGTGGCGACTAGAACTCTGTTGCTATATAGCTATGATATATCATGACGTCCAGGAAATGCAAACGTAGAGTAGCTGATGCCTTTTCAAGAATTTGTGGAGCAACCAGCGAAAACAAATTATATGAACTACATCAAACACTATGTCATCCGGAAATCACAGAATTATTCCATTTGAAACGAAGTCGAAACTTGTCATTTACATTGGATAATGTGAAAAGAATTACACGAGCATGTCCAATATGTACTGAAATCAAACCAAGATTCTTGAAGAATGCTGATGGACATCTGATAAAAGTGACTTCTCCTTTGGAGTGCTTGAATATATATTTTAAAGGGCCGCTACAAAGTACATCACAAAATAAATATGTTCTTACAATAATAGATGAAACATGACTTCCTGTACAATAATCAATTGCCTCAGTCAACTTTTTTCAATTTTCGAAATGCCTGCTTGTATTCATTCTGATAGAGGATTATCTTTCATATCACGAGATCTGGTTAGTTTTCTTCATTCTCGAGGAATAGCCACCAGCAGAACAACACCTTATAATTCTGAAGGAAATGGTCAAGCAGAAAGATACAATGGTATAATATGGAAAGCAATATCACTTGCCTTGAAAAATCTTAAAACATCTCAATGGAAAATAGTGCTATACGATTGCATTCTGTACGATCTTTACTTTGCACCTCCATCAATTGTTCACCGCATGAACGTATGTTCAACCATCAACGACAATCCAATTAGGGAATATCACTACCTTCTTGGTTGACAGATTCAAAAACTGTATTTCTTTAAAAAAAATGTGAGACAAACAAAATATGACCCTTTAGTAGAGGTGGTGGAACTCATTGAAGCCAATCCTGAATACGCTCTGGTGCGACATCAAAATGGACCAGATCGTTTCCTTGAAGCAACTAGCACCTAGAGGAGATATGACTTTCATTCCGGAGCCCAATACTCAAGACGAACCTGAATCGATACAAAACGAACCTGAATCTATACAAAACGAACCTAAATCGAGTCCTACTATAGAAGACGAATTTTATACTGAAGATTGCCCTGATTCGAAACCTGATCTAGCTCAGGAATCTCTTGAAGTAATCGCAGATAAACAACCTGAAAAACGAAGCATCACTCCGAAGATCGTCGATGATATAAACAATGATGGAGATAAAGAAGGCCCTGCACTTTGTAGATCTACAAGAAATCGACGTCCACCGAAATATTTAAGTGCGTTACGAAACGAATAACGTGGAAAAGAATGTGATATACTTTATCATCAACGTAACTTTTGTCATTGATATTGTCAAGTTTATTGTGACAGGTTTTGATGATTAAAGCCTTTAGTTCTGAAAAGGTATTATTATTACCACCAGTTAGGGAATAGAATACAGATCTCGCTCTTCCGTTTCCTACCTGATTAGTGCATCTGGTTGCGCTAGCCCTATAGGAAAAGGAAATATGCACCCGGGACTAGGGACTAGGGCGTTCAGAGCTCTGATAGCGGACTGACTGTCACAGCAAACATGCCCATGTCTCTCTAGGCCGGACCTCGCCTCTTACATTTTGGTTGCCTCCAGGCATACTCCTCTGCTTGGAAAACTGTTGTCAGAGAACCTATAGCGCAAAGGCATCTTGTTTCTCCGTTTTCCAAGTAACTACTACTCCGGCTTTTCCCTCCTCCAGTTTGGACCCGTCTATAAAACGGACCAGGCTTTCTGGGAGAAAGATCACCTGTTCGTCGTCCCACTCTATTCTGTCTGGTATCGAGAGAGAGATCATCTTTTTCCACTTAATTTTTCTTCCGCCTGTGCCACTTCAATAGCGGATAGTGAGATTTCTTTATACTCTTCCTTTGCGAATTTGGTGTGCCCTGTATACTCCTCTCCCACATTCTCAGAAAGGACGCCATAGCTTTCTCGTTTATGCAAGTTGGAAGCGACACGGCACAATCGGCAAACTTCTTGTAAACAATCATAAACTGCAACATCTTAAATAACTATTTCAGGAATCCCCTGTGTAAGTTGATGTTAATAAGAATCAACAAATTCTTCACACACATTGTTTCAGCAGTTCTGCTACGGAACGTTTTTTTTTTTTCTGAAAAAATTAACTGCAAAGTGGTAAGAAATTTTGCCCTGGGAGTCTACCATACGAAAATAATTAAAGGAGTTAGGAAACTTTTTTATTTATCCAACTCCGATAAGCCAGAACCAAGTATTTTGATTAATATCTGTTTGAAAGTTTCCGCAAGAAATTTGTAATTTCAAGTTTGTTGTTGCTGGTGTGGATATTGAAGGTTCAACAACATCAAAGACCTCTTATAACTTTTTTCGTTAGGATACAAATCCACGAGGTGGATTGATACGTTTTATGCTAATATACAAATCCGAAGCAAATTGTTTTCTCTCCCCAAGTAAGAAAGAAACTGACGTTATTAACGGAATGGGTTCCAGTTTTTTCGGAACATGTCAATGAATAGCCACTTTACTGAATATATTATATACGTGACATAATGCTTCGAAAATGTTTCAAAACAAATCTATACCTATATGAGGCGAAACCTCATGACATTTGAAAACCGAAATATAAAAAATCATAACAAATTAATATTCTGCTAATTTCTTGGACATAATCTGAAAGTATCCATGAAAGGGTATATTGCTGATGGTAATATGGCGCATTGAAATGGAAGATTTCATTATATTGTTAGAGACCTAAAATTTGATAAAGACTTCTCGAATTGTTCGAGATCGTTCGATGAATTAGATGAAACAATCTAGAAGCACTAACTTTTTTTCTGGATCAATCGTCGAACATTCTTATTGTGTTCTATTGATTTCTTCATTTTTCTAGAACTTCATTTTTGTATAAAAGAAATGCATTTGTGGGATGGAGTTAGTTAGTTAGAAAGTTACCTTGAGTTACCTTGGATACAAGTATTTTGGTATCAGTTTTGACAGTGACTTGTATTACAGTGTTGTCAATTGAAGTTTGAATAATAAAGGTCCATACCAGTGTACACTTATTTTTGAACCCGAAGACGCAACAATTGGTGACAGCGGTGGGATAATTGTTACTGAAGAAAGAAAAGTAAGGCAGTTTTCCAGTATTTGATGGTGAATACTCGAGCAAATAATTACGACGAGATGGCGACATCAGCAGATATCCTTGAGTTAATTTTTATGCTCGATATGAATATTTGATTAAAATACACGCAATTGTAGGATATTTTATTAAATTCATGGTGAAAGGAATAAGTAAGAGCTTGATGAATCAACTCCTGTAGAAATAAACCCTTTTAAATATGACGTCTGAGTCAGTTTGACAGCGATAAAAAAGCATGCACCTTTTTTATCGCGAAGAAAATGCCTGTTCCTTAAAAACAGACTTCATCTAGTAAGCGGAAGTCCCTTCAATTTCTATCATGACAGCAATGATTGTTCAGTATTGTTGATACAATATGAATCGTTTTGGGAAAGTTTCATCTGAACAGTTTACGAAAAGCATTATTATAATTGTGTTGTTAATAACTCGACCTACGGTCTCGCAATTTTTTCATTTCAGTTTTTCTAATTTTCTCGTAAGACAAAATTGCTCGACAACATTTTTTCATGTCATTTTTTCTCGTGAAATTACTGATAGGCAAAATTATTTCGTTGAAGAAAGAAATTTATTCGATAAAAAAAAGCTCTTGTGGTTTTACTGTCGATAAAAGGAATAACAGCTCAATAAAAACAATGGAAGCTCGATAATGTTATATTACGTAACAAGTGTTGTTACGCACGAATGGAAAAATTGCGAACGAAGCAGCGTAATTTCATGAGTGCGTAATTCTTTTACGCATTACGTACTATACTTTACCTACGGCCATATACAGTGTGCCGTTTCCGGAGATCCAAACATTTATGTTATTTTAGTTCGAAAATATGAATAGGAAATTCATAAAATCTTTTGTGGAATCATCTGCGACTGAAAGACAAACTTTAGTCGCTATTTTCCATCGTTCAAGATAACCTCTTGGGAGGTATTCATGTTGAAAAGGGGAACATTCTCCATGAAAATTGAAAAATGAAAAATGTGACTTATTTGTAATATCTAACAGAAAACAACTACTTCCCCGGCACAAGCCACGCTGGACATTGAACTACATCTGATAGATATTGTGAAAAGACTCTAACTGAAAAGGAAAGAAAAAATCTGAAAGAGAAAATTTGCATTTTCATTCAGATAGCTGACTTTTTTTAAGAATTAATTGTTTTCTGTTAGATATTACAAATAAGTCACATTTTTCATTTTTCAATTTTCATGGAGAATGTTCCCCTTTTCAACATTTATGTTATTATTATTATATTATTAATTTGATCCAAAAAGTTGAAGCCGTTTTCGAGATCCAAAAATTTACAGTATTATTATTATTTGTAAAAACGCCTTTTTCTAAAACAGACGCTTGTATAAACTCAAAACGCAAAACTTTATCTAAATACAAAATTTTATTCAAATCATTAGATCCGTTTCAAAGATTCTAAAATTCATTATTATTATTAATATTATGAGTAAAAAAAAAATCACATTTTTGCATGAAAACGCTTACATAGCTCAACTTGAGTATAGCAATACCTTATATAAATACAAAATTTGATCCAAATCGTTGAAGCCGTTTTCGAGATCCAAAAATTATCATTATTATTATTACTATTATAAGTAAAATCATGTTTTTCCAAGAAAGACGTCTATATATAAAAACTTAAAAAGCAAAACCCCATCTTCATACAAAATTTCTCCCAAAATTGAGTATCTATACCGGGATTTATCAGGTAATAAGGTTTGAATTTTTTTATTTTTAGCGGATTCTATATCTGAATATATTCTCTAATGGTCTGAACTAATGTCGATGAAATTTTACTAAATTGGAATGAACGTGTCAAAGTTGACAGTTCGCAAAATAAATCAACAATGGGCCCAACGCTTGCTTGTTGCATGATTCTAATATCATTAATTTAAGGAATATTGACTAATTTTGATTAAATAAATAACATTATTGGTAGTGGGTAAACTATTGTACAATATTTGTATCGTAAATTCATATTACGATAATGGATGTGTTATCAAACTAGACCTAAAGGCCTCGTTTGACAAATGTTCCATCTTATATATCGTAATATGAATCTTTACGACACTTATATCGTAAATATCTATTACGCACTTTCAACTCAGTTTACCTTCTTCTTGTCTTTCATTTAAACGTCGTGAACGTATACATTTTTCGAGTAATGCTATTGTGCGTTTACATTATATTTTGATATAACATTTTCAATTTTGCATTGTGCAAATGTGCATTGAATATCCTATACCCAATAAAAAATAGACTTACAGTTATCGGGATATCATGATGATCACAAGTATCCAGCCTCCTTCTGAATCTCAGCACAGTGTGTGTGCTGTTCTCGTACCCCAAAAGTAGTTGGTAATCCTGACTGGGATCCACTTCCGGCTCTCTGTCTATCGCACTTCCTGGTGAGTCCTTGACATGTCGGTCCTGTAACAAAAGGAAACAAAAGTTTGTAAAGAGAGATTCGAAGTTGAAGTCGTTTCGTAGTTGTAGTTTGGAAGAGACGGGAAATTCTTATAATTGGTTACTCGAAAAGTTCTCTGGGAGACAGCGAAAATTGTGCTCTTTCCGAGGTGAAATATGTTGTGTTGTTTGGAGAAATATTTATATACATAAAATACCTGTGACGAAATTAGTTGGTTGGATTCGTGTAATAATAGTTATTTAACGAACAAGTGTATTAATGAGGACGATTAACAATCGAGATAATTCAACGCGTGACCGGAGCGACGCGTTAATGTTTTAAATTGTTAATCGCCATTTTAATTCACTAGTTTGTTACAAAACTTTTCCGTGGACCGTAGTTTTCAAAAATACTTTACTTCCAATTTTCATTTGTTTAACGATAAATAACAATAACTATTATTATTTTAATTTACCCCGAAATAACATTTACACTTTTTCCTCTCTATATATTCTTGATAATTTTTCTTCAAAACAATTTTATAATTATAATAAGATGATAGAATTAGTAGCCAGGTATGTTTATGACATAAACATCTACACATTGCAGACATTTTTATTATTATGATATTTTTAGCAACCTGGTGATGTTTTACTGTATTCGAAACGAGGAAGGCCAATACATATAAAAGGAAACAGACTATTAAGCCATACTTGTGAGTCGAAGGAAACACCATAGATAATTTAAGGTCATATAACCTACCTATTGATAGATACGGTAAAATATCAATTTGAGTCATGCTTGAAAGCATAACTTCCATAACTTACTAGTGACTTATGGATTATAACTCACTAGTGTGTTATTTGATAGTTTACTTCTCTAAAATGACATTAATAATGACAGTCATAACTCTCATGTGTTGGATAAAACATTGTATGCCACTAGTACCATAAATAACTATTCTAGAATGTGGTTTCTTCAATTATTCATTCCTGGAAAGACTGTTACGAGGTTTATATAAGTGTTTAATTTTGGTCTTGATATTATACATATAGATTCAGAATAAGTTTAAATTTGTGAATTGATATAAATGTTTTAGATAACATGTTTTACTTGAAATCTCACACCCCAAAAAAAATATATTGATGGCAATCGTCAAAAAACAAATAGTGTTATTTTTCTGCTAAGCATTTTCTTTTCTTGAATATATTTAGTTGATGGGAACACTTTTTTCTTTGACAGTTTCTCAATTTACAATTTTCTGCACTATAAATTCATTGGTTTAGTTTCGAAGACGTTAGCATCTTCAGGTGCTGAATTTTCAGCTCCTGAAGCTAGTAAATTTGAAGAAGTTTAAAAATCAAATGAAAGAAGTAGGTGAACATGTTTCTTTATTCTAATGATGCACTTCTTCTAAAATATAAAATTCTTTCATAAATTGAAAAAAAAAAACATTTCAGCTAGGTATACAAAAACAGTTTTTTCAATACAAGAAAATTAATTCAAGAAAAAGAAATCTTAAAAAACAACAAATTTGCGCCAATTTTACTCGACGCGTTTCGCAGGAGCTGAAGACAGCAGCCCTTGAAGATGCTAAATTTGTTTATGTAGTTTTCAATTTCGTGAATTAATTTTCTCTGTTGAGATAACTTGTTGTTTTCTATAGAGAAAATATGTATCTTTTTTTGAGGGAATGTAATGTTTTAGGTGGAAAGCATTATCATCTTCATGTAAGTGGGTACAATAATTACTTGTTTCAAAACTTTTGATTTTTCAACTTCAAGAAAACGTAACTTATCAGAAAAAGAACAACAGTTTCAATAGAGTAAACACCATTACTTCGCTCAAGAACTTTTGTTTTCTGCGTTCAAGAAAACGAAATCTCTTGGGTAGAGAAAACGAAATCTTTTAGATAAAGAGAACGTAATTGCTATGACCGAGAAAACAATTTCTTGAGCAGAGAAAACGTAATTTCTTGAGCAGAGAAAACGTAATTTCTCGGATGAAGAAAACGTAATTACTTGGACAAAGAAAACCTAATTTCTTAGGTGGAAGAAATGTAGTTTCTTGGATAGAGTACACGTATTTCTTGAATAGATTAAACTTAATTACTTGGACAGAGAAAATGTTATGTCTTGGATAGAGTATATGCATTTCTTGGATTGAGAAGACGTAATTTCTGGGATTGAAAAACATAGTTTCTTCGATAGAGAACACTCAATTTAAAAATTCAAGAAAAACAATGTCTCTAGGATGAATAACACGGTCATTTCCAGTGGAGTAAACAAGAACTATTCGTTCAAAATATTTCAGTTGAGATTTCTTTGCTTGAAACCATGAACTGTTCAATGGAAGTAATTCGATTTTTTTTTTGAAAATACCAAAAGTTTTGATATTAGAACATTTAATTTCTTGATTTAAGCATTGCAGATTTTTTGTTTCAAAATGAATATATTTGACTGAAGTAAACGGCAAAGAAAAAATAGATTTCTTCCAATAAAGAAACATTTTGTCGATTATATATAACAGAATTATTTTCTTACGATGAAGCAGACTGTTTTATTTTGAAAACTATTTTTTTGTGTGTAGTTTTTTAATAACTGATTTATTCAAATAACACCAAAATTATTATTATTATTTTTTTTTAACGTTCATTATGATCCATAATGCCCTGTATACTTGATGCCCTCGGGCATTAAGAGTCTGTAGATAGGTACCGTCACCAAGGAATAATGGACAAGTGAAAAATATAAGGACCAAAACGTATTCATTTCATAAACAGACATCAAAACAATTAAGTAGGGGTGCCAATCAAGCGAGAAAAAAAAGCAACGCCTCATGATTACACGAAGTAGAAATTAATTACGACTTGCGGCGTCTTCCATATGGCGTAGATGAGCCGAGAATGTTGTTTTTTTTGCCCTTCACAGTTGGCATACTTCTCACTAACTCGTATTTTAAGACATGGGTCTTTATTGCTCTCTCGGCCTTTTCCAGACAAACCCAGCTAGTAATGAGGTCGACTGGGACTTTCGACTTTATCGTTAACGCTACTGGGTTAGGTATCGCATATCGCGGGGATAGCTTCCCGTCATGTAGTTCTATCGGGGTATTTCTAGGGCACATGTACCGCCCTTTGCCGTCCGTTAAACCTCAACTTGCTGAAAACGTAATTAGTGAGTTTGTAATGATAATATGCGAAGGCTTAAGGAGGCGCTACGAACTAGACGGGGAAGATTAAAATGTTGAGGAGGGATGATGTTACGACTGTAGTTGTGACTTGGTTTTTGTAACGATTCGAGTGAAACAGATCAAAGTGCTTTGCGGATTAGGATCAAGACTTGAAACTTAGGGGTGATAATGATGTTCGCATGACTAGTCAAAATAGTGTATAATAATTATTATTTACGTTACCCGTTAAGAAATAACTAGGTACTTTATTTCTCATACGAATAACCCACACAGCACTGGACGTCTTAAATATGTCCAATTTATGTCTTTGAAATGCCTGAACGTCCAGAGACATAAAATGGACGTCTTAAAGACGTCTGTTTCGGGATGTCTTAGGGACGTACATGAATGGACGACTTCAATACGTCCCATATTGGTCCAGAATGTTGATTTTTTCCCAATAAGTTTTTCTAAAAGGGGCAGTAAAGTTCAGTGAAATATCTATGATAAATAACATATAATTCAGCAGAACCACATAAAATTATTATTTCAGTGGGAGAATATATAATTTGAATAACTTTGCCAATGATATGTATACAAACAAAATCTAAGATCATAACATTTCTCATTGTCTTCCACTATGCGTGAAGCTTGCTTCACTCATAACCGTTCTTGTTTTGAATTTTCTGTATCAATCTTAAATACCAACAAACGTGAGAATAAAAATCCGATATTTCCATTGGTGGAATTTAACCAATCATAGAATTGAAATGGATTCGGCATTTTACTCGTCGGGCGTCGGAACTCCTCGTGAGTCGTCCCACTTCGGAAATACTCTCCATTCCGCAATAGTTCGTATTTCGTAATATCGTAACTTGTATTGTTGTGTTGGGATGTTGCGAGAAATTGTTGCGTCGTTCTGACATTTTGTTGAGTGTTCAATGTAATGAATGTGTTGTTTCAATATCAATTACTCGAATATGTCAATGAATGGGTAAGAAGATAAATATTGATAACGAGGCTATTATTGTATTGATCATAATTTTTCAGGTCACTGGAATGGCCAAAATGGGTAGAGGAGATGGAGCAAGTAATTACCATTTCGTTAAACATGTGCTGCATAGCCTATCACAAATGATTTGGGCTTGAAATACTTATTCAACTGCAAAACTGCTATTAACCAATAATAGGTGATATAGTTTTTTTGTTGAAATCTAAAATACTAAAAAACTGTTTTTTTTTTCATGATTTTTTAATGTTTATTATTGTTATAGGTGCCAGTGAGATGACAAAAGTTTTTACCGATCGGAAGGAAACTGAGAAATGTATTCAGTCTTAGCTGACGAAAGCGGAAGATCGTACGATGTTTAGTAAAAACAAAAAGTTATAGAAAAAAAGTTATAAAATATAATTTAATAAAATATCTGCAATTTTGTTTTTCAATTTAATTTCAAACCTACAAGGTAGGTACTGAATACTAAATAAAGTCTTTTTATTTTTTAATGCCCAGAAAAGGGTCCATTCAGTCCCGTATTGGACATAAACTGGAAATTCCAAAGATGTCTTTAAGACGTCCCGATTATGTCCACATGGACGTATCGAAAACGTCTTCAAGACGTCCCGTTTTGTAACAATGGACGTCTTAACGATGTCTTTTGGACGTCTTCAAGATATTGCTGGACGTCTGGACATCCCGAATATCTTAGGGTGGACGTCTTGAAGACGTCTTTAAGATGCCTTCATGCTGTGTGGGAACAAATATATGCCATAAGGGGGTAGTGGTGAGGAAGTTTTGTAAATTACATGAGTCCATGTTCCATGCACCCCTGGAATTTGGGTAAACAATTTTTTTCGTGGTAATCATGGTTCCAACTACTAGCATACCAAGTTTGGTGGTGCTACAATCGATTCTTGTCTCAAAACCTAATCGAACTGGATTATTGATTCTAAAGTGGATAGTCCGGTAGCAGAGAGGGTTTTCGTAGCCGCTGAAGCGCGACGGGATCACCCAAGTTATTCTTATGTATTTTGACCCGCTGAATCCGAATTTCGAGGGTGACAAGCCGTGAAAGCATCCGGAAAATTTTTATGGACGATTTTCCGAGGAAAATCGAAAAATCCATTTTTTTCAAAAAAAAAAAAATTGTCATAAAAATCTCTACGAAAAAGGTATCCACAAGTTTTTTTTGCAAATGCTCCGTTTTCCAGTAAAACGTGCTCGAAATTCGAAAAAATGCGATTTTCTCAATTTTCAGTGCTCTCTCATTAAGTCACAAAATGATATTTTCCGGATCACCTTTTCCCAAATTATTCATATATATCTCAACTATGAATTACAGAAGAAATATTCTTGAAAAAGTCATTCGTGTGGATTTTCCGGCAATGAATTTCCCGATACTTTTATCTTGCATGGAAGCGGCATTTTTTTATTTGCGAATTCAAAAACAAATGATGTCATAATATTCTGCATAAAAATTTCTACAAAAAAAGTATTTACAAAGTTTTTTTCAAAATGCACCGTTTTCCAGTAAAACGTGCTCGAAATTCGAAAAAATGCGATTTTCTCCATTTTCAGTTCTCTCTCATTCAGTCACATAACGATATTTTCAGGATCACCTTCTCCCAAATTATTCATATATATCTCGACTATGAATAACAGAAGAGACATTCTTGAAAAAGTCATTCATGTGGATTTTCCGGCACTGAATTTCCCGATACTTTTACCTTGCGTTGAACGGTCATTTTTTTATTCCGCCACCGCGGACTTAGGATGTTGACAATCATTTAACTTTTAATTGAAAATTTCAGATTGCGCAAGTCATTTTTACTTTTGCTTTGAAAACTTGAGTTGGCGAGAAAGAGTACTTACTTACTTAATGATCAATATTCTGATATAAAGTATTGATGCCATCTTTGCTAAATTGAACATTCTGATGAATTGCAACGTAATAAAACGACTTCAACTATACCGTTATAATCGGCTCGTGATGAGTACTCGGAAGGAACTGAAACTTGAGACACTCCAGGCCACCCTGATGAAAATTTTACTCGAAACCATTCAGCATTCTATTTTCAGAACCCATTTGCACTAACTTCACCCTTCGAAAATAACATTGAATAAAATGACTATAACCATCTCTTGTAACAACCACGATAAAACTCGAGACCGGACGGTGAAACTGATATCTCTCAACCAGCATTGCTGTGGCAAAAAGTACACGAAGAGGGTTTCATCTAAACCACATTTGGTACAGGGTTGCCATACGCTAATATTCAAATTGAATGATCTGGATGAAAAATTGACAGGGTAGTTCATTTCTGAAGTCGTAGGGTACGTATTTTTGTGATACGATACGAGTTGAAGATTTCTTGCCGAAGAGTGTCAAATAAATGAAATAGCAAAATCAACAATGTCGAAGTACCCTTCTCTCCAAATATTTCCACCATGTGGAAAATATGAGGCAAAAATCTTACAGAAAACATCTACTTTCCTGACTAATACCACGACGGATATTGAATTAAATCTGACAGATATTTGTGCAACGTTCTTCCAAGAAGACCCAATTGCAAATGCTTCTTGTAATTAAACTTCGACAAATAAAGAAATCTGCATTGTTCACAATGAGCTTGTCAAGAAAGAAACAAGGTCCTAGCTTTTGCCTTGACATGGATAGGTTAGTGAACCATTTGTTGCATACATTAGTAATTGTCTGCAGTGACCTGCACTATACTGATAAGGACAATACCCAGAAATCAATCTATAGGTGGACAAAATGTTTGACATTTCCACGCATCTAGCAATTGCGCAGATAGTCTTGTCCCCAATGGGCACAAGTTCGTTGAAATAACGTTGTGAAATGGCTAAAAACCGAACGTTGAATGTCACGTGTAACAACGTTATATTAAACCAATTGCATACTAATTATCGCTTTTTAATTATCGTTTTTTGAAAGTCGAAGATACTCAATAAAACAACATTGTTTTGGCCAAATAAAAGGTTGAGGAACGTATCATAAACATTGTTAAATGAATCGCATAAAGCGAGTTTGATTAACAATTCTGTTTGAATCACTATAACGATTGTTAAACGTATATTTAACGAGTTGAAGTAACGTTGAAAACACATTTTTATAACGTATTTTTTCAACGTTGAAGATTACACTGAATTATTGTCGTTGAAATTTTCAACCAGAAACATTTATTTAACCAATGCCACGTTTATAGCACGTTTGAAAAACGTACGTGTGCCCATTGGGTAGGAACTCTGCACTGGAAATCATTGTATACGTTGTATACGTTGTCGTGGTATACGTTGACGTGGAAAGTAGTTGATTTCTGATGGATTTTCGACTCTATTTTTTAACCTCTGTTCACTTCCTGGAGTCTCTGCTACCGAGGATTGCTTTTCGGTTTTTCTCCGCGGGTGGCGCTGCGACTGACTTTACTGTAAGTCACTGCTTCATTTGTGAGGAAGCATTAGTTATAAAGTGGATTACAATTCATTGACGAGAGGCAAGAACCTCGAATCGCGTCTGTACATGGTTTTCCCCAGCCAAATGAAGGATAACTTACTCTTTAATTACAAAGCATTTAAAATTAGGTTTTAGAAGAACTTTGCACAAATATATGTCAGATGTAGTTCAATGCCCGAGTGGTAGATATTAGCCAGGGAAGTAGCTATTTCTTGTCAGATGTTTGGCTCATATTTTCCACATGGTGGATATATTTGAGAGAAGGGTACTTCAACACTGTCGATTTTGCTATTTCATTTTTATGATAGTTTCCTACTTGATTTTCGTGTGTTATGTCACAGTTTGAACATATATTTTCACTGTTTCCAACTCCGCTTCGAGTCTCGACACTCCTGAACTTTGCCCTATAAAAATAAAGCATTATTACGATTTCTACCGGTTTGGGGCTCCAAACTGCAAATTGGCAATACCTTGTCCAGTTTTATGACACGTGACCAATGGTCTTCATGGCCTATTTAGTAGGCGGAATTCGATACAAGGGTTTCGATAGAGATCTTAAGAACGAACGGTTCATAAAATTTCTAATTGCGTGCATTTCTAGAGCAAGATGGTAATTGAATTGTTGTTTTATGTTCACGGGTGGTCTTGGTATCGTGCAAAAAAACGTGTGGCACGAGGGTTAAATCAGAAAATAATGAACACCAAGGTGGAGATTCGTTCAGACCCATAAATATTTTAAGAGCCTACTCAGTGCTTGGGTTTCAATGATAATTTATGATATTTATGATCTCATCGTAAATTTCGAATGCGAATAGTTCATAATACTATAATAATAACACTGAAAAAAAAGTATTAGGCGTCAAGAATTTTTTTTTAGTCTAAATTTTTATTAAAGAAAGAAAGCCGTTTTTTTGAAACATTCTGAATATCTTATTCGTGGTTATTTTGTGTTAATCGATAATCTTTCAAGCGGTAAAGTAATCAACAGTTCAAACACTCGCATATCAAGTTTTTTGGGACCATTAAATAATCGTAATAATCAAAATTTCTATAATTTTTGTTTTTTTTTTTGTTAAAATTTTTAAAATTGTTTTTTCCGTTAACCAGCTGTCGTCCCCTTACGAACGGCAGCCCTCAAAAGTCGAAACTTGTGCGAGCCAAGGATTAACGAGGTCTTACCTTTTAACGTGCGATTCCTAGCACTTTCTCGGAAGTCGCTGAGGATTCGAAACTAGCCGACCAGCAGTCAATGGTTTTAAATAAATAAATAAATAAATAGTGGTTTTATTACAAAGTTGACAATTTACATTTCACAATTAATATAATGCCACATTTCATTTTCCACGCTTCTTAACCCAGGGGGGGTCAGGGGAGGATGGAAAACTAGATGCAGAAGTAGCAACCCTTCCGCTCCTTTTCAGGGGAGCTAGAAGGGCGCCCTGCCAAGTCGGGCACAGAAACCCCCAAGAGGGGGGCGCTGATGCCCGGCCCCGCTGATGTTAACGGAATGACCGGACATTTTATAAAATTGCGGCGGTGACTGATAAGAAACACGCCTCCTGCATTGCTTATGCGTGTGGTGTATAAAATTCGATGTAAAAAATTCCTTGCAATGAGTTTATGAGGTTGGTTGTTTCGATGACAAACCCCGGAAAAGGCTGAGGCAAAAAACCGGGTCGACCAGCAGTCAATGGTTTTGAACGCTTCAGTCTCAACCACTGAGCTACTTGACTTGAATTGATTCAGTATGCTACTGTATTGCTCCTCACTTACTGAAAATTACCTAAAAACTCGTTTATTGGGTATATTGATCTGATATCAAACTTTCGAAATTGTCCATTCTACTCGGCTTTGAATCCGAATGAATGCTATCGGTAGATACTAATTCAATATTAGATGAGTCTGCCACCAGATATTCAAGTTTTGTCTGCAATAATGAATGAATTGATTGTAATTCGGTTCGTATTGAAAATGATAACTCATTTATGCTCTGAATCTCTTTTACCGTCCTATACTCATAAACTTCGAAAGTGTGTAACTGATTATTGAATTGAAAAATGAAGATAAAACATAGGTTAGGTGAATCTTTCTATTATCTCAACAATACAAATAAACATGTCACAAAGAATAGTAATTTATGTATCAAGTGAGTAAAGTGATATTTTTTTTGCGAGTACGGCATTCCTACAAGTAAAAAAACAGTTTACTCACGAGTTTCATACAATATTTTTTCTACAACTGTCAAAAATAAAATAACCAATTCATATTTTTTTGCAAATATGAAATAACTTTGGCATATTTTTATTGATTAATTATTCGAACAAAGTTCGAAGAGTATGCCGGAGAGTTGAGTTCCCTTTCTCTTCACACTATCCCGCAAAATGGAAAATTTGAAGCGAATATTTAAATAACATCCGTTAAAAAAAGTGCACTATTTTTACGCTTTCTTGGGAAATAAGATAAAATCCCCCAATTTGCAATACCAAAACCACTGAATTGAAACTTATGAAAATTTCTCACTGGAGTTTGAGAGTTATCATTCAGTTATGAAATATATAGTGACAAATACTGGGCTGATTTTTTGATATATTTCTAATAAGAATATCAGAAAGTTTCTGTTTTTTTATCTAAATAACAGATGGACTAGAATAGTGTCAGCATTTGGTCAAACTAAACCTCTTTAGGCCGATAGTTGACATCCAGATTGGGATTTCGCATTTTTTTCCTAGTGATTCGACGAAATGGTTATTTTTATTTTCACCAGCTCGTAAATAAATTTTGATACAAAGAGATATTGTGAACCAAGACATGACAGTGCTGCCAACTATTTGTTACCTAGGTGTCAGCTATGGGCTTTTATTTATATGAATACATCTTTCACATACACATATACTTGCGAGTAAAAGAGTCTTCGGTTTTGTATTAACAGGCCAAAAAACTGAAGAAAAATCATATATCAATATGCTACATACCATAGATGAACTGTGAAGGGGAAATACCGTTGAGGAAAAGGCTAAATGTACAAAATACAAATAATTACATTTATGTACAAGGTAAGTAATAGAAATCTGCCAATAGGAAAAAATGGATCGAAAGAGAATTTTCACCACTGAACGATAGCACATTTTAGTAAAGTAGATAATTTTCATGTCCAGAGCTGGTTTTTCATTAACAAATAATACTTTCTTAATGAAAACTGAAGATAAAGTTGGGATTGGAAAAAACACCATCAGGAGAAAAATGGTGTAAATTGTCCTCAATGACAGAATCAGAGATATAGGATTCATCAAAAATTATCTCGTTCCCAAGCTAATCTCACCAGCGAGAATTGTTGCAATAGTCAAAGAGTGCTCCAATATTTTTATATTCTAGAATAAGATCTCGCCAATGTACTTGAACCCCAGAAATGGAAAATCATTATTTGAAGAGAACTGCACATCGGTATGTACTTTTATATATCTTATGGTGAAATAGATTACCATTCATCGGTACAAGAGAATAAACACCGCTACAAATTGCTGAGGCAGTCCCTTCGGATTAGACAATAGGAATATCCAAACACAGACAGGATACATTCTATAGCAAACACCCCACTTCCCAATTTGTTCTTCCTTGAAGGATATTCCTCCAATATATCTCACCAACAGTCAGAAATGTTTGTATAGAATAGTATCCACCCGATATCTACCTCATTGTATTATATCCTAATGCAGCTCAAATGATACGCCCTGAAGGCACGCTGAAGAAAGCAGGTTAAAGAAGTTTAAAATTTTGATTTTTGTGTGAAAATCTGTTGTGGAATCATCTGCGGCTGAAAGACAAACTTTAGTCGCTATTTTCCATCGTTCACAATAACCTCTTGAATTCTCCATGAAAATTGAAAAATGGAAAATGTGATTTATTTGTAATACTCATCTAACAGAAAACAACTACTTCCCCGGCTAAGGCCACGCTGGACATTGAACTACGTCTGATAAATATTGTGAAAAGACTAAGTAACTGAAAAAAAATCTGAAAGTGAAAATTCGCATTTTCATTTAGATAGTTGATTTTTTTAATTTTCTCTAGTTTTCATTGAAAATTCATTGGGTAAATAAGATAGGGAGAATGTTATTGAAAAAATTTCACTCACAGAAATCGTTCATTTCATTGAAACAAGGTTCGCTTATCTCGCATGTAATCCCCAATACATTTTGGACGACGAAAATCTATTCTATTTGCTTTCAAATTTAAAATATTAATCAAGTCACCTATTGGTCCTAATCCTGTCTGTTGGTCCATTGCATTTTTAGGTGCCAATGAGGCGAACAATTAAAATAATTTTCATATTAGTTTTAGTTATATTTTTAAATTATAATATAAGAGGTTCAAATAAACCGTAGAATTTCATGATAAATCAACTTTTAAATTTCATAAAGAAATGTGACAAATTTCAGTTATATCTAATTTTTTTTCTCAATAGTGCGTCTTATTGCGATACTTCCTAACTCAACTATTTCATATTCATTAGTGAAAAATATCAGAAAGTTGAGATCTTGAATCCAGCGAAACACTAAGATGGCATGTTATGGTGCATTTCGTCATCAGAAAAACTGCGATGTTCATTTTCCTCAGGACCTTTGGGATTCTTTAATTAGATTTCCGTAATATAATTACTTACTTCTCTTTGGCATTAAAAATATTTTAAATTTTTAATAAGCAGCACTTTGAAAGCAATTGAAAAACTTCAACCACATTAAGTTAAATAACGAAAGTTATAATTCCATGAAAGAAGAAGTCGAGGGAAAAACCGCTGAGAAATTGTGTACACTAAGTCCCAAAAATCGTAAGTAATTCCTCTAGTACACAAGTAATTCCCGAGTAATACCCCCTAAGTACTTAGTGCCAGTAATGCCCGTCAGAAAAGTAATCAAAATATAAAATAATGTCGATTTGTTGTCATGTACAATCCTTTAAAGATCTTGTTTTTTTTTCTTTTTCATTGCATAATTCTGATTTCCGCCAATGCTCTCTCTATTTTTCTCTAATTCATGTCATTTCGAAATCCCATATTTTGAAGAACTTTTTTTTGATTATAATTGTGCATTATTCTTTCTGTAATGCCCATGTAATGGTCAAGTAATACCTCCCTTTCCCGTGTAATGCCCTATAATTCCTAACTAATTGAGCAGTTTCCCCCTCGGAAGGAGTATTCTAACTTTGAACGATGCCATTTATTCACAGTAGGTATTTGTTTTTTCCTTTTTGCCATCTGCTGGCAATCAAGGCAATGAACGACAATTTACACTTATCTCAAAATCCACGGTATTTTCAAAAAGTATAATTTTTTTTTTCGAAAAAACTTAATAAAAGCTTAATACCGATAATGATATAATTGTGCGGATAGAGCAAAGCAAAAAAAAATTGTCATGTGTAATAAGCTACCACGAAACCACATCTTATGCTGAAAAAAGCTATGAACATAAACGTCGGCATGTCGCCAGCCATTATGACATCCTTAATTGGTCGTTTCATGAAAAGTCAGCAGTCTAGCGTAAACCACTCTAATAGAGTCGTAAATTCAGCAATAACAAAAACGAGTCTTGTACGACAGTGGATTTCTCAGATGTACTGTCGTTACGGTTTTGGAACGAGAGTATAGTGGTAAACAGTAGTAGTGATTTCTCATGACTTCTGCATAACTCTTTTATTGTGGTAGGAAACGATTATTTAGGGCCCAGTCAATAATATATGAGCATATGTACAGTTAGACATTTGATTAATTACGAACATTTTAATTTTTGTCGAAATTATGAATAAGATATTCATAAAACCTGTTGTGGAATCATCTGCGGCTGGAAGACAAACTTTAGTCGATATTTTCCATCGTTCAAGATAACCTCGTGGGAGGTATTCATGTTAAAAAGGGATACATTTTCCCTGAAAATTGAAATATGAAAAATGTGATTCATTTGTAATATCTAACAGAAAACAACTACTTCCCCGGCTAAAGCCACGCTCGAGATTGATCTACATCTGACTTGTTGAGGGAGGAAGTAACGTTGAAAACACATCTTTATAACGTATTCTTTCAACGTTGAAGATTACACTAAATTATTGCCGTTCAAATTTTCAACCAGAAACATTTATTTAACCAATGCCACGTTTATAACACGTTTGAAAAACGTACCTGTGCCCATTGGGCTAGTAGGCTATGAAAACATCTGATAGCCCTTAGCAATCAGACAATAAGTTCTGAGTTGCATAGTCTTCTTTACTGTAACTTGAAGTGTTAGAAATGACGTGTGTGGTATGGTTGAACTCAGAAAAATATAGGCTTTCAATTTTTGATACAAAAATATACCCACTCAATTTAAAAAATATAGCTATGACGTCATATCATGTAAAGTGGTGGGGAAAGAATACATTTTTTGGAAAAAAGGTGGTAATTAAAATACAAATTCGACCTGTCCGAGCTTTACTTCCAAAAATAGTCAACTCGTAAGATCATGAAGCCTTTATGAACGCACTGTATAGTCATTAGTGAATGTCATTCCTTTAATATATCAAAAGTTCTCACACCTGCTTACTTATTAGATAAGACGGACATCTTAAGAGAACGCATTACGAACGACGGAAGGGAATATAATTGAATGAGATTTAATTTTCACATTCAAGTAGGGATATTTGTTAGAAGTTTAACTTCACCTTTTGAGCAATTGTATTAGATTTCTTGATGAAAGTGTACAATATTGCTTGAGGGATGATTTCTAGCTAATAATTATAGAAGGATTCTAAACAATAGCTATTTGTATTACTAGGGAGGAAACACTTTTCCTCCCGCAGGATGTAGGGGCCTTACTCCCATGAAATACATATGATTTTTCCTCCTACTCACTCAATGAACCTTATTTTGTAAATTTAAAACGCATCTCAACTGTTTTTGTCTAATATAGACCTATACTTGCATGATGGAAAGTATAGACAATACGGTCATGTCCATCTGAGAATCTGCTGTGGTGCAATGGCTAGCGTCTTGGGCTTGTAATCCGAAGGTCCCAGGATCACCTCCTAGCAATTGCATCTTTTTTTTTTTAAGAACGTTATTTTACTTTTTCCTTGTTAGTGATTTGAATTATTGGACATTTAGATAGCTTATACATTTCGGATTGCTATTGATTGATTTTCTCATAAGCAATGTTATGTGCCTATTTGAATGAAGTGTCGATCATTTTTGCTGCGCTTATAGAAAAAATAATGTGTGTATTTCGAGCACAAAGTGTCATTGTCGTTCTCCAAAATGAATCTTTTTGTCGAGCGACATTCAATCACTTAGCACTCTAAATACACAAATAGCTATTAAAAAACTAAAGTAGAAGTAACATTCAAGTTTGATTTTTACCAGAATATAGGATATACAAGATGTTCTAGAAATTACGGAAATAATTTGATAATAATAGATTCACAAATTTCATCGTTTACAACTTACTTGAAATGAGGGGAAGGAAAAGTATGAATTTCCTCCCTGGTTCGAGGAAGGAAAGTGTGTACTTTCTATAGGGGTAGGAGGAACTCTCATTATCCAAATAAATCTATACAATTGGCTATTTTGGTCGACGAGACTGCAAAAAAACAACTACTGCTCCCAATGATGAAATTTAAAGTAATTAGATCTGAGTGATTTAGATTGTTTCGAACCACAATTTGGTTTTGTGATGAAAACAAGCTCTGAAATGTTTCTCAGTTTTCCTATTTCTGAATATTATAAATAAAAATATAATAACAAGTATAATCATTTCTTTCACAAAATTAACACCGGATTCTCGTTCTCAACAAGCTTAACAAGATTTATGAATAAAAAGTGAGATATGTTACCATTTACAGGATGATAATAATAATAATAATAATAATATAATAATATATAATAATAATAATAATAATAATAATACTCCCTCATAAACACTCGTAGAGTATACCCAAAGGCATGGCCTGTGCGGGTAGAGGACGGCTATTATTATTATTTGCCGTGGCGCACCGGGGCGACTTACTGATTTTTGGTGGCGTATTCACTTTTCAGCTACAGGAAAACCCGGAAAACCTACAGCACCACCTCGGGTGGCCGGCGTGCACTCCAAGCTAGCACTAGCCGAGATTGGCATCTAGACAACACACAATACACTTGCTTTCAACAAGGACTGTGGTCGTCTATCGATTCCGATATTGGTACTTGAGAAAAAATCCCTCGTACCTACATCGGGCTCGAACCGACTACCGCTATACTGAAGTTCTGAACGGCCTGCGCCTTAGACCGTCAGACCACCGACCACCATCCTGTATAATTCCTTTACCCGGGCAACGAATTCTGGAGGTTTTGCGGTATATTCTGAACCAGTCTCGGTAAAAGTAGGATGTTTCCCACAATTTTTCAATTTCCAACTGGTCATACTTATATAGCCATGGAAGTATAATATTTCGTTTTTTTCACACAGTATCAATTAAATACTTTGGGTGCTTCTTGATTGGAAAAGAAATATTCAGAAACAATTCAACATTACGGATAAATAAAAGTTATCAAATTTGCTAGCTACAGATGATACCCTGAATATTTTTAGATTTAAGTACTGAGGTGGGGATTTCAGGTTGTTCTGATCCAGAAATGTTTGTGCCTAAGGGATCCTCAATGTATTTTCCCCATTTTTTCGTCCCTCAACTCGTCATAGCATGCCATGAAAAAGTAATATTTGGTTATTTTCAATAGCAGTAATTGAACATTTTAGGTACTTTGTTACCATAGAAAAAAAAATCAAAAACAACCAAAGATTACGGATAAAAACAAATTGAAAATGTAGTCTGTAAGACACCCTGTATATTTTAATGAGATATGGGGGTTTAGGCATGTTCTGTACCAGAATCTGATGTTAGTTTCGAAGTAAAAAATATTTTAGTATATTTTTCCCAGTTTTTCACTTTTTAACTGGTCATAGCAAGCCTTGAAAAAGTAAAATTTGGGTATTTCTTATACTCAGCATCAATTGAACACGTTCAGGCCCTTTGTGACAAAAACAATCGAGAGCAACCGATCATTTCGGATGAATAAAAATTAATAATGTTGCTAGTAACAGATGTCACCCTGTATATTTTAATGAATAAAGCACTTAAATCTAGGGGTTTTAGGGTGTTCTGAAACAGAATCTGGTGTTATTTTTGCGATAAAAAAATGCCTAGTATGTTTAGGTAGCCGTGGAAAATGGATATACGAATATTTCATCAACCTCAAGTTAGATATTTTTGGGTACTATATGTTATGGAAAATAACTTTTGATATCACTGTACTGTCAAGAAAATACGAGGGTGTGGCTACTCAAAGTAGGACACACTGTGTGAACGTGGCATATACAAACATTTGTATATCTATAAAAGTGTTTATAGTCTGTTTGCAATTAACCTGTTCATTCTGCTCAAAAATCGTTAGTAAGTATGATTGAAATGAAAATAAGAAATTAGGTGAATCATGTAAGTAATTAAAAAAGACGAGCGAATTGAAACACCTTCAACTCAAACTTTGGTTCTATCAATGTGAAAGAAGCCAGTTAATTTACAGGAAACCAGTAAAATTAGAAATATTATGAGCATCTGTAATATTCCAGAACGGATATTTTTGAAATACCTGGTACCCGTTGTGAATGGCCGCAAGGCAATAAATTTCCATGGCTAAGTGGTAGAACCAGTCAAACCTTCCCCAAAATTATTATTATGCTCAATTCGTAAAAGCGATAATAGACATAATAATCGTTAGAATTCCACTTGATGACGACGCTCCAAGAAACAATTTGCAAGCGAATGTCATCCAGCACGACCACAACTTTGTCATAACCTCAAACTACTCAACATAACTGTCCTATTAGAGAATAATCTACAGTTATGAGTAAACTACATTTAAAATTCTGGGAAAATGGCGTTCATAAACTCGGTACCCACCTTTGCGTGGGCGATATCAAAGCATCCAGCCTTCTTCTTAGTGATTATGTTTATGTTTAGAACTCATAATAAAAGTAATTTAATGTCTATTGTCTTGTGCGAAGTATAGTATGGAAGAGCGTGAAATTGGGGTTACATTATGATGCTTTGGGAAAAGTATTGCATGATATTCATTGTTCATTATTTGTATGTGCAATTAGTCTAGCAGATAGGGGCATTGTTTCTGAGAGTTACGATAATGTGACAGAAAATAATAATGATTCAAATGCATCCATTGTTTTATATATTTTCGTTAGTAGAAAGTGTAGGCAAAACGCGAAGCCAGATTCGAAAAAATAAGTTGAAACGATCAAACCTACAATAGAAGATTCATAATATGCAGGTTAGAAGGTGTAATGTAATAGACGCCGTCGATAAATGACGAAAGTCTGCATCAATTAAAAGTCTAAAAATTATTTATTTATTAACTACAAAATACAAAGGATGAATTCGTTCATACCAAGATGATATATAATATAGATAAATAATAAAAGTGTAATTGAAAATATAATATTTTTTTTCAAACTTGTTGTATAATATACCATTACAACTTTTGCTTACATCACCCTGTGAGGCCAACCAATAGAGGTTTTTTCCACTTGAATAAAGACTCAAATTACCGATCTATGCTAGTGTTTAGAGGAAACCCCGGTGTCGGCCCCAGTAAAATCGCTTTGTAATTTTTTTTTAACGATAAATACTGTCAAAAAGGACCACTGTTTTATTTTTTTGCAAATATCTCAAAAGTATTGAAGAGAATCGGAAAATGTATAAATCGTTTTTTTTCTGCGACCGGATCGGTGCATTTTCTACTGAGAAAATCCGGAGAAACCTCTGAAAATATACTATTTTTACAAATTTACAATCAGAATATTTTGGATTTTGACCTGGGAGGTGGAGAATGTGTTGAAAATGTGACTGAAAGTTGTTACAAACGCTTGAAATTGCGCTCGAGACAGAGTCGTGTAGCGGTAGTGGGGGAATCGCATTCAACCCAGTGGCGGATCCAGGGGGGGACGCAGGGGACGCCCCTCCCCCTGAGCGATTTACATTTTGATCTGGATACATAATAATTTGCGAGTTTCACAATGTTGAGGACTCGACATCACGAAAAGAAAGCAAAGAACCACAAGGGACGACAGGGTGACGGGTAAATGATGCTTCCTTTTACCTTTTACCTTGTGAACGTAGAAAGTTTTTTAAGGGTCAGTGCTGTGCTTCCATACAATGTCAGAAAATAAAAGAAAAAAATCAGCTGTGAATACTACAATTGACAATTATTTTAAAAAATTCAAACCGGCTCCTTCGACGAGTACAAATATAACTTATAGTGTAATTGTTAGAGACAATGTTGTTATAACCAATATATATATATATGCTGCTACCCCAAAAATTGTCAAGATTTGTTTATATATATTTGATGATTTTGTAATAAAAAAATTTTGCCGTTTGTAAGTAATTGACTGAAAATCCCCGTTATCCCTTTTCCCTATATATATATTTTTTAAATGAAATGTTTTATATTTCATGTTGAAAAATGGAAAAATTACTTTTCAATATTTTGTACAATTCCTTCTGTATAACTTTCATGTGAATTCGGTACCGTGCGCCCCCCCCCCCGAAAGAAATCCTGGATCCGCCACTGTACAACCGGTTATTTGCATCTTTATTCAAGTGTGGAAATAACCTATACTTTTTCTGTGTAGTGTAGCTTCTACCGAAAAGTCCCTTACGGCATCAAAGCGATTATAATTTCAAAATACTTAGGAGCACAACTCCTGTGAATATTTTACCTCTCCAAGAAAAGTTACCTAGATAAAGCAGAAGTCAATTTATTTTACTTTATTTTTTTTTAAATCTCGTAATTTATTGAATCGTTTGAATTGAATGTATTTTGTCACAATTCGCGAACCAGCAGAAAGCATATAATAAGCGAATGATGTTTATTCGATATCTAATCATAGACAAATTTCGTAATGGAACCCCATACTCGTCAACCAGCTTTGAATCATTAGGATAGACAACATTCAACGTCAGATATAACATGATTCACGTCTAGTAATGATGGATCACGTTCTCTTTCACGGTTAAACCCCATGAGAACTGTGCTTGCAATTGAAATAACTTTTCGAACCGGCATTCACCTACATGCGTGACTGGTAGGCAGTGTTGCCGATTTGTTCAAAGGACTTCAGCCGTAGATGATTCCAAAACAGATTTTATGAATATCCTATTTTCGAATATAAATCAATATGCAATGCCCATGACAGGTCTATGTCAAAAAATAACTTTCAAAGTGTTACCGCAGAAGAAGTAGTTTCCTCATATTCGTCCCTGATGTGTATAACTGCTTCTGAAGAGCCTGTTCTTTCCAATCCTATCCATCCCCCTGACGAGCTTGGCAAAGCGAAATAGATTTCCGTCGACCAAAATGTATTGGGGATTAAATGCGAGAGAAGCGAACCTTGCCTCAATGAAATGAACGATTTCTGTGAGTGATATTTTTTAATAACATTCTCCCTATCTAATTTATCTAATGATTTTGTTAATGAAAACTTGAGAAAATTTAAAAAATCAACAATTTGAATGAAAATGCGAATTTTCACTTTCAAATTTTTTTCTCTTCACATTATCTAACAGATGTAGTTCAATGTCCAGCGTGGCTTGTGCCGGGGAAATATTTGTTTTCTGTTAGGTATTACAAATAAATCACATTTATCATTTTTCAATTTTAAGAGAACGTCCCCTTTTTTCGACTTCAGGAAGTTGAACGGTTAATCTCCCTACAACAACCAAGTATGTTGAAAAAATTGTTTTTTTTCGTTAACCAGCTATCGTCACTTACGAACGGCAGCCCTCAGAAGTCGAAAAATGCGCGAGCCAAGGATCAACGAGGTCTTACCTTTTTAAGTGCGATTCCTGGCACTTTCTCGGGCCATCAGAAAAAAAGATTCTAATTCTAATCACTTGTAAATATACAAGATGTGCAAGAAGTAGTATAAAAACATGAATATTCATTAAATTTCTTGCATTTAAAAATCTGGAAAGTTATAATTGTGTAATATGGAACTTCAAAAGACATATTCTATCCATTGTTCCGACGAAGGTGACTATAGCGATAGCTGAACCACATCAATATTTATCGAACATGATCACGATATCTGCAGAAATCAAAAACAGAAAAATATTCACCATAATCAAACAAATAACTGGTGAGGTGGTGAGTATATATAAGGTTGTAAAACAGAACAACCATAATTCATTGTCGGTAGAATTGTTCTGGACAATTGTGAATATATGAATGTATGAATAATAATCGAACGTGGAAATGATGTCGGTGACTTGAAATTAAGTTTTATTCAGTATGAAATTACACAACTAAATAACTTTTGTAGTACAAAAACACTTCACTATCTACTATGAAAAATTAAATAAATAATGTTGGTGTTGAATGAACTTTCCCTATATGCAAATCCAATTTTCTATTGAGCACAAATTACATTCTATCCAAGCTACTATTGCCTTTTGAACGATCGAATACCGAAAATACGTCGAAATAAATATCTCAGTCGAAACGGTGAGTATTGAATTGAAATTGACAGACTGCGCGATCAGTTTTTAATTCGCGTGTGAGCATAAAAATTGCAGATCAAGCGATCGTCCCTAAACTGAGAGACACAATAGAGGTAAGAGGCGCGTCTGGGACGGTTGGCGTACAATGAAATGATGTAAATGATCTCGGATTTCCCTGAAGTTTTACAGGGGTGTTTCTACATGATAGACGAGTACCCCATTTTATGTTCACCCTGTATATCGTGCAGGACTAGTGAAGATATAAATAAGTTAAGGAAACTTCGAGGTTTTGAATTGGTTCACCCAACAATGAAATTTCATTATTTCTAGGAAATAGTAGAAACATTTTCTGAATGTGACAACAACAGAAATCTTACGTAGTCTACATATTGAGGGTATCGGTAAGTCAGGAAAGTTCTCTTCCATGAAATAGATCAACTTGTCCATCAGCCCGGAAATCAGGACTGTATCGAAATCACCGCAAACCCACTTTCAGTATTCTGTACTAACACTGGCAACAACGTTGATCAGACTGTGTCAGAGTAGATCAGAGGCCGAGCTTGTAACACTTTGTGGCATAATTTTAGGCCGATCGAGATCTTTCTTTGATGGAAGAGAGCGCGTGAGACGAGGTAACGCCCTTCGGTCATTATTAATAGTTGAGCTGTCAGGAAAATGAAGGCAAGCCGACGAGAACACGGTGACCGCAAGAAGTTTGTATATTATGAAACTCACATGACTTGTCAAAGTCGAAGATTGTAATCGGCGGTTCGTTGGCTCGAAAGTATCCGAGTTCCGATGGCAACGCGGCCAAGTTTTCAAGTAATTGACAATATGCCAATGATGGAAACCACGGCAAGTCTAATAATGACAGTAATATCATAAGTACATAAAGGAGGCTCGTTATACCTCCCAACTTTCATGCTCAATAAATTTAAATACTAATATTATATTATTATTAAGGCCTTTCAATTACATGAAACTAGAATTCAAATGGTAATGTAATCCAGTTTTCACAGGAGTTTGTTGTTAGTATTTGTTTTTTTTTGTTCTGGTCTCTCCGTTCTCTTTCATTTTCCTCAATATCTTATGAACATACTTTGTCCCTTTTTGTGTGTTCCAGCAATTCTTCTTTATGCTCCTTTTCATATCATTTCTCATTGTATCTTTTTGTTTAGTTTTCACGCTCTTTTCCTCCCCCCTCGCTCTTCCCTGTACCTCCTGTATATCACATTGTCTTCATGGGGTTCCAAAGGGTGTCTGAATAGTGAACACCCTTATGCTACCCACAACTCCTCGTGGTGGATGCTGGGCAACGTCATGATTTGTCTCGGCGACTAAGGAGAGTGAGGTGCCGCAGATAATTGGAGTGAAACGCCGCAGTCAACGAGAGAGAGGCGCCATAGCCAATGAGAAGGGAGGTGCCACAGTCAACGAGAGTAGATACCCGTGGGCCCCTATAGCTCATCGAACACCTACGCCAAAAACACATATGTTTTCCCCGACACATTAGAGGTACGGAAGAGTTGGACAACCTACCTCCTATGATAGCCGAGTGGGAGCCTCGGGTAACACGCGGTCTCCGTACCTCCCTGCTGATCACCATTTCTACAAGGGCAATCATATAAGGATAAGGAATGGGGAACTCGCTGCAGAAACTTGGCATCTTGTTTCTTATGGAAGCTAAGGAGTCACGGACTGGTACCCGCCCAACTGGGAATCCTACCTACCATGTCTTTCACGAGGAGGCGAATTGAAAGAATTGGCTCTCCTGAGAAGCACCCACATACTACAAACCTACGTAATCTGGGGAAAGTTGGTGCAGATTATAGGAATAAATGAAGAACTAGCTAGTTTTTGTGAAATGCAAAGCATAGATGATTAGACCATTTTGAACGGCATCGAGGGCCTAACTACCTTGCTGATGTAGCAGCCTTCTAACGACATCCACTACTACTTCCTTGTCTGTACAATCTCTTTTTTTTTGTAGCCTTATCATGTCTCCTATTTGGATTGTATCGAATACACTGGTGTTGTAACCCAACTACGATTTATGACAACTCCACTTTACACCTACATTCAAGGAGAGCCAAGCCAACCGAAGGACCTTCCAAAGGTGCCTCTTGGATGGAAATCTTAGGTGCGGAGGTGAGCACCCTGGAAAAGGGGACCAGAGGAACCAAAGATTCCCCTAAACACAAGTTTAGAGAGAAACCTTACACCTTTCTAGGACCTCCAAGGGCACTTCTGAGATGACCAACCTAGGTGAGAAGGTGAGCACCCGGAAAAGAGAACCAAAGGGACCGAACGTATCCCCAAAACACGAGTTGACAATGGAAGCACCCAAGGACCCTCCGATATTACGGCTGAAGAAACCTTCACAGGTGCCTCCAGAAACATGTGGGTGCACAACGTGTCCGAATTGAGAAACCTACATGCAGGAGCTTCAGAACCCGTCCATCTGTACCAGAAGAAGAAAAGTAACATCTTTAATATTCTTCCAGAATTTCGACACCTGACACGTGTTTTAGTCACCAAGTAATCATATTTGCTTCACCTCCAGAAGATGGTCATTTGAAGACCGAAACGTTAAGACGTTGAAATGGTGGTTTGGCATAAGATAAACCTGCAATGTGTTAGTTTTATTTATATTACTACAAAAAAGTTCCGAACATGACGTATTATTGATTTTTCTTTTCAGACTACGATAGGTTTCTATTTTTCCAAACTAATATTCTACGATTTATAAACGAGATATTTTCAACTTCCTGTGATAATTCAAATAAGTTAATGGATTCGCTAGGGAGTGACTGATACTGAATCACTAATGAATAATTCCTCAACATAATTTTTTATTGAAGGTCATTAGTAATAATGGTAATTTGATGTGACTAAGATATTTACCGAGTAACGAAAACAGTTTAGAGGCTGATGTAACTTATGAATATTCTGAAAAAACAATAAACAGGAAAAGGTACAATAGGTTTTGTTTCGTCGAAATGTGCGAGTATATTCTAGACCGATGAAAAATGAGAGTAACATGATTTTAGAGTATTTAAATTTCATGTTTTGACAAATGGTAGTACCTGGGCAATAGAGTTTCGCTTGTTTTGCAATCTTACCTACATTTGAAATACATTCATTTGAAAAGCAAAAGTAAAATCGAAAAAAATTACTATTTGTGATAACTGTCACAGATTATGCAGATTATGACAGTCCCAATTACGTTTCCATAAATAGGTCATAACTAGTTTGAATATTAATAGCCTTCCGTCAGTCAGCCAGTTTTTGGGACAACTGGCGCCGGGGTCGTTCCGAAACACGTATGTAGCAACTGTTTTTAAAAATCTGCAAATCAGTCTGTGGATTGCAAGACAACTAACAAACTATGTGGACATAGTCAGTCAGCAGAATATTGGAACACTACGCTTCAGCAGCCTGCTGAACCCGTCAAAAAAATTTGTTTGGTGAGTGTTTCATAAAATCTGAAAATTTCCGTGCAATTAGTTCACAGTACCTAAAATAAAACTGACGTAGTCATTATATGACTCCCCGTAACAATTAAGCGCAAGGCGCGCCCTTCTATTGACTGCTGACGGCATCTGTTACATAAAACTTCGGGACTGATGTCAGTCTTGTTTTAGGCACTATGAACTAGTTGCATGAAGATTTTCAGAGTTTATAAAACACTTTCACCAAGCAAATTTTTTGACGGGTTTAACAGGCTGCTGGCGCGTAGTGTTCCAATATTCTGCTGACTGACTATGTCCACATAGTTTGTTAGTTGTCTTGAAATCCACAGACTCATTTGCAGAGTTGCGACATACGTGTTTTTTTTTATTAGTTCTTAACCACCCCCGCGCCAGTTGTCCCGATAACTGGCTAAAGCAGTACGCGCGCTGAATCCGCTCGACTCCGATCGGCACGGCACGGCATTGTCGAACGTTTCGCATTATTCCTATATACCTCCGCGCACTCATTCGGATCGGAAAGGCAGAGATCGTTCGACTCGACTCGACTCGACTAAGGCCGAGAGAACTAGTTGCTAATCGAATCAGTGCGCGGGTAACCGTCGCGTCGTGCCGATCCGAGTCGAGCGGATTCAGTGCGCGTACTGCTCAACTGACACGGCACGCTATTGATATTCACCCTATTTATGACCTAATATCAAAACATCAGCGTTAATATAACTTGCATTTTTGATCCCTCAGCTCTTGGATTATTAAGACCATTTCAACGGCTTCAGGGGTTATATTATTCTGGTCCAACATCTCTTCTTGAATCGATTGTTTTTCTTCAATTCATTATTAATTGGGCGATGTAGCATAGGTGTTTTCGCCAATAATTGAAAATTTTCAATTCGAATTTTTTTTTTGTTTTGTTTGTGAAAGAGTATTTTATATAGGAAAGAGGCCTGTATAGATGAAACAATACAAAATTCGATCTAAATCATTAAAGCCGTTCTCGATATCAATAAAAAAGTATACACATATAGAAGAATTGCTCGTTTAAATGTATTAAATAAGATGAATGAGTATGTTTCAAAATGAAAAATAACAATGTTCAAATACATTGTCGTAACATGCAATAACCTAATTTATAACAATTTGTAACAAAAAAATTCACGAGAGGTAAAACAAAGAACTTATTTTTTTCTTCTTTCTTCACGATTTTTTTACGAAAAAATATTTTATTACTTTCATATTATCTGGAAATTCAAAGATTGAACATCTTAATTTGACTAGTAGTACAGTAACCACAGACACAAGTGAAGAATGAATCGTAGCACTTTGAAACTCGGCACATGACTTCTTGACATTATGTATTGTTAGAAAAATAAATTGTTCACCAAAAAATCAGGGTGGAACGCAAAAAAAAATTATTTAAAAAATATATGATTTTGTTCTGCTGTTGTTTCGGAAAGTATAAGATTTATCAAGAAACAATTTCAACAAGGCGAAAGACAATTCAATTCTACACAAGAAATATAGTTGGTAATTTCTCAAAAAATGCGCTCGTTTTCTCAGAAAACGTGATTGACTTCCGATATCAAATTTCAGGAACGCGTTAACCCGCCACTGCTATTTGTGGCAGGGTCGAAAATTTGATTTATCATAGCTTTGCTGAAAATTATAGTAGAAGGAAAAGAAAAGTGTATATCGCTCCTGAACTACTTTCTCATGCAAATATAACGTGTGAGTATCTGAGTACCCAAAATGTGTTTTATCCCACGTCACATAACCCTTCTACGATATTTACGGAGGATCCGAAAGTCATGAATATTTTAGTTGATATGAAATAATTATACTGAAGCAGGAATCAGTACCCTCTTTGGACCATATGCAACGATTTTAGACTATATAGTGAGACTTATACATGCCGAAGAAAAAACTGCGTTTTACTCCTGCCTCAGTTTTCAACTCACCCATAATCCCGGCCATTTCTTTAGTAAATGTTGAAAATAATCGCTCATACGCATCCTACATAAAAAAATTAAGTATGTGATTCCAAACTTGAGGTTCTCACTTCACAATAATGCCAGATATGAATAAGCGATTATTTTCAACATTTACTGAAGAAAATGCCAGTTTTATGGGTAAGTTAAAAACAAAGTTTTTTTGGCATGTATAAGTGGGACCTGTCACACTATTCCAAAATTTTCGGATCATCCGCAAACATCTATTATTTCACCCTGTAGAGCGTATTCAGCAGTTGCAGAATAATGCATTTCCGTCAAAAAACCCCGAGCAACGGTGATTTTGATAGTTTCAAGATTTTTCTTCTTCAGAGGGTTGTTGAGGGGTAGTTTTTGGGTCACAAATTATTTCACCCTGCAGAGCGTATTCAGCAGCTGCAGAATAATGCATTTCCGTCAAAAAACCCCGAGCAACGGTGATTTCGACAATTTCAAGATTTTTCTTCTTCAGAGGGTTGTTGAGGGGTAGTTTTTGGGTCAAAAATAATTTCACTCTGTAGAGCGTATTCATCAGCTGCAGAATAATGCATTTCCGTCAAAAAACCCCGAGCAACGGTGATTTCGACAATTTCAAGATTTTTCTTCTTCAGAGGGTTGTTGAGGGGTAGTTTTTGGGTCAAAAATAATTTCACCCTATAGAGCGTATTCAGCAGCTGCAGAATAATGCATTTCCGTCAAAAAACCCCGAGCAACGGTGATTTCGACAGTTTCCAGATTTTTCTTCTTCAGAGGGTTGTTGAGGGGTAGTTTTTGGGTCGAAAATAATCCTGTAGAGCGTATTCAGCAGCTGCAGAATAATGCATTTCCGTCAAAAAACCCCGAGCAACGGTGATTTCGACAGTTTCAAGATTTTTCTTCTTCAGGGGGTTGTTGAGGGGTAGTTTTTGGGTCACAAATTATTTCACCCTGTAGAGCGTATTCAGCAGCTGCAGAATAATGCATTTCAGTCAAAAAACCCCGAGCAACGGTGATTTCGACAGTTTCAAGATTTTTGTTCTTCAGAGGGCTGTTGAGGGGTAGTTTTTGGGTCACAAATTATTTCACTATATAAAGCGTATTCAGCAGCTGTAGAATAATGCATTTTCGAAAAAAAACTCCGAGCAACGGGTATTTGAAAACAAAGTTTTTTTAGCATGTATAAGTGGGACCTGTCACCCTACTCTAAAATATTCGGATCATCCGCAAACATCTCCGTGAAGTGCGAAAAACACATTTTAGGTACTCAAATACTCGTTTATTAAATTTGCATGAGAAGGTTGGAGTCTTCAGAAACGATAAGAACTTTTCCTTTTCCTTCTCCGATCATTTTTAGCAGAGTTATGACAAATCAAAAATTCGGCTCAGCCAAAACTTTCAGCGGCGGTAAGCGTGAACCTGAAATTTGATGTCGGCGTTCAATCACTGAGAAAACGAACGTATGTCATAAAAAATTACTAGGAATCATTTTTGTGGAGAATTGAATTATCTTTCACCTTGTGGAGTTGTTTTTCCGATAAATCATATATATAAAAAAAAGTTCCACCCTTGGAAATTCGGTAAACAATTTTGTTTCGTGTTTATCATGGTTCCAACAACTAGCATTTCAAGTTTGGTGGTGCTACAATCGATCCTCGTTTCAAAACCTTATCATACTGGATTATAGGTATTACCTTAGTGTTTTCAGCTTCTAAAAGTATTTATTGACTTCAATTAATTCTATGATTTTGAAGACTAGAGAATCGTGAGAACTAACATTGTATGATATCGTTCAAATTTAAATCACAAGAAAATGAAACTTCAGTTCCAAGAGACGTACATCCTTATGCCTTCTCATAAAAGTAAGTAATATTTAAAGGTATTGTGTAAGGTGTCTGTTTTAATAGACCCGAAGCGCGCACTAATAGCCGTGTCTAAGGTTGGTAACAATGGGAATTTTAAAAGATCCCCCCGATTATTACACTCTTCGTCCAAAGAATGGAAGGAGACTCCATAATAGCTTTCCTTTGTGTTCGAACGTATACGTGATGTTAGAAATTGATGATGATATGGGTGGATATGAGATTTTGTGTCGCCCGGTAACGACAAAGCTTACGTGGTGTCTCTTGGTATTAGGTTGACAGTGTCTATGTTTCTTTGACGCCGAATTAAAATTGTAGCCGCTCACTGAACGCATGTTGATTACTAAAAATATTGTAATGAACCTTTTTGATCAAGAGCCGCTTGTTGTTAACGTGGAAGAGGCAATTTTCATAGGCCAAGCTGAACAAGGAATAGTGACTTAAAGTCCGTTTTCGAAAACAACACAGCTAGTTAATTTATTTCTCAAAAAAGTCGATACTAAGACTGAATATACTTATATTGGACAATCATTGGGAAATACAGCAATGCAGGCTTTCACGGCTAGCGTCAATGTTTTGGTTGGTTTCCAGGATTTGCCGTGGTCTTCTTTGTTTGAAATCTCCAAACGTTTCAACTGCAACTGTAGCAGTCATCTCCAGTGGCGAAGTCGAAACTGAAGCTCTCGTATCTAGCATGTCATTAATGTATAGTGCTGATTTTGCACGCACTTTCTGTGATGGTGTTCGCGCGTACTTTCCGCGCGATTCGGGTGATGGCTTTGTTTTGGCACCTTTCAATGCTGTGTGACAGATCGCCCAGATCTTTGGTAGATATTTTTTCTCTTACTTTATGTTGAAGTTCTCTTGGTGTTTGTGTATTTCTATCGATTTTAAATACATTCTTGTTGAATAACAATTCGCCGTTGCTACTATCACTATTTTCGAAAGAGATCTTGTGTTCTCCTGCAGACAATGCATGTTCAGCTACTGCAGACTTCTCGGTCTGTCCCAATCGAGAACTGCACTTGTGCTCGACTAGCCACTAGAAGAAAAGAAGCATTGGTCAAAAATATATGCTTGTGAATTGCCCATGCAGGATTTTTGAAGTATGTGCAATATACAAGCATATATTTTTGACCCTTGAGCCTGTAAACTGCAAGAGAGTTTACATACGTTCCTTTTACTTGCATTTCTTTGGTTCAGAAGTATTAAGTTTGTTAAAACTGGAGGAACTCATCAAGCGGAGTCAAAAACCCTGGGTGGGCACCCATATGTCTGAGAGCCTTTAGGAAACTGCACTACAGCTTGAAAAAAACCCAAATTATTTTAGATATCTTCTATTGTTCACATATCTACGGAATCTGCTCATTGTTTTATATCCTTTTGTTTTCTGTTCATTTGTGTTGTTGAATTGAAACTAAGAAAATAAAATGTATTTTATGTACGAATACAATCGCACTACCAAGCATTTTTGAGTTAGAATGTGAAATCACATTTGTTATACTAGATAATTATCAAAGTATAAATAAAGTAATACTGAAAAATCAGTCAGTTTTTCATCTTTACATCAAGTTTATATCGCACGTGAACTACAAAATTACATTCAAAGTAATAATATTTCCGTTACAATGAGACAGGGAAATTATGACAGATTTTGGATGAGATTTTACTCGGAATGCCTTTGGAGGACAGTATTGTCCGTATATCCTCATGATAATGGGGCATGGATCAAAGAATCATCGTAGGTTATTTATATTAAAAAAATATTATTATTTTTATTATCATTATTATTATTACTTGGGTACGATTCTGTGTTTCGTTATGAAGTGATGAAAATGAAATACTCTAAAAACCATTGGCAGGCTGTAAGGGCGGATCCGAATGGCTGGTATAGACACGTGAACTTGTATTTAAAAAAAGGGAATTCTTCGCCCACCCTAACCATATGCCAATGGTTTTTCGAGTATTTTCGTTCTATTCTTTCAGTACAAAACACATAGTTTTTTGAAAATATTATCATTATTATTTAGTATGAAGAACCTACGCAATTCTTTGATTCATGCCTTTTTATCACGAAGATATACGGAGCTTACTGTCCTCATCTCCCGGCTAAATACACGGTCATTAAATTGCCACTGGTGAAATCGACGAAAAATCTCTTAGTTTACATGAAGCCAGCAAACCATCCAAGGTGGCCCACTACTGAAGATCGAGGAGTGTCAATTATTTTTCTCGCGACATAAGACGATCATAAATCAAGGAGTGTCTGTTTTTGGTTCTGAGGGGACCGCACACGCTTTCCGAGGAGATGCGGATGAGATACGCATGCGCGCTCAACTGTCAACCTTAATTGGATTGCAATTGTTTTATACGTCCAAAGTGCACGGCCTCCTGCGTTGTCCCTATATGGAGTAATTAATATGGCCGGTAGTTGGTCAGGATTTACGGTTTTTGTCTATAACTTAATTACATGAACGATTAAGGTTGTTTTTATGATAGTCTCAGACAGTGGTGTAGTTACACAACATGAGATAAAGACCGGAGAAGGGAAATAGCGGATAGTTTGGAATAACTCATATAGGGCTCATTTTGCTTCTACACGTTCGTATAGTCGTCGTAACAATGGAGCCAGGGAAGTGTTTTTTTAACGATGTTTATTCTACCATGCATCGCCACCTACTTCGTTGCATATGGCGGTAATGTTTCTGGTCCAGAATCAAAATCAAAAAGTATAATAGTTGTACAGAGTTGACTTACACTGCTATACTTTTCTGAAACTGAGGTGTTTCTGGGGTCCTATAATTGGTCAGGGTTATTTTCTATCTTCTTTACTAGTCGATTATTTTTGATATAAGTACTTGTTTCCTGCATTTGTTCATTTTGAAACGCCTTTTTTTGTATTAGATATTGCGAAGTAGGTAAGTTCGTCAGCAAAATATCACTAATTAGACCAAGTTTTAAAAACCTGCATGAGAACAAAAGAATTCTCTTGAATGTAGACTCGTAGAATAATTAGTAAAGATGATATATCAATAACAATTTTTTTTTCTTCTTTCATTTTTAAATCGAGGAATTTGTAACAGAAAACAAGACGAAGATAACCTTGTTTCTAGGGAATGCCAAAGAGTGAATGAGTTCTGAAACTTAGGAAGTTGGTCAGCGAAAATAATTGCTTTTCCTAAAATCTTGGAAGTTTGCAGAAGTTAATAAAATTTTCAGGTAGGTTGAGTGCAAAAGGATGAGAATTGAGAAGTAGGAAAAATTAACGAGCCAGAGTTGAGTACATTAAGAAACATGAAATGTGATAGGAATTAATAAAACATCAAGAGTTTTTCTTTCCGTGAACCAGCTGCACCCATAAGAGCAACCCTCAAAAGTATTCCACGGATTTGAGTGCGATCATAATCACTTTCAGTTGATCGCTCAAAATAAACAGGTGAATAACGCCAAAAAATCTGTGAAACTTTCAAGGGTTCATACACTTAAATTCAAGCTAGCAGAAATGCGGGAGAAAAATTCTAGTTGAATAATTAAGTAATACTAGGACTCAAAACGCTATAGGTACTAAGTAAAGCATTGGAATCATTTAATAAAAATGTAAAATATACCTACTTTGAGTGATTATGATTTATTAGCAGATGTAGGTACCGGTTTATTTTTAACAAATCTGTCAGTCCTTATTGATTAATTGTCATTGTTTGTTTAAGCAATATTGAATTATCATCAATTTATGGAACAATTCTACCCATATAAGCCCCATCGTTTTGGCGATTTGGTTGATAAACTAATATTGACTTCCTGAACACTCAGTACTTGTTAGAGATTCCAATACACAAGTAAATTCAATAAAAACTGATGCGTCTGGGGTAATCTGAAAAATGTTCAATCTCAAAAAAAAAAATCACCTAGTTAGACATAACCCTCACATTAATTCTGTCTAAGAGGCAGGGATTGGCGCGTGATCGAAAGGTCGCAGGCTCGATCTCCAGGTAGGGCAAGATTTTTTTTAGTTTCAGATGTAAATCTGAGTGATTGAATCTTGTTTCTGGCTGGGGATAATCCTCCACGATTCACTGTTGCGTCAATAATTAACACTGCTACTCCTAAGGTGGCGTGTGGAGTTTGTACCCAGGCCTATCCAGAACACGTGGCTAATGATCATAGCAGTCGATGCCAACACACCAAGAAAAACAAAAAAAAAATCTGCCCAAACTATTGTAGACGAGGTCAAGGTTCAAACAAAATCAATCTAAGTATTCAGAATTAAAAACAAGTAATCAGAAAATAATCGAGATACAAACGCTTGCCTTTAATCTTTTCTGCGACAATGACTATACCTTATCACCCCCATCTCAGCTCGTACATGCAATTTTTATATAAAATGCAGATACAATCTCCGAACGTATGTATGTGTCGCCATACAATGTCGACATATAATAACGACAGCCAACTATGCTGTTAGTTCAAATTACCCAATGAAAGTCATATTATGCTTAATATACGTTTATATTAAGCGGATTGCATTTTAAATTCAGAAGAATGCAAAGGTTTAACGATCCTCAAATATACGTGGGGAAATAACATAAGAAGAGTATTGAGTATTAATAATTTCGACAATGTTGTTACAGTGATGTCGGAGGAAGATGGACTACTATAAAAATAGAAATTGTTTCGATTGATTAAGAATAAAAATTGCCCAAATGAATGAAAAAATAAGTAGGAATTGACAGTCAACCATATAATCTGATTGGCGAGTAGTTCTAAACGGGATCGGAGTGGTATATTTTAAGGAAATATCTTGTCGCCATAATCGATGACTTAGCATTGCCACTAGGAAAGCTAAATGTTACCAAAGTATTATCAATCTACTATCAGGACTTTACAGTGATTTTTTTTTCACATGTCAAAATGTGACGTTTTTGGTATTGAAACCAATAGCAGCGTGTTATTCTGGCCAATCATTCGGTTTTATACTGATAAACTGCCTGGTCCTTGATAAAACGTTGTTAACCTTTGAACTGTCAAAACTATAAGATTTACCGCGTCGATGCTATTGAAGGGGCTTATATATAAGGTTAAAATAAAAACTATCATAAATGAACAGTCACCTTATTATTAATAGTCATTCACTTTTCACTTTTTCAACATAATGATAACATAAACGGTACATTTCAATAAACACTCAAATTTTACACACGTAAATATCTCATGAACATAACCAAGTCGTTGACAAAATTCTAGCCGGTTGTAGACCGATATTTCTGAACTCAAATGAAGATGGCGTACCATTAATTTTTTTAAATTCAATTTGTTTTTGTGGTTTGAGACTAAACCGTTGTATGAAAAACTTCATACAACGACATAACGAATAACTTTGTGATTTTCAATTCATAAGACATTTTCAATTGTCAACCTTGTACAATGGAGAGGTGTGGCGCCATCTCTTGGTATCGTCAGAAAGCATTCAAACAAACCGAATGAAATGAAATCACTAGTCCTATGGACTCGTGATTTTATCAATCGGTTTGTTTTCATACTTTTGCCAAATAAAAAAGTTTTCGTGGAAAATAAAAATGTATCGATAAAATTTGAAGGACTCGTGGTATTACCTTTGATTAATTCAGCTCGTTTCTAGATGAAAAGTGAGATAATGATTTTATACACAGGAAAATTCTATTGGGCTAAAGAAAAGGTCCTTCTTCACCAAAAAAGTTAACAGAGCTACTCATATTCTGTGACGTATTTTTTTAATTTTCATTGAAACAGATAGATATAACCTACTTATACTTCAGAACATAGCATATACCTAAGGTACAAAACTGTCCTCTTCTTAAATGTTATTGAATCACTCATTTGAAATTTGAACAACTCATGCATTGATGAACTGACTCCAACTGAGAACTAAAAAACAAATGGAATGAAGACATATATTTTCCAAAAATATGAAATAGGTTGTTTGAGAAAATGTTGACTTTTCATCTCAAATTTTGTCCACAGGGAAGATAATCCTGCAAGTTTCAGAGAATATCGTGATGACCTAGATAAGGGAGGTACAAATTGCTGGTTTTCTTGGAATTCTGAACATCTTCCTTGGCAACAAGTTACAACTTTTTGACCAAAAGTAAACAATTATACAGACAAGATTAGAAATGGAAAATGAATTCAAACAAACTGGTATATACCGTGTACACTAGATCAGGAAACCAACTTGGTATAGTACCGGAAAGTGTTGCACACCCTACCAAAACAGTGTAGACACCTATGGCCATGACTTTTCATCAAGTTGCAAAATGTTGTTAGAATTATTGGTAAGGCCTGAGTCTGTATTTCAATATACTAAGATTTTATTAATACTAATTTTCGAATAATAATGGTTCTTTACACTTGAATATTGAATTCGCATTCATACCAAATGAGTACCGGCTGCAACATATTTCCTTGGTCTGAATTTGGTATAGTCAACTTGGTTAGAAGTCAGAATTCCAATTCGTGTACGGTATAAACGTGGCCAGGCTAATATATGACTTCCCATAAGAATGGTGTGGAATACTCTCAAGAACAAGAAGACAGTCACCAGACCTATTCACCTTTTCACAAGAAATGGATAAGAACATCAAAACAAAAATCAACGGGGTAAAAATTCCCTCCAGGAGTTCTTTTAGAGATTGTAATATTTTCCTATTTTACCAGACTCATAATTCAGCGTAAATTCTGAAGTAGGAGAAAATAAGGAAGGAGTATATTATACTCACTATATGCATGCCTTTAAAAGTTAGAAGACACAGACTCAAACTTTTTGAGTTGGTCAAGTGATTGTGCTATTTAATTCGTTAGTACGACGGCAGTGTAAATACGATTTCAAGGTTACATTACTGAGTGACGATCAGATTGTGATTGCGAAATTTATAACGGTGTTTGATTGGAAAACATTATATGAAACAGCCTAATACTGTATAATGCTCTAAAAATTGTTAAGAACTAGGTTTTTTCTGAAACTGCATTTCGTCTGCCTATTTCACTGATTATCCTTTCACTCAAAGGAAATATGTGAGTCATAGGATTGTTGAAACACATTTCTTTTTATATCAAAGGAACTGGCTCAGAAAGTGAACCTCAACTAATTTAAAACGCAAAGCGGTCCCCGTAGAGACGTATATCACCCGGTAGGTGATATCCCGGGTCCAGAATCGATGGAGGAAGTGAAATATCTTCTAGAAAAAGGTCCGGAACGTACAAAGGGAAAAGATAAATCGCTAGTTGGGAGTTACGCACACGCTGGTCCTATCCTAACGAGAGAAAATGAGAAAAAAGAGGATTATTGCTTCAGTCCTTGTTGGAAACAGCTATTCATTGTGAGAGAAAATGTTTTATATGTGTGGGACTTTTGTTGAAGTTGGGCCTTGCGAGTGCTTGACAGATGACACGTATCAATTCTGCGTAACGTTTTGATGCCGGTATAATGCTTTTTGATGAGAGTATGAAAGTGAAGGGATACATTTTGAGTGCTGCACGTTTATCCGGCTGAAATTTTCCAAAATTGTACAGTCTTCATCCGATATAAACTAAAATGTCATATTACAGAATGCAATACAAAAACTTTTCTCTCAATGCGAGAGATAGAGAGAGACAGTGTGCATGTCGTGATCACTACTCGTTAGATTTATAAAATTGCACATATTCCGTATATAAACACGTAACATTTGGTACGATGATAAATAACTGAAGGTGTCATGGAATACAAATTAGGTAAATATTGACTAGTTGGTTACCCTTGTTTGTCCTTCGATTCCTAATTAACCAACAGTAGCTATGGCAAAATGAACTTGAATATCGACAATGAAAAAATAAATCCACAATCCAGACACTTATCGGAAAAAGTAAAATATTTTAGAATAGATTTATATATTTTTTTTTGTATAAAAACTGTGTTCTTGCAAAATTGTAGCTTTGTTTGACTAGCTTTTTCTTTGCAGTCACAGTGAAACCCACCTGTAGACACATGATACATGGATACAAATTTGAAATCACACAGAAAGTATAGATTAGGTGACTGATGATTGAATATATGTGGATGGATTTTAATTTACAAAATGATTTGGTCTTGGTTGATTCGAAAGTGAAGAATCCTGACGAAATGTCACCGTACAGTTGTGTGTATAAAAAAGTCGTACAGCAGTTAAAGGCTTTTGTGAGCCAGACTTGTCAATCTTGATTAAATTATCGACTTCGACATGTAGAGTCAAAACGAACTAACTTTGTCAGTAGTGCGCTGTCAATTTTTTTTTAGCTCAATTAGTTAGTGCAATACAATTCAATTAGTGCAATGCCTTGTACGACTTTGTTATGCTCACAACTGTACTCATGGGAACTAAATCTCAAAAAGCGGTGAAAAAACCATCAATTATTTACCGAGTAAAAAATATGCAAGCAATCCTGATTCGCAAAAATCTAACAGATAAAATTTAACGGCCATACATGAATCATAGAAGATTTTTAGATTTTGCAATGTTAGTTACCAATGGATTGCAGACCAAAGTCGAAAGGAGAAGGAAAGCGATATTGTAGACATGAATTTTGTGAGGAGTACTGTTTTAGTGTTCTAACGAAAACGAACTAACCTTAACTAGACCCTTGGGCACGAGGAAATTCAACACATACATTTAACCAGAACGAACAAGCTTACGTAGACACTGGTACGCGACAAAAATGAGAAAATGACAAGATTTTGTAACCACCAAAATTTCTCAATATCAACTTAAGGAAATTGAGTAATATTTCCATAATTCATTGTTTTTAAACGGTGGGTCCTCTTAGTAGTCAGTCAGCTCGTCAGCCAGTATATACTTCGAGTGTCGTAGGGTCAGTAGTATCCGAAATTGAATACTCCAATTTTTTGTTGATTAAATCGAAGGAGTAGAACAATATAAGAATACCTAATGGATATAAAGCGTGTTCTTTAGTTTTTTAAAATATTATTTTTTTTTACTAAAAAATAGAAATCTCCTACCCCGAAAACCATACCAATTTTGAATCGAATCGGACCATAATCACAATACTCGCCAATCATCTGGGGCCGTCACACACTAATTTTGAATGGAATCAGACCATAATGACATCTTGGAGCCGCCATCTTCAATTTATGAATTTTGACAGAAAATTCGAAATATACGACCAAAAAAAACCTCACATACCAATTTTGAATCGAATCTGACCATAATCACAAATCTCGTCCGCCATCTTGGAGCTGCCATTTTGAATTCATGAATTTTGATAAAAAAATCATAATCTCTGACTCCGAAAACACATTTTGTTTGTTTTATACCAAAAAAATGGCATATTGCATTGTCACCGGAACAATGAACACCTGCCAAATTTCAAATCATTCGGACGTCTGGAAATGGGTGAAAATCACGCCCTAAGGAGTCAGTTACAAACAAATTGTATGGAAAGAGGTTCAATGAGAATGAATCACCCAAAACAGTCATTAATGGTGCAGTAACAGTTATGTATACTTAACAGTTGTGTCACTCAAACAATTATTCATAGCAATATATACTTCTTATTTCAGCGGTTGAATATTAACCGATCATTATGTATGAAGTAGCAGGATGTTCATGACACGTAAGTACAATTCAGACGGTATATTACTAATATAAAAAAATGAGTAATTATCCGATTAATTTGTATGTTTAATTGTACATGACACGAATAATATTTCATTCATTATGGAATAGAATTATCCATCCTATATTAGTTTGAATGTAATCCTTAGATTAATGTGTTCAATATACTGGGTGAACTAAGACCACTTACAGAAAGTTAAACAGGTTCTTGTCCACACCAAAAGAACTAGAAAACAAAATGAAATTTGGAAATCCAACAAACAAATTACCACTTTGTAAATGTAAGAAATCTTCGCCCCTGTATGTACAAACGGGGAAAGACAGAATCAGTGTTTCTCATTTCCTTCTCCTCAATCAAACCGAAGCTAGTTATTTTAAATGAAGTTTTATTATATAATAATATTGGAGTCGAACAAACTTTCCTTATATCCGACCACAATGTTTTTTGGGCACAAATCACATTCTATGCAAGATATTAATTGAATATTCAAATAACACTAGTACATCAAAATAAATGTCTCAGTGAATACGGCGATGAACTTGAACTGACAATACGCAGTTATTTTTTAACCACATGCATTGTAGATCGAGAGATCGTTCTTAGGCGGATATACAGAGTGACCCATTTAAGATGGAAGCACCCATATAAAAGTTACATTCTTCAACCGATTCGAATGATTTTGTTTTCGTCAGGTAGACATTCAAAAAGTCTACTAGGATACCAAATTTCATGGATAAATGTCCATTTCCAGGGCCAACTAATCTTATTTTTCAAGGTAAAAAATCTAAAAAAATTAATAGATTTTTTTAGAAAAAATCTGACTACACCACTGGATTCGCGATATATTCAAATGGTTCACATGTGAATAACGTTGGAATGCGCAAAATAATAAAAAAGTTATAGGGGAATGAAATTTGAGAAATATGCCTTAATCAACCCACCACTTCAATTTCAAAACTACACCACTGGATTCAGGGTGTCTTGAAATATTACTAACCATAATTTCATCGAACTCTGTTAATAAATAAAAAAATAAGAAATTTTGAGATAAAATGACATTTTCCTGAAATTCCATTTTCAAATTTTATTTTCTTATGACGTTCTTATTTATGAACAGATTTCGATGAAACTTTGACCAGTTATATATCGGGATCTTCTGAATACAGTGGTGTATTTCGAATTTTGATAAAAGTTCTGAAATTGAATTGGTGTGTTGATTAAACGGCATATTTATCAAATTTCATTCCCTTATAACTTTTTTGTTAATTGACGCATTTCAACGTAGTTTACATATGAACCATTTGGAAATGTCGCGAATCTAGTGGTGTAGTCAGATTTTTTCTAAAAAAATCGCTATTAAGATTTTTGATCTTGAAAAATAAGATTAGTTGGCCCTGGAAATTTCATGAAATTTGGTGTCCTAGTAGACTTTTTGAATGGCTAACTAAAGAAAACAAAATCATTCAAATCGGGTGACAAATGTAAGTTTTATATGGTTGCTTCCATCTTAAATGGGTCACACTGTATAAAATATAGTTGGTACATTAAGTGGCGCATTTTAGAAGTTTGGCGAATAAAAATATAATATAAATGATTACCGATTCCTCTGAAATTTTATATAAGTTTTTCTACATGATATCATAGGTACAGAAGATTATGAATAAAGCAATCAACTCAAATGAAGACAAAGTGCCTACGGATAACCAGGAATGAAAAATCAATGGTACAATTATAACTGAGTCGTCTGAGTGAAATCTTGCTCAAAATGCTTCTCAAGGAGCTAGACCTGGTCTATTGTCGGCTACCTATTATACGCGGCTATCAAATAATATTAAATAGTCTGACCAAGCATAGATAATCCGAAGTCACCACCAACTGTTATCTTCAATCTTCAAAACATACTCTAAACGTCCTATTACGTTTAATTCCTGTCACATGAGTCTGCGAGCTGTCCAATTACTATTAACTGTTCGACTCCAGCCAAGAAAATGGTCCAATAAAAGCCCCAGATACCCAGATACTATCTTTTTTATTTATATTCCCGATAAAATCGAGCAATTTAAATTCGAATCCGAATTTTTATTCGCTTTTTAGCTGAATTTAAAATTTCATTACTTCATTGAATCTTTACTCCTATGGTATTGTTACAGAATTCAACCCTTGCTTAAGCGTGGATAACCCACTTCGGGATATATCTCCATTTTATCCCGAAATGGTAATATATTCAGCCCTAATGACAAGTTATTTATCAAAGGTTCGTTCTGGAAAGGAGAACGAGTTAATGCACGCACAGGTTAGGTTATTTATTAGGGACTGAGGTCTAGAATCTGATAACATGCTTGTGGGTTTGATAATTACCTTAATCTGAAGTGGGGAAAATAAAAAATTTAATTTAAATCCATGTCGACAACGGAAGCTTCTGGGGAACGTAATTAATAACCTCTTGATGATTGCAGTTGTTGGCATTTTCTTATCTGTGTGAGTTTAGAATTTATCATTTGGGATTCCATCAAGGAGCCACAACATCTATACAGGTATGGCATGAGTGAGGGCCATATTTGTGCTAGTTCTTTGGAGGTATGAATGTGATATTGCCATGATATCGAGTTCATTATCTGAATAGTGCGGCTTGTGTTTTTGGGTAACACGTACAATTTGTTTGCTTTTCTAGTTCGATATCGTATCCACTAATAATTTTTCCTACTACTACATATATAGAAAGTAACGTATATCGTACTGTACAGTGCCAGGGGAAATGGCTTATATCCGCACAAGTGCAGAAAGCACTTTTCATACAGGTTCGGAATAGTAATTTTCCTAACAAGTGCGGAAAGACACTTTCCGCATGAGTTAGGAACAATACTTTTTCTACAAGCGTAGGAAACAAATTCATTTTTTCAATTATTTATTCATGCAAATGGAAACAACTAACAAGAGTAACATTTTCTATCCACTAATTATTCGTAATATTTATTGTAAATGTACAATTTGATGCATTATGTAAATTTATAGCGGAAGCCAGCATATTTTTTGAAGATGATTTCCTGAAGAAGAAGGTGACTCGGGCAATACATTATTGAAAGAAATCGAATGTGCAGGCACAGGCATCAAATCGTCGCCGATCGATATAGACGTGGATGGTTCTAAAATGCACCCGGAAGACGATGTAGTGTTCAAATTGAGAATTTTGTTGGACATTTCTTTTTTTCGATTGGTGGAGTCTTCTAAATACCCCTCTGCAACTGAAGTCGATTTCCATCCTCCTAGGCGTTTGATATTAGTTATACCCACACCACAGTCAGCAAGTAAAGTGGCTGAGGAACGCCTGAAGCTGTGACCAGTGTAAAGCTCTGGATTTTGAAGGCGCAGATATACTGCTATTTCGGCGGGTATCTTTCCTGTGGTATTGATTCCTACACATTGCACAGTACATTTTCCACTTTTGTAATACAAGAATAAACGACGGTGAGGAGTCTCTTTTGGACGTAAATGTACGTAATTTCTGTATACCTTCAAAAAATAACCATCATTTACTTCTTCAAATATCACGAAGGATCTAGAGGAATGATTTTTGGAATCCTTGATATTAACAATTATCAGGTTTTCTTTGTCGTCTATGTCGTCAATGGTGAGTTTTGTCAGCTCTTCTCGTCTGCAAGCACCAGCTAATCCAAAAATTGCTAATAACTTAATCATGAGGTATATGTCATCGGGTGCTTCAGTCATAAATTTTGAAACGTCTTCTTGAGTGAAGATTTTGGCCTTTTTCAGTCGAAAACCGACATTCTGTCTTTTAATGAATGCAATTATTTTGTAAAATTTGCTAATATCCAAATTTTGCTTTACTTTGAATACACTCTTCAACATTGAATATCTTGCCCATAAAGTGTTCGGCTTCCATGTTTTAGACATTTCTAGAAAATAAGCCAAGAATACTTCTTCTTTATTTGGTGTTTTCACTTTTTTATTGTTGCACCATTCAATAAAACTCGTGTATTGCTTCTCATACCTTTGTTTAGATTTCGTTGGCAATAACTCTAAGTTGGCATCCGTAGCTGCTTGCACGATTTCTTGGGGAAGTTCTTCATCAGATGAATAATCCATTGTGGCAATTTCACTGAATCGAAAATTTTATATAAGTAACGCTTTGTCTGTCACTCTGACAACCTACTCGTTATCAGATCAATCAAAGCCTATATCTATATAGGGTGATTTTCATAACAATACATTTTTATTTATCAATATTTGTTCATTTTTTCAATAAATAGTGCAAAATGATGGATGATTTTGAACAAACTCACTTAGTATTGCAACAAAAAAGCTTGAACTTTCATATTTTGTCACCCACCACTTATATTTTACGAGGATATCATATAAATGTTTTTCCCGCACTAGTGTGGGAAAACTTTTCCCGCACAACTGTGGGAAAATTACACTTTCCAAACTGAATTGCGTGCGGGTAGAGGGTGAATCACGCACGCTTGTAGGAAAAGTACTTTTCGTTGAGGTATCACTTGCCATATGTTGCAATTTAAAAATTTAGGGGTGGCGGTCACAACTCCGAGGGATGGAAAGTATTTCAATTGTGCTAGTGGGGTGATGTGTACTATTCATATTAACTCGAACCTTCTGTCAAATGCATAATTTCTATTTGGATTTACCGCTGTCATAATTTCAATTCAGATTGAACTATTTAATGTTCACCTATATTTAATGTACAAAAAACAATCTACTTGAAAAGCAAAAATTTTTTCACTTTCATAAAAAAAAGTATAACCCTTGCGTGAAATTGAACTCATGATCCCTCTAATAGAACCACGTACGTCGCACTAATCGAACCTAATCGAACGAGAATGAACTAACCTTACGTAGACATTTGAAATTGGATACATACATTTTGAGGATTAATTATTTAGTATAATAGAACCAAAACGAACTAATCTTACGTAGACTTAGGAGTGCGTGAAAATTTAATATAATTATAGGTATAACTTTTATATTTTAAACAAGTGTTTTATTTCAATGTCCATCAATTGTTCCTTTTTATACCACGTTAGAAGAAAGGTCTGACGGAGGCACCTCGGCCTTCTTTCTGACCTCGGAACACAAATGGGCTACAACCCGGGACGTAAATGGGCAGCCGAGGGGGAAACAAATGCAGATTCGTTTCTTGCCGCTCGTCAGTGACAGGGTAGATCGGACAACATTAAAGTCGTCCTGCCCCAGCCCAATAAATTATATTCCACTGTATAACAAATATTTCCTTACATATGAAGCAGCGACTTACAGTAAAAGTCAGTCGCAGCGCCACCCGCGGTGAAACCAATAAGCAATCCTTGTAGCAAAGACACTAGGAAGTGAACAGAGTTCGAGAATTTTTGCCGGAGAGTATCAAATGAATGAAATAGTAAAATCGACAATGTCGAAGTACCCTTCTCTCCAAATATTTCCACCATTTTTGTGCAGTAATTACTCGTAATGAAATATAATGGAAAATGTTTTAGGAGCCAGGTTATTCTCTAAAAAAATATTGACGAGGCATGATACAATATTTGATTATTTTGATTAGCGTAAATTATTCATGTAAACGTCTGTAATGTCCAATCATCTGTAATGTCCAATCGTCTGTAATGTCCAATCGTCTGTAATGTCCAATCGTCTGTAATGTCCAAGCGGTCTAATGCTAGAGACAAACTGAGTAATGAAGTAATGAAAATATCATGATGTACACCTATATACTGAACGAGTTGTTTTCTCCTCGTGGGCAGCTAAAGGGTCAGCTTTCTGACCGCAGGACGCAAGTGGGTTCCAGTGCACAGGAAAGATAACGTAAATTACTTATTCGCACAATGTATACTTCAGAGTAATTTTGTTTTTTCTATTAATGTATTAATATTTCGTTATAGACTTTAAAGATCATAACTCAACCAGCACATTCCTACTGCAGAGTGCGCCCTTTCTTTATACGCTTCACTTTCAGACGCACCGACCCTGCTTCCATATGTTCCAAATAACAGACAAGAACTAATTATTTTTGATAATGGTTGAGATCTGCAGTGAATGCCTGCTTTGCTTTCAATTTGAATCAGGAAGTTGTTTATCATAGTAACAAATTTAGAAATCAGTTCGTTCGTTAACTCGTACAGAGGATCATGGATCATTCCGAGGAAAGTCAATCTATTATTATGATTCTCATTTATTCAAAGGGTTTGATGTTGTCTTCATATCCATATTAATAGGTTGTGTTGGAGTTATGAGCAAATTCAAAGCAAAATGTATGTGAGAATTATGCTGAGAAAATTTGTAATGAAAATTTTACAACTTCCCTGTTTCGAATGATTTAAATTGATAAATATTAATGGAATATAAAATCGAAGAAATTGATGTTATTTCTTTATATTGAGTAGAAGTAGGCAGTTTGGGACCTTAGAATCACATTTTCGAATTTCCATGAATTCCAGAGACGGTTCATCCTGAACGCTCGATTTCTAAATTGCTGAATAATTTGTTAGCTAAGGTATATTATTTTCCAATGTAAAACTGAAACAATGTTACGTGCCTTATGAAATCTGACAGATTTTGAAGAAGTTGTAACGCGCCCACCCTGTATAATGAATAAGAGTAGTTATAAGTTGTATTTGTTCATGTTTAAAGGACCATCTATTCAGTAAGTGTTGTTGCTAAGGGCATCGGGTTGGTGTTGAAGTATATACTCTTCCACGGGTAGCTGGTGGTGGAGCGAGGACAGTGGAAAGCATGTCCGAGAAGAGTAGTCGGACTACCTACGTTGAAGTGAAAACATATGTTAAAAAATTGAGGTTAGTGACCGTCTTAGTGACTTGCCAACCCACCCCTGTGAGTACATGTTTCAAAGTTCTTGGTGAGAAAGAGGAGAAAAAAATAACAACAATAGCTACGAGTAATTTGGAATTGTATAAAAATATTTTCCCCTGTGATACACCAACGTACCTACTGTCTGCTCTTTCATGATTCCCGTTAAACTCTTGACTTGTTCATTAAACTGGAACTCACCTGAAAGAAAAAAATCCGTTAGTAAAAATTGATTCATAACCACAACTGATTCAAATGATGTAATAATTCATAATAATTTTTTTGTGATATACATTCGGAATTATTTATAATATTTACTGCTTCAATTATCGACAAATTTGACAAATCCGCAAAAATGAATTTACCACCTAAATGATCGAATGAGTTTTTACAATATCTTTGATGGTCCTGGCTGATATTGAGATGACTAAGAAATCTCATCTGTGTGAAGAGAAAATATTAATAGAACAAACTTTTCAAAGTCAATCTTTAGCTCTCAGAATAATTGCTTGAGTGAACACTCTTCATTCGTTTGATGAATGGAAATCATTACCCCAACGAACCTTGCATTATAGTAACCGATTATCAATAAACACCATTCATTGAATTGATGAAAAATATCCATCGTCGAAATAATCTACATTTATTCGAAGAACGAACAATAATAATTAATCTGATCAGTTTCATCAGTTGAACGAATACAATTCATTGCTTGGGTGATCACTCTTTATTCGTTTGATGAAAGGAATTCATTACCAAAACGAACCTATTTAATGTACTTGATCATGATATCAATGAAAGCATTCGTTGATATTATTAAGATCCGTATTCATAGTATGGATAACCAGTGGTACATTGACATAACGATTGCGTTCATTGGACCAATATTGATAAAAATATTCATTGAGTCACTGAACTTTTTCATTGTATTCAGTTACCAATTTTTTTCTGTGAGTGAATGGCTGAAACGGCTTATACAAAGTTATACCCATTCTCCCCTGAGTATCAGTGAAGTAAAATTATTTTGCTCTAATCTACTTAAATAAGGGTCGAAAAGTACTTTTGTCACATTGATGTAGTCCACCGAGACACGGCGAAAGTTCCAAGAGTTGGGTCAACTTCCCAAATTACCATTTTACTCCCAAAAGGCAATAGCCAAATTATACCGTTCTTGAAACTTCCATTCGACCAGAGTGGGATATTTGCCATATCGATCCACCTGAATTATTCATACACAATTCTCATCGATATTTTAAAAGCCTTCGCAGAGTTTTCGTCGGGAATTGGCTATTGAACTAAACGGCCCTTTGGCGTTACTGAAAATTGAATTCCATGTTAAGTCGGCAAAGACCTGGACAGTTCTCCTGAAATCCCACCATATTATGAATTTGATGCCCAAACTCTACATTTTAGTACTTTTCCCTTATAGTTACTTACTTATTATAATGTTATTCATATATTTTTCTATGTTCATGCAAAAAACAAAACTTTATTGAACTATATTTGATGGAAAAACTGGTACTTTATTGCACTGACTGCAATAAAGTCTTTATTGCACTACTATAGCGTTCTGTCATCATGACAGACATAAAATTTCAAATTGACGCCAAATTTAGCCCATTTTCTGTGATATTATATTACGTTTTAAATAGTTGCATGTTCCATCATATTCATTACATAATGGACTATGAAATTACTAGAAAATGCAATTTGTTGAAAATAAAATTATTTCCTTCGAATATCAACTGAATTACACAACATTGAATTACTTTTAGCAGATAGATTTAAACAAACAATGTCTTCCTTACAGTTTAGTGCCACCAAAATGAAACATTTTCTGGTTTTTGCATGAACGTAATAATAATAATAATAATAATAATAATAATAATAATAAAGGCTTTTATTGACTGCAGCTGCAAATACAACAAACAACGTAGAAAAAATATTGTATGAAACTCGTACAAAAAGAGTTTATTGCACTCGACGTGAAATTATCCGACGAGGCCATCAGGACAACACCTACTTTTTGCACTTGTTGTATAAATATCTGTTATTGATTCGATATTTATATCATTTACGTTTGTATCCATATTTTTAATCCAATTTTATAGTCTTCATTCTGTTTTCTAGCATAAACATTAGTTGCTAACTCTTGGGCCCTTCTAACGCTGGTATGTGCTTTTATGGAGAAAGTTCTAACGGTAGCTTTCCCTGTTTACAACGCAATTCAAAACAAATAGTTGTCCCATCAGTTAAAAAAAATATGATATTATTTTCATTATTGCATAGCTTTTGAAGTGGCCAAAATTGGTCTTCATAGGTGAGGCATAACTTAAAGAAGGTGCTGTGCTTCTTCATGTTTACCTACGCTGCGTTCATAAACTTACTGAGAGTAAAGACTGCTTGTTCGTAAACTTACTCTAGCTTCATGGAGTATGCATTGAAAATCGTTCAGAAACTTACTTAGAGTAAACTCTACGTACTCTGCTTTTGAAAAGAGTAGTGATATACTCTGACAGTTATGACAATGACAGGGAACTTATGTGATAATTGGTGTTTGTAGTTGTTTTTGTATTTTCAAATTGCTACGTGCTTTAAAAGTGAAAATTTTGAAAAATACGGAAGTTTTTATAATATAAGTTTTTTATAATATAAATTTTTATAAGTTTTTTTATAAGTTTTTATAATATAAGTTTTTATATCAATAATATATAAATTGTAGTCCCACGATATGGATTTTCTCGTATGTGGTATCAGTTGGCAGGTATACTTTATTCTTGAAAATGAAGATATACTTCAAAGTGTAATGAACTATATTTCACTTCTGGAATCCCTAATAAAGGAAGAGTCTCAACAATTATTTTTTACTAAAAACCAAACAAAAACCCAATTTCAAGAATCACTTTTGTCAATATTGTCATTGACACATTGCACTCTTTGCAGAGTTTTCGAAGGACTATTCATGTAATGATCGACATATATTTCTAATCACGTGACCGTACTCTAAGTCTACTCTCAGAGTAAGTTTATGAACGCAACCCTAAAGGAAGACAAGGTATTGACATTACATAACCTAAAATGCTCCTACCTACACATTTTTTGTCTCGTTTTTTGTAGTAAATAAACTCAATCTACTTTAATTTCAATCAGTGCTATACACTGCGGCTTTTTATAGTCCCCCCCCCCCCCTGTTAACTTTTGAACGGTTTGACGAAGTGATGAAAAAAAAACCGTTTCGAGGGTTTCACCGATACTACCTTTTGAAATATAACGCATTGTGATTGCTCGATAGATGGCGCAGGGGGGCACAAAAACCTAATTTTTTTAAATGGCATGGGGGGTCGAGTGACACATCGTTGAAAAGAGAATCGGATTCTCTTTTCAACCATCTAATTTTTTTTAAATAATATGTTTTTTCACAATAAGCATTTGAAGTGTCAATGTAACAAAAAAAAACAAACTATCATGACATGTAGTATTTAAATAATTAGAAGGAAAATTGTTGTCAATTAACGAAGCAGGTGTTCGAAATGTCCACCTAATACTTCTTGACAATAAAAAAGTCGATTCACAAATTCCTGCCGAACATTATTCAACATGTCTGCAGTTATACCAGCACAAACCCGTGTTATTCGTTCTTTAAGTTCTTCCAAAGAGTTGGATTGTTGCTCATACACTTTGGATTTGACGTATCCCCACAGAAAGAAGTCACAAGGTGTAAGGTCTGGTGATCGTGCCGGCCATTCGATTGGTCCACGACGTCCAATCCATCTCATAGGGTATGTTACATCCAAATACTCTCGAACTTGACGTTGGAAGTGAGGAGGGGCCCCATCTTGCTGAAAGGTGATGTGTTCCTGAAATTCGTTCTCATTTTCTTCTAATATTCCAAGTATGAGTGGTTCAATCGTATCTCTCAGTAAATCCAGGTAAAAATTACCGTTTAAGTTTTCTTCCAGAAATAAGGGACCTACAATATGGTCTCCCAGAATTCCAGCCCACACATTTACTTTCTGTGGGAACTGTGTGTGACCTTCTCGAAAGATATGGGGATTTATATCACTCCAGTATCGCACATTTTGTGTATTCACATTTCCGTTAAAAAAAAAAGGTACTTTCATCTGAAAAACAAATATTCCTAATGTAATTGGGGTTCCTAGCTATCTTTCCCTACAAAATTTCACAAAATTCCATTCTTCGGTCTGGGTCGTCTTCTGTGAGTTGGTGTAACATTACTAATTTGTATGGATGGAACTTGTGTTTCTTCAAATATTTTTTTACTGTAGCTGTTGAGACCCCAATCGTACTTGCTACACGAGAGGTACTTTGTTGCGGATTTACCACCATTTCGGCAATTATCGAAACCTTTGTCTCTTCCGGAATTGATTTTCGACCAGCTCCACCTTTCCTACGAACACTGCCAGTTCTGTTGAATTTTTCAACTAGTTCCCTCAAATATTTCCGAGTTATAGAATGTTCAGGAAATTTTTCATTAAAAATTCTCTCCGCTTCGTGGTAGTTCCGATGGGCCTCACCAAAATTATAAATTGCTTCAATTTTTTCTTCGAAAGGACGTATACGAACCATGATGATATCAAATATTCAAAGTATATAATAATTATAAGTAGACAAAACTCCTCAGTGAATATGAATACAATAATTCATCAATCCATTGTACTTTTATAGGTAACTAATTAATTATTGTCATTTAAACAAATCCAATAAATAGTCCTTTCGTAGTACCTGTTATTACTTTTGTCATTAAAAATAAATGAATAAATAAAATGGGTATAATTTCGATATCCTAATACCTAATTAAGCTTTGAAAGGAATTCAAAATGAATAATTATTAATGTTGTGAATTGTCTTTATTGACCGTATTTCGTGGTATTGATTGCAATTGTGAATCACTAGAACAATTAAGGTATTTTTCTTCAAACATTATTATTTTAATACCACCCAAAATATTTTCCGTCCCATTATTTCACATCAAACCCTTCAAAAGTTATTGAGGTAAGAAGGTAAGGAAACGAATTCAGATCCGCTCTTACACTTGACACTTCAAATGCTTATTGTGAAAAAATGTGTCAACGAAATTTAAAAAAAATTATATGGTTGAAAAGAGAATCAAATTCTCTTTTCAACGATGTGTCACTCGACCCCCTATGCCATTTAAAATAATTAGATTTTTGTGCCCCCCCGCGCCATCTATCGAGCAATCACAATGCGTTATATTTCAAAAGGTAGTATCGGTGAAACCCTCGAAACAGTTTTTTTTTTATAGCTCTTCGTCAAACCGTTCAAAAGTTAACAGGGGGGGGGGCTATAAAAAGCCGCACTGTATAAGTTCAGCATAAAGAAGAACTTGATAAAAAACAGACAACTTTATAGGTGTTTGCATTTCTAGGAGTCATTTGAACAAATTCACAGGAAAAGGGTTTCTGAGAAAACTCTGTTTTGATTAAAGTGGAATATATATTGGGGTCTCGAGAACGACAGAATTCCCAAATACCCAATTAGTCATCGTCCAGTAGGTCTCTCGTTTCACTCATAATGCCATTTGAATAACTTCCTGTCAATTTAAATGTATAAAAACGACAAAACAGGTAAAAACATCTGTCTATTCTTTGTTTTAATTACCAATTATGGTTATAACAACGTTCAGAAATGTGGTTAGAATAGGATAACTTAATGAGGTGTGTTTTTCTACTAGACGTAATGATGTTATGGTACCCCTGAAATACCATTTACAAGAACAAGACGATTCCATCGATTAGAGAATTCATTAAGAAATGAAAAACAGAGAGTTGTTCTGTCGAATTTCGAAAAACGTATGTTGTAACCAGGAAGTTTCATTTTTCTACTAATTACAACTAACTGTACCGAGAACTGTACCTTTCTTCATTGAAGTGAGATGTACTCAACTTTATTTGAATAATTTCAGATTTACCAAATAAATATCTGAAATGTTCCCTCACTCCAAAATGTCCTCTCACTGCAAAATTTACCAATGCATTTGACTAATTTTGTATTTTTGGGGATAAAGAGTGGTAACATAGAAAAAATAATTTTTCATCAGTTCTTTCATATCAGCCCATTTCATTTATGAAAATGTAACACCATAATTACAAATGAATATGGGGTTTCATTCCAACACCAAACCGTTATTTTTAACACCTCGACACGTGTTTCAATCACCAAGCGATCATCTTCAAGAGGAAGATCAGAGGTTCCAAACAGTGCATTGCAACTATAGTTACAAACAGAATTGAATTGAAAAATTCAGAAAGACATTTTGTCATTTTCATTCAGTGTCTGAAATACATTCATTCATCTTCAATTACAACTCGACTGGAATTTCCAGACGACATGAAACAAACCTTTACCGAAATCTCAAGTACTTCGAGACACAAAACAAATGAACATTGACAGTAATATCCCGAAATTAGTTATACTCTTTACGTCTCCTCCACTTTCTTTAAAACAAAAGCTCTGCAGGGTATCAGAAAATTATAAATTGTAACCGAACTCCAGGATATTTCTCTCGAAAGCTAGCTGAATTTTCCTGCAGGCAATCCGTGAAGCAGGAATAAAACTGATTCTTGATTTCATTCAGGACTGGACTCCTTTGATGTATTTCAACATTTACTTAATGTTACTTGGTACAATTGCAATGGAATGGAGTTGAAAGACTGAGCACTCTGCTATTTGCTAATTAATTTAGATTGTGTTATTGTTGTAGAAATCCACTGGAGGTGAGTTTTATGGCTTTTTCAACCTACTACTTTATTTCTTAGATTCGCCAGATTTCTTTGTGACAGAACTCGGTAACATGAATTGGCGACATTTCCACTAATTAGTTCCATTTCAGAAAAGAGTTTTATTTGACGACTTCTCTGGAAGTTCATAGGTATTTGAAATTGAACAAGACATAATAAACAAATAAATGGTACTAGATTGATATTTTCGTAGTTTTTTAAAGGACTACAATGATTTGGAGATATTTGTTTCCCACATATTTGAATAATTGTCAGTGGCTGGCAAATTTCCTTTCAATTGCAGATTCATTATTAGTAGTAGATACCCATTATGGGATCATACAATATGATACATATAAACATTTTTAGGGAAAATGTTTATAAGTTCACCTAATTCAAGTTACTTCTACCAAAAAGTCTACAAAAATCGGTAAAGATGTTGGATATACTATAAAAATCAATCCAAAAAAGTAAACTGTTGATTTGAATAGCCTTTCATTTATATCCACAAGGGCATGTTGACATACGACAAAAATAAAAATTCAAAGGGTCATTTTAGGCCAGGCAAAATAATAACTCATCATACTAACAAGTCACAGAAAAATTCCGTACAGGGTAAACTAGGTTGGAAAAAGATCAATTTCAATTATGTCTCATATGAATGATTGAGAATTAATTTTATATTATATACATACTATAGGTATTTAATTTTGAAATATAACCGTAAGGTATTTTAGAAACGTAATACATTGCAGAAAATAAAATCGGTATATATGATCTACATTATTTATTATGCGATATAACTACGTTAGGTATTCTAGTTTAGAATCACATCGTAGATATAAAGTATTCTTGAAAACTAAATTCATCATAGGAGATAAAATTGGAATTTAATTCACGTTGAAATAAGACCAGAAGTAAAGGTAATATTCAACCTAACCAAATAACCCAAACAAGTTGTTTTACAATTTATATGATTCAACTCAATGTGAGGATAGAGACATTCAAATACATTCAAGTGAATGAATATCACCAATGGAATGGCAATGGAATGGTCCAGGAAATAACTTCTTGAAATTTTGCCGCTTAGTTATCAAACACCCTGTATAAACTAAAAGCTACAAGGAATAGCTTGAAATATACATAATCCTTTTGAACATCATCTATAACCAGATGAATTTCTACAAGATCGTGATCTATTGAAGACTGACGAAAAGTGAACGGATAAAACGCAGTTACAGAGTTTATGGTCATAAGATACAAGCCCGACTCGAATTAACAGTATATAAACGGATGAATTTGCATTTTTGTTCCGCATCGGGCTTTATCTCAAATACTAATAGTACAAAGCTTTTTAATGTTTTGGAAAGACTAATGAACACCGCAGATGTCATCTTATGCTAAATACCTTGTTAGACCTTGATGAGTTTTTTCAGTTTGGAATGTTGGGATGTGGGAGGTAGAAGTTCATTGATACGTCTACATTTTATGTTACATAATTATTTATATGGTTATATTCGAAGAGGTATTCAAAAATATGACATCCTTATACAGTGACCGTCAAAAGTATATACCGTATGAGAAAAAAGTGTATTATTAGAGTATTAGAAAAAACAAATCATTGGAAAAGTTTGTGCATGTCCGATAAGCTAAAAATCGATGTGGCGGTAAATTAAAAAAAAAATACTATGAAACTGGAATATCTCGTAAAATTTACTTTTTAGACAACAACTATGCATGATATTCCACATAGTATCTTCATCTTATCAGTACTTAGTTCTTATCCTATGGATACAACTATTCCAATATGTTTCTGAAAACTGAACAAAAATCACAACGTTTTCATCTCAACTCCACATCCTAAAATGAAACGTACAGAAAAACAATTATTAAAGGAATCCAGATTTTGTCCACAGTTTCCGTATGAATCCGAAACTCGATACTACTTCCTTCGTTTTATGTTCCACAAAAACCAACCCAGAAATAAATTTATTTTAATATTTGACCAAAAACACATGTTACGGGAGGAGAACTGCCAACATAGCTACCGTTTCAGTGGAAATATCCACACAAAAAACTAACCCGAGCTGCATATTAAAAATATCTCAAACCGGAATGACCAGAAGCCGCAGAGACGAGATAGAAGACAGGGGCGGGGTCAGAAGATTTATAAGGGTCAACTAGTCTAACCCTGAAAACTTCAGCGTTATAGGAATCGATTCGCTGATATTACGTCAGCTGTAAAGTCGGAGAAGGGAAACACAAAATAGTTATTTTGTACAGTGTGTCGCCGAGGCGCATATTACATTTTTTCGTCGACATCAACAAATTGCCTGCTAATTTCCGATTTTCGAATCAATAATCCGACTATTTTTTTAGGCAAGTATTTTTCGTCCGTAAACAGAAAGCGTTTGCGGACGAAAAGTGTTTGCGGAAAAAAGTACTTGCCTTCAAAAATTGTCGATTTTTCGTCCGGAAATTAGTACGTAAAATGTTATTTTTTGTAGAGGTCGACGAAAAACTCTTTACTGGTTGTTTAATGGAGTTGTATAACCTAATAGATAATGATTTGATGATGCATGAAGCAAAATGTATTTCAACACTTGATATGTACGTTATGAAATGTCTTACAGATTAATAATACATGTACATTCCTAGAGCATAAAGTACATTGTGAAAATGAATGGATCACCAGATTGATTCGGTATTCTGGCACGTTTTTTTTATGTGAAACCCCCTCTCCGTTAAGTATATGCGTGCATATTTTCACTGAGGCTAGCATCATCAACGGGTCATATTTGATTTTTGTTAGAAATATGATATTCTAAAATCTCTTGTGGAAAACTAGACATAATTAAGAAAAATCAACTATCCGAATGAAAATGCGAATTTTCACTTTCACATATTTTCTTTTCAGTTAGAGTCTTTTCACAATATCTATCAGATGTAGTTCAATGTCCAGCGTGGCTTGTGCCGGGGAAGTAGTTGTTTTGTGTTAGATATTACAAAAAAATCATATTTTTCAATTTTCATGGAGAATGTTCCCAATTTTCAACACCTATTCACCTTTTACCTGAAATCTTCTGCGTTCAGGGTTTCAGTGAAACGTTACAATTCATCAAATGTTCATGGGTTAGGTTCAGTTGCGTTTTACTCCTGGTCCATGAAAATAAATAATGTAAGAAACTTCTCCTTCACATAATATTTTAGAAAAATTTCAATAGTAAAAACTACTACTTCTTTTTCATAATATATCAGATATAGACCTAAGAAGAATACAGCTTACTCCAACCATTGTGGAAGTTGGTGAGTAGATGTAGAGCAGATATACATACAAAAGTTATTGAATTTTGCAATGTTATCACAAAAATACTTTGAAGTAAACACAGAGACAATGTGATTTGTTGGTGTTTCATCATTTCACACAGAGTTTGAGGATTTTGAGGAATTAATTGCTACATTGATATAGCAACAAAAACAGTTGGGTGCAGTTCATGCTGACAAGAAATACGACTGCATTGGGCTCCTCAGGTGGAAATCGCACTCACTATATTATCATGCATCACACGTTAAAAGATAAGGCTGCATCTTCACTAGTTCGCACAAGTCTCTCGAAGACTTTTGGGAGTTGCTCCCAAGGGGACAGACGGTTGATGAAATAATTTTTTTTTTTTTTTACAAATAACAATATAATTGTTGAAAAAATATCATTACTATGGTTATGAGCGCAAAAAATATTGTTGCTCCGGCAGAACAGGGGTTGTACAACAAGAGACAGGACGGTTGGGTTTGGACCAAGGAGATAACGAAAAGTAACTACAGAATAGCAGGACTGCACGAACAGCAGGACTGTTTTCTAGCTGAGATAGCTAGAAAAAATCATAGTGTCCTATCCCAAGATTAAAAGTAAAATGTTGCGTTTGGATTGGCCCCTATAGCTTCAAACCTAGGAATTGTTTTCGGATGTAACCAAAATAAATCTTCGGTCAGCTGATGACTAGCAAATTAGAGTTCCCAAAGCTCGTGGGGGGCATGATAGACCTGCAGCTGTTCGCAAAAACGAATGAGGAACTGCGATGTTATCGGTGACATCATGATAATTGACAAACAGAAGTTGTAACCTAGCTCTTCACGAGATGTTATTCTCGAAGTGGTATAACAAAAAGAAGAATTCAAGTTCGTCAAAATAACCATGGCAACGCAGTTCGACCGATTCGTGTTCTGGAGGAAGGGACGAGAAAATCTCCCCCAAGAGAAGATTAGTAGCTAGACAGAAAGCATGCCTCTTCGAATTAACATTTGTATTGCGGCTAGAGGTGGCAATGCTGAATACTAATTAAGAAAAAGTGATTATATCCTTTACAAATTCTTTGTTACGTGGAATAATACAGAAGAGAAAATTGCATTGTTGAGTTTCTTCTCATATTGAATTTAATTCCATATTGTTAAGATGAAATTGTTGAATTGAATGAACTGATATGCATATTACTCGATAACTTTTTCTTTCTCCATATGATCGAAGTATAAATAATAATAATAATGATTCCATACCATTCAGTATAAGTTGATCTTAAAACCCCTAGAAATCTATTATTTTTTATAAGATGTAAGATAGTTCGTCATGATTCATCAGACAATATTAATTAGACAATCATCATATCACGCAGCTAAAATTTGTTTTCGGTCCGCTACTGAAAAGGTTCGGAGTTGAATGTTCACATCAAATACTTAAACTCGAATAATTAGTAGTTGAAGTCACATAAAAGTAGAATTTCAGATGATTTAAATGAGGTCTTGACTGAATAATCTGTCGGAAATGTTTTGGAACAAAGGGGAACTGTCCGATATTTATAACCATGAAAAATCACCAACCAAGATTTCTTCTATTTAGCAATCAACAAGTTCTTAAAAAATAGAACCACCAGAAACTAATAGATGTATTTTTGTGGTACATATCGGCCCTACAGCTGGATTTTGAAAAGAACCAGAAATAACCGTCTCTCAAAGGAACTCTTGGGTTTTGTATTCAGATATTTCACAAACCAATCCATCAAAAAGTTTGCATAAGTATGTGAAACACAAAGGATGGGTTAGGTACAATGATCATTTTGTTGACGGTTTCTCTCTCTTTTTCCCTTTCTTTTCCCTCTTCACTCTCCCCCTCTTTCCCTCTCCTCTCCCACTCCCCACTCTTTCTCCATCTCCCCCTTCCCCCACTCTCTCTCTATTTATCTATCCTTCATTGTCCACGGATATAGTATTGTTTTATATGCGTCAATTTTGTCCTCGGATAATTACGTTTGTTGGCGGATCATTACTTAGAGTATTCACAATTTTGTTACATAGTAGTAGTCTTTATTCCGAATAATCAGTACCAATGAAGTATATCTTGGAAATATTTGGTGAGCGAAATCAACTTGTTCTTTTACTGAAATATATATATATTATATATATATATATATATATATATATATATATATATATATATATATATATATATATATTGAACTTGACGTTCATACAACAATTGTACTTCTACTTCAGAGGACATACGAAAAAAAAGTAGAGATGAGTATTATTAGTGATTAGGATAATATTCTCAATCAACTCCAGAGCAATAAAAAAAAATAATGATCCGACAAATAATTGAATTCAACGATCTATGTAAAGATGTGACAAATCTGTAAAGCTCAAATGGAAAGTTTCTATTTCCTCTTAGTCCTCAGACGAGTATTCGAACTACGAAACAATTCCCTTCAATTAGACGAGAATTACTGATAATTTAATTATTCTCGAGAAGTTGAAAGAGCCGCCAATTTCAATTTGGGAGGTATCATTTCATTTAATTGGGAAATTTGCATTTCCTCTGTCGCTCTAGAAATCTAAAACGACGCCGAGAGTATGAAAATCTTATAATCTTCTATTGACTGTAAATATACTGACACGAATAACAATAATAATTCAGCAATCTCCCTTCATCTTATATTATTACAATAATAAATAATGATAATAGTGAAATAATAGTTATTTATGGTACTAGTGTTTTATGTTGAAAATAAGTCACGCGAGAAAGATTTCAGGCCGAGTGGTATAAATTCTAAAGTGAAACATAACACAGGAGTGGCATACAATGTTTTATCCAACACATGACAGTTATGACTCATTATTAATGTCATTTTAGCCAAGTAAACCATCAAATAACTCACTAGTGTGTTATTTGATAGTTTTTAAACCATCAAATAACTCACTAGTGTGTTATTTGATAGTTTTTAAACCATCAAATAACTCACTAGTGTGTTATTTGATAGTTTTTAAACCATCAAATAACTCACTAGTGAGTTATTTGATAGTTTTTAAACCATCAAATAACTCACTAGTGTGTTATTTGATAGTTTAATTGTCTAATATGACATTAATAATGACAGTCATAACTCTCATGTGTTGGATAAAATATTTAATTTAAGTAAAACCTGGTCTAATGCTACAGAGGATTCGGTATGCATAAGCTTATGGTTAACGGAGAGTATAAACGAAAAATTTGAGATATGTATGTGGAAATAGTACATGTGTCTATCAATTATGTTTCAAAATTAACATATTAGGTTGTAAATAAGACATTTCCATCTTTTGATAGATCGGCGTATACTTAGGAGAATGTTGAAATTATTTCATAATTAACTCAGAACCTACAATTTTTTGAATTTCTTGAAGACAATTATAGTATTAAGTTGGACAATAGTTGGAAGTTCGAAAAGTACGCAGTCTATTCAAATCTGTAACAGCTTGTTTTTGACAGATTATAATGACGCATTGGCAATTAATGAAGAATATGGTTAACAAAATATGAGTGATGGTGATAATTCCAGCAGTCCTACAAAATTTTCTGTTGAACACGACTCTGATAGAACTAAAGGAATTTGAAATAACATGTATTGAAAAAAATGTGAATAAATATTTATATTTTATTTTCTTGAAGAACTGTCTGAAAGCAGTACATTGCAGAGTGAATATTACCGAAACATAATTTTCTTAAGTGACGAATACAGTTCGAATGAACACAAATGGACTGACCCATTATCTCATATTGGACTATGGATAAACGCTAAAAAAGAAATCTAGAATAAACCGATCATTTCATTGAAATCGATATTAGAATTGAATTGGTAAGAATTTGTTGGAAAATTTGTCAGAATTCAGCATGTTCCCGACCACCCTATGACCTGAAAATGTAGCGGTTTGAGGGATTGAATCCATGTATTCACAGCTTGACAAACCTAGCTGTGCCTCTGAAAATGAGCTCAATAGAAGCTTTTACCTATGGAAGTTTGAAGGAGATTTGGCTTTGAATTGAGCTGTGATTTGAATACTGATCTAGTCTCGGATCAAGTGGCATATGTGAAAATTTGTTCAGCATGAGGACCAGCAAATAGGTTCAACCAACTTTAATACAATTCAGGTATGATGCGTGCTAATTATCTGAAAATATGATAATGATATGATATTCATTCCCAGAAAAATATGTGGGTACTGTTCTTAGAACTATAGTCGGTTATGTGACCTTTTCTGCTGTAAAACCTTGCACTAATCATTTTTGGATCCTCGATGACTATGACATTGCTGCTGAATCAATCAATCAATTTGGATGTGAGTCGTGAGTATAATAACATAAATTTTGCTTTCAATTAGCATAATTCAGAATCCAATCATCAAAATGTATACAGGGTTTATCTTAAATGATGTCATCAATTCCATAAGGTGATTCCTTGTCACATTTTATGAAAAAAAGTTCATATAAACGTGTGTCCTAACTTGCTGCTTTTTTGAGTAATGGAGAATCAACTGCGACGCCACTGGAATTAAAATTCGAAATCTAATTTCGTGAAAAGAATCCCCTTATTACTACTAACAAACCGAGTAACAAACACACGAAGTTTCATCAGAATTGGAATAAAGATTTTTGAGCAATTCATGAAAAACTGATATTTTATTAAACTTCTGACACCCCGTTACTCGGAAACGAAGCAAGTTAGGACACACGTTTATATGATTTTTTTTTATAAAATGTGACAAGGAATCACCACCTCGAATTAATGACATTATTTAAGTTACACCCTGTATATTGGCTTCAAATTACTTACCAAACTTTGTCTTACACAACCGGAACGAGAACTGATGAAAAACCACTCGGAAATAAAATCAACTAGAGTAGACCAAACTGGGGCATTCCATTAAAACTTCCTTTCTGTCATGGAATTACTTTAATGCATGAGTTTTCATTTTTCAGCGTTACTTGAATTATTGGTTTGGCTCTTGCATGATTAGTTTCACTCACAACATGCAATGTTTATTAAATCTCCGTATAAAGTGTACTCAATTTTTATTAGAGAACCAAAGTGGAAAAACAAGTTTTGGTCATTACTCACTTCATAATTTCAATATGATGCGAGAGTACCTACAATATAATTATACAGGGTGTTCCAGAATAAAGGGGACAAACTCCGAGGGTAGAATCCTCACTTCATTTTAAGGCTGAAAGTTCCAATAAACATATACCCTAATCAAATCCCAATTTCCCGATATTTAAAACTTACATAGCCACTAACAATATAATCACTAATGAGTATCCGTATCACATACGCACCCACTTATTCAACTTCGAATATCTCGAAAACCGTTGATATTTGTGAAACGAAACGTATTCCTTTTTTGTATAGGAAATATTGGATTAAGAAAAAGAAGATAAAATCGATATTAATCCAGTGGCGAGAAAGTTAGGGAGGGGTGAATAGGGGTACCCACCTGCCATACGCCCCTGTTTAGAGTCACACGATTTGCCTTGAAATATGAAACTGAATGCTGTTAAGTGACATACCAAATTTCATTAAGAAAAGTTAAGCCGTTATGGAGTTATTCTGAAAAATATATTTTTTTGTGTCACTTTCAACACCCTGTAACTCGATTACTACTCATTTTAGGGTATATGTTTATTGGAACTTTCAGCCTTGGAATGAAGTGAGGATTTTACCCTCGGGGTTTATCTCCTTTATTCTGGGACACCCTGTATATTGCTGAATAATTATAATTCCACCAACTGTCGCAATTGATAAGTATGATATTATAGCAGAAAATATTTCAAAAATATATAGGAAGTAATGTGTATTCTCCAAAAATTGTCATTTATGTATCAGAGTCATAATTTAAGTTAAAATAAATTTAAACGAGATCTCCCAGTTATTTTTCAAACTGTATATTCAGTGGCAATTTAATTAGATTTCATTAAAAATATACTCATTAGTAGTTATTTATTCATCTACACATGTTTCAATTTTTTTCTATTACAATTACCCTCATGGAACTGGCGCTCGCAAGGTGAAAATATACATATGTTTTTGCCCAGCTGACCAGTACTATACAATAAAATGGTTTTTACCTATTGAATTGAGCGATTAATAAAGCTTGACCGACGATTTCAAAAGTTAAATAAAGAGCTCAAAATCTCAACTGGGAATAATTGCTACAGTCATTCACAGTGGTAATATTATCAGTAGTATCACTTTTATTTCAAAGGCAGTTCGATGTAATCAATTGTTCTATGAATGAATATTCAAAGCAATTCGATTCGGATTCAAGGACTCAATTTGTTGATGGTTTGTTTCAAAGCAAATTACCACCGTAACACCCTGAGTGTTTTCATTGAATTCATGTTTCCCAATAATTTCGCAGTGAACAATTATCCGAATTCCCATCATTCTCGGTCCCATTCAAGGAATAACATGACAATGGTATGTGTTTGAGAATCTAGACGGCATTGCTTAGAGGCGCTTCTATTATTTGTACTAATGGCATATACATGTTCCATTCCTCTACTGGGAAACTGCCAAATCATTGAATTGGATGTTTAGTCTCAACTAATTTTCTTTACATCAATTATTGTCACTGGAATGTCTGCATAATTTATTCGAGATACACCGTGCCAGCCGCAATACGTTTTGAATATCGATTGATAGTTATTTCCTCAAATTGCCTTGGTAAAGGTCAGATTATACCTACTAGAACAGTTCTTTTCTAATACACATGGTAGGTAAAGGGGTAAACATCTATCAGAACTGCTTACCAGGCTGATGCCGCGATGGACAGTGAGTGACATTCCACTTATCCTCTTGCAACGGTCTCCAGAAAGAAATATACTCTGGCAAGTTTTCTTTGTGTTTGTCGAATAGACTTTTCATTACGGTCGACGCAGGTTATTTAATGCTATTATTTTCCCACTCGATCTTTTAAGTTCCCCAATTGAGGTACGTTTCGCGAATATCCGTCGACGTTATAACAGTGGAAGTTGTTACTTCCCGTGTCTAAGCAAAGCTTTCTGGTATACAGAGACAGTCCTAGCTGGCTATCACTGGAGCTATCGACACCGCTCACCGTCAGCAGCTTCTCCATATTCTTCTGGAGAGATAGGCTAGATGGACATCATACAGAATTGTGCATATTGCTAGTTACACACAACAGGCTTATATGATTATTCTGGACTTCCATTGTCTATACGGACAAAGAAAAGAAAGAATACTTCTTATATATGGCTGGTTTTTATTTGTGATATTAGCCTGGGGGTGATTTGTCTGTGTCCAGGTACGTATGTTAATTATCGTGCCAGGTCACCTCTGGTACAGCATTGTTAATTTTTATTGTAATTTCAATTGACACGGGTGTTGAAAGTGGCTTTAGAGTAAATTATATCATTGCGCCCTTGCAATACATTGAAGCTTCGAAGAAAGGGCCTTATTCTTGCAGTTTTGACGATTGGTTCGTTGGTTTAATACCAGTTTTAACTTTGGAGTGAATATCAACAAATACTTGCTGGGGCATTATATTGTGCTTTCCTGCAGAATTGGAAGGGGAAGATTTAGAAAATATAAAAAAATCTTCAATTTAGGGAAGAGTCAGCAAAAATGGAGTCAGTCCATCGTTAAACTAGGAATTAACTACTATAGGTGAGATATATCCCTAACAATCCTTTTACTTTGTTGACTGAAGATTATTAGTTATCAAATTTAATTGAATAACTAATTTCATTTTATATTTCTTGAGAGAGAGAGGTATAGAGAATAATTTAATTCTTCTAGCGTATTTATTCATGAATATTAATGGACTTTCAAGGAATTTTACAGTCATGGATCTAGTTTTTTGTTTTAATGAAATGATGCCAAGATGTAGAGGTTTGGTGATTGGTGAATTTCTTTAGGACACTAGACTCTAACAATCAATGTAGCATTGCTATAAAAGTTACAATCAAAAGTTTTTCGTTGGTTCTCTTGACCATAAATATTGTCCTGGCGATGTTTTACTACAGAGTAATCCTAGAAAAAAACATCAATTTACTTCTGGAGCACAAAGCAATTTGGATTTCAATTAAAACGGATTTAAAGACGAGTTGAGGGGTTTTAAGGTTTTCCCAACGCTAATTAAAAAAACGAACGCTCTGAACTCAACCAACCAGAGTTATTTTAGTTATTCTCTATATTTTTTTGTTTTCAATCCAATCATGAGCCAAGTGCCGTAACGAATTAGAATTTAATCGTTTAATAACGACAGTAGATGGAATAATTGTAAAAATTATTTCATATATTCAGAAAAATGGTGAAACTGAGAATATTCCGATTGAAGATCTTCTAAATATTATTCGTATTGAAATATTTTCATTCATTTTCAGTACCACTGATCACTGACATAGAGTTGAAGTTTACAAAGTGTTTTGAAAACTGTCTCCACACCCCCAGAACAATTCATCATACGTTTCAAAACAAAGTTATCATCATCAGTTATAAATATTCTTCAGAATAATAGAAATATTTAATTTCATAACATGGTCTGGCTTCACAAACTGTAGATCTTTTTAACAAAACCATTAATTGCCACAATACTTTCTTATTTCAATAGTCCAAACTTTCCCCGATCATTGATATACCAAAAAAAGCATTCAATTAAATCCGAGATCTGAACCCAGCATTCTAATCTACTCATACAGACAGACAAAAATAATTGCCACAAATTTAGTTCCTAACACGTAAATTATAGTAATTTTCTATCTTTCATAATACGAAACACACAATTCATTAAATTGGGTGACTCAAACCGAAACTTCTTTGAAGGATGTGAATAAATATAGTCATTTGAGGCATGAGTTAATTCTAACAAGGGTGAAATTTTGCCTCATAAGCCGGCAAAGGTTCTGCTATGATTATAATCCCTTTCTATGCGGTTTGGTAACCGTAATTATCTTTGCGACAGAATAAGGTATACGGGGATGGTAGGTACAACGAATGCAGAACTAGACAGTGTCCTTTGAAAAGTTGGCATCATGTGGAAAAACATTTCAATAATAATTTATTTTTGAAGTTTTACTGGGCCGTTGAGTTTCGGTTTAAAAAATAATAGTTTAAAAAATGAATGAATTCATGAATTTTGACCGAAAATCCGAAATATACGACCTAAAAAAACCTCACATACTAATTTTGAATCGAATCTGACCATAATCACAAATCTCGTCCGCCATCTTGGAGCCGCCATTTTGAATTCATGAATTTTGATAAAAAAATCATAATCTCTGACTCCGAAAACCCTTATATACTAATTTTGAATGGATTCCGACCATTATCACAAATCTCGTCCGCCATCTTGGAGCCGCCATTTTGTTTTTTCATAACATAAAAAATGTCATATTGCATTGTCACCGGAACTATTAACACCTGCCAAATTTCAAATAATTCGGACGTCTGGAAATGGGTGAAAATCACGCCCTAAGGAGTCAGTTACAAACATACAAACATACATACAAACAAACAAACAAATGGAAAAAGTCTCACTCGAACAGGGACACGTGATTCTAACTACCTGTTTTTTTAGTAATCGCTCAATATGGGCTGAATTTGAATTTTATCAAACGCCTTGTGGCTAATTACAATTACAATTATTCAGTAATCAATGACATGACAGAATTGTGGATAGATTTGGCCTCCACATACTATATAGAAGATACCATCAGGCTACTTGAATAATACACAAACTTGTTCGTTCTCAAGACTTATGTCATTAACATGCGTAGAAAATAATTGCCTTAATTTTGTTGAAGTGGAATGATAAATAAACAGTATCACTGTATATCATGAGTTGATCATCCTGAAAAACATTATTTTAAAATGTCTGCTCGAATGCCTGTGGTTCCAAACATCAATATTTTTTTTTCAAAATCCGAATTTTATGGAAAAAAATAAACAGGGTGTTATTAAAAAAATCGATGCCGTCACAGATGAAAAAACCGAAAGAGAAAATGCGCAATCCGAATTGACAATCGACTTGTCCCTATATTCTATATTTTGCAACTCGTACCGAAAAATAATGAATTCACTCCAAACTTCTTTGACACACTGTATGTAGCATATTCTGATCCTTCATAAAGGCAAATGTGACGAGTGCATCCCTTGTAATTCCAAGGTCCAAGGTCAAAAAGGTTCATAAAAATCAAGCTGTCATGCAGATTATTGAGCTTATAATCGCACATTCACCTCGAGTCAACAAAGAATCCATTATTAATAATAATATTGTCGATAAAAGTGTCTGATAGTGAGATTAAAACTCGAAGAATTCCATATAATCTCCACAAACAAAAGCGTTTTCAATTATGAAAACCGTCAGAGGCAGAGGATTATGGAATATAAAAAACAAGTGGTACCGGTAAGATATTTATTAATTCTTGATAATCCTGGATGTTACGTCGCTTGCGTTTTTTGAATAATTCGTACGAGGCAGCGACTTTAAAGATGTATAAATAAGGATGTATGGACATACTTAGCTGGATGGACGTACATGAAAGTACAAGTCATGAGATTTTTATTTCATTATGCAAATGAGGATTAAACTGAAAGGAAGAGAGGATTTATATCTTGATTTTGCGACAAACCATACGCTGTTGAGTGATAGCAGTAACGGCTTATGAAAAATTCTCGAAAACGGACGACAAGGAATATGTCTAGAAAAATAATAGAAGGATACCTATCAAGATAGGAGATTCAAAGTTAAACATAAAATATGGAAAAGTAAAAACTGTTGTAAATTCATATGATAATGATGTGGTAGGCATCGAATTCGGTGTTGTGACTAGAAATTGTTGAAATGATATTTACTACCGTGGTTGGATATAACTCATAAAATTGGTAGTTGGAACAGAGCAGAAGGTGAATATAGATGTTGAAAAGGGGAACATGAATACCTCCCAAGAGGTTATCTTGAACGATGGAAAATAGCGACTTAAGTTTGTCTTTCAGTTGCAGATGATTCTACAACAGATTTTATGAATGTCCTATTCATATTTTCGAACTAAAATCAAAGTGAATATAGACTTGGAATAAGTGATTAACAAATACAGAAGAAGACCATAGAACCATACCACAGCTTTAGAATATTCACCACCAGAAAATAGAAAACTAAAAAGACCACCAACACATAAGGAATTACAAAGCAATACCACTAAGAAATTTAAGAGAGGATGACTGGTAAAATTGACGATAATATAATTAATCAGAGACTGTAAAATAGTCGAAGCCGAAGCAACCTTTCTAGAAATGATTATATTTTGTACAGACCTAGTGGCACATGTTCAACGGAAAACAATAATTTTCCTACCACTTTAGTCCATAAAAGCTTTAAAAAATTATAATATTTACCGAAAGGATTGGTTTGGCTACTTATCTGATGTCATAGATTATAATTTATTCACTAAAAATGTGTAAAAAGGCAAGATAATCTAGAAAACCCTAAAGACTATTACTGTTTTGGGATTTCAAATTCACTTTCAAATCTATGAAATAAAGGTATATTTAAATTTACCAAGAGTTCTGTTTTTCAGTACCATTGGATTAATTTGATGAAGATTTGATTATGTTTGTAGTATAAGTGAACAATAATTTTCTGAAAAATAGAATAACTGATATATAAAAAAATAACCCACATTCAATTGACAATTTTACGTGTATTCACACACTTAATTAATTGTTATCTAATAATAAAACCACTTTGTCATCACATATAATACAATATCTCAGCATGGGGTAAGAAACCTGCATTTTATAACAAACCAACAAATCAAAACATTTTATTCTCAAATTATGTACGTAATATAGGAATAAAACACATTTCATACAATTAATATTTCATTTTTTCATTCAACTACAAAATCTGCTATTCATGCAATGAATAGTGACAGACTAACTCTGATTCAGCACTTTTGAATATTGATTATGATTTTTCAATTTAATACTGAGAAACTGTTGAATAAATTGGGATCGTCAAAGAGAAAACTGAACATTTAAGAGATCTAGATATATAGGAGAAAAATTTATGAGTTTTAGTTTTAGCGGGATAAGTATTTTTTCAACAGTTTTATTGTTTCTATGCATTTTTGTTGTACTCGTCCTGTTCTTATTCGTACAATTATATTGAATTTATATTGGATATATTGGAAAAGTCAGAGAAAAAATTATTAATTTGTGTGATCTAAATGAATAGGTGAAATATTATTAAGTTTCGAGTTTAAGGATCGATTGTAGCACCACCAAACTTCGTATGCTAGTAGTTGGAACCATGATAAACACGAGTGTGACAGGTCCCACTTATACATGCAAAAAAAAAACTTTGTTCTAACTACTCCTGCCTCATATTCAACTTACCCATAAAACCGGCATTATCTTCAGTAAATGTTGAAAATATTCGCTTATTCTTATTCTGAATATATGTTCAATAATACAAAGTGCAAACCTCAAGCTTGAAATCACATACTTCATTTTTTATGTAGGATGTGTATGAGCGATTATGTTCAACATTTATTGACGAAATTGCCGGGATTATGGGCAAGTTGAAAACTGAGGCAGGAGTATGTATAAGTCAGACTTGTCTCACTAAAATACCATGACTAAACTAACTGAATTATCCATGACTTTCGGATCCTCCGTAAATATCGTAGAAGGGTTAAGTGGGACAAAACACATTCTATAGGTACTCAGAAACTCATATGTTATATTTGCATGAGAAAGTAGAAGTCTTCAGGAACGATATTAACTTTTTCTTTTCTCTCTACTATAATTTTTGACAAAATGACAAAACTAATTTTCGGCCCTGCCAGAAATTGCAGTGGCGGCTTAAGGCGAGCCTGAAATTTGATATCGGAACTCAATCAGGTTTTCTGAAAAAACGAGCGCATTTTTGAATTGAATTACCTTTCGCCTTGTTGAAATTGTTTCTTGGAAAATCTTATACTTTCTGAAACAACAGCAAAAAAAAATTATAATCTTTATAAATAACTTTTTTTTTCTGGGTTCTACCCCTGATTTTACTATTTTTTTACTATTTTTTTTCTAACAAGACATACTTAATGTCAAGAAGTTATGTGCCGAATTTCAAAGTGCTACGATTCATTCTTCATGTGGCTTACATTTGTCTGTGGTTACTGTAGTAATAATAGAAATGGGTGAAACCAACTTGTTGAGTGAAAAAAAATAAATTTATATAATTTTTCGTTATATACTTGTCCTATTCTTGTTCGTATTAGATTGAATTTATTTGGATATATTAAAAAAGTTAGAGAAAAGATTAAACACATAAGAATTCTAGATAGTTGAAATATTGACGATATTCAGTTTTTTCTACGTATTTTTATGTCATCAATATTTACGATTGCACTTGTTCTGTTCTTGTAGTTATTATTCATATTTATTTTGAACTTTTTTATAGGAGATGTCACTTTTTTCCATGTATGTTGAACCACGTGCTTGGGATCGTATTTCGAAAGGCAAGGCCCTCGTCTTCCCTAGCTAGCACAAGTTTCTGAGACTTCTGAGAGTTGCACGCAAGGGAAAGAACAAAAAAAAAAAAGAAAAATTGTGCTCGTCCTCCGAACTAAAATCTTGGTTGCGCCACTGGTTCCGAAGACATCCAGTTGATTTACTATTGAAGAAGCACATAGAACAGGAGAACTACATTAGAGTGGATTGCATACTTTTAAAAACTTGAAAGAGATACCGTCCGTATCACGAAAACACCTAGCCATAACATAAATTTCCACCCTCCCGACAACCGTCAACCCTTGTTTTATCGCGGAACAGGGATCTTTCCAATATATCGAAGTGCTAGCAACACTGGCGATAGCAACACGTCTATTAGGGCGACTTAATATGAAACAGCAATGCAAATTCCGGGAAATTTGTTCCCGTCAAAATGAATCTACTACAGCAATCTGTCCTGATAGATCCGAATGAAATATTGGAGATGTAATTCCTCCAAATCGGTTTGTGTAACACTGTAATAAGTCTCCCGGGGACTCACGAGCAGCTGTTCTTTTTTGACGATCGTGGGCGTACGTCGATTATTATGAATGCGCAGAGATAAAAGCACTGATACCCAGAGAATATTGGGCGTAATATATGGTTCACATTCAAAAAACATTTATGTTAAGTTGTGGAGTCAGGACTCAGTTTAATTTACATATCATTACGTTCGAGCAACATGCCTGATGAATTGTAAGAAGTTAACATTCCTCCAGCTTTGTTCGTCTGATTGAATTTGTCCCAAATGAGGTTATGTAGGAGTGGATTGGTTTTTAGGAAGTAATTCATCAACACCAGGACGCCTACTTGATGTATCATCATGGGACAAGGACAAATCTCTTGAAGTTTGTGTGAGATGCTAATAATCTAATGGGGTCTGTTAAATATGCATAACACAAGGTAAACATTCATCACATCAAAATTATACTGTCACAAAAATGTATAGATAGCTAGTGACAGTGCACTAAAAACATATAATTTGTGCATTTTGTTTAGTGGACGTAAAAGGCATGAAACTAATTCAACAATCAGTTAAATGGTTTTTACATTTCAAGGATACATTTATTCCACGTATATGTGTATATAAAGTTAGATTTAGTTCACTCGGAAGGTATCTTAGGCAGAAGAAGACAAGAGGGGAGAACTGACCTTATCAGGTCGATTTCAATGAAAGTGTTGATGGTGGATTAACCTTCTTCTTCACTTCTTCTGGTACGGATGGACGGATTTTCGAACACCAGCAGCCGTCGTTAGGGGGTCCCCTGGGAGGTTTTCATGCTAACTTGGGTTTTAGGCGTACTTTCGCTTCCTTTATTTTCCTTTTCACGGGTGCCCGCCTCCACACCCAAGGTTGCACCTCAGAGGCAGGCATCATTGAAGTTTCCTCTGTTCGGCGCCCTCAGAACGACCGGCTTTGATTCTCTTTGTAGATGTGGTCTTGAGTCGCCTCTTATGTCAGGTAGACTGTATCTGAGGGAGTGCTAAAGGAGGTTGTTTCAGGAACCCCTTGGCAGGTTCCCTTGTTACCTTTTGTTTGGGTTCCCCTGGGTTACCTATTCGGGAAGTCCACATCAACAGCTAGGTTTCCCATCTCAGAGGCACCCTCAGTTTCATATGATCCCCTTGACTGAGTTCCAGAGGTCCCTGTGGTCTTTGACGCGCCTCTTACGGAGGATTGATTTGATACAACGAAATTATCAAATGCTTGTAGGTTTATATAAAAATTGTTATTGTTGAAATTATTATTTCCATCAACCGGCTGCCCCCTTACGAGCAACCCTCAGAAGTCCCCGAGAGACTTGTGCGAGCCAGGAAAGAAGCAATCCTGACCTTTTGACGTGTGAGGCACGTGAGGGCAGGTGAGGGCGCGGCCACGAACCCACGTACCTTGGCGTAGCAAGCGAGAACACTACCTGCGCGCAACTAAGACCCTCAGATATTACGTCCAAGAAATAGGCGTCATATGAATCGAGGGCTGACATGATTGAATGAGATTTGGCAGAAAACTGATATCATTGTAATAAATCGAGAGACTATTTTGGCATTGAACATAAAACGTTCTTGAATAAGTTTTGAAAGTGTTAGGACGATTGAAGTAGTGCTTACAAAAAATAAATATTACAGAGCTTGGGAATCCTCAAATTGATTTTTGAGAAATTAATCATGGTAAATTCAAGAATAGGTAAAGATAATATTATTTGGTTTATTACATATATGAATGTGTTGATGGCGGATCAACGTTCTCCTTCACTTCTTCTTCTGGTACGAATGGGCGGATTTTGAAGCCCCAGCAGCCGTCGTTAGGGGGCCCCCTGGGAGGTTTTCATGCTAACTTGGGTTTTGGGCGTACTTTCGCTTCCTTTGTTTTTCTTTTCACGGGTGCCCGCCTCCACACCCAAGGTTGCACCTCAGAGGCAGATTTTTTTTTTTTAGAACACAACACTGCACTATGAAAGTTAGAATGAATGTTCGACTGACAATATTCGCTAGAGGTCTGTTGAACGGTATCGATCTACGATAAAAGTAAAACTTACAATTACTGTACAAGCTCAATCAAAATCAAGCAAAATCAAACTTCAATCAATAAACACTGAATGGATATTTCTGACGGGTGACATGTGGAAGTGCACGATTGCCAGTACTCTTCTAATGTTTGTACCTAGGACGATTAAGCTTGTCGCCCACTAGCCGGCACGGCACAGCCAAGAGTGAAAATTTCGTCAAAATCGGAGTGGTTACCGTTTTCCTTACCTTCTCCTGATCTAGATTTTGAACGTGAATATCCATCGTAAAAAAAAGACCAAGAAAGATAATAGAATTGTCTTTTAATTAAAGAATCAAGAACAACAGCAAAACTTACCCGTGGAAAGATCTCGCCGGTTGATTCTTTATCTTCATAGGATATGCGCTTTATCCATGATTAACATTTTGTAAAACACAATCATAAAAACAGTTTTTGTACTGGACTGGGAGGAAATGAACTGACCGAAACTAGAAAATAACGTTTGAAGTTCGAATCCACACTTGAAATCTCCCAAAAAGTCAGTGACGATTCTAATGAACAACAACGAATAGATCTCTGTCACGTCTGACAGTCGACAAATACAAGATTTTGAGTCCACAAATTTCATTTTAGAGAAATCAAGTATGTTTACTCCTGTTACAGAAAAGGCTATATTTGATGTTTTTCCTACATTTAACGATAGTTTGTTGAAGTCTAGACAGGTTTTTACAATGGATATGCCATGTTGAGCATTTTTCTCAACAGCCTGACATGTGTTGTCTTCAAAAACTAGAAAGGTATCATCTGCATATGATATTATAGTGCTACCTGTCTGTATGTATGTCTAGTAAAGAGTTCAAGTAAGTAATGAAAAGCAAGGGGTCCAAAAACCGTACCTGGCGGTACTCCTACCTGTATATAATCAGTGTCACTATATGTATCTTTTAATTTTATAATTTGTTTTCTCTTTAGCAAATAATTTTTGTAACTCTCCAATACAATACCTCATACTCCATATTGTTTGAGAGTTATTGCATAATAAACAAAACTGGGCACTTCCGAAAACACAACTATTTCCTTAGCTCCGCTCCACTCACAGTAACAAACCAACAGCTTAAAAGAAACTAGGAACCAGATTACTTTTCTAAAAATCACTTAAGATACATCATCTCTGACTTCTGCAATAATATAATAATAATAATAAAAACCTTTATGGCATTATTTTATGGGGAAACTCGTCTTCTTCAGATAGAATTTTCAAGCTTCAGAAAAAAGCGGTTAGGATACTTGCGAATGCAGGTTATAAAGACACTTGCCGACCTATATTCAAGAATCTGGGATTGCTGCCCCTTCCTACATTATATATTTATCACTCGCTCCTTGAAATTCACGAACATGTAAATGAATTCGATACTAATGCGATCTTTCATGATTACAGCACTCGTAGTTCAGCACTCATTAGACCTACCAGATATAGATTACAAAAGTCTGCATCTAACTCCCTCAATACAAATCTATATAATATCCTACCACAAAAAGTGAAAAAATTTACATTTCAAACTTTCAAAAATTTTATCAAAAAGGATTTAGTCACCAAATGTTATTATAATGCAGAAGAGTACATGGCTAACCCACCTGTTGTAACAGTGTCCAACGGTTGATGCATAACCTCATTTTATGCATGTATTTTAATATGTATGTAACTGTACTCGTGTTTTACGTATTTGTTCAATATTTTTTAATGTACTTATTATATTGTTTATGTTCAATATTTCAATATCTTTTTGTATGTACGTATAAGCATTTTATCCTTATGTGATTTCCTGATTCTAGCATCAGGCTCTACTTGTAACACTTGACTTGCTACAAATGTATGTATTTGCATAACGTAGTCAAATAAACGCTATCTATCTATCTATCTTTATTCATCGATAAAATACAATACTCAAATACTTAAAATATCACTAATCAATAAAATGAATAAAGTTAGCCAGGGAGAGGGGTATTTCACTTGTTTCGCAGAATTATGATAAAATTCTTATTCGATAAAATGTCTTTCATAAAGATACTGGTGCGGACAGATATCAGTACCTGACAATGAAGTTGTAAAAAAGTATATACACATCATGAACAATACAAATCTATGAGTAAGTTTATAAAATAATGATAATTAAAATTCATCCTAATTTAGGAAGTACACAATGGCAATGGCGGTGAAAACCTACAATGAACTTTGCAGTTATAACTATGATCATAAAAGGAAAAAACATCCTAATGTTCAAGAAATGAATATCATGTACGTGAACGCTAGATCTATAAAAAACAAACTTGAAAGACTTGAAATTATGCTTGATGAAATAGAAAAAGCAACTGCTCTTGTCATTTCTGAAATGTGGCTGACGAAGGACAAAGAGAAATACAAACCATATTTCTTCTATAAATACTGATATCAATGACAACATCACAGATCCGGAGAAGTCTGTAACTATGAACAATTATTTTGTTGGGATTGGGGAAGAACTTGTGATGCTAGATACTCATTCAGCGCGGTAACAGAAGAGGATATAGGTAAAATAATAGATGATCTGGATACATCCCAAGGCACCAGGATGTGATCAGATTGAAGCGAAGACTGTGAAAGGGAGTATACAAGAAATACATGTTTTGTGTAAACTTATAGAAAAGTCCTTTCCATGAGGGAAAGTACCAGAAGTCTTCAAACTAGCTGAAGTATCACCTATGTATAAGTCTGGAGATAAAGAAGACCTCCGAATGCCCTCAGAACGACTGGCTTGACTCACCTATAATGGCTTCCACAAATACCTGCTTTGATTCCCTTTGTAGATGTGGTCGTAAGTCGCCTCTCGCGTAAGGCAGACCGTATTTGAGGGAGCGCTAAAGGAGGTTGTTACCTTTTGTTTCAGTTCCTCTGGGTTACCTGTTCGGGATGTCCATCAGCAGCTAGGTTTCCCATCTCATAGGGACCTTTGGAGTTTCATCTGATCCCCTTGACTGAGTTCCAAAGATCCCTGTGGTCTTTGAGGCACCTATTACGGAGGATTGATTTGATTCAACGAAATTATCAAATATTTTTAGGTTTATATAAAAGTTGTTATTGTTGAAATTGTTATTTCCATCAACCTGCTGCCCCCTTACGAGCAACCCTCAGAGATATCATTATAATAATTCGAGAGACTATTTCGGTAATGAACATAAAACGTTCCTGAAAAAGTTTTGAAAGTGTTAGGACGATTGAAGTAGTGCTTTCAAAAAATAAGTATTACAGAGCTTGGGAAACCTTCAAATAGATTTTTGAGAAATGGATCATGGCAACTTCAATTAATAATAGGTGAATATTATTTGGTTTATCACCGTTAACGTTATTTAATAATATCATATAGGTAATTTGAGATTAGTTTGCATAAACTATTCCATTCTAGTGATTATGTTGGAAAAACATAATTAGAAGACAACCTGTGTGAAATTGAATATGTAGTTTGTTTATGTCGTTTCTTTCAATTGTAAGTCGATAGAATACATCGAGTAGATGAACGAGTTTTAGTTCGAGATTATTCGAATAAATAGATACATTGAATGTTCGGTGTGAATACAATTCAAGAGATAGACACAACCCCAAACACAAAAAAAAATTAAGTTGGCATCCACAGGAACTTTGTTGGAAGACTGCGCATATATGAAAATGAAGTATTTTTGATGGTTTCATATATCCTTCATCATTTCATCATATAGTTTTTATTGAATTTCAATTAAAATAATCTAAACTTTTCTCCAAAAAGTATAATTTATTTGACTCAAATCAATGACTTTGTTGGAGGGAACCAAAGAATCCTCTAACGATTTTCATTAGTTGTTATCTGAACAAAAATTAGGTAACTACTTCGGCGAGAACCAATCTCCTTAAACCCAAAGCGGACACATTTTTTGGATTAAATACTATGCACAGAACATAATTCTGCATAATAATGCAGTGTTTTTTGAGTATGTAGCATAAAATAATTTATTCAACTTCAATATTAATATAAAATACTATTCTTCTAATGAAATAAAATGATCGGTGAAAGGATATACTATTTTTGTTTGATTTTTCAGAGTATTCAACCTTTCAATATCTGAAAATGTAAAAATTTAAATCTAAGGACATCTTTTCATTTTCATATTGTGGATGGTAAATACCCAGAAAAATCATCTCATGAATCGAATTTCCTTCACAAAATCAAACTTTCAATCAATGATATACCTATACTTGACATGATTTTTTAGCTTTGTGACCTTCCACAATTTTTCTTTTTTGAAAAATGTTGACGTTTCGGAGGCTGTATCTGCCTCCGTTATCAAAACTTGCTGGAAAAACGATGAATACTGTATTTGAATTGCGGTTTGGAAATAACAAAATCTTTCTTTGATCATTTCGAGTAATATATTCATAGAAAATTTTGAAGAATGTTTCGTTGAAACGTACCAGAATGGATCCAGGTTATGGTGGAGGTATGTTGATGATGTGTTTGCTGTTTGGAATCAGAGTAGAGATGACTTGAAAGTGTTTTTAGATTACATTAATAAAAAAACAACAATAATAAATTTAATTTGAGTCTGTTAAAGAAATATCTTCTTAAATATTGATTGAAACTTTGATTTTGTGGAGGAAATCCAATTCTTGACATGATTTTTTTGGGTTTATGACCTTCCACAATCTGAAAATGAAAAAAATTTAATCCAAAGAAATCTATACAAGTGTAGAAAGGTAAATTAATTAATTTGCCCAATAAGTTACTGCGTTCACAAGACTGCTGTCTTGAAAGAAATTAATTTTTGTCAGTAACGTACCCCACACTGAATTTGCCTATCTGAAAAAACGAGATCGAATTAACAAAGAATACTTCTCTTTTTTCGGAAGCGTCAATATTTTTCAAAAAAGAGAATTTGTGGAAGGTTATAAACCCAAAAAATCATGTCAAGAATCGGATTTCCTCCACAAAATCAAACTTTCAATCAAGATATACCTATATTTATCATCCACTGATTTACCCTGTATTCAGCAGTTTATTTTGATACTGATCTTCTTTGTGATGGTTACCAAATATTATAGCCTCTGGGAACCAATTTGTTCTTCTCGCATCGACCATATCAGTTAACTCCAGGCGAGATTACCGTCCTAATATTTTTCGGCGTAAACCCGAAAAAATCGGAGAGGTATTCTCAATTCTCATTCTGTCCCCAGACTGTGACCGCCAGAGCGGTCTGTGCCTCGAACTCAAAGTAGCAGCGGCAAGATTCCGATCTAAATGTTTCACATTAACATACTGCCGCTATAAAATACTCAGTTGGCCAAGATAGTGAACCGGAGCACACAGATATATCATCACGTTCTCGTCCGAGTCAGGGAAAATTACACTTTATCGTTCCCGCGGGCCAAAACGCCTTTACCTTTGTTATGTAACCGTTTTTATTTATTGGCAAGCTAAATTTCAATACGCGGTATGATGAAATATTGGTCTGGACCGAGGCGCGATCTCTCCACGCTTCGGAGGATGTGGGAAAATTGAAAACAATTAGAGAAGTTTTATGGTGGTCGTTTGACCCGAACATGAGCAATAAGTGATTTTGAACCCGCCAACAGCAAGCATCTTTAGTTTAGTTATAGATGAATATACGGTCATCATTTTGGCCAAGCTTCAATCGGAGTACACTAAAAAAAAAAGAGGTACGTTATATCAATAAATGCCGTTTTTTACCTCTTCGTTCATTGGCAAAATACATTTTTCATCGTGGCAATGAATAAATATTCACTGACTTTTGTAGGAATTTATTGATACGACGAATTCAAGTTAATTGAGATCAAAGATGATCGTTTCTTACATTTATGAACAGTTTTCATTGCTCCTGCGGAAAAGTTTATTGAGGTGAGGAACGGGGTAAACTGAGATCAATGATGATCTAATTTCGGACCTATGACCACATTTTGCTACGGCTTTGAAAAAGATTATAGAAATGAAGAAAAAAGTAAATTGGAACAATGTATATTATTTCATGAAAAAAAATGTGGTACATACTATCAATGAATACCGTTTATTACCTTTCCGTTCATTGGCACAATTAACTTTTCATCGTGATAATAACATTAACTGATGTACGAAGGTATTTATTGATACAATGAATTCAAGTTCATTGAGATCAAAGTTGATGGTATTTTATATTTATGGTACATTTTATTGATAAATACCTCTTCGTTTATTGGCACAATACATTTTTCGTCGAGTCAATGAATGACCATTCACTGAAATATGTATTTTTTTATTGTTACAATGAATTCAAGTTTATCGAGATCAATGATGATCTATTTTCAGACCTATGAACATATTTCGTTGCGTCTATGAAAAAGATTATTGAAATGAAGAAAAAGTACATTGAAACAATGTATACTATTTTATGAATAAAATGTGGTACATTATATCAATGAATACCGTTTATTACCTTTCGGTTCATTGGCACAATACATTTTTCATCGTAACAATGATTCAAGTTCATTGAGATCAAATGTGATCTTTTTTTACATTTATGAACAGGTTTCGTTGCTGCTATGGAAAAGTTCATTGAGGTAATGAAAGGGGTACACTGAATCCATTTGAAATTGTTCATCATATCAATGAACGTAATTAATGGTCTTAGAGATGATTTTATTGTTACAATGAATCCAAGTTTATCCAAATCAATGATAATCTATTTTCAGATCTACACACAGGTTTTATTGGGGCTATGGAAAAATCATAGAAGGTGTAACGAAGTTACTAAGTCCCAGTTTTGTTAGGCAGATAGAAGCAACATTTTCCCCACCATTCTATAACTCCGTAATTAATATGTTCATGAATATAATAATAAGCCTTATGTCGAACCAAGAAATCTCGTGTTTAAATATACTCATAAATTTTGCCGGCATCTGTTCAGCCGAATCCTCGCATAGAATTCTCCGTTGCTGGCAAGTTAGCTTTAGCTGGTAGTACACAGCGCCTCCACTAGAGGGACCACTCTGCGCGACTTCGTTGTTTGCACAGAGCCGGCTCACTTAAGCAGACAGAAGCGATCGTTGAAGCATCTTCTCAGGTAGCACCGACTACAGAGACATCCGAAGATCTCCGAAAGGAGCCAGCCGAAATAAAAGATGACTTGGAGATACGCCTTCCAATCAGGATTGCGATGTTCTTATGAATGCATGTTATTTATTTTGCATATCTTTCGGAAACTCACTGTATGCTCAATATCAGTGGGAGGCCTTCATTGCATTTACGAACCATATGCAATGATTGACTAAATACCACTTATTCAAATGATAAACAAAATAATCAGTTCAATGTGTGAAAGCATCACGAGAATAAACTGAAACATAGATTTAATGTATATCATTTATTGAATCAAGGAATAACCGATACTTAATAATCACCGTTCATTGGATTGATGAAAAATATCCATCGTGGAACTAATCTGAATCATTATATCAATCATACAGCATTCATTCGAAGAATGGACAATAATAACTAATTTGATGAATACAGTTTCATCAGTTGAATGAATACAATTCATTGCTTGGGTGATTACTCTTTATTCGATTGATGAATGGAATTCATTACCATAACGAACCTATTCAATGTACTTGATCATGATATCAATGAAAGCATTCATTGATATTATTAAGATCCGTATTCATAGTATGGATAACCAGTGTACACTGACATAACGATTGCGTTCATTGGACCAATATTGATAAAAATATTCGTTGAGTCACTGAACTTTTTCATTGTATTCAGGTACCAATTTTTTTCTGTGTATACAACTGAGAGGAACCGTTGAACTGATATAATGAAACTTTGCATCTTAGATACAAATAAAAAGAATTCTGGATGTAAGAATATTTTCATTCAACTTCTTTTAATATTGTTCACTGACTGAACAGTTTTAATTTGTGGAGAAATCAAGGCTGTCTTCAAAAAACAACGAGAAAAACAATTCTTAACAGTGGGCCTGGCCACATCCGACTTCCATCACAAACTGGAATCGCAATATATTCAATTTCTTAGATATCGGAAATCTGTCAAATTTGGTTATCACATGCCCTAAAACTCACCTTTCAGGATATTTTTCTGAATTATTTTTTCTGATAAGTGCAGAAACCACATAGATGATCTCTGATTTTTTTCAGATTTTTCATTTGAAATCTGACTGATGAAAATAATATGTTTTTGTAAGGCACCTATCTATACAGAATGTGCAAAACTACCTGAGTTTGGTATTCTGTATAATGTACCTTCCAATAACATATTATTTTCATCAGTCAGATTTCAAATAAAAAATCTAAAAATCAGGGAGCATCTATGTGGTTTCTTCACTTATCAGAAAAAAAATTTAAAGAAAATCTCCCGAAATGTGAATTTTGGGGCATGGAAAAACCAAACTTGACAGATTTCCCATATCTAAGAAATGGAATATATTATGATTTCAGTTTGTGATGAAAAAAATTAAATAACCACATTAATCGTCGCTATTTTCTCTAAAAATTCATTATCTAATGTTATTTTCTTAGTTTTCCGAATAAGTCGAGAAATTCACATTATAGAATTAATGAGTAGGACGTCAAATTGCTTTCTATGCGGTGTTGCCGATTTTCTTACCACGGCTCGGGAGATTAAGTCGGCTGTGGCCTGGCAATAGTTGATTCTGACTTACAAAAGATCGAGGAGAGCTGTAAGCCGCAATATTGGTTTTGATGAGTAAAGTTCTTCAGGTAATTCAGTATATCATTGATTCATAGTTTTATAACATCTAATCATGAATTATATTTGTTTCATCCATTGAAGCTTCTTAATGGAGTTTCACATATGACGGACGAAAGTCCTAGAAACACCCTTTTCCCCGCATATAAATAAAAAATATCTCGCGAGCAGAGATTGCAGCAGGCAAGGTTTAGTGCTCTTAGAGCATGTACTGAATCAAAAGCAGTTCCACCCCTGCATGATGGTCTCGAATGCCAGGCGTGTTTGAAATGTTGAAAAATGGAGATCTTCATAAAAAGCTCGGTTAAAGCATTTCAGAAAAATGCCGACTAAAATTCTCCGAACCTGTATGAGTTTAATTGGCTCATTTCTGGGGATTAAATGTGGTATTAATTGTTATGAATGTGTATAACGGTCCGGAATTTTATGACGTAGAGTTCGGTGGTGATTATGTTTGGTATTAAAGATAACTGGTATCATTCGGTTCGATAATTTGCCACCGATTCGAAATTTTATTCGAAACTAATAGCTACCCATTCTGAAGTCCATAAAGGAAAATCGCTTAAATGGAAAAAGAGCGATTTATAATTTTATATTCATCACGTTGTTCAGAATTAGAGTTGAAAATTCATTTGCTTTGAATTCACACCAAAGGTATCAAAATAGAATTCCTTTCTCGAACGCAAAAGTATCATTTTTGCTTCGCTGAAGCTCAGCAAAAGTATCATTTCGCATTCGAAATGCGAACAACAGTTTTTCGAAAACTGCTTTGAAACTAATACGAGAATAGAAAAGTAATAAATAAATATCTGTCATAGTTAATTGACATTTCGTGACATTTCGTGTTTGAACCAAAACGAACGATCTAGTCATTGCATGACTATTGTATAACGATAGCAACGTAATAAATAATAAATAGGACGCCATTAGATATTTACGATATTAATGACGTGACGACTCATATTACGATATGTGATGGACCGTTTGTCAAACGAGGTCATTGGGCCGAGTTTGATAATCCATCGATTATCGTAATGTATAATAATAATAATAATAAAAATGGTCTTTATTTTTTTGGCGGAGTTTAGCATTTGATACTCTTCCACTCAACCAATATACATTGGTATATACATGATTAGCACATACTTAGATTTTAAGCATTTTCCTTAGAACTTACTTAAATCTATAAAAGATAGGTTTCTCATGAGATAATAAAAATAATAATAATATATGTTTATTCATCATAACTGAATGATAATGATAATGATGATAATGAAATAAACAATGGCATCACTGAAGGAGTAATCGTAGTGAATTAATCCTTGTGCGTGATATAGCCTCTAAATATAATAAAAATACTTAATATTAAAATATAAATTTGAAATAAAATAGTATAAGAGTAATATAAGAGTATAAGTATAAAACATATGGGTAGAAATTGCATCACAAAAAAAGAAAAAAATAAGATATCACAATTGGTAAAAGTGTCACTTTCAGGTAGGTTACACATAAAATGTTTGTCATAATCGGGGTCAGAGTCTCATATACACATATATCACAGTCATACGATTTTGATCCCATGTGAGTATCACATAAGATTAAATATCACAATTGGTAAAAGGGTCACATCCAGGTAGGTTTCACATAAAGTGAGTGTCATAATCGGGGTTTAGGGTCACATACACATACATTACAATATTATAAGTTTGAAGAACAATTTTTTGTTACAGTTACTACATTATTATAAGTTTGATGAACCATTTTTAGAAGGATTAAATCTATTTTTGTAATATCTGTCTATCATAGCATTTAAGCCAATTTTTAACTTTTATTTTGAAAATTTCGATGCTTCGGCTGGTTTGTATTGTTTCAGGTAATAATTCCCAAATTTTGGGACCTACAAAGCTGCAGTGCCTCTGACCCACTGTTTTAATACATTTCGGTACCACAACGCTGTTGTTTCGCCTTCTTGTATTATATGGATGATCTGGGTGCGTTATTTCAATTTTATTTTTGTAAATCCCTTGTAACATATTTTGGCAATAAAGTTGTCTAATATCAAAAATGCCGCATTCGTTATACAGATTGTCAGTCGAGTACGTCTTTCCTTTGTCAAGAATTATTTTGAGAATTTTCTTCTGCACAATATTCAGACTATTTAAATGTGTATCATTTACGCCTCCCCATCCTATAATACCGTATATAAGGTGGGATTGAATTAGGCTATAATATATAGTTTTCAAGTGAGAAATATCAAGAAATAGAGATAGCATGACATATTTAATATAATGTGGAACCAGGTGAGATCATTGTTTACCCAGAAGGATAAATTTTGTTTTACATTTGAACGCTAATAAGGACAGAGCTTTCAGTACAGTCGGATAGGAGTTGTAATCTGTATGTGATTTTTTGGTAGCGACAATTTTGGAGTAAATCTGGTTATCATTTCTTTTGTTCACTGTTTTAGCAGCTGTTCGTCAGTCGTCCCACTCCTCCACACACGGTGTCCGTCCACATTTGAATATGAAATATCCCTCAAAGCAGATCACAATCTTCGTCGGACGTTCTCCGTCCGACTGTTCTTATAAATTCGGCTCACAACGGCGCAACTTTTTTTCAGTCCCTTTCATTTAATATCTCTGATATCGTCATAATCTCTGTGGGTGTCTTTTCTCGTTCTTTGACGATGTGAACTCTGCAGCAGGCACTCTTGAAGATGGAAGAAGATAATTTCTGTCCGAATATCGCATAAATAACCATAAACTTCTGCCTCCCAGGTCCAGCGGTCATAACTGGCCTCCATATTAACATAACTCGTTCTCCTCCGGCGTATATCATCCGACTGTCATCTAAAAGTGTATGCTAATAATTTCATTCCATTGCAAATGCAGCTTTGTTTAAACTATCTCGTTCAGTATCTGCAGTAATAAATGACCTCCAGGTAATGATATAATGGCAGTTCTGCGTAATACTGTAGCCACTGCCCGGCTAACTCATTATTGGGAGGAGACGGTAATATGAATTGAATAGGGATCGCAGACTGGCCTATTAGGAGAAACTGGCCTTAGAGCTGTCTGGGAGATTAAGTAATGCCTACGAGCATCGTAATGCGAAAGTTCACACATGTTGCTTTGCGGCGGATAGTTTGATTCGGAATGTTTATGTGTGATAGTTTCCATGAAACTTGAGTTATGTTTACTAGATAGAATGTATTCAGTAGCAACAACAATGTCAGTCGGTTGAGCAGAATCATGAATATCCGAGAGGATTTATTCAAGCTTGAGATTGTTGATTGTTCGGAACTACTCAAATCTTTTGTCATCCATCAATGATTCCCATTCACAGGAGATAACTAGTGTTTATAATATATACTCCAATTCGCTGTATAATGATTCAGTTATAAAATAAAAACCCCTATTCGAAAGTAGTTTTATTCACCTTCGAAAGAAGGAAATCACAACTTTTCACTAGGTTTTATTTCAGTAGATACGACTGGATTCGGCTTTTACAGATTTTAAGGCAGTAGAAATAGACAATCAATTCATAATAATTCCGAAAGTTTTCAAACTTTGGTTAAGTAAATGGTACATCGAGAAAGCTATAAATCCCACTTTGCAACCTCTTCCGAAGTACGCAATATTTTGAAAATGGCAATTGACTTGAATTTGCTCTATACTCGTTGAGAAAATTCCAAAAGTTCTGCAAACGGAGTAGTATTGAATATATTATTTCATATCACGAATCAAGCTTGCAACCAATTCAAGTGTCAAGTGTCAAGTGTCAATTGTCTGAAATCACTCAATATGTGCAAAAAAATCCCAGAAAAAACCTCATTATCATCACTGTCTCTGTGCAATTCATAGACTTGAACAGAGTTATATCAATCAAAGAATTACTTCACCAACTACAAAATAATGGAGGAAACACGAGAGGAAACATATTTCTAAAGGTACTTTTTCACGTCAGGAAGAAGAGGAAAGAAAAGGCGGACTTCTGATGAGAATATAACAAGTCATTGCAAACCGCCTTCGTCTAGGATATACACATCAAATTCAAATTCAAAATTCTCTGTATTTTCTTTCTGATACAACATATCTGAATAAAAAAATACAAAAACATCTTTGATATAGGGTGCGTCAGACTACTTCTGTTACATGGGTACTAGGAAATTCACAGTTGAAAACCTTTTGATGGAGTGTCCTTCATACAATGAAGAAGATCTACATACAGCGTGCTTGAATAATTTTTTGAAAAACATCATGATTTGTAAAATCTGATTTCTAATCAATTTGTGTTTGTGTGTCCCTGCTGATAACTGATTTGCAGAGATTGAAAACAAAATTAAAATAATCACCAATGACTTTTGATTTCGCATATACAGATTCTGAATATACTTTGGGCGATTTTTATTTTTTCATTTATTCCTTCCTTCTTTTCAGTGCTTTCAATTTCAATTGGGTCTTGGTGGCGTTTAAGTAATGAGCCCGCTTGCTCATCCAAAGTAGGCGGGTTCGATTCACCGTCGCACCATCACCGATCTCGTGCAGGCATCAAACGTTAAAAGTTAAGAGCTGCGTCTTCCCCAGCTCGTATAAGTCTCTCGAGGAATAATTCTGAGGGTTGCTCGTAAGGGGACAGTCGGTTGACGGAAATAACAATAACAATTCATTCTTCGCCAAAAAGCTACACAACCAACCAGAGATTAGGTTTCATTCAGTTATAATTAAAATGCTTGTTGATATATCATGTCTCGAAGGCACTTTCTCGTCTCGTCTCGATCATCGAGACGAGAATTAAACAAACACTCGTCTCGATGTTTTTCTCGAAGACAATTTCTCGATTTCGATTCGAGACTCTCCAAATTTCAGGAGTCTCTAAAACAAAAATTGAATGTTATTACAAAATGCTATGTATAGATTATAACGTATAACACAAGGCCAAGGCTGTACCAGAATACAGGGTATTGACTTTGTTCTATAAAAAAATACGTTAATATACAGAGGCTATATGCTAAGAACTAAAAGCCCCGTATAACAAAAACACCGCCGATTTATTCTATTATCCATACATTTGAAATTTGACTAGGTACGAAAGTTGAAAGTTTAAAATTGTTTCTTCGTTCGTGAAAAGAAGAATGCGTACGAGCACCAGCAACAAACTCATTTTTTATAATCGAAACAGTCGAAAGGGTCGCAGAGTACTGCATAGTGAAATTTAAGCAAAAACATAAGTCTGCCATAAGAAAATCGTTAGAAGTAATATAGTCGAGAATATAGTAATAAGCTTGGACTGACATATTTAAGGAATACAATAGAAAAGAAGTTGAATTCATAACCCTTTTCCTTTATGGAATTTCTTTACCCTGAAAAATTTACAACATATATTTTTTCGAAATCAAGAAATGTCGAAATAATTTCTCGATTCTCGATCTCGAAAAATCTCGAAATCGAAACGAGACGAGACGAGACGAGACAAGACGAGACGAGACGAGAAATTTCGAATTTCGAGACTCGTGAAAGACTGATTTATTGAAGCAGATTTTTTTTATTCAATATACACTGAAAAAAATGTGGTACGTTATATCAATAAATGCCGTTTTTTACCTCTCCGTTCACTGGCAAAATACATTTTTCATCGTGGCAATGAATAAATATTCACTGACTTTTGTAGGTATTTATTGATACAACGAATTTAAGTTTATTGAGATCAAAGATGATCGTTTCTTACATTATTTATGAACAGTTTTTGTTGCTCCTGCGGAAAAGTTTATTGAGGTGAGGAAAAGGGTACACTGAGATAAATGATGATCTAATTTCAGACCTATGAACATATTTCGTTACGGCTTTGAAAAAGATTATTGAAATGAAGAAAAAAGTACATTGGAACAATGTTTATTTCCTTCATTGGCACAATTAACTTTTCATCGTGATAATAATTAAACATTCACTGATGTACGAAGGTATTTATTGATACAATGAATTCAAGTTCATTGAGATCAAAGTTGATGTTTTTTTATATTTATGAACATGTTTCGTTGCTGCTATGGAAAGGTTCATTGAGGTGAGGAATGTGGTACACTGAAACAATTTGAAATTGTTCATCACATCAATGAACATAATTCATGGTCCCAGAGATAATTTTATTGTTACAATGAATCCAAATTTATCGAAATCAATGATAATCTATTTTCAGATCTAAACACAGGTTTTATTGGTGCTATGAAAAGATCATAGAAGGTGTAACGAAGTTACTAAGTCCCAGTTTTGTTAGGCAGATAGAAGCAACATTTTCCTCCCATTCTATAACTCCGTAATTAATATGTTCATGAATATAATAATAAGCCTTATGTCGAACCAAGCCATCTCGTGTTTAAATATACTCATAAATATTGCCGGCATCTGTTCAGCCGAATCCTCTCATAGAAATCTCCTTTGCTGGCAAGTTAGCTTTAGCTGGTAGTACACAGCGCCTCCACTAGAGGGACCACTCCGCACGACTTCGTTGTTTGCACAGAGCCGGTTAACTTAAGCAGACAGAAGCGATCGTTGAAGCATCTTCTCAGGTAGCACATACTACAGACACATCCGAAGAGCTCCGAAAGGAGCCAGCCGAAATAAAAGATAACTTGGAGATACGCCTTTCAATCAGGATTGCGATGTTCTGATGAATGCATGTTAATTAGTTTGCATATCTTTCGGAAACTCACTGTATGCTCAATATCAGTGGGAGGCCTTCATTGCATTTACGAATGATATGCAATGATTGAATAAATACCACTTATTCAAATGATAAACAAAATAATTAGTTCAATGTGTGAAAGCATCACGAGAATAAACTGAAACATAGATTTAATGTATAACAATTCTTGAATCAAGTAATAACCGATACTTAATAATCACCGTTCATTGGATTGATGAAAAATATCCATCGTCGAACTAATCTGAATCATTATATCAATCATACAGCATTCATTCGAAGAATGGACAATGATAACTAATTTGATGAATACAGTTTCATCAGTTGGACGAATACAATTTATTGCTTGGGTGAACACTCTTCATTCGTTTGATGAATGGAATTCATTACCATAACGAACCTTTTTAATGTACTTGATCATGATATCAATAAAAGCATTCATTGATATTATTAAGATCCGTATTCATAGTATGGATAACCAGTGGTACATTGACATAACGATTGCGTTCATTGGACCAATATTGATAGAAATATTCATCGAGTCACTGAACTTTTTCATTGTATTCAGGTACCAATTTTTTTCTGTGTACCTAATACATAGCATGACTACATTTTGGGAGAATTCAATCCCACTCTTGACAGCAATTATTGGTTGGGTAAAAATGGTGGAAACGTAAAACAGTCACTAGTATTGCGAAGAACTTTCCATGTATTCCTCCGAAACATCACAGGTTAGATCTCATAAGGGAATTGAACATTCCCAATCAAGAAGGTGTAGCCAGTATGAGGTTTCCACGGTAAGCCAATTCAAATAAATACCAGTACTTTCCCATTCGAATGAGATTCAATTCAAATACACCTCTGCGTGACATCAATCCCGATTAAATTCCGTAAAATATAGATCGGCAAGTGATAAATCTTTATTCAGCAACTTGAACGTTTCGGTGGGTTTAAGTGAATTAGGTCAGTCCCCATCCGTGCAATCGATCTCTGTGATCCTGCGAGTCCTGCGGGCATTATACATTCGGAAGAAAGACTTCCAACGGAGACTCGAATGTTTTGGTTCGGAAACAAAACAGGATCGGAGTGGGACGAAACGTCAGACAACTGAAGTGAACCTGAGGACGACGTCTGTGTTAGTTATCTGGATTGGAAGTCGGGTGTCTTTGACTGAGTCTTCAATTTGAACCAGTGCGAATTCAGAATAGCAGTTCTTCCTATACTCTAGTTCGTAAACTGTAGATAGTGACTCATCCGTTGTATACGGTTCATAATTCATATAAAGCAGCTAGGTATTCAGGCTTCAAATCAGGGTTTACTTTGTCACTTTCTTACATCTCCTCAGCATTTTAAAATCCCGTCAAATCCTGAAAATGTTTGATGAGTCACTATCTACACTTTACGAACTAGAGTATGGTGCAGGTTATGAACAGAATTGGAGTGAATGAAATCTTTCTTGGAAGTGAAGGTCCTTCTATACTGATAATTCCGTTTGTCAAGTAAGTATACCTATCATTGAATCGATCATATCAATGAATTTTCTCACTTCCTCACAACAATTTTTTGTGGACTTGTAGGATTTTCGAATAATGTTAGTGTTAGTGTTCCTATCATCAACTTTTCTTCATGTCTTACAATCACAGTTTTTGGAATCATCTGATTATCCACGGTGGCTCTTTTGATTTGATCAACTTTCTCAAACTTCTTTGAAAAAATGCCTTTGCTTCCATAATACCTATATCTCTCTTTTTGAAAAAACCTTCTATGAAGATAATAGAACTGAAGATTGCTAAAAAGTAATAGAAAACGATGGAGAATAAACAGTTGCCCTGCAGTAAGATTAATACTTATGAAAATCTCAAGTCATCGTTTTCCTTTGAACAAAGTTTGAAATCTGATCGAATTCCAAAAGCAACAAAACGTAAATTTTTGTATATGCAACATTTATTAAAAATGTAGCGAATGTTCAAATTCAATAATACTTTCCTTCATATCGACTCTCAATGAAAAATACACGAGAGAGTACACGTTGAAATAACTGAAACAATATGAGTATCAAATGATGAAATTGAAAATTAACAAAAACTCATCAAATTCGCATATCGAAAAATATAACTATCAATTGATGTTCCAAAATTCCCAAAGCGGCTATGCTCGAATATGCGTGACAGAATTTCTCTGTTCATTTATTCACTCGTTTATTCATTTGAATTTTAGTTCGAAATGTAGTGTAATCATACAAAATTTGCACTAGAGGAAAATCATACATCTACAGCATTTCACAACTAGACTCAACTGAAAAATTCGTTAACCGTATTGCTCAAATTCATGCAACTGAGAAAATATTTCTGATATGATTCGGGAAAACTTATAAGTTTGATATTTTTCCAAATTGGATGAGTTTCAAATAGGCACAATAAGAGTCGAGTGAACAACTGGAAAGCAACAAACTGATGTTGACTATTTCACTCATCTTAAAATTCTCACCTAATCTGACCAATCCTCGGACCAATCGGAAGCCAAAGACAACTCGTGTTATCGCGATAACACGAGCTGTCTTTCAATTCTGATTGGAGGATCAGCATCGGTATTTTCAGCGACGTAACCATGACGAAATGAATACGTTTGACAGTTCGATCAATAATAAATATAGCTGGATATGTCAGAATGAGTCGCTTCACTGCAAATTCAAATGAAGTTATGAAACTAAACATTATAATATTGACGATTTTAATCATTTGTTTATGACTGTCATACGATGTTCGTATTTATATTACTTAATGAAGAAACTTTATTCGTGAAAAAGTCTAATAAAATTTAACTCTTGATTGAATTTATCTCATGAGTCTGTCTTTTATTTCTGAACTCAACTGAATTGTTTTGAGAAAACACCACGAGTCCGCAGGACGAGTGGTGTTTTCACGAAGCATTTCAGTTTCGTTCAGAAATAAATCGACAGGCTTATCGCGAAGTCGGATAAGTCGGATATAGAGCGTGTCCCTAGACTTGTGGGACAGTACAATATATCTTGAACCAAGAAGAATTTTTAAATAATATAATGTATAAAATATGGATTCATATCATATAGATATACGACATTATGAAAGCTATCTTACGGAATTACTTTTTTATACGAGGGGCTCAAGAAAGGCTCAATGAAGGCACACGAAATCAAACAGTTTTTTGTTTTTTAATGGAATACCCCATATATTTAAACATACATGATTTATTCGTTTTTCATTCTGGAAAATTCGACAAGACGTTGTCAAGTTATACCCTGCTTCATTACCTATATCACCAAGAATTTATGGAAGAATTCAAGATTATTAATAGTCCATGGCATATTCTGTTATGAAAAATATTCATCTCGTTTCTATGTTATTCAAGGTAGTCAGAGAAATAATATGATTTTAATGAAATTCTGATTATCAAAAGTTTTTTAGTGCACCTTACAATATGTATGATTTTATATATCCCGTTGGTGGTTTGATTGCTAATGGTCTATAGTTATGAAAGAGTGATTTGAATACCATCACCATCAAATGTAAATAAAATAAAATATTACCAAACACATGTCCAATATTAGTTATTTTAGATAACTTATGGAAAAAATTTTGGATTGAAAAAAATGTATGCAACAAAAGAAAAGTTCGGGTGTTTTTTGGAAAGATAAATGACAATTATTAACATAAATGCACTACAATAATAATCACCGTCATTGAAACGAAGGAACAGTTTCAAAATTTCAAAATTTCATAAAACTTTGGAATTAATGCATTGTTTCCTTTGGAAACCGCACAGAAACGTGCTTTCAGCATGATGGAGCACCACTAAAACTGCTGGGATCGTGGGAGATCATTTGAACGTTGTTTTTCGTCAAAGATTGTTTGGACCAAATGGACCAATGAAATAACCGGATCGTTCGCCAGACTCGGCCACTATAGATTTTTTTTTGCGGAATAAGAAGAGTATACTACTATTTATATAAAGTACTTATTCCTATCACCGCAAATGTTGCAAAACGTTACAAGAAATCATGACATATTTTTTATGTATTATGCAGTAAACGAAAGGCAATTTGAACCTTTATATCTATATTATTGTACCTAGTAATATGTTTTGTTTGGACTGCTTGTCAAGTAGTCAAGAGCAATTTAACAAGTTGTTTAGTGATTTTTTTTTTATTTGCTGATGATGGAATTCTATTTGAGAAATAGCAGTTGTCAGCGTTTCTTTATGGAGACTATTCCGTTTTTAGGTGATTTTTGATGATTATTGGAATATATAGGAGCTGCAATTACATGAGAACCTGAGTTTTCAAATGTATCGCACTTTGAAGCTTCCTCTGGTAACTTCTGTCGCTTGTCAGTTGTGATTATTTATTTTTGAATTTCATGGCCAACTTTTTTCGATTAAACAATCAAATGAATCTCCGCCATTTTTCAACCGATTTTCAGTATTGCAGAACAATGCTATCACAAATCGCGTGTTCTTTCGAATAATAAAAAAAAAATTGCAGGGTGTCGTTTGAAAGGAAAAGTAGTGAACTTTCATTGGTGACGTCAAAAATTGTGAATAACTTGATATGAAATCATAATATTTAAACACTCCTATATATTGGTCAAATACATAATCAACAATCCCACTGGGCTACGAACTCATTGTTTATCTACTGTGGGTTATTTAATAATTATTGACATTCCTATTATTATTTCCATCATTCACATACATCCAAGGATTTCTACAATTGATTCTCTGAACGCAATTTCAACCAGTATAACGGATATCCTCACTAGACGCAGATAAAAACTAGACAATAACGGAATTATTTTCATTATGGCAAACAGCGTGAAAAACAAAGTCCAACTCTGGAAGAAAAGTATGACATAAGAAGCAGCCAGCTTGACGATGTGAATCTCGCGGCGTCTTTTGTTTTCTGTAGGTAGTATCTAAGATCGCGGTTGACATAGCAAAACGTTCCGCTGAAAATTCCGCACCAAAAACCTGGAGTTGCTTTCTGAGATTTCCACGATAGGATAAATGGGCAATTCGAGAGAAATGATGATCGCTTTCTGTGATTGATAAGAAGGATTAAGGAGTTGGTTATAAATGTAACTGTTTGGGGAGAAAGAAAATGGATTGTTATTTGGGGGAACTGATCGCTTTTCAAGAGTTATATTACGTCTCAGTTTCACGGAAGTCCTGAGAAATCAGTGAAACACCTTACTAAAATGTGACATGATATATGAAAAGAAGGAAAACTTTGTAAGGCTTGTTCACAGCAGAATATACTTGACTGTTAACACCTAGTGCCAAACTGAATGAAATAAAATGAAGTGTTCGATATTCAGAAATAAATATTATTAAGTGTTATTGTGCTGAGGTTAGACAATGGGACAATAGAAACATTGCAAACTTAATCTTTCCGCATCACGTAGACAATAAAAAATTAATATCAGATACAATTTCATCACAATTAATTCACATAGGTCGAATATAATGTAACATCCTTGTATCATTATTTCCGGTATTTCCCGGTCGCATCAAGTTTTAGATAAACTTATTTCCTCTTGATGAATTCACATGGGTCGAATATAATGTTATACTTTCTTGTAACATTTCTGAGAATGGTGCTGTTTGAAAATCAGTAGACAAAATAGGGCTAGAAAATTGAGAAATTGTATTGCTTCTCGTACTCATCAAGTTTTGAAGGCGGTTACATGATCTCATCCCAACCAGTTCACATGAGGAGAAAGATGGGTGATCGTGATATGATTTTGGCGAGGGGAAATAACTCGTTCATTAGGTGTACATCATAATATTTTCATTACTTCATTACTCATTTTGTCTCGAGCTAGACCGCTTGGCCATTACAGATTTACGATTGAAAACGTTTACATGAATAATTTACGCTATTCAAAATAGTCAAATCGTATATCATACCCCTTCAATAATTTTTCAGAGAAAAACCTGGCCCATAGAACTTTTTCAATTGTTTTTCATCACAAGTAATTATTCGTTAGGTGTACAAAAACTGACTAGTTGTTTCCCCTTCGGATTTTGGTTTCGGTGCGTTTCGGAGACGATTTCAATATTTTCTTCTGAAATTTCCTCCACCACAATCGGCCATATGAGTGAGATATCAGGTATTAAATCCTCAGTTTTCAAACTTGCGAAAGTTAGATAATGAAAAATGTTTGCAACTTAATTCGAGTGTATTGTGATTTTTGCGCCATAGTAAGCGAGAAATATTGAAACTCCTTGTACTTATATCACTCGAAAGTTATTAAAAGGTTGAAAATTCTAGCGTTTCAATCATTCGAAAATTTCAGCAGGAAAAAAGTTACGAGACGGCTATGCCAGCTTAAGCGTTAAGCTAGCATAACCCCAGTTTTTTCGGATCAGCTTGAGTTTGAAAGTTGAGAGTTGTGTCACTCGAATGTTATTAAACAGTAAGAAATTCTAGCGTTCAAATCATCCAAAAATTGTCAGCAGGAAAAAAGTTACGAGACGGCTGTACCAGCTTAAGGGTTATGCTAGCACAACCCCGTTTTCTCCGAAACGGATTGAGTAAGCAAATTGAGATTTGTGTTGAAAAAATAGTCATTAATTAGATGGAAAATATGGCACTTGTTTTTTTCGATTGTGCTGAAACGGCTGTGCCAGCTTTACATACGTCTAGTATATAAGACATGTAACAACCAACCCCGGTCTTGCCTAAGCTTCTAGGTGAATTAATCGGATACATTAGATATCTAGAATTCTATTTCTTCTATATAACGTAAAAAAGAGTATACCGGAGGTTTTTCGCCTAAATTTTTTTATTGAATTTTTTGTGAATAATTAATTAATTTTTGATAGATATACCAATTAATATTTTAGTAATATGGCATGCATAAGTCAGTCATTAGTACTTTTATAGCTTCGAGTACCCCTATATAAGTAGTTCGACTTCCTCCATTTTCAAATGATTTCCATAATAGGAGTTCTCTTCCGTTCATGGCCACCTGCCATTGGCTCATCTGAATAGGTGGAGCTGAATAATCAAAATACCGGTATAATTAATTTCTTAATGTCTGTGGGAAGTTTCACAAATTTCATCGTTGTTAATATTTTGAAATGCTACTTGGTTTTGATAACCGTTCACCGCCATAATTCATTAGTCTGTTACCGTGATAAAAATTGTGTGTTACGGATTAGCAACGGTTAGTTTCCACTCAAGTTCCCACTCTGAACTCATATTTTTTATTCGTCGTTTTGCCCACTTTGGTGGGAAACTTTCAACTCTGACGATATTGATTTGTATCGGATGGTTTTGTGTGGACGGAACGGCCTTGGGAATTTGTGTTTCGGTGAACTTTAGTTATTCAATTATTCTATGCTTATACAGACTGATATCTTCGAGATCTCCGGTTATATCTGAAGACTGCCACTAATTACCCACCAATGTAAATCCAAACGATTATTTAATCATTTATTTATTAAGAGTTTTAGATGATATAACGCATGATCTTTTACATGCATTGGGATTTATTACTTATTTGCGAAGATTTTGTATACATACCGAGATACATACCTGGATATGTTAATAATTCACAAACTATTCATACCTAAAACATTAAAGCTCGTCTTTGTAAAAACTGTGGAAATTGGAGTTCATTAGAAGCACGGAACAGTTATTATTGTCAATATTTCACTCTTGGTGTCACCAATTTTACGTGAAAATGACATATATGAAAATCAATGAAACAAATCAACTATCATGAAAGTATGATGATTTTGTTACGTCAATATATACTTAACAAAATCATAGTTATTTAGGAAAACATGTCATTTCAGGTAATGGAAGGAAAATTATTTTGTGTCGTTTGAACTTTAGGTAAACATCGTTACAATGATAAATGGTTTTGTTTGGACAGATAATATTGTTCGGAAAGAAAATTACATATACTGAACATGAATATAAAACATGTTTAATGACTCCCTTATTTCTCTTGATATTCAAAGGTAAAGTAGGTATATACAAATCAGTAAAACGCAAAGTCGTCTCCACAATTTAATTTCCCATCTAGTTCAAAAGGAAGTTGAAACGGTGAATGACCGCTATCAATCAGATAGCCATCAAAAAGTAGAAGTAGAACATGTTTCGGTCCTATATAGAACCATCATCAGCTATTCAAGAAAATTCTACAATAAAAGAAAGACTATGTACTAAAGACAACAGGCTAATATAAGGCTATACTTATTTTCTTCTCCATGTAAGTACTTATTTTCTTCTCCATGTAAGTATAGCCTTATATTAGCCTGTTGTCTTTAGTACATAGTCTTTCTTTTATTGTAGAATTTTCTTGAATAGCTGATGATGGTTCTATATAGGACCGAAACATGTTCTACTTCTACTTTTTGATGGCTATCTGATTGATAGCGGTCATTCACCGTTTCAACTTCCTTTTGAACTAGATGGGAAATTAAATTGTGGAGACGACTTTGCGTTTTACTGATTTGTATATCCATACCACTCCACTTTGAGACATAATGGACTTCTACCACAGGTTAAAGTAGGTATACTAGATAAATACTCTGAAAATCTTAAAGAATAAAGTTTTTAGACCGATGGATTTCCTGATGCCAAGAAAAAGGAATCATACACAGTCGAGATACTTCAGTTGATTATAAAAGACGGATATCCAAATCAGAGGTCATATAAAGACATTAAAAGAACTGCAGTTGACAACATGAAAACAACTGCTTGCTTATGTCTCACATATTTGGCAGCAGTCTATCGAAAAATATGGTAAAACTCTGGCCATTGCACTAGATATCTCCAAGGCATTTGATCGCGTTTGGCATCAAGGACTCATGGCCAAACTTTCATCCTATTGCTTGCATTTCCAGTTGTGTTCCTTACTATCTAGCTTTCTATGTCAATCCAATCTCTCCACGTGGTGTTCAATGGAGTATCATGTGATACTCTGCTAATGAATGCTGGTGTTCCGCAGGGATCCATTCTAGCACCAACACTGTTCCTTCTTCACATCAATAGCTTGCTGGATATGAGGTCCAGTGAACAGCTTTGCAGATGATAGTACCCTTCATACCGCTTTCTCTTCCAAAGCTCCGATAAGAGCCAGTGAATGCAGAAATGAAAGGGGAAGAATCCAAAAGGCAAAATTCTAGAATGAGGATCCAAGAATTTGGTGGAACTCAATGCGAATGAAACCCATCACAGTAGCCAGCGTAACTATATCAGGAGAATCTATACCAATGAAATCTTCCATTTCAATACTCGGTATTACCATCAGCAGTACCCTCTCATGGGAGAACCATGTGAGGTGTATTGCCAAGAATGCCTTTCAAAAACTCGATTTTCTGTTTCGCGCCAAGAAGTATTTTACTTCTCGTCAACTGATTATGATTTTTAAGGCACATATTCGACCTGAATGCAACACCCAAACTCACATTGAAACTTTTAGATTCGGTCCAAAAGAGAGCCATTCTTCTCGTCGGTGATACTTCGCTCATAAGCTCCCTTACTTCTCTGGAACATCGCAGAAAGATTGGCGATCTGTCTTTGTTTTACAGATATTTTCATGGACGATGCTCTTCCGAATCATCGAGATTGACCCGTCAAGTTCAGCCCTCACATCCATATGCCGTCGCTTTGGAGACATGATGCACAACTGCTTCCCAGGGCTTGTTTTTCCACAGAACCGCAAAGCTTTGGAACTCGCTGCCTCGGGAGGTGATGTTTCCTGAGGCATACAGCCTTCAGACATTCATGAAGAACACCTACTTTTCCTTGGCTCTCATGATGTTCTTCGAACAATACAGGATTTTCCTTTTCGTGGGAACCAGAATTGAAAAAAAAATCTGTGAGAAATTATGAAAGATTTATTATCTATGAAGTTATTAACCAGGAATGTTGGTCATTGGTTACTTTGGACGAAATTCAGTGTCGCTTGAGATGATTTATGAGGCCAATGATTAGAGGCAACAATCTCAAGGCCAATCTACAGAGGGCCACATAGTACAAACTCAGCAAAATACATCCTGTATTATGAAACGAAAGAAGACACAGACTGGCAGACATTGAAGCTAAAGTGAAGAGTTCGAAATCAACTGTGAGAATGCAAAACTTACCCTTGGAACTGACCAAAAGAAAGCAAGTTGTTCTCAAACGTCTCCGAATTCACCACACAGAAATGTGTCACCAATATTAAAAAAAGGAAATCCACAAATTCTGGAAAATTATCGACCGATCACTATTTCCCCAGTGTTTTCAAAAATCTTTGAATATGCGATATTGGAACAACTGATAAGTTTTATGGAAAAAAACAACACAATTGTAGAAAATCAACATGGTTTTCGTAAGGCACATTCCACAATCACAGCTATTCACAGCTTCTATGAAAAAAATTTATATTCCCTGGAGGCAGGCGAAGGAGCGGTTGGAGTGTTCTGCGACCTCAGCCGTGCCTTTGACTGTGTCCAGCATGACATTTTATTAGATAAATTATATAAATACGGAATCCGTGGTAAACTTCACGAATGGTTCTCTTCCTACCTCGATGGACAATTTCAGAGAATAAAAGTAAATGGTGTCGATAACAATAAGAAAATTAACTATTTTTCTAGTAAACTCCCAATGAGAATTGGAGTCCCGCAGGGCTCAGTGTTAGGGCCTATTTTGTTCACACTGTATATCAATGAATTACCCCTGATCCTTCCGAATGCTTTCACTTGTTTGTATGCGGATGATTCTACTCTATTATTCACAGGTAAATCTGAGATAGAAATTCAAAACAAAATAGGAACTAGTGTTCAAACACTCTCTAAGTGGTCATATGATAACTCCCTGTTTTTAAACACTACTAAAACCAATTATATAACGTTTCACACCAGGCAGAACAAAAACATCCCTACAGTAGAAATAATAATAGATGATCACACTATCGAAAATGTTGAATGCTCCAAGTTCTTAGGTATTAGACTTGATCACCATCTATCTTTCAAATCACATTGTGAATCTTTAGCCAATACTCTGAGTACCAAGTGTTTTCAACTGAGATCTCTCAAATCAATTCTAGACATATGCGGGCTCCTACTTTTCTACTTCGGGGAAATTCAGTCTAGAATGTCATATGGAATCACCATCTGGGGAAACTCACCTGGGGTTCATAATGTTTTTATGGTGCAGAAAAGGATTGTACGATGTTTAGCTAATGCTCCAAATGGTACGTCATGCCGCGAATTATTCAAACACTATGGGATTCTTCCTCTATGTGGACTATATATACTGGAACTTTTATCATATATACATAATCGTCGCGAAATTTTCGTTAAGAATAATTCAATTCATGATCACCATACAAGATTAAAAAACAGTTTTCACTTACCTAACGTTCGCCTAACAATGTCCCAAAAATCATCCGACATATTGGGACTCAAATTATACAATGCCCTTCCCCATGACTTAAAATTATTGGATAGCCTACATAAATTCAAGAAGAGAACAAAATTACTTCTCCTTCACCTCTGTCCCTATAATATAAATGAGTTTTATGACAATTTTCGATAAACTCGAACTTGTTTTGTAAATCTTTTATGTTGTACGTGTATTGTACATATTTGTTATAGCTGACTTGTCTGATAGCTCAATGGATGAAATAAAATTGAATTGAAATTGAATTGAATTGAAATAATACACTTCTACCTGCTTCTACATGTCAAACACTACTGAAAGTTAGAATGTCTGAATTATTTCCAGAACCAGAAGACAACATAATATAACTGGAGAAATGAATGAATGAGAGAGTGCGAAGATAGATACATGTTCAGTGACCTGGTATAGCATTTCTGAATGCCACATTATCAATGATGTTTTAAGAGCGATGAATACGCGGACCATGACATGATAGTTGATGCCGCAAAAATATATTTGTCAAGAAAAGCTTAAACGAATACATAATGACTCAATCGTAGAGTGAGGTGAATACATTAATAAAAGATAAATGTATTAATAAAGTTTGTCCATTGATTCATTACATCCATAAAAAGTGGCTTATTTGCAATTAGATAGCTACTAACCTGAAAATACACTTGTCCATGATCCACCCATCCGACAACCATATCTGATCCAGCCATCCTTCCGTCCTTGGAAAATCCGAAACCAACATATCCGAGCGTCCTCACTTGTAATTCGAACGTGATGTCTTGCGGCCCGGGGCCCAGAGACCACAACAAGCGATAATCCGGGCTGAGATAGGCTGAATGGGCCCATCTCGCGCAGTTCGAGATGTTCACTATACACAACACACAGAACACTGAAATCAACTTCGAAAGGGGCTCCATCGTTGGTACTGGGCGGCTGTTAGGCAACAGAGACCATTATCTGAAAAAGAAAGAAATTGTTTAGTCAACAAGAAAGAATAAGTGTTGTTTCTTTGGAATAGCAATTGCATTTCATGGTTATTTCTGTATCGGTTACAGTATCGTAGGAAGTCAAAGCGGAAACCCTCTTTCTATTACCAATATAGGAGAATAGTAGGTCTCATTCAAAACAAATAACAAGTATTTCAAAAATGTTATAAAAATAGGGCTAATCACATAATGATGACTTCAATATTGTTCAAAATAAAGGATCAATTAATTTGTTCATTTTTTAATCAAGTATCTGGAAAATCATCACATGGTGTCGAATGAAAGGATCCTAATCCACCAAGAAATTACTACAAAAAACCCATTCACTGCAAATTAACTGTGGGACTGGTTGAGATGAGGTAATTAAAAACTCATTTTCCATAATGTGGGTTTCGGAAGAAAGCCTGAATGAATAGTTTGGAAGTTTGTTCTACCCGATTTCAAAAAGATGACGTGAAGTTCATACGGGGTATATTAGGATACCTCAAAAAATTTAGATCCTTTAGATCCTTCGGAACGAAGTTTAAATAGGCCTGAAGAACTAAATCGGGAGTAGTAAAAAAAATTGATGTGATTTGAACGGTCAGCTAAATATTGAAGTTTTGGTCAACCTAAAAAATGTATCTATCAGCAAATATTAGTGTTTCACGAGACGAGAAATCTCGTCTCGAAGGCACTTTCTCGTCTCGTCTCGATCATCGAGACGAGAAATAAACAAACTCTCGTCTCGATGTTTTTCTCGAAGACAATTTCTCGATCTCGATTCGAGACTCTCGATATTTCGAGAGTCTCGAAAATAAAAACTGAATGTTATTATAAAATGCTATGTATAGGTTATAACGTATAACACAAGGCCAAGGCTGCACCAAAATACAGGGTATTAAATTTTTTCTATAAAAAAAATTAAGTTAAAATACAGAGGCTATATGCAATGAACTAAAAGCCACGTATAACAAAAAAACCGCCGAGTATCACCACAAAAATAAACAATATTGTTCCAAAAAAATGAATATCAAACGAATCCTTGATGTTTCAATTTAATCTTTTATCCATACATTTAAAATTTACCTAGGTACGAAAGGTGAAAGTTTAAAATTGAAAAGAATGAAAAAATATCTAAGTATTTTGTGTGAAAATAATGATGACTTAAAGGATTATCATATTTCGTCTCAAGACTGGGAGCTATTAAGCCGAATTTTTGATTATTTAAAAGTTTTTAAAACTTTATCGGATTGTCTACAAGGCGAAATATACTGTACATTACCTATGGTCGTCTTAGGAATTAATATGCTTCTAGATAAATTGGAAACCTGGGCTTTTGAGCTAGACGAATGCCCAAATAGAAATACAACCGACGAACAAGTTATAGAAGCTCTTCAAGCAGCAAGGAATAAAATCGTCAAACACTATTCAAAAACCAATTGGATATATTGTGTTGCATTAATATTGGATCCACGACATAAGACCGAAACATTCAACTTGACGAATTGGGGAAGAGATTTGAAGCAACAAGCAATATCTAAATTCGAAAACTTGTATAAAGAAGTTTATTACGTAAATTATGTTGTTACTGCCAATAACGATTTTTCTTCAACATCGCATCCTTGTACTGATGACAATACCGACGATTTTCATTTGCAAAGTTTATTTGAAAAAAGCAACGGCAATAGAGAGCATGACTGGAGAAAAGAACTAGATGAATATTGTTTGTCTAAGAGAGCTGAAGGGAATCAAGATATTTTAGAGTGGTGGAGAAAAAACGAGGCCATATATCCGACTTTATCAAAGATGGCTCGTGATTTTTTAAGTATACAAGCTACTTCAGTGCCGGCAGAAAGACTTTTTTCAAAAGCAACACTAACCATTAGTAAAGAACGAAGCCGATTAACTGGAGAATCGGCTCAACTTTTACTGTGTTTGAATTCTTGGCTATGTAACAAAGATATATTTACAAGTGTATAAACAACAATTTTGTTATCTGTTAGAAAACTTTGTGTATTTTTCATTCATTTTCTTATGTTTTGTTAATTTTTGAGTATTTAAATTTAGTTTTCGTGTTAATCGTGTTTAATAGTTTTTAAGACGTTTGAGCTCTTTAAGAATATGAAAATATTCATTTTTACCTTTGTCCTTTTTATTTGATTTGTTTTCTTTGTGATTTTTTTTTGGTTTGTTATGTTCTTATGTTTAAAATGAATTAAAACTATTTCTTAGCATAGTTTTTTATTTTCTCTTTTCTGGCGTATTTAGAGCTGTGAGTTATTGCAGCACATATATTTTTTCGAGATCGAGAAATCTCGAAATAATTTCTCGATCTCGAAAAATCTTGAAGTGGGTTTTCTCGATCTCGTCTCGAAAAACCCCATTAGTCTCGTCTCGATCTCGTCTCGAAATCGAGACGAGACGAGACGAGAAATCTCGAATTTCGAGAGTCTCGTGAAAGACTAGCAAATATATAAAAAATTATAATTACCTAATTCGGTTGTGGATATTGTGCTGGTAAGAAGAAGGCATTTTCAAACCCCTAAAATGCCACCTTCTTTTCACCATTTTACAGGCTTATAAACATTATAGCTTGTACATAAATGCATATTATATTTGTGCTAACCAGTTGTGAAATTTTGCTGACCAAGTAAACTTTTGTATTATGACTCATTTATTTTGACAACACATACATATCAAGCCGACCACGTTTGAACTCATTGTCTAATAATACTTCTTTAATTTGTTAAAAAAGAATGGGGTTTGATTTTGTTTTGTACCGCCGCGCCGGCCAAACCTAATACGACGTCCAAATGAATTATTAGTTATTTTTTTTGCTGACACTATAAGTATTTACATGGCGAATCATTCATTCACTTCACTCGAAAAAAAAACAACAGCAAACTCCATCTTTCCTTTGTGGTCCTTTTTTTTAGCCTGCTATGCAGTGTCAAAATTAGTCAAAGTTACCAATAAAGAATAGTGGAGATTCTAAAAAACTTGAGAAACGGTCGATTTCTAGTCAATGATATACATCACTGTTGATGGACTGGACACGAAACAACATTCAATAGGTCAGCTGGTAATCCACAAGGAAAAAAAACAATTGAATTCCATCCCAACACACGAATAATCCCCCTTTATCTTCCAAATCCAGGAGTACATCAAATCATCTGTCTAGCATCCAGTTATCCAAACTTTACCTTCATCACGGTAATTGACAGTTTGTGAATCCTAAACTGAGAAATTATTTTCCAATTCCCGGCTCTGCCAGGCTGTCAGCCAGCCGTCACAATCGATAGTTATTCCACTACGTTTCGTACTTCAAATAAATGCTGACACAACTCCAACATAACTCCCACATAACTCCGCACAATTGCCGTTATCGACGCCGATATGCAGTTTGTGCGATTCATGCGAAACGTTTCCATTTTGGTAGGATCATCAACGGAAAAATTGATGGCAATAACAAGCAGCTTGTTTAAAATTGACTCAATAGAAGCGTATATAGTGGTTGTTGATGAAAGCAATTAATTTTTGTAATATTCGAAAAAAATGTATAATCTTTCACTGGGATATCAAATATGGAGTTTGACGAAAAGGAATAGCATAAAGTAAAGAAAACATTGAAGGTTAGAATAAAATTGTTGTTTCAATAGGCCCAAAACATTATTCAATTAGTTCAACAACAAAATAAGAAACATATTTCCATACCGGACCTGACCGCTCGTTATTAGGAGTGTGGAGTAAGGTATGGATAATGCATGACAGACTCAGATCATATTGCTATACCGTTAGGATGCGTCTAGAATGGCAACGGGATCCAAGAATCAACCAGAACCTTCCTCTGTTAAGCAGAAGATCGTTTGAGAGAATAATCTCTAATATATATATAGCAGCGCTAGCCGGACGGAGAGATAGTAAAATAGTAAGGTAAGGAGTGAATACATAATCGAACTTGCCCTAGAAAACAAAAATAGTTATGATACTATTGAAAATAAAGTAACAAAATAGAGTTGAGTACATTTTCATAACAATTGGTGTTGGAAGTAGGATTTTTTTAAGTAAATAGTGTTCGCGTGAAAATAGGCGGTGACCCGGTAAAAAGTGTTCGCGTGAAACAAACAATAGTCTGGTGGAAACAAGTTTTGTCGAGGGAAATTCAACAAACCGATAAAATTTTATGTAAAATAGAATGACACCTCGTCGAGCACCTCGTTCAAAGACAAAATGTTGCCAAGGAGTACGTCTGGTCTATTTCAAGGTCACGGAATTGAAAATGGATCTTGGGGAAGGAGATAGAAACCAAACAACATAAAACTCGAATGGCCTGAAACAATAACTTTGGGGTGTGGTTACAATAAAGAATAGGAACCGTCAAGTCAGTGATGGGGAAAATCAAAGACGAAATCGGTAAAGAAATAGGAAAATTGGAGGAAACAATCAGTGATATAATCGAAGACGGAAACGAGGCGGAAATCAACAAAACTCCATGGGCAAACCACCGCTGACAATTTGAAGCTGCTGCCAAAGCAAATGATTGGAATACAGGGGAAAACGCCATCGCATTAACACTAGCATTGCGTAGAGAACCGTCTCTATTTTAAATATTTCATACAATGTATGGAATATTGGATGGAAATCATTAGATAAGACCAGAAGAGACCGTGAAGTCCAATGGTTCATATGAAAAATGTGAAAAATTAAAAAAGAAACTGGTTTTGGCCTCCGGGTAATATTGGAAATCATCGGCCGCTATATTCGGCCGCCGTCTTCACACCCTTCACTCACCAGGGGAGCTACGGAATCCAGCACGAAGGCATTCAATTTAATTATCAGATTGATTATGGCAATCATGTGAACTGCTGAAAAGTATATAATAGTGTTTGTTGTAATAGAAACAATAGAATATAATATATCAAGAACAGTAAAGCGGTGTTTACATTGGTATAGTAAATGGGTTAGTCGCTTGTACCAGTAGCTTGCAAGAAAGATACTAATCCAATGTGAACAGGTAAGATAAGTACTTGTACAAGTAGCGAGGACAGAAAAGTGAATAGCCGGCCCATCTATTTACTTACCTACTAGCCTTCCCGAGAAATTCGCACTGACCCGGCGATAAACTCATCAACTAGCCGTGTGTAGACGGGATCGGACAAGTTTAGTATAGTATTGAAGATCGGAACAGTGCCGTTGTTTCTTTATTTCGATTAGATGAAATTAATGTGGAAAGTGTCACTTATATTAATTAATTGGTTAATAGAGATGTTGGAGGTTCTGAAGCTATTTCCTGTTGCTGAAAAGTTGAGCGTAATTTCTAGTTCAATTCGTGCCGGTACCGCGTCCCTCAGAAGCGTGTCATTTCTGTGAATTTTAGGCAAGACCATGACCAGCAAATTTTCAAATTAATCGGGTGACAATCTAAGACATAACCTATATTCTTCAGGATCGTCGGAACGAAGTTCTTTTGAAGAGTAGATGCACCTCTGGCACTTCACCTGTCAATCCATTTGCGAATCCGTAACCTTCTAGGACGGCATTTTTTTCCTTTATCAAGCTATTGATTTCTTCAGTCATAATGGCCGAAATTGGCAACAAAACCATTATAACTCGATTTTTATTCAGAATTTTTGATTTGAACAAAGTACGACTATGCCAAGATTTCATCTTTCCACGTCAACTGAACGTTGGGAACTGGCAACTACTTTAAATGTAAACACCTACTACTTTCCATCAGAGCAAGTGAACTATTCCGGGTAACCGGGTAACTATACCAATGTATACGCGCCTTAAGAATAGTTTGTAGAGCCGCGTCTCGATTTTTCGAGGCAGCCTCGCGCGGCGGCCTCGAGAAGCATGCTTCGCAAAATCGATACCTGCCTCGCGTCCAAAGCTGCCTCATGTTGAGGCAGCCTCGAGGTGAGCCATCGACAGTCGGTTTCAGGTCGTTCTCAAAGACGCCTCGACACTCCCGTCTCGCTCTTTTTGCACCGTGTTTTCTCGTTATCTCTGCCGCGCTCGAGAAAAAGCAAAGGACATAATTTGCTGTGGGATCCAAAATATAAACATTACCAAAATAATATCCTCAGAGGTGATGCCTGAAAAGAAATAAGTTTAATGGTCGGCCAATGTCATACGCGTAAAATTTTTAACGGTATCTTTAACTGCTTCAAATACCATATCTTGTAATAGCCTGATCTCATACTGTAGTCGATTTTTAAATAACTCTTCCGTCCACCAACACCGCTTTCTTAGTCGTTCAGTCCTATCTGCTAAAATTCGATGTGTCAAAATAAAAGAAAATATCGCGAAGGCTGTACGTGAAAAAACCGGTGCAGTGCCTCGCACTGACTGACCGCTCGCTCTGCTTCGAGTGCTTGCCTCATTCCCGTTCAAAATTACCCGTTGAGTCAGCCTCGCAAAATTGATACGCAGCTTAGGACAGTAGGATAGTCGATTGGCGACGATGTTCCGCTCAGTCGCCAATACTGGAGAAGATCCCTATACAAGGTGGCTACTTTTTCGACAACCACCAACTGGATAACGTTAACTGAGAAAGTTAGAGGGACCAATTGAACATTAAAAAAAATCTGAAGTATCTTATCTGAAGTATCTTATTTGGTTCCGGATATAGATACTTCGAAAAACAAAAAGTATTATTTCCTTTTTTTTGTTCCAGAGACCAAATTTTCGAAAGTAGCAGGAATCATCAGTTTGGAAATCTATAATATCAAGAGATACAAAACCTCATCATGTTGGATTTTGAATATGACGTTTCGTCTCTTCAGGAACCCCATCAGTACACGTTTTCCAAATACGGACCTGAAGATATTTCTGTATCGTTGGTAAATTTCCTCTTTTCTGAATAAGATGAAGTGTCACTATTCTATTGATAGGAATCATTTTCAATATTTCTAAAAAAAAAATTATAGACATCTTATTCAGTTTTATCCTGTGCCTGTTAATGTATCTGTTCTAATTAATCTTTACCTATTTCATCATGTTGGATTTTGAATATGACGTTTCGTCTCTTTAGGAACCCCATCAGTACACCTTTTCCAAATACGGACCTGAAGATATTTCTGTATCGTTGGTAAATTTCCTCTTTTCTGAATAAGATGAAGTGTCACTATTCTATTGATAGGAATCATTTTCAATATTTCTAAAAAAAAAATTACAGACATCTTATTCAGTTTTATCCTGTGCCTGTTAATGTATCTGTTCTAATTAATCTTTACCTATTTTTACATGCATCTTTATAAGACTTATTATAGGAAAGTGTGAAAATAAAATGCACGCTTCTGCCTCTTCTAACCTAATTTGTAATTCATATTTGCCTTGAATCTAAATGGGATGAATATTTCCCTTATCAATTCATTAAATTCATCATTTTTCTCCAGGATATAAAATCACATCGTCTAAAACGGGTAGCTTATGATGTAAGTATTATGAAATAATTTCAAATCTATGTAGAAATCGTTCACCGAATAAACTTTTTATTACCAATCATTAATGACACAGTTGAAACCTACGTACCAAAAACGTTAACAAATCTAGACAATGGTCCGAATGACTAGAATTTCATCAAGATAAAGTCGGACGTGTGGGTTAGTCAGACACAATAGATTCGAATTCAATGAAGAGTTCATTATATCAAATCAGTGTAAGTCATTAGGTAATAATCGATCGAAAACGACTGAAACCTTCACCTCCACTTCTCCGCAGGTACACTCGTGGGCATTAAAAAGTCCCATCAGCGGTTTTACATAAGAAAGTTGGTCTTTAAGGCGCTTAGGCACATTCCATATTCCACTAGTGAATATTTAATGTTTTCGGTTCGATCAATTCACCACTGGGTGATCGAGGCATTTGACAAATGAATTTGTTGTGCTCGAACAACATTTGTTGATGTTGATGTTTTATGTGGTAGCTACTATGCATAAAGTAAAAAATAAAATATAAAATAAAAAAAGAGAAGCTTTCACCGGATGATGGTCTGACTGTGAAAAATGTCCGCCGTTAGGCTAATGTTTGCTGCTATTTTTGAATGTGAGAGGTTAGCACCTAAGTAATGGAGGTACGTTTATGTAATTAATGATGCGGGATGATCTTTTGTTTTCTTTTACCATCCATTTACGAATGTCGGCATTTACTCCGAATAATAAAAATGGTCATTTGCTCAATTTGTTTGGCTGGCTTAATGAAAGACTTAGTTTGTTCAGCTGGCATACAATTAACCTTAGTTTAGTTATACAGTATACATTTTTCCCGAATTCGGTAAAAATAAGGATTCTTTTAATTTTCGTATATTCGTCCGTACGTCAGTCCATGTTATTACTATATAACTTGTTATTTTTTAATTTTATGCAAAAACATGCATTGATTAACTTCGAAATAGATGAAAAAAGAGAGTCTAAATTGAATATAGAGTTCATATTTTGGTTAGGATTTGAATATTTGTAAGTTTAGATAAGTAATTCTCGAAACTTGAGCCTCAATTTTTTTTTTATTCTCAATACAAGCTTTTTATGAAAATCATTACAGGTCAATCAGTCATTCTGTCAAGATAACTTTTTCACGTTGTTTGATTGAATCTTTGTTTGAATGAATGCATAAAAAGTAAACCATTGACTTGGTTGTCAAGGTAACACAGCTTCAATATAAATATTTCTAATTCAGCACCGTCGCCATTGTGAAGTACCTAACACATAATAGGTATTTGTTTATCATTTTGTGAAATAGTTTGAAAAATAATCACCACGCCGAATTACATTCGTAGTAATATTTTTTTTTGTAAACTAGATTTGCGTTAGTCTTTGTTGCTATTAAAAAGTCCCACTCGTGGACTTCCAGTCGTGAGATTTCTATAGCAACAAAGATTCGTACATCTAGTTGGAATCAGCAAAAATTACCACCACCTTTGTAATTGCTGTTGATTATTTTTCAGTCTTATAAACACATGCACAATAATATGTGTTAGTTTGATCAACGAAATTCATCTACCGAATACTAGAATTCTTTGTGATTGTTAAAACACATACTTAATACTTAATAGGTCTTTCAATTTTTTTTATTAAAACTCACCACAGAAAACAGTTAAATACTCACATCACTTTCTTCAATTACAAACGAAATTTTTTCTATTTTTCAAATGTTCACTACCCACCAAATTGATACGTTTACCATCAATTTCCTCGATAGATTTAGTAATACTGACGCTTCCTATTGATTTTTTGATCGACTCCGCCGTTACTTGATGAAGATCCATAGTAATAGTATAGACAGGAGACGATTTGATCTTCACAATATTTTATTTAACCAAGACATGTTTCACTATTACAGTAGCTTCACCTCCCTATTAATTTAGAGGGTATTTTTCAAAAACAAACTTGCATGCTTCACTTCTATAATTAAAAAACCCCGCACAGACCTTATGGGAATCTATGGCCCTCTGTAGAATAATTGGCTGTGACTTTGGTAAAATGAAGTTTCTGGCATCCGAACAAAAGTCATAACGGGCACAGAAATATCCTATGAGTAGTTTCGGAGTTATGGGACCTACAAGTCCCAGACTTTTAATGATGTTTCGTCGGTGTAAGTAGAATAAGCTGGCAGTAAAACTAAACATGAACTTAGCTGAGGATGCTGACATTTTTGAATTCTACCATTCAAAGGTAAGTGATGGAAATGTCGGAAAATCCGGGAAAACCTGAAACATCGTGAAAAACTATAGATTAAAAAAAAAAAGAATTCTTCAGTCAGAACTTGAAACTTATTACATACTTACATACTTGTACAAAAGAAATGACGTTCCCAGACTGCGCAAAATCCTTCTATAGAAATATATATATAGAAAAAAGAGATCTTCTATCAGTATTTTTTCATAAAAAATACAACATATGTTGTTTTTCGAATTCAAATTTATTTTTAAAAAGTCCATATGTTCATTCAAAAAAGCTATAATGTTGTTATCTGACAGCTTTATGTTATTCCCGTTTCTAGTTTAGTTTAACTCATAAAATGATTTTTTTTTGTTCTGCACTCAAATACATTACTTGTTTAATGTTATTTCTTGAACATAATAGTTCGATTTCTTCTTCATAGTGAAATAATACAACTTTTTAAAAGTCACGACTTGATAATTAGTCATTTGGCTGTTTTATCGCAACTTACTTATTATTGTTAATTACCTTACTATTCATTAAAATGGTCTCTTTACCAAAATATCTCTGCTTGCGATGCTAGATTACTGCTACGTTTAATGCCACGAATTGGCGGTGAAGATAATAATATTGTTAGGAAAGAAATCGCTATTAAAAGGCGTCGAAATGCCGGGTGGCCTATGCAAGATATAGAAAATGGTACTGGGCTATGCAATAACTATAACATAACGATTTTGAGAGAAATACGCATGCTAGAAGAGAATCCAGAAGCTTTGCGATTGAATGTTATAGCTCAAAGAGATCAAAGAAGCCAAGGTCGCATCTTTTCACCTGACCAAATTTTAGGCACTGGGCGACCTGTACCCGAGTCCGGCACAACGTGCGTAAAGGCATTTGTTTCCTCTCGTAAAAAAATAAATAAATGAGTTTTCGATATTTTCAATATTTTCAACGATTTTCCCATACTTTGGTATTAAGCGAGAGCTTTTAAGTCCCAAGACAGAATTCTTTTTTTGAAAAAATCTAGGCTGATAACATCTCGACATCGAAAAATTTAGATATTAAGCGAGTTTTCCACGATTTTTCAGTTTTCCTGGAATTTCCGACTTTTCCGTTACTTACTCTTAAATGGTACGATTCAAAAATACTATTTATTCAACGTACGTTCATGTTTACTTTTACTCCCTGCTAAGTCAACTTACAGGTGCAACATCATTAAAAGTCTGGGACTTGTAAGTCCCATAACTTCGAAACTACTCATAGGATATTTTTGTGCATTTGAAAACTTTTGTTCGGGATGCCGAGAACTTCATTTTCCCAGAGTTATAGCTAATTCGACAGAGGGCCAATTCCCATAAGGTTTGTGCAGGGTTCTTTACATCGATATTAGAAATGTTCAATGGCTGCCTTCGAAAACAATGAGTGATAATTCCTGAACCATCTTAGTATAGGGGGAATGGGGGTAAATTGATGCAAAGGGCACATTGATACATCACCACTCACTCGAACTGTACAGCAGTGATAGAAACGTGACTATCCTTCAATAGATGGCTCTAGTGATTCAATATTACCAGCGAAACTATGGTCGTTTACAATGCAAATTCCGCTGTTGACCAATACAAGTGCATTTCAGAGCCGATTGAGTAAATTTAGAGAGTCTCAGATAATCAATCAGTTTACGTAAATTACGTATTTGTTTTGTTAGGTTTCTTCGTATTTATGTAAGTACATGTCTGATTAAGGTACATATAAGAGGTTACTTGTTGATCTTATATAGTTTTTTCGTCAGGTAGATGTTTACAAAAACCGAAACGTTGGGGTAGATTGATACAAGCTGCATGGGGCGGTTTGGTGTGTTTCAATGTGCCCCTTTTACAAATGAAGGATATCATCTAAATTTTCGTGTACTACACACAACACGTCCATGCACTTCGGCTGTGATCTTAACAACTTAAATGACCATATCCAAAGGCCCAACATAAAAAAATCCAAAATAAAAAAAAGAATAAAATAAATTGCAGATGCTTCAGTATCAGAAAAGAGGAAAAAAAGAAATGAAAGAAAACGCAACACAATTGAAAAATGCTAAAAAACTACTGGGTTGGACTTCTCGAAAGGAAAATAGCGAGAAAAGATCGCGTCGATGCGGACTTGACTCAGATTCCACTAGTTCTGAATAGCTTTTTCGAATTTGATTTAACCCACTTGAGGAAGAAATCGACATCTTATGTTTTCATTATCCATATTACCAAAACCTCATATTACTAAAGGAACCAACCGGACTGCTTCGTTCTTTAGGTTTTCTTTCTACTTTGATTCCTATAATGGACAATGAGCAGCATTGGTTACTCGTTTTTTACCTACTTCTTTGATTTATAACGTAAAATGAGCAGCAATTCGTTAGCTTGTTAAATCGGTGAGCGATAATGTGTTTTTCTTTAATTATTATAAGAGAATTCACTGAAAGAAGTCGTTTAAGATTCTTATTTTTGCATAAAGTATATGAAATATCAATGTGCCCCATACCCTGGTTCAATGTGCCCCGTATGTGGGGTGGTTTGATACAAATCCAATTTTTCACATATTCCATCATTTTTCTTTTTCATTTAACGTTATGAAAAAATCTGTAATACACCACGAAACTAGATAAAATTGTGTCTGCATTGGTGCATCAAACTTTATCTTAAACTAGCTCTATCACCCATTTTTCAATTCTTAAAAAAAATTGAATCAATCTGCCCCTACTCCCCCTATTGCTTTTACGAATACATTCCATTACGGTGGTTAACAAGATATGTACACGTATCCTTTACATGGAAGGTTTAGGAATCCTTATTGTTGGCAAGCGAATCTTTGTCTTGTTACTACAATTGGATTAACAAAATCAATGATATAAGCTGTTCTACAGTTGCATTTATTATTTCTAATAATATTATTGTTATCAACGAAGTCGTACAAGATTACTAGATGAGGGTTTCTTGCTGAATTCTATTTATAGTGACTTGACACAGCAGGTATTGATCCAATTACTTTACGAATAACCAGAAGTCGTAAAACGAGCAATTGTATTTTTCAGTTCTGCATGAAAATGGGTGGTTATTATGATGTAATTTGAGATCATAATAAAATAAAAATAGTGTGATTTTTCTGTTTTATCAACTTATGATTTGATGCAGAGCCGTAGAAAACTATACCCAGCGATAGTGTAACTTGGCTCGTAAAATTCATGTATATTACTTGTTTGGCTATAATTTCCTTGAATTCACACCAATATAGTTCAAAATATTAAAATATGTCATTATAATCATTATACAAAGAGATGATGTTAGTTTATTGGCTTGCGAAAATGTTGATTAGTTGTTTGGCTATAATTTTCTTTTTCTGAAGTTGAACTCGCACGAAAAGTTCAACATATTCAAATATGTTATTATGGATCGATACAAAGAGATGAGCATGTTGACAAACTTACAAAATGAAAAATGGAAACTTAAAAATTTCATAAAAAATGTGGACTGCCTGGATTTGAACCTAGGAAGTTGAATGTCGCATTGCGTTAACAGACATTCACTACTTGACTTGATTCTCTAACTACTTGACTTGATTTGATGAAATTTAAGTCGAGTCAAGTACTTGTAAATCAAGCTACATACTTGATATTTCTTAAAAAACTAGTACCATTATGTATTATTCTGATTAACTGCCAAAACGCAATAACAATAAAAATATATGGATGCAAAATAAACAAAAGTGGAGTTATTGAATTACAGTACAATGATATCCACTGTTTAATGTCCCACTCTTAAATGGCAGAGTACGTTACATTTTTGAAATGCCCTGTATAAAAATGTACAGCATGTGTCACAATTTCTCACTGGATTGTTTGAATCCTATAGATTTTTGTAGATATTCAAAATAAAAAAAACAGCTACAAATAAAAAATGATCAAAGAAAATAAGATGTGGACATTTTTTTGACCCACCGTGTAGATTATTCTGTTGTGTCACAAACTACTACATAGTTATAGCTAAAACGAGGGGTGTCTCACTTCGGAAATCTGGTGTACAACATGACCAGAAATCCTTGAAATCCATGTTGAATTCCAGAAATCCAATATGAAATCTTGAAATCCCTATGAAATCTTTATGAAATCCAGAAATCTCAGGTGAAATTGAGAAATCCTACAAGAAATCTTGAAATCCGAATAAAATCTTGAAATCCGAATGAAATCTTGAAATCCTTATGAAATCTCAATAGAAATCTTGAAATTCTCAAGAAATCCAGAAATCCTAAGTGAAATCTTGAAATCTTCGTGAAATCTTGAAATTCTTTTGAAATCTTGAAATCCAAGTGTAAATCCTGAAATCCTTGGTGATATAATGAAATTTCTAATGAAACATAAATCTTAAAAGAAACTTCGCAAATACTCGGGGATTCTCGCATAAAGCCCCACCTGAAACCGGCAGAACCCGACAGAAACATGTTATTGCAGTAGGTATATGTGCCGGTAAAGTTTGCCGCCTATAAACATTTTCTGTTAAAAAAGTTATTGTACCTATAATTGAATCAAGAATTGAATATGGCTGCTGAAGCTACAGAGGTGAGGATATAGTAAAGTTATAAACTACATAATATCAAACTCCAAAAGAAAAATCTCGAGCAACTTTTCATAAAAATGGGTTTGTAAATAAACATAATTTTCATCATTATTCAACAGATTACCTCCATTGCTTTCGAACCACCAGTCAGAAAAAATGGTCCCTATATATATGGGGAGGCATAATTGGAAATTTCATCGTTGGGCCATATTTCTTTGAGAGAAGAGTTAATGGCTTGATTTATCTTGATTTTTTGAAAAACCACTTACCACAAATAGTAATCATTTACCCATTCGAATCAAACGAAGAATGTGGTATTCACACGACGGAGCACCTGTATACCACACTGTTCCTGTTAATGATTATTTAGACTCTGAATTTCGCAGAAGATGGATCGGTAGAGGAGGCCCTTTTAAGTGGACACCTCGCTTACCAGATTTGACAAAAATGGATTTTTTATGTGGGGCTACGTTGCAGATCAAGTTTATAGAACACCATAAAGGATATGAAAAATCGCAAATTATACTGCTAGAAACAAATCACATATCTTATTTACATTTGGTTGTCAACGAATGAAATAAAATTCTCCAAAAGCAATGAAATTTCGATGAACCTGCACCCGTATGCTTGAATACATTACTGCCAACTGCGTGCAGCATTTTTTTTGACCTTGGAATCCTGAAGGAAATCTTGAAATCCGAATGAAATCCTGAAATCCCTTATGAAATCCAGAAATTTCCGGTGAAATATTGAAATCCGAATGAAATCCTGAAATCCCTTATGAAATCCAGAAATCTCCGGTGAAATCTTGAAATCCGAATGAAATCCTGAAATCCCTTATGAAATCCAGAAATCTCCGATGAAATCTTGAAATCCGAATGAAATCTTGAAATCCGAATGAAATCATGAAATCCATATGAAATCCAGAAATCTTTGGTGAAATCCAGAAAACCTAAAGGACTTGAAATTTCTTATGAAATCCAGAAATCCGTTCAAAAGTTCTGAAATCCAATTGAAATCCCTCAAATGAAAATTTGGTGTACAAATTTTCGGGAAGTGAAACACCCCTCGAGCTAAAATCTAATTATGTTTTTACCTTCTCAAGCCAACAAGCCAACTCGAAACTCAAATTGTGCGACGCCTATTGGAACCTGTAGAGGTATTTGCTCCAGAATTAGGTGGACTGGATAAACCAAATTTTTTATTCGTACACTCTAGTGTGTTAAGATTGCAAATGTCGCCTTAGTGAAAATGTTCCGCAGTTTTTCATTTTCAAAACCGCCGTACATAGGGTATATATGCCTTGTTTGTCAGGATTTTTATTACTCTTAGGATCTTGCACGACTATGAAGTGATCCGTGATTTTTTACGTTTCATTAGATACACTTTTATCAACTGCAACTCGTTTGGCCTTTGATGGCGCCGACCCTGCACTTTCTACTTCTTTTCGATGTCATCAAATTCTGACACTTTTTCATCTACGATATACTCTGAGCCTCTACTTTGGAAAGATTCCGATTCCATTGCGGACGAATCACTTAAATCAGACATGAACAAATATTCTATAGCCGCCACTGTTTATCCTTGAACGATGCTGCTCTACTATTTTACAGAACGTCATCATCGAGCAATCGGGGGCCTGCTTGCTGTAACCTGGGTGAATCCCCTACTTTAACGCTTCGGTGTGCATAGTTCACATCGTAAATCGAGTCAGGTCAAATATCAAATTTTGAAAAGCTTGAGTTTTGAAGACTAGTCAAGTATTTAAGAAAAAATTCAAGTCAAATAAATAATAAGTAAAGGGGTTTTGGGGCCTGTGAATCGGTAGAAAAAAGATGTTGGCTGCAACTCAAACATTAACCCGATCGTAAATACTGTTGGCTCCCGGGTAGTGAACATTTTCAATTCAATTCCTCAATATCCATTTGACATTAATGATATCGAATGAAGCGAAGAATTTGTGTATAAGTGTATACATTTATTATTTATTGCAAAGCGCTTTCGACTTGCGTCATCTTCAGTGCTTACCTGAAAGTAAATACTCTAATTGAAAAAATTTGAATTTAAAATTGAAATTGAAATTGAATTTTGAGGTTATTGAATTTGGAAAGTTTGGTGAGTACTTACTAGTCAGGCAACAGGAAGTATCGAGATTTGTAAAAACATTATCTGTTTAAATTTGAAACTTATTTAAGTCTTGAAACCAACGAAATGAATGTTGGAGTTATAAGGCCATGTGGATATTTCAATTAAATGAAAACCAACCAGTGACTTTGTGTCAAAACTGTCAAGTAAATTGTCAAAGAAAATTATTGGTACCAACTTGAAGAGTGAACCAATAGGAATTATGAAAAGTTGCAGGAGTGCCAATATAAATTATTTTTTAATATTTTGAATTAAAGTATTTGAATTATTAGTAATCCTTTTGTGAAGGGGGAGGAAATCTCTGTACAAGTTCACTTCAGTGTTCAGGCAGTGATCATTATTAGAAAGTTCTTTGAAAATCTCCAATTCTTCAAACAAATCCAATCTGAGGTAATTTTTATTATCAATTTTGTGTAGAATTTTGGAATTTCTACTAGGGCTGAAGTTGAAGTTGAGAAGGTAAGCACTGAAGATGACGCAAGGCGAAAGTCCTTTGCAATAAATAATAAATTTATACACTTTTATACAAATACTTTGCTTCATTCATTACTAACAAGCGTATTCAGCCTCCCGCATTCATTCATTAATTATATTACTTGAGAATGATAATAGCATATTTGGTGATACATCCATAAAAGGTGAATATAAATTCATGCGAAAAAAATTAAAGCGGAAATTCCTAAACTTAAATTAGACAGTTTCCCAGTCTAACCCCTTGGGAGATATAATAATATATACAAATATTATTCCATACATTATATTGTATTTATTTGTGTCCGAAAGCTGTTAGGTCTATGTGAGAAAAACGAATAACGAAAAATTTACAATTGTGAATGGCATTAATTTTAAATTCACAAAATTCAACCCCATAACAAAGTTCTGACATGAAATATAATGAGAATTGTTAATTTGTAGTAAGTTCTGAAAAAAAATTCAGTATTTACGATTTGCAGTATATAATCTCCAAAAATAAAACACGGAATTGAATATGTCCTTTAGAGCAATGAAACTTCTCTTGATTTTTTGCATGAATTCAACAACACCCTGTATCACTGCAACGAACGGAAGTGCGTTCCCATCCTCTGATGTGAAGTGAACCACTTACATGCAGTAGAACTTTCGACTCGGCATTGCAGTAAATTCGTCGTCATTGCTGTTTAGCACATTTACACTCATTGTCTGCATCTCGGTAATAATTCTCACTCAACTACTATTATTTCAAAAACTTCGTCTAGAGTAAACTCAATAAACTATTCCAAGAGAACAGCAACGGATGCTTGGGATCCTTAATTCTGACAAATTGCAACTATTCGCGTATTAGGGAGTTCTCTCATTGAATTCTTGCAATTCGTCTCGTTTTCTCAAATGTCAAAGGAGTTCATAGCGTAAGAGTACTAGGATCGATTACCAACTGTCAGTTGAAATAGTATAGTAAAGTATAAGTGGATAAAAAGGTCTTTCAAACACGCGCGAATTTTCAAGCAAGTGTTTAAAAGATCAGTTATCCACGAATACTTTACGTTATTTTTTTCAATTGGTGCACTTTGAAATCATAAATACTGGTTTCATTATTACAAGTGATGGAAATAAGAACTTATAATGTAAAATGGTCTCCAGTTGTTGATGTATCCATGGTAACTTTAAAAAACGCGGGTTTTTGAAAGTTCGATTTGCACACGCTGTGGCGTGCTTTAAAATACTTAGGTAAAAAAGGGCACCAATTGAAAATATATATGTAACGTATTATATTGAACTTGATTCAGATCGCCTAGTCTCTAATATGTGTGGATGGAAGATTGTGAAAGATACATGATTATTTGTGAAGTGAGAAATGGAATAAAATTCAGAGTTCACTCATTTTCGAAGTTCAGAAAGGTGAATACAAAGTAGAAGGTACAAAAAAAATGCTGTAAACGGCTTGCTGATTTATTTCTACTGGAAATATGTCGCAAACAACTCTAATTTATTTTCACAAACTGACTATCGCTTATGTGTCGACGGTGAATTGTTTAATATCTGCTCTTCCTTGATGTGTTGAACTTTTTTTTTAGCCCGGCAGATTTTTACTTATACACTTTTTCAGAGAACTCGGTACAACAGGTCCGGCTCTATGCTCGTTACAATACAATAACCATTCTTCTATCTGAATGAGGCTTATTGTCAAGTCTCTCTAATAAATGAAAATGTTTTTTTTTTATTATGACTGAATGGTTTGTTTTTGTTTCGTACACCTTAAAAAATTGGATAAAATAATCTTGTTTCGTACACTGAATTATTTTTTTTTTTTTGGAAAAAGAACACGAAGTCGTCTCCACAAAGATTTTAATAAGAACAGGATAGAAATCCTATCTTTTTTCCAAAAAAACTTGGTCTTCCACTTCGAGTATGGACTATTACCTTCTCACTGAATTATTTATTGAGTTTTCGGCTTCTCGCTTCGTACACCGACCACTGCGATGGCCCAAAAGGTCTGTGTGCCAGATAGTGCGAAGAGTAATCCTTTAGTCTGATGTAACCAGAGAACGAACTAACCTAACGTAGACATTTCAGTGCTTGGAAATTGAATACACATATTTTACGAAGAGCACCTACCTAATTTTGAATCTGATCTAACCAGAACGAACTAACCTTACGTATACATTTCAGTGCGTAGAAATTGAACACATACATTTTGGAAAGATTAATTCTTTATTCTGATCTAACCAGAACGGATATCACAGTGATCGGCGTATAGAAAGGAAAGCTGAAAACTCAATAATAAAAACAAGAAAACATCGAATGGATACTTAATTTTGTGTAAGGTAAAAGTCAGACCATATTTTATATTTCTTACTAATTTCAAAAATGATTTGATTACCAAATTTGCATTTTGCCATGGAACTGATCCAAATTGTTCGAAAAACTACGGTCTCCGAAATATATGCTCTTATAATCTAATTTTTTACATGTTCTTTCATTTTATATATTTAAATATGTATATTTTGACAGAAAATTGTTTAATGCTCCGTTTGCCTGCTTAAACCTGCAAACAGGAAAATCAATGAAATTACTAAAATCAGATTCAAATATGAATATGTGAATGTCACCATTATGACTGACAATAATAAATTATGCAATAAAATATCATATTGAAATTATATTAATAATATGCAATAATCTTGTGAACGTTTAAATAGAAGGTTATGAAAGCAGGTATAGTCGCCGGACACCGACAGAAAAAGAAATATGGAGGAAGAAAAGATTAAAGATTAACCGAGGAAAAAATATAAAGAGGGAGAGAAAAAGAGCAATGAATTGTATATTACACACCGAGGTGGGAAGAGATTCATTCCTGTCGTGATTAGTTATGATCTCGAGACAGGAATGAAACTTCCTACCGAGGTTTCTATACTATTTTATTTACAACCATCATATTTCGATCAAAATTAATAAATCTCTGTTTCGTTCTGAACATACCTAATATATTACATTTAACGACAAATTACCAAGAACGCGGTTTTCTCCGAATAATCAAGTAGATATATTGTTACCGTGACTACGGGTTATACAATTGTCACCAATATGAATAAATGTCAGATAAAGTCAATAAATGTCAGAAATATATTCATCTAGAATGAGGGCGGGAAGTGAGGTGTGTAATGTGACACTTCCCAACCTTCAATTGTTAAAATTGTTGTTGTTGTTTTTTCCGTTAACCAGCTGTCGTCTCCTTACGAACGGCACCCCTCAAAAGTCGAAACTTGTGCGAGCCAAGGATTAACGAGGTCTTACCTTTTAACGTGCGATTCCTAGCACTTTCTCGGGCCATCAGATAAAAATCTGTAGTCGCTAAGGATTCGAACCTAGCCGACCAGCAGTCCCCCCGTAAGTATTGACAGTATTACATATATGGTTGTAAATAAACGTTGATTATAACATCACTAGAAACACCTACAATTGAGACAAGAAGAAATAAAAAGTAAGATGTACCCATGATAAGGTTAACGGTAAATAGAACTGAAGAGAAAAGTTCCCAGCAAGAAAAAGTGATTCTTGTTTGAAGTAAATAACAAATTTAGTAAAAATTTAGTAGAAAATAAAATAAAACTTAATTGACTGGACTTTTGAAAATACTGAATTTCGTAAAATACCAAATACTTCAGTGTTATTGATTTTTCAGTAGATAACTAAAACAGTAGAAAGATTCCTGGAAATTAAAAACCTTTCAAAATAATATGATGAAATTACTAGATGATGTCCTATCTATGTTCAAAATCCTATCGATTTGTTCTTTTAACTTTCCTTATTCTCATTGTAACAGTAGTTGAACGAAAAATGTCATTATTTTCACCCAATCGATACAATCTTGTTACGCTCCTGTCAAGGGAAGTATCTCTATAAACCCCAAAGTTCACGATATAATCTCCTTTGCTACAATGTCCCAGCCCGAAAAACGCCCTACCGGGCTGGAGTGACAGTCAGAGACCCTCAACATATCTCTTCAGGCCCTCGAGCCGTCATTTGGAGAGATGTTACTGCAAGAATCTCGAGAAAATTAATTAACAGGCGTAACAAACAGAGAACGATATCTAGTCTCTTGATATAATTGAAAAGTTATTATTAACGAAAATAGACAAGGGTTAACGTGGAAGTGTTTTGTTAACAACTTCCGGTTTCAGTGAATTATTGGCATGTGATTATGTATTGATGCACATTGAACTGAAACAAACAGCTCAATTGCCTGGTTTGATATTCATTAATGATATTAATATTGATGTTATTAACTATTGGTGAGTGAAATAGTTGTTTATAAATCGAATATTATAGAAAAACATGTAGGTATGAAAAATTGAGCTTTTCCATAGCTTTGTTTTCTTGATAAAGAAACAAAAATGTGACAGCAATTTATTAATTTACGGTTCCTACATTGTAAACCAAATACAGATCTTGGTGATAGTCAGAAATACAACAAAAATTGACAGAAGATCATGAAGTGACAATAAAATTAATTCAATATCCAATCATCTGCTATTTAAATCGGCAAGCAAGGTTTTCTTATAGGGGTCACCCAGTTGAATCGAAACTTGATTTTAGCAACTGTATTCAGAAAGACAAATTATTGCAAAGTAGGTATTGAATATTATAGAAAGCTTTGTCGACAATCTAACAGATTCAATTGAACTATAGTGGAGAAAAGTATTTTTTCATTGTGGATACTTGTCGACAAAAATTCCGGTTTTTAAAATCATACAGAAGATTTGATATGAAATTAACTTTTCATTTTAAGAAAACACTCGTGTTTCCATAAATTTTATATACAAATCTTCGGAATAAAACTGAAATAAAAAATTTTAAATCAGCGAAAGGGTCCTTCTTGGCCTGGGAACTCTGGCAAGAAAACAAGATCCCAGGTAGTGTCAGCCTATCGACCGAAAGACATCTATAAGGGTAACCAAAGCAGAGATCTCTGGAACCCATCCACAGGGAGCCAAACCAACTGTCCCGAGGGCGCCGATCAGAGGAACCCCCAAGGGTGCCTCTGAGATGGCAAACCTAGGTGCTCCCCTGAAAAGGAGACCAGAGTTACCAAAGGCACCCCCAAACACAAGTTTACAAGGAAACCTTCAAAGAGACGACTTCAACCACCTCTCAAGAGCACGCCTCCAATGGGATCTGAGGCACGAACCTATGGAACCCATTCGAGGGTGGCAAAGTCAACCGTTTCGAGGGCGCCGATCATAGAAACCGGCTAGGGTGCCTCTGAGATGGCAAACCTAGATGCTCCCTGAAAAGGGAACCAAAGTGACCGAAGGCACCCCTAAACACAAGTTTACAAGGAAATCTTCAAAGAGACCACTGTAACCACCTCTCAAGAGCACGCCTCCAACGGGACCTGGAGCAGGAACCTATGGAACCCATTCGTGGGAATCCAAGTCAACCGTTTCGAGGGCGCCGATCAGAGAAACCGAATAGGGTGCTACTGAGATGGCAAACCTAGGTGCACCCCGGAAAAGGGAACCAGAGTGACCGAAGGCACCCCCAAACACAAGTTCATAAGGAAACCTTCAAAGAGACCACTGTAACCAACTCTCAAGAGCACGCCTTCAAGGGGAACTGAGGCAGGAATCTATGGAACCCATTCGAGGGGGGGCAAGTCAACCGTTTCGAGGGCGCCGATCAGAGAAACCGGCTAGGGTGTCTCTGAGATGGCAAACCTAGTGGCACCACGGAAAAAGGAACCATAGTGACCGGAGGCACCCCCAAACAAAAGTTTACAAGGAAACCTTCAAAGAAACCACTGTAACCACCTCTCAAGAGCACGCCTCCAAGGGGATCTGAGGCAGGAACCTATGGAACCCATTCGAGGAGGGCCAAGTCAACCGTTTCGAGGGCGCCGATAAGAGAAACCGGCTAGGGTACCTCTCTGATGGCAAACCTCGGTTCGGAGGTGGGCACCCCAAAAAAATGAACCAGAGGAACTGAACGTGCATATCACATGGTTATAATGAAAATTAGAATCGCCGTGTACATATAGGAAATTATTTTCTGACTATACAAAAGCAGCTTGAAATGAGACTTCACACATACCATTACCACATCATAAATACTGAAATAGTTACTGCGTAAGAGAGGTGTTAGGTATGTTATTCCATTGACTTGCCTCACGTGTGAAGTTGACCGGTCGTGGCGATCAAATTAAAAAAGAAAATTATTTATAGGAAATTTATTCACGAGGTGAAACGCGCGTAAGCTGCCATTCACCTCCAGTGGAATATCTTCAAAATCGGCATGCAATTAGAATGCAATGAGAAGAGTTGCATACACGACACACGTATAATTAAGTGTTGTATTGCGTGCACACTTAGAAAGCATGTTGAATAACTCTTGTAACGAACTCACTATTTGCATTTCAACCATAGACGAAACTGCTGATAGGCATATCATCTTTGCAATTCAGAATCCGCTGTATGTACAGTTGTGTACATAAAAAAGTCGTACAAGGCATTGCACTTACTGCATTGTATTGCACTAATCGCGTTAGAAAAATGTTAAAAGCGCCTTACTGACAAAAATAGTTCGAGTTTCGACACTACTTGTCAAAGTCGATAAGAAGTTTAATTGAGATTGACAAGCCTAACTCACAATAGCCTATAACCGCTGTACGATTTTTTTATGCGCACAACTGTACACTTATTTTCTTTTAGGAATGATGAATGTATTTCTCATGTTTTCTAATGTCGCATAATCTGCGAAATTTTAAAAATATGTGGCTCAATCAGCGCAAATATATTTTTCAAAATTCAGCTATACTCTATTTCAAGAATAACGTAGAGTAAATTTTTCATAAGAACCTAGACATATTACATCGGATGTTACTCTATGTTATTCTTGAAATGAACTATAATAACATTTTTAAATGAAACCGTTTTCATAGCAATCGAAAAATGTATTCGTGCATAAAAGAGGCCTTGGTAAATTACCCTGACTATTTCATTCACACATAGCTGCACCTATGAAATTACTTGATTCAAGAAGATACAGGATATGCAATTAATATGAACGGATATTCAAGTAATTACGGAAATTTAGGTAAACACGAATATTCAGATAAACAAAGCAGAAATGTCGAAGTTTGATATAACTGAAAATTGGAAATTATTTTTTTGGTTATCTTCCACTAAGGAAATTAGTTAACATATAAACAAAACCATCCCAGAAAATACCAAAAAGGAGTAAATAGTCAATCAGGAGAGAATTTCTTTTTTGAAGCATGTATGAACGATAATATGAATGATTGTATGCTGTTCATGAAATAGTCTTCTTGTATATCACTGGACCAAATAGAGACTGTTATTATGTCTAATTCAAATCCTCGAACTAAAGCTCTCGGTATAGTTATTCAAATAATTATTGTTCATATGGTCTCATTGAATTATCAAAATACAAAGTACTCTCGATTGAATCATAATTTCCCTCATCATCATTTGCTGATAATAAGCAACACACTCACGCTAGTGCTCCGAGCTTTGAATTATTTTGAAGTAAATAAATAATAATAATAAAAATTATAATAATAATAATTCACCTTTGTTTGCCATACAGATTACAAAAAATTATAATAATATAACAGTTGATAATATAAATAAATATCAAGAGAAATTCCATATATCAGATACTGGAAACGCATGTTCCATAAATTCGTCTAATGAATAGAAGACGTTACTACCCAAATATCGCTTTAGGTATGCTTGAAAACTTTTCAGTGTTTCGTGATTTTTAAAGTGTTGGGGTAATTTATTATAGATAAAGGAACCAGCAGAGACAGGTGATTTTTTATAATTTGCATGATTGTACTGTGGTTGATGTAAATTTTGGGCATTTCAGGTGTTATAGCCATGAATTTCATTGTTTTTCAATAATATATTCGTTTTTCCGAAAATGAACGATAGGAGTTTTTACCTCGGTTTTTACACATAAGTAGGTATATTGATGATAGCGTTAAAATCTTATTATTTTTGAATGTGTTATGACAACTGTATCTGTAGCTCATATCAAAGATAAGTCTGAGTATGCGTTTTTGCATAAAAGAAAATATGAACGAGGTCTTGTTGTATTGCTGACGAAATTGAAATATTTGATGTCGGTAAACATTGATTGAAGTATAAAGTAAAGAAAAGTAGAAAGGAAGATATTATTTCCGAATTTTTTGATTTTGTAGCATGCGACAAGAACTGTCAAGATCGGCTTCTCCAAAAATAAGTTCAAATAACCTTTATAGTAAGAGTAATCCAAGTATTCAGTGATCATACCGTATACAAATACAGATGACGATAATATTTCAAATAGAAAATGTAATAAACGAGGCATCCTTAAGCCCTTATTTTGATGCCCCAATTCCTTAATTGTTGGATATACGGTCTAAAGTCCGTTCCCCCGCTACTAAATTTAAACCACCTGGTATATCGCAACGAAATTTGGAAGTCTCAAATAGGAGATGAAAACCTACATTTTCTTGAAAAAGTCACAGCTAAAAGTTTCGAAATGGCAGCTGGACGCCATCTTTTCATCCATTTTTTTAAATAGAACACCCGGTAAATCAATGTACCGATTAGGGACGATCATAAGGATTCCAACAATACCAAGTTTGATGCTATTATCTCCAAAGACTATGGAGATATCGCCTATTATTTTCTTCATACGCCGAATGAGTGGGAGACAGAATTTATTGACCCGCCAGAAACAGTTTCTCTTTCCCACTTATTCGGCTTATGGAGAAAATAATAGGGGATATCTCCATAGTCTATCGGTTAGGGACGATCATAAGGATTCCAACAATACCAAGTTTGATGCTATTATCTCCAAAGACTATGGAGATATCGCCTATTATTTTCTTCATACGCCGAATGAGTGGGAGACAGAATTTATTGACCCGCCAGAAACAGTTTCTCTTTCCCACTTATTCGGCTTATGGAGAAAATAATAGGGGATATCTCCATAGTCTTTGGAGATAATAGCTTCAAACTTGGGATCGTTGGATTCCTTATGATCCCTAATCGATCATGCGATGATATACCTCGTGTTCTCTTTAAAAAAATTATTGAAGATGGCGCTCAGCTGCCATTTTGACACTTTTAGCAGGAATTTTCTTGAAAAAGTGGGTTTTTATCTCCTATTTAAGCCTTCCATATTTCGTTGCGATATACCAGGTGGTTCAAAAATTAGTAGGGGGGGAACGGACTTTAGACGGGCACTGTAAGTATGTAGTTATTCCAAGTTTGTTATATGTATTCGATAAAGCCAAATAATTTCAGCAACCTTGCGCTTGAAACAGTTGAAGATCATTGACGCAGGAAAGTTTATCAAATCCGTTACAATGAAATTCAATTGATTTTCAATGACACTTTGAAAAAAAGATTCTGAACTGAGGAGAAATAACTTGAACGACAATTGTTGTTACCTAGCTTGTATTCAGAGAACTAATATTTGAATGTTTGCTTGGAGAATACTTCTTAAATCTATTTCGGTGGGACGATGGATAATCTTACATTTCCAGCACCATCTGTTATGCAGAAATATTGCAAGATAATCAACATAATGGTATGTTAAGTATCGCCGAACCTGTTCAGTAGGTGGTATAACACTAACACAAATTCGAAAAATAAACAAAAAGTGCCAAACGAACAACTTCGGACTGCCCACAGGTAAGAATGCAGAATGTAATTTGGTTTCTATTATTTTCCATCGCATGTAGAATGTCTGAATGTATGCTGTGCCCGTAAATTAATATAATGACCCCCCAATTGCGCATTCGCTGGATTGGCAGGGTCGTTTTCGAACCCGAATAAGTGCCAGTTGGGAATGTTTGTCTGTCTTTGGAAATTGTCACGAAACGTAAACTATTCGGCACCCCTGGTAACCATTTATCTTCACGCCATGGCTTGTTTCGAAATGATATTCCCGAATTGGTACGCACATGGCACGGTTTGATAATGAATATAGACCTATTGTGATGTAAATACAGATCGCTATAATCGCTACCGTTGTGTTCCTTTTTGTGTACCGACAAATTCGTTATTTTATGACATGGAGAACAGAGATAATCGTTAAATTCCTTATACATAATTAATGTTTATTTGGCATCGGTGGAGGATACAGAGGTAGTTTTGATAAGAAAAATGGTACCCACTCAAGTATCGAAGCACGTTTATGGTTCTACAAGATGTTTTGCAAGTTTATTCCAGATATTTCTAACAGTTTAATTGTTTTTATTCACGAAGATCTATACACCTTCATATACTTGCAGAGAGTTTTCGAATGTTTCTATTCTATTAAGGATATGTTCCCAAAATTCACCGAAAATGCGGTTTGGTGTTCCGAAAATCACCGCTAGTTCGGTGATCCTGAAAAAGTGGTGATATTTGAAACACGGTTGCCTGAAAGCTGGTGAACCAAACGTCAATTTACTAACCAACACTTCCCTTGCGGTGAGAGTGACACCCGTAAAACTTAAAACTGTTCATTTTGTTGTTTTATTTGAGATTTTGAGATGAGATGAGACTGATTGTGAATTATGATTGTCCCATCTCCTATTTTTCCACAAATTTATGGATTTTTTTTTTTTTTTTTTTTCGTTAACGAACGGCAGCCCTCAAAAGTGGAAACTTGTGCGAGCCAAGGATTAACGAGGTCTTACCTTTTAACGTGCGATTCCTAGCACTTTCTCGGGCCATCAGATAAAAATCTGTAGTCGCTAAGGATTCGAACCTAGCCGACCAGCAGTCACTGGTTTCGAACGAGAAAGTCTCAACCACTGAGCTACATGAAATGGATTGCCATTTCACTATGGTACTTTTTCTATTAACTGTATATACTTATCATCAATTGCGATTTTTCTGACTGAAGATATGTGCTTTTGTGGTTATTGCCCGGAAGAATTGGGAACGCTGGACAGTCTAATGGCTGCCTCATGTATTTATGCCTTGTGCTGTTAAATGTCATTTTTTGTCACCAGACACCAATCAGTAATCACAACACAATCACCAAATTGTTCCGAAAGTAACTAGTAATTATAAATTTTTCAGATAACCGCTGTCAAATTTCTGGTTAGTAGCGGTTAGCAACTGGTTACTTTTGGAACATATCCTAACTACTAGGCCATTAGAAATAGACAATCAATTAATTCACATTATTCCAAAAGTTTTCAAACTTTGTTCAAGTGAATGGTACATCGAGAAAGAAATAAATCTTAGTTTGCAACCTGATCCGAAGTCCACAACATTGTCAAAATGGCAATTGACATGAATTTTTCTCGAGGTATATACTCGTTGAGAAAATTCCAAAAGTTTTGCAAACTTGGACTAGTACTGAATATATTAACTTATATCACGAATCAAGTTTGCAACCAATTCTGGTGTATGGAACTTTTTTTGTTTTTTTTTTATACCTTGAGAGATAATTCCAAAAGTTCTGCAAACTTGGCAGATACATCGGAAAAATATTCCGAAGAGTTGTGCAGATTGGCAACTTTTACGTTAACCGGAACATATATTTTTTTAATTCGTGGTAATTTTTTTGAGAGCAAGGTGGTCTCGAAATAATTACAAAAGTTTTGAAACTTTGTTGCTTGAAAACATCTTTTCTTCTGCAGTCACAAATTTGCAACTTTGTACCTACACCATCCGAAACTTCATGAAATTTGCAGAAATCTCCAAGTCCTCGTATCATTTCATTCAAATGTATCTTTCAAAATTATTGAATTTATAATTATTAAGCTGCATGATTTCCTTCTCAGAAATCACTTGATTGAACAAGACAAATTTTGTGAAGTTTCAACTTCTTTCCTAAATTTCCTACCAAATTCTTCAAAATATTGTACGGAATCAATTTCCACACTTGCTTCTATGATTGTGACTGACTAAACATATATCAAACTAAACGGAACAAATTTCTTGGAGAGACTAAAAATGATTAAATGATTCGAGAATGAAAGACCACCCCTGAGGCCCTGAAAGAAAGACCTAGGCGAAACTATAACGTGAATCGATGGAATTGAAACTGAACAAATAATTCAAAAAGTGTAAGTAAATAACAATAGAACTAAAAATGATCTCAAAGGTGCGATTTGGAAGAGAACATAGACTTCTCCGTTTACGAGCGATTTAGGTGAAGAAGGGGTCACTCGAGAATCATTGTACTCATGCCAGGCCTACATACGGGTGTCAACAGTAAGCCGTGTAGTGTCCGCTGTATGTAGTCCCGCTATGGTTAGATAAGGCATACAGACTGTACCGAAAAGGTGCTACATTGTCTGCGGCATAGTTACTCATGTCTAATTCCTCTAGAGGGAAATCGATGGTAACGTTTAATTTTCCTCTGAATCTTTCCGTTGGAGAAAACCGTTTCAAATGTATAACCAAAATTTTGGGGAATTTATGTATTGATAGGGAATACGTGCATTTCCTCCTCTTTTTGCACTTTGCACAGGTCGGCTTCTCGTCACCATCAAGAGTTTCTGCCCTTGTGAACGAATCTAAACACTGTGATAATCTTAGTTGGCCTGTTCTCTGATTTATCGGTAGACCCAGAATGGGTCAAAGGTGACCAAACAGTGACTACAATAGGTACATTTCAACGTTGATTTCAATTGGCCAACGAAGTTATCAACTATTTTAGAATTGTCCATCCTTAAGAATCGTGACCAAGACTCTTGAGCCTTCTCACTGTCACTCAACTTTTCATCTTTTCTGTCAAAATGGGTTTCGGCTTTTCCGTTATTCTATTAACGTCTTCATGAAGACCCTCCAACAGGTACCGTAGGAACTCCTGAGCATCTTGCTGTGCATAACCAATGAAACGAGGTGCGAATCTTTGTATCTGACTTTTTAAGGAGAATGTATTTACCACTCGATCTGACGATTCTTCCGACCACAATTCGTTGATGATCTCTGCAAATGCATTTATCAAAGCCCCCTTCATACTCGAGATACTTCTGTTAATATCCCACGTGTATGCGTCCTTTTTCAAGTACTCCAACAGCCATCTCGTGTTTGACAAACATTGGATAACACTGTTCATAAAGCATGTATTTCCAATGTTTTTCAACCCATTGAGACCTAGTGTTTTAGCAGTATTATGGACTACAGGCCTGATGGTGTTGAAGCTGTTTATGGTGCGTTTGCCACCGTTGTCGTCTTCTGTGTAGTCTTTTATACGGTGATTTTCCCTTACAGTGTAGCGGCGTGATAATGAACTTGAATTAAGACTGCTGGATAGTGAGTTTAAATTTTTTCTTGGATTCATGAACAATTCATCCAAGTGACGTAGGAATAGTTCCGAGTACTGATGCAGCATTTCCCCTCTGAATTGAAATACTCAATCGTTGAAACAAAAATGAAGTAGGTTAGGTTAGGTTAGGTTAGGTTAGGTTAGGTTAGGTTAGGTAGAAGTAGCTCTTAAGTCATCAGTCTCTTCAGTTATCCGTTTTCCTATTTCGTTAATGAATTCTAACGCCTGAGGTCCCAAAACTCCGAAAGTTTCTATAGCTACAGGATAGAATATATATAGATCTTTCAAGTTTTTATATTTGAGGCTTTTGCTTTCATCTCCGTTCACTGCAGCTGCACCAGAGCAATTGGAAGTAGCGACCACATGCGACGCAGCAACAGTGTCCACGCATGTAAAATCCCAGACAACAGGTTTACCAAACTTCCAAGGAACAAGTGTCATACCATCAGGCCTATTACCATCATCACGGCTCACTCCCAAAGGTTCCAGAATAGCTGGAATTTTTGCAGTATTCAAGGCTCTTTTTATCAAGTCATTCACAGCATTATGACGAGAATGACGGCCAGCACTAAACTTGCAGCTTAAACCATGAAAACCCTTGTCATCGACTTCCTTGCCACATTTATATGAGGTACATAAACTGAATTTTCCAAACGGAGTCCAATTGCTATCCTGAAGGATTCGTCATCCAGCAGAGTTCCTAATGATGATACAGGTAGAGCATTGAGGACACAAGGCCAATGAACACTTCAAAACTGTGACGAATATTCAGGAAAACAAAATTGACCGAACTGGCATTGAACTTGTAAATTCGATAAGATTGCAAATAATGTACAACAATGCATTTATGAGGGAACAAATTAATACAATGTTGATAATAAGTCTGTGGCTCACGGTCAAATAATCAATATTATTTGTATTGATTCGTTTTACACAATTTGAACCAAAGCAATAGAAATGATGTTCTGTAATTTTCAAAAAATTTTGACTGCTAACCAGTATACGATGAACTATAGTTTTGGAATGGTATAGATATCAAATATCGATACGTTACAACAGCTCATCATCATTGATCAAGACAAGTGCAGTTAATACATTCCTTCACAAACTGTAACACAGCAGTATCAATCTGAAGATCTGTATTTATAAACTCTCTATACACATAACTACGGTCTTCAGAAATTGAAGGAAACCACCCAGTTTCACTTTTTCTTTTGAATCTCATGATGATCTAGGTACATTATATGAATTTTCAGTGGGAACCAGAAGTGGATAAAGAATATCAGGCTGTTATAGATGCAGTTGAAATATGAGGGAATATAAAAAGGGAGTAATTGAATAAATCGCGTGAAAATGGACCCTCGATGGAGCCAGTTTTTATAGGACGTTAATGCAAATCTGAAAGGTATAAATTTAACTTCATCAAATTTTTTTCTCCCATACCGAAGACATTAGTGGTACTTATAAGTGGCAGAGTTTCCATATATGGTACCGGGAGGAACCAACCTATCATCGATTCTTTTCAAAATTAATGTATGCCGTCAGCCAAAATATGCATGTCATCGGAATGATTTGAAAGTGATGAAAGGCGGTGTGACGATTCTATAGAAGATTCAATCAAGCCTCGTCTTCAGTCACTTCATTCAGTTTATATGCAAGAGAGTGCACTGAATTTTTATTAGTTCTGACGTGTTGCCTTGGGAGAGTGACAGGTTCTAATATTGTCCGCAATTATTTTCTGAAGGGGAACCGCTCTGTGTGACGTAGAATTTAATTTCCAAGGAATTTTTATTGCACGAGATGAAGGGTGGGTTATGGTCGTGATGACAGTATTTTTAGTCTCTGTCTCATCGCCCCACAATAAATGGCATCGAGGTGATTTGAATATTTTCCTGCCCATTTTCCATGACATATTTAAAAGAGTTTTTATTAAATTTTTCAATAATGCAGTTGAATTGAAGTCGTTTTTTAATCCGCGGACTTCTAAATATTTTCAATTTTGTAGTATTTTTATGGAAGGGTGGAGTGATAAGTATGGGTTATTTGGAACCATGAACCATTGACCTTTTTACCAAGACGCAACTGGGAATCTGAAATAAAAGAAACCTTCTGAAAGTATCTTTCACAAAGGTCAGCACTTGGGCCTTCCTAGAAAAACGTATTCAAGTTAAGGGTATTTCTTTCTGTTGGGCGTTTTCTGGAATTTCGCTGGATGTCTTCTTTCATGCGGAAATATTTCTTCCTGATGGACGTTTTCTTTTTTCCTGCTGGATACATTTCTTCCTGCACGAAAGGTTTATTTACTTTTGGACACCTTTCTTCCTGGTTAATGGATTTCTTCATGCTGGGAATCTATCCCATTTATATGACCTCTGTTACCTCTGCATAGGACCCGTCTTGATCCTCCAGTAGTGGCAAACAAAGAAGCAGTATTTCACATAAAACCGACCCGTTGTATGCTATTCTTGGATTGAACGACATTTCAGTGATTCAGAAATAGTTAATTTTAAGTGCTTCAACATTCTTTATCGTTTCTAACTTTTCCAAATACGTTTGAAACATATAGAGATGTCATAGGTATCCACAAAAATGATAAATGGATTTTGAGTTTGTGATTATACAAACATACTATGTACCTATATATCTGGATGGCGATGTTTTGATGTTTGTTATACTTTTAAATCAACAATTTTTTACATTGGCATTTGTTTCGTATAGACCTCAGTTTATTCTAGTGTCATTCTCTAATGCGAGAAACTTTGTCTCTCATGAATCCGTCGTCAATACCCCTTTACTGATAGAGACATTTCTATATGCTTGAACTGTCTTCCCAATCAAAGAATCTTTTACACGAACAACTGAGTACAAAATCAAAAAGTTCGAACAAAGCCTATAAAAAGTCCATAAGTTTTTCATTGTTCCCAACATTGACACGGTACATCGGGGTCTATTATAAAAAGTTTATTTTCCCATACTCCTCCACGGTGTCATGCAATCAAATAAAAGAATCGAAACCATTAGTGCTGGAAGAACAAAGTAAAGATATAAATGCGATGCCGTTACGCTTCTAAAGTATCATGGCGATTCGATTCCTTCAGATGACTTTCAATTTCGTATTGATTCCATTTATAAAAATCCACTCACACTAAATCAGTTTATTGAAAACACGGGGATTTGTAGTTATTTGTGTTTTCCCGTGAGACTTGAAAGATTTATGGTCGAGTATTTTCGATGAATTAAAAATGCTTTCATCGAATACATTTGTCGCATTTATAGTGTTAAAGTTTCATCATCCGTGTTGAGGGTGTTAAAGTATATAAATGATATTAAAGCTTTATTTGTCGGAAATGGGATTCATTGAAATGCATTTTGCATATGGTAACGTACAAAACACTGGAAAATTTTCCGGCATCAATTGGCATTCACCGAAAATCACAAGGGGTTATTTCATGGCATGCAAACTGAAGATCAGAATCACAAAAGTGTGAAGACAGTAGTGAAAAAATATACTTTCCGAATTTGAGTTTTCTGAGGGCAATTCTCAATAAGCTGAATTGTTCGATGTCTGTCAGTTCCTAGAATATTGAGATGACTTCAGAATGTTAAGTTATCCTGTTATCCCCAATTCATCTAAATTATACTCCTTCATTTCCTGTTACAACTCATATTGTTACTTCACATGAGAAGTTTCATGATTTCACATGAGAAGTTTCATGATTCATTTAAAATTCTACTAGATTGATTATATGACTGAAATGTACGATTTCAGATTTTTTTTTTCTATAAATTTGCAGTCCCTCAGTGTTAAAGCTTTCATGCATACAACAGATACTTTACCACAGAGTATTTAGGAAAGTATTGTTGAACAAATTTTAAGAAAATACGTACAGAGTGCTTGAAAAAGCATATCGAAATACGAAACTTCTAAACAATATACAGTGTGAACTATGAACTCTTACCGAAAATTATCCAATGTGCTTTCCCCACCACAATGAATAGAAAACAAAGTGAAATTCAAAAATCTGGACAAAAAATTACTTTTTTGAGTGCAGGAAAGCGCCGACCCTGGATGAAGGTAAATAGAAATGCAGCAATGCAGTAAATGTACCGATTACTTATTTTCAATCATGGCGTCTAGTAATGAAAGCGAGTCTGATGGTGTTCTTAATGTTTTGGAAAAAAGGGAGGGAAAAAGAAAGCTATATAAATGTTCGATTTTTAGAACACTAGTTAGTATTCCTAAGGTTCTCCAGGAAAACCCTGACTTCCTTATTTGACGTCTGAGAGCCAATGTTACTCTGAATGATATATTCCATATCCAAAAACAAAACAAAAATTGAAAAGTATCCGACCGTCTGTCTGTAGGTCTGTGACATCTTTAAATCTTTATATTTTCTGAACCCTTGAAAATATCGCTTTGAAATTTTAAACACATCAATAACTCTGGGACAATATGTCATTTTTCTTTGCTTGCAGAAAACCCGAAAAATGTTTAGGAGGCTTTTCCTGTTTTTCATACTTTCCTTGATAGCGGCCCAGGAAATTTTTTTCTTCCATATTTTTTGGTAACATGCATAACATATTGTTGTCCAACTGTTTGGTAATTATGTGCAAAGTTTTGAAAAATTCACGTAATTTTTTTATTCAGAATGCAATTCTGGTACAGAATTATCAAAATATCAAATTATGACAAGACCTTCATAAAAAACAAAAATCTCCCAGTGCAGAACCGTGTTTTTTCCCAGCAGAGCCGTACTCAACACAACACCAACAACTGAACATAATGAAGAAAACAATTTCTTGTAAATGTTATTTTGTGACATCTCTTTCAGGTTCAATGAAGTTCTTTAATATAACTCAATGCTTTTCTGTTGGGATTTATTATTCATTTCAGAAACATCAGTCCCGAGTTTTTTGTGCTATATTTTTTTCTCCAATTTATTTTTTCTTTGAATATTCATTTTAAAGAATTTTAAATAGACCAAATTTTAAAGTCTAATTTTTGAAAAAATATATTTTTTTCAAAGATTTATCATTTTCCTGACAAATGATCCAACATTGACTTGTGCTGTTTCTCAAATGACCTATTAAAATGTATCAGTGAGTAAACATGGTGAGTTATGAACTTAACCTGACAGACGTCGATTGTTAATTCGCGTGAAACCACATACACCTGAGATCGAGAGTTCGTACTTATAGGCGAAAATGCAAAATGGAGTTGCTGCATTCACTGGCGCGGTTACGAAGGTTGGCGAATGAAATAATTATATAACTCATCTCTTATTCCTCTGAAATTCCACAGATGTGTTTCTTCATGATAGTACCCTATAAAATTTAGAGTAAGTGATGGTAATTCACCCTGTATAAAGATTCTCAATGACCACTTTCTCCTGTCGTCATCGAGAGTTTCATTGAAATTTTAATCAAGCTTATCTTAGGCACTGCATGTGCAGTTGAGAACAAAGTACGCCTTAGGAGCAAAGGGGTAGATTGATTGCGCTCTCTCCAGGAGGAATTTGTTTTTACAATTGTATCAATTACCTAGTACTTATTCATCGTTCGGCGTAATAATGTTGTGAGATAGAGCATATGTAGATTATTTGACTGACTCGAATGTATCAACAGTTTGTGATTTTCAAACTTAGTACTTTTTTTACCCTTAACATACTTGCACTGCACTGTTTGGAACCTTTGGGGTAGTAATGCATATACTGGAACCAATATTGATTATTTTCATTGCGGACTTCCATTGTCTGAAGTGTTTTCATTAGCACGATGTTTCAATCGGTACAGTATCTCCGATAGTTATCAAGTGTTAACTGATATGATATGATTTAATATATGATATGATATGTGATATGATACATGATATGATATATGATATGATATGTGATATGATATATGATATGATATGTGATATGATATATGATATATGATATGATATATAATATTATATATGATATACGATATGATATATGATATGATATATGATATGATATATAATATTATATATGATATACGATATGATATATGATATGATATATGATATGATATATGATATGATATATGATATGATATATGATATGATATATGATATAATATATGATATGATATATGATATGCATGATATAATATATGATATCATATATGATATGATATATGACATGATATATGATATGATATATGATATGATATATGATATGATATATGATATGATATGTGATATGATATGTGATATGATATATATGATATATGATATGACAAATAATATGATATATGATATGATATATGATATGATATACGATATGATATACGATGTGATATATGATATGATATATGATACGATATATGATATGATATATGATACGATATATGATACGATATATGATATGATATATGATATGATATATGATATGATATATGATATGATATATGATATGATATATGATATGATATATGATATGATATATGATATGTTATATGATATGATATGTTATATGATATGATATATGATATATTATGATATGATATAAAAGTAATCAATTCACATTGTCTAAAACTTTGAAGCAAACCAAACTACTATGTTAAACACCAAGAGGAATGATGATCATTTGGTGTTTGAAACACGTGTCGAGGTGTTAGTGGTTCGGTGTTACGATATTTTCACTCTTGACTCAATCATCTGATAACATCAACTTTCTAAAGAACTATACCAAAGATGATCACTGTCAGAATGAGCTTTGCCTTATGCGAACGATGGGCACCTACCTGTCTTAGATAAAATATACCAAACTGTAAATTCGTAAATACGTTTTTCCAACAGGCGACAAGGCTACCGCTGTATGTAGACGATATATACTTCACTGTCTCCAACTAAATCGACGGCAATTCTCGAGCCATCAACTTAATATCTCATGCTATAATACAGTTCATAAAAAGCATTTATTTAAGCGGAAACATAAACTTTTCGATGATTTTTTGTCACACCTCACTGTTTTTTAGTGTCGCGTAAAAATTCGGTCTTGTGCCAACTTTTTACAATCTCATTTAATGGTTATTGGACACATAAAATAACGTAATGGTATGAAAACTACGTTCGTTCAATGAAAGGTTCATAACAGTCTATTATATGCTATTCAAAGTTTCTTGAAAGATAGGAACGTTCAGATGTGATATAAATTTAAATTGAAAATAATAATAATTTGTAGTTTTTTTCTGTTAGATATTACAAATAAATCACATTTTTCATTTTTCAATTTTCATGGAGAATGTTCCCCTATTCAACATGAATACCTCCCAAGAGGTTATCTTGAACGATGGAAAATAGAGACTAAAGTTTGTTTTTCAATCACAGATGATTCCACAATAGATTTTATGAATTTCCTATTCATATTTTCGAACTAAAATCAAAATAATTTTGATGTTATCGCAGATGACGATGAATGCTGCTGAAGATAATTTATTCATTTTCAAGATCCATACTGAACTCATTTCCAAGCTCGGTATAGACAGTTGATTGTTCAAAGATGAAAAATTCTTGCATAGTCGAAAGGGGCTGGTGAAACTAAGGTTGAATATATATTTGTGTGTAATTAGGTATTCTTGAATGAACCGCGAATACACTAGAAGAGTGCAGAAGTTCCATTCAAGACAAAAAACAATCTATATAATATAATATCATTACAATAAAGTGAATGCATTCACAAAATTGATAACGACTATAAGAAGATGTAGAGGTGAAACGTCGTTATTGAAAAACTGCCGAGAATTATTTTTTTCATTCTTTAGACAATGGCAGTCCATACCAATTCTACCCAAAGTATAACAGTTAATAACCACCTTCCTTTTCAAGCGCTGTATAACAGAGAAAGAAAACTCATTTGGCTATTCAAAATATTTCCCATTATTTTCTAATAACTTTTATTGTGTCATCGATTGCGAAGAAAGTTCTACTGAACTTTGTATTGAAATTAAATAAAAGTGTTTTTCCGTATCCAAGGCACGTTATAGTGTAACTGAAGCTTTTACATAAATGAACAAAACATAATTCGTAACTACCTATCTAGTTGCCGTACTTGGTCTCAAACTAATATACCACCCCTTTCCCGAAAAGGCTTCATTAATTCCTAACCAATAAATTTCTGCTCGTTATCTAATTTGGTAAAATTGTTTGGAAGTGTCTTCAACATTTCGTTAATAATCCAGTAGGCCCCGTACCAACTTTCCGAATATAACTTTGTTCTTCGCAATTAATAAGGAGTTATGGAGTGGCTTAGCGTTCCACGTTTCGGGAATTTTGGAATTTGTATCGCGAGAAAACAACAATGGTGGTTTCAGCAAACTTGTGTTAGATTGTGTTCTTCCAAGGAAATTTAGGTGGTCTCGAACACTTTCAGTAAAGTTTATAGTAACAGAAATACATTTATCTTTGTCATTTGGAAAAAATAATACATGAGTGGTGTTTTTTTTAGTATTCAGGTGTGAGCTTACATTATCCGGTGTGGAATTTCCAATGCTCAAATCGACGGTTCTGCCTATTCATGGAGCCAAACAAACAGAATGTAGTTTCATAGATGAACACAATTTGCATATAAAATTATGTAATGTCTTTCCATCATTCAACACCACATGAATTATCAGGAGTAATACCACGAGTGATTGAATTTTCGCAATAAGACTGTCGATTTATTTCTGAACGAAACTGAATTGCTTCGTGAAAACACCACGAGTCCGCAGTTGAGTTCAGAAATAAAAGACAGACTTATGAGATAAATACGAGTATTGTGTGACAATCATAACCAAATTATTAAAATCGTCAATATTATAATGTTTTGTTTCATAATTTCATTTGAATTTGCAGTGAAGCGACTCCTTCTGACATATCCAGCTATATTTATTATTGATCGAACTGTCAAACGTATTCATTTCGTCATGGTTACGTCGCTGAAAATACCGAAGCTGATCCTCCAATCAGAACTGAAAGACAGCTGGTGTTATCGCGATAACACAAGTTGTCTTTGGCTTCCGATTGGTCAAGATTAGGTGAGAATTTTAAGATGAGTGAAATAGTCAACATAAGCCACTATCTCATCGAACAAGATCCACATTTTGATCATGAAGTTAACGTATAATGATATATTTTTCTCAAAAGCCGAAGTTAAAGATTGTATTGCATTCGTTGTATACAAAGTTCTTTTTGAAAATTATTTTATGCACTAGCGGGTGGAAAAGTACACTTTACCGCCCGCAGACGCATTATGGCCCGCATGCCATAAAGTAGATCTACCAAGAAATAAAATCTGTATATCATTGAAAATCAACTAATCATTTGAGATTCGCGCTATAAAACCACTAGTGCATGAAATTTTATATGTACCACGTGCGTAAAATGCCTACTGTACGCCGTTGGTACATAAATAACTATCAACTCCAACCAAATCCATTTCTATTCCAGCATTCGACAATTTCACTGGAAGGTTGAATATGGTGAGAACGTTTCAGTTCACAGGAGATTTCGAAACCAATTAATGAGGATTTTGTCAGTTTTACACCAAAAAGATATGCAGTGTGCTCACATAGGATGATGACATATGGACAAATTTTCATTCTCATTTTAAAAGAAAAAGTCATTCTTCATAAAAAAATCTGTTTCAGACTGAAATTTGAATAATCAAATCTTGAAAATTATCATATCAGAATAACTTGGTACCATGTTCAAATAGGCAATCACATCACATTTTTAAAACAATATAATAATATTTTTTTTTATATTTTTATCTACCAAGTGTAGGTACTCATTCTTAAAGAAGTTTTTATTAAAAACTAGATGAACCTGCATGTCGCTCGCGAATATTAGTTGAATCTCCACTACGAGAGCAATAATTTTATGAGTGAAGTTAAATTTCAATGTAGAGAAAAATTATTAAAATTCCGTTTTGTTATTTTTATATATGTTTACATATTTGAACGGGATTTCATAATCTGAAATTTTTTCATAATAACAATTTTCGATATTGTCACACATTCGTGCTAGGAATCGCACGTTAAAACGTAAGACCTCGTTAATCCTTAGCTTGCACAAGTTTCGACTTTTGACGGCTGCCGTTCATAGGGGGGCGACAGCATCAGGTTAACGGAAAAAACAATTTTAACAATTTTTTTAACAATTAAACTATACTCTTTGAACTTTGAAACTTATTCCTAAACGATATCTCATTTCAACAAAAAGTATGTTCTTGGTTCAAAATATTGAAGGGGAACCTATGAGGACTTGTCGAAACTCAATATCTAAATTGTCAGCAATAACTCAGTGAGACTCCTATCAGAAATTCAAGATAAATATTTCTCTGAGCGATATGCAAATTCGATGGATCGTTTTAAATCAGTATATCGTTGTTAACTACTGCCGCAGGATCAAATATTTATTAATGAACCCCAACTTCATTAGAAAGATAAAAAAATATTGAATCAATTTGCATCTGATGAGGATTTTTAATAAACTCTGACCGTCACATGTTCTAATTTGGTAAAATTGATTTGGAATTTTAATTAAACAAGAATTAATTAGGGAAAATTCAATAATTTTCAATTATTTCAGAAGTAATAAATCATCGGAAAGTGGCGCCAAAGGACTAGTCCCGAAAATGAGTTATAGAAAAACAAAAACGAAATTAAAAATGAAGATGCTAATAAATAATACATATTAAAACAAAATTGACTTTGTAGAGTTTGCCTTCTATATGATTCCTGAATTATATAAGTAATATAAAGATTGGAGTTTCAAACTTACTATGATAACTTATTTGGAAATGAAAAATTTTCGGTTGTTAGGATTGTCTGTAGCTACGTTATTTATATACCACAATGCACAAACACTTTAGTTTCAAAATTAATTAATATTTATTTATGTCTGAAAATTTACCTAGTGAGTGACTGAAATATGCGAGAAAACACAATTTTTTGTAAATGGCATTGAGACAAATCTGCTGATATAAGTAACTATTTCAAAATATGTATATTTTTTGTTAATATTTGGGAGAGAAATAACATGTTTTTTGACTATATTAGCCACCGATTTTCTGTTAGTTTGCAGAGAATCATGTAATCAGTCCGATATACAAAAACTGGGATGACACCATACTTACCCTCACTTTTATCAATGGCATAATGGTGCCTCCCCAAACCAGCAAAAACTCTGTAATAAACTCCACCTCATTACTGGCTGCATTGTACCACCAAACCTCTACCATTATTTCCCAGTCTCGAAGGATATTGTGGAAGATCCCAACCTATTAAAGATGCAATCCACCAGGACAATAGCGAACAAAACTAAAAAAATACTTCTCATTTCACGGTTATTATACGCACTGAATGAATCGTTTTACTCTGAGACGCTCCTTGAAATTCATTTTCCCTTTTTGATTGTGTACATTTTTCATTTTACAACACATTGAAAATAGTTATTAGGGAGATTGTGATAATACGATATTAAAAAAGTTTCATACGAGTTCAGAAGCCTTTGTAGTTGGCAATATTTTCCGACAATAGAAGACATGTATGGTCATACCATACCATTACATACTTAAAAAATCGAATAAAGGGCAGGTGTTAAGGATTGTATATTAAGTATACTCCGAAAGTTTCATGATTTTCATTGTAGGATTCGTAGTCAGATAAATATCTGTCTGTAACTGTACTCAACGCCTTTATGTGAATTACTCAAAAACTCGCTAGGAAAGAATCATCCTTTTTAGACGTTACTCTCTTTTCATAGATATTTACAACAAACTTCTTGTGTCTCTATACTTATTATCGCTCATTATGGACAATCCAAGACATCTCCATGCTTTTCTTTTTTGATTATTTCAGTGAAGAAATTTAACGTGAACCAACATAAATAAAGGGTCAAGTAGCTCAGTGGTTGAGACTGAAGCGTTCAAAACCACTGACTGCTGGTCGGCTAGGTTCGAATCCTCAGCGACTTCAGATTTTTATCTGATGGCCCGAGAAAGTGCTAGGAATCGCACGTTAAAAGGTAAGACCTCGTTAATCCTTGGCTCGCACAAGTTTCGACTTTTGAGGGCTGCCGTTCGTAAGGGGACGACAGCTGGTTAACGGAAAAAACAATTTTAACAAAATTTTTAACCAACATAAATTATTCCTAGACAAAATTCCGTTCTGTTCTTCAAACAAACCTCACAAATTTTTTTGCGAAAACCACTATCACTTGTTTTCTCATTAATAGAATGAATATCGAACCAGTCAGTCGTGAATCGATTCAGAAAGCAAATGGATTACATTCTCGGTTACACTCCAATTATTGAATAAGAATCAGACAATGGAATACCGGCGGAACGACAGTAGTCTAAGATACAGGTACAGCCAGAATGTCTGGAATGGCCAGAACCTCAAGACAAAAGACGATTTTATTCATCAATTTTATTATATATAATAAACCTGTCATGGGCAATGCATTTTGATATTTGTTCGAAAATATGAATAGAATATTCATAAAATTTGTTGTGGAATCATCTGCGGCTGAAAGACAAACTTTAACGCGAGAGAAGCAATCCTTGCTTCAATGAAACGATTTCTGTGAGTCATATTTTTGAATAACATTTTTCCTCTCTAATATATTTGATGAATATGCACTGAAAACTAGAGATAATTGAAAAAAATCAACTATCTCAATGAAAATGCGAATTTTCAGATTTTTTTCTTCTTAGTTAGTCTTTTTAGTTAGTCTATTCACATGTCTATTAGATGTAGTTCAATGTACAGCGTGGCTTTAGCCAGGAAAGTACTTGTTTTCTGTAAGATATTATAAAAAAATCACATTTTTTATTTTTTTTATATTTTCATGGTGAATGTTCCCCTTTTCGACATGGATACCTCCCAAGACGTTATCTTGAACGATGGAAAATAGCGATTAAAGTTTATCTTTCAGCCGCAGATGAATCCACAAAAGATTTTATGAATATTCTATTCATATTTTTGAACAAATATCAAAATTATTTTTACTTTCACATCATAAGTAGGAATTTTCAATTTGAGTATTCTGATTTACTTACTGACTTTGAATTGCGGGATAATGAAAAATGTTTTATGTAATATCTAACTCAAAACCACTAAGTTCCTGACTAAAGCCACGCTAGACGTTAACTATATTCTGTAAAGACCAAAACTACAAAAAAAATTATCTGGAAGTGGAAGTTTGCATTTTCATTCAGATATGATCTTTAATTTTCCAGTTTTTCTCAAAAATTCATATAGTTGAATGCTAGGAATCGCACGTTGAAAGGTAAGACCTTGACTCGCACAAGTTTCGACTTTTGAGGGTTGCCGTTCGTAAGGGGACGAAGCTGGTTAACGGAAAAAACAATTTTAAAAAGTTCAACAAAAAAAAGAAAGGAATAATTTTATTTTGAAGTATGACTTCCACAACCCAGAAACATTTCAATTCATTGATACAAGAATTTCACCTCTTTTCCTAGACCTACAATACATTTTTGTCGACGAAAATCCATTGCATTCTTCTGAGATCATCAGGGAGGTCGGAAGAATTGGGAAACAGACTCTTCAGATGCAATTTCACGCAGCAAGGATGGAAATGATTGGAATATTTATTCCGCATTGACACCTTGAAAATGGTTTTTTGTTTTTTTTGGCAGGTTACAACTTTCACAAATATATTGAAATACGGCTTCATTTTCAAATCCGAAACGAGAAGGTCATGTCTGTTGATATAGGAAAACAAATATTAATTTCATCTGTCTGACAAATTATAACTATTAATGTAACGAGATTATTACGCGATCCATGATAATCGAGATTTATTCAGATTATATAACAATCAAGTTACATTCAAAGCTTTAGGGTTTCATTGACAACGATGATGTGAAAATAAAATCAAGACCTTCGGTAATGTCACGTTATTGTCATTTTAGCGTGACATTTGGTATATAGGGTAGGTATCATAAAGTAACACTAACGTATTATATTGTAACTCATGTGTTATATGTTGTTATTATGTTATATGATATTAATAATTTGAAATGAAGATTTAACTTAATGGAAGCTCAATATTCAATGACATGATAAAATAAAAAACACGAGTGGATTTTTAAAGCAAATACGATATAAGCTATCACAAGAATATTTCGATAAGAAATACCTACATGAAATTTAACAGAGATGTTATCATCGAAACAACCTTGATAGACCAGAATACTGTGAGAAACGATGACCTGTCCAAATCAAATATTCAAACCGAATAAAAAAACCCAATTCTACACTTTTTCATCTCCCATTTCTCACGTCAAGTATCAATACCCATGATATCCGATAACACGCAAAACAAAATAAAATCGAGTTAAGTATATCCCAAGTCATTAAAAATTTCGAGCATGTGGTAGATATTCGACACTTCCTAATAAATGAAATGTGATATGTTTCTCAAAAGGGCGTCGACGAATATAAAATATCACACCTAGCCTGACTGCGTTGTCACTTAATTTAACAGTCAGATCGCATTTATTCACGACTAACTAATAAATAAACGGCTGAGTGGAGTGTTAATTTTATATAGTTCCACGCTCAGTCAGTCTATTAAGGCAGAGAGTAAACAAACTGTGTAAATATTTGATTCTCTTTATAATTTCATGAACAGGTGTATGCACTTAGCCGAATTTGAAAATTGTATCAGACACTGGCCGAAATGCGGCTTCTATTTATTTTGTAAACTCGTATTGTAGTGTATAGTTGAATTCATCAACTCCTTTTATTGTACAAATAGAACCAAAGATCACAATACAACGTATTCCAACATGCCTACAAATCCACTTTGAAACGTATTATTAGAGCATTCTTCTGTTTTCTTCAGTATTTCTAAAATTACGAGCGGAACTGATTTTTTTTTGTGCGGACATGCCTATTTCAGTTTAATATCTAACAGACCATAATTAAATTAGGATGCGTCAGTGGTAACTTGATATTTGTGTGCACACTTATAGGAATTTCTCAGTTTTTGATGAGGATGACAGTTTCTAAGAAACGAATGAAGCAGAAACCGTGAATATTTGGTGTCAGCAAACCGAAACTGGGCAATGATCTTAATGTTTTGCTTTCTACATGTACACAATGTCTTCCTGCAATCACTTAATATTATTAAGGATGCAGCTGTTGCTTATGTCCTAATATAAAAATGTTTGCTGCCCTTCATATGACGTATTTTTCTAAAGTAGTAGGTAGTCCAAACAGACTCTTTCAATTGTATTTCTATCAATAACTATGCAGCCCAATATATCCATAATCCAGTACGATTGGGTTTTGAGACAAGAATCGATTGTTGCAAGCACCACCGAACTTGGTATGCTGGTAGTTGGAACCATGATAAACACGAAAAAAAATTGTTTACCAAAATTCCAGGGGTGGAACATTTTTTTTTTTTTTTCGTTTAAAAATATATAAATAGATTTTTGCTGTAATCTTGGAAAATATATGATTTATCGGAAAAACAACTCAACAGGGTGAAAAACAATTCAATTTTCCACAAAAATTATTCCTAGCAATTTCATATGAAATGCGCTCGTTTTCCCAAAAAAACGTGATTGAACGCCGACATCAAATTTCCGGTTCACCCTTACCCGCCACTGAAAGTTCTGGTGGAGCCGAATATTGGATTGGTCATATCTCTGCGAAAAATGATCGGCGAAGGAAAAGGAAAAGTTCTTATGGTTTCTGAAGACTCCTACCTTCTCATGCGAATATAATATGCGAGTATTTGAGTACCTAAAATGTGTTTTGTAGCACTTCACGGAGATGTTTGCCGATGATCCGAAAATAATGAATAATTTAGTAAGTATGGAATTATTATACTGAAGCAGCAACCCATACCCTCTTTGGGCTATATGCAACACTTTTAAAGTAGTGAGACAGGTCCCACTTATACATGCCAAAGAAAAACTTCATTTTACTTCTGCCTCATTTTTAACTCACCCATAAAATCGGCATTCTCTTCACTAAATGTTGAAAATAATCGCTTATTCGTAACACCATTGTGAAGTGCAAACCTCAAGCTTGAAATCACATACTTCGTTTTTTATGTAGGATGTGTATGAGCGATTATTTTCAACATTTACTGAAAAAATTGCCGTGAGTTGAAAACTGAGGCAGGAGTAAAACTCAGTGTTTTCTTTGACATATGTATAAGTGAGACTTGCCTCACTAGTCTTAAATCGTTGCATATGGTCCAAAGGGAGTACTGATTCCTGCTTCAGTATAATTATTTCGTACTTATTATTTATTTTTATTTATTTGATTGACGTGGCCGTTACTTAATGAAATCCATAGTTACCTTAGTGTTACTTAGTGTTACCTTAGTGTCATTACTATATAATTATTTCTTATCAACTAAAATATCCATGACCTTCGGTTCCTCCGTAAATATCGTAGAAGGGTCATGTGAAGTGGGACAAAACACATCTTAGGTACTCAAATACTCACATGTTATATCTGCATGTGGAAGTAGAAGTCTTCAGGAACAATATGCCATGCAGTGGCGGGTTAGCGCGAGCATACAATGTGACGTCGGCATTACACCACGTTTTCTGAGAAAACGAGCGTATTTCATAAGGTATTAACATCATCCTTGTAGAGAATTGGATTACCTCTCAACCTATCGAAATCGTTTTTTGATAAATCTTATATTTTCTGAAATAACAACAAAAAAATATTTTTTTTTTCTAAATATTTTTTTTTTAAGTTCCACATCTGATTTTTTGATGAACAATTTTTTTTCTAATAATACATGATGTCAAGATGTCATGTGCCGAGTTTGAGAGTGGTACAATTCATTCACTTTTTGCTCGAGTCTGTCTGTCTTCGGATTACCAATGTTATTTGCGTTTTCAGTTTCTGAACCTAAAGTTCATAACGGTAGGTCATCACATTGATTAACTTCATGTTAATTGACGTCTTTTTAATTGCATCATGTTCAAATCCTCTCCCATTAACATATTTTCTGATTCTTTGCATTTTTACAATCAAATGATGGTGGGACGTATGAACTGTTTTCCTAGTCATCATCATGTCGTCAATGGACAACAGTGGAGGTCTAACCCGATATGAAACTCAATGTTCAGTTCTCAGGATAATCTTGGAACACGCCGAATTTTCCTCGTCCCCTAAAACTAGCGAGATCGGTCCGATAAAGGTGACAGTTGATTTCAGATCAATGTTGTCTGCCAATAGTGGCCAATTATTGTAGTCCGTTGGAACGAAATTTCAATTCTGAGCACGGATCGGTTCTGCACACAACTTGATAGATCGCCTAGGTGGCAATGGTTGCGAATGCCCACCCTTCGTTACTTTATTTATGAATTATAACACAGAATAATCCCTTTCTTTGAGTTCGATGGAACTGAGATTTGAATATTTCTATGTGGAGAACTTCCATCATCTGACGAGAAGTTTCTGCTTCGGAACTGACAAGGGTGGTGCTATATTATAGACTAAGACAAGAATCAGATCAATGCAATTCAATATTTGTACTTTGATACCAGCCTCATGAAGCAACATCAAACAAATATCTCAATAACAATAAAACACCACAAACCTACCTCTGAAACAAATGCCGTGTAAGTCGAAAACAAATTCGAAACAGCCGTCTACACGACTACAAAATTTCAATCACACAGTGCGGACTCCTCGACAACCAAACCGTTAAGTGAAAACTTAATAAACAATTCACAAGTGAAGTTCTTCTTAAATGAAGTATGGCCAAAAAACGATTAAGATACCAACCATTACGTTTTGCCTGACCTATACCCGAACCTATACCACTTTGATACCAGCCTCATGAAGCAACATCAAACAAATATCTCAATAACAATAAAACACCACAAACCTACCTCTGAAACAAATGCCGTGTAAGTCGAAAACAAATTCGAAACAGCCGTCTACACGACTACAAAATTTCAATCACACAGTGCGGACTCCTCGACAACCAAACCGTTAAGTGAAAACTTAATAAACAATTCATGAGTGAAGTTCTTCTTAAATGAAGTATGGCCAAAAAACGATTAAGATACCAACCATTACGTTTTGCTTGACCTATACCCGAGCCTATACCACTTGATACCAGCCTCATGAAGCAATATCAAACAAATATCTCAATAACAATAAAACACCACAAACCTACCTCTGAAACAAATGCCGAGTAAGTCGAAAACAAATTCGAAACAGCCGTCTACACGACTACAAAATTCCAATCACAGAGTGCGGACTCCTCGACAACCAAACCGGGTGAATTAAAACATCTGAATGCCGGATTCGGACCTGCATCGCCATCTGTTATGGCCGCGGCAGACTACTAAAGGCATCCACTCTATGATTCATCTTTTATCCGGCACAGCGAGTTGAGAGTTGAACGGTTGGAGAAATGGCCGATAGCGAGACACGTTTTTAATTTCACTGATAGTGCAGATAACTCGGGAAAAATGCAATACGACGAATTGCGTGTTTACAGAAGAATACTGTTTATTAGTACGAAGCAAGTTCATATGAAAATTTCTAAAAAGTTTTATTGAAATATTTCATCGAAAATTTCACACCTCACTTTTTCAGCCAATCAAAAAATGATTTGTATTTAGTTGCCATGGCAAATCAAAAAATTTCCGGAAATTTTAATCCTCCCTGGGTACCCTGGGCGAAATTAATAAGTGGAAATTTTTCTGTCAAATATTTGACATGTGATAGTTAACATTTTGCTTTTATGCACAAATGGAATGTTATTTTTCATATGAAAGGAGATAATATTTCATAATTATATATTCACTAAATATTTTGAATGCGTCTGAAAATATTTTGAGAACTTGCATTTCAACGATGAATAGGTCCATCGGTAAAAAATGTATATCAATCAAATCTACCTATGCTTGACTATATGAACTTAATATTTGAAACAATTTTATTCAACTTATCTTTTCGTGAATACTCGGCTGAAATTTGCAAGAATACCTTTCCACATCACTTCCCAATAGACAATCCGCATGGACCAGTCAAAACTATTTTAGTTCTGCGTGCAATGTAATTTCAGGTTGAAAATGTCGCAAAATTAATTTTCCTTTCTCACATACAAACACCGCTACTAATACCCACGCGTAACTGTCATTATATCAACAAAAACCATTCATGGCCCACTGATGTTACAACTTGTTTTCTCTCAGAATAATCTACAAGTCAGTTGAATTAACAATTAATTTAATATATTTTGGTGTGAAATTTTCTTACCGAATCCCCCGCGTGCTTGAATTAATTGCTGGAAATTTCCGGCAATAATTCAAGCACTAGGGAGATTATAAATGATAAATTTTCAAGTTGTCATCCAATTTTACGGTCCAACATAGTGTGCAGTTGTCTAATGTTTTAGGATTAGCTAAAGTGGTTTCTCTAATACTAATTATCGATGGGAGAAATTGGATTTTGTTAGGTATTTCGTAAGTTCCAATTTCGCCACCCGATATCTTCATTTCATGTTGACTGGACATTCACAGTCTTCGTTTTCACTTTGCAGACATGCCAGGACTCGTTCTACATTGGTGTTTAAAAAGAACAAAAATTCTTACCTGGTAGGAGATTCCTGCATGGAAAACTTCGAAAAATCTCTATTAATTCTACTTATAGCCTCTCATTTCCTTTCTTTTGTGTTTTGATACTTTCCACTTCTACAAATCCCGCAATGATAGACTTAACCCAAGTTACAGAAAAACTTTCGTCTAGTTATCACATCGGTCACAATGCGTTTTATTTATGAAATATACAAAGATAAAGACCGATATCCAAGATATCTACATTTGAAACTTCACATGCAAACATACGATTATTGAATTAATTATACTCTCCATCCTAAAAGTAATCAAATATTCGAAGCAAATTACAATTTGAAATTAAAGCAAAGCCGTCATCTAATGATTATAAAACACGAACCAACTCTTTTATAGGTATGTAGAGGCAAAAAACTTTGATCTGGGACTAAGTAGAAGCATAAAGTCTACTGAATGATGTAGTGTAATAATGAAAAGATCCGACCTAAGACATCTAAATGTGCGATTGTCTATAAATTTCAAAATTTTGAACAAAAATCGAGACAAAAATACACAAATAATGTTTCGGGATTGATGAATTGATAGTTCAGAAGCGTACTTTTAGAGGTAGATTACTTACCAATCTCACCCAAAAAGGCCTGCTCGACGTGAAATCAAATCTACTTTGCAAGTGTTACTCAGTACCAATGGAGCCAATCAGGCTTCTGGAAATATGTTGAACATATTTATAAAAGACTATTTGTGTGTCTAATTATGATTCTGATCTCCTACTACTGCTATAGGTTTTATGAGCTCATCGCGGTGAGAGAGAAGGGCGATCGCCGAGCCGTGTGGGAAGAGTATCGCAGATTTGTGTCGCCACGGCTGGCAGCCGGTCTTACCCGCCGCATTGACATGTTTCACATCAAAAATTGGTTTGACTGTTTGATAACTTACTGTCGCACATGTTTGTCTGAACATTCGCAAGAATGTCATTGTTCTATTCTGTGTACCTAGGATAAGGTCATTGCGACATTTTCACTCAATGTTATTAAGACTCTGTATAATTTGAAGGATTTTTTGTATATAAATTACCATGCCACTTAAACTGAAACAAAATACTGAGCATCTAGTATTTTTTTCTGACCGATAAGGGATTGATTACTTTTTGGATTATACAGTATCTTGTAACATCACCGTTATATTAGCTATGAAATTGGAATGAAAATGGAACACAACAAGAACGAAACTGAGTAGAATAAAGTCGTGATAGAGCAAACAAATGAAGGATTTAATAAAATTCCGCCCTTGAGAACGGCCGTGGCACAAAACAAGCGAGAGAATTGGCTTTACCCTGTCGAAAACTCGGTCTACAAAATCGGTGTGTCTCGAAAATTTATGGGCCAGTCAAGTGCAGAAATGCCGGGCAGAAGTGTATTTAATTCGCGGTAACGTTTCGGGTCCTTGAAAAACCTTCTGCCCTTTCTGCAATATACTGCCAGTTATGGAGATTTGGGAGGTAAGGAGATTATGAACTGAAATGCTGAATTCAGTCGCTCGAATATATAAACTCACTCTTTTCTGGAATGGCACTACTACTTTTGCAGGTCTGGAATCGACCATGTATAAAAATTGACATAACCCATCTTCAGCAAATTCAAAAATTCACTGCAAAACAAGTACCTACTTACTTAATAGTCACCTTCCCGATGATGGAATTTTTTAATATGTACAAAATATTATAAATACAATGAGATAGATCCAAGAGAGTTTTTTAAGAGAAAAACGAAATCTGTCAGGTTCTTAGAAGTAGTATGGTATCACTATTCTCAATACCACTTTGAATGTAAACAAATTGCATTGAAGACATATACGAAAACAATAACAAAATAATAATATCCTTGACAATTCTTTAAAACTTAGAGAAAATCAACAATATTCACAAATGAGTCTCAAAAAAACTCTGGTTCAGCCCATTAGCAATGCATTCAAAAAAGTGGCATATTTTGGGAACATCACAAATCACCATCTGGTGTAAAATTCTTCAGTGATAATGACTTGCTCTTGAAAGTTCTTTCGCTTCTCGTAAGGCTATATTTGTATGCTTTTTCAGGAAACATTGGTTCAACTTTTCCCCTGGTTCATTAATTTTGAAAAGTTTTTTTCCTGCCTCAATAAGAATAATTTTTTTCTACTGAGTGAAGGAGATCTTGTTTCCTCTGTGGAAACCAAATTTTAATAATTATATGAGCCATTCAACTAGTTCCAAAGTACAATGAAAATTATATAGTATCGGGTGGCTGAGAACTGGAATACTGCAACCTTGAGTCGGCCATCAGCTGATCTACAAAACTGGGTAGGGGAAAAACTTTCAGTCTAACCTACCCAGTTATATCTCACCATATGTAATGGATCATCTCCTTTGCATAACCTACAGAAGTTCTATAGACCTGGATACTGGTGAAATATTAACGTCGATGTTTTTCATGCATAAATATCGATAAAAATGCAAAAGATAGGTTCATTCTCATTATGCATAGGGTTCATATTTAAATTTTCCACCATCCTTTCCAAGTCAGCCGGGTGGCTGTCTTTAGGACTACTGAAAATTGTTAAATTTTGGTGAAGAAAGCCTATGGCGACCTCTAAACCTTCGAATACTTGTTGAGCAACGCCTGAAAAAAATAAAAAAATTAAATAATTAAATTCATTATCGTTCAAGCTTTGGAGCAAAATAATGAAGGAACAAGCCACTAAGAAAATCTTGAGGTTTCTTACCTGATTGTCAACCAATAGCACACTATATAAATCGCACATACACGCCATCACTATGTTTTCAAGCCTTTATTCGAATCATTTACATGGCGACCGCCAATAAGGTGGCTGATTTCAGGAAGCTCAGAATGAACTAGTTATTTCATTCACCTATAATTTGAATAAAATAGCATGGGAGGCTGATCACTGAAGGAGTCTGGGATTAGTCGTAGTTGCATATTCTACCAGTATTGATTCATTTCATGTAGAGGTTCTGATTTGGAAGAATTTCCTGTGCGACCTGGTAAAAGTTCCATAATATAGTTGCCCTTATTTCCTTCATATTTAATAGGCAAATGAGCAAGTTTCACTTACTATATGACAAAACATTCGCATACCATATTCGGAGCATTCGAATACAACCTGGCTCCCCGACTTGACACAAATTCCCTCAATCCTTCACCTCTCTCTAATAACCCACAATCCTGCCGCTTGAATTTCTCATGGACCGAAAGTAAACCACAGTTAGGCGAGCGCCCTTCCGAAGCCTACTTGATTCGATTAGCCGGCACGATGTTCCGATGTTTCTGTCACGACAGTTCAAAACTCATTACGACCCCTGTCATAAAAAACAATAAGATCTTGGAGAGAGAGACACTAACAAAGAGTCTAGGAAAACAAATGTATTTGCTTCTCGTTGGAATTATCGGCATTTTGCTCTTCCCTGCGAAATTTATTTTATGAGGAGAGCTGTAGCACAGATAAGGCTTAATGCTTCCCCGGGTATCGATTTTCTTTTTTATTGATAGCAGTAGAACACTTTTTCATAAATATAATATCTGGTCTTCGGTTTTTCTTGATATACAGTATCCAGCGATATAGTTTTATCGGATATTTGTGGTAAAAGGTAATCATACATGATGTTTCAAAAATATTTCAAACTAAAGTAATTAGCTAACTGTAGTACATCCATCATCAATTGCAACAACCCGTATAACTTCGATGGAATCGCCTGTCCACGTGGACTTGATTGACGTGCGTCAAAACGCGAAATCGTTGCCCTTCAACTAGTAAAAACGGCGAATCGTTAGGTTAAACGCAGTGTATTGGTCGAGGGTCTTATCGAGGCGAGAGTTATAAATCATCTTTTGAATGAGGCATCCGCAGATCGATAAAATTGACGGTTAAGTTTATCAGTCTAGTGCTGTAAGTTTTTCGGGCTGTCCTATGGCTGAAAAGTGAATAGGTACGTCACCAAAAATCAGAAGTCGCTGCAACAACACACCACAGCAAATAATAATAACGGCCCTCTAACCCGCACAGGCTATGCCTTGGGATAGGCTCTACGAGTATTCAAGAAAGAGTATTAATATTATTAATATTATAAGTATATAGAACATTCTATTTTTGTCCCACGTGGTATTTATTTTGTCTACCACAAAACATTCATCAAAATTACTCGATACGAAAATTTATATATTCAGATATATAACTTTATTTCAACATACAGAGTAAAGGATGTCCGGTTATCGAAAATAAAATGATGCTGATGATGATGGTACTTGTCTGTCATGTGAAAGCACACCTGTAGAATTTCAGAATAATCTGTGAAAATGTATATAATTATTTTGTAAACCAACCTATTCGAACGCGCCACTGAACACTGACTGAATAAAACCCTTATGTTTCAACTCTCTGTCTACGAACTGTCGATTTTCAATTTCTATGATCTGTCACTTTTAGTAAGTACGTGACAGTGCGTGATGTTTACAGATATATTATTTCGAAGTAACTTCGTTATTCGATTGTCTAAAAGGCATTAATTGATACCTAGGATCAAATGTGATTGGTGCTCGACAGAACAATGTTTTTGCATTCACGTACCTACGTTTATTCGACAATAACTTCACGTTAACTTTAGTTTTGTGTTGAGTTATGAATGCTCTGATAAAATCATTTACTTATATTTGCTGTTTGCTAGTAAGTGACATGCTTTAACTTTTTTGAAATCATCGGCTGTCGTATCACTTATAGAGAAGGAACGGAGAAATACTGAATATGACTGTTTTTGTCAAGGTGCGGCGCTTTCCTACACATACAAAAGGTAATTTTGTTAATTCCAATTTGTAAATTTCAATCAGTTTTCCACTTCTTCTGGCGATGGTGCACACTGTATAATTTTCGGTAACTGGCCGTGGGTGTATAACAATTAAATCCATGTTCAGTAACCTTATGAATCCCCTTCTCAGAAAGGCCCTTCGTGAAAATGCAATAACAAAAGTGAAATACTCTACACGTGTGCAAGCTCATCTCTGAGCGTTGTCACCCTCATTATTTCAAGCATTCATCACTTTTATTCTAGTCAATATAATATAATACTGAATCAGACTCAATCTGGCCTTTCAATTTGATTTTTTTTCCTGTCAAGGAATAATCGATTTCACCGTCCGGAACTTGAAGATTTTCTATATCATAAATGCAAAGAGCACATTGCCTTTGCAAGAGCCTTTGGGTACACTCTACGAGTGTTTATGAGGAAGTATTATTATTATTATTATACATCATTTTCCATATTATTGTTTTGGATCTAAAAGATTTTTATGTACCTAGACTAAAAAGGTACATCATTTTCTAGAATATTCACTGTTGCTTCTTTCCTTGTCTTGAAAATGGTAAAACCAATAAAAAAAAACTGGATTTTTATTACCTCGAATCACCTATACTTTTCGACTTTCCGCCCAGGTTTTAAAATTTTTTTGATCACAGATCACAGTATACCATTTTTCATATTATTTTTGAATTTCACAGTGCTTTCGTTCTTCACCTTGAGATATACGTCTTCGGTATAACAAAAATAGAAATTTTTCGGGATTCTTTCTTAGATATCGACTTTCCGTTGAAATTTAGAAAAGTTTTTCGATCCCAAATTGGTTGGTTCCTCGGTAGGTAATTTTCTTGTTTAGGAGATATACCTCTACGTCACTTTTTTCATGGGAGTTTTATGCTTCATTCTTTTTTTATGAATTTACTCGTGGTACCTACTGCATGAAATCTACTCAATCAAATCATTGCCGGGAATGATATTTTTGCTAACTTTACCCACATATGAAACCTATTTGAGAAAAATTAATATTTCTTCTCCGAACTGAAAATCCTTTTCGATGACCCAAATATGAATAGGTAGTCTTTGTTTTATTTCCTACCATTAAAGGTTGATGTCAGAATCAACATAAATATCAGATAAACGAAGTCTCACCGCCTGAACTAAAATCCTTTTCGCACTATTATCCATGTCAATACTCGGTCCATTTTCCATTTCTCCTAAGGCAAAACTTCCTGTTCAAAGCGAATCTCTTCCAAGCAATATTCCCTCCACAAAGTTCTGAATAACTCACATATTTTCAATTACATCTTTTGAAGTATTCATAATTCTATTTGAAACAAAAAGAAAATGAAAAAGTTTCAATCTGGTTTGGGATCTGCTGAACGTTTCTCGTATTTTACGTTCGCCATATATAAAATTTTCTCGAACAGTTTCGCTATATTCAGACGCGATTGCTAGAAGATGACAAGTTTATTTCCATATTAAAGATAGATAGATCTCTTTTTGAAAGTCATACGACTTTGATGGTAGCCTTAAATCAAATATACTAAACACGTTTACTTATAGTTAGGGTCAATTTTCTCAAAATCTATCTTTTTGATATCTAATAAATTCACAGTAAAAACACTCTTGAGAGCATTAATAATCCAACGATGTGTTGGAACTTATTTCCGAAATTTTGCTTTCTGCTTTCACCTCAAAAACTTTTTCGAAACAATAGTGATATCCACAAAACTTGAAAAGGTACGAAAATCTATTTGAATTGATTATTGCTTTTTGTACCTACCCCTCGACCTACCCAATAACTAGTTTTCTCATGGAACAGAAAATCTGATATCGTGACTAACTGAAATGTTGTAGGAAGTTCAAACGAAAATAATCGGTTGAATGCACGAAATATTCCAAATTAGTCTCCAAAATTAGGTATATCGAGAACTCGATTATTGGAAAACACATCAAAATTTAATTTTGGTAGAACTTTTAGAGCAATGTCCTTTTAGCGACTTCGATTATATCGTGTTTACATGCTTCGAAAGTAATTCTTCATGACGAATGAAAAGCAAGGAGGTGAAGCAAAACATGAACATCCATCATTTACGAGTTGACATGCAGCAACGTAACTTAGACTAGTAGGTATATATTTCTCTTTTCTGGGTAATGGAAATCTGGTCAAGAATCATTAATCTTTACTGATGTCTCGAGAAAATATCTTGCGATTGGGAGTATTTTCCTATGAATAAATGTCTATAGTGGTACTAGGCGTATTTAGTATTCAAATACTTTGGTCAAAGTTCTGCAGAACAATTTCTTCATCAAACCCCACAAAATGTACACATCGAAATTGCAATTGACCTTCATCTAGATTTTTATGGCTAATTTACCAACGCATTGTTGGGTGCGTTACATTTTTGTTCACAGCAACAGAATTATTCAATTCACAGTATAATGAGCCTTAATTTTTTGAAGTACCTATCATAAAACACTTCTCTTCCCGATGTTAAAATAAAGATTATTCTGAATGAATCGTCGGAAGAACAAGATGAAAAACTTTGCTGTAAGGATTGTTGTTGGGTCTGGAATATAATTTCAACTGTTTTTCTTTCTTTATTTCAAAGTAACTCGTTCTATTACCCACTTCAATCGTCTCTTGGTAACCATATATATATATATATAGTTATACCTTATACGTATTCATTACTGTTCTAAAATAATAATAATACCTTTTTTCTGTACTGATCTGAGAGAAACTACGATGGTTTGTAGAAACAATGATGAAAAATTCTGAATGGTATTGTTGAATATGGATTTCGGATCCAAATTTATTTCGTAAGTACATTTCTGTCATCAGTTTCAATTGAATAATTTTTCTCCACAACCGTCACAGAATTTACCAATTCTGAAATCATATTTGATAACAGAATGGTAACATTCTCGTTCTTGACATTAAATAAATATTCTACAACACTTGCTGTCTTATGCATTTTGAATGTATTTCATTCAATTACTTGTATAATAAAAATAATATTGATCGAAAGTTTGATTTTGTGGAAGAAATCCGATTCTTGACATGATTTTTTGGGTTTATAACGTTCCACAATCTGAAAATGAAAAAATGTTAGACTTGACTGACATCATAGTGACAAGATGTGAAATGAAATGTCAAAATAATTATTCGTTGGCTTTCCATTTGATTATACGTAAAATTTGTGGTTGTGGAGAAAGCGCAGTCTGTTTGTTACTGGATTAAAATGAAAATTCCTTATGCTCGTGGTTCCTCGCGCTCGCTTTCAGCTCACGCTCGGAACTTCCCACTCACATCGAATTTTCCAATCTAACCTTGTTACAGAATATACTAAATTCTGTTACCGATGCAAGTGCAAAGGAAATTTGAATTTTTTTTTATACAAAATTCACATTATATTATGGATAATATCAGAGGTCTTATGAAATGAATTGTTCATAAGTAAAACCGGCTATTACTAAGTTGGTGTTGCCTTGACAAAACCGCATCCTGACCACCGATCCATTTGAATTCACTCACCTATAGAAAACACACAAAAATATCCAGTTTGGTGGTAGAAATCAGTGCAGCATGAACGTAACAGTTATTCAGATGCACAAAAACACAAGTTTCACACGGTATTCAAACCCACTATCACAGTTTTTAACGACGGGTAAATCTGCGTTTCTTCACAGTTGGCAACAATTGTCAAGTTGGAACACAGTCGTCTTCATCAGTCAAGGCTTGTGAGACTCTGAGGGTGCTGTGACTCTATTGTTTGTTATATATCACGTAACGGCCACCGAACAGAGCTAGCGTCGCGCGCGTATCACGGCCAGCTTGGATCTGAACTGAACTCGGTTCAACTGTTCTGTTCTACTCGCAGCTTGCCAGGATGCGTTGCAATCCCCTCCACTCCATTCGGAGCTTGAATTATGTCCCTTACCTGTGTTCGGTGTTGCTGGAATAGTATTCTTATTGGTTCAGAATAGAGGAGGACGAGCAACAATAGGTGAACAGGAAGTGAAAAAGAACTGTCGAATTCGGTTTGGATGTTATAATTGCACCGAGTTTCGATTTCGGTGACAGATCTTTGTAAATAAACCAGGTGTAATGTGAGATGATGCTGTAACTTGAGTCTTTGTTGGATTGTTGATGGAAATTAGATAGATATCCCGTTGGGGTTCGGAGGAAGTTATGGTTACGATTTTGACGAGATTTTGCAGTTGCGAAGACTGAATAGTGGTGATGGATTGATTTCAGGGAATTATTTGAATTTTCATTTGAGTATGTATGAACGGGCGGATATGGCTGGTTTATGTAAGGAATGAAATTACATACAGGAAATGGGCTTTTCTGGAAGATGCAGATTTTTATGAATTGAGTTTATCAAAGGTGCTTCAAATTTCATACATGATATTTTATTCTTTGATTTGCAAAAATATGAAAACCGATTGTTGAAATCACGAGTCCGTTAGTACGAGTGATTTTGTCTAAATTCGGCTTGTTTGAATCATTTTGCAAAATAAAACAAGTCTGAATGGTAAAACTGAAAAAGTATCTTATCTGATTTGAAAGGATATTTTTTTTCGACAATTTGGATAGTGGCATACATAAATACATATTTTTGACGAAATTTATTCAATTTTCTTTTTCTTTCGGATTCTATTTTAAATTTGAATTTTTTTCTAATAGTCAAGCTATTTCATTTGCTACCCATATTGGGGATGGGTTGAAAAAAAAATATGCAATTGTGATGGCGGCCATCATATCCATATTGAAGGAGTTATAAAAAATATATAATCCACTATTTTGTGACTGCAGCATCTTAGATTTAGAATAACACTTAATATACATTATTTTCATCAGAACTACAGGTTTTTACCAAATTTCAGATCAATCTGTCATCAGGAAGGGAGTAAAATATCCATTAGGTATTACCTCTTCAGCTAAAGCCACGCTGGACATTGAACTACATCATATGGACATTGTGAAATAATCCTACCGAAAGGAAAAAATCTGAAAGTAAAGATTTGCATTTTTACGCAGAAGTAGTGGATTTTAATAAATGAGTTAGGAAGAATGTTATTCAAAATATCACGCACAGAAATCGTTCATTCCATTGGTGCAAGGTGCCCATCTCTCACATTAGATCCCTGCCAATACATATTTCTCCATGAACATCTATTTCGCTCTTCCAAGCTGATAAGGGGATTTAAAGAATTGGAAAGAAGACTCTTCAGAAGCAATTTCACACGGCAAGGATGGGAATGATAAAAATATTTTTTCTAATGTTCCTAACACTTTGAAAATTGTTTTTTGACATACCTAAACATGGCATTTAGATTTTTGTTTGAAAATAAGGACTGGATGTTCATAAATTCAGTTATGATATCATCTGTGGCTGAAAAACAAATTTTAGTTGCTATTTTCCATATCGTTCAATATAAAGTCTTGGGAGGTATTTATGTTGGAATGAAAAATATTCTCCGTTGGCTGGATATTGAACTACATCTTAGAGACATTGTGAAAATATCCCAATTAAAAAAAAAAACAAATCAGTTGTGGAATCATCTGCCGCTGAAAGACAAACTTTAGTCGTAATTTTACATGGTTCGAAATAATCTCTTGGGAGGTATTTATGTTGAAAAGGGGAACATTCTCCATTGAAATTGATGTTTTTTATAATATCTAATAGGGAACAAACATCCGAACCAAAATGTCAATTTTTGCTTAAAGATTTTTTCTTGTCAGTTAGGGTCTTTTTACAATGTCCATCAGAAGTAGTTCAATGTCCAGCGTGGCTCTAGCCAGGGGAGTAGTTGTTTCTGTTAGATATTACAAAAAAATCACATTTTTCAATTTTAATGGAGAATGTTTCCTTCTTCAACATGAATACGATGGAAAACAATTATAATAGCGTTTTAGTCTTTAAGCCACAGATTATTCTACAATTAATTTTATAAATATCCTGTTCATATTTTCAAACAAAAATCAAATTCAATTACGTGGTTTGACCTAGGACACAATCAAGGCAAGCTAAATAAAACCGTTTAGAGGAAAACTGAAAAGTTACTCCTCGACTGAATGCTGATTTCGTAGGACAAACTATTTCCAATTTGCACTCTTTTATTTCGACAAGCTAGAATTTGATAATCGAATTCCATAGAGTTCAGTTAATTTGTTAATATTTCGTAATTGACTCTATCAAGTCGATATACATCAATTTGAGACCAACTTTCCGAGCATGTTAATATTTGGTTTTCATGCGTGATGAGGTTTGTTATTGTAGATTTACCCGAAATTGAAACCAGGGTCTGCTGTTGATTCATGATGAATTCTTTAAGGGCCATTTCAACATCACTGGCAAAGCTGTCTGATATTTTGGGAACTGGAGATTGGTAGCAAACACTCCTATTATTTTTGAAGCCTTTTTGAAGCCTTGCCTATCGCCTGATTTGAATATACAATAAATGTTTCCCCAATAATCTGAAAATATACCAAATTCCATTGAAATAATGTAAAGCTCATACAAAGAAGTGGTTAATGGACATAAACAGTTTCTTTAGACAATGTTCGGGATTCCATCTGGCCCACTGTTCAATTCATTAGAAATTTATTTGGATGTATCGGCTTTTGTGATAGACGGACAGCATATGTTATAAAATGCATGAATTTAGAAAAATTATATTTTCATATCATATTCAAAAGATATTCATATGGGCGTGAATAAATCGATTTAGAATATTTCAAATCAATTTCCTATATTATTATAACAACGAACTGCGAGCACAATTTCTGAGCAATCATCCACTATTCATAAACTGTTAATGACGTATATATGTATTCATGTCTAGAACACGTAGTCTCAATATCGGTTAAGTGACTATTTCTGAATGATCATTCACTATTCAAAAACTATGAATTATGCATGTGTGTATTTATTTCTAGAACACGTAGTCTCAACAGCAAGAATATCATTTCACTCTAAATCCTATTAAACTTTCAATATTATAGTTTATTCATCAACTAATATTGAACTGCAATAAATTCAGTAAAATAAATTATATATAAGGAAGAAGAACACCTTCCTAATTGCATATCCCTTCGAATATGTAACAGGTCATCAATGGATTGAGTTTATGGCCTGTTGGTGCATCCCAATTGAGAAAGCAATGGGTGAATACATTTACAGATATTCACTCAAAATGGCAAAATCAAACAACCAATTTTTAAGGGTGCTACGGAATTCTAAGAAATTAAACACTAATTTGAAATAATTTTTCCCGATATTTCATTCAGAATATTGAACAATTCTGCATGACATAACATGAATGATAATTGTTGATTGGAAGTTTGATTTTGTGGAGGAAATTCGATTCTTGACATGATTTTTTGGGTTTGTAACCTTCTACAATCTGAAAATGAAAAAAAAGTTAATCCAAAGAAATCTGGACAAGTGTAGAAGGGCAAATTAATCAATTTGCCAGGTGGGTTACTGCGTTCACAAGACTGCTGTCTTGAAAGAAATTAATTTTTGTCAGTAACGTATCCTACACTGAATTTGCCTATCTGAAAAAATTAGGTCAAATTGATCAAGAATACTTCTCTTTTTTGAAAAAATTAATGAAAAAATAAGTTTCGGTACTCTTTCGTCATCTGATGGTTCTCATGCACATTATGGACAACAAAGAAAATTTTAATATTTATACATGTAATATATCTGTCAAGACTTCGAAATTGTATTGGGTTGCGGAAAAAAAATACCTAAATTATCACGGATTGTTCTGAAATTTCACACATGTGTTTCTACATGCTAGGCTGGTACCCTATTTGATGTTCGATAATTGGTTATTTCACCTGAATAAAATTCAGCCCAAAGTTACCTGGATGTCAGAATTTATTTTTTTTGTTCAAAATAATCGCTGAAAATACGCTTATTAGTTCGAATATCAATTTTTTTTACAGATAATAGTTGTTTATATTTCGATTCTAGAAAGAATGTGTGTAACAGAAAATGTGAAGACACAATTATAGTATTAAAACTGTTTAAAGTATTCTGATGAGTTAATCGAGACTATTTCGTTCTGTTGAGACAACAAAACGATTTGATAGTATACTCTTCAACGATCGTATAATGATAGCTATTATTCTCAGGGATGAAGATTCCGAAACGAGCCGTATAGAAGAGAGAAGAGAGAATAATGTTTATTATACGCGAGTATAAAATTTATAAATTTATGACGAAAGCTCACTTTGTGGTACTTATGGGTTTCTATCAAAATGATTGCCTCTATTACCAAAAAGTTGTATAAATTACAGAGCAATATAAGGAAGAATAACAATTATACATCAATAACTAAATGCCTGGAGGGGAAAAATAAAAAAAAGAAACTTCTACCAGTAGGATTCGAACTCAAGCTTTAACTAAATAAATAAATAAATAGGCGTTTATTTTACATAGTGACTCATTACATAACATGAGTAATAACATGCCATTTCATTTCATTTACATTCTCCAACCCAGGGGGGACAGAGAAGAGGTGAATAAAAGGGCGCAGAAGTAGCAACTCTCCTGCCCTCGATCACGAGAACAGGAGAGCACCCTGCCAAACCGAACTTAGAACCCCCAAAAGAGAGGGTGCCGTTGCCCAGCCATGCTGGTGGTAACGTGGGGCCAGACATTTCATTACCTGCGGTGATATTCTGTAAGATACACGCCTCCTGCATAGCTAATGCGTGTGGTTAAATTTTATTCATTGTAGAAAATGCTAGCAGATGTGTTTGAGGCTGGTTATTTCGATGTCAATCCCGGAAAAGGCTGAGGCAAAAAACCGGGTACTTTGCGTTTTAGGTATTCTTTTCGTCTTGGTTCCCTAAGGAACCGGTTCTTCCCTTCGTTCTTGGAAGATATCCAACGCTTGATAGATGAGCCCGCCGTGTTTGCGGGGCTCATTATCGAACACTCTGAGCTTTGTAATGTCCTTGGTGAGGGGACTTTTATCGATGTAGTATTTATAAAACTTGTATGACAAGTTTCTAATATATGTCGGAACCGAGTCGACGCCAGCAAGCTCCCTAAGAGTTTCCAATTCCAATCGAAAGTATCTTCGGTTGTTGGTTATAATACGGAGTACTTTATATTGCATCCTATCTAACCTCATCAGAGGGGTCATTTTTAGGCTGCAAAACACCGGACAAGCGTATGTCATTGATGGCCTGATAATTTGTTTATATAACAATAGTTTATTATCTAGACTTAATTTAGAGCTTCTGGCTATCACAGGGTAGGTACGCTTAAGTGCACCACCCGCCCTCTGTATAGCCAGTGTTATATGTCTGCCGAAATTCATACGCTTGTCCAGCTGTACTCCCAGGTATCTCGCAGTGTTCACGTTCTCCACAGCTTGGCCATTGATCACCAACTTCCTGTATAGTTTCGAATAAGTATACTTCTTGGTGAAGTTGATGGTCTCTGACTTCGCCGGGTTCACCACGATCTTGTTCTCGGCCAAATAGGGTATGACCTTCCTATCCAAGTGAACTTGGATCCTATATTGGGCAGCGACGCTCGAGAAGGAATGGGCGAAAATGGCGGTATCATCTGCATATACCGCCGTGCCCATATCCGGTCTCTCGCGCTGAGGAAAGTCATACGTATTTAGCGAGTACAAGTGTGGCCACAAACTTGAACCCTGCGGGACACCTGCTTCAATCGGAAACTCTGCGGAGCGAGTGTTGTTTACTCTTACCATAAAAGTCCTCCCAACAAGGCAGGAGTTAACCAATCTTACTATATATGAAGGAATGCCTGCCAACAGCATTTTGGAGATAAGACCTTCAACCCATACCAAGTCAAAAGCTTTTTTCATGTCCAGCAGGACCATGACCGTGTTGAGTCCACGATGAGCTGCCTCTTTCACCCCGTGCACAATTCTGTCAACCTGAGAGGTTGTACTATGATTCTTTCTGAATCCGAATTGTACATCGGGGATCATTTTGAGTTTCTCCTCGAGACTCAACAGTCGTCTCAAGAGGGTCTTCTCAACCACTTTGGCGATCACACTCGAGAGCGAGATCGGGCGGTAGCTATCGAGCTTATGGCCATCCTTACCAGGTTTTAGAATGGGTATTACCAGTGCCTTCTTCAGACAATCTGGGTAACACCCCCATTTTATGATGGCATTAATCAGGTGAATGAACTGAACGAGGGTTTTCCGCGGCAAGTTCCTAAGCAACTCACGCTCTTATAACAACCTTTAACTTTTCAGCGGGTCCGTACCACTGGACCACACAGGTACTTACAACATTTGTGCATGACATATGACTAAACAAACTCTGTTTGACCAAAAACCGAGATTGTGTAGAATGTTCAGAAAAATATTATTCGAAATACCATTGTTGCAAGAAGATTTCATCAGGAGCTATAAAACTAAGAAAGAAAACAGTCAATCTGACATTCGCGGGTGCCAAGCCATGACAAGTCCAATGAAGCAAAGCCTTCTTGAGAAATTTGTTTGGTACATTTGCTGTTTTGTCATTGGTCTAAACCTCTCAGTTACCGTGGATTCTGAAAATTTTGAATCTGTGATTGGCCGAGAGCCGTTGAATAATTAGTTAGGACCCACTGTGTCTTGGAATCATCTTCATTCTTCAACTAATAATCAATATAGAATACAATAGTCGTAGAGAAAAATATAGTCTTTCAGGTGTTTTCAAGTGTAAACTCCAAGGAAAGGATAAACCTTGATCAAACACAAACGTGTCACTTATTTTGACATGTGTTCCTTAAATATCAACAAAAGACGCGTTTAATAAAGAAATTCAATCCTATTCAAGAAATAATAATAGTGTTTAGCTGTTCATCCCACCCTCTCACCACCCTTTCTGGTGTGAATTTCCCAATCCCAATATTTTGGTTCCAAAGACACATCACGTGGACGGTCTATTGTTATTGGAAGGTAAACAAACCCCGTCCGAAGACAATTCTTAATAATAGACAAGAGGGTTGAACGAAAAGGTGCAAGTATTTTTATGTCCTATCGAATTCCACGTTTGTCGACTTGAATGGAAGGATGTCGGGAACTGTAACTTATTATTGGAAAACTGAGACAAGAAAATCGACATTTCGAATCGAAATTCTATAATACGAAATCTACAGTAGCAAGTAATTGAATGATTAAAATTTCAGTGTGTGAAAAATTCCAATTTTCTTTTCAACTGAAAGCATACACTCAGAAAAATAATGCATTTGAAAAATGACTAGAAATCGTCCCAAAATGAAAAAATCGTTATGAATATTTCAAGTAGCAGATGTATAATATTTGATATATATATATATATATATATCAATAGTTTTATATCGATTTTATAACAAATCACTAAATATGTCACTTGAAATTGTGTGGAATATCCTTTCGCTTCATTTTCAAAATGACACACTATTGAAATTATCAGAGCCGACAGTATTATATTTGTTTTAAGAAGAGTACATGTTCAAATAACTTCACATTACTTCATTACTAGGATGCAATTGCCTTAAAATAAAAGGCAAGCATTTGAATTTGAAAAGCATTCAAAACATTTTTAATAGATTTCATAATATTTTGAATTTGATAGCCGATAGAATAACTGCATCACACTGTGCCTTGAATTCCATCTTGCGATGCTTCATGCTTCATCATTCACAATTTTTGCGTCGCAATTTGTATTTTGTATTTGTGTTGGTTTCCCAATTGTGCAGTGGAAAAATAAACTATTGACATAATAGGTATAATACTGTAAGGTAAGTGTTACTATGTAGTTCTAGGGTACAGTTCAGTTGCTGTTAAAGATAATCAGACTCTCTGGAAATGTAGTTAGCTTATGAAAATTAGGTAATCAAACGAGGATTTTCACAACCTGACTTTTATTAAGTTTTTATTTTTCAGTGCATTACCCAACTTTTATTCGTAAATGCGGGCCTCCGAAATATTTACGGAGTTTCAGATTTGAAGCTAAAAATCAGAGTTCAAAGAAATACTCCACCAACACTTCATCCAGTATCAATATTTCTTACACATTATCAGTCAAAGCTGGGCTCAAATACGCAAAATTTCTTGTGGATTTCTTGTGGAGCTGAATATTATTTGGAGGGTACAGATTGGCAGAATATAAACTTTTCACAATCGGCATTAACATCTTTCCAAATACTGCAGTTACACTGTGCTACTGTTTCTCAGTCAGGAACGTATCATGGCAAAAAATACAAATTTAATTTGTATTTGACAGCTGTTGAAGATCATAAAACAAAGCTCTGTAAAATTATGTATCTTGTTGGGTTGAGCAAAAATGTATTGCACATTCTAGCAAATGAAATAGAACTAAAATGTTTCGATTTTCATTTTCAATCATTTGAAGTAGGAAGATTTATGAACAATCTTCATTTGAATCCTATAGAATATTTTATTTCGCCACCATTGCATCTTTATACTTCAAGTAATGGCAAAGTATATTCAAGAAATAAGTTTTTGTGAATTTATATGGTTCTTTTGTTCTGAATAAAAATATGGTTTCTAAATTATTTGACTTTCATTGCAATAACTTCTTCTGAAGGCGGCAATCAATTGCTAATATTAGACATTTTTTAATATTTTTGGGTGTTTTTTTTTATAAAGCGTTAGGCTGGCGACACACCAAAAAATAAAAAACGTTTTGTAGACAACACTTTGAAGCATCGACTCTATTTTGCATGAAACCGTTTTGCATTCAGGTGAATGTTTCACTTTACTTCGTTTTTGATTTATCGGTGTGTGGTCAGCCTTCATTTCTCGAAAACGTTTTGTTTAAGTCGTTTTTGATTTTTCGGTGTGTTGTCAGCCTAAGGCCAGTACATCATATTGAAATTGCAAATACCTTGAATGACTGTTATCCATTTTTGATGTCAAAGGATTGTGCTTTGGAAATAAAAAGGACGACCAGTTAGTGCATTGATATTTTGAAAACAATATGCTGAACCACACGTTTTATTAGGCTCATCACAATAAAATGTGAATGTTTCACTTTGAATTGAATTCTTCACTTCGCAGTTGATTCTAAAGGATCACGTATCAATAATGACTATGATCATGATTGTTTTGAAAACGCCATATCAAACCAAACAATGTCTTATTGATTTCACAATAAACAATAATGAAGCTAAAATATCTTTAATTTTCTTTGATTCAATAATGTTTTTTTTAATAATACAATGTTTTTTATCTGAGTGTAATCCTAAAGTATAACGACGAAGTGATTCAATTTCATCATATTTGGCTGATAGTTCCGACATCTGATATTAATTGAGGTTAAGAAATTATTTCTACACCGAAGTGTCTGCTCTTTGAAGTTTTGAAATTTATTTGTAAATATGAACAATAAATCACCTTTTTGGCTACAAAGCATCACAAAATCTGTTATTGAATAAATCTATCAAATCATTTTTTGTTCAGCTTCTCCAAAGCCAATTGGCTCTTCTATTGCTCCGCTTCCATTTGTTTATGTGGAATTATGGTTGCTATAATGTGTCCTCCAAAGAGTTGGCATCATATGGGGAAAACTTTTAATAATAATTTATTATGAAATTTGACTTGGGTGTTGAGTGGTGATTTGAAGGAGATGAAAAATGGCCCAGTCGGACGGAGTCACGAGTCTTTCGTCTGTCAAAATTTAGTTTATTTTTTGTTCAAAATCATCTCTGAAAATAGGCTTATTAGTTAGAATATCAAAATTTTGAACAGGTAATAGTTGTTTATTTCTCAATTTTACACATCTGTGTCAAATTTGGACGTTCTGTTGCAATTTTTAATTTTGCCATATTTTTAATATTTAACAAATTTCTGATATAATAAAAAAAAAAAATTTCTACAAAACTGTTTTAGTACAGTAACCACAGACAAATGTAAGCCACAAGCGAACAATGAATCGTAGCACTTTGAAACACGGCACATGACTTCTTGATATCATGAATTGTTCGAAAAAAAATTGTTTACCAAAAAATCAGGGGTGGAACCAAAACAAATTTTTATTTAAAAAAAATCCATTTTTTTGCTATTGTTTCGGAAAGTATTAGATTTATTAAGAAACAATTTCAATAATGTGAAAGATAATTCAATTCTCCACAAGAAATATACTAAGGAATTTCTCACCAAATACGCTCGTTTTCTCAGACAACCTTTTTGAATTACGATATCTAATTTCAGGCTCGCTTTAACCCGCCACTGCCATTTCCGGCAGGGCCGAAGATTCGTCATAACTTTGCTGAAAATTATAGTAGAAGGAAAAGAAAAAGTGTACATCGTTCCTGAAGACTAGGTACATCCTCATGCAAATATAATATGTGAGTATCTGAGTATCCAAAATGTGTTTTATCCCACTTCACATAACCCTTCTAGGATATTTTTAAGGAGGATCAGAAAGTCATGGATATTTGGTTTTTTTGGCATGTATAAGTGAGACCTGTCACACTGCTCTGAAATTGTTACATATAATCCAAAGAGGGTATGGGTTGCTGCTTCAGTATAATTATTCCATATTCACTAAATTATTCATGATTTTCGGATCATCCGGAGACACCTCCGTGAAGTGCGATAAAACACATTTTAGGTACTCAAATACTCGCATATTATATTTGCATGAGAAGGTAGTAGTCTTCAGAAACGATATAAACGTTTCCTATTCCTTTTACGATCATTTTTAACTCCGCCAGAATTTCCAGCGGCGGGTAAGCGTGAACCTGAAATTGGATGTCGGCGTTCAATTACGTTTTCTGAGAAAACGAGCGTATTTCATGAAAAATTACTATTGATCATTTTTGTGGAGAATTGAATTGTCTTTCACATTGTTTAGTTGTTTTTTCGATAAATCATATGCTTTCTAAGATTACAGCAAAAATCTGTTTTTTTTTTAAATTTTTAAACGAAGAAAAAAATATGTACCACCCGTAGAATTTCGGCAAACAATTTTTTTCCGGGTTTATCATGGTCCCAACAACTAGCATATAAAGTTTGGTGGTGCTACAAGCGATCCTCGTCTCAAAACCCAACCGTACTGGATTATTTCATATCACTAGCTTCATCATGCTATTAAGTTTCAATTACTGAATATCAATGAAACCATGCATCTTTTTCTTTGAGAACCTGTGGAAACCAATACAAATTTTTGTTTTGTTTGATACAGAGTTGATGTATCTTCAAGCATATACGATATAAATTCATTCTAATCGATTCTTGTCAGTACTCGAATGATACCAAACTCATTAACAAAATACTCATTGAAGTTTTTTACGTATCTAAAGAACACATTTTAGGCGATTAATATTGAAAAAATTCAAACATTGTGAACACAAGTACCTACTGTGATCACAATGTCCATCTCATATATGACCATTCAATTGTTTTGAATCATGGGGTGTTTTTATCAATCTAAATCTCCATTGAGAGACCCTTCTTCTCTAACTAATAATAGCAAAATTTTACCAAACACAAATACATTACTAATACATTTTTTACACTGAATGTCTGCATAAAAGTCACAATACTGGTTGATTGATGAGAAAAACAAAATTGTTGTCATTACGAATCTCCCAGGTTTTCGGAGAAATCTCTTCAAACGCAGAGCTTGTGCGAGCAAGGGAGACCCGGGACCGACAGTTCGCGTAGAAGTGAATTAATAACCAATTATATTTTGATATTAGTTCGAAAATATGAATAGGATATTCATAAAATCTGTTGTGGAATCATCTGCGGCTGAAAGACAAACATTAGTCGCTATTTTTCATCGTTCAAGATAACATCTTGGGAGATATTCATGTTGAAAAGAGGAACATTCTCCATGAAAATTTAAAAATGAAAAATGTGATTTATTTGTAATATCTAACAGAAAACTACTAGTTCCCCGGCTCAAGCCACGCTGGACATTGAACTACATCTGATAGATATTGTGAAAAGACTAACTGAAAAGAAAAAAAAATTTGAAAGTAAACATTCGCATTTTCATTCAGATAGTTGATTTTCTAATTTTCTCTAGCTTTCAATAAAAAAATCATTATATAAATTGTGCCAGGGAAGTGGTTGTTTTCTTTTAGATATTACAAATAAATCGCATTCTTCATTTTTCAATTTTCATGGTGAATGTTCCCCTTTCCAACCACTTACAGTTCTACTCACATAGCGGAAACCATGTAAACATAATGCACACTTGTCGCACAACGGACTATAGTCCGTAATATATCCAGTAGGTAATAAGGCACTCAATATGAACGTACGCGCAATTTCACATGTTCAGCTAGGTTTGTCGAACTGCAGCTCTTTGATGGTCGTGGGAATCGAAGCCGTGCCGCCTGAGTGAGAGCAAACGCTCTTAACACCTCGACCAATTCACTTAGGAAGTTCATATCATTCGTAGTCTATCATTTTATAATGATTTGCGTTGGGAAAAAGTAACTGAGCAGCTAGAATTTTTCAAAATACTGCATACTGAGACGATTCAAAACCTGTGATTCAGTTGATTATTACCTGAAGACACAAAATTATTCAGAGTTCATGACTCATTTAGGACATGTTTATGTTTAAGACATATTCGTTATCAGCTACTCATGAAATACTAATCAATTATTTCCCACGATAAAATTTTATGTGTTGGTCAAAATTATGTAAAAAACTTATATTCGACATTTTTCGATGTGCCTGGACCAATAATTTCACCTATCAGCACCCCAAGAAATTGAGCAAAAATGTCTTTATCAATTGTCTCACTTCTCAAATTATTTTTAAGAGGGCATGACCGCGATCACATTTTGACCGTTTTTTAGGGTAAAAGAGTCCATAACTCAAAAACGGTTCGTCGTATCGATTTCAAACAAGGATAGGCTTCTAGAGGAAGTTTGATTCTATGTCACTATGTCTGCAGCAGCACCTCAAGATTATTTTCATTGATAGTGTAAGTAGCTGCAGTTGTATTTCTCTTTCATCAAAATTTGAAGCAATCATTATCCGATCGAAATGAATTTGATATAAAAAGAAAGGTAAAACGTAGGTCTATGTATATGCTGTAATGTTTTTTCGAAATCATTTGTCCATCTACCCAAAAAATTGCTTCAAAGTAACCGCATTTTTGGGACATTTTTGAGATTTTTTTTGTGGAAAAGCGGATTGAAAATTCAATTTCCATTACAGCACGTACGTAGAATCAATGTTCTTCTAGAAGCCTGTCCGTTTTTGAGTAATAAATTGATTATTGTACCCTTAAAAGCGTCCTAAACGTGCTCGCGCTCATGGCCTCAACTATTTACCATACTGTATATAATATCTGTAATATTGAGCGATTAATGACGTATTTTGATCTAACCTCGGATAGGTACCAATAAAATGCATGCATGTCATGTTTTTATTTTCTCATATTGACATAATTCATGCAATTAATAGAACGACAGAAAATTATATTATTTTGGTAATATGAATAAGAACAATATATATTCACAAGTCCTATTAACATGATATGCTTCGGAAACAGTTCAAAGCGATACTTGATTAAACTCATAAATCCAAACATAGCTCCAAAGCTTTTTTTGAAATAATCAAAAACTTTATGGGAATTTATGTATTATTTGTAAAAAAAACAAATGCAAGGAAGTGTCACTGTTATCAACATGCTCTTTCTTGAAAAGTGGATTCTCAAATTATTCAACAACGAGAAAATTCACGATATACGTATAACATACATCCATCCCCAACTACCTAAAAAAACCTCTCCAATTGAATATAGCCTTATGGCATTTCAATTGCAATTGAGTTCCGCCTCTTCAGTGGTATACTATTCATTGAGAACCTTTTCATTGTAATTCTCGTCATACATAAAGGTGAAATATTGCTGGTTCTTGGAAATCTTTATGAGTGAATGGTATTATGGGTCCACCTTGCAAGTGTGTCAGCTTTCCTAACGTAAAAATGAAGCAGTCGAAACTGATTGATAATCAGTCGAACGACATCAATCGTATCACGATGTACATATTTTCTTGGTACAAAATATATGAACCCATAAAGTAGAATATGACGTTGTGTAATTTCAGATGAGTAGATTAGGATGACAGTAATAGTCTTTGCAGGAACATTGACACCAGTAAGCCAAAACAGTCATGATCTCTGCTGGCCGTTTCAAAAAAAATTGTACCATAACAACGTTCATGAGAAATAATCTTCAAGTCAAGAAGAAAATATTTTGATAAAACCTGGTTTGGCAGCCACTACTCCAGAGCTATCGCATACAAAGGAAGCATACCATTGATGGTACAAAGATCAGAGCTCTGAGACCAGATCGGAATGTGTTAGGAACCTATAAAGTAGAAAATGACGTTCAATAATTTCAGACAAATAGATTAGGATGACAGTAATAGTATCTGCAGGAACATTAGCACTAGCTAGCCAAGACAGTTATGATCTCTGCTGGTCGTTTCGAAAAAACTTGTACAATAACAGGGTTCATGAGAAATATTCTTCTTGATATAATTAATTTTATGTCGTGGTATTATATTTGTGAAATATTTTTACTACGTTCAGTAGAGAAATACTTCCGATAAATATTCATCCAGCAAAACCATTCAACAGGTGAAGATATCATAATGGGAGTTATCAGTACACACAACTCTGCCTATCAAGTATTGTCTGGAATAACTGGATGTGCTACCCAGATGCATTTCGGATGTCATCAACCACTATGCCAATACTCTCGATTTTTTTTCCACCACGAATTTTCATTTATGCAGTAGAGAAGTTTGTGCTTCAATTTAAAACTCTGAGCACAACCTCATCTCTACTATTTGCTCTCTTCCTACACCAACGAGTAGAGCAACGCTGTCCCGTCGAATATGACATAACGGCTATATCTTTATCAGCATTTTCAAGTTTGTTTGTTTTTTGGAGATTCAACACAGACCAGATCGAAATGTGCTGAAATTATTAACATATGCAAGGAGACAACACAATCATCGAAAGAGGATTACAACGCCCAAATACGATCAAAACTTGTTGAGTGTCCTAACAGGTCACGCTCATTTTGGTCATTCAACAAACGTTCAGAAAAGAAGAACATTTTTTTGGCCTGCGTGCTTGTTACGACTTCTACGACTTTTGCAGAAAAAGTAGTAAAACAGTTTTTTGTTGTGTGTTGTTGTTTTTAAAGTATATGTTGAGTTTTTCTTATTTTGATTTGTTAACATGTAACCTGTGGAACTTTAACTAATAAATATGTTTTGATAATATTTCACCTGTTTTTGAATTTTATTAAAAAAAAAATTCTTCTAGTAAATCGTCAAAAAAATGGGGCCCCTTCGATGTTTCTGCACCCCAACCAACAATCTGTCAGCACGCGTCTGAGTACAGCGAAACCAGCCTAGACGTGAAAAGGTGATGCGCACTTGTCGGATAGCGGATTATAGACCGTAATATATCCAGTGATAAGGCACTCAACATGATCGTAGGCGCAATTTAAAATCTATGGCTATATTGGTTTCACTGTATCTACATCTACTACATGACATCTTCGCAGCAGACCTCATGGTATTTTTATTACTTGAAATTACAGTGACACAGCCGAAACCGAATAGGATAATGATGGAGATATCTTTACAATTATACTATAAAACTCGAAAGGCTGATTTTTAACATTTTCATTCATCCTTCTTCCCGTCATAAACCGAAACCATGTAACAACACCACCAGAATTAGTACCCATCACACGAATTAGTTCGACCAGAACATGTTTAAACAGTGCAATAAAAAGAGTTGTACCATCACCTCTGTATCAATTAAACACATTTCCATTTATGAAACAAACATACCAAAGGTACTCTGCGTTACAACTTCTATGTCTACAAATCATTTCGAATTTGGATAGTAAAATAGTGGCAGTTAGAGGATATAAAAAGAAGGTACTAAAAATACTGCATAGCTTCAATTTTTATGCGTTTGTCGTAAAATGATTAGGAGTATTGTAATGGAAATAACATAATTTTAAGTTATGTTTTAAGTTATGACAAATAACATGAGAACTTATTACTTTATGGTTGTTTATTCGAATCTTACATTAAATTCCATTTGGGAAAAATTAGTGAATTATGAGGCAAGAGTTGAATATATTATACAATAACAAGGACCTGATATATTGTGTAAGGGACATCAATACAAGTACGACTGGCATACAAAGTATTGATACGTGCAATAATTTGAAGTAATTATTTCGGTATTTTGAGTACGAATACTATGCCAGTAGAAATAGACAATCAATTCATGTTAATTCCAGAAATTTTCAAACTTTAATAACAAGGTTGTGCAAAATGTTCCGAAATCCCCAACATTGTCAAAATTGCAATTAACTTGAATTTTGCTATATACTCGGTAAAAAAATTCCAAAAGTTCTGCAAACTTAGACTAGTTAGTATTAAATATATTATTTAATATCCGAATCAAGTTTGCAACCATTTTGAGTGCACTGAACATTTTTGTTATGAAAAATTAATGTTTTGCTTTGATATACCATAAGAAACAATTTCAAAAGTTCTGCAAACTTGACAAGCACATCGGAGAAATATTTCGAACAGTTATTCAGTTTTGCAACCTTGTACGTTGACCGGAACATATACTTTTATTTCGTGGTCATTTTTTTGATCAAGGTAGTCTCGAAAAAATTACAAAATTTTGAAACTTTTTTGCATATTTTGAAAACATCTATTCTGATGAACCTTGTACACGATACGGAACTTCATGCATATTCCAAAAATATAATTAGTTTTTCCGGATCGTGTACAAGTTTGCAAATTTGTGAATGCATCAGAATGCATCAAAATTTGCAATAATGTTTCAAAACTTCTGTAATTATATCGAGTCCACCTTGATCAAAAAAATGACCACGATGTGAAAAAATATATGTTCCAGTCAACGTAAAAGGTAGCAAAACTGTAAAACTGTTCGGAATATATTTCCGAAGTGTTTGTCAAGTTTGCAGAACTTTTGGATTTTTTTTTGTGGTATATCAAAGAAAAACATTAGTTTTTGATAAAAAAAGTTCCACATACTTCAATTTGTTGCAAACTTGATTCGTTATATGAAATAATATATTCAATACTAATTTTTCAACCTAAGACTAAAAACTGGAACTGACAGTGAACCAGTGTGTATGTTCTTAGTACTAGTTAAAGTTCGATAAATGTTTGCGTAGTTTCCCTATTGATGAACTCTTAGTTCTAGTATTAGATGTAATTTTTAAGTAAGGGTGCATAAATCGACCATAAGTTATTTCTTACTTAAATAATTCATCTGTAACCTATTCAAAGTTAATTTTAAGTTTCATGTAGATACAAACCTTATTATGATTCTGATTTGAGCTGATTGAAAATTAGGTACTTTTTTATTCATATTCATATTCATAAAAATGTGATGGGAGTTTTAGGTTGAAGAACCCAATGGAGGAAGACTTAGAAAACATGCCGAGTGAGGGACAAAATGACACTGCAGATAATGAGGAGAGTGAACATGAAATTCAAATGAAAATAGATGTGTTTTTCAAGATATAATGATATGAAATTATAAAGCGTATGATTCTTCAGTTTAAATTTGTCTTGTTAAAACATTTACAAAATTTCAAACTTATTTTTATTCATAACCTGTTAATGACTTGCAATATATTTTTTTGTTCATACATTTTACTGAAATTTGAAAGATTTTATTTTAATAAGACCAATCTACATGGACAATGTTTGAAGCTAATTACATTTGTCATTTTGTGACATCTTTTTGTAAACTAGCATTGCTATTCATTCAGATAAATAAATAAATATACTGTAATGGAACAAACAAAATGAGTCTTTTACCAAACGATTGGAATCTTGAATAGTAAATTATTTTCTTTGTGGATTTTCATGATTCACACATAAATGGTAGATATTTTTAAAATAGGAAGCCTCTATATAAATATTTTGTTTTATTAATGACTCTCATAGTTTGAAAATGTCTATGTGTTCAGGAAAAGAAATTGCAATAACATAAGTGGTATAAAAACATAAGAAGTTCTTATTTCTTATTCTTCATGCATGATAATCTACCACATAGTAAGGACAACATCCATCAATTTATGTCGAGTTCTTTCTTCAGTATAAGAAATTATATCACAAGATCCACTTGTACTGTTGGCATCTTCACCTGAACTTAATCTATTCATAAACAATAGTAGCACCTCTTAATTGTAAACTTCATGCAACTGAACAAGCCTGGGATTATCTCAAAAATACTTATAACTGCAATTCTCAATAATCTCAAAGCAACAAAATCCACCAAATTTACAAATTCCACCACAAGGCCTTTATTTGTTGAACAAAATTATATGTTTTCACCCTCAACGGTAGCCATATTGGTTTATTCAGCGAAATTTAGTGGTTTCCTTTTTTCGCCTAATAACCAGACTAGAAAAATTGGTGCATGAACACAAGGTTCTTGTAGAGAAGCTTCTAAAAGAAAGAATAATGAATGAAAGCTGTACTAAATATATAACTGATTTGTTGTAAATAACTTATGAAACGCAGAATGGATGCCGAAAATGTTGTTCTAGTCACTGTCATGTCAACCTAATATACATATATAAATATATATCTGAACGTCTAATCGTCTGCAGGTTTTGGCATTACTGAATTTTAATTATGAACGTTTTGTGAAATGAAATGGTTATTACCTATATCTGCTACTGGTTTATGAGTCAAATTTCAAAGCAGAGCCTATTTATAATGACCATCACAAAAGTGATAATTTATAACCCAAAACTTACCACCCTGAACCGCTCAGTCAATGGTAAGTTACATCATAAGAATGGGCTGCTGTGTGGTCGAGCCCTTCCTATTTACCAACAATGGGCATAGAAATTCAAAATCATGACGGCTCGTTGGGGTGAATACAAAGTGAGTCGTTCTGATTCTAAGAAAATGTGTTTATATTCATTCGTAGATACCCAAAAAGGTACTTTTGTTGAAGGAAATATTTTTAGAAATTTTACCCTAATGACCCACTTTTGAATAAGATGTGGCGACAGAGCTCTTATGGGTATATCTGGATGGGTTTGGTAGGTAGGCGTCAATTATATGGGTGATATAAGAATATTGCACAGATAGCATGCAGAAGATTGATTTAATTTATTCGAGTACAGGGTGGCACAAAGTTCTTATATTAATAGCCACTTGAAAAGGTGCAAATGAAAAACTTGATACTGGTTTTCACTATACCGGTGACCCTAAAGGGGACAAACTTAATCCGTATGGAAAATATATGGCTGTTATAAAACAGCATTTAGTTGTAACTTTAAAAGCCGATAATTTGTATCTAACTTCAAGCAGTCGCGTGCTAGCCCTAATCGCCCCACCCCAACTTTCACGTCATTGGATTAATCTCGATTTTATTTTCTTTTTCTCATTTGTAATTATTTTTTTACAGAAATGGTATAGGTCTCGTTATCGAAAAGGTTTTCAAGATATTTGAAGTCTATATAGTAATTAGAAAGAGACAAGGAGTGTAACAGATTTGATAGCTCATGTCAAAATCGTATAGTGTCCTATAAAAAGTTTCACTTCAAAAATCAGATTATTTCCAGGTAAATTTAGTAAGGTCATTTAAGTAATTTGGTAAGACATAATATTAATATCAAAATATTTTTGCACGATCCAGTTTCCTTGATTACTTACTTACTTACTTACTTAAATTTTGTTTACAGCTTGCTAGGCCCAAGGCGTCGGTAAGTAATTCACCCACACTGTATGAGGCATCCATACAGTGTGACCCATTTAAGATGGAAACTCCCTTATAAAACTTACATTTTTCAACCGATTGGAATGATTTTATTTCCGCCAGGTAGACATTTAAAAAGTCGACTAGGACTCCAAATTTCATAAATAAATCTCCATTCCCAGAGCCAATTAATCTTATTTTTCAAGGTCAAAAATCTAAAAAAATTAATAACGACTTTTTTGAATCTGATTACACCACCTTTTATTTAACCCACCACTTCAATTTCAAAACGGAATTGAGTAAAGGCTTTGCGGGAGTGTGAGTAGAGAAAAAGATTGAAAAAGTGTGAAAGAATTTCAATAGTAGAGAAAACATGGATTTGAGAGATGGTAAGAGAGTAGTTATGGAAGGTATGGAGGAAGGTGATCATGGAGAGGCAAGTGGAGTAACACAAGAGAGAATCAAATGGAAAGTGGAATGGATGAGAAGTTTAAAATGTTAATGGAATTTATAGTAAGCAATATAGGTGGTATAGAGGAAAACATGGAGAGAATGACAGGGAGAACGAAGGTAAATATAAAGGAAAACATGGAGAGAATGGAAGGGAGAACGATGGAAAATATGGAGAGGATGGATCAGAGTATAAAAGAAAACATGGAAGGTACGAGGAAAAGTATGGAAAGTGGAATAGAGAGAATGGAAGAATACATGGTAAGAAAATTTGAAGAAAATTATAAATAGATGAAACGAATGTGAAAGAAGGGTTGAACAACAAAATATAGAATTTTATGGAAAATTAAATGAGAGATATAACAAACAAATTAATGATATGAGAAAGGACTTAGAAATATCAAATCAAAACACTATACTAGAAATAGGAAAAATTAATAAAAAGATGGGCAAGAAAAAAATTCAATTAACAAAATTTGTAGTATTGAAAATGAAATAAGAAATATTAAAAGAAAACTAACATTAGACAGGGACAATAGTGAACATTTTGAGAAAATTAAAGAGTTGGAAATTAAATTAAAACAATTAGAAGACAGTAAGAAAATGAAACAATAGAAACTAGAAAAATAAATACATGCCAAAACTTTCAGAATAACAACAAATTTTATAGAAACATGAGAAAATTACATCCTATAACATTCATAAAATTGATGAAAAATAAAACGATAAATTTTAGAGGAACAGAAGAATTGAAAGATTTTATTATGGAATTTTTAGTGGATCAAACTTGTGTATGGTTTAATAGTCAAGAGAAAAACATAAAAAATTTTGAGGAATTTGAAAGGCTATCTTTAGAACAATACTGGGGTGAAAATGCTCAATTAATTGTTAGAGATCAATTACAATTTGGAAAATTTGATAAACAAAGAAGTACGAACTACAATAACTCTGCTATTCAATTATATTCTATAGCACAATACTTAAATCCAACTATGAACGAAGATGAAATTGTAGGCAACATTAGTAGGCATTTTAAGCAGGACATTTTTGAAATTAATAGCATGGACGAAATTAAATTTATGGCTAGGTTGAGTGATTATTTGATGAGGTTAGAAAGAACTGGGATAGGAGAAATCAAAATACACAGGATATTCTAACAATAATAAGCAGTATCAAAATAGCTATGAAATGTATGAAAATAGAAAGGAATACAGTAGTAATAACAATAAAAAACAAATACAATATCAAGAGTTGCTTTCAATCTGGCAGTACTTTACGAAGCTTACTCACAAAGACGAAACCAGAAAACAAAACAGACTCCAGCAAACACTGTATTTACGAGGTCCCATGTCAATGTGGAGATTCCTTTATCAGAGAGACCAAGCGGCCATCATCTGTAAGAATAGCTGAACACAAAGAGTAGACTCAACGGGGGAAAACATCTTAATCGGGAATTGCAGACCATGCATGGACAGAGCACCATCGAATTCTTTGGGACAAGTTTAATGTTCTTCATTGAGAAGAACACAGGTTCAAGCGCAAATTTATTGAAACCGCCTATATCGAAGTCAACGGTGCCATCAGTCATCCGAGCGTGGAAATTAAAAACGTATGGAGACTATGCTAATGGACCGTTTTGGAGAGAGAATTAACGCGAAACCACGCGCGAAACAAGACCGCGCGTAATTACCGGCAGATCTATAAAACATCGCGTAGATTCTAAATTTGTCAGTATTCACCTGAAGACGATTGCAGATTCGAGCAATTGAAACGTAGTGAAAAAATTGAAAGAAGTAGAAATCTTTCAATCATTAAGACGATGGAAGTTTACAACCTTCAAAAAAACTTAATTTGTTTGATTTTCGATTTGATAAATGTTTAATGTTTGATTCGTTTAAGAAATAATATCAATCGTCAACTATTATAACAGATTTTAATTTATCATATAAACTAGAAGGTATATGTACCTTACCTAATAGATTCATGTTCCTACAGTACAATAATATGATATATTATAATAATGTTTATTATAACAGAAAGGAATCTATTATTTAACAATGAGCTTATCAAGTTCAAAACTAGATGTCCTGACATAGCAGGATGCTCACTGCAATTTTTCTATACTATAATTTTTATTCTCCCTGAGAAAACGCATATCATATGTAAATGATATGATATGAAAGAACAAATTATTCATTGAAATATGTTCTTTGTGTATATAAAAAAAATTGAATCACTTATTATTGAATACGAGAAATTCGGACTATAGCAAAACTTTTATTTTTGATATTTTTGATGGTATTCAAATTTCCACGGCTGTTCTAACTGCAATGAACACCTTTGGAGATCGTTTCATTATTCAACTAATGAAAAGAAAGTTTCTTCACTTATTCAAAGTGCCATTCAAATTATTCTCACCTATTCTCCCATCAAAAGAATATGTCATTCGACACAATTCAATTATGTAGGTAAAGTAACCTGTCAGTCCGCTTTTAAACGAATTAGAAAGTGCATCCTTACTCATTTCAGGAAGCAAAGTAGACCAATAAAAGACAAAACTTTACGACTTAGCTTCTCCGCCATCTAAAATAATGACATTATCTGCGAAAATTACTCGGAAAGTTGGTGTAAAGCGTCCAGAGACGTAGGGGTGCCAATTGCAAGCTGAACGGTAGTAAATCAGTGGCCAGGGTATTATCGGTGGATGGAACACTTGTTCCTGTTAGAAAATAGGTCAAAGTAGTTTCTCAGAATGTCTTCCGATAGCTTGGGCCCAATAAAAGTGTCATTTGGGATGAAGTACAAGAGCGCAAAATGAATGAACATTATTGACGCGACAGACGGTAACTGTGTTATTGTGTTCGACTGCATACTTAACGAAGATAAAATTAATTGTGGTGTCTCCATATATCATAATAGAGTTGGGTAAATGATATAGTAATAATGACAATTATCAAACAAAGGACTCTGCACGAAAACACACGTAAAATTGGCTCTCGGTCAAATTGGTTGAAATTGTATTATGTTATAGTGGGATGGGTAATTAGAAAAATGTGCGAGTTTGAATGATTTTGTATTTGTCGGTTCTGAGATATAAGCAGCCAAAGTTCGAAAAAACGTCTAAGTTGGATAGGGTTGAAAAAGGAAAAACTGTTTTGTTAGTCGAAATAAGACAAATTCAGGATGAAAATGTTTTCATCGGTACTCGTTAACATGTCCAATTGTAATGTTATTAATGAAAGTACATTAAGGTTTATACGGGGCATAGTCATAAAACTCATTTTTCAGCATTTTTTTTCTAGTCACACTAGTCCTGAACCAACAATTTATAATTTGGTAGTATATCATAGTTTCAGTCTATTCTAGGCGATAAAAACTTGTTTTGTTTCTTGATGACTCTCTATGTTTGAAATATGAATTTTTAATATTTTGGATTATACCCTTCCCAGGTAGCACCTCATGTTGGCTGAATCTTGTTTTTATATTGGGCCAATATGGATAGATTGTAAATGTAAAAATAATATTGGTGGAATATTGGCTCAATATTGGTTCAATAATTTTCACCAATATCGAAAGAGCGATATTGCCTACATATTGTTTCCAGCATCTACCTCCAATATTGCAATTTCAATATTACGTCATATCGATTTTAGAGATAAAAAACAATATTGTATATCCAAGTTTAATAGCACATTGGTGGAATATTATTTCATCCATATTCTAAAAATTATATTGACCCTATATTGATTGAGATTGTTACGAAAACCTTACGCCAATATTTGAAAGACAATATTTATACAATATTACAAAATACATTTATCATTAGGATTGAAATTTGAATATTGGCCGAATATTCAATAAACAATCTTGAAATCAATCATGATTATTGAACTTGGGTAAGAAACCGCTAGGTGGCCTTACATATGGAACAACAGCTGAGTCATAGTTACATATATTAAATAATGCTTCTCACAATGCGTTTACAAGTCAATCTACTCAGTGGTAAATTGAAGGAGAAACGAAATTGTAGAATTTTTAAATTATTCGACATTTTCTGGAAATATTCCATCAATGTTTCCAAGGCAACATATTCACTTTGAATATTTTACCAAAATATGCAAATGATATTGTACCAATATCCCTAAATATTTTGGGGCCAATATTGCTTCCCCAATATTTCACTAATATTATTTGTATAATGTCCAAGTCCAAGTAATATTGTACAATATCCCGAAATAATTATAATTTTATGTCACCAATATTACGTTTTAATATTTTGCCAATATTTTACCAATATTATTCCAATGTAAGTGTGCTACAGCGATATTGTACTAATATCGCCTTATAATTTGAGGCCAATATTGCTTCGAGAATATTAGTCCAATATTATTTTTTAAATATTGGACCAATATCGCCGAATGTTTTTTTCTAGCCAATATTATTATTTTAATATTTTGTCAATATTTTCATAATATTGTACCAATATTGTACCAATATGGGTGTGCTACTTGGGAAGCACTTGTTCGTCTCTTCACTGAGTCCGAACCAGAGCTAACTCTGCCTTTTGACAAATAATGTCATATGGTCACCATTTTGTTCGCCATTATCTCTCAATAAAAGCGATTATTATTATGATCATTATTATTACCACAAAAGTCTAGAGATAGATATGAACGAGCTTATAATGAATTTCTCAACATATAAGTGAATTATGTAAGAAAGTACGATTTATTTTTTTGTTGTTATTTCAGAAAATATAAGATTTATCAAAAAACGATTTCGATAGGTTGAGAGATAATTCAATTCTCCACAAGAATGATTTTAAGTAATACCTTATGAAATACGCTCGTTTTCTCAGAAAACGTGGTTTAACGCCGACGTCACATTTCATGCTCGCGCTAACCCGCCACTGCAAGTTCAGGCAGGGCCGAAAATCAGATTTGTCATAACTTTGCTAAGAATTATAGTAGAAGGAAAAGAAAAAGTGCATATAGTTCCTGAAGACTTCGACTTCCTCATGCAAATATAACATGTGAGTATCTGAGTACCTAAAATGTGTTTTGTCTCACTTCGCATAACCTTTCTACGATATTTACGGAGTATCCGAAAGTCATGGATATTTTATTTGATATGAAATAATTATACTAAAGCAGAAATCCGTACACTCTTTGGACTATATGCAACGATTTAAGACTAGTGAGACACGTTTCACTTATACATGCCAAAGAAAAAATTGCGTTTTACTTCTGCCTCAGTTTTCAACTCACCCATAATCCCGGCAATTCTTTCAGTAAATGTTGAAGAAAATCGCTCATACGCATCCTACATAAAGAATGAAGTATGTGATTTCAAGCTTGAGGTTTGCACTTCACAACAGTGTTATTGAACATATACGCAGGATATGAATAAGCGATTATTTTCAACATTTACTGAATAGAATTTATGGGTGAGTTGAAAATGAGGCAGAAGTAAAACATTTTTTGCATGTATAAGTGGGACATGTTGCATATTATAGTCCAAAGAGGGTATGGGTTGCTGCTACAGTATAATAATTCCATATTTACTAAACTATTCATGATTTTCCGATCATCGGCAAACATCTCCGTGAAGTGCGACAAAACACATTTTAGTACTCAAATAGTCGCATATTATATTTGCATGACAAGGTAGGAGTCTTCAGAAAGGATTTGAACTTTTCCTTTTCCTTCTCTGATCATTTTCAGCAGAGTTATGACCAATCAATTATTCGGCTCCGTCAGAACTATCAGCGGCGGGTAAGGGTGACTCTGAAATTTGATGTCGGCTCTCAATTACGTTTTCTGAGAAAACGAGCGCATTTCATAAGAAATTACTAGAAATAATTTTTGTGGAAAATTTAATTGTTTTTCACCCTTTTGAGTTGTTTTTCTGAAAAATCATATACTTTGCAAGATTACAGCAAAAATCTATTTAACATTTTTAAACAAATTTTGGTAAACAATTTTTTTTTCGTGTTCATTATGGTTCCAGCTACTAGCATACCAAGTTTGGTGGTTCTACTATCGATTCTTGTGTCAAAACCCAATCGTACTGGATTAATCAGGGTTGGTGAAACACCGTGATATTAAAAAAATTATTTTCTTCTTTTTTTCCACATTAGAAATCGTCCTATAAACCAGGTATATGTTAAATCATATAAATAATTAAATTATTTTGTTTTCATTTTCATGGGATTCATTACCTGCAAAACGGAATTTAGAGTTCTCAATAATAACATAGACATTTGTTATTCATATTGATTTATACGGACATGAAGTATGAATATTTTAACGAGTTTTGCATATATTTTATTATCGAGAAGAATTTTTTAACCGTGAATGTCTATAAAAAGACAGTTGGTTGTTTTACGACACGCTGCATCATCAACTACACAATACATAATTTACGTACACAATTTTACTGCCTCGGCCAGCTTTCCTGTTAATTCTTCTCAGTGAAGGCACAAAAATCAAAACCTGTATACTCCAAACTGTAAATCTATAATACCGTAAAAACAATTACAGAAATAATTTGAAACCGTATAAATACACGACGTATTAACCCATTATCTCATTTTATTTCTTTTCTATATTTCCATCCCTATTAAATTTTCTTCTATATTTTCCTTGGTCAAATTTTCGCGCCAATAGCTGCCATTTTGGCGTAGTTGGTTGCTTTTGACCCCCTCAGATTATTTTGACTGATGCTGCAAAAGTGTTCTTGTAGGAGATTCAGATTGTATTTCATCCAAGTGTTGCACATCATTGCAATTGGCTACACCATAATTAGGATGACACCTGCATATGGTTGCTTTTCCAACTGACATTGAAACCATCAGGTCAAAAATGGATCTCCCGTGACTATATTAGGTAGATGTGGTCCCTATGTATGACATTTCCTTGATCGTCGAGATAACATATAGCAATGCGACAGGTCTGCAATTGTTAGGTGCAAGCGATATATTTTTTTGGACGATGTTCTTTTTGTCAGAAGCTCAAAACCCAATGACAAAAATCTTCCTCATATGATGGTCGAGGAGAACTGCGTCAGGCTCATTTGCTAGTGGGGTATGAGTAGTTCCGTATGATTCCTCGCTTATCAATCCCCACAACGGACACAATATCCCCCGGGGCGTAAGACAACACCCGTGTCTCGTTTATACCATACTAGTGTTGTAGATAGTAGTATAACACTTGTAGCGCCGCATTATGCCTGTGGATGTAGGCTGAGCCTGAGGATATAGGCTGATGAGGCCACATAAGCATAAAAAGCAGACAGCAAATGCATTATGTTCTCAGGCGCTTTACAAAACTCTCTGCATTTAGTGTTTGGGACCTATATACCCATCATGCGACTACGGTAGACCGGGATGTTGAGGACACCATTGTGGCACGCCATTATGCAACACTCGGTCTTCAACTCCAGTACACTTCACCTGAGGAATACAAAGATAAAGCCAATGTTTCCAATGTTCTTGAGGAAGATCCCTTGCATTACCTCATCCTCATGTAGAAGCAGGAGGACTTCAGTCAACGCAGCTTCAATGTGATCTTTTTGCTGAACGGTCTCCAACTCGGTGAGTTTGGATCACCTCGTTCAGTGTCGACAACGAGACGAAGTTAATCGGCTGCTCGTTCAGCTCTCTTGAAAATAAATGCTTCGATCTCTGCTTTTTCATGGATACGAACCATTCAGAGAAGGGGATCTGAACTCCTGATGACTTCAGTACCATTCTGTTATACGTGAACATTCCAAACTAAAAAATCCACGGCCTCCCTGTTGTTTGGGAAGTACAACCGCGGAACGGGCGATTTACTATTATCATTATGATCGCAAATAGCGAATAATTTCCTAAAGAACGTTTGAAATAATGTTTTTGATTGTTCACACTTACTATATGTAATTCAATAATTTCCATGAAAAGTGCCAAATTTATCAGTATTGATAGAAAGTTTGATTTTGTTTTGCAAGTGTTTTTTGGGTGAAAATGTAACTTTAAGAAAGTTATGTCAAGAAACTATTTGATTTTTGAAAAACCCTTTCAAAAATAATTTGTTATTATTGAAATATAAATATAAGCTTTTCAGCATTATAATCTGTTCAATTATCTGTCTTAATAAATGTCCCAGTGGCACGCATATGTTGATACTTCTAGCCATCCAGCTTCTTGGTGCGTAAACAACGCAATTTTTTTAACTTATTGGATGGCCTCATATATTTTACCGTTTTTACGAATTTTTTCGATTTTATTTTTGCCAGATTTCATATTTTTTTTCGGGAAGAACTGAAGATGTGACATTTATGCTGTAGTATAATTTTTACAAAATGCCTTCTCGGTTCATATATAGATTTCAGTAGGACAGAGAATTTTCCACCCAGGTATTTTCAATTTTTTTCTGATTTTTTATAGTCATTGCAATTTTTTCGAGAACTAAGGGTCCAAGCCCCCCTCTTCGTCGTTGCTCTCTACTTCGGACAAAGTCGAAAATTTTTTCTGATTAATCATGCGTTCTCCATCTGGATTTCAGAAGAGCAGTGCAGTAAATTCTTTAAACTAAAATTCAATGGTCCATGTTTTCAAAATATTCTTATTGATTATTTCTGTAATATTGTCAATTTTTTGTAATTTTTTTCTATGAGGCAGTGGTTTCGAGCCCCCAACTGACATTTTGTTCCGAAATTTTCGACGTCCAAAATCTTGCAAAAATTTCCCGAATTTCTACGCATTGTTATTTGGCCTTCAGGTGGTCAATAGAGTGGATTTTTTACATATTATTTTATGATCAATAATAAAAATATCAGCTCAATCCGGTGACTGCGAGTGCTTGAAAAATGGATTGCAATTTTAAATCTTGAAAGACTGACAGAAATACGAACAAAGCAAGTTGAAAAGAATCTAGGGGAGAAAACGAAAACAAAACGGATGAGAAACGAAAAAAAAAAGGAACGAAAACCCCTTGAAAAAACCTCCCGAAAAAAAAACAGGAGAAAACCCCCTTTTCTATGTTTTCTGGGGTTATTTTTTCCTGTGTTTTTCATAGGGTTTTTTTTTTCGAGGGTTTTATTTCGGTGTTTTTGAAGGGTATTTTTACATATATTGAAAAAATAATGTACTCCTCAGAGGCAGTAAAGATTTACTGGTTCGCCTTTTTGAAACCATCGCTAACGCAAATAAGGCTTTGCTGAGTACATCAGTGGAGAACTTGTATAACCATATTTTCGAGAGAAACACACCACTGGTGCAATTTTATAAATCATGTCTTGCAGTTCTCCATCCAACGAAGCCTTTATGGACATTTGTAATTACATGTCTCTAGCCTTTGCTAATGTCCATGTAGTTGAACATCAAAATAACATTCGAAAGGATGACTAATGCGTATATTATAATATCTAGAAGGTAATAATTATCGAACGTTTCGTGTGAGGAAGAATTTACAATTTGTTCTCTATTGAAAATTGCAGGTTTGTTCTCAGTCATTTTCTCATGGTTATCATTTAGTAGTACGTTACGGTACTAAACGTTTGTTAGCAACTAATGGGGTAATTAACTTTATTCATAGCTTGTTCCTCGCAATATTTTTCACGATATTGTAAATTGTTGCCTGTGTTTTTTTTAACATATGTTTTATGTTACGATTTTTCTCGTCTTATGAACAAGTTTTACGAAAAAAATTGTCACCTGCAGACATGACACATGTTTGTAGGTGGTCATTCCCAACCAATAGGTGATAATATTCAGTTCCTAATTGCAATTAGCACTTGCAATTGTACTGTCCTGGAGGAACATGGATGTCAGATTTACTTCAATATTCGTAGGGCGAAGTAGTTGTTTTCTGACTGATATATGTCTCACAAATGTTCCACTTTGTGGGATAGTTCGGAGAGAAAGGGAATTCGACTTAGTTGAAATTTTTCATTTCATTTATTTGGAACTCTCCGGCAGACTTTTCGGACTTTGTTCGAAATCATGCATTAACTAATGAGACCTGAAATATATACTGATGTCATAAAAAAAAAAACAAAAAAAAACAAAATTGACCGACTTATCGCTTCTTTCTATTTCAATAACCAAATACTGGATTCACGTAAATAACTTTTTGGCATCGATTAGATATCATTAACATTTTATTATTAAGTTGGCCCACAGACTAACTATCGCAACAGAACCGGCCAACTAGACCCATGAACATCATTGTCATTCAAATTATCTTAGTGGTTGATATATTGGCCAGAGCCTAATAAACCTTTGTTCGAGTTTATGGTTTTTCTGACCAAAAGAGTCCGAAGTCACAACTGAATTTATTGTATTTATTCTAGGCAAAGATATAGTTCGATGGCACCAGATAGTTGGTTTATTATTACATTGTGAGTAATATTTCTGTGACGGATTATTGCTCAGCATGATTTAGTGGTTTGTAAGGCAACTGTTTATTTTATAGCTTGAAGAACATATGTTTTTGGAATTCTCGTTGGGGATTAACAAAACGGCATTCTTAATTTAGTTACAGTTTAATTCCAATATTAATGTGTGGAATAATATTGAATTCCATTTTTCTTAATTGTAGCTATGGCTTTTATGATTTCAAACACTGATTGTTTACTTACAGATTGGTGTTTATGTTCTTCATATTTCGAAGAGGGTGCCATTTGAAGTATTACTATACCGGGTGGTCCACTTAAGACTATCAACCATCAATAACTCTCAGAAAAATGATTTTACAAAAAATCGCCGAGACACGTCGTTTTTTGTTTGGGGGGGGGAGACCATTTGACGAGAAGAAGATATTTTATACTTCAACCCCCTACTCCCTAGAGCAAACCCTCTCTATAATTTTAATAGGGAATGAGGGTCGTGTCATACATCATTGTGAAGGTAATTCAATTCTGATACTAGCTGTGCAAAATTTTCTGAATTTGAAAAGGCATTCTCGAGATATTCGAGTTCAAATGGCACATTGTTGAATTGTGACTAAATAAATTATACGAAATAGATTATAAAAAATTTATCCACAAAAAATGTTCAAAATGACTTCCATTAACTCCCAGACAGTGGTAGAGTCTATTTTCAAATTCCTCCTGCACCTTTGAAAATGTTTCTCTGGTAATTGCCTGGCATTCAGTTATAATTCTTCTTTCCAAATCGTTCAGGTCGGTAGGTTAAGTTTTATAAATAACGGATTTCAAATGACCCCAGAGGAGAAAATCATTGGGTGCCAAGTCCGGCGAGCGTGCTGGTCATTCTATTGGACCTCGACGACCTATCCACTTGTTTGGAAAAGTTTAGAATAGCCATTTTCTCACCTGTAATACGAAATGAGGTGGTGCCCCATCTTGCTGAAAATAAATGTTTTCTGCCAATAGATTTGAATGGCCATCATCACCAAGGTCCGTGGTTAACAGCATCCAAAATGAGTGGTTCAATCAGATTCTGCAGCATATCCAAATAAACCGCACCATTTAAATCACCTTGGATAAATATTGGGCCAATGATTTCATTACCCAGAATCCCTGCCACACACGTTCAACTTTTGGGGCCATTGTGTGTGCTCTTCTCTGAGTAGGTGGGGGTTGGTCTGACTCCAATAGCGAAAGTTGTGTCTGTTCACTAACCCATTCAAAAAAAATGAACACTCATCACTGAAGCAAATATGCTTAATGAATCCGTGGTTCCTCTGTATCTTTCTTGTAACATTTTCGCAAAATTCAGATCGTCTGTCGTAGTCATCCTCATTCAGTTCATGGTGAAGATGCAACTTATACGGATGGAATTTGTGCAATTTTAGCACCCTCATTATGGAAGTTCTCGATATGCCTGTTATGCTACTTAGTTGCCGTGTATACAAAGTTGGGTCAACTGCAACTTGTCCTAAAACTTCTATTTGATTCCTCTCGTTTGTAACAGAAGCCATCCTATTCTTTTTTTTATTGGCGACTAATCCAGTCTCACAGAATTTTACCACAAGATCTAAGATATATCTAGAATGATCAAGAAATACCAAAACATTTTCCTATAACCATTTTTCCTAATACTCACTTGTGAGTTACGTTTCTGTTTTCGTGTCTCCCATTGATGATCCCAGCTGTTGCTCGTGCACACTCATTTGGAGCAGCAAAAATAAAAATCAGTTGAACTTTCTCCTCTTTTGTTTAAACCATCGCGATACAAGTAGAATTGTTGAAATACGTGGTCACTTTTCGATGATACACTATCACCATTTCACAAAAAAGTGGGTGGTTCTCGGAGATTAGTATTTTTTTTGATAATCATGTTGACAACAAAAAACTAAAATGTGTACTCGGTGAGTAAATAAAATAAGGGAGACAATAATGGAGATCATTTTGAACATATGAACTTGAATATCTCACACAATGATTTATGACACGACCCTCATTCCCTATTAAAATTATAGAGGTGGTTGCTCTGGGGAGTAGGGGGTTGAAGTATAAAATATCTTCTTCTCGTCAAATGGTGTTTTCGTCCAAACAAAAATCGACGTGTCTCAATTTTTGGGGAGTTATTGAGGGTGGATAGTCTTAAGTGGACCACCCGGTATATTATTTATCGTTTATTACGGTTCCATCTTTGAGTACTATTGAATACACAAAGTGTTCCGGAATGATTTCATTTTGAATATTAATATCTCGACAAAATACAGAATTTTCAATAAATAGTTTCGCAAAAGCCGGAAACAAACTGAGCTCACGTCACGTGAGCTCACGTGCTATCACGTTGTCACGATGACATAAACATGAAAGGAATGGATTAGGTGACTTTCATTGTTTGGTTCAGGAATTGAAACATGACCCACAACGCTTTCTCATGTATTTTCCTAGTATACATAGCTCCTTTCCAATTTCCTACCAAGGTGCTTGGCGAATATGTTGGTCGCGATATTCACGTAATCCATGATTATATAAAACAGCATGTTCTCTTACTTTTTCGATTGTTTAAGATCTCATCCATTTTCTGATATCTGCAACCACAAGTAAGCCCAAACCGATGTATACTGCGAGCGCACGCAGATACAAATGTGTGGATTTGCAGAAAATTAGCACGGAAACAGACTGAGCTCACGTCACGTGAGCTCACTCGACCTCACGTGCTATCACGTTACAGAAATGATATTCTAAGCTATACTTTTTATAGAATCAGACAAAGGTAAACAGATATCTTGAACAAAATTTCTCATTCACAGAGGAAATAAATATCTTTCAGAAAACTACAGACAAGCCAGCTCAACGTATAATCACCGGAAATCCATGAAAAAAATCATATGAAGAGAACCAGATTAATTTCTAACTGAACATGACGTAATACCGAACATCCAACGTTTGTTGAAATAAAATCAAATGTCTCAAACCTACTTCTCATGACGAAAAATATCCCATTGATGTCATTCCATATGGTCTACGAAAAAGCCTTCAAAAGTACCAATCACAAGACTCCTCCCAAATGTCGACCACGTAAGTGGCAGCATATTTGAATGGTTTGAGGCTTTTCAAGCGAAGCATCACTACCAGATGAAAAATAGCACATATTCATGAAGTCACTAGGTAGGCAGTAGAGTGCTCCAGGATTCAGTGCTAACAGATAAATGTCTACGTAAGGTTAGTTCGTTCTGTTTAGATCAGACTTGATGAATTACTTCTTCTTTTTTTCCAAGGGGGTTTTCTCCTGTTTTATTTTTCGGGAGGTTTTGTCCAAGGGTTTTCGTTCCTTTTTTTTTTCGTTTCTCTTCCGTTTTTGTTTTCGTTTTTTTCACCTAGATTCCTTTCAACTTGCTTTGTTCGTATTTCTGTCAGTAGCACATATTCATGAAGTCACTAGGTAGGCAGTAGAGTGCTCCAGGGTTCAGTGCTAACAGATAAATGTCTACGTAAGGTTAGTTCGTTCTGTTTAGATCAAACTTGATGAATTACTTCTTCTTTTTTTCCAAGGGGGTTTTCTCCTGTTTTATTTTTCGGGAGGTTTTGTCCAAGGGTTTTCGTTCCTTTTTTTTTTCGTTTCTCTTCCGTTTTTGTTTTCGTTTTTTTCACCTAGATTCCTTTCAACTTGCTTTGTTCGTATTTCTGTCAGTAGCACATATTCATGAAGTCACTAGGTAGGGAGTAGAGTGCTCCAGGGTTCAGTGCTAGCACTGCTAGCTACTGTTTTTTTTTGTTTTGTGTGAGTTTCTGACCTGCATTAAAGCTCCTAGAGTCATTTGATTTGTTTGATGATACAAAACTGTACTATCATATCCTAAAGCAAGCATACCTTAAGATACATCTGAAAACAATAGAGTCGTGGACCAGTTTATGGATAACGAGCCTTAATAGCCATGAATATTTTCCACATTGGAAAATACAATCACAGAAATGAATATATGCGGTGTATTCAATATGGCACATTTCTATAATCAGATTTGCAACAAACACTTCGTAAGAAAAAGTTTCAAGCCACAGATATGGCGACAAATTTAAAAAATCATTAAGAATAGGCAAAATTTTCAAGGAGAGCATAATAAATTTTTTGAAAAATTTGTTAAAAATCACTTCTAGGCATATACGCGAAAATCCATTTGAAATCATTTAAAATTGAATTTTTCCCAAATACTTTTTTGTTCCTTACAAAACGCTTTTTTATAACAAAATTTTTTTAGGAATCATTGTAAATTTACTTAATCATAGAAATATAATTTTTTAAGTTTGGTCCCAATTTGTAGTGTATATCTAATTCAAAAATGTTCACTGTGCTGTTGCAGTGGCCGATATCTTATTTCGTTTTTTCAAAAATCTTCAATTTTGAAAGTCACTATAAACGGCCAATTTTCACGACCAGATCGAGTTATATGGAGAAAGAAAGAAAACAATATGTATTCCGCAGTTTGACGTGAAAACTTAAGATTTCCTAACAGTTCCTTTCATTTCATTTATTTTTAATATTTCCTCAAACAGAATTCTGCATTTTTTTGCTATTAAGATTGTTTTCAAAAAGATGTACAAAAATTGAACTGGGTTGTATCATTTGGACTATAGCAACAGCAAGAGCCATAGTGAAAATCATTTTTTCAAATTTTACACTATAATTTGTGTACATATGTACCTAAAAAGTATATTTTATTAATCAAATGAGTTTATAATGATTCCGAACTTTATTTAAAAAAATTGCAATTTTTAATTATTTTCAATAAATATTTTTGATTTCCGTAATCCTGAAACCGAACTATTAACAAAATTTTTTGCTATCTTCAGAATAATCCCCACTTTTTGCCATTTCGAAGTGTATTTTAAATAGTTGACGCCAAATTGGTGGTTACGTGACATGTCAAAATACATTTTTTATGTTATCTGATACAAAAATATCCCCTATAAAGTGTGTATTGTAACTTTTTGTAACTCTGACTGATACTGATTTTATTTTCAATCCTCGATATTTTTATCATTTACTATATTTATTAAAAATATATGATGATATTATGATCATCAAAACTACTTTTTGCATTTTTTTGGAATTCTTGAACCAATATAGTGAATAAATTATTGAATGTTTTCAATATTCTAGTTTTTTAAAGACCATCTTCTCAAAAGTATTTATTAAAAATATATAATGATATTATGATCATCAAAACTACTTTTTGCATTTTTTTTGGAATACTTGAACCAATATAGTGAATAAATTATTGAATATTTTCAATATTCTAGTTTTTTAAAGACCTTCTTCTCAAAAGTTATGAACAATTAGGGTTTTAACCCTATTACTGTATTAAGAATACCATAACATAATTTCCATTAAATTACTAGGCTTATACTGTTGACTGCTGCAAACTCCATTGTTAATGAAGTCATCAGACACGTCAATTTTCCAAAGTGAATAAAAATCCAGGTATTCTCATCAAAATAAGTTGTTAAGACGAGAATAATTCGATAATTATGTGTTATCGTTTCCTGGTAATTCGTAATATGTCATTTTGTTCGTTGGGAACCGTAAAAAATTTGGAGATAATGATGAGGTTGTTCTGGTAATAGTTGATGAATTATCTCTTTCTCAAAGTAATGAAACTATTAAGTTAACGACGTTTTTTCCACAATGCCTATTTGATAATCAAAGGAAGCATGAGATGACGACTCAGTAATGAAAAGGAATAACCTAGAGTGTGAAAAAAATGTAATTGGGATGTAGAAGTTATTGAAGACAAGTACTCAAATTGGAGAGAGTATATAGAAAGTCTGTGAATGAATTTTCCGAAAGATTGGGAAAGCTACCAAAGCCAGCTGAATCGCTTATATATACCTCCCAAGAGGTTATCTTGAACGATGGAAAATAGCGACTAAAGTTTGTTTTTCGGCCGCAGATGATTCCACAACAGATTTCATGAATGTCCTATTCATATTTTCGAACAAAAATCAAAACGTTTATATATGTTTCGACCCAAATATATTATAATTATTTCTTATCAGTTCAAAAAGGTGGTTATCAATGTTTTTGATTTCATGTCAGCAAATCATACCATATTATGAAATTCTCTCGGTGACGAACAAAGAGCATTATCATCAATGCAAATATTATCATTTGGTGCAAGGAAAAAAATTATAAAATTCTGAGTTCATAATGGATTCAATATTTTTCTGAGAGTTGCACTAAATTTACCATGTCTCAGGAAAATGTTCGTATTGTCGCATATAGGGTTTTAACCATTTATTATATGCCAACTACTTATAATCCAGTACAATTGGGTTTTGAGACAAGAATCAATTGTAGCACTACCAAACTTAGTATGCTAGTAGTTGGAACCATGATAAACACGAAAAAAAATTGTTTACCAAATTTCCAGGAGTGGAATATATATATTTTTTTCTTTTAAAAATATATGAATGTATGAATTATCGGAAAGCCAACTGAACAGGGTGAAAAACAATTAAATTTCAACAAAAATTATTAGCAGTAATTTCTTATGAAATGGGCTCGTTTTCTGAGAAAACGTGATTGAAAGTCGACACCAAATTTCAGGTTCACCCTTACCAGCCGCTGAAAGATCTGGCGGAGCCGAATATTTGATTCGTCCATCTCTGCTAAAAATGATCATAGAAGGAAAATGAAAAGTTCATATAGTTCCTGAAGACTCCTACATTCTCATTCGAATATAATATGCGAGTATTTGAGTACATAAAAATGTGTTTTGTCACACTTCACGGAGATATTTGCGGATGATCCGAAAATCATGAATAATTTAGTAAACATGAAATTATTATACTGGAGCAGCAACCCATACCCTCTTTGGACTATATGCACCAATTTTAAAGCAGTGTGAGACAGGTCTCATACCTACACATGCCAAAAAAAAAACTTTATTTACTCCTGCCTCATTTTCAACTCACCCATAATATCGGCATTATCTTCATTAAATGTTGAAAATAATCGCTTATTCATATCCTGCATATATATATATATATATATATATATATATATATATTATATATATTATATATATATATATATATATATATATATATATATATTTAATAACACTATCGTGAAGTGCAAACCTCAAGCTTAAAATCACATACTTCATATTTTATGTAGGATGTGTATGAGCGATTATTGTCAACGTTTACTGAAGAAATTGCCGGGATTATGGGTGAGTTGAAAACTGAGGCAGGAGTAAAACCCAGTTTTTTCTTTGGCCTGTATAAGTGAGACTTGTCGCAGTAGTATTTAATCGTTGCATATGGTCCTGAGAGGGTACTGATTCCTGCATTAGTATAACTATTTCATATCATCTGAAATATCCATGACTTTAGGATCCTCCGTAAATATCGTAGAAGTGTTATGTGAAGTGGGATAAAACACATTTTTGGTACTCAGATACTCACATGTTATATTTGCATGAGGAAGTAAAAGTCTTCAGGGACGATGTGCACTTTTTCTTTTCTCCTAACTATAATTTTTAACAAAGTTATGACAAATCCAATTTTCGGCCCTGCCTGAACTTGCAGTGGCGGTTAGCGCGAGCATGAAAGGTGACGTCGGCGTCAAACCACGTTTTCTGAGAAAACGAGCATATATCATAAGGTATTACTGAAAATCATTCTTGTGGAGAATTGAATGATCTCTCAACCTATAAAAATCGTTTTTTGATAAATCTTATTTCTTTACATTTCTTTCCATTCATTGAGAGCTATAAAATCTTTCCATATTGTCTGACACAGAACTCGGGGCGTTTTTCCAGCCTGACGCGTCAAAGTGGTGGATTTCATGAGCACAAAAAATTTATAGATACTCTCTCCAAACTTTGGACCTTCATTGGACCTAGTCTGACACGTTTTTCTCTATGATTTTTTTGTTTCGGGAACTCGGCTGACAGTGATAGTAGGGTTTTTTCTTACACATTAGTTCAAATAACTGTACCTTCCTCGAACCGATTTGGTTGAAGTTTGGTACGGTTAGTTGAACTCATGTGTAAGAAAAACCCTACTTCTTATCACTGTCAGCTGGCCTCCAAAGCAAGTATTCATGATATGCAATAGAATGGCATTAATTTTTTTTCTCGAAAACCAAGCTGTATATGAAGCAAACACAAGAGGCCAAAAAGATTTATTTGTAGTGGCTTAATCTGAAAAAAAAAAAACACAAAAAATAGTACTTTTTTTCACAATATTGTTCGCTGTTGTGCCCTGAGACACCACTGGTCCCTCATAATTTCAATCTGGTTAGGGCTAAGTAAGCGCCTTAGGTTCACCGAACTTCAACCAAATCGGTTCGAGGATATTCATGATATTTTATAAATACCTTTTTTTGTAAAAAAACTTCTCAGAAACGAAGCAACTCCAGACATATGTTCATAGAAACTTTTTTTCTTAAAACGACCTAACAAATCATCCTTTGCAGTTTCGTATTTATTAGTAATTATTACAAACTGGAAAATGTATTTTAATGTCATAACTGAAAGATTATATGTTTTCGCCAGACTCTAGTTATGCCCCAATATACGTGTCAGACACTTATGCCACATTTTAAGTACTGCCTTTCTACATATAATATTTCCATGTCTGACGTTTATTAATAAATTTTTGTGATCATGAAATCGACCACTTTGACGAAGTTTTTAAGCCATTTGAAAATAAAACAGTATTGTTTAGATTTGATATCATATTGCATGTTGATTTTATTGCATCTTACTGTATATTTTTTTTGATTTGATATGAGTTGTCATGTATTTTTAAGATGGTTAAATGCTAAGAATAATAAACAAGATTGAAGAAAAAGAAAAAAAACCGTATAATTTGTATGATTTCAATAAGAAATAAGCAAAAGATAATCCGCTGATTTCTGCCGGATTAATAATAAGCACTTATTTTAGGTAACTAGTATCTACAAATTTTTTGTAGTTGTCAAAACGACGTATTTAAATTTTTTTTTGAAAAACGCCCCCGAAACAAAAAAGTCAGAGAGGAAAACGATGGCAGCCTATAGGTCCAATGAAGCCATACAGAAAGTTTGGAGAGAGTATCTATCAGTAAAATTTTTGTTGATGGGCACTCTATGATGTCATGCATGGGATTTCGGAATTTCTCATGTTATGCTCTCTGATAATCATGTTTAACACCCTGTATCTTTATTTGAAAGTGGGTTATTGAAGGAGCCCTCCCAAAACTAATAAATCGCTTGCAATGATCCTGCTACACAGCTAAAAGAAAGTCGATGACGGTTCGTTCAGCTCGAGGCGGCAATAACTCTGATCCACCACCGAAAATTTTATGTATTTGCCGACCCACTCGTATGATATATGATCCTCAATTACACTGCCGATATGCAATCGTAAATTATTTCTATGGTGCTTTAGTTTCAAGTGCGGCAATTTCATGCGAAAGCCGTAATTACTGAAAATTAATTACCAATTATCTAGAATGTCTCAATTATCAGGGGAGAATAAATTCGCTACCGTTTGTTATAAGGGTTTCTTCGTGAAATTTCGGACATGCATAGCAGCGTCTCTGGTTTCAGATGATTTTTCTATTTTTTTTCACCCTTCACAAACATACACACTGATAAAAATGGGTGGAAAAAAACAATATATTTTCTGTAAAATATCGCAGTATCCGTCATGCTTTTTCACCAAATTCAGCACATTTGCCACTAAAAAGTATATTTGTTGGGTGAAAATATACTTTTCAGGTATTCATTATGTTTTTTTTTACTTTACAAGGTGATTATCAGTGCGCGCATGACTAATACCGTGTAGTTCTATAAAAGTACCTTGTGAATATCTAGTTATCCTTCAAAAATATGTGAATATGCAGAAGTTCTATAAAATTCAGGTACCTGTTCTGGAATCCTTCGCGACAACTCGCGCTCAATCGCTCTGCTCGAAAATATAACCGCACTTATTCCATTCTGCAAGCTGCGTCTTGTTGCATCGAACAGTGTTTGATGGGTGTTCATTGTTATTGATAAGCATCGGTGATTTATTTGGTTACAGTGGAAGTAAGTGAGAACAATTTGGTTATTATACAGTATCGTAAAGTATCAGGCATGTAGGTATATCTGTGTGACGTGTTGTTTCAAGTGTACAACTATAGACAAATATAACATTCACCAGTATTTGCATAGGCAAAACCAGGGTGCCAAATATCGTTGTTTGTACGCCAACTGTGAGGTGGTTCACAAAAATTACAAAACATTCAAGCAACATGTATTTAGGCACCATCGAACAAGTTTGGCTTCCAAACCAGCTGCTATAACTTATTTGCTATGTGATTTGTATATATTGATTGATAATGATAAAAAAACTTTCACAAATCATATTTTGCAACATCTAATAGATAATCCTTATATCATCCAGCGAAATAACCGATGAATATTTTTTCTTTAAGAATGTTGTTTGGTTTATTACGAATTTTGTTGTTTATTTTTTCATAATATTTTTTACATAAATGTTTTATTTCCTTACATCCTTTTTTAAAACATGAAATATCCTCTGTAAAATAACAGAGAAATTCATCAAGAAAAGTATACCATAATATTATTACAGAAGAATATTTACATTGCAAAAATTACAGTACTGGTACCGGAATCGTATTTTACAGAACTGGTGGTGAAATTCAGGTAAAAACGTTGGTTATTTTATAACCAACGTAATTTACCTGAATTTTACAAGACTATTTCTTTCGGTGCATTTTTATAAAAAACGTCCGTTAGTAATTCCATTTACTGAAAACCTGATAATTGAATTCTGATGAATATATGAAAAGAAATTCGCTTCAGATGAAATTATTGATTTTTCTACTTCGTCCGAATACTTTGATTATTCCATATATCAGTTTACACTAACTTCTTTAGTGTTTGAGCCTCAGATATAAGCAGTGTCTAATTATTTGATGTTTCCAGCGGGATGATCTATTCAACCAGCGACACATAGTCTTCGACAATTTCCACCGCAACTGTAGACTCGTAGAAATAAATCTTTGAAAATTTTATTGAAAAATTTTATTGAAAATTTCACACCTCTACCTTTTAACCAAAATGCCTTAATTTTGACTAGTTACCATGGCAACTGAAAAGTTTCCGGAAATTTTTTCGTGGCGCCACGATATTTAAGTGTGAATTTTTTGACAATTGAAAAGGTAAACATATGATATACAACCATTAAACATTGCAGATATACCTGTGAATAATGAAAAATGTCTATGTCATGTTTACTAAATTAACATTATTATTTATTATTCGCTATAAAGTTTCATTAAATATAAAACAAAAATTTGTTTAATTATTATGCATTAACAATTTGTATTTCAAAAAACGAGGATCTACAAACATAGTCAGATTTAAATGTTGCTCGAATTTAACCCATCCTCTCTTCTTAATGGTGACTAGGAAGGTGACGAATTAATTAGATGTCTGTGTTTTAAGACATATATGTAATATTTTGAAACAATTTTGTTCAAATCTATTTTACGCAAAAGGCCATATTCACTTGACATCTGCAGCAGACTTTTTTCGATTTTCGTAAACAAACCATTCGACTCTAACGCTTCCTGGTCGCAATCTTCCATTAAATTCGTTAAATATATTAATTTTGGATGACATATTTGCACTTGACTCAAATCTTTGCAGTATTTACATAAATTGTACTTTTCAAAGCATTTAATTTTTCTCAGATTGTTTAACGCAAATGCTTACAAGAAATGTTTTACATAAGAATATCTTTGTTTGCTGGTTTACTATACAGTAACTCAATGTAATTTACCAATATAAACAAAATTTGTCAAAAGCATGGCTGCTTTTATCACGGCCATCTACCGCAACAAACCATGTTAATATTATATTTTTCTACATTCATGCAAAAAGCAAAACTTTATTGAACTATATTTAGTTACTAGTGCAATAAAGATTTTATTGCACTCATCTGTCATTCTACTTCAACGTGCTGTCATCATGACAAACATGTTAAGTAGATATTCTGTGAGATTGGCAATAAGTTTTAAACAGTTACATACATTTTGTATAAATGTTAGCAGCCAGATTTGAAAAAATAATGTCTTCCTGAAAATAACTCCATAATCAAACCTGATCCGCTTTGTTCTAAACCGTCTACCTGCATAGAGCAAACTGTCTGTACTATGACCACACCTCGTGATAACATACGCGCTACTGTGATTTTGATTTTTATAATGCATCTGTAGTTACAGAAACGTCACTCAAAAATGAATTCTGACAATTACAGAATTGAATGTTTCAAAATGAGTAATAATAATGGAAAAATAGGTGATAGTGATTTGTTTCAAATCAAATCGATAGTAAGAATTGATTATTTAAGTTGCGATTTTCATTTTCCTACACCTAGTGCCACACCTCAATAATTCATTTTTTACTTTGTGCATGAACGTAGAAAAAATATTGTATGCAACTCGTGCAAAAATTGTCCAACTCGGCCTATCGGCCTCGTCGAACAATTTCACGTCGAGTGCAATAAACACTTACTTTTTGCACTTGCTGCATAAATAACTATTTTTACATTAGAAGTGTTATGGATTACTTTAACAAAAAATACATTTCTACCACCTTCAGTGACCTAAAATTATGAAAGGGCGATAGACTAATACCCATCTGAGTTTTAGCATTTGGTGTAACTAAAGTTGGTAATATTTTTTATTTAACGAAACATGGTGGACTTGACAAGCAGTGAAATTAATTTAAAATGACATATTGGATTAATAATTTTTTTCCAAATTATGGTGGAAATTTTCTTACCGAATACCACGCAAGCTTAAATTATTCCTGGAAATAATTTGAGCTCTTGTGATATTATAAGTGAAAACACTGTCAATAAGCCAATAGTTGGTATTTCGTAATATTTCCAAAAAGGCTGAACTATTGTTTTGAATTAAAAGATTTACTGCACAACTAAAACTATTGTACCACTATTTATAATAGTTATTCAATATTTGATGGAAATAACCCATTTAATATCAATAGAAAGGAACTAATATATGAGTTTATACCAGTGGTACACCTCTGGCCTAAGAAAGCAGATCTAGTGAAATTTAAGAGACCTGCGATCTTTGCATATTGCGGCTTTTACTAGCCCCCCTCCCCCGTCCTCCCTGTTAACTATTGAACAGTTCGACGCAGAAACAAGAAAAAAACTTTTCGAGTGTTTTACCAATACTACTTTTTGAAATAAAAAAAATGATGATTGATCGACAGGGGGGCGGGGGGCACATCAATTCAAAATTTTTAATGGCATGGGGGATCAAGTGTCACATCGTTGAAAAGGAAACTCCATTCTCTTAACAAACATTTTTTTTGAATTTTGTTAATATTTTTTTTTGCAATTCAAAATCGATATATCAAATATAAATGCGGATCTGAATACTACTCATACCTCGATAAATTTGAACGGTTTGATGTGGAACAATGGAACCAACATTTTTTTGAAGGGTAATACCGATACTATTTTTTTAGAGAAAACACATTGCAATTAAGGCATAAAACTCTAAATTGGGAAAAAAATTATTAACAAAATTCAAAAATATTCAGAGACTTGAATTATCTTTTCAACAATGTGAGATTTGACCCCCAATGCCATTTAAAATTTTTGAGTTGATGGCCCTCCCGTGCTCCCTGTTACCATATTTTTTTATTTCAAAAACACTTTTTTTTAATGTGTCTATGTCAAACCGTTCAAAAGTTAACAGAGCCCAATGGGCACAAGGACGTTGAAATAACGTTGTGAAATGGCTGGAAACCGAACGTTTTTTCAACGAAAAAATGTCGCGTGAAACAACGTAATATTAAACCAATTGCTTACTAATTATCGCTTTATTGCCGTTTTCAATCAGGTTTTTTGAACATCGAAGATACTCAATACAACAACATTGTTTTGACCTAATGAAAGGTTAAGGAACGTATCATAAACGTTGATAAATGAATCGCATGAAGCAAGTTTGATTAAAAATTATTTATAAATTAACATAACGATTGCTAAACGTATATTTAACGACTTGTTGGGGAAGTAACGTTGAAAACATATCTTTATAATGTATTCTTTCAACGTTGAAGATTACACTAAATTACTGCCGTTAAAATTTTCAACCAGAAACGTTTATTCAACCAATGCCACGTTTATAACACGTTTAAAAGCGTACGTGTGCCCATTGGGAGGAGGGGGACTATCAAAGACCGCACTGTATATCTATAGGTCTATGCGCCGTCGTGCTCGAAAAATCACGCGTGTTTGAAAAACCTTTATATCCACTCATACTTCAATAGACTATTTTTCCCCAAGACATTACTTTACATTGGTTCGTAAGTTTCGATGATATTAGTACAACCGCGTTTCTCTTCGCACAAAAAGTAGAAAAATATATAATTTTTATAATTGACGCACTATTATAACCGAATTCAAATACTTAGGCATAATTATCATTGAAAGTTGATTTTGATATTGTTAAAATAGTTTTTTCCGTAAACCAGCTGCCGTCCCCTTAAGGTGCGTACTCACTAGAGCATTCGTTCCACAAGAGCACCGAACGAGTCAACGCTAGAACAGTGTGGACACTGATTTGAGCACAAACAGAATGCGCGTGTGGTGCTCGGGCCAATCCGTTTGTGGTTATTATATACAGAGGTCTTTAATTTAATTTGGATATTGATGAGTATGAATATTTGTACGCGACTGACTGCGGATCGGTGCTCATGCGGTGCTCGTGTGCCAGAAGACACTATGCAGCTTTATGCAGCCTGAGCTTGAACGGAGCAGCCTGAGCTTGAACCAAGCATCTCATGTGCTCATTCTGTTCTCATGCGGAACAAATGCTCTAGTGAATACGCACCTTAACGTAAACAGGCATTCTGTTCGTGCTCAAATCAGCGTCCACACTATCCGAGCATTTGCTCGTTTGGTGCTCATTCGGTGCTCATTTGGTGCTCATGTGGAACGAATGCTTTAGTGAATACGCACCTTCACGAACGGCAGCCCTCAAAAGTCGAAACCTTGGAGACAGATACTTTCTTTTTGTTAACTAATAATATGAACTCCCTAGAAAGAAAACATGTCAGGTCATAATAATGCACTTCTGCCCTCTTTTGTTACCAGAGAAATTCACTTCTAAGAAACTGAGAAGTTAATTATAATCTTTATTTATTGACCACAAATTATACAAAACAGTAAGGAGGTTTTATTTCAACAGTGTGTACATTATTCATATGGCTTTGTTTATAATCTCATTTAATCTTTTTTTTTTCGGTTTCCCCGGAAAAATTGTGTCTTTATTTTAGTAAAAATAAAGAGAGAAAGAGAGACAGGGAGAGAGAAAGTTCATTCTATTTTATGGTTTCTTGTTTTTCTGTCGATTAGTAACTTTTTAAGTTGAATCCATGGACAACCAGGATTTTCCGTAACCGACATAGAAATGTTTACTACAAGACAAGTTTTCTTTTTCCTGATAAACATTATAATTTTAGTAAAATTTTCACCATGGAATTTTTCTTGTGGATCTCGATTCAGTTCTCTCGAAGAATAACAATTGGAGAAACCAATGCTTTGTCTGTTAGTAGACAAAAAATTCGATTGCCAGTCTACAACGTAAACATTTTGTTTTTCCGGAAAGCTGAAAACATCACGACTGTAGTTTTCCACCATTAACCGTCGGCCCTCAGTTGTAATGAGCCGTTTCTCGTGCATAATTACCAAACTTCGAGATTCATTCCTCCATAATACAAGAAGTGAAACGAGCTTGTAAAACGTGGAAGAGCCACAAAAGCAAAAATTGGGCCATAAACGCAATACGGGGCACACCAGGCTTGTTAATAAATCAAAATGATGTTTTTATTACTAGAAAACCCAATGCCATAAAACAATTTGAGAGTTGGATAGACCATAAGAATTCTGAAGGGTGTAACCGTTAAAGATCCCGAACAATCAATCAGGGTTGAAAATAAAACAAATAGGCGAAAATTGCTAATTCGCACCGGGGTGCTGGTCATTTTTTAATTGAATTCTGGTTGGAAAAGTGCGTTTTGAAATTTGGATGAATTAAATTATGATAAATTTCATGGGGAATGACTATTGTTTTCATGGCAATGATAGTCGGTGGGCTCTTTCACATGGAACATGGCAGTGTGAACGGGGCACCAACTGAGTTGTAGGTTTCTGAATCTGACTAACAATTTTTTTTTTGATTAATTTTTATTTTACAGCTCGAAGAACGCTGCTTAATACTCCACCAAGTCTGAATAATAAATTATTTAATAAAATCAGTAAAAGATATTTACTTCCTTCAAAATAAAGTTAGTTATAACTCAACTGTCAAAGTCAAGTTTGAATTATAAATAGTTATTTCTTCTTCTCATTCTTATTTCATTTCTTATAATGATCAAGCAGAGAGATAGTATAATTGAAGCTTTCATGCGTTGGCAAGATGTTGGTTTCATTCTATCTATGAGGTATGTGATCTAGACATGAGCCAACAGTTGGTAAGTTGTTCTTTGATAGTGTGACAATTGGTAACACTGTAGAAATTGAGGAGGGGATTACATTTTGAATTTCCGTTATCTGCGTCAGGTCTCACTTGAAGAACTCGCTGATGATTTAAATTTTTATTTTTGGAAATCATCCAATCAGTGTCTATTAATAACATTTATAAAGAGGTAACTATCTATTTAAAATTCAAAGTGGAATTCATTGGAATGAATATTTTTGTCATTTATAATGCTTTTAAAATTATTTTATGTCCAATGAATTTTCATGATTTCTCAAATGGCGTCAAAGAACATGTTTTACAACAATTTCTCCTTTTTTGTGTGTAGTTCGACCAGATTTAAATTCAAAATTTGATTTAAATATAAAAATGATAAGCTTATTAAAAGTTATGAGTTTATTTGAAAATAAGTAAGCTTATTTCTCGCCATTGAATGAGCGGCGATGTTAGTGGCAGATTGCCAAATTACCACAATACAGAACAACTATAGCTACCTATGATAGCTGAACTGGCTGAATTACACACTCGATCAAGTGTCCAGAACCAGGTGGGGAATTCAGGAGTGTTTCAGAGCTGCTGTCACTGTACCAAGGAACCCGAACAGCTTGAAATATATTAACAGGAAAGGAGTTTGGTTGATTCTTTCTTATAACTGATTGGTCACGGAAAATATGTAAGGTTTAAATGCATTTAACCCAATATTCCAAGTAAGTTGGTATGACCATTTGAATAACGTACAATAATCCAAAGAACCAAATTTCTCCACACAACCTGATTCAATCATTACTTCTAGACTTTTCAAGATCGTCAAGCCCTGAACTTGGCTTAAAAACATTTATTTGATTAAATACTATTTTTTTTTAGTAATTGTTTTATTCGTATGTCTGGAGTATTTTCTCTTTCAGTGTAATCAAGAATTTCTACAGAGACTGGCTTTGAGAATGAAATACTATATCAGAATTTCTGTAGATGGCGTCCAAATGACAACTTTTATTCAGCTATTTTATTCTCACTGCCATAAATTGAATTTCTAAGAATAAATTAATTCACCAACAATCGTACCACGACCTTTGCCTCCGCAATAAGAGTTAGCCCTCCGGATTGTTTATATGAGGTTTAGGCGAAAAACCCTTTAAAAAGCTATATATTAGCTAATATCAAGACCCCAACAATCCATCTTTGCGGTTATATTCCACATTGCGATGCTTTCAGAAAAGAAGATTGATAACGAAAATACAAACTAAAACTCTCCTTATCATTGCTGCATAAAATCCCCTTCAATTTGAATAACAGTCTCTACACAAAAAAATATTAGGAAAATTGCTCGAAAACTGATATTCAGATTAAGATTTTGTGAAGACATGTAGACTAAATCACGTTTCTTATTGCTCCGTTATCAATTTCATGAACTGTGCTCAAATCAAGAAAAAACAACGCTAATATAAATTTGGCTAAAAAACTCAAATCCTAACCCCAGAATACTAATTCTTTTTTGGAAGTTTCAAACAGATTAATTCAATAGTCGTACGGGGCGGTGGTTTTTTACTTGCCCATGAATTACACTAAACTACTCAGATTAGTGATAAACCTTTTTTATTATATTCTGTTGACCGACATTGATTGATTATATGTCATACTAGACAAGTCAACCCAAAAGCTAATACAGAGTTGAAAAGGGGAACATTCTCCATGAAAATTGAAAAATGAAAAATGTGATTCATTTGTAATATCTAACAGAAAAATGTATTGGGGATTAAATGCGAGAGAAGCGGACCTTGCTTCAATGAAATGAACGATTTCTGTGAGTGATATTTTTTAAATAACATTCTCCTATCTAATTTATTTAATGATTTTTTTCAAGGAAAACTAGAAAGAATTTAAAAAGTCAGCTATCTGAATGAAAATGCAAATTTTCACTTTCAGATTTTTTCTTTCCTTTTCAGTTAGAGTCTTTTCACAATATCTATCAGATGTAGTTCAATGTCCAGCGTGGCTTGTGCCGGGGAAGTAGTTGTTTTCTGTTAGATATTACAAATGAATCACATTTTTCATTTTTCAATTTTCATGGAGAATGTTCCCCTTTTCAACATGAATACCTCCCAAGAGGTTATCTTGAACGATGGAAAATAGCGACTAAAGTTTGTCTTTCAGTCGCAGATGATTCCACAATAGATTTTATGAATTTCCTATTCATATTTTCGAACTAATACAGAGTATTAGAAACACCTAACATTTTATAACACATATAAAAAAATGGTTCACCACAATTATAAGCTAATGATACAATAGTCCGAATGCTTTCCTTGGAACCTTGGTGGCTTTTCAGTATTTTTCTTGGAAATTACCAGCAAAAGCTGAGAGTGTTGTTTATTCTTTGGGAACATTTTTGAAAAAGAGATTAAATTGATCATATGGCAAACTGCAATGCGATTTTGTTTATGGGCTGTTGTCATGTGAGTATTGTGTTTGTTAAATATCTAGCAGTTGTTTTATTTAATTTTACACTCAAGTTACTGTGAGAAATTTCATGACTGTTTCTGTCTAGTTGGAGTTTTTGTATTGTTACTGTTATGGAAGGAAGAAAGGTGCAAGGAAAACTAGGATACATAACAACTCAACAGTTTGTTTATCACTTTTATGGTTTTACCGACTATTTCAATGCGACTATCTCTGTCAATACACATGTCATGGTACTATCACTTTCTCCAAGTAGAAAAGTTTCAAGAGCACATTTTGGCTACTCCAAAATACGGACAATATCCTGAAAAACAGGCAGCGTTGCCAAGGCTTGTAAAATACTGTTGCGTCTTCGGGTTCAAAAATAAGTGTACACTGGTATGAACTCGCCTTTATTATTCAAACTTCACTTGACAACACTGTGATACAAGACAAGTCACTGTCAAAATACTTGTATCCAAGGTAACTCAAAGTAACTTCCTAACTAACTTCTTTCATCTCACAAATGCATTGCTTTTATATACAAATAAAGTTCTAGAAAACTTAAGAAATCAATAGAACACAAATAGAATGTTCGACGATTGATCCAGAACAAAAGTTAGTGCTTCTAGATTTTTCCATCTAATTCATCGAAGGATCTCGAACAATTCGAGAAGTCTTTATCAAATTTCAGGTCTGTAACACTGCCTCCTCCTTTAGGTTATTCCGTCCCGGATAACACCATCACCATTTTGGCTGTCCCTCTGGAACCAATTTGGGGGATCGTGGCCTCGGTATTCTGCTAACCTCTCGATGTGAACAACCTTGGGTTTACTCCTTGGGTTGAGCTGGATGCGGTATACCAAGTCGTTGATCTTCTTTATGATGACATAGGGTCCTGTCCAATTTCTCTGTAGCTTGGGGCATTTTCCTTTCTTTCTCTGAGGTTGGTATAGCCAAACGGCATCACCTGGCTCGAACATAGTCCCTGGACTCTTCCTGTCGAACCTCTTTTTCATTTTATCACTGGAGATTTGAAGACGACGTCTGCAGAATTCATGAACTTGGTCCAGTCTTTCTCGCAACTCTTGGACATATTCTGGTAGGACTTTGTCCTCTGTACTTCTGGGTGGCATTCCATACAACAGATCGCATGGTAGTTTCATTTCTCGCCCAGTGATCAACATTGAAGGAGTATATCCGGTGGACTCATGCTGGGAACTTCGATAGGATAGGAGAAATAGTGGTACCAACTCATCCCAATCCTTTTGATTTTTGGAGATGAACATCGACAGGTACTGACTGATGGTTTTATTATGTCGTTCAACCATACCATCTGATTGTGGATGTAGGGCTGTGGTACGAGTCTTCTTCACACCTAGAATGTTCATCATTTCCTGCCATAATTCAGATTCGAAGTTTCGTCCTTGATCAGAATGTAATTCTAGTGGGACTCCATGTCTGGCTATTACATTTTCTATGAAGGCCTTTGCAACGGTCTTTGCCTCCTGGTTTGGAATGGGCACAACTTCAGGCCACTTGGAGAAATAGTCCATGGCTACCATCAAGTATTTATTTCCTTGCTCGGTAACAGGAAACGGCCCAAGAATGTCAACTGCTACTCTTTCGAATGGTTCACCAGAAAGATACTGAGCCATTTTTCCTCGACTTCTAGTTTTGGGTCCCTTCTTTGAAGAGCATAGGTCACATCTTCTGCACCATTCTTCTACATCACGACGACAATTCACCCAATAGAATCGTTCTCGAATTCTAGCAAGGGTCCTCTTGATTCCGAAGTGTCCACCTGCACGACTACTATGAAGTTGCTCGAGCACATCTTTAGTAAGTGCTTTCGGCAGGACCAGTTGGTACACCACAGTTGCTCCATCTGGGCTCTCCCATTTGCGATGCAATAGGCCATCACGAAGACATAGGGAGTCCCATTGAGCCCAGTATCCCTTGGCAACTGCACCAAACTTGGATACTTCCTGCCACTCAGGTCTAACTCCATTTTTTAGCCAGCTTAGAACTAACTTTAAATTGTTGTCTTTCTTCTGATTCTTCCTCATATCTTCTGTGGTCCATAAATCAGATTCTTCAGACTCAACTCTTACGGTGGTAACTTGCAGAATTTCCTTGCAATGTTCATCATTGTAAAAATTGACTTCTTTGTTTTCGAGTTTCTGGCAATATCGGCATTGCTGTTCCAAGCATGGACGTCTTGATAATGTGTCTGCATTTCTGTGTTTCCTGCCTCTGCGATGAATAACTCTGAAGTCGTATTGTTGGAGTCTCTCTAGCCATCTCGCAATCTGACCCTCAGGTTTCTTGAAGTTCATTATCCACTGCAAAGCGCTGTGATCAGTTCTTACGAGAAAACGTCTGCCATAGAGGAAGGTATGGAAATGTTCAATGGCTTTGATTATCGATAGAAGCTCCTTTCTTGTAACGCAGTAATTCTTTTCGGCTTTGCCTAGAGTTTTACTAAAGTAGGCTATTACTTTCTCTTCGCCATCCTGTTCTTGGGATAAAACTGATCCAATGCCTTGCTGAGACGCATCACAGTCCAAAATGAAAGTGCCTTGTTCTCGTGGGTAAGCCAAAATAGGCGCAGTTGTCAATTTCTTCTTTAGTTCAGCGAACGACTGTTGGCAATCAGGGCTCCAATCAAACTGAACGTTGTTCTCAGTTAAGCGGTGGAGTGGCTTGGCAATTTTACCAAAGTCTTGAACAAACTTCCTGTAGTAGGTACATAGTCCCAGAAAACTTCTTACTTCATGTTTATCCCTAGGACGTGGCCAACTCCTAACAGCCTCGATTTTAGCAGGATCGGTCTTGATTCCTTCGGCCGAGATGACATGGCCTAAAAAATTGACTTCTTTTTGAAATAAATAACACTTCTTTGGATTCAGTTGCAGGTTAGCATTTTCTAACCTCAAAAATACTTCTTCCAAATTATTCAGGTGTTCGTCAAATGTCCTTCCCATTACTATGACGTCATCCAAGTAGACTAGACAAATTTTCCATGTCAAACCTCTCAATACTAGTTCCATAAGTCTCTCAAAGGTGGCGGGAGCATTGCATAATCCGAACGGAAGAACTTTGAATTGGTACAGCCCTTGTCCGGTAGAGAACGCTGTTTTTCCTCTATCATCAGGATGAACTTCCACTTGCCAATACCCGCTTTTCAGGTCCAACGTTGAAAACCATTTGGAACCGGATAATGTGTTTAGTGTATCATCAATTCTTGGCAATGGGTAGCTATCCTTCATCGTTACGTCATTCAATCGACGATAGTCCACGCAGAATCGGGTTGATCCATCCTTTTTAGTTACCAATACTACCGGTGAGGACCATGGGCTTGTGGTTTCTTCAATTATGTCATCCTCCATCATGTTGTTTATCATGTCTGCTACCTCTCTCTGTTTGGCAAACGGTAATCTCCTCGGAGCCTGTCGGATTGGTCGGGCATCGCCGGTGTTGATGCGATGTTGAACTAGACTGGTACGTCCCGTCGAAGTCTCTGTCGAGAAAATGTTACGATGGCTATCAAGAAACTCTTTGGCCTTCTGCTTTTCTTCCGTAGTTAAATGTTCCGTGGATTCCATCATTTTGTCTATTGTTCCCTGATCGGTGTTAGTGGTATTTCTTCGCAGTACCTGAGTGTGGTTTTCACAATTGATAACTCGAGTGACAGGTTTGCAGAATCCCAATTGGTCGTTTTTCTTCAGAAGGACTTTATTTTCCGAAGTATTGGCAACCCTGACAGGAATTAGTTGTTCTGTGTTCACAAGACATCGGGCAATTAAAATTCCATCTTGGCGGTATTCATCATTTTCAATTATTCCAGTGCTCAAATCTCCAGGTTCTTTATCCATTCTGGCCATGATGATGGTTTCGGAGTTTTTCGGAATGTGGATGTCTTCGTCAACATAAATCTTAATTGGTTGGATTTTCTCATTGTATCTGCTCAGGAAGATTTCTTCATTGCCAATCCGCAAAATTTTCTGTCTGATGTTAAGGATGAAGTCGTTTTTCTCCATGATGTCCAGACCCAAAACACATTCATCCCTTATTTCCGCAACCAACATAGAATGTTCCATGGTAATAGGTCCTATCTGGATGTGTACAAGTGTTTCCCCAATGACTGGTGCGGTTTGTCCCGTTGCCGTTTCCAAAACCATATTCCTTTTCATCGGCTTCACAGATTCTTGTATGAGGTCTGGGCGAACGACTGATCTCGAAGCTCCTGTATCAATAGTGAAGGTGCATTTCCGATCTTCTAAATAGCCTTGTATTAGTAGACTTTGATCATTTTTCTTCAATGTCGATATATGGATCTTGGGGCTTTGAACACTGAAAGTCGCCACGCGCCCCCTAGTGCCGACTAATTCTCGTTTTTCCTGGATGGGAGCAAGTCCTCTTTCAGATGTTTGAGGTCTCCTTTCTTGCGTGGTCGATCTCCTGAAGGCTCCTCTGGTATATCGCCCACGTTGCTCTGTTCCTGGGCTCGGAGATCTCGATCTATCTTCGTTGCTCGCTGATGACGACCTCTTTCTTCTTGGACTTTTGGATCTCGATCTCTCCCAACAACTCCACTGAAGATGGCCGCTTTTCCCACAGTAATAACAGCGCCTCTTCCTGTCTTGTGGGGAATGCACTTGGTTGCTTAATGCTGTTATGGAGTCCAATATTTTCTTCAATAGCGCCTCGCTTGTAGGAGAATCCTCGTTGAATTTAACTTCACGTAACTTGGGCCTCGTATTTCTTGATGCGTTTTTCGCGGCCTCGAACTCCAAAGATGCTATTAGTGCTGCGCTTATGGTTTGAAGTCGTCCTAGTCGAAGGGCTTGCTGCATGTCAGTATCTCTCAAACCATCGATGAAAGTCTGCACCCCAATTTGTTCTATGAACTCCTTCGGTGCTTGTGGGTATGCCAAATTAATGAGTCGCTCTACGTCGGCTCCATACTCCTGTAGGGTTTCGTTGGATTTTTGGTATCGACTCTTTATTTGGCTCTGAAATACTTGTTTGAGATATTGCTGTCCATATCTGATTTCCAAAGCTTCAACGATTCTTGAATATTCCTTCTGATTACTCTCGGGGATGTTCTGAAGGATGTCCAATGCTTGTCCTCGTAGACACAGGACTAGAGAGGTGGCCATTTCCTCCTCGGACCAGCCGTTTGCGTTTGCTGCCGCTTCAAATTGACGTCTATACATGGGCCACGAGGATTGCCCATCGAATGTTGGAGGCTTCAAAATTTTCACTTGTGTAGGCCTTATCGGAGTTGTCAGTGAGGATGGCTTTTCGCTGGTGGGGGAGATTTCCTCCGATGGTGCACGCTTGTGTGGAGGGTGTAACGTTTCCAGCCTCTCCTTGATCCTATCCACTTCTTCGTTGAATTTCTTGTTCACCTCTCGTGCCACCCGTTCATCTATTTTGGACAGTTCATTTTCGACGTCTTGGACCCTTCTGTTGACTCCCTGGACTCCGCCTCTGACTTCTTGAACTTCACCTTTGACCTCTTGAACTTCACCTTTGACCTCCTGGACTTTTCCTCTGACCTCTTGTACTTCTTCAGTGATTTCATTCTGGAAGCACTGTTGACTGTGACTAATACGTTGCAGAAGATCAACATGTTGTTGTAACTGCTGGACTAACCGTGCCTCCTGTTCCTCTCGTTCTTGTTTTCGTTTGACTTCTTGTTCCTCTTGTTCTTGTTTTCGTTTGGCTTCTTGTTCCTCTTGTTCTTGTTTTCGTTTGGCTTCTTGTTCCTTTAAAAACTCAAGGATATCTGCTGATGTCGCCATCTCGTCGTAATTATTTGCACGAGTATTCACCATCAAATACTGGAAAACTGCCTTACTTTTCTTTCTTCAGTAACACTTATTCCGCCGCTGTCACCAATTGTTGCGTCTTCGGGTTCAAAAATAAGTGTACACTGGTATGAACTCGCCTTTATTATTCAAACTTCACTTGACAACACTGTGATACAAGACAAGTCACTGTCAAAATACTTGTATCCAAGGTAACTCAAAGTAACTTCCTAACTAACTTCTTTCATCTCACAAATGCATTGCTTTTATATACAAATAAAGTGCTAGAAAACTTAAGAAATCAATAGAACACAAATAGAATGTTCGACGATTGATCCAGAACAAAAGTTAGTGCTTCTAGATTTTTCCATCTAATTCATCGAAGGATCTCGAACAATTCGAGAAGTCTTTATCAAATTTCAGGTCTGTAACAATACCATGAACAAGACCTTCAAAGTTGAGCAATGCTCCATCAATTGTCACCTCATTGAAAATTTTCCTGAGAATAATTTGAACTGTTTCATAATGGTATTGAAAGTACAGAGGGAATGTATTTGCAAATATAGGAAATGTATTGAGAGAGAAGTGTGTCATGTCGAGCAGCTTTGAAGTGGATTTTTCAGTTATTACAAATTGGCGGTTTTATTATTTTACAACCCCACTATGAAACAATTACAAATCCAAGATGGAGTCGGAAACAAATTGGCTGATCACAGATTTCAGACAGTCAATACATTGAAACTGAAATATGATCAAAACAAACGACTTTGTCAACTTAGAATCGTAATTCATGCATGAATCTCCCACCCAACAAACTGATAGGAAAAAATCTTGGAATAATAAAGCAGTAAATGAAATGAATAGGATGATAAATATTAAGTAGTTGAATGAAAAACTGTAACCTTGAAAATTAGGTATCAAACATTAAAAAATAATTAGATAGGTACCAGGTACCAGTCATCACATCACCATTTGCATCAAGTTGGTGCATTGATCAGACTAAAATAAAATCGTTAGGCTCGTAGAATGTCTATTATCTACAGATACTGCTCATATCACCCACCACGATTTTGTTTTAGTATGATCAATGCCCTAGTAATCCAGTAACGACAGACAAACTCGAGCCAAAAGTGAAGAAAGAATTGTAGCACTCTGAAACTCTGCACATGACATCTCGACATTATGTATTATTAGAAAAAAAAAATTGTTCACCAAAAAATCAGGGGTGGAACCTAAAAAAATTTGCACTTCACAACAGTGTTGTTAAACATATACGCAGGATATGAATGAGCGCTTATTTTTCAACATTTACTGAAGGAAATGTCGGTTTTATGGGTAAGTTGAAAATGAGGCAGGAGTAAAACAAAGTATTTTTTTGGCATGTATGTGGGACCGGTCACACTACTTTGAAATCATTTCATGTAGTCCAGAGAGGGTATGGGTTCAGTATAATAATTCTAAATTTACTAAATTATTATCCATATTATTTTTGCAGGAGAAGGTAGGAGTCTTCAGAAATGATATGAACTTTTCCATTTCCTTCTCCGATCATTTTTAGCAGAGTTATGACCAATCAAATATTCGTCTCTGCCAGGACTTTCAGCGGCGGGTAAGCGGGAACCTGATATTTAATGTCGGCATTCAAATACGTTTCCTGACAAAACGAGAGCATTTCATAAGAAATTACTAGGAAAAATATTTATGGAAAATCGAATTGTGTTTCAACTTGTTGAGTTATTTTTCCGATAAATCATATACTTTCTAAGATTACAGCAAAAATCTATATATTTAAACGAAAAAAAAAAAAAGTTCCACCTTTGGAATTTTGGTAAACAAGTATTTTTTTCGTGTTTATCATGGTTCCAACTACTAGCGTACCAAGCGTACTGGATTATAGATTAATGAGGAAACTGGTGTGATGTCTTACCTGGTACCTGAATAATTATCATTTATCTGTTAGTACATTATCTGCATCATAATTATGTATCTTCACAATAAAACCGTTTTACTTATAAATTTTACTTATTTTTTATGTATTTTCGCATTTGTCAAATTCTGTATAAACATGTTTTCAGTTATGGGTAATCATAATCTTTTATCATGCACAAGTAGTATAACAGTTCAACTGTTATACACTTCTGTGACTTATTCATGTTTATCTGCAAAATTTCCCAAATTTAAACTCATTGTTTTTAAATTTATGCAAATAAACTTATTATTATTATAAATTAAAGAAATCTGCATGCATTGTTCACAATAAGCTTGTCAAGAGAGAAACAAGATATCCTGCACTACCAGGACGACACTTATTGCCATAATCCTATACAATAGGAATAATTGGGTCGAAAATCCATCAGAAAACAACTACTTTCCTGGCTAAGACCACGACGAACGTTGAATTACATCTATTGAATTTCCGTGCAGAGTCCTACAAGGATGTCTCCGCAATTGCTAGTTGCATGGAAATGTTAATTGAAACATTTGGACCACTTATAGATCGATTTCTGGGTTCTTGCCCTCATCAGTATAGGGTAGGTCTCTGCAGACAATAACTAATGTCTGCAACAAACGATTCAACAAAATCTCCATGTAAAGGCAGAAGCTGAGACACCGCCCGCAGCCTAGCGTTCACTAAACTACGGGCGCCATCTGAACTCCAGCCCTTCAACAAAGCAATACCCAGAATTTGCGTGATTAATTCAACCACAAATACAAATTAAAGAAATCTGCATGCATTGTTCACAATAAGCTTGTCAAGAGAGAAACAAGATATCCTGCACTACCAGGACGACGCTTATTGCCATAATCCTATACAATAGGAATAATTGGGTCGAAAATCCATCAGAAAACAACTACTTTCCAGGCTAATACCACGACGAACGTTGCATTACATCTATTGAATTTCCGTGCAGAGTCCTACAAGGATGTCTCCGCAATTGCTAGTTGCATGGAAATGTTAATTGAAACATTTGGACCACCTATAGATCGATTTCTTGGTTCTTGCCCTCATCAGTATAGGGTAGGTCTCTGCAGACAATAACTAATGTCTGCAACAAACGATTCAACAAAATCTCCATGTAAAGGCAGAAGCTGAGACACCGCCACCGACACCGACACATTAGATGTAATTAGTTGTAATTCAACGTTCGTCGTGGTATTAGCCAGGAAAGTAGTTTTTCTGATGGATTTTCGACCCAATTATTCCTATTGTATAGGATTATGGCAATAAGCGTCGTCCTGGTAGTGCAGGACATCTTGTTTCTCTATTATTATTATGTATTTATATATTTTGACTGTAAATCGATATATTTTCCCATGTTAATAAATAAAAGAGTAATCATAATATGACCATACAATAAAGAGATTCAATTTGCATGAAATTCCAAAATAAACTGGAATATTCGATGTTGAATATTAATATATCTCTTAGAAAATAATTTTGTCATCAAGTTATTACTCGTCAATGCTACAAAGCCAAAAACACACTTGAAGGAAAATACTATCAGTTGACGATGACAGTGAATTTATCAGTGTTTCTGTACTCCGAAGTGGTTGTTCAGTTTCATAGAAAAACATGTCAACCGATTTGGTTGAACATTTCTATTCTCCATCAATTTCTATGTAATATTCATTCAATTCATCACAAGTAGATCCACAACGCATTGCTGTCCATTAAAAATGCATGTGCTCCGTAGGCGGTCCACAACGCCTATTTTTCGAATCATTCATTCCAGTCTCACATCAAATAAAACCTCCAAATTCGTCATTTCAGTTCGATTCCCGCTTGGTATTCATGCCATAACGCCGACACACAAATACACCGACCATTCAAAAAATAATTCTACCGAAAAATCAGGTAAATCATGTAAACCATTATAGTCTGGCCATATTGTTTTGAAATTATCCTGAAACAATGGACAATATCCTATTCTATTACTATTCAAGTTTAACATCCGTGACCATGCAACGCTCTTGATGTAGCTAAATCCTCTTTGTAGGGTCGTATTTTAATTCCGTAGTCCGCAGGTGGCTTTTGATATCGGCGATATAATCAAAATTTTAATCATCTTTATGTTGAGCCGCAAAACGTGACAACTTTGTCAAGAACACGCGGATTTCCCATCAATTTTCCCGATGAGTAAATTTCTGTCGAAAAAATACTCATCTCATTTCACGAACAGGGAATGGAATGGTTTTTCTCCGTAGCCATGACGCACTTTGATATTCGCTTGGCATGTTGATAGGAAATGTAAATGAAAACCAAAAAAAATGACGAAATTATCTATCATTTTTTACCTTGGCATCATAAAAAGTCTGTCTGTTTTGAAGAGCAATTTTTGTTCACTTAAAATATGCGGAAAAATTTAAATAACATTCTAAATGGACATAAAAACTTATAAAGTCACTAGAAATGGATACAAAAATTCAACTATGGTTTATAAACAATGAGTTTATCTTGATCTTTTGAATGCCTGAACTTACATTTTTCATTAAAGAATTGGGAATTAATTTGCAGAGAGTACGAAGGCCTAGAACGGACATGTGATATTTTTTTCTTAATTTCGAGTTACAACTCTCTCGGGCAAATATTTTTGAACTCTGTCTTTGCTAATTTCGAGTTGCAATTCGGAATTAAGAAAAAAACTAACAAATTTCCGTTCTATGCCTTCGTAAAAGAGATATATTGAAAATTTATTAAAATGTTCTTTTACAGGGTGACCCAGAGTTAAAGCTTCAAACGTTCAGTATGGGCGAAAATAAGATTTTTCTTCATATAATCACATGTCCCAACTTGACTCGTTCTCAAGAAACAGGGTGCCAAAATTTTTACAATTCTTTTTTTATTCTGGGTATATTTAAAAAAGTCTTTGAGTATTGATGAAAAACGCAAGTTGGGACACATGTTCACATGAAGAAAAAATCTTATTTTCATCAGGAAATCCGATACTTTTCATTTGGCCCTGGGTCACCCTGTGGTGCTGTAGGTTTTCCGGGTTTTCCAGCAGCTGAAAAGTGAATACGCCACCAAAAATCAGTGAGTCGCCCCGGAGCGCCACGGCAAATAATAATAATAGCCGTCCTCTACCCGCACAGACCATACCTTTGGGTACACTCTACGAGTGTTTATGAGGGAGTATTATTATTATTATACAGGGTGTCCCACGACGATTAGTGTTCGGTATTAGTGGACTATAACTTCTAGTCGAATTTTTTATGAATTTATTGAAATATTTAACAAGAAATATGAGTTTTTACAATTTTTGAAATTTCTTGATACGAATGTTTCTAATGAATTATTTCTTGTCACTTAAAAATTTTTGGCATCTCACTCATATGTGGCTAGTTACAGGATGATGGAATCGAGCATGATATTGAACTTCCCTCCCCCCCCCTTGAAAGTAATCACTAACTTTCAACTACGTCTTGAACAGGTAATGGACGCAAACCATTCAATGGTCGTGCTCGAAAACTCCATCGGAAGTCTTTATTACTGCAACACGATTCACTTAATCAGCATAAACCTTTTTACTTGCCCCAAACGCCATTTCATTAGAGGCAAATTATTGTCTTTAATAAGCACCATTCTTCCCCCAACGGGTTCGTTGTTGACATACTCCTTGTTCCATCTTTCCCAGAAATGTTGATATAGTGATTCTTTCGAAATGAAACTTAACACTTTTAAGCTTCCCATATTCCTCCAAAATTTGGTGGAATTTAGGCCTAAGCTCGCTGAATATTGTTCGAATTGTTAAAATAAAATTATACAGCTACTGAAATTCTCTTTTGGCACCTATGAAGTTTGTACCGTTATCGGACTATACATCGGATGGTTTTCCAAGAAGTGTTCCAAGAAGTATATATATATATATATATATATATATATATATATATACACGAAGTAAAAATACCAATCGAAAAAGATCATCTAGATTACTTCGTGCGAAATCAAAGATCTCTCCAATAAAAACACAGACTATTCCGCGATTAGAGTTGTGTGCAGCACTACTTATAGCATGATTTATTGCTGGTCTGATTCGACTATAGTGTTGGGTTAGCTACATACCTCACCTCACCTACTTCGACCATTCGTTGATCATCGAGTGGCTAAAATTCAAAGGCTCACAAATCATTTTACTTGGAAACATGTTCCAACGAATGATAATCCAGCGAATCTTCTATCTCGTGTCATTCGCTCCGAAGTACTTTCAAAGTGTGAAATATGGTGGCATGGTCCAAGCTGGTTGAGAAGAAAACCCAGTGATATGCTTATTCATTATAGAAGCGAAAACAGAATTATTTTTCCCGTGTATAATACACTATTTCTTTCTGTGACGGGAAAAACGACGATTCAATAGTGAAAAAATCAAATTCTACGGCTCAAGACCTTTCGGTTCGCGAGATCTTTCACATTTTCTCTTATGAACAACCATTTCGTCTACATATACAAGGTTCATAGATAAGTTTGCGGCTTACTACGCCTTACGTACGTGGTTCAAAGCGACAGTTAGGCATATTTTTTTTCATTTTATCAGCTTTTTTTGAACTTAGGAATAAAGGCCGGTTAGGTTAGTAGTTTGCAGGTTGACTTATGAAGGTAGGAGGTTGGGTTAGAGCCCCGAGCTAAACATCGGATGCGAGCGAGATCAGCTTTTGCAATAGCAGATATCTACCTTTACCTATGTATATATCCCAGGACAAAAGTACTCACATTTTTTCCCGGGGAAAAAGTAATTTCACGAAAAGTCATATTTTACAAACTTACCTCTACCATAATCTACCATAATCTATTTCGAACAATATTTGTGTTATTGCCTATTGGACTTTAGTCCCATTTAATAAGTAATTTCTAGGTTGTGACCTTTCCACTTGTCAACCCTTTGTGATCACAACGGAGTTTGGAAGGCACTTGGACAACACCTTGCCAGGTATTTCTTACTTGTGAATATTACTGAAATCCTTGTGGATATTAATGGTTATTACTGACATCCTGAGGGAGAAATAGAGGTTTGTAAACTGAGCGTTTGGCTTTTCATTCCCATCCTAACCCCAACACTCGAACAGCGTAGTCATCAAACTACATATACCAACCAGAGCTTTGAATACTTTATTACAATTTAACTTCCATTTAGAAATCTCCATCAGAGATCAGGAGCAGTCTGTGTTTTGGGCTGGCTTTTCAAATCACTGGCGCGGTATAAATTTGTGATAGAACCCATGGCACCCCGATTGAGTTAGTCGGTGATTGCTATGTTACCATTTGCTTTCTAGTGGTTTTGATTGTTATTATAAATATCTCTTTTTTTTTAAAGTAGCGTAGCAGTGGGTCTTACTTTTTAATGGACGATCTCGAACACATTACATTATTTGCATTATGTAATTCGGATTGATTTTCATTTTCGATGGTGTCGTACAAAATTAATGATTGAAATCACATTTTTACTTTAACTTATCAATCAGTAGATCTGAGTTTACCAATTTTTTTTGTAAAATTGGCATATCACTTTCAATGAAGAAAATCTCCCCTTTTCTCCTCATTGGTCAGCATTCGATTCGTCTTTTTACAACAGGCTCAAGGAAACGAAAGCAGCTAGTAGTGTTATTCGAATGAAATTTATCAATTCTCTGTTTGCAAATCCGCTGTCATGTTTTTATTAAGAGGAGGGGTCGAGCTTCCGAGTTGACATAGTAACGTTCAATATCAATGTTTTGCTACCCTACAACTTGTATTCGATCCGAAATAATTACAGTTGTAATAATACCTCTGTAATGAGATCTCAACATGGAGTCAGTCTTGTAGGGTGCGGGTGTATGTTTATTAGGGTGGGCAGAAACTGGGGAAGTAATTATTTGAACTTGCTGATATAAGGCAAATTATTGTCGTTGTGTAAATAGTGAAGTTAGCAGTCTGAAACGAAATACCAAATACCATAAGTCATTCATGATTTTTGAGTATTGTTCGGTCAACAACAATGAGAAGGTTTCCGTAGTGTAGAGAACATTTGGGGTCTAGATTAATTTTTTTTTATTTTTCCTAAATTGAAAAGTGATACTATTCATTCACCATACATCATACGTATTCATTTTGTAGTTAGGGATCTGAGGAATGTAAGTACTAACCTCGAATATACAAAGAGATATACCAAATCCAAAATATTTTTGATTTCGAGTAGGACCCAGCCAAAAAACAAAGAAAAGTAATTTGATAAATTTTAGCCGTGAAACTTTAGGTGGCACTTCTTTAGGTGCCAAGAAAAGCAATCCCCCAAGGGAAGGAGTTTTTGTCCATTTTTCACCCCCTACCACCCCTTTCAATTATGGCCCTTTCCATGACTATTTCCTGGACCTAAATTCAACTATAATTGTTGATCCTATCAGAAAAAATTGAATTACCAAAAAACAATCTTTGAATTTCCCAAAAGTACAGTTACGAGAAAAAATTGGTTGTCAAGGGTTTCATTTGCCCGAATGACATAAATTTTGAAAAGAAATGAAAAATGACAATAAGCACTTTGCGGTACGCAAAAATATTCAAATATTTCTTGTTAATTGGGTGATAAACTTTCAATTTCCATTCACTAGAAATCTAACTTTTTCTTACTAGAAGTCGAATCCCAAATGTTATGAAGAAAAAAAAACTGAAACTTACGCTCCCCTCGGAACCAGCATGTCTCGAATTTGAAACACGTTGAATGCGAAGGGTTGCTAGTAGCAACGAATAGGATTTTGATAAAATATAACAGAGAAAGAAAAACTATGTGGGAAGTGGTGCCTGTCGACATGTCGACTAAGGAAGTGGCAATTGTCTAAATTTGCCTGGTGGCTCAAAAACACATTTTTGGGGCGGAAAAACCCTCATGTGGGAGTTTGACATCGAACTCTTTCCTTACTGTGTAATTGTTTGGGTATCCATATGCACTTTAATACAGAGGAATTTTTTTTTTAGATGGTACAATGTTGAAGAAATAGTCGTAAAAGGGCCATAATTGAAAGGGGTGGTAGGGGGTAAAAAGTGGACGAAAACTCCTTTCCTTTGGGGATTGCTTTTCTTGGTACATAAAGAAATAATTCAACAGATTAAGGTTAATCATAATTTCAAGCCCATTTTTCCAATTTTTCAACATAGCCAGTACCGCGAGTTTTTCGAGTGACCCCTTTTTGCCCCCCCCGTGGACCGGCTCAGCAAAAAATTCTTTCCACCTTGATTTTATTAACTTTCTAATGGCCAAAATTAAACTAACTGTCTCAACGGAAGGAATATACAGTGTGACCCATTTAAGAAGGAAGTATCTTTATAAAACATTTTCAACCAATTGGAATGATTTTTTTTAGTTAGGTAGACATTCAAACAGTCTACTAGGGAACCAAAATTTCATGAATAAATTTCCATTTCCAGGGCCAACTAATCTTATATTTCAAGGTCAAAAATCTAAAAAAATCATGGGCGATTTTTTAGAAAAAATTTGATTACACCATTAAATTTGCACCATTTTCAAACTGTTCATTGGAATGCGTCAATCAATAAAAAAGTTATAAGGAAATGAAAGTTGAAAAATATGCCGTTTAATTAATCCACCAATTGAAATTCAGAACTTTTATCAAAATTCGGAAAACACTACTGTATTGAAGAGGTTTCGATATATCACCAGTCGAAATTTTATCGAAATCTGTTCATAAATATGAAAATTATAAGATAATAAAATTTGAAAAATATACTTATTAATGGATTTTCAAGAAAATGTAATTTTATCTCATAACTAATTTTTATTTATCAACAGATTTCAATGAAATTATAGTCAGTGATATTTCGAGACACCGTCAATCTAGTAGTGTAGTCAAAGTTTTGATTAAATTTCTGAAATTGAATTGGTTGGGTTAATTAAACGCCATATTTTTCAAATTTCATTCCCTTATAACTTTTTTATTCATTGACGCATTTTAACGTAATTGACATATAAACCATTTGAAAATGTCGCGAATCCAGTGGTGTAGTCAGATTTTTTCTGAAAAAATCGCTAGTAATTTGTAGATTTTTTGGATGTCTACCTCACAAAACAAAAATCAATCCAATCGGTTGAAAAATGTAAGTTTTATAGGGGTGCTTTCATCTTAAATGGTTCACACTGTAGAGGACGGCTAAAATTTATCAAAATATTTTTCCTCGTTTGTCGCCTGGGCCCCACTCAAAATCAAAAATATTTTGGATTTGGTATCTTCGAGGTAAGTACGGCGCAGCCAGAGTGCTCGAAATAGAGCAAAATAGAGCAAATAGAGTGTTTGAAATATCAGTCATCTACGAATACTTTACGTTATTTTTTTCAATCGGTGCACTTTGAAATCATAAGTACTGGTATTATTATTACAAATAATGGAAATGAGAAGTTATAATATAAAATGGTTGAATTCGTGACGTGACATCAGTATATCTTTCGTTAATGTTTGAATAAAGGTTTTTGTTATATTTTTATTTGTCGTTACAAGGTCAGATCAATAATCATAAAATTGTCATTTGGACTTCACGGTTCTCGAGTTGTTGATGTAGTCATGAGAGAATCGCTTTGAAAATCGTTGGCTACGCAGAGTGCTATCAGATAAGTTTAGATTATAAGTCAGTGATTGCCCCTAAGGCTTGTTTTTACTTGATGAACCCTTGTAAAGTATCAAGGTGACGTCACACAAATAGTACTTGCTGTAAGGTAGGGGTAATTCATTCTTATAATATCCTTATAATAATCTCAATTACAGTCACATTTTGCCCATGATATAATTATTTGGTGGGGTGATGTGTTTTCTCTGCGAACACTGAAAAATTTGTGTTGGTACTGTGCCCAACATATTTTTTTCTACTAGCGTGCGGAAAAATCCAGTTTTCCGCACTCATTTTAGTTTTGTTTAGTTTTTGCGGATTATACTGACATTTAAATATTGCGTCGCAGAAGGTTAAAATAGAAAGCTTACCAAGTATGGTTGTATAGTTTAATATATATTTAATAATAAATGTTCTTTATGTTAACTATTGGGTGTTTTTTCCGCTAGTAGAAAAAATAGTGTACCTAACACAAGCGTAAAGTGTCTTTTCCGCACTTGTTAGGTAAACTACTATAACAATATAAGTATTTTAATTAGTAAAGTATATGGCTATTTCTGTGCTCTAACCCAAGTAACCCATTTTCAGAATTGTTGGAGTTAGGTCGTCTTATAGAAAAACCAGGTCTGTTTTTCTATATATATATATATATATATATATAAATATTCTGGTCTGTTTTTCTATATATATATATATATATATAAATAAAGTAAACTAACATTATAGTTGCCTCCGTGGTAATGTTAGTTCAAGCCTTGTAAACACGAGGTGTTCTGACTTTAACCACAAATGTGTTGCTGACTCCTGTGGTTGACTCCTATATTTGTGTGATCTTGCGTTCAAGTGTTGCACAACTTTACACTTGGCTATACCGTACTGAAGAGGTCTAATGAGTCCGAAACGGATCCGTCTACGGTTGCATTATGAGGGTTTACCCACTAATTTTCTCCTTTGTATATATATATATATATATATATATATAAATATTCTATATATAAAACAGACCTGGTTTTTCTATAAGAGACCTAACCCCAACAGCCTAGATGCAATAACAACATAGACGGTCGAAACTTCATCAATAATAATAATATTTATTCTTTTCATTTTTCAAAAAAGATATATAGATTTAAACATGAACATAAATTGTGAATAAATATCAGGTATTTCAAAATGTTTTTTTTTGTTACTAGTTGTGTCATGTTTAGGTTAACTTTAGCCAATAGCTAGATGCAATAACAACATAGACGGTCGAAACTTCATCAATAATAATAATATTTATTCTTTTCATTTTTCATTTTTCAAAAAAGATATATAGATTTAAACATGAACATAAATTGTGAATAAATATCAGGTATTTCAAATGTTTTTTTTTTGTTACTAGTTGTGTCATGTTTAGGTTAACTTTAGCCAATAGCTAGACTGTGATTCTAAACGTGGGAACTCGGGTCATTTTGGAATATAAAACTTATACAAGGTAATTATAAAACTTATACAAAGATAATTATAAAACTATAAAAATGGTAGGTTAAGTATTAAAAATATTAAAAACTAACACAATGGTACTCACATACCTATATTAATAAACACTAAATGATTTTTTTTCCAATATATGATTAAAATATTGTTTACATACTCAACATGATTTGTATAATACATAGTCCTACATATATGAAACATCGCTGTCCAATAGACCTTTGAGTTTTTGGGAGAACTACATTTGCATTTTCTCAAAATCTTGTTGGATAAGTATGTGTTATATTCGTGTTCATCAGATTATTTTTTACTATATCGATTAAGGCAGTTTTTTAGAATAGTTGTCTGATATTCAGTAATTTCGAATTTTGGAAAAGCAAGTTCGATGAAAATTGTTGGTTAGGATTGAATATTATTTTGATGACTTTTTTCTGTATTATTTCTAAGGGTTTTATTATTAGAATATGCACCACCCCATGCTAGCATGCCATAGTTTGGAAGCGATTGGACTAAACTGAAATACATGATTTTAAGGTTTTTGTCATCTAGTATGAGGGTCATTGAATAAATACAATAAGTGAGGAATCACACTGATCGACCAGGTCGACCGTCCGCGACCGTCCACCTACGACCAAAAGTAGAAGTAGATCAATGAAAACTTTCAAAGTCACACTGATCGACCATCCACGACCGACCACTAGAATAATTTTGTAAATCTGACATTCATTTGACATTCGAAAGGTTATGTGAATTGTCTGTTCATTTATTGAAAATAAGTTAAAATCATAATATCAATAGTTTTGCTTTAAATAATGAGCAGTAGTGATACTGAAGAACAACATTTTATTTTTCCGGTAGGAAATATAACTTTTTACATGAGTTTTGTTGAGGTCAAAAGTTCATCATAAATGTGTGTCAAAATGACATTACGTCAGGATAGTGTGACACCGACCAAAATTTCCAGCAGACTACAATTTCGAACATGGTCTTTGAAAAACGGTCGAGGACGGTCAATGACGATTATACAGTGTGAGTTGTGCGATAAGAATATACGTGTTGGAAATTTTGGTCGTAGGTGGACGGTCGCGGACGGTCGGTCCTAGTCGATCAGTGTGATTCCTGGCTAACGATCTTATTTTTTTGGTAAAAGTCTGAATTTGTAGATCACATTTTAAGTTATTTTCAATAATGATGCCTAGGTATTTTGTACTGGTTTTAGCCTGGATCTGATATGTATTGTTTCTGTAAGTCTAATTGAACGGTTTTTGGGATTCCATTTTTATAATTTGAAAAGGGTAGATGGAGAGTTTTATTCAAATTCATGGTAAGAAGATTTTCATCGAACCATTTTATCATTATTTCCAAGTCTTGTTTCAGCTTGGTTTCTACGTCTTCCCATGAGTTTTCATCTAAAAAGAGCATGGTATCCTCAGCAAATGAAATTATCGTTCCATGGCAGTTCAACTTTAAGAGTTCGTTCATAAAAATTAGACACTATAAGGGGCCTAATAATGTTCCTTGTGGAATTCCAAAGGTTACTTCTCTCTGAATGTTTAATTTTCACCGCTTGTTTTCTCTTCTTTAGGTAGTTTTGAAGAAGTGTGAGTATATATCAAAATCTATATTTTATTGACGAATCCACGTCCCACTGAGCTTCTGGGTAAGTTACGGGCGTGAAATAGCTATCGCACATTCACTGTTCAATTCCTCTAAATTTCGTCCCTAATAAACTAAAAAAAACACGCGATTTTCAAAGTTCGATTGGCACAAGCTGAGGAGTGCTTTAAATAGGTAAAAAGGGGCACCAATTGAAAAAACTATACTTTGGATTGTGTTGCTTTAAATTGCATATTTATACTGAATTTGCCCTCATTTCAATTATATTTTTATTCGATTTTCGGTTATTTTTTATCTTGGATGAGTGTTTCTTGCATAAAAATATTCAAATTCCACAAAAATGACTTCTGCCACTTATAAAACAGCTTGAATTCTTTCTCAAGTGGAAACTGAGATTTATTCCTTAAAAACTTCATTAGATTCATCAGAAGTATAGCCAGAGCAGAGAGAGCTTTGGAATATATTAAGAGGCCATGAGGGCGATAACGTTTGGACCGCTTTTGAGAGTGAAGTCAATTGATTACTCAAAAACGGTTCGTCTTAGCGATTTCAAACAAGGACAGGCTTCTAGAGGAATTTTGATTCTACGTACGTGCTGTAATGAAAATTGAATTTTCAATCCACTTGTTCACAAAAAAAATCTCAAAAATGTACCAAAAATACAATTATTTTGAAGCAATTTTTTGGGTAGATGAATAAATAATTTCAATAAAATATTACAGCACATACATAAATCAACGTTTTACCTGTCTTTCAATACCAAATTCATTTCGATAGCATAAAGATTGCTTCAAATTTTAATGGAAGAGAAATACCACTGCAGCTACTTCGAATATCCATGAAAATAATCCTGAGGTGCAGCCGCAGACATACTTACATAGAATCAAACTTCCTCTAGAAGCCTATCCTTGTTTGAAATCGATACGACGAACCGTTTTTGAGTTACCGACTCTTTTACCCTAAAAAACGGCGAAAATGTGATCGCGCTCATGGCCTCTTAAGGAAGTTATTCTTATATTGCAGCCATGCTTGAAGACTGAAGAAAAATAAATAATATTTTGACTGAAAAACGAAAATATGAAAAGACCAGCTGGTAGTGATTCTGTTAGTTAACTATTCTTGACTATTTGCATTATACGTGTATTATAACGTAATGACGTTTTTGAATTTTAATATATTATATGACTAATTATATGACTTGTCTGTGCAAAAATCAAAATCGAATATAGAAGTTGCTGATTCTGAGCAATCTCTGATACAATCTGAAGAGAAAAAAATACACCAGACGATGACGAATTTCAGGGGAATTTATTCCAAACACATCAAAATATTTCAAGAATTATGACCCGTGGTGGCACGTGGATAAAGATTCTCTTCCTTATACAAAGTATGCTTGCAGGACATCACACGTTAAAAGGGTAATAGCTACGGCTTCCTCAGCTCGCACAAGTCTCTAGAAGACGTCTGAGGTTTGCCGGTAAGGATATAGCCGGTTAACAGAAATCATAATTTCAACCACAACAATAACAAAAAACAGTTTTTACAAAAAATGGTAAATGGATCTGACGATATTTCAAGCAATTTTATCTATCGAAATGCTTCAATCAATTTGACAGTTATTTTAATAAGAATAATCATTGCATACTGGCAATTGAGTGATAATATGCAATATTTACTCTATTTACCGTCTATTTTTTATAAAAATGATTTGTCAAGAATTCACTGATATAATGAACAATATCTTCCATTGATGGATTCTTTTTTATACTCTGAAATTCATCTGTTAACTAATTCATAGGAAACGTCTCTTGCCAACAAACATATTATTTGAAAGGGAAGTTTTCTTCAACTAGATTGGTTATGTTACTTCGCATAATTTTTTCTGTTCGTGTAAATAATGTTATTATCATTTGTTGATTTTTGATTCTCATGAATATCGGATACCTTGCATTGTATCACTTTTGTAATGAAGATATCTACATTTATATGCTCAAAGATATTATCTTCGTGCAACTCATGGTCGAGTCAGATACTCTGGTGTACCTGCTCAAATAATATTCTAATATGAATGTAGATAATAAAAATATTTGTTCTGTCACAAATATAAAGTTGCTTACCCAAAAATTGCGTTTAAATCTCCCACAAGAATAATTCATTATATTGTAGTTGCCAAAGGAAAACAATTCTCCTCTTGCTCCGAACCTTATCAAAGTATAAACATGCAATTGGTGGTGTATGCAAAGCACAGATCTCATAAAAGAAGTAGATATCACATAGCTGCTCTTCCAATGATAACAAAATAGCCCCTTATCCATGGCCGCCATGTTGATTCCGCTTTACGTTGGCACCACTGATTTACAATCGGTTGAACTCTTCTAATGAATAAAACAAAGCGAGATGTAAATTACTTTCCTGGATTGACAGCCACACACTTCAAATCACTACTGTTACCCAAAATACAGGGCCGGCTTTCCTAAAACCGTATATTTTCCACACAAACAAAAAAATTGGAATTGTGGAAATATGGAGTACATAAAATCGAAATTTGAGAAAATATACGCGTAAAATAATAATATACCCGAAATAAACAGAATTGTATTTTCAAAGGTGTTTATTCAACTTACTTTATTTTCTGAAATCTTGCAATCCAAATTTCGACTACTTCTATAGAGATTTCAAATTTGTCAGATGCCCAACATCCCTGTGGCAAATGCATCAAGATATTTTCACATGAGATTTTTTTTTTAAAACAGTGGTTATTCAAATGCACTAAAAAGAAATATAGAGTAATCTACTATGAGACAAATCTAAATATTTTTTTCTGTTTGGTGCATTTGAATAAATGCTGGTTTTCAATTTTTAATCTTGATGTCAGGGAATTCATGTCTGGAGAAATGGAATCAGAAGGACATCTAATTATTTACATTTTTTTTTCGTCATCAATGAGTATACAAATATTTTCAACATTTTATTAAAGTAAATTCAAAAGACAGATTCATATCAGAAAAGAACATGACACAAAATAACATCTGTTCAATGTAATTGGTGATACATCACAAAGTCCTAATTATAAAAAATATACAAACAATTCCTATACAAGAATGGATTTCTTGAAAATTTTACTCCCATATTTTACCCATATTATTTTTTTCATAGGAGTCATCTTCTTTAAAATGATCCGAACATACATTACTCGAAACAGGTTCTGTTGGATCCCTTCCTATTGCCACCAACCAATCTTTTTGATTAGATTTCGGAAATCTATAAAATTGAAAAACACATTATAATGCATCCTCCACACCTTTGTGTATCTCTCTGACTCAATTTAATTTACCTATGGTATGAAATTCGAATTCCAATAGTATTACGGTAGGTGTTTGGGCATCCAGGCACAAAACAACGCGGCATCTTGAATGTCTACTACACGAAATATACTGTTCCAATTAGAAAATAAAACCTAATTGAACAAAAAACACAAAATAAATCGACTTCGAAAACTCACAGCCACCCAAACAAAGCAAAAGTTTTAATACAAGAATGCTAAAAAAAATCACAATGCTTCCAAAAGTATCACTGGACACTGGACAATGTTCAGAATCAGAAATGACACGACACCGGCCCTGACTTTTAGTAGTACCCAGTGTTGTAATTTGTGGCTCAATTGTGCCAAAAGCGGCACTTTGAGCTCTTGTGTAGCACCATGGCACGCACTATTGAAAAAGAGTGAAAAACAAGCACTATTTTGTTATCTGACGTTCTATGACGTTTGAGCATAATTTTATTGACGACAGCAGTCATAGGGACAGAGAGACCTCTATGGTACAGAGATCCTGTATTTCTGTGCTCCATGGCGTGCGCGTATAATATGGTTCATTTATTAAAAATTTCAGGAAGTTTGAAATTGGGCGGGATTCCATCTGTGGGTAGAACAGTAAAGAAAAGTGATTATTATAAATAAGAAGAAGAAAATGGCAAGTGGCACCAACAGGCACCTTTGGGTAACTAACTTCGGCACAATAGAAATTTCCTTCTTAACAACACTGGTAGTACCAACATAAAACGGATTACATATGGCGACGAACACAATAGGTGCCATCAGAATGTTAGCATGATACATCTACTTCTTTTATGAGGTCTGTGATGCAAAGCCAATCATGCAGTCTTCGACTCCTATATACATCAATGAACAAAATGACACACTTCCTGCGAACATTTCAGTATGATGATCGCCTTCATGAATAAATTCTCTTATATTAAAATTATTTGCTGGAGTTTATTGCACCGAAACGCAATTAAACCAATTACGCACTTCATCTAATTAACGACCACGAATGACAATCAGCCAGTCTACTAGAATGATATTATGGAACGAGTTATGGCGTTCGTTGGAATTGGAACTGAAGCAAAAACAAGAAATTATCAATCCCATCATAATCTTATGTGGGAAAATGGTGCATGTAGACTGGAGTGAAAGACGTAATCGCCAGCAATATGAACGGCGCTATGTTTCGATAAAGTCGTGCTTGGTATTGCGGCAGCATATAGATTTTCATTTTTTCACGTTCATTTTCATCTGTGTTGGTATTTTCCTATAAATTTTCTAGGGAGATGAAAACATATATCATCTCCAAAGCACTATAATCAATAGCTAGGAAAGCGTGAATATCTTGAACTAATGGAAGTGATTCGTGAGATATAATAAAAAAAAAAATCTCAATCTGTATATGATCTTTTTGGGACTTTTTTTTACGAAAAATATTGAGAAATGAAGAAATATCTACATGGAATGTGAATGTTGATTTTGTCGCATTCATTTGATCCCTTTCCTCCACTCTAGAAATAATAATATTGGAAAATATGTTTCCGACTTCGATTGCCATCTTGCCAAATTATGTGTTGAATTCGTTGAATGTGAATGTTGATTTTGTCGCATTCATTTGACTCCCCCACCCCTCTAGAAATAACGAAAAAATGTTTCTGACTCTCTCTATTATTTTTTGTAGATTTTTTTTAATAAAAATATTAAGAAATGAAGTGTTGAATACGTTTAATATAAATGTTGATCTTTTCGCATTCATTCGACCCCTTTCCTCCACTCTAGAAATAATAGTAATGAAAAATATGTTTCTGACTTCGATTGTCATTTTGCTGGGGTATTTCTTACAGAAAATGAAGAAAAATGATTTGGTAAATTCGTTGAATATGAATGTTGACTTTATCGCATTTACTTGACTCCTCCACCCTTCTAGAAAGAACGAAAAAATTGTTTCTGACTATATAATTTTTTTTTTCACGAAAGATATTGAGAAATGAAGTGTTGAATACGTTGAATGTGAATGATGATTTTGTCGCATTCATTTGACTCCCCCACCCCTCTAAAAATAACGAAAAAAATATTTCTGACTCTATAATTTTTTGTGGATTTTTTTCAAGAAAAAAATAAGAAATGAAGTGTTGAATACGTTGAATATGAATGTTGATTTTGTCGCATTCATGTGACCCCTTTTCTCCACTATAGAAATAATAATAATGAAAAACATTGTTTCTGACTTCGGTTGCCATCTTGCCATCTAGAAATAACGAAAAACATGGTTCCGACTGTCTCTATTATTTTCTGTGAATTCTTTTTCACAAGAGTGGTGGAAAAGTCAAATGAATGCGAAAAAATCAACATTCACATTCAACGATTTCAACACATAATTTTTCTTCATATTCTGTGAAAAAAAACCAGCAAGTTGGCAATCGAAGTCAGAAGCACATTTTTCATTATTATTATTTCTAACGTAGAGGAAATGGGTGAAATGAATGCGCCAAAATCAAAATTTATATTCAATGTATTCATTACTTCATTTCTCAATATTTTTCGTGAAGAAAATCCACAAAAACAATAGAGAGAGAGTCAGAAATATTTTTTTCTTATTTTTAGAGGGGCGAGGAAGTCAAATGAAAGCAACAAAATCAACATTCACATTCAACGAATTCAACACATAATTTTTTTTTTTTTTTTAATAAAACCCCAGCAAGATGGCAATCGAAGTAGGAAACATATTTATAATTATTATTATTTCTAGAGTAATCGAGGAAAGAGGTAAAATGAATGCTACAAAATCAAAAGTCCCATTCAGTGTATTCATCACTTCATTTATCAATATTTTCCGTGAAACAAATTCCAAAAAGATCATATACAGATTACGAATTTTTTTTTTTTTTTCATTATATCTCACGAATCACTTTCATTAGTTCAAGATATTCACGCTTTCCTAGCTATTGATTATAGTGCTTTGAAGATGAGATATGTTTTCACATCCCTAGAATATTCTAGGAAAATACCAACACTGATGAAAATAAACGTGATAAAATGAAAATCCGTATGCTGCCGTAATGCCAAGCACGACTTCATCGAAACATAGCGCCTTTCATATTGCTGGCGATTACGTCTTGCCAGTTTCACTCCGGTTGCATGTAAATAGATTTTATGTATTTATTTTAACAGGGAAGGATTTAAGTCATGAAAATACAGAAATGTGTTCAAGAATTAGTATTTTTTTCGTTAATGAGAATGATAGGTTTGCTGACTATTATCCGTTTTATTATACAATATTAATTATATTTTCATCAGAACATAATGTAATGTAGTTTTGAAACTTGAAATAAGTTATTTCCAGAAATGTGAAAATATGCAAATTTGATATTTTACATGTACCCCAAGGAAGATATTCTCTATAAGTCCAATTAAAGGGCCAAGTAGCACAGTGGTTGAGACTTTCACGTTCAAAACCATTGACTGCTGGTCGGCTAGGTTCGATTCCTTAGCGACTACAGATTTTTATCTGATGGCCCGAGAAAGTGCTAGGAATCGCACGTTAAAAGGTAAGACCTCGTTAATCCTCGTTAATCCCAGAAGTTTCGACTTTTGAGGGTTGCCGTTCGTAAGGGGATGACAGCTGGTTAACGGAAAAAAACTATTTGAAACAATTTTAATTGGCTGTAATTTTGACAAATAGAAATTCATCTCATTTGAACCAGGCTGAAGGGCTGTCAAAAGTCCATACACCCTATAATTCGTAACCATATTAACCAGAAACCAAGGTATTCTATCATTAAAATCCTGCAAGGAGATGATAAAGTTTTTCTCAAAAAGACCCCGGCAAATCGAAACACTACTTGATCAGATGATGACGAGATGATGAGATATAAAGTTTTTGTTCGAGTTTATCTCTCTGTATATTGCCAGCTTTGCTAATTACACATTCTGTACTTTCTTTTACATTGACTCATTTTCAATTACTGGAATCCAAGTAACATATTGTTACAAATATGAATAACACTATACAGTAAGCGTATAGCTCTTGAGAATGATAACTGTGTTAGCGAAACGCGCGTCGAGTGAAAGTGACGTAGTTTTGGTGTTTTGGGTAGCTTTCATTTCTTGAATAATATTAAAGCTGCCGCAGAAAGGTAATTTTTTAGATGTATTACCGAATAAATCTGAACCATGTTGCAATATGATCTTGTTACAGAATATACTATTCTCCACAACCGTTACAGAATTTGCCAATTCTGAAAGTAGTGAGTAATTTTATTAACATAGTGAAACTAACAAGAACAAAGTAAAAACATCAAAATGATTGATCGGCGCTCCGGGGCGGCTTAAATGGTATTGGTGGCGCATTCGCTTTCAGAGCTGCAGGGAAACCCAGAAAAACCTGCAACACCACATCATATTTGATAACAGATTGGTAACATTCTCGCTCTTGATTTTGACCAAATATTCTACAACACTTGCCAGTTTATAAATTTTGCGTGTATTCCATTCAATCACTTCTATAAGAATATTATTCTGTCATCGTTGTGGCAATAATTACGTTAGCCTTGAATGGCATCATAGTGACAAGATGTGAATTGAAATGTCAAAATGTTTTCAATTGATTACATATAAAATTTGTGGTTGTAGAGAAAGCACAGTCTATTACTCGGTTAGAATGAAAATTCGTTATGCTCGTGGTTATTTGCGCTCGCTTTCAGCTCGCGCTCGGAACTTCCCACTCGCATCAAATTTTCATTATAACCTTGTTAGAGAACACACTATTATGACATCTATCAAATGTTGGTAACGATCAAAGAAAGTTATGAAGTTTCGTTGTATAACAGGCCCCGACTTCTCTACACGACAAGAGATGTTATAAAAAAATTCAACTGCTCACCGGCGTTTCACTCATTGTTTTGAAAATGGCTTGAGACGTTGATCTGCTCTTCCCTGGAGAAATCAATTAATTCAAGTTCGTAAAAGAATTATATCTATTACCCTGAACCAGACATTTCCGCTTTATTTCCTACAATAAATAAAAGAACGGATGTTGTGTCGTCGGAAGAAGTATTGTAGAAATATAAAAAGAACTACATCAGGCTTGTTAAAAAAATGTGTTTCCTTGAAATCTTTATCTGCAGACCCGGAAAAGCTGCTTAGAGTTCAACAGCGAGTTATTGTTTTTCGTTCAGGAAGATTCATTGAAGAAAAGCCTGGTTTTGTATTACTGTCGGTAAAAAACTGCCATTAGCGCTAGGTATAAATTATTTGAGAGTGGTTGTGATTAGTTGACTCAGCTAAATGTGAGGGTTTGTAGCTGTTAATTGACACCATTAGCGTTATATTTTATTTTACAATTGGCGGAAAACTGAATCACCATATCAAGTAATTATCGGAATTGAATGTAATATGAATATTTTTTGTACACGAAATCATGCACGGAAAAAAAATATTAGTAGCAAGTAAAATTATACCACCAAGTGAAAATTTGCATACTATATGGGACAAGTACCTGCTTTATTAGCTACAAAAAATATTAGATTCCTGAATTTGATTACTTGCTGTTATTAATGTAATTTGAGGAACATAATGTAACCTACCAATATTAAACTCTTTATTAGAAGCAAACTTTTCATTTCATTAGCCTCAATCGACGTTTTATTTGCCTTAGGTGCTCAGCTTGATAACTACTAGTGACAGGTTTATTTGCAGTAGGTACTCAGGTTGATAACTACTAGTGACAAGTCTATTTGCAGTATGTGCTCAGTTTGATAACTACTAATGACAAGTCTATTTGCAGTAGGTGCTCAGTTTGCTAACTACTAATGAGAAGTCTATTCGCAGTAGGTGCTCAGTTTGACAACTACTAGTGACAAATCTATTTGCACTAGGTAAAACTAATGTAGATAGAGATTGCAGTTTTTATGAGAAATGTATTCGTGGACTATTTGTTGATATCGAAAGAAGTATACATGATGGTTCTTTTAAAGAAATCACCGCTTCTAGCCACCCTTACTGGATCACCCAGTACTACCTTTTCCAAATGTAGGAATTTCGGAACTTTTTTAAATTTGCTTTTATTCATTGTGAATGAATGAACAAACAGACGACATAATGTCTTTTCTACGTCCAAGTTATGTATTACAAAGAAGAATTGGAACGACCTGAAAATTAAAAAAAAAAGGTAAGGAAGGAAAGAAATTATGTGTATATTTTTGATATTTTTATTGAAACTGTTGTTTAGTCTTTTGGACAATTCTCTATTTTCCTTATTCTATTAAACATAAAATGTCAACATTCTACATAAATACAAAATACATACAGTGCGAACCATTTAAAATGGAAGCACTCTTATACAACATTTTTTTTCACCAATTGGCCTGGTTTCTTTTTCATTAGTTAGACATTCAAAAAGCCTACTAGGACACCAAATTTTATGAATAAATCTCCATTTTCAGGGCCATCTATTCTTATTTTTCACTTTTCATGAAAAAAATGCAAAACTGTTTTTCAATCTTTTGGAAATTTCTCCTTATCCTATTCAACATAAAATGTAAATTCTGCATATAGTCCTGTAGCCAGGGACAGATTTACATAACCAAGTTCACCTCAAGCGATAATTGGTGGAATGCATCAGAGAGTTATATTATAAAGCTTCGTTCCCACATGCACCTGCTTCAAATGCCGGCATTGGAATGACGCAACATTTTGCAAAAACCGTTGATGCGTTGATGAAAGGGTTACTCCCGATTGATCCCGAACGGTCAAAAATCAATAAGTAGGTAAACACCTGCATTCTCTTAAAAACACCAAATTCTACTGCTAATAAATTGTTGTATTATGCCTGTATCACGAGTTTCTGTTGTAATGATATACTTTTCAGAAACCCATAGTTGATAAATATGAAACTACACTTTTCCAGCGTTAGTAAACTGTTGACCTGGCATTATACAATGTGAATTATCTAATGTTCGAACTACTTACTGTATGTGAACAATATTATAACTACAAGTTTATGCGTTCAGAATTCTCATTTTTCTAGAGACAATATGATTTTTTTCCAAACATAGGTATTAATTTTCTTATCACAATCGAAAAAAAGTCAGGAAAACGTTTTACTTGGACCATTTTTTTCCGTGTGACAATCCAGAACGCATCTTGCATAGAGTCGATATTTGTCATATTTTATATTTATTGATTTCCATAAGTTGAGGTTATATTGGATCACTGCGAAAAAAATCCAGTGACTGTTCTTAAAAATCAAGTAACCATCATAAAAAACTTCAATTATATAGGGGACAGCCTAGCTGTCTGATAACTACCATTCAATTCACTTTTCTATGACGACTTAGTGATGGTTATTAAATTATCTAATTATTTTCGTTTCATATACATCACATGGTCTAATAACGGTAATTCGATGAAGTATATAAAAGTTATTGCAGGGTTGGATTACTGTAATTGGTAACTTCAATAATTATCATCGGACATTCTGATAAATTCTTCAAAATAACCAATTTAGGATAATCAATGGCACTGCATCGTTATGATTCACTTGTATATTCACTGTTATTATCGAAGCATACAGCAGTCATTCAGTTCCCCCTCAGTACAGTAATTGGTAAGACCAATTAGGTCAAGTTGTTTTTTGTATAATTCAGGATATCACCAAATTTTTTGCGAGCAAATTCTCAAACGTTTTCGGCTTCAAACCATCATCAGGAGACATTTCTGAAAGTGAGTCAATGTCAAGGAAATTATATTTCTTGTAAATAAAAATATTATTTTCATTTCATATAAACATGTCGAATACTTTTACGAAAGAAAAAATTTCTCCTGGCGGCTTGATGCCGAAAACTTACAGGAACTTGATCGCAATGAATTTGGTGTACCTACTATAGGCCTGTTTTGTTTATAACTTGGACATCACAGTGCACACAACCTTTTCCTGGGGACTTGGGAGCTATATCCCAGTGTTTCAAGGTAAGAATATAAGAATATTTTTTATAATGCATCAAAGATATCGTTAGAAATTATATATTTACAGGTAAGGAAACGTGAATTTAATCAGATCAGAATCATTTTTGAGTTTTTTGTTTTGCGAGTGTTGGGGGATATTAACTAATTTCGATAGGATGAACATAGAAGTCAATTTGGTTGGGTTAGATGTGGAGTAGCCGGTTTGCAAATTTGGGTACCGGTACAACGCCAAATTCCAAGGATGAAGTGGATGTGCGATTGTGGATTGTGTGTCTTCATGACTATATGGCTCTCTGATATAAATAGAACGAATAGAGGTCTCATGATGACCTAGCTCGGGAACCATGGCAAAATAATTTATTCAATTCAGATCAATCATAAAACGAATAGAAAAGACCATAATTTATGACAAAATTCCACATAACCCTGGACCAAATCTGATCAAAATGAAACTTGGGAGCTAGGTAAAAAACACAATTTGCATTTATTTTCTATTCGTTTCATTTACATCCGAGAGCCAGATAGTCATGCGCAGTTCAATGAAGACGCACAATCCACAATCGCACATCCACTTCATCCTTGGAATTTGGCGTTGTACCGGTACCCAAATTCGCAAACCGGCTACTCCACATCCAACCCAACCAAATTGACACTGTCGCAAAACAAACAACTCAAAAATTATTTTGGTATGATTAAATTTACATGTTTACTTCCCCGTAAATATCTATTCAGTGAGTGGAACCGGTTTGCGAATTTCCAAGGATATTATGGATGCATTATAACAAATATACTCACATTCTTACCTTTAAACACTGGGATATAGCTCCCAAGTCCCCACTCAATTAGTTGCATGTGGTATGTTCATCCTTAAGAAAAAATGCAGGTGGATATTCAAGGACACTTGTCACAAACAGAACGAGAACACATCCAACACATAATCTCTCACGCAGATTTAAGTCGAAATGACGCGATTCGCGGTTCCCTTCTGGTCGAAGCCGAAGCCCTTTGTGCGCTGCGTTGCCAATGGATATTGAAATATTTCCAAATTTTTTTAATGTATGGACAGGTTGGTAATTTAGTTTTAGCTGCACGCATAATCATATCATGATTCTTAAATTTTAATTTGAAACGAAAAAATACGAATGATTCGATTCATCTAAATTCATTCAAAATGAGATAATCCTAGTATCACACAAATTCAACAGTAGCTGTAGGTATCCCACGAAATTCTTACGATCGATGAAATTTTTTACGATTTGGCAACCCTGTCGTGTTCGAATATTCGCGTTATACCAATTTCACTATAATGGTAATTCTATGACAAAATTATCGTAATTTGATCGAATATTATTCGTAAACTTTCATTACCGTAGGGTGTCATGCTATTATCAATACAATATGTCCGATGGTGTTAATTGGTATGCTTTCCATAAAACGTCTTTTATTGTTACAACTTATCGTTGTTGCTTTTGTTATGCATAACATGTGTGAATATTATTGAAAATCGAATGACAGTAATGAACATTGTCATAATAGGACAATTCAATTTCAGTTCGAAAATATGAATAGGACATTCATAAAATCAGTTGTGGAAACATCTGCGACTGAAAGACAAACTTTAGTCGCCATTTTCATCGTTCAAGGATATTGTGGATGCATTGTAACAAATAATAACCACTTTTTTCTCAGTGATGTCAAGCCGTTTTTTCTGTCATCAGTATTGTAAAATCCAATAAATACGTGGAAGGGTAAAATTTAATACAGATCAGGCTTATCAACAGATCATAGTTTCGTGGCATAAAAGATGCCTGCCTAACGAATTAAAATTAGATTTGAGAGTAAATACAAATGAATCAAATTATTTTCTTCTTTCACAGGGACTTTGGTTACCACTAACATTCCGCAGTGGTAACATGGGGGCCGGATTATATATACTTTCCAAGTCATTTTCCCAAATCTCCATATCTAATAATTCACTTAAAAAATTTTATTTGATTAAAATTTAGGTAACTATTCGCGATTTCGACCTTTATATAAATATAAATTTCTTGTACATTGGATACTAGATAACTTCCTGGCACTTGACTTCACTTCATCCTTGGGAAATGCTTCTTGCGACACTTGTGATGCATCTACGCTTCAATTTGAAAATAACGCAAATCTGGCCTTTTTTTCGTGGTTGAAGCCGGTCTAGTTTGATACTCGGCTGGATTGTTCGGAAATCAAAATTTCACATTTTTTACAAGGTCAATGTTTCGAATTGGGAATGGCTGAAGGCTGAATATTGCCATTCAATAATTTATAGGATTCTATAACCTAGAAGTTTCAATTATCTATTTCAATTTCATTTATGACATCATACTGTCTCAAAGACATTAGTATTTTTCATAATGTGTCGGTAGGT